>CM062804.1:5505103-6925206 GCA_031772625.1 Pinus tabuliformis | reverse complement strand
TCTCTTCTATAGAATCTTCAAAGGGACCCAAGACAAAGACCCCTCCAAGTCCAAGTCAACAAATTCCAATCCTTCGGCAATTCTTCTAGCAACTTCTGCAACTTTGACCCCGGGAACTTTCTATAACTTTGACCACCAGCAACAAATTTTGGCCTTCATTGTAAGTCTGCAATTTTTGGCCCTTCTACAGCAGTTGCAACTACGCACGTCTGGGATAGAGAGGCTAATTTAAGCCTCCTTTCTTCTTCCCTTGTTTTGCTTCTTCTTTCTTAGTCAAGTGGATGATATGCCTTGCCTCTAGATCATAGATTTCGGCCTTCTTTTGGAGATCTGAAATTTCATCCTAATTGTTGCAAAAACACTAACTTCTTCTTCACACGTGTAAGAGAAAGGAGACAAAAATTAGGGTTTAAACTTTGATTTCTTCTTCCTTAGATCTTCCTCCTTCTTTGCTCTACTTCTAGTCTTCCTTCTTGCTTCAACAAAATTGCTTGATCGAACTTGATGGATATCCTTCAAATGAGGTCGAATTCTTCTTGTATATAGGCTTCCTACAAGGTTGAATTACCCTTCATGAGGCCAACTTATTTTCTTCCAGGCCGGCTTGATCTTGGAGGGACTTTTGACACAATTTTGACTCAAATAAATTCTTTTGACTTGATACAAGATGCCCAATGGGGTCTATTACAAATTACAATGACTCTTTTGACTCTTAAACTCTATGACAAAACCATAGAACACACAATGTGTGCTTTGACCTATAAAAAATTGTCTTAGAGCATGAAAACCCATGTTATAAAAAATAATAATAATAAATTTTTCTCTCTTTTACATCAAATACATAAAATCAAGAATACATGA
Organism: Pinus tabuliformis; assembly: GCA_031772625.1. Lineage (NCBI taxonomy): Eukaryota > Viridiplantae > Streptophyta > Pinopsida > Pinales > Pinaceae > Pinus > Pinus tabuliformis. The sequence goes on along the minus strand of CM062804.1, from coordinate 6,924,345 downwards.
GATATTATGAAGACCGAACCTAGTTACAAATTTCAACAGGACCAAGTTTGACCAAGTCTACTTTGTTGGTCAGTGGTTGACTACAAGATCTAGGTGTGTCTTTTGTTGAACTGAACAATTTCTCTAAGGAAAAGGTTGTTGGGTTCTTCCCCCATGTGGGTTTCCTAGGGTAAATGTTTGTGTTCTTGCTTGGTTGTCTCTTTACGGTCTTTCTGGCATTTACTTTTACTGTTGAGATCTTATGTGTAATTGTTTTATGATGAACATGAATGCAAGAAAAGAGTAACTAAAGAAATCATTATTATCAGTTTAGAAAAACCTATGAAAGATCAACATGGTATCAGAGCTGAGATGAAGAGTAGACTTGTCAAGTCTTGAAAGAGAATCAAGATCCACAGTCATCTAAAGAATTTTTCCCTAGAAGTAATCAAGTTACCTATCTGATGGTCAAAGTAATTTCACGCCTCTTTTGCTCCTTGAAGAAGGGTGGAAATCCATAGATAGAAAGACTAAATCAGATCCAAATCTCTAGAAGGCAGAAAAGCCTCAGTCCGAAAGTCCTCAGGACTATTGCAGTAGGCCGAGAAGGCATCAGAGTTTGTCACAATAGTCCGAGAAGCCTCAAACATAGCCTCAGAAACCCAAAATACCTCAAAAGCTAAATTTGGAGGCCGAAAGTCTCAGGATTGTCCTCAAAAAGATTGATCAAGGTTAAAGCCCTAGTTTAAGACCAAGTGCCATCAGTCAATAATCGAATATTCATTTTTTTAAGCTTTATTCAAGATTGTGATGATATACTGAGAAGGCTGAAAATCCCTTTTAATCGAGTTACCTCGGAACTAGAAGTATCTTTGTACTAATTAATATTGTGGTTCTAAGAAAGGCCCAAGAAGCATAAATCTCTTGAATCAAATCCAAAAGGTCTCAGAAGGTAGTCAAGAAAATCTTTGACAAGTTGAGGACTAAGTCAATTCCACTACTGTTTAAAGGATTTCAAATTCAGGTTTGAAGGAGTCTTAAACAATCCCTTGATTTCTTAAGGAACCGAACTGGTGTCACCTTGAAGGAAGCAGCCAAAAGGAAGTTTTGAAATATCTCTGTCTGAAGACAAGCCAGCAAAGTCATCCTTTGTGCATAAGGTTGAAGTGTTGAAGATTTGTTCTGGCCACCAAGCAAGCATGACTTTGTTTCCATGCAAGCATACTACAGTGATGAGTTAGACGAGTATGAGACCTGGAAATACAAACCTGTAAAAAGACCAGCGAAGTTACAAGTCTGCAGCCTAATGCTTGGAATAAAAGGTATGTATGTATCTACAGTGATTTCATTTAGATCAAAGCTCTTGTAGACCGCAGCTAGAGGAAATGATCATCTATATGCTTGGTTGAAAAGTTTGTATCAAGATTAGTCATGAAAATTTGAATAAGACTATGATCTACTCTTTAGAAAGATCATAAGACTTGTATCAAAATTGTTTTTCATGAGAAAGTAGATAGGACTGTGCTCTGCTCCTTAGTCAGATATCACAGGATCCTTGAGGAATTCATTAAGGGAAGTTATGAAGGAGTTCCTTCACCTTACAAGTTTATTGATGAGATACACTACTAATATGTAGCATGAATGTCATATTGATATTTCAAGAAGCAATAACAGTTTGGATTGTTGCTCAAATCAAATCAAAGCTACATAAGGGAAATATGTGATCCAAATACAGTACTGAACATTTGAAGTGTTACATAACAAACCCGTGTTGCATTATATTTCAGAATGTGCTCAGAAACAGGATGTTGAAGCTACAAGCTTGAAAAGTATTAACGCCATTTGTTGTCATGGACCTTGCAAAAGGCCCTGGAAAGATGTATTACATGTGTTGATGATAAGGTATGACTTATATTGTAAATATGAGATATGGAATCTATTCTTTAAGTAGTCAAAATTCGAAATGAGGAAAAGGATCATTGTTATAAAGGAAGTTCGTTTGAATATTACCTTCACTTATAACAAGCTCACAGTGAAAAAGAGGCTGAGTCCCTCTTGAGAAAAATGAGTCGTGCAAAACTTGATGCGTCCTTATTATTACTATTATGATGAAGTATAGACTACTTGGGTTGAAGAGATCAAGATCAATGTTTAGCCGAGAATACATGGTTGTTAGAATATCACTGCTAGTAATGTTGAAGCAGTATCTAATGGGTCTGTCATATTTCTCTCTTGATGAAGATATCTCATTGGAAGATCCCTGATCTTGACACATTCTCTTAGTTTGATATCAAGATGGAATGTCCTTAATTGGTTGTTGAGACATTGGGACTCCATGGTTTATGCACATTTGGATATGGAAAGGAGAATTTACACATTACAAAGTCTATTGGACTTGCAAAAATGAAAATCTAGGGTTTATCCTAGAAGACTAAAAGTCTTGGATAGGGTTTGTAGATAAAACCCTAGATTTGGACCTAGATTAACGTTTTTGCTGAAAGGAAAAACCCTAGCTCATGCAAGGAAGAAATGACATGATGAGGATGAAGTTGATAAATTTGCAAGATGGATGAAAGAAGGCTAGGATCAAGAGGGCGCTCACAAATTCCCCTCTATCCTCAAAAGATAAGTATCTTGTGTCTCTCTTCCTTGATTTTTACTATTAGTTAGCCTCTTGTCTTTGAACCCTTTGCTTGGTTATAATTGTTCTTCCATGGCCTCCTAGTGAGGATTGTGGGTACATAATGAAGGTTGCCAAGGCTCTGGTAGCAGATGGAAGTAGTGGAAGAACGAAGTAAAGCTTGTGACAAGAGGACTTTCCCAGAATCAGTGATTTGTGTTGAGAGTGTTGATTTTTGGTAGCATTGGATGTGCTCTTGCCATGAAATTTGGTGGAGAGGCTAAGGCACATGAAATCTCCAAGACCCAGAAATCGTTTGGAGAAATTCCACCTGGATGAAGAGATATTAAAATAATTAAAATTTTTAATGAGTTGCTAAGTCTAAACTTGGGAAAATTAAAATATTAAAGTGTATTAATATAACATGGGTGAGAAAGTTCTAAATAACGAGGATCAAGTCAAATCTAATCTTAGCTGTTGATTAGGGACATAATCTCAATCATTGAATTGTCAACAGGAAAAGTATAAGAGGAGGCTTGAGGGTTAGTTGGAGACACACCAAGAGAGATCAGTCAGTTCGATTTTCTAGGGCGAGGTTTGCTGAGGAAATCGAACAAGTGATCAGTTGCAGTGAGGGGCAGCTCGGCAGGAGGCCGAGGAATACATATCAGAAGGCAGCAGAGTGCAGGAAGAGGCAGCGCAAAGCCTAGGAGGGTTGACGCAGAGGCAGCAAGGGTTGACATAAAGGCTAAGGAGGCCACGTAGAGGACGCAAAGGGCCAAAGGAGCTGACGCAGAGGCCATAGAGGCTGACGCAGTAGATGTAGAGGGCTTCAGAGGTTGCACTGAGGTGATTCAGTGGGACAGATTAAGAGTTGATTGGTTGACGCAGAGCCAGAAAGGGTGACGCAGTCCCTAAGAGGGTGACGCATTTCCAAAGAGTGCATGGAGTAGCTTTCGTTGTCCAGCACAAGGAATAGCCGGAGTCACTTTGGGATCATTCATCCAGTTGTTGATCAACCGGAATATCTGTCTCCGGATAGAGGTATTGCTTCCAAGGATATTCTCTAAGGGTAAGCCATTTCAGGCACCCTAGTTGTGTATTCAAAATCTGCTTAATAATAAAAACCCTCCATATGTTGCACTAGTTTTCCTAAATTGGGTTTTTCTAGGGACGATTGTCCAAAAATAACGGTTTCCCTTGTGTTGTCTCAGTTTATTTCAATTGTTGATCTATATATTTGTGAAGGTTGCATTTGTGTTTACTTCGATATTTATGCATTTAAATAACTTGTTAATGCAAAGAACAAGTAGGAGATAGTAAACCAAAAAATGCAGTAGGGGTTTCTGATGTGTTAGATTCAGGAATTTTCACAAAGAGATATTGTACTAGATGAGATCTAAGCTCGAAGGGAGCAGCAGATCAACAAGTTTGAAGTATAACTTGATTGTGCCAAAGAGAAGTCAATGGTGGTTTCCAAATAAAACTACAAGATCTAGTTTGCAGCAAATGGAAGCATAGACAAGTACAAAGCAAGAGTTGAGAATAGAAGGTTCTCCCAAAAAAGGGAGAGGATCATGACTAGACGTTTGCTCCAGTTGTAAGGTACACTTCTATTAGAACTATTACCATTGCTTTGAAAATTGCACCAGGTGGATACAGAGATCGTTTTCTTAATGAAGTAATTGAGGAGGAAGAAGTGTACATAGAGCTACCTCAGGGCTTTGAGGTACATGAGAAGTCACATGAATGAAGAAGGCTTTGTACGATCACAAGCAAACACGTATTTTTGGATTGAAGGATCAAGGTTGATCCTATATGATTTGTCTCTAAAGGAAGTAGAAGGATTATGTGTCAAAGGGAAAAGTTGTGGCAGAAAGAATTCCTTCTGTAACAAAGGGAGCAGTCAAAGAGCCTTGCTTTAGCTTCAGAGGAAGTTGACCTCTGAGTTTGAGATGATGGTCAGTCATTGACATTGTCAGGCTACATAGTTGATATGCTAGAAAGCAACAGTGGCAGAGGAAGCAACCAAGATTGCCAAGATTGCCACAGCAGAAGTTGTTCCAGAAAGAGCACCCAGTGAGGGGAACCAAAAAGTAGTTGATCATCTTATGGTTGAGCCAAGGTATGAAGCTCAACATGTGTTGAAGCACCAGCATGGTACAATTGGTTATGGCACATCCAATTATGGTTTGAGATATGTCTCAAACAGTGAAGCACAGCTGCAAAAATTCACAGATTTTGATTGGGCAGAGAGTGTAGAAGATAGAAAGAGTTCATCAAGATGTTGCTTAAGTTTGGGCTTTGTTTTGATTTCTTGGATTAGAAAGAAGTAGTCATTTGAGCACTCAGTATTGTAAGGTCGTGAGCACTCAGTATTGTAAAGGTCGAGTATATTGCAGCTTGGTTGGCTAGTTGAGAAGCAACATGGCTTTAGAGGCTACTTGCAGGATTGTCTTGATCAAGTGCAGGTGACGACCATGATCACAGATCGAAGCACAGTGAGATCTAGTACCGAGACCTAGAGTAAGGCATTTGGATTTGGGACCAGAGTATTCAAATGGATTGAAGGGTTTCACCAAGAGTCACAGAGATTGACCAGGATGATGGTGAACCAGGACTAGTCAATATACCATGGGTTAGAGGCACCGACCAAAATCATGGTGACTAGTTGATGCTAATGATGTACCATGTGTCAGGAGTATCGACCAAGATTATGGTGATGATGCACCATAGGTCAGAAATACCGATCGGAATTACGATAACTAGTTAATGTTGTTGATTTACCATGAGTCAAAGTTGCTGACCAGGATTATGGTAATTGGATGATGCTAATGCTGATGATGAATTGTTGTAACCTTTTCTTAGAGAAATTTGTCAACATGATAACCTCCAGATAGCCATTTTGAATACCTCCCTAGCTAAAAGGAAGTGTTGAATTTTGTAGATATGGTCGGTCTTGATAATTAATATTTTTAATCCTTGATGTATTTGTAATGATAATATAAAACTTGTTCTTCATGCTATTGTTAAAAGCAATTTTGAGGCATGTTCACGTGTCATTTTTAGAAGAGAAAATTTGAATTTTGAAAATTGAATTTTTGGCTCCAAACAAGCCAAGTCGACTCTCCTCCTAGTCAAGTCAGCCCGTCAACGAGGCACCCATTCGACCAGCCAGAAGACTATATAAAGACACTCGTCCTCCATCATTTGGACACATAATTCAGATCACACACAAAAATATATTTATGTTCATTCAAGCGAAAAAGAAGGAGGCTAGGAGGACGAATAAGTATGAACTTTGAAGATCTGTCTCTATCAATTGAATTCACACATGTGGTATTCTCTCTGTTGCTGTCCTCACAGGTGTGGAACAAAAGGACTGAATTTCTGAGGTATGTCAGAGCCATAAGACCGAGTTTATTGGATGCTGAAGCAGACCGAATTTCTTCCCTAGCAGCGCAGACCAAGCTGAGTCTCTTGGGCAGATGTTTGACTTGACTAGGAGGGAGTTGGACCAGGTTTGTGTTGAAAAGTGTAACTAGGTTTGGCCTTCTTAATGACATATGTAATTGTGATTTTATGCAATTAATGTAAAGAAGAAAAATAAAATTATTTTTGTAATGCTTGTCTCATGGGTTTCATGAGCAAGGAATTTTAATTTTAGATAAGGCTCCCATTGTGAGCCCTTAGGATTGGTCATAAACTCAAATTGGGTAAATGCCATATATGAAGGACCCTTCTTGGGCATGTTACATATGTATGTGAGTCATTGAAAGAGTCAAAAGACCCTCCAAGGCCAAGCACAAAACTCCCTTAAAGTCAGCTTACAAAAAAGAGGACAAGATGATCTCCAAAAGGCATGTCGGCCTAGTCTCCAAATCAAGTCAGCTTATTTACATGAGCAAACTACTATAAATAGGCAACTCGACCTCATTTCAAGAACAGAATTTGGACAAGGAAATTTGAAGCTAGAAAAGATGCGAAAAAAACAAGGAGCCTCATCACCAATCAAAGAAAGGAAGAAGTCAACCGAGCCAATTTTTGATCCGTTTTAGGGTTACTCTCTTCCACACATGTGAGATTACAATGCTATCTACTGCAAGAAAGAGCTGAATTTTTACAGTTACATCATGAAGGCAGATTGGGAAAGGAATCAAGTCAATCTTCAAGCCGAGTTGAAGAAGTCTAGTCTCCATATCAAGCGAAGGAAGTTGAAGGCAAAGATCTCTCAAGTACTGAATCTAGGGTTTCTGAATTAGGGTCGAAAGCAAGAACCTTACCATTATAGAAGATCATCCAAGAAGCATCAAGAAGTCATCATTGATCATCATCAACAAGGACATCACCATCAAAGGATCTAAAGTGATCTCCCTCTTTGTAGGATCAAGGATAATTCTTAAAGAGAACTATATTCATCAAGGAGAAGCTCTCTATTAACTATATCATCATCAAAATTCAAGGAGGCAGCAAGTGGAAGAAGCATCTTCACAAGTAAGTAAATTTATGTCTGAATCTGTCAAAATGTCTTTTTGCAAGGAAAGCAACAAATTGGTTGGCACTTCAAACTATCTTGCATGGAAAAAAAGGACAGATTTGAATCTCATTGAAAATGAGGTTATGGATCATGGATATATCACCAAACCAACGAAAGAAGATGCTCAAGCACTTGAAAAGTTTATGAAAGGGGAAGTGAGGACTCTCATAGAATCCATCAAGGATCCCCTCATTCCATATCTATCTAAACTCGACACCTCAAAAGAAATATACGACAAATTGGTAGAGTTGTTTTCTGTAAGTACGGCAGGAAAAGTTATCTCTCTAAGGCAAGAACTCTACAAGCTAAGGATATCAAAAGAAGAAGGGATAGCCTCATACTTTATGAGGATATCTGAAATAAGGGATCAACTTCAAGATCTAGGAGAACCAATGTCTGACAAGGAGATGACCATTGTAGTACTAAATGCACTACCAAAGGGATGGGGTAACTTTACTTCAAGCATCTATGGGAAGAAAGAAGCTACCCCATTCCAAGATCTATGGTCTCTATGCAAAATCGAAGAAACCAGACTGAAGGCAAAACCTGATGTAGGATCCAATGATCAAAATCAAGCATATGCTGCTATGACAAGGAAAAGAGGAAGATTTGGGAAATTTGGTCCTCATACAAAGAAAAAGAACATGGCTAAGATTCAATGCTATGGATGTCAAGAATATGGGCATTACAAAAGAGATTGTCCTAAGCTCAAGAAGGGCAATAACAAGAGAGGTAGAGAAGAAGCCCATATCACCGAAGAAGTGGAGGAAGCTGAAAAGAAAAATTCCAAGAAAGAGGAAGTAAAAGATATCTACTATGATTGAGATAGTCCTCCTCGCCTAGTTCTTTTCATGTTCCTGTTTTCAAGTTTTTCTGTTGTAAGATATGGCTATCATGATGATAGGATGCATCATGGCATCATAAGAAGCATTAAAAGCAAGAGCTCATGACATCATCATAGAGAAGCATGAAAAATAGCTGAAGTCTATGCTGGAAGGATATAGCTCTTGGTAGCCTCATTAGAAACATAAGTGGTACTTATGGGAAAAAAAAAAAAGGTCATCTAGCACAAGGCTCATCATACATCAGTCAAAGGGGAACATTTATTGAATGAGGATGCTCAAGATCCTCTTTTGGAATCTTCACCGAAAGGTTCACCTATCAAAAGGAAGCAAGGGTTTCATCAAGAATTTCATCTTGTGGGAATTCATGGGATGATGGTATGATGACAAAAGAAGTGAAGCAGATCAAGGGATTGAAGTTCCTTCAATCAAGGAAGTTGTTGAAGGAAGTCTAGATGACCTAAAGGAAAATGAGGTATGTATGCTTGTATTCGATATTGTAGAGTCATGTCATATGGTTGCAAGTAACATGGATAAATGTTCTATCTCGAGAGCATGATCAAAAGAAAGGATCTCCTCCTTTGAAAGGATGCAGGAAGGCATGAGTCACACATTGTCTAGATGAAATCAACATAATATGTCCTCATATGAAATATGAGGTGGTTGACAGTGATTGGAGGAACTCTGATTAAAAGTTCCTGGGAAGAAAATGTGTGAAGAAAGAAGGAAAGAGATCGTGGAATATGCAACCATGAAGAAGGCAATCAACATCCGAGGACTAAGAGATTTGACTAGGATATCTCCATGAAAGATATGAAGACTCTGATGAAGTCTGAAAAAGAAAGAGACCCTTGACAGTATATATCTTTTGGAGATGTGTCAATATGTATGCAAGAATCAGGACGCTGATGTGAACTAGAAGATGTCATGATAAAAGACCATCACAAAGGTAATTTTGATTTCATGTTCATTCCTTTATTTTTGAATGATATATGGATGGGCTTATGCAGAGCTGCCAAGGGAAGATCTATGGATATCTTCCACCCATGATGTCCATGTAGTAGGATGAAAGATCCTTAAGGAAACATGACATGAAGAAAGTAGCATGGCGTGAAGGAAGACCAGATATGAGTTGATGGATCACTTTCCGATAAAAGGAATAAAGACATGACTAACTCATGATGAAAGTGATGGATGGTCTATGCCCTACGAAGAAGTCCCGTAAAATGTAGACTCCTTGACAAAGAAGAAAAATTCATGACATCAAAGGAAGGAGTTCCACAAGCCGCTGATTTTCCCATGATCTCCACCTACAGAGTTGTTGGAAGCAAGTCCTTCGTCAAGAGGGAGCTTGGGTACATTCCTTAATGGAATGGGTTGGTCATCCCTGGTTAAGAGGGAGTGACAGTTGTGGTTCTTTATCTCATGTGTCATGCACTAGACTAGTACTAACAATCGTAAGTCTTAGTGAAGGCCATGAAGAGAGAGATAGACACATCATTCTTGTCTTCACTTGGGAAGACAGAATGGAAGATTGGGTAAACATCTGGCATCCGATACTCTTTGAGGATGAGTTAGGGCATCTAAGATAAGAGTAGCGTAGAGGATCGATATTCTTTGAGGATTGGGAATCCAAGATAAGAATAGTCCTGGTGGAAAACACCCTGAGAACGGTGGGGTATGTTCCAATAGAGATAATGATGAGGGTGCCTATACATCATTGGTCTCGTGGCTCGCCAGCATTGTGCTCTGATCTTGTGGAGAGAAGAGTTGTCAGTCAAGGCCTTGCTATGTGACAATGTTGGTTGATATGATGCTATAAAGATGGCTTACCAACCCGACTCTTCTTATGAGAATTCTTCAGATTGAGAATGTCAAAGTACCATGTATGGATTATGAATACCTCCCTAGTTAAAAGGGAGTGTTGAAAAATGTAACTAGGTTCAGTCTTCATAATGACGTGTAATTGTGATTTTATGTAATTAATGTAAAGAAGAAAAATAAAATCATTTTTGTAATGCTTGTCTCATGGGTTTCATGAGCAAGGAATTTTATTTTTAGATAAGGCTCCCATTCTGAGCCCTTAGGATTGGTCATAAAGTCAAAATGAGACAATGTCATGTATGAAGGACCCTTCTTGGGCATGTTACATATGTATGTGTGTCATTGAAACAGTCAAAAGACCCTCCAAGACTAAGCACAAATATCCCTTAAAGTCGGCTTACAAAAAAGAGGACAGGATAATCTCCAAAAGGCATGTTGGCCTAGTCTCCAAATCAAGTCGGCTTATTTACATGAGCAAACTACTATAAATAGGCAGGTCGTGTCGGAATTTCTAAGTCTAACTGTTAGAAACCCTTCATGTACTTTTTTTATTTATTTTTGCCTACTTGTTCTGATTAATTAACAAGTTATTTACCATGTAAATACTGGAAGTAAATACAAGTACATGCTCAACACATTACAGATCATCAATTGAAGGAAACAAAAAACAAGCACAAGTGACACCGTTGTTTTTCGACCAATGTCCCCAGAAAAACCCAATGCAGGAAACTGATGCAGCTATCTGAGGGTTTTATTATCATGCAGTTTCTGAATATAATCTGGGTGCCAAAACCGGCTCACCCAACAGAGAATAATCTCAGCAGTAGTACCTCTCTACTCGGAAGCAGATATTCCGGCTAAAACCCCGGATAAACACTCTGATAGCTCCCAGCTCCAATCTGCCCCACGAAAACCCCAACGTCAGCCTCTAGGGACTGCATCAGCCCTTTCTGGCCCAGCGTCACCCTGGCTTGCCCTATGTCAGCCTCTAGAGGCCCTGCATCAGCCCTTAGAGCCTTTGTGTCACCCACACTGGCTCTCTAAGGCACTGCGCAGCTCCTCGCTGCCTCTGCGTGGACTGCTCATTGGCTCTGCGTCCCTCTCTCCCGGCTTCTGCGCTAATCCTCCTAGTACTATCTCTGCCTCTCTGCTTCTGTATTCACTGACCCTCAACTGCAACTCTGATCACTCTTTCGACTTCCTTAGCAAACCCTGCCCAAGAAAATTGAAATCTTGATCAACTCAGTGTGTTCTCCAAGTGACCCTCAAGCCTCCTCTTATACTTTTCTCATTGACAAATCAACGGCCAAGATTAAGTCCCTAATCAACGGCTAAGATTAGATCTGGCTTGATCCATAACTTTTGGACCATTCTAACACAGTTTTATATTAATTAATATTTTATTTTCCCTAAGTTTAGACTTAGGGACTCCATTAAAAATATTAATTATTTTAATATCTCCCAAACTGTTTAGAATTTGCCCAAACCCTTTCTGGGTATTGGAGATCTCATGTGCCTTAGCCTCTCCACCAATTTTCGTAGCTAAAGCACATTCGATGCTACCCCAAATCAACACTCCCTCTTAGCGAGGATTGTGCTCTAGTAATACTCCTCACTGAGTATCACCCTGATCATCCGGCATCGGTCCCTGTGCTGATGCTAGGCCTGTTGCCCATCATCTGCACTGTTGCATCCTATACTGCTACCCATGGCCCTGCCACTGCCACTGTTGCATCCGTACTGCAACTCCCTCTACATCCGTGTTGCTGCCCATGGCCCTACCACTGCCACTGCTGCATCTGCACTGCAACCCCTCTCATCATGCTGCATCGTGCTGCCCATAGCACTACCACTACTAACTGCTGCACTACAACTCAGTTACTGAGAAGTAAGTAACTGATCTCCCAACTCTGACATCTTCGTCAAGCTAGAAACACTCCTGATGCTGAAGCTCCCTCTGTCACTGACAAGTGCTCCCTCTCTGACCTTTGCACTGCTGCAACAACTCCATGCATCTCGCACCGTTGCACACCTCTTTGTGCCATCCTGCACTGGTGCAACACTCCCGTGCCTCTCGCACTGTTGCAGCCTACTAGCCTCGCGTTGTCCTGGGAATCCTGCACTATAGCTCCCTCTGTCGCTCCATCCGCATCCATCTCTACTGACATCGCCAGTACTGCTACTCCTCTTCGAGGCTCCCGTAGCAAGGTCTAATCCAAGAGTTGGGTACCTCGAGGATCCTGCCCCTCATCGCATGTAGTCCGTCTGACTACAGCTCGATGTCTCTCCACTTCCGCAAAGTGGCGTGTGAGCACTCATGGCACAGTCATCATCTATCTCCAATTCCTTCTCCGCCCTTGCTGGCGCAGCCTTGGTCTTGAAAGCCTTTCCTTTGCTCTTCCTTCTTGGACAGTGGCTCTCAATAGTGACCCAGTTCCCCACAGTTGAAGCATTTGACCTTGGAGAGGTCCTTCTTCTTCCGTTTCTCCTACTTTCCCTCAGATGCTAGGGCAACATCCTCCTCTTCCTCCTTCTTGAATCTGATCCCCTTGTCGTTGCTTCCCGCCTTGCTTAGCCTTTTGATCTCTTTTTGGCGAAGACCTGCCCACATTTCCTCCCAATTTGGAAGGGTCGCCCTGCCCAATATGCTCTGGACAAACACTTCCCAGTCTTCTGAGACTACGTTCAGGGTTGTTCTCACCATCAATTCTTGATCCGACGTGGCCCCTATGGAAGTCAGCTGATCCCAGATCTCCTTCAATCGACCGAGGAAGGTGTCGATCTGTTCTCCCTTCTGCATCTGGTATGACCACAACTGATTTTCTAGTAGCATCTTCCTCTGCACGAAAGCATGTTGATACAACCTCTTTAGGGCCTCCCACATCTCATCTGTCATTTCTTCTCGACAATGTGTGGTACGACATGGTCCTTGACCCTGTCAAGGATGATGCTCTTGGCCCTCGCCATTGCATCCTCATACTTATCGTTATTAGCCCGGTCAACTGGGACCGCTATCGTCCTCAAGGCGAATTGCTTTAGACAGTTCCAACTTCCTGTCTAGAACGGATAAGATTCTGGCCTTCCAGACTACGAAGTTTGAGGCTCTATCCAGTCTGTCTTGGTCTCTTACCCCATTCACTGCCATCTTGCTGCTCCTCTACTTCCCTCCTGAAACTTCTTCGTGTGACTCCCTCTGAGCCTCGATTTCCCTCCTGCAAACCCTTCTGCCAATGTTGAGATGCCCCCACTCCGATTGTTAGTGCAACTGCACAACTGATCCGGACTTCTTGGCTAGAAATCCTCGGTAGCAACTCCCTCCTCCTTGATCTTGCCCTGTTAGGTACTATTCTGACTACAGTACCCCCACTAGCTTCACTCTGCAACTTACCCATAGCCTCCTAAGCTTCAGCAACTGAAGGTTAGAGCTTCTGGGCTCTGTGCAATCCCGCACCAGCAAAATCCGCACCTCTTGGCCACGGGCGTCAATCCTTCCTAACTGAGAAAGATGACCGAGCACTGCGTAGGTCGAGTCTGCTCCCCTCTGCCACTGCGTTGATCCTCTTCCCAACTCAACCTTGATGACGCAGGCACTGCGTCACCCCTTCCTTGTTGCTTCTCTTCTACGAACAACTTCTGTCACTCGGGAATTGCTGTTTTCTACTACTGCTGCTCTGCTCGACTGATGTCCTCAGTTCTCCTGTGATCTGCAACCACGCTCCAATACCATGTTGGAATTTCTATGTTTAACTGTTAGAAACCCTTCATGTATTTTTCTGATTTATTTCTGCCTACTTGTTCTGATTAATTAACAAGTTATTTGCGATGTAAATATTGAAAATAAATACAAGTACATGCTCAACACATTATAGATCATCAACTGAAGGAAACAAAAAACAAGCACACAAGTGACACCGTTGTTTTTGGACCAATGTCCCCGGAAAAACCCAATGCGGGAAAACCGGTGCAGCTATATAAGGGTTTTATTATTATACAGTTTCTAAATATAATCTGGGTGCCAAAACCGGCTCACCCAACAAAGAATAATCTCGGCAGTAGTACCTCTCTACTCGGAAGCAGATATTCCAGCTGAAACCCCAGAAAAACACTCCGACAACTCCCAGCTCCAATCTGCCCCACGAAAACCCCAGCGTCAGCGCTTTCTAGCCCAGCGTCACCCTCGCTTGCCCTGCATCAGCCTCTGGAGGCCCTGCGTTAGCCCTTAGAGCCCTGCATCAGCCCTTAGAGCCTTTGCATCACCCACGCTGGCTCTCTAAGGCACTGTGCAGCTCCTGGCTGCATCTATGTGAGCCCTGGTTGGATCTACGTGAACCTCTAGCTGGCTCTGCGTCACTCTCTCCCGGCTTCTGTGCTGATCCTCCTGGTACTATCTCTGTCTCTCTGCTTCTGTATTCACTACCCCTCAGATGCAACTCTGATCATTCTTTCGACTTCCTCAGCAAACCCTGCCCCAGAAAATCGAAATCTTGATCAACTCGGTGTGTTCTCCAAGTGACCCTCAGGCCTCCTCTTATACTTTTCTCGTTGACAAACCAACGGCCAAGATTAAGTCCCTAATCAACGGCTAAGATTAGATCTAGCTTGATCCATAACTTTTGGACCATTCTAACACAGTTTTATATTAATTAATATTTTATTTTCCCTAAGTTTAGACTTAGGGACTCCATTAAAAATATAATTATTTTAATATCTCCCAAACTGTTTAGAATTTGCCCAAAACCTTTCTGGGTATTGGAGATCTCATGTGCCTTAGCCTCTCCACCAATTTTTGTGGCTAGAACACATCCGATGCTACCCCAAATCAATAGCTCAACCTCATTTCAAGAGCAAAATTCGGACAAGGAAATCTGAAGCTAGAAAAGGTGAGAAAAAGACAAGGAGGGAACCTCATCACCAAGCGAAGAAAGGAAGAAGTCAACCGAGCCAATTTCTAATCTATTGTAGGGTTACTCTCTTCCACACATGCGAGATTACAGTGCTCTCTACTGCAAGAAAGAGCCGAATTTTTACAGTTACCTTGTGAAGGCAGATTTGGAAAGGAATCAAGTGAATCTTCAAGTCGAGTTGAAGAATTCTAGTGTCCATATCAAGCGAAGGAAGTTAAAGGCAAAGTCTCTCAAGTATAGAATCTAGGGTTTCTGAATTAGGTCCGAAAAGTTGTAGATCTATCCCAAAGGACCGAAATCTTGAAGGGTAGCCGAGAAGGAGGAAAAGGCAAGAAGTTTGACTATCGTTGACTCAAGGACGAAGATGAAGCTTTGTGTCTTAGTCTTGGAATGGCAAATAGGTCAAGGGTCTTGGTCTTGGTATTCATCAATTGAAGTCTCTATAAGAAGAAGAATTTGTTTGGGTTTTCCTCTCAATTGGGAGAGGTTTTGGCCTTGCCTGATGGCCTACATTCTGTGTCTTTTGTCTCTTTATTGTTTATGCATTGGTAATGTAACAACCCCGGGTTAAACGTTCATGCAATAAAAGTTAATAAAGGCAAAATAAGACCATGGTTAAGGGACACTTATTCCAAGTTGAATGTTGTGCAAAGATATCCTAGTGGGCATCACATGTTGTGTTTATGGCTAAAGGGAAATTGGAAAATCCATTAAAAAGGCAAAAAGGTATTTTTGGCATTTTATTTATGAAAATAAGGGAAAATAGGAGAAAAGGGAGGTGAAAGGTCACAGGTTGCATGTGAGGAGGAAATTGAAGGAAAATAACAGAAAATTGAAGAAATTGGAGGCATGAATAATAAAAAGACCTCAAAGCATCAGTTGGTAGCTTTTTGGTCGCCTTTTTTCAGTTCATTTTCAAAATTAGTCTCAAAGAGGAGAAGAGCACCAAGAGGAGGAGAAGATCAAGCAAAGCAAAGGAAGGAAAGCAAGCAAAGAAAGGACAAGGAAAGCAAAGATCAAGTAAGGAAAGGTTTGTTCAAGCAACTTCAACAAGAATACTTGCAGGGAATGGATTGCATGTATGATTTCCCAGCTGGTTTTGACATGCATGGTATGTGCATGTTGGTATTTTGTTCTTTTGTTGTCGATGGAATGGTTTTGTCGGGTTTTGACAGTGGTTTTCACCCTTGCCTTGCCATTTCTGAATAGCCATGGTGTGATGGGATTGTTCTCAGTTTTGAACTTTGGAATTGTCGAATGGTTTCGGAATCCGGGGCGAAGGTGGTCTCAGGAAAAATCCCAAAGGCCTAGGAATCCCTTGACAGGTAATGGAGGGATACACGATAAAGCATGAACGTGGAGACAGGAAAATTTCTCAAGGATGGTGAAGGAATCCAAAGGCATTCCAAGCTCGGTTTGGTTCTGTGATCTTGGGACCAGTTTAGGTAAGATCACGGTATGGTGAGGGTGGAGGTGGTTTAACCTCTGGATTCCCTTGGTTGTTTATGGATTGATTTATCCATAAGATCCCACATTCATGCTTGGAATATGGCACGGGGGTGGCTGGCTAAAGGAAAGATTTGGTTCAGCCATGTCTATGGTCGAGTGGTTCATGGAAGTGCTGAACCTAGTTGGCTCTTGCCTATGTTTAATGAAAGTTAAATTCTCATGCTTTGATTGGTAAATGTATTTGTTATTATGTGGCTTTAATGGTTGTTCTCTTATTGATATTGATATGGTTATATGTTGGTTATAAGCATGGTTATATGACATTTCTCAGTCGTGGCTCTTTTCATGTTTTTACTGGTAACTGAAAGAATAATGGATACAAGACCTAATTGATGTTCAGACATCTAATGTGAGAAGGTGGTGACCCTCTTTGTTAAGTCTCAGATGAGTTTTCAGTCCCTTATATTCAGACTTGCATTCATGACTTGTAGGTTGCATATCTACCAAGTGCTTGACAGAATGTCAGCCCCAGTTGGGGATGGTCAAGTCTAGTCCTGGTGTCAGTTTTTGGTTTACAAGCATTGTCCTAGTGCCAGTTTTTGGTTTAGAAGCATTGTCCTTATGTATTTTATGAATTCTGGAAGTCACATGGATTTCTGGGCAAAGGCTTAGCCCCAACCCTGGAAAATAGCCTTAAATTCCACAGTCGCTAGCACAACACTGGCAGGAAAAGTCCACAGTCGCACTCATACAGGCTCATGGGAGCGACTAGGACCCACAGTCGCATGGATGCCTTGGCAAGGGAGTGATTGGGGGTGAAACTCAGGGAAAAGTTGAGTTGTCTCAGGGGATGGACTCCTGGAGGGGTTGGGATACTCCTGGAGGGTCTGTGGCACCTGAGGGAAGTCAGTAAGGTCTGTTATGTCGACTCCATTTCCTTAAGGTCACCTAGGAGGTTGAGTCTTGTCATAGTAGCCCCTCATCTCATGTTTACCCGAGTAAGCCGATGAAAGTGGGTAGATATGAGGGGAGGTGTGGTTACAGGTAGTTGCTTGATGAAGAACACAATAATAATCTAAGTAAAGAGAATATCCTAGTCTAAAGAAGTAAAAAGCATTCACAAGCAGTTATCAAAAGAAGAGAAATCACCTAACCTTGATGCCCTAGATTTCTCAACATAGTATCAAATCTAAGGTGAAAAAGTCAAGGAAGGGCATCTTATCAAGGGACACTCAAGGATCAGATCTCGAGAAATACATCAAATCAAATCTAAGAAGATCATCTTGGAGTCAAGATCTACAAAGAAGTATCAAAACCCTAGATCGAACAAGAAGCCTACACCAGCAACAATCTTGGGACCCTCAAGTCATCTCAAGAGACAACAAAGACCCTACTCAAGTTGAAGGACTTATAAATCAAGTTTCTTACTAGAGAACCAAGATCAAGGACATTGTCATCATCTTCAGAAGTTTGAAGGCAATTTCCTCTCGTTGAAACAAGGACCTTACTATTGTAGAAGATCATCCAAGAAGCATCAAAAAGTCATCATTGATCATCATCAACAAGGGCATCACCATCAAAGGATCTAAAGTGATCTCCCTCTTTGTAGGATCAAGGATCATTCTTGAAGAGAACTATCTTCATCAAGGAGAAGCTCTCTATTAACTATATCATCATCAAAATTCAAGGAGGCAACAAATGGAAGAAGCATCTTCACAAGTAAGTATATTTATGTCTGAATCAGTCAAAATGTCTTTTTGCAAGGAAAGCAACAATTTGGTTGGGGCTTCAAACTATCTTGCATGGAAGAAAACGACAGAGTTGAATCTCATTGAAAATGAGGTTATGGATCATGTCAAAGGATCTATCACCAAACCAACAAAAGAAGATGCTCAAGCACTTGCAAAGTTTATGAAAGGGGAAGTGAGGGCTCAATTATATTACACAGATTAGCAAACACATGTACATAAGGTAAAGTGCAGATAGAACATTAAACGATCGACAGAAAACAAGCCAAGACAAGAGACACAAGACGTGGCGACTAGCCAAGGACAAACCCCACAATGTGTGGGGAAACCCTTTGATCAAATCTTCTTTTATCTTAAATAATTCAGCAGAGAGAAATAGTACAATAAATCTAATTTATATCAGTAGTAGCAAACCCTAGATCAACAGCATCAGCATTAGTGGTTTCATCATCAAAACTAGGGCAGTCGATATCTCACAAACCGACTATCGGATCGGCTTGATTCCACCACCAAAAGTTGCACCCTTCAGAGGAGGTTCAGTGAACCTACAGCGCAAATCAAAAGAGGAGGTTTGATGGTCCACGCTGGTCAGACTTTGGATCTGTAGTTGCAGCTTCAATTTCAGCAGCTTCCTTCAAACTAGGGCAGTCAATATCCCGCAAACCGTCCGTCGGATCGACTTGATTCCACCACCAAAAGTTGCAGCCTTCAGAGAAGGTTTAGATGAACCTACAGCGCAATTCAGAAAAGGAGGTTTGATGGTCAACGCTGGTCAAATTTTGGATCTGCAGTTGCAGCGTCAGTTTCAGCAACTTCCGGCTTCACATGTGTGAGAGAGAGACCCTTTTCTGCGCAGTAGAGAAGAGACTCTTTTTTGCGCAGTAGAGAGAGAGATGTGATGAGATGAGTGAGTCCAAATGAGGAAAAGTCCTCCTGTATTTATACACAACATTGGTGTTTGAATAGATGCGACTATTGGGCTTCTGAGCCTACATGAGTTGTAGGTTGGCTTGATAATAATTCCATAATCAAAATAAATTCATATCTCCATGAATACTTATCGGAATCGGATGATCTTTATATCAATCCTACACCTCTCGACGAGAGGAATCTAATAAAAATATTATCAGCCATGAATAAGATGACCCACATGAAGTTGAACTATTTCGGTTGTTTTAGTGCTTATCTTGTTGGGAATGTGTTGTAATGATTGTCATTGTTGTCTCATCCTTGTGGACTATTCCGCAGGATACTAGACATGCTTTTCCTTACTCATAGATTATAAAGACCATCGCATCAGTTGTGGACTATTCCACTGGATGTCGGACATGCCTTTCTAGTTTGTGTGTCTCATCCTATGTGGTACTATTACCTCTCACTTAGAGACTCACTTTTCTCCCCCCTTTTTGCAGTAAGAGAACCTAGACACAGTTGCGCTACCCACTCACCTTGTTATTCAAAGAAACCATTGCATCACTCTCCCGTGCTGACAGCTAGAGCCAAGACAGATCTTTGAGGATTTGACAACCAAGCCTTTATACTGGATGATGGGACTCCTACACCAAGCGGTGTGCGGTCTAATTGGGACTTCATATCGGGGAGATCCCCTCGGTTGACAGATTTTCAGCACCATCAACAGAACCTTACAATGAAGATTCCATCAAAGAATCTTGAAGATCTTGCATATATTAGCTTTGACAAATGTATGATGAGCCATGTCCTAGATAACTTCTTCCTTTTTCCATGAGGTTTCCAAGAGATATATCCTACATAGTTGACTGCCATAGGTTTTGTTCCAGACATCCTTCATGTTGCCTATGACACGAGCTCTTCTAATGCTTCTATCATGATGCCATACTCTAATATGATGCATCCTATCTTAGTTATAATGCTTCCTATCCATAATTTTACACAACATAAGAGTACCTAATAATGAAGGAGATTATCTCAGTCATAGTAGAGATCTCTCACTTCCTCCTTCTTAGGCTTCTTCGTCTCGGGTTCTTCCACTTCGTCGGTAATATGGGCTTTCTCCTTATTTCTCTTGTTATTGTCCCTTTTAAGTTTAGGACAATCTCTTCTATAGTGCCCATATTCTTGAGATCCATAGCACTGAACTTTAGCCATGTTCTTCTTTTTTCTTTTGAGGACAAAATTTACCAAACTTCCCTTTTCGTTTTGTCACTGTTTGACCCCTTTCACTTGATCCTTTATCACTTTCTCCCTTCAACTTGTTTTCTTCTGCCTTGAATAGAGACCACAAGTTGTTGAATGGGATAGCTCCCTCTTCCTTACGAGCATTAGATACTAGGTTACCTTTTTCATCAGTCAATGCATTTAGAATGATGGAAATCATTTATTTATCAGATATCATCTCTCCTAGATCTTGCAGTTGAGTTCTTGTTTGAGATGCTTTTGAGAGACATGAAGATATCCCTTCATCCTTTGATACCTTCAATTATATAGATTAGATCTAAGTGATATGATCTTTCTTATTGCACTTTCAGAGAATAGTTCTACCAGCTTATCATATATCTCTTTTGATGTCTCCAGCTCGGCTATATAGGGAATGAGGGGATATTTGATAGATTCCTTAAGAATCTTTTGAGCCCTTAGATCCCTTTCCATGTATTCAGATAGTGCTTGATCTTCAAATGGTTTGGAGACCTTTCCATGGACATGATCAATGACTTCATTTACTTCGAGGACTATGTCTATCCTTCTTTTCCATGCAAGGAAGTTCGATGGCCCAACCAGCTTATAGTTCTCCTTGCAACATGAAGTCATTTTACTAGATTAGATTATAGAAGAAAAAGGTACTTACTTGTTAAGTGAAGATAGAATCTTCAACTTGATCCCTTTGTTGATGATGATTGATTAAGATATCTTAATGCTTCTCGGATGGTCTTCTTTTAAGGATAAGGAGATCCTTGCTTCAATAAGGGGGAGTCTGCCTTGGAACCTTTAGAAGATGATGACAATGTCTTTAGCGTTCAAGATACTTCAGCTTCTTTGATGGTGAATGAGTATAGATTAGAAATGCTTCTAGGGTTTCGACTTTTTCCCTGCTTCTTCCTTGATGATGATTCCAAGACTCTTGCTGAAGTAGATTTCTTCGATCTAGGGTTTTGGTATGATGTGGATCTTGAACTTTCGCTTTGGTATTCTTTGTCTCGCTTTGATCCCTTTCTTGAAACTCGATCCTTGTGTGTCTCCTTGATTAGATGCCCCTCCTCGATTTTAGCACCTTAGCTCTGATCCCATGTTGAGAAATCTAGGGCATCAATAGATAGTTGATTTCTCTACTTATGATAATTGCTTGTGATAGTCTTTTGATTTCTTGATTATGACCTTCTCTTCTTGAGTTATTATTGTGTTCTTTTCATCAAGACAATTATCAAATCATGAACAATAAGGAGACAAGAGCACAGTATATAGGCTTGTAAGCCAGGGCCAAAACCTCTCACTGTTTAAGAGGAAAACCCAAACAAAATTCTTCTTATAGATCTTCAATTGACGAATACCAAGACCATGACAAAGACCCTTGACACTAGAGTCCTCCCTAGACCAAGTCACCGGCTTCCTCTCCAACGTTGTTCTTCCTCTTCTCCATCTCGGCTTCCTTCAGACTTTCGGCCTCTTCTTGTAGGTCTGCAATCCCTCTTCTTGATCACAGAAACCCTAGATCAGATTTGTTCCTTGAATAGTTTCTTCAAGAGGGAGAACCTTTCTCTATCTTACTCGACTTACTTCAGCGAAGATTTCTATCAAAACAAGAATAGTTCTAGGTGACTGCAATCTTCGATCCTCCCTTACCAACTTCGAGCATGTTATCTTTCCACGTGTGACGATATACTATGCCCAAAACAGTCCTTAATGATGCCTCTCTCCTTCGCTAACCTTCCTTTGTTCCTCATTGGCTTGGAGGCTTCTTCTAAGATGTATTACGCACTTCTTATTGGAGATTTGCTTCACCGAATTGCTTGCCTTCAAATGAGGTCGCGTATGGGTATATATACTGGTTTGTCCATGTCCTTTAGACCGAAATGCTCTCTGGAGTAGGCCGACTTCTCCTTTCTAGAATAATCCTTCCATTGTAGGCCGACTAGAGTGATGGCTAGTGACAAGGTCTTGGAGGGTTACTTACAAAGACAAATATGACTCTTTACAATGTGTAACATGTCTTTATTACATGACAATGACTCTTTAGACTTTTATGTTAGGTCCCTATTGGTTGCATAACATTTTATGACTAGATGACAATATTCCTAAGGGCTCTCAATGGGAGCCTTAACTAAAAATAAAATCTCTTTCTCATGAAACCCATGATGCAAGCATTATAATAATTTATTTTTCTTCTTTTCATCTCTTACATAAAATCACAATTACATGTCATTATGAAGATCGAACCTAGTTACACTTTTCAACAACGAAGAAGTCCTGTAAAATGTAGACTCCTTGACAAAAAAGAAAAATTCATGACATCAAAGGAAGGAGTTCTACAAGCAGTTGATTGTCCCATGATCTCCACCTAGAGAGATGCTGGAAGCAAGTCCCTGGTCAAGAGGGAGCTTGGGTACATTCCTTTATGGAATGGGTTGGTCGTCCTTGGTTAAGAGAGAGTGACAGTTGTGGTTCTCTATCTCATGTGTCATGCACTAGACCAGGACTAACAGCCATAAGTCTTAGTGAAGGCCATGAGGAGAGAGATAGACACATCATTCTTGGCTTCACTTGGGAAGACAAAATGGAGGATTGAGTGAACATCTAGCATCTGATACTCTTTGAGGATGAGTTAGGGCATCCAAGATAAGACTAGTCGTAGAGGATCGATATTCTTTGAGGACTGGGAATCCAAGATAAGAATAGTCTTGGTGGAACACACCCTGAGAACCCGGGTGGGGTATGTTCCGATAGAGACAATGATGAGGGTGTCTATACATCATTGGTCTCACCAGCATTGTGCTCTGATCTTATGGAGAGGTAGAGTTGTTAGTCAAGTCCTTGCTATGTGACAATGTTGGGTTGATATGATGCTATACAGATGGATTACCAGTCCGACTCTTCTTCTGAGAATTCTTCAAATTGAGAATGTCCAAGTACCTTGTATGGATTATGAATACCTCCCTAGTTAAAAGGGAGTGTTGAAAAGTATAACTAAGTTCAGTGTCCATTATGACATGTATAATTGTGATTTTATGTAATTAATGTAATGAAGAAAAATAAAATCATTTTTGTAATGCTTGTCTGATGGGTTTCATGCGCAAGGAATTTTATTTTTAGATAAGGCTCCCATTGTGAGCCCTTAGGATTGGTCATAAAGTCAAATTGAGTCAATGTCATGTATGAAGGACCCTTCTTGGGCATGTTACATATATATGTGAGTCATTGAAAGAGTCAAAAGACCCTCCAAGACCAAGCACAAATATCCCTTAAAGTCAGCGTACAAAAAAGAGGACAAGATGATCTCCAAAAGGCATGTCGGCCTAGTCTCCAAATCAATTCGGCTTATTTACATGAGCAAACTACTATAAATAGGCAGCTCGACCTCATTTCAAGAGCAAAATTCGAACAAGGAAATCTAAAGCTAGAAAAGGTGCGAAAAAGACAAGGAAGTAGCCTCATCACCGAGCGAAGAAAGGAAGAAGTCAACCGAGCCAATTTCTGATCTGTCTTAGGGTTACTCTCTTCCACACATGCGAGATTACAGTGCTATCTACTGCAGGAAAGAACCGAAGTTTTACAGTTACCTTGTGAAGGCAGATTTGGAAAGGAATCAAGTGAATCTTCAAGCCGAGTTGAAGAAGTCTAGTCTCCATATCAAGCTAAGGAAGTTGAAGGCAAAGATCTCTCAAGTACAGAATCTAGGGTTTTTGAATTAGAGCCGAAAAGTTGCAGATCTATCCCAAAGGACTGAAATCTTGAAGGGTAGCCGAGCAGGAAAAGGCAAGAAGACTCAAGGAAGAAGAGGAAGCTTTGTGTCTTGGTCTTGGAGTGGCAAATAGGTCAAGGGTCTTGGTCTTGGTATTTGTCAATTGAAGTCTCTATAAGAAGAAGAATTCGTTTGGTTTTTCCTCTCAATTGGGAGAGGTTTTGGCCCTGGCTGATGGCCTACATTATGTTTCTCTTGTCTCTTTATTGTTTATGCATTGGTAGTTGTTTGATGAAGAACACAATGATAATCTAGATTCTAAGTAAATAAAATATCCTAATCTAAAGAAGTATAAAGCATTCACAAGCAGTTATCATAAGAAGAGAAAATACCTAATCTTGATGCCCTAGATCTACTTTGTTGGTCAGGGATTGACTACAAGATCTAGGCGTGTCTCTTGTTGAACTGAACAATTTCTCTAAGGAAAAGGTTGTTGGGTTTTTCCCCATGTGCGTTTTCCCAAGGTAAATGTTTGTGTTCTTGTTTGGCTGTCCCTTTACGGTCTTTCGGGCATTTAGTTTCTACTGTTATGATCTTCTGTGTAATTGCTTTATGATGAATATGAATGCAAGAAAAGAGTTTAGAAGATCCTATTAAAAATCAACATAAGTTACCCATCCAACAACAATGTTTATATCCTCTGGCTGTGGAAGTGGGTCCAACTCCCTCAAAGGTAGGTCTTCATTGTCAAATGTTGTTGGCTGAGTCTCCAGAACCCACTCTGACATGAGATTGATTTATTTTAAAAGAAAATAAGATTAAGTGGTCTCCATCATTAGCTGAATGGTTCCATATGGAACCAGCCAGTTTGGTAAGTAACCGGCTGGTTTTGGCAATTATGGCCAGTTCCATATCAAACAGCGGGCTCTGGTGCAACTTTGTATTGCTTGCTAATTTGAAAGCTCTAGGTTTTCCATATCATAGCAGTTAATAATAACTCCTGCCTGTTTTGACAGACAGATTAACCAACAATCATCTTTATCTATTGAATATTCTTTCACATACTGATAATACTGCTTTAAGTAAATGAGCATATGAAATCTTACCTTGGATCAAACCGAAGTTTGTCATAGGACCGTGGGCACTCCTGATTGTGATCATACAGGTTTCGCAAAAAGCTGCAAGAAGCAACAAACCTTGATGTTTAGAGCTCAAACAACTTTATGCCACTACTATGATCTAGTATCTTTTATTTTTATTGAGGAGAGCATCGACAGCTTACATTCACAGGCTTGACATACAGCTGTACACATACAGCTAAATGAACATTCATTATTTTCACAGAACCCCAGAATCAAAATCCATTGGAAACATCTAGACAGGGTGCTGGTGCAGGTGTGGGTACTGGTGCAAGATAACGCATAAGGGTTCAAAAATATAGTGTCTTTATCAAGATTAAAGTTACCAGACTGAAATAACCAAAGAGTGAGGATTGACTAGTTATCCCAAAAAACTCACAAGTTAAATCAGGAAAATTCAAATAAAAACACTAAATCTCAGGATAAAAGATATTCTGCATTCATAGTTAGCCTTGCAACGCTTAGATAATGCAGATTTTCAATAATAACTCGTCTCAAAATACAAAGATGATATTATATACTGTAAAAGACCCTGGACACTGGATGGTTGACAGGTCTGCTGGTTGTCTGCTGCGATAGCAAGTTAGAAAAGCAAGCAAAATAATTGATCCTTTTCTCTTTCTGTCTTGCATACACAAACCACCTAGCAAATCAGACTTCCAAGTAAATTTGGCTTGTGATAAAAGAGAATCTGAGTCATACTCATGAGCCAAAATCACGAATATCACTAGAGCAGAATCCGTCTTGGAAAGACTAACTCAACTCAGTTTCCTCAAGGAGTGGAGTCAAACTCGGGAATCGGCTCTGGCCCCGAAGAGTCTAGTAATACTGGATTCAATATTAAGCAACTGATAACCCTGATCATCGTTCCTCTATATAAATTAGCAATTGCAAAATAACATCCGTTTGCCACCTGTTAAAGGGTGATTTGGAAATTGCGGCTACTAGTGAAATTTTAAGCAAATAGACCATGATCATGGAAAATTTGTAAGCAGTTGGTGTGGATCTCCCAAGCCGCAGAAAGAATGCGAGTGCCCAATAAGTATAGAGTTACGATTCAGCCCTTAACTTTACCAGCTCAAAATCACAATTCTACATGAAGAATGCATTCAACGGCATTTTTCTTTTTTTTTCATTTTGCAAAAAAGGCAGGCAAACTAGTTGTCACCTTGCAGGTAAGAGAAGCCATCATGATTATCTATCAAACATCCTAGAGACGCATGACAACTCTAATACCTGGCAGATTTTATTTGCTATGGACATTCCAAAATGCAAATAATAATAGAAATGTATAATTATAACAACTCACCAGTGAAAATATGTCCTGCCCCCAGTCCTTGGAACATGGAGGAAAAACAGCAAGTCCTTTAACAGCAACCTCTCCTGCTCTGTTCCTCCTTCGAGTTCATGTAATGATTTATCAGCCCATGTCTTAACAATGGCTCTGCAGTTCCCATAATCATCATAATTCCTGGCAGCCAATACACCCTTCCCTGCAACAGATACTGATAGGAGGCGAAGGTTTCATTCATTTTCGGCAGAATGCCCGTGTCAAAAAACAAAGAGGAAAAAATTGCAAAAGCTATCAAGAACAAAATAAAAATAAAAGGCAAGTTTCGAAAAATTTGAAAATGAGTTCCAGAGATGTAGGTAAAAGGCAAGTTTCGAAGAATTTGAAATGAGTTCCAGAGATGCAGGGGATTAAAGATCAGCTCACCTGTTAATACAAACAGCAGTACACTGAGAGCTGAAAAATTCATGGAGAAAAATATAAAGAATTAAAAAAGAAGAAAAAATAACTTTGCTGCAATAGGTCTGACAAGGATTTTGCAGAGCGTTTAACCCTTTCGATATTGAAGTCAGGACTTCTGCGCATCAAGAACCATCGAATTCGCTGCAGCCTGCGTTGTCCGAAATTTCGCTTCTTATAAATTTCGTCCTGAAATAAGACAAGGATCGCAGCAGGCCGCTTTTCGCTCCCCACTTTCCACCTCTGACGTGGCGGTGTTGCCAATGTGGAATCCGACGTGGAATGAATGTCAAATAAGGGATTTTGGGGGAACGGAAAACCATTTTAGTTAATATTTAATTGTAAGCTAGGGATCTTAGGTCAATGGTTGATTGAAGGGGAACAATATTCTAGTAGACGGCTTTTCGGTCTCACAGTGGGTCCCACAGGAGGGACACACCTGCATGGAGGTATTTAAGGTCTTGCTTTTTCTAAAAAGGAAAAATCAAGAGTCAAAAATACCATTAATGTGAACAAAATACAAAATCATAAACATAAAAAGAATGTCATCAGAATTATAACAATATTTGTAAATCTAAGAGTAAAATATTTTTATTAAAAAGTTGTTTTTAATCTGATTTTTTGGTGTTGGAATTTGGCAGAAAAATTTAAGGAGAAATCTTGATTTGTCTTATTTAAAGGTTTTTTTATTGTATATAGATTCAGTGTCTTGAAAAACTTTTAGGGCGTTTTTATCAGGCAGGGATTACTCATCACGCTTGTTATTTCAATACACTCTTGTCAAATTTTAGAGAAATTAGACCCGAAATATCCCCAGAAAAATTTCCAAAAGATCTCATTAAAACAACTTAGTTAAGGACTAATTCTCATCAACTTCGTTGTCGAATAGTGCGTTGGAAAAGGGCAAAAGAAGTGTGGGAGGAAAGAGTACGCATTTTTTGTTCTTCTAGTTTAGAATGTGAGGCCTTCAAAGACCACAAGGAAAATTACGCAGATATGCTCGCAACTAGCTCTTAGGATAATCTATTTAGCAAGGGGTCACTGGGAGCATTTATTTTGAAGCTTCAAAAAAAATTTGAATACATCACACAAATAAAGAAACAATTTGTCCTATAAACCATCTTTAACCAGACTTTAAAATAATTTATTTCTTTTTTATTTATTTTTTTATTAATAATATAGTAAAATTAAAAATAAGTAAAAATATAAAAACCATTAAAAACTAGAAACAATTTGTCCCAAAAATTAAAATAAAATTATTTTTTTTATTAATAATGTGGTAAATTAAAAATAAATGAAAATATAAAATCCATTAAAATTTATTCACGTGTAACATAAAAGTATGTCATTATTACACTTACCATCAAGATAATTTGTGACATATGAAAAATTTATTGAAGTAAAGACATACAGCAATATATGCTATTGTAAGAGGAATGGTTTTAAATATGATATTGAATCATAATTATTGATGATAGTTCTTTAGTAAGTGGGTATTAATTATTGAAGATAGTTTTGGAGTGAGTGGGTAAAATATTAGATTGCTTCGGAACATTAATGATAATTTGGAGTTAGTGGGTATTATTGCATTGTGATAATTTTGGAGTAAGTGGGTATTATTGCATTGGTGTGGAAAATTGTATTTTGTTTTTTACATTGATAAAGATTTTTTTATTTTTTTTTGGATATTGATAATGATGGTACAACAGAATTTTTTATAAATTATTTATGTGTTATAATTATTATTTAAATTTATTTTAATTATAGATTTATTAAGTTTCGAAATTGAAATTTTTTAGATGTAAATTTTTTTAGAGGGAAAAGAGATTTGATTTTGTTTTTGGTAGATTCAAAGTTATGATGGATGTAGACTAGTTTTAATTATTAATTTTATTTTTTTATTTTAATCAATCTTTTAGAGTGAAAAGAGATTTGATCTCTCTCATTGTTTGGTAAATTCATAGTTAAGATAGATCTAGGTTGGCTATTTTTATTTTTATGTACTTTGAGCGAGTCAAAATGTTTAAGTAACAAAAAGGACATTACAACATCTCTTCCATATTAAGTTGGAGAGCATCACTCGACACAATTATCAGCCTAGATTAAATTTAAATCCAGATTTATCAAGCATCGAAGAGGGATCAAATCTCTTTTCAGTTTAAAAGAGGTTTGCACCTCAAGAGATTTGATCACTCTCTACGCTAGGTAGATCTAAAGTTAAGATGGATCTAGGCTAGTAGAATGTGTGTGTGTGTTCTTACATGAGAATACAATTAGCAAAGTCATGGTTGTCAAAACTTGGAGCCCAAAACCACCAATTGTAAATTGACAATTTTACCTCAATTTTATTTTAATTATTAATTTTATATTTTTTTAATCTCTTCCATAGTGAACTTCGTAGATCTGGAGTTAAGATGGAGTTAAAATGGATCAAATTCCAAATAAATAAGTGCCCCCCTCTATTTTGCAGAAGAAAGAACCACAAGTCTCATTCATGCAAGCTTATCATGAAAGTATTAATTCATCAAATCGCTATGGACGCACATCATTGTTTAAGGAGGTAAAGTGTGGAGGGTTTAGTATTATGGTTGATATTGATATCTAGGGCGTGCCGAAAGGAGGAATCATGAATCGCAATCCTATGGATTGGACTCTCTCGAGTGGGAATTTAAGGAGCTCGGGTGTGGCTATCGATAAGAAATATGGGAATAGTCCTTTTCGACTATAGATTGGGAAGTTCAATACTGGATGGATTGATGGCAATGGGTGGGAAATGAATACCATTAGTATGGGTAGCCATGGAATGCCCTTTCAAAGCTTCAATGTGAGTGTGTGGTTTAGTTGGCTTTTGCCTTCACACGAAGTATATCTAGGCCCATTTACTGAGAATTGGTATGCAAAAATTAGTGTTGATTTGGGGATCTCCTCCTTTATCTTTGGCCACGTGATAGGGGCAATATCCTTCTCTAGTATGTCTTAGAAGTGGCAAGTGCTATTGAGATATGGTTTATCAAATGTATGTTCTTTTTCAAATTTCCTAAGTCTTGTTGATATTGTCTATGTTCAAGCTCTCTTTCCTATATAGTACCCTTTGAGGTTGTTTTTTGTTCTGGGTCGAAATTGCATTAAAAACAAACTTTGTGGGGATTTTGAGAGCCAATTTAGTAAGGACTGGTGACTGGAGGATCTTTTGCGTCTCTATTTCTGTGTTTTCTTGGGCCTTTTCAATTTGGTGTTGGACGAAACTCTATTGGAGTAGTCTTGTTGTTACTACTAGAATAGAAAGAGTGGGAGAAATGGCCCAAGGAAACACTGGCATAAACATGCAAGAAGAGTTCTAGGTAGTAAGTCAAGATCTCTTAATGGTCATGGATAGAATTTTGGAACTTCGGCTAAGACTTGCGCGATTGGAAGATGAACGTGTTGCCATAAGGACTCAAATAAAGGAGTTGTTGCAGATAATTAGTGGAGGAAATCGACCTCCATTATTCCATCATAATCAGGAGGAGGTGCAGCCTCCAAGGACTACCTTTGATCAATAAAGAAATGATTAACAAGTTTGCAACTTGCTGGACCAATTTTGGAAAGATTATAAATGGAATTTTTTTCAATTTTCTCCTCTTATAAGGAAGAAAAAATATGTAGTGATTTGGAAATGGTCAAGAGGTCTATGCATACCTTAGTCATGCCATCAACCACTTTTTCAATAGTTGTAGCTTGATGTACATACACTGAGCAATTAGTCCAATTTTTTACTATTAATACAAATCATTAGTTGCAATTAAAAATATAAATAAATTTAAAATAAAATGAGAACCAATTGTAAATTAATATGTAAATGTGATAACAATATGAAGATATCAATAGAATGCATAACTTTATCCAAATTCAAATTTGTCCTTCTTTGATAATGGTGAAAGACCTGTAACCACCCCTCCCAACATTTACCTGCTTTTACAAGCGCTCTAGTGTAAATGTGAGTTGAGTGTTACTATGACATGACCCAACCTCCAAGTTCCAGTTATAGAAGTGGAGCCTACAATCCAAAAATTATTGACACCTCTCGGGAGAACTAAATCACCCAGAAGTCAGTGTACAACCTCTGATGATTAAATGTTGAGATGGAACTACTTTTCCACAATCTTAACACCCCAAACACACCCACAAAACAACATGCATGCGATTATGAGGCTATAACCACACTCATAAACCTACTTCCATTCGGTTATGACCTCAATTTCCCAGTTTAGTGCTAACAGTTCTGAGATCTGAGCCACTTTTCTCAGGCTAGTCTCTAGACCATTGCCTAGAACTGCCTGTAACTTTCCATAATCATGATTGAGATGATAACAATGTCAAATATTCAAACTTGAAGAAAGAACTTGACCTAGACTGCCTAGTACACATTAGAAATTTTGTCAAACATATGGTAAACATGCAAGTTACAGATCATGAATGCATATCTAATCTTAAATCTTTGAACTTCATCTGAGAATCACCAAGAAGGTCTAATGCCCTCTTAAGTAGCTACAACAACACTTGTTAGCCCATGCATTCATTAACCATTCAAATCCTTATCAAATCATGAACAAAAGCCATAGCTAGAGCACATCATAGAACCATGCTTAAAACTAGTATAGAACTAGAATATTAACCATGACAAATCAATCATAAAATCAACACAATAACAAGTACAATTTTTCATAGATTGCAATAGATAAATAGCTCTTATTAACATATGCAAAACCCAACCAAGTCAGGGACTTCCACGTACCACTCGACCATAGGTTGGGTTGAACCAAATCTTTCTTTTAGCCAGCCACCCTTGTTCCATATTCCAAGCATGAATGTGGGATCTCGTGGGATAAACCATCATAATCAACCAGGGAATTCAAAGTTTAAACCACCTCCACCCTCAAGCCACCATGATCTCACCCAAACCGGTCCTGAGATCATAGACCCAAACCAAGATTTGATGTCTTAGAATTCCTTCACCATACCTTAAGGAATTTTCATGTCTCTACCCACTTGTCAAGGGCTTCTCGGAGAAAACCATCTCCACCCCCAATCCTTGGGGAATTTTTCTGATACCACCCCACCTAGTTCCAAAACCTTTCACAATCTAAAGCTAAACCAAGAATGAATCCCATTACACCATAGTTATCCAAGAAATGGCAAGGCAAGGCTGAAACCACTATCAAACTAGGGAAAACCCATGCCAATGAAAACAAATGAACCAAATATACAAATTCATGTACAATGCATTCACACCTCAACTAGGAAATCACACATGCAACCTGTTACCTGCAAAATCTTCTTGTTGAAGTTGTTGATCCAACCTTCTCCTTGCACTTCTTTGCTTTCCTTTGCTTGTCCCTTTCCTTCCTTTTCTTTCCTTTACTTGCTTGTTTTCTCCTCTTGGAGCTCTCTCCATTTCTCTAAATTGATCCAAGCCAAAACTGACAAAAAACTATCAAAAGCTGTGAATTGTTTCATTGAATCCTTTTATCATTGATATCTCATTTTTCTTCATTTTCCTCCTTTTTCCTCTAATTTTCTTAGCATGCAAATTTATGCCTCTTCACCTCCCTTTTCTCCTATTTTCCTTTATTTCCTTAATTAAATGTCATTTTTTGCCTCTTTGTCTTTGCTAATACCTTTGTCAATTTCTATAGTCATAAATAAACCAAAAGTGATGCCCACTATGATGTTTGCCCAACATTCAGCTTGGAATATGTTCCCATGACCTTGGTCTTATTTTTCCTTTATGATTACATGAAACTTTAACCTGAGGTTGTTACAAGCCCCTCCCCCTTAGGGGAACACCATCCTCGGTGTTCTATGACACCTATGACCAGCAAACCATTGAAAACAAAACATGTTGCTTATGGAGTTTTATAACATAGGTCAATGCAGTATTTATAATGACATCCTGCTGAAAACAAAACAAACATGTCGCTTATTGGACCTTTGTAACACAACTCATTGCGGTATTTACAACCATACACATATATACACATACCAAAAACTCATTTGCTTGAACCAAATCCTGCATCTGATCATCCATCTCCCATGTAGCTTCATCAGGCCCAAAGTGCTTCCACTACACTTTAACTTGCTCGATTATGGAGCATGAGTTGTTTCCACTACAATATGCACTAAGGTTCTGCCTGGGAATCTCCCTCTAGTTCCACCTGCAATACAAACTAGTCAATCACATGATCAACATCATGCACATATCTTTTAAGTAATGAAACTTGGAAAACATCATGGAATTTCATTGTTGGCGGCAATGCAAGACTATAGGCCACTGGTCCAATCCTCTTAAGGATCTCAAAAGGCCTGCAATATCAAGATGCCAACTTAGCACATGACCTAATCCTCAAAGAGCTCCTCTTGGGCTTGATGCACAAGTACACATGCTCCCCAACCTGAAATTCCTTGAATTCTCTATGTTGATCTGTACAACTCTT
This sequence comes from Pinus tabuliformis, assembly GCA_031772625.1. Lineage (NCBI taxonomy): Eukaryota > Viridiplantae > Streptophyta > Pinopsida > Pinales > Pinaceae > Pinus > Pinus tabuliformis. The sequence goes on along the minus strand of CM062804.1, from coordinate 6,891,208 downwards.
CTGTCAATCATGTGACGCCTTTAGATTCCTCTTAACAACCTATATCTCATGGTCCATCTCAACCAACATATCCAGTCCAATCAACACCCTGTTCACTGGATCACTCAAACTAATAGGAGTATTACAACCTCGCCCATAAAGAGCCTCAAATGGACTCATCCTCAAGGATTCTTGATATCCACTATTATATGCAAACTCTACTAGTGGAAGATACCCCTCCCACTTCCTTTGTTGATGCATGACATATATCCTCAACATGTCCTCAAGAGTCTTATTAAGCCTCTATGTTTGTCCATCTGTCTACGGATGATAAGTTGTATTGAAAGTCAACTCTGTCCCTAAGCCTACAAACAACTCCTTCCAAAACGTGGAAGTGAACTTGGCATCTCTGTTTGACATGATCTTCTTGGAATGCCATGCAACCTCATTATCTCCCTGATGAAGATATGAGCTACCTTGCTAGTTGAATTAGTAGACTTCACTGCAATGAAGTGAGTTACCTTGCTCAACCTGTCAACCACAACCATGATGGAATCATGTTGTTTCGATGTCCTCGACAAACCTGTAATGAAGTCCATGGAATTGACCTCCCATTTCCATTCTGGAATCGAAATCGACTGTAGTAAACCAGTTGGGTTCTTACACTCAACTTTCACCCGTTGATAGTCCAAAAATATAGCAACAAACCCAACAACCTCTTTCTTCAAGTTTGGTCAATAATAGAACTTCTTAACTATTGGCAATGTCTTTTGATATCCCAGGTGACCTGAATATGACTTGACATGAAACTCCCTCAAGATAAGCTTCTTGAACTCACTGTTATTCGACACATAAATATTGTTCTTGAATCCAATCAAGCCATCTGTCGTGAGGCTCATCCCTATCACCTTCACCCTATTGCTATACTTTACGCTTTCACTATTGGTACCTTTCAACATGTTGCCCTGCCTGTAAGATCTACTCTTGCAAGTCTACCCATAAGAGCTCATAGCTGAAATATGATTTACTTGCACTCTTCTACTATGAGCGTTTACAACCCTATTCTCTGTTGAAAATAGCAACAAGAAATGCTAAAAATAGCATTGCTATAGATAGCATTTTAGGATATATTCCAATTTTAATTTGTCCCTGAATTAAAGTTGAGAATTAAAATTCGAATTTAGTCTCACCAGCTGTTTGAAGAATAATTAATTAATTCATCTTGAGTTAATTAGTTGGAGAAATTGAAACATGAAGTCTTTGTGAAGACATGCAAAAGTTATCCCTTTGACTGAGGAAGTTATCCCTTGATTAAGGAGATAAGGATGAGTCGTATTTGAGTTGTAATTAGTTAGCTTAGTTAACTGAGTTAAGTCCAGTCAGATTAGTTCCAAACAGTTTGTGGAACTAATTGTGAGTTCAGTCAGTTAATGCATGCATGCATGCAACTAGTGTTCTCCAAATAATTGGATATTCTCTCATAAATAACTCATGCATGTCAATTCAGACTAAAACCCAGTTGAGATTAAAGGCAGGGACAGTGTACTATCAGTTGCAGGAATATTCCCATGAGGAATTCTCTTGCATGCAGTAGGAATTCATTCCTTGAGGATTACACAGTTTCTACAGAGGTCAGAGCAGTGTGTGAGGTGAGAATCGCACAGGTTACAGTTGGAGGACCCAGGGAGAACCACACAAGGAAATAGGAGGCTTGGAGGACAGAGGAGAAGGCATATGTGTTGTCTAGTCTGTCTATGAGCAGTAGTGAGGGATTGTACTGAGCGTTGGATAGCTTGTGAGCTAAAGCTTTGTGTAATCCTGAGATATTTCCACTTGTATGATAATACAGATAGCGGGGTTTTTAGCTGAGGCTTTCCCTAGAGTATTCTTCTGTGTTTCATGTGTGATTGAATCTTCTTCTCTGTTATATGTGTTCTGTTTGATCTTGCTCAAAATCGATTAAATCTTCCACAAGTTTGATTGTAGAAGTAGATTAAGTATTTTGCTTTAGTACATTGCATAATCAGTTTAATCTACAGTGAGAATTTATACATGTTATCGGAGCAAAGGCGATCAAAGCGGAGAACAATATACAAAGAAGGGAGAAGTTCGAAGTTTGAAGTTCTTGATTGCAAGTACAAAAAATCGATTTCTTATCACATCTCAAAGTTCACCAATGGTGTTCAATGGCTTGAGACTCGAGTATGCCCTGGATGGCAACTTGAATTACATAGCATGGAAGGATCGCATGGAAATAGTATTAGAAGACAAAGGTTTGAAGGACTTCATTCATTAAGAAGTCCCCAAGCTAGTAGCAGTTAATGCCCAAGAATTGGCGGAATGGAAGAAATGTGTGGTGAGAGTGAGGAGGATTCTTCTAGAGGGAGTTCGAGACCATATTGTCTCGAGTCTCCATGGGAAGGAGACTCTGTTTTCAATGTGGAATACATTGAAGGACCTATATCAGAACAACAACGACCAGAGGAAGTTGGCGCTGAAGGACAAGCTTCGGAAAATCAAGTGTGAAAAGGGCGACACGATTTCTACATATCTGAACAAGTTCACCACCTGCAGAGATGAGCTTGGAGGTGTAGGAATCACGACAGCCGACGATGATATGATGAGTCTTGCTCTCCTCGGTCTTCCTAAGAGTTGGCATAACTACCAGGACTTAGTGAATGGAAGAGAGAAACTACCGATTGGGAACGATTGTGGTCAGATCTGATGCAGGAGGAGATCAGGAGGAGCACCAGAGATGGTTCTTCATCTAAGCATGATGATGAAGAAAATATGGCCTTAGCGAGTAAGGCAAGGAAAGGGAAGGAGAAGGATTCTCATCCCAAATCGAGTTCTTCTCATGGAGGGAAGAAGGGTGACAAACCTAAAGTGAGATGCTTTAATTTTCACGAGATGGGCCATTATGCAACTAATTTTCCATTGAAGTAAGCAAAGAAGGGATCCTCGAAAGGATCAGATGGTGAGGCACTGGCCTCACAGTTCGAATTGGATTTTACCCTCATCGCATGCATGGTTTCATCGATGGTGGGTTGTGTTTGGTACCTGGACAGTGGAGCCTCATTCCACATGACCGGCGATAAGAGTTTATTCAGTACCTTGGAGGAGAAAGACCTCAGATGCGTATAGAGATGGGCGATGATGGAAAGTACCGTGTTTCAAGTGAAGATACAGTTGTGTTTCAGAGGGAGCATGGAGCTCCTCTCACTCTGACTGATGTAAAGTATGTGCCTGGACTGAAGAAAAACTTGGTATCGGTCACGATGTTGGAAGACAAAGGCTATGATGTACTCTTCAGTAGAGGAAAGGCGTTCCTAAGACACATAGCCATGGGTCAGACCAAGAGGATTGGGACGAGTGAAGAATCTCTACAAGCTAGAGGTAGATGATTGTGCTGCATTGAGTTCCAAAGCAGAATTGGTGTAAAGCCAAGATATTGGCGAGTTATGTCATAGACAATTGGGCCACTTGCATCATGGGGCCTTGAAGATAATGTAGCATATCTCTACCGAACTTCGAAAAGGTAAACTTGAGCAAGTGTACACATGCACAGGTTGTACCTTGGGTAAGTATGCAAAATATTCCTTTCATGATCGAGACAGTCAAGCTGAAGCAATCTTGGAGCGAGTTCATACAGATGTGCGTGGACCATTTTCGACGGCCTCCACCAGTAAACAAAGGTATTATGTGATTTTCATTGATGATTTTTATCGTAAATGCTAGATCTATTTCATGCAGAAGAAGGATCAAACCTTCTCAAGGTTTTGTGAGTTCAAAGCCTTGGTTGAGAAAGAATCAAGAAAGAAGATCATGGCCTTAAGAAGTGACAATGGTGGAGAGTATGTCTCTCAAGATTTTAAGGACTTTTGTGTTGCAGAAGGAATTAAACGGGAGTTGACGGCACCCCATAACCCACAACAAAATGGGGTGGCCGAGAGTAAGAACAGAATGATTGTGGGGGCAGCTTGGGCGATGTTGCATGACCAAGGCCTACCACTTCATTTGTGGGCTGAGGCATGCAACAGAGCGGTTTACTTGCAGAATAGAAGCCCGCATCGCATACTTGGAATGATGACACCAAAGAAAGCTTTCTCCGGGAAGAGACCAGATGTGAGTCACTTCAGGATCTTTAGCTCATCAATTTATTACCATGTGATCAAGGTTGCCCGGAAAAAACTGGAGCCGACAACAGAGTTGGGGATACTTGTGGGGTACACTGATACACCCCACAACTAGCAGGTGTATTTTCCTACCAGTCAGAGGACAATGGTTCGAAGAGATCTTAAGTTTGATGAGCAGAAGGCCATGCGAGTTTTCCTTGAGAGGGAGCTCCAACTATAGGCTGTGGAGGAACTTTTGGTTCCTAAGGAGGAGGAGCCTCAGATTGATACGGAGCAGCTGCATGCAGAGGTTCCAGGAGTGGAGACATCCACTCATGCAGAGTCTTCCAGAGATGGGTGGAAGCGCACGAGAGAAGCTAACAGATTGTTGTTGGAGGTGCGAGAGAATGTTGGAGAACCATCTTCTTAGTGTAGACAGAGAGAGGTCACCTGATAGGTACACTGGATACATGGCCCTTATTGGGGAATGTGTTGAGACCGAGCCATCTTCCTTTGAGGAAGCAGTGCAGCAACCGATTTGGGTTGATGCTATGGTGGAGGAGTATGACTCCATAGTTCAGAACAGTGTTTGGATGTGGTTCCAAGACCAGAGAACAAGTCCGTCGTGAGTTCCCGTTGACTTTACAATTTAAAGCAAGCTGCTAATGGTAGTGTGGAGAAACATAAGGCAAGATTTGTTGCCTGTGGTTTCTCACAAGTTGAGGGGATCGACTATGGTGAGACTTTTGCTTCTGTAGCAAGGTACTCATCTATCATATCGATGTTGGCACTATCAACACAAATGGGTTGGAAGATCCATCGAATGGATGTGAAGACTGCCTTCCTCAATGGCAAGATTGAGGAAGAGGTGTACATAGAGTAGTTGAAAGGTTTTGAGACCTTCGATCGTGAGTCGCATCTGTGCCGACTCAAGAGAGATTTGTATGGTCTAAAGCAAGCACCTCGTGCTTGGTACATTAGGATCGACAACTACTTCACCAAGTTAGGCTTCACAAAGAGTGAAGCGGATGCAAACTTGTACCACATCATGGTGGAAGGTAAGTAGTTGATCACTGTTCTTTATGTTGATGATCTGATATTGACAGGTGATGATCAGTTGATCATTTCTTGTAAGGAGGACCTTGCAAGAGAATTCAAGATGAAAGACATGGGTCTCATGCACTACTTTCTAGGCATGGAAGTGTGGCAAAAGGATGGGGAAGTGTTTGTGTCTCAAGGCAAGTATGCCAATGAGATACTTAGGAGATTCCACATGGAGAAGTGCAAGCCCATGTAACTAAAGGAAGGAGGATGATACTTCAGGAGAAGTAGTAGAAGCTACTGTGTATCGGCAGCTTGTGGGTTCACTGATGTACTTAGTGAACACACGACCAGATTTGTGCTATGCGGTGAACCAGCTGAGTAGAGCTAGAGTTTAGCCTACCAAGCTATTTTGGAAGGAAGCTAAGCATGTTTTGAGATACCTCAGAGGCACATCTCAGTATGGATTATGGTACAGATGGTCAGAGGGAGTGAAGCTACAGGGCTTCACAGATGCAGATTGGGCAGGGAGTCCATCAAATCGGAAGAGCACATTAGGAGGAATTTTCAACCTTGGTTTAGCTGAAGTTTCTTGGTACAGCAAGAAACAGAGGTCAGTTGCACTCAACTCAGTAGAGGCTGAATACATGGTTGCAAGTCAGGCAGCATGTGAGGCCATTTGGATGTAGAAAATTCTAGTTGGTTTGTTTGATCAGAGGATGGATCCAACTATGATCTATTGTGATAATCAGAGTTGTATCAAACTCTCTGAGAATCCAGTATTTCATGATAGGTCCAAGCACATCGACATTCGGTATCATCATCTTAGAGACTGTGTGGCAAGGAGGATCATGTTGTTGCAGTATATTTCGACCCAGGAGCAAGACGCTAACATTTTGACTAAGGGATTGTCAAAGTGTAAATTCGAGTTCCATAGAGACAGGATCGGGGTGACAGATAATCCCTTTCTTGTTGGGAGGGAGTGTTGAAAATAGCAACAAGAAATGCTAAAAATAGCATTGTTATAGATATCATTTTAGGATATATTCCAATTTTAATTTGTCCTTGAATTAAAATTTGAATTTAGTCTCACCAGATGTTTGAAAAATAATTAATTAATTCATCTTGAGTTAATTAGTTGGAGAAATTCAAACATGAAATCTTTGTGAAGACACGCAACAGTTATCCCTTAATGAAGGAGATAAGGATGAGTTGTATTTCAGTTGTAATTAGTTAGCTCAGTTAACTGAGTTAAGTCCAGTTAGATTAGTTCCAAACAGTTTGTGGAACTAATTGTGAGTTCAGTCAATTAATGCATGCATGCATGCAACTAGTGTTCTCCAGATAACTGAATATTCTCTCATAGATAACTCATGCATGTCAGTTCAGACAAAGACCCAGTTGAGATTAAAGGCAGGGACAGTGTACTGTCAGTTGTAGGAATATTCCCACGAGGAATTCTCTTGCATGCAGTAGGAATTCATTCCTTGAGGATTGTGTAGTTTCTACAGAGTTCATAGCAGTGTGTGAGGTGAGAATCACACAGGTTACAGCTGGAGGACCCAGGGAAAACTACACAAGGAAATAGGAGGCTTAGAGGACAAAGGAGAAGGCATGTGTGTTGTCTAGTCTGTCTATGAGCAGTAGCGAGGGATTGTACTGAGAGCTGGATAGCTTGTGAGCTAAATCTTTGTGTAATAATGAGATATTTCCACTTGTATGATAATACAGATAGTGGGGTTTTTAATTAAGGCTTTCCCCAGAGTATTCTTCTGTGTTTCATGTGTGATTGAATCTTCTTCTCTGTTATATGTGTTATGTTTGATCTTGCTTAAAATCGATTAAAGCTTCCGCAAGTTTGACTGTAGAAGTAGATTAAGTATTTTGCTTTAGTACATTGCATAATCGGTTTAATCTACAGTGAGAATTTCTACATTCTCCTTTCCCTTGATGTACCTGATCTCGAAATCAAACTCAATGAGGGTAGCCAACCACCTAGCTTACCTGACATTCATATTGGGTTGGTCAAACAAATACCTCAGTCCACTATGATCACTCATCATAATAAACCTCCTGCCAATAAGATAATGCCTCCATAACTTCAAGGCATGAATGATAGCTGCCAACTCGAGATCATGAGTCGCATAGTTATGCTCGTGCTCATTCGACTTCCTCGACTCATAGCATACCACCTATCCTTCCTGTATTAGGTCTCCACCAAGTCCTTTCTGGCAAGAATTTTTACATACCACGAACTCTTTATCAGGATCTGCAATCTTCAAGACTAGAGCATTTGTAAACAAATGCTTAAACTGGTCAAAACTAGCGGCACACTCCTCATTCCATTCAAACTTCCTTCCTTTTCTCTACAAAATGTAATAGAATAGGTAATCCATGAGAAGTTCCTGATGAACCTCCTGTAATAGCCTGCTAGTCCCGTGAATTATCTCAACTCATACACATTTCTAGGAGCTAGCCACTCCATAATAGGTTTAAACTTTTCTAGAGTCATTGGTATACCTTCCTTTGAAACAACATGCCCCAAGTAACAAACCTGAGTTTGAAAGAAACTGCACTTGCTAAGCTTGGCATACAACTGATGCTCTCTCAACAATCTTAACACTACTTATAGGTGTTATGCATGCTCTTCCTCATTCTTAGAATATATCAACATATCATCAATGAACACTATCACAAACTTGTCTATATAAGGATGCAACACATTGTTCATCAAACACATGAAAGAGGTTGGAGCATTAGTAAGACCAAACAGAACCACCACAAGCTCATAATTCCCATACCTAGTACGGAATGCAAACTTATATATGTATTCTTCTTTGATGTGAACTTAATGATATCATGATCTCAAATCAATATTTGAAAACATTGTTTCTCCCTTCAACTGATCAAATAAGTCATCAATTTGTGGCAATGGATAATTGTTCTTGATAGTCACCTTGTTCAACTGCCTTTAGTCAATGCACAATCTGAGAGTACCATACTTCTTTACAAACAATATTAGTGCACCCCAAGGCAACACACTTGGCCTTATGTATCCCTTATCAAGCATTTCCTTAAGCTGCAATTTCAATTCCACCAACTTTAGAGTGCTCATCCTGTATGGTGCCTTTGATGCTGGTGCTACTACCAGTGTACTAACTCAATAGACAAATCCACTTCCTTACGAGGCGGTAACTCTGAAATATCTACAGGAAACACATCCTGAAACGACTGCAAAGCAAGATACTTCTTCAAGACTTCACCATCCTCAACATTCTTTCTTTTGTCACTAGAAGTATGCACAGAAAACAATACACAACCTTTCCTACAATTGCGCTTAGCTTGCATGGCTATAACCATCCTCACTGATATAGGCTTCTTCTTTCCCTACAAGATTCTCTTTTCTCCATAATCGTCCATGCACTCAATGTCCTTCTCATAACAGTCTACCTTGGTCCTATGAGTAAACAACCAATCCATGCCAGAAAGCATACTATATGTTTAGATGTGTTGATGTAGGCATACCATTCAACTCAAATGCACAAGCTCTCACGCAATTATGAACTATTTTCTTGGTACTTGTAGCCAATTGCACCAGCCAAGACTCTGCATGCACTTCTTTACTCTAGCCACACTTATGCACTAGGTCAAGACTAACATAACTATAATTAGATCCAAGATCAATCAAAATGGAAACAACTCGATCATATAACTTACCTTCCATCTCAATAATGGATCCTCGATGGTAAGCTTTCTTGATATCAAGTGTTGCACAGATTTGAGGAATGCTCTAACCAACATCCCCAACTGTCTGCGCCTCGTGGGAACTATAGATTTGAACCCTGGTGCAATGGACAATCCTTCTTGTGATGATCTTTGCCACAAATCCAACACTGCAATGATTCTCTGCCACTACCTTTATTCTATTGCTCTCCAGATTGAGGTCCATGTCCCTTCTCGGCTTCACTGAACTTCTTGTAAGGAGCCACATTTTATTTCTCACCTACATCTTGAGGCTTTCCTCGCTTCAGAGGCCATTATCCTTTCACCTTCTCATTTCCCCTCCAATCTCGCTTAGGTATAGACTTATGCTTCGACCACTCATAACAATACTTCAATTTCCCGATGACTTCCTCCAATTATCCAGGCTCATCATACTCAATCTGATCCTTGAGTGCTAATGTCAATCCACTGATGAATCTTTGGACCTTTGTCTTCTCATATTTGAGGTAGGCAAATACCTCAACAACTCCAAAAGCTTAGTCATGTACTATTCATATGTCATACAACCTATCTTAAGCTCATAGAACTCCTTAGCCTTTCCATTGTAATAGCTCTCATACAAGTACTTCTTTTTGAAGAGTCTTTTAAACTCATGTCAAATCAACGCTTCTACCTTGATGCTTCTGACATGCTTCATTTCTTCCCGCCAGATTTTTTTTTTTTCCTTGAAGACTAAAAACAACTATCCTAGCTTTCATATTCTCTATATAGTCATGCAATTCAAAGAACTTCTTCATCCCAAGCAACCATGCTTCTGCATCTTCTAGTTTCTTCATCTCTCCATCAAATGTAGGAGGCTTGGATTTCTTAAACTCATCTGGAAAGTATCCCCTCTCACTCCTCCTACAAGGATGATGGCGGTGATGACAACGATGTCTCTCTAAACCATAACTAGAATAGAACCCATAAGAACTACCTCTCTTGTTAGGTGTATCCAACCATCTACCACCCCTGACTGTGTCATCCATGTCTAACATGAATCTTGATTGAGACCTGCTGCCATATGCCCCATTCGTCCTTTTACTCCTCTCCATGACTGATTCGTGGTCTTCCATGTCTCTGTAAATATGATAGGCTCTAAAGGACCACTGCATTAACCTTGAATTACTTTTCTTGAGCTGTAGAAAGTCTTTTATGTGACTCAATTATCCTGTCATTATTTGCCTTGTAACTTCAAATGTTTGCCTTCAAACTTCTAAATGTATCAGCTATGTCAAGAGAATACTCATCTCCTTGTTGTTCAACTAATCTATAAGGAGAGTCACGTGAGCTGTAATTCACCATTTTTCCCGTCATCTCTGATCTTCTTCTTCCTACAAGCACACCATGTTAGATAAACCAAATATAGAAATAATCAAAATCATACCTTAGTGAAGTTCAGGGGAGTCTATCTCATCTGCACAAATTAGTCCATATTAGCATGATATATATATACATGACAACCATAGCCACTGCATTGCATGCTTAATAATCACATCTAGCCCATCCAATCCAAGTGTTTGAACCTAGAAGCTCTGATACCAATCTATTGTATCAGATATCATCCAAAGAGAATGAAAATCCATGCTAATACCAATATGTAATCACCCCTCCCAACATTTACCCACTTTCACAAGCTCTCCAGGGTGAATGTGAGCTACGTGTTGCTATGACATGACTCGACCTCCAAGTTGTAGTTATGGAAGTGGGGCCTACAATCTAAAAATTTATTAACACCTCTCAGGAGCACTATATCACCTAGAAGTCAGTCCACAACCTCTAATGACCAAATATCGAGCTGGAACTGCTTTTCCACAAGCCTAACACCCCAATCACACCCACAACACAACATGCATGTGGTTATGAGGCTATAACTGCACCCATAAGGCTGCTTCCATGCGGTTATGACCTAAATTTCCCAGTTCAGTGCCAACGGTTCTGAGGTTTGAGCCACTTTTCTAGGCTACTCTCCAGACCACTGCCCAAAACTTCATGTACCTTTCTAGAATCATGATTGAGATGATAGCAATGCCAGACATTCAAACTTGAAGCAAGAACTTGAACTAGATTGCCTAGTACACATTATACATCTCATTAAACATATGGTAAGCACATAAGTTACAGGTCGTGAATACATATATGGTCTTAAATCTTTGAACTTCATTTGAGAATCACCAAGAAGGTATAATTCCCTCTCAAGTAGCTGCAACAACACTTGGTATCCCATGCATTCATCAACAATTCAAATCCTTACCAAATCAAGAACAAGATCTATAACTAGAGCACATTATAAAACCATGCTTATAACCAGCATATAACCATAATATTAACCATGACAAATCAAGCATCAAATCAACACAATAACAAGTACAAGTGCTCATAGATCACAATAGGAAAATAACTCTTATTAACATATGCAAAAGCCAACCAAGTCAGGGACTTCCATGTACCACCCGACCATAGATTGGGCTAAACCAAATCTTTCTTTCAACCAATCACCCCCGTGCCATATTCCAAGCATGAATGTGGGATCTCATGGGATAAACCAAGACATAATCAACCAGGGACTCCAAAGGTTAAACCACCTCCACCCTCAAACTACCATGATCTCACCTAAACTGGTTCTGAGATCACAAAACCAAACCAAGCTTGGATGCCTCAGAATTCCTTCATCATACCTTGAGGAATTTTCTTGTCTCCACCCAACTATCAATGGCTTCCTAGAGAAAACTATCTCCACCCCAACCCTTGAGAATTTTCTTGAGACCACCTCACCCGGTTCCAAAACCTTCCGACAATCCAAAGCTCAACCAAGAATGAATCCAATCACACCATGGCTATCTAAGAAATGGAAAGGCAAGGCTGGAACCACTGTCAAACCAGGAAAAAACCCATGCCAATGACAAAAAATGAACCAAATATACAAATTCATGTAGCATGCATTCACACCTTAGCTAGGAAATTATACATTCAACTTGTTACCTGAAAAATCTTCCTCTTGAAGCTATTAATCCAACCTTCTCCTTGTGTTCCCTTGCTTTTCTTTGCTTCTCCTTTTCACTCCTTTACTTTCCTTTGTTTGTTCTCTCCTCTTAGAGCTCTCTCTCTTTCTCTAAAATGATCCAAGCCAAAATTGACAAAATGTTGTCAAAAGTTGTGAATTGTTTCTCTGAAGCCTTTTCTATCATTGATGTCTAATTTTCCTTCATTTTTCCTCTAATTTCCTTAGCATGCAATTTTGTGGCTCTTCACCTTTCTTTTCTCTTATTTTGCTTTATTTCCTTAATTAAATGTCATTTTTTACTTCTTTTCCTTTTCCAGTACCTTTGCCAATTTCCATGGGCATAAATAAACCAAAAGTGATGCCCACTATGATGTTTTCCAACATTTAGCTTGGAATACATGTCCCATGACCTTGGTCTTATCTTGCATGTATTATCCTTTATTACATGAAAATTTAACCCGAGGTTGTTACAAGACCCCTCCAAGGGTGGTAGATATGAGGAGACGCTAATGGACCTCAATGGATTAGTTGAAGTACATTTTCATGGAGTCTCGAGAAGGTCACCAACAACCAAGCAAAGGCATATGCTCTATTTCAAGAGTTGCTCTAATACATATTGTTCAATCTTGGTAATGTGATGATAATAGGGGACATCAAGATTATAATTTAACACCTTCATATTGGTTCTTACCCAACAAAATTCAAGATTAACACCCTATTTAAAAGGATTCAATCTCATTTGAAAATTTTGAATTAATTCATAATGATCCATATTTTGTGGCATAACAACTCTATAGCTGACCAATTAGCAAACAATGTGACGTCATTAGAAATTGGCACCCTTCTTGTAAATGAGAGGGTGTGCCTACTAATTCCATGATATCATGACTCATGGAGGTGAATGTTGCAGTTGGCAGGTTGTTGGGGAAGTGACATTTGTATATGTGAGGACAACTCCTTCAATGTAGCGAGTGAATCTCCATGCAAAATAATGCTAAAATACTCAGACTTTGCACTATATTGAAGTTAAAATCATGCTATGATACTGGATTTTTTGAACAATTGGAAGCTAATAGCCTCAATTTTACTTTATGTGTCTATGATGTAATGTCGTTCTTCCATGCACAAATTTCTTAATATAATATTTTCAATTACAGTTAAAGAAAATGGTGAAAGACCCCGCCAAAAGATGAACAAGAGAGCCTTGTACTTCTCACCCATTCCTTATATTAAACTCTTACTAATGCAAAAAATATAAAGATAAAACATTCCATAATACATTCTTCATTTTACTTAGTAAGATATAGAAGAGGGGAGGTGACACAATTGGGGAGCCTACACATAATATATTACCAACTCTACTCATTGAACTGAGACAAAGAGGGGTTCCCATGATTATGAACACACACAAATTCATTGTGCTTGTCAGCATGTGGGGTGTCATAAGTAACCATCACCCATAAGGCCATTACGACCTTAAAGAAACAACCCCCCACCTTCTAAGAGATTTTATTACCACTAAAAATACTTACTTTAGGGGATTGAGTGCTAAAGTGGCAACTGCAAAGGAAAATCTAGCTCTTCTCTAAATGCTCTCACATGATCAAAAATCCAAATTTCCCTTCGTTGAGGATGCAATTACTTTCACATGCGTTACACGAAGATTGGACCCATTAGGCAAGCTCTCTAATAATATTCCTCCACCTTTTCTTGTTGTAGGAATAGTAGAAGCAATGAGATCACAATCCATTCTATAAATATTGTGATAGCTAAACATGACTTGGTCATATAATCAAAGTTGTTAGGTCTACACCATGTTGTTTTCAGGATCATGGTATTAGTGACTCACAGTATTGACCCATGGATTTCATTGTGATGAAGTCTTTAAATAGGCTTTTGATCCTCCATTGTAAGGAGCCAAGATGCGAGCAAATGTTGGGCTCTCTTGAATGGAGATAGGGTGTTGGCAAGCTTGCATTTAAGCCAAGTGAATAATAGATTTATTGTTCGCTAGTTTTTCCCCAAGTGGAATGTTTGAGGATAAATCCTATATATGATTTATGTATTGCTACTTTATATTTATTAATTTTTTCTCCCGTGTATTGTTTCTTTGTAGCACTTTTTGTTGGGCGTGGAGCCTGATTATATTCTTTATTTAGAGGTATCGCCACATTGGACCCCAGTTTGTAATGTGGCGACAACGCCGCCTGTAAATTATATGCTACAAGGGGGGGTGACTGCGACCATTGGGAAGCCCCCCCTGGCAAGGGAATCGGGGGCAGCACCCCCGAAGCTAAAAATAGATGTAAAATTGCCTTGTAAAATGTTGTAATTTCGTAGTCAATCTGGGCAGTTCATTAGGTGAAGATCTGACAGTAGAAGTTATGTTTAATTTAGGGTTTTTTGCCCTAGAAGGCAACCCCTCGCTATATATGAGGGAATTGTATTGCGTCTATGTAGATCTGTATTCTGAGCGAGAAGAGAGAGGAGATTGAGCGAGAGAGAAGAGGGAATTACAACGGATCTGTTGTAGGTTGTATCTCTTCAGTTTACTGGATAATATAAAAGGAAGGACTGGTTGTTTCTCCGTGGACGTAGCCCAAATTGGGTGAACCATGTATATCTGTGTCTCTCTTGTTTTATGTGTTTTCTGTGTTTATATTTCTGCAATATTTTATGTGTTCCATTGCTCTGTAATATATATTTTTCTAACATTTTTAATTCTAAGAAATGGTATAAGGTTAAGGTTAACTTGGACTCTCTGAGGAGTCAAAGTGGTCTAATTCTTATGCTGCAGATGAAGAGGAAAGAATGTATGGTTGTCAGAGTTAAGAGTTGAAGGGATTATTTGGCCTGGTGGATAAGAGAGCTTGTGTAGAGATTGCAGTGTGAGTTGTATGAGAGGAACTAGTGGTCTAATAGGGTGAGATGTGGAGGAAGAGGGATACAAGAAGAGAAGTCATGGAAGTGATCAAAGCAAGCATAAGATTGTTGGATGGAATGTTTTATGAAATCTTGCTCAAGACGTTAGTTGTGATGAAACAATATGAGGAGATCCTCGAGTTTAGATTTTGAGTGTGTGAAGGCAAGAGGTGGCAACATAAGCGCTAATACAACAAAAAAGATAAATAGATAAAAATAAATACATACACATGTATGTATGTACATAGACACATATATATTTCAATGGAGTTGAATGTAAATGGGCATACAACTCTAAGTCCTAGCCATGCATGTGTACCCCTGTCGATAAGGTCTATATGTAGACCTAGGTGATATGGGGAGAGCATGAAATTCTTTTATATGGATTTGAATAATTTCTACAAGTCAAGTCTAAAGGGGGATTATTATGTAAACTTATTTGGAATAGAGTCAAAGTTGTTAGGTTTACAATACATGGTTTTTGGGCTCATGGTATTGGTGACTGGTGGATTACATTGTTGTGATGTCTTTAAATAGGCTTTGGGTACCCCATTATAAGTTGCCAATTTGTGATTTGTGGTTAGCCTATATTAAGCTAGAATGTTGGTCGGCTTAGCTAAATTTAAGCCAAGGGAATAATATAACCATTGTTGGTTAGGTTCCCCCCATTGAGGTTGTTTGGGATAAATCTTGCGTGTGATTTATGTATTATTTATTGTTTCTCTTTCACATATTTTTTATGTCTAACATTTTTAATCCTAATAGATTACTGCAGAAGGATAAATGCTTACCAAATGTTAACCTAGACAAGGCAACCACAAGATTCATCATCATATTTTAATTAAGGAAACTTATGTTTATTTATTTATTTATTTGTTGTTTCTTAATGTAACATTATTTAACACTAATACGACAACATCTCCCCCATACTCGGTTGTAGAGCACCTCTCAATGCAACTATGCATGTGATATTATTCACGATATGCACACATATGTTTAGCGACAAAATCAACAAACAATTTAAAAGAAGATTATTGATGTGAGACAAAATCCCAAACATAGACATACATCGCATAAGTAGAAGTGTTCATTATTTCTTACCCATCCTCCCCTTCCCTTCTCTCTGTGGTATGTGTATGTGAGAGAATATGAGAAAGATAATGACAATGGGATATGTTATCATGCACTAGGAATGGTTTTACAATTATAAAATCCATTCCCTCCTATTTTGCATTGGTGCAATTAATGGTACACACCAACATATACACCTCGTTATATGATGTCTTTATAACAGTGGGATGTCCACATAAGCAATGTCCCCCTCCTAATATATTGTTTGATATATTGCAAAGTGATTATACATGCTTTTTTAGGCCCACCCCCCCCCCCGCCCCGCCCCCAAACAGCCCCCTCTTTTCTGTGGCATGTGGGCATATGTGAATAATAACTTGTATAATAGTAATAAATTACACATATTCTTTGTGGGTTATATGAAATACAACTATAATATAACATGTCTTGCACTTCATTCCTAGGGGAAATAAAACAAAAGTGGTTATATGTTATCAACAAGGTTTTTGGTGCAAGAAATGACTTAGAAACTAACTTTGTTTTACTATGAGTATATATGTGTAACATAGCCCCTGCTGACCCTAGCCCTAAGCAAAGTTAGCAGGAAGTAATTATTAAACTGACCCAATCTCCAATGTCCTGTTATGGAAACGGGGTCTAATTTTTTTGGTCGCTTATGGCTTCTTCAAAATGTAAAATAGATAGCATTGTTGTGTTCATCTAGTCGAGACCTTTCCAACGATATATGACTTGTCCAAATCCAATTCTTGGATTAATAGATGTGGTCAATTAAGGTCTTGGCCAATCATATTGAGCCATGCCAACTCAACCTGCCACATGGGGCCCACGTGGCTGCCAAATCACATACCATGTCATTCCAAGTGGTAGTTGCTGACCCCGCTCATACCAGGTTATGAACTAATCACAACTATTATGGTCCACATGGACCAACCACACACACACACACACACACACACACACACACACACACACACATATATTGGGTGTATACGGGTGCGCGCCCCTCTATGTCCGCGTCACCCTGCTACAATGAAGCTCGATGAGTCTCCACACTTCTTCACCCTGAACTTTTGGGGAAAACTTCTCGGGCTTTCGTGGCATTGCATTTCCATCTCACAGTGCAAATCCCCTTTAACTGGAAAGCGAACTTGTCCACACCTCGCAGTGCTTGTCCTCATTAATGGGTCCCTCATGATAGGTCACCCCAGGACTTTCATGGCAGGAATTCTACTTTGCCCTATATTCGAAACCTTCGAGGTCCAAGGTCTAGGGTGACATCACCATCCCCAACTATTGGAAACATCATCCCTTGTCGCATCCTTCATGTCGTACCCCACATAGTCAAGGGTCCCACTGAGGGGTTTGCCTATTATTTGACCAAGAGCACTTCGTCGTTTTGGATATTAAATAGGCCCCACTACCACATCATCTTAGAGATTTGATCCCAAGAGTTTCCCTTGGTGCTCCACTTAAAAGTTCTAGGGTGCTAAACCTTCGGGGTCATCCAATGACCATGGATGGTCATCCATCAACAACCTAGCTCTCCCATGCTTACACACATGGTTATGATGCCTAGTCACTTTGACTACCAGGCTTGGGTTCCCCGACCCTTCGGATCTGTGAACTGCCAACCTCACAGCTTAAGTAAAAGGTGAAGTACCTGGTCCCTTACGCCCTCAAAACTCGATCATGATGGTTCTATTGTATATAAGCCATTGTGGTTTAGCACTTGAGCCCTGTGAGTACTAAGGCTTGACTCTCGCTTGCTCTATATGCATAATCTTGAACCCAGTGGTTTTGCAAAGAAACTCAACCTAGTCTTGGTGGTGATGGCTCTATTCCCAACATGACCTGACATATGTATAGTTTTATAAGGCCCCTTGGCCTGCATCCTGAAAACACATTATATGCATATATATATATATATATCCAAGGTTATCCCTCTTGAGCTTAAAATTTGTAAACCAAGACCCATTGGTCTCATCATTTTCATGCGACCATTCAATTAATTAATAAAAGTCATCTATCTCCTCATGCTCAGGTCACATAGACCAATTTTGCAAATTTAGGATAGTCATGGGAATAAGCATTTATGAAGGAAGACATTAAAGAGCATTTCTACACACGAATTTTCCACTCCTTATTGTCAACGTTTACCCGTCATTGACATAGAGACCAACTATGCCAACAAGTCAGTACAAATAATTTACCCATTAACTGAGATTTCAACCTCGTTATTCTCAAGTAGTCTTAAGTTATTTCGAGCTCAAAATGTCCACAAGACAATCCCATTTCACAAGATTTTTATATAAAACATTGCCATTCCTCATTTATGCAGGAAACATCACTCCTCAACATCAACATAACAATATTTTGATGCAAATAATAGAGACATAATAATAACTATAAGCACAAAAACATAAGAGCATACTTATCTTATAAGAGATCTAGCAATTGAGATTGGGACTCTAACTCTCCACCCAACCATAGACAAGCTGCAACCAAGTATTTCTTGTAGTTGTCACCCCCGAGCCAAATTCCAAAGCTTGAGTTAGAGTGCTTTCATGGGAGTTTTTAAACCTATAGTATTAGCTAAAACAGGGTGTCTCAAGGTTGCCTCACCTCCACCCACTAGCTATCAAAACAAAAAAACACAGTGAACCACTTCCCTCACATGCAACCATCATCCACTCAGGGAATTAAACCAATATCATCCACTGAAACAGAGTGTCTCAAGGCCAGATTGCCTTCACCCACTAGTTATTCAATGATTTCACATCAGGTAGGGAACACTATCCTTTATACAGAGGGACTTGCAGTACCCCAACATCTCTAGGGATTTGTACATAGAGTCTCAATTCAAATGTGGAGAGAGAGATAATGTTAATTATAATGAGGTTTTATCAGTTGTGTTACCACTAAAGGAACAAGGGTGCAATCACCAACAACCTAGTGGAAATTCCACCTGTGTTCTCAACCAAATCCCATGGAATTATCATCAGGTGTTATCATTCCACTAGCCCTATGTGCCTCCATCTCTTAGAAGTTATCAACCAACACAATCTCCAGTGGATTTATCAACCCTATAATGCACAACCACTGCTCAATGATTATCAACTAGCAAGCCCTTTGGGTTCCTCAGCTGAACTATCATTTGAGCATCTCTTCTCCCTGAACCCTGATATCTTATTTTCCCTCTCAACAACTATGCTTGACTTCTAGGCACCTATCGACCTCCTATTTTCCCTTTTTGTCTATGTGTATGAGTTCTTGAATTATTGTCTTTCCTTCGATAGGAGCCTCTCGACCTCCCTCTCCTTGTTTCGAAAGGACCTCTCGGCCTCGTCTCGTGGTCCCGCTTTCTCTGTGCGCCTATGGTCATTTTTCCTCCAACGCATGAGAGAGTGTCCATAAAGAATAATGTGTGTCTTTTTCCATCTTGACCATGATGGCTCTCCCCATTCCTAAGTGGTCTACACATACCAAACACCTTGAAAATGCTACCCATATTACTCATTTATTTTTTATCCTCTCTTTGCTTGTAAATGTTGCTGAATTTAATAAGTAGTCAATCCATGATTGATATTTAAAACAACAAACTCCTCAAGTAATGGAATCTTTGTCCCTCTCTCAGCCATTTTTAATTTTATAGTTACACAAATATAAGGAATTATTTTAAATGTTTACAAGGGGAATTAACACGCAGGGGATGTCACAGTATGTGGGATCAAAATGTATACACTCAACAATATCATTCAACATACATAAACAATTTATAAGAGGAAAATTAATGCATATTAAAGTCCCAACTCGAGGATATGCTGCATAAAAAAAAAATCATCTATTGTTGTCTAAAGAAAACACACCAAAAATAACAACATGCAATTATGACTTGAATAATGAATGTAGATCAATAATGTTAATTTGATCTTATCTGGTCTAACGTATACTTATTGAGGCATCCAAGATAGTTTTAGATCCTTGTACTTTATTCACTAAGAGAGAATTACACTATATATATAATCTAAAATTTTATATAGAATAATTTTTAGTATTTCTTTGGAATACAAAAATATGAAACATAATTAGCACGAAAAAAACCAACTTAAATATATATAAAAAAATTAATTCAACATTACTAAACATAATTTTTTGAGATTCTATAAATTATTTAATGTTCAATTATTTACTATAATCCATTTCTTACTAGCATTATTTATTAATAGATTTAATTTATCCATTTAAAAATTCTAAATATTTAGTATATCCTAGCATATTCATGAATATAAAAAAATAAATATTAATTAATATATTCACAACTTTATAATATATAAAATAAAAAATAAAAAAATCCATTTACAAATGTTACACACATACAGCTAAATGAATTGCATTTAATATATTTTTATTATCCATTTAAAAATTCTAAATAACATTTATTATATCATGTGATATTCATGAATATTAAAAAAAAATAAATAATATTAATTAATATCTTTACAACTTTATAATATATTGCATTTAACCTGGAAACCTAAAACATAAAATGTCATAGTACATGAACATGGAATGCCTTTATTTTCCCTCTTTATGTTGAGGTGAGGGGTGGCATTGGAATTTCTCCCATTCTTATAAATTTTGTTGTATAAAGATAAACAATGCAAGACACTCTTGTGGGACATGCCCTCCCAAGTACAAAATGTTTGGGACCATGTTTATCTTTTGGGGAAGGGAGACACATGGAGATATCAATTCCAGTGGTAGCATCCATTGATTTGAGGAGGGGGGGAGATTTAATATGTTATGGATATTGAAAGCAAAAAATGGAAGGGAGAGACATGAGCTATCAATTCCAGTGTCATCCATCGATTTGAAGAGGGATCTATTATTGAAGGTGAAATATGTAAGCTTTAATGGAGAAAGATTAAGGTGAAACACCTTTATTATTTTTGGTGAAATAATTAATACATATAAATTAAAAATGTCTAATGAGTTTATGAAAATCATTGGTGACTTGTTTTTTATTATTATTAAAATTTGAATATTTTAAAATTACATATTTATTTTTCTCTTTATTTAGAGATTGATATAATTTTGTAAAAATATTTATTAATTGAAAATATTATAATTATTAATCAATTTATATAGGTTAATTATTATGATGCCATGATTTATATATGTTATAGTTAATTATTATGATGCCATGATTTATATATGTTAATTATTATGATGTGATGATTTATATTTTAATGAGTAATGAATATTTAATATTATATATTTAGATATAATTATTATTTTTAATTAAAATATTTTTATATTATATTAAAAATAAGGTTATTTATATTTTAATGAGTAATGAATATTTAATATTATATATTTAGATATGATTATTATTTTTAATTAAAATGTTTTTATATTATATTAAAAATAAGGTTGTATTAAAGTCAATGATGTTATATTATATTTATAATTGTTTTAAAATTTTAATAAAATTAAACAAAATTTTGAATAAACTATTATATTATATGTTTTAGGATTCTATTTATTTAAGTAAGGGTTCTGTGATTTTTTTATAGATATATTATCTTAAATTTTTACATAAAATGTGTATTATTTGAAAATATATACAGACAAGTCATAGTTGAGTATTGTTTTAAGCTTCTTACTCCTCAAAATAAGGGGAGTCATGTTCCTCAATCTCCATTGAATCTATGTTTTGTTAAATAAGGTCATCATCTATAAGACCTGTGCACAATGAGTTACCAAAGTTGATGTTAATGGAGGTGAGTGAAAGGGCATCCATTCTCTAGGCAATAAATAAGGATTTAAGGCGACTACCTTTAGCTTCAAGGGAATTTGCTCACTGCCTCTGCACGTGAAGAAGGCTCACGATCTTTGCATTGTGAGTGGCACTCATATGCACCAACTTTGCTAGCTTGGTAGAAATTGTCATCAAGATATTGTTATTTCTCGGGGTTGTCTCCTCCTACCAATGGAACACCTTGTCAGTCTCCTTCAATTTTAATTTATCCATATCAACATTGTAAAAAAACAATAACCCAAAGCAAATAAAACTGGAGAGGAAACAACAATAAAACAAAAACTCAGGACATATAGAACTCAACTGTAATAATTTCCCTCATTTTGAAGTTGGAGGACCTCTAAAGGCTAATGTAAACTAATATCAATGAGAAAACCTTCAAAAATAATGAGAGCCATAGGAAAGTACCAAGTAGCTAGTGTTTGCCTACCTAACACAAATATAGAGAACTACATGGAGGGCTTGCCCATATTTAGATATCTTTAGTAGAGTTAAGGAGGAAGCTCAAGGTCTCAATTCCCACAAACCAAAACCCACCTATGCCTATGAAAGATGCTTCCCCTTCAGTAAACCTCCATAATATCCATACTTATCAACAAATGAAACTAGATGTGATGAGGGAAATCCATTATCTCATATTTCATGTGGGAACCAAATGCACCACATGGACTATGCACAAACATGTTTAGAGCAAGTGAAGGAGGTGGAAAGACCACATCTCACCTCCTGGTTTATATTGGTACCAATTGTTGAGTTGAGAAATGTGCCAAATGAAGGGTGAGAAGGTAAAGGTCTGATTTCCATTCAATTAAGGTATTAAACTAGATCTAATGATCTCATTTTCGATCGAGACCTCTGGCTCAAGGGTAGAGGCCACCTTTGTCTAATGATTAGCCTCATCGTTTAATTCTCACTTGATATGGAAGAATGATACTTGTTCAAAGTGACTAATGACTTGCTTGATCTTGCTCATGAGAGAATTAAGTTGATTTCCTCCAAAAATGACTCTGTCCATCATAACTTTCATTATTAATATCATATCCCCTAAGACTATGAAAGATTGAATGCCTTCTCCCTTGATAATGGAAAGACCCTACCAAAGTAAATATGCATCTTCAATATTATTAGAAAAACTTCCTAATCCCCAAACATAATACATTGTGTTTTTTTTCTTCCAAAATCATGCAAACTCCATCAACTACCCACCACCCTTAATAAAATAAAAACATTTATATATATTTAATCTATGTATAACACAAAATTATAAACATCAATTTTTTATTATTTAATATTAATAACATTATTATCAAAGTTCAATACAACCATATAAATCTTATCTGTATTAATAATTATTTTTATATAAATCTATGCAAAACTCCATGCATTGCTTACATATTTCATAAAATTTAGAGAACTTATCTTCACATCACCCCATTTGAAGTGATAGTTGACAAATGGAACTCACAAATCGTGCAACATATATATTTCCCTAGACAAAAATCTAGGGATTGGTTATGATTTTTTCCCTAACATGTCCTCTCTTTGAAATTCATAATTACCTAAATCTAGGGATCAGTTATGTGCTTAAACCCTAACCTGTCCTTTCATGTGTGACTTCCAAATTTTCTTTCCCGAAAATGTTGAAGATGTATTATAATCATTTTCTTGGATATTGACATTTTTTTCATTATGATCCCAAAATGCGTTGCAACTCGGATGGATTGAGATGCGTACGAGTTAAGAGTTAAAATTGAGTAAATTTAAATAAATTATTAAAATATTAAAAATATATATTAATTATTTTAATTAAAATATTTTAAAAAGATAAATAATTATTTTTATATATAGTGTTCTACTTTAGTTAGTTAATTTAAATTATTAAAGGTAATAAATTATATTTTAATAAGTATGTTTTTTGGATTAATCATATCAGTGTTATTTGGTTGAAGTTTTGAACCAGTTAATGTGGTTCATCCTCAAGACAAATGTTAGTTAGGAGGACGAACCACATTAACTAGTACATCATTATTATTTAGTTGATGTTTGGAACCAAATAATACTGATGTGATTAATCCGAAAGACATGCTTACTAAATTATGGATCACAAGAGCCTAAGATCTAAATGTAATAAATTATAAGTAAAAGGTTATGGGTTAAGTCTCTAGATTAATTATTTTCATGAACATAATTTGGTCTTATTAGATATCCTTATAGGTTAAGTTGCCAAAATTACAACTAATGAGTTTAACTTGACACCATCTATAAAATAAGCACCTAAAATAAATAAATAAATAAATATATATATATATATATATATATATATATATAACATTTTTTTTTAATATTTATTGTTTTAACCGTATTTTTACATAAAATTTTAATAATTTAAGAATTTAGAAGAATTGTAAGAACATGTATTTCTTCTTAAGAGATCACATGTTCAAAACAAGAGGGGGATAGAGTATGTATATGTTCTTAAATTTTAGTAATCAAATAGTTTCGCAGAGGTGAGTCCCTTATTCCACAAACAAGAAGGTCTCGTACGCAAACTTAGTGTTTAGCTTAACCATAACCTTAAAATTAAATTGTTGCTATTTTTATTATAACTGTGTTTAGCTTAACCATAACCTTAAAATTAAATTGTTGCTATTTTTATTATAACTTTGCAATTGTCACGTGTGTAGCTTGAGTGGTAGAGAGAAGTCACTATTATCCACTCCACTCGAGTTCTAGTCCCATTTAAAGATAATTGAAAATCATTTCTACATAAAGATAATAAGATCATTTAAAAAAACAACAAAACTTGAGTTTAATTTGGGATATATGTACTTGAGTTATGAGTTCTCCATTTTACAATCTAAAATTCTACTTCCAATTTTTTTTATCTATTTCAAAAAGTTCTATAGAGTCATCATGTCATAAAATTGAACATTGAACACTTGTAAATTGGGCATTTTAGAGGTTAAATACATTTATGGATGGAAAAGACAGAGGAGCATGCCACTTTACCCTTTGCATTTCCCTCTTGATGTGAGGTTGCACTTTCTTCTCAATGTGAAAGCTGAGGTGGATTGAAAGTCAAAGAAGGGGTTTTGGAGAGCAAGTCAATAGCTTTAGTATAAGTTAAGGGGATCTTAGATTAATGGTTGGTCTATGGGCAACAAACATTTTATAATATTCTCATAAAAGGTATCTATGTTTTATATAGATGGGAAGTAGGGAGGGGACCAATCCACAAACTCACAAGGAGGTGTTTTGGGTTTGTTTTTTTCCATCATTATGATAAGTAAAATGTTTTTTTTTTTTTTTTTTTTTTTTTTTAATAAAAAAAAATGGTTAATTTAAAGCATATTAAAAGTCAAATATAATATAATATAATATAATAAATATTAGTTAGAAAATATTATAAAATATGGTATTATAATTATTAATATTGATAGTCGTGATAAGTAGAATGATTTTTTTAAATAATAAAAAATTGTTAATTTAAAGCATATTAAAAGTCAAATATAATATAATATAAGATTATATATAAATATTAGTTAAAAAATATTTATAAAATGTTGTATTATAATTATTAATATTGATGTTATTGTTAAAATGAGGTTGTTATTAGGTTAAAGTAAATATGAGGATGTTATTATATTAATATAGAATATTTTTCAAAAAATATATAGAAATTTGCATTTCAAATTTAATATTTAAATTAACAATATTTTCTATATTCATCATAAAAAAGTCTAATTGTTTATTAAAACAAAGGTTACATAATAGCTTGTAATTAGCTTAAATATAACTTAATTAAATTAAAAATAAAAAAAATAAAAAAAATCATTACAAAAATAAAAACAATTAACAAAATGTTGTATTATTGAATGATGTCACCAAAAATTAAGAAATATAATTAACTTTTATATATATATATATATTTAATAGAAAACATTATAACAAATTTATTATTTTTCTGTTTGTATACAATTTCATACTTCTAATTATTATATAGTTAAAGGTTTTAGTGAATATTTAATGAAACATTTTTATTTTAAATTATCAATTATTTTTTTGCATAAGATGTATGTACTAAGTAACAAGGTTGCATATTACACTTGTTAATAATTAAATCAAAATTCCAAAAACCTTATTCTAAAATAATCACACCAATTAACATAATTATAATATTTTATAAATTTACTCTTTATTATTATTATTATTCTTAAAACCTTTATATTTTTTTAACTCTTCCTTGTGGTTTTATTTGATGTTCATTAAAATAAATTAAAACAAGGGCTACATAGTAGCTAGCACAGTCCCTAAATATAGCTTAATTAGACTAAAAAATAATAAAGGCAAAAATTTCATCACAAAAATAAAACAACTAACAAAATGTTGTATTGTTGAATAGCATCACCAAATATTAAAAAATATAATTAACTAATATTGTTTATATATATATATATATATATATATATATATATATATATATAATTTATTAAAATATGTTTTTAATAGAAAAACTATGATTCATGAAAATGGGAATAATAGAAAAATGAAAAGAAAAACAAATTAAAACAAGGGCTACATAGTATCTAGCAGTGCCCTTAAATATAGTTTAATTAGACTAAAAAATAATAAAAGCAAAAAGTCATCACAACAATAAAACAACTAACAAAATGTTGTATTGTTGAATGCCATCACGAATATTAAGAAATATAATTAACTAATAACTATATATATATATATATATATTAATTACTAAAGTATGTTTTTAATAGAAAAACTATGATTCATTCATGAAAAAAAGAAAGAAAAAAAGAAAGAAGAAGTAGTAATTAATAGAAATGGAAGTTACTAAAGACCCTGTAATAAGACCTCAACCAACTTACAAATAAATAAAGTTAAATAATAATAGAAAAGAAAAAAATTGAAATCTCAATGTGAAATTATGGATAAGCATATTTTTTTGGTGAAAGACAAACTATTTTTTTTGGTGAAAGACAAACTAATACGTAGTCAAAGCAAAACAAAATGCATAATACCATGCATGCTACAAGTATAATAAAATCATGTAGTATTGGCATTTTTAAATAAAGTCTTTATTGAAATTAGACTAAGAGTTGCAAGTATATTGAAACTAGATTAGGAGTTGCAAGTATATTAGTCCGTTCCCATCAATATATTGTTAAATCACATTCAAATCAACAAAGTAAATAAGTGCAATATGCAAGGTTGCTGCTTAGCACCTGCCTCTTATGCAAAAAAGTAATTGGTAGCAAGAATTGAATGAACAAATTCATAAATCTAATAATGAAACACATTTGAATATGACAAAGGGAAGTAACATAAGTAATTAATGGACTAGATAACCTTGGAGCAAAATAGAGATAGGTGCATAGATAATTTTGGATGAAACATTAGCCCCAACATCATCGTTTGTTACAAAAGTTAAGACTTTATTGAAATAAAGAGGAGAAATTACAATGTCTAATATCTTTATATTAAATAATGTATGTATATGTTATAAATAAATGTCTAATATATTTATATTAAATAATGTATATATATGATATAAATAAAATAAATAATGTTTTAAAAAACTTTTTATTGTAACAAATTATTTAGTTAACTCTAAATTTATGCTCATCTTAATTCAAGGGCAAATAAATAATTTGTAGAATTTCTATGGAAAAATCAAATTGATATGAACCCCTTGTCATCTTAATCGTGTGGTAGTTACACAAAGGCTTAAGTGTGAGGGCAAAAGATTCCTAAAAATTATTTTGTTTATTTTATATTTTTAAGTTATGATTAAAATTGTGAAGACAAAAGAGAAAATCTTATTTATTGTAGTGTTGCCTTAAATTTTATTGGTAAGGTTTATTGAGAAAAATGATTGAACCAAATTCATTAAATAATAAAAATTAGAAAGGGAAAAATGAGTGTAATATGCAATGTTTTTGCTTTTATTTTTTAAAGCGACTGTTTCAACTTTCCATGGTTAGTAAAAGACCGAAACGTAATGACAACTGTTTTTTTTTGGAAAATAAAATATCAATTATGGAAAAATCCATAAATTTGGAAAAAAAAACAGACATTTCCATAAATTTGGAAAAAAAAACGGACATTTAGCAATTAGAGATTTATCTTTATTTATTTTTAAAATAATTTTTAATTCTTAAAATTTAATTTTAAACCAAATAAAATTAGCCATCCAATAATTAAAAAAAATAGAAATTCAATTTTTAAAATTTAAAAAATAATTCTCATTTCTAAAAAAAAAACTAAATTTAATATTTAACTTTACCAAAATTTTAATAAACTTTTAAAATAATTTCTAAAAAATTACAAATTAATAAAAAATAAAAACATTTTTACTGACACTTATTACAAAATATTCGGAGCAAAACCCATTTTCCCTATGAAAATATTTAAAAAATAATCAATAACAAAGTTAATGTGGGAATTATACTTGTGATACCAGTTTGTGCTGGTATTATGCAATTTATGTTAATCAATTGTGCTTTTCTCTTACTAAAAAGTATGGTATTGATTGTAATAATATATTTAGAACGTAAAATTATAAAAAACCAATAAAGTGAAGAGACATAACTTAAAAAAAGTAAGAATGGATGCATTCTAACATTATTAAATATTATTTGTTGACATTAATTTTATATATATAGTATTTATTTATATTTTATAAATTTGATATTATTTTTTGAAATTAATTATATATAATATTAATTTATTTTTTTTTATTTATTTATTTATTTATGTTGAAATATTTTATTAAGTTATAGGAAAAGTACACCGTGAGGAATTTAATTTCAAAATATTACTGATCGCATTTTTAGTAGATTTGTTGGCTAGATGGTAATGGAAAAAATACACTCACAACAACAAAAGGAAACTTAAAGACCATAAACAGATTGTCCAAAGTAACCAAAAAGCTCCAAGGATTAAAATACAACCCACAATCATCCTTAGTCTGCTACATTTCCCAGAGCCGGGTCATTCGAACCATTGCCTTGTGGAGGACAAAAGGCTTCGTGGACATTTGCCTCCATATGAGCCATCTTGCCTTTAAGACAGTCCAACCTCTCCTGTATCCTCTCCTGACCTCGACAAAGGGAGAGCAATTGATCCATCATATGCCACTGGTTGTGCTAGAGGTCGTTCATAATTAAGGCAATGACCTCGTTACAGTGATCATGTTGGTCACGAGCAAACTAGTCCACCAATGTTGTAACATGGTGAGCTTGACATCTTGGCCTTAGCATTAAACCCCGTGCCCATCAATTGGAGGAACATGAGCCTGAAAAATGTCTCAATTTACATCCTCCAGCGGATTCTATATTAACGGAAATGAACGTCATCAATCTATTGTATTTGCGCTTCTAGAGAATCAAAGGGCGGAGGTAAATCTACTCACTTAGGTGAATTGGAAACCTGTTGCTCAACCTCTTCCCCATAGCCCTGTTGTTCCACTCCATGTGCTATACCTTGGTCCCGAGGACTTACGCTTCTACGGGCATGACCTCGTTGGCATTGCATGCTACTCCAGATGGCCACCACACATTACACACATGAAATATTTAACCCAAAGACCCAACTGCTAGGAGGGATGGACTTCCAAAAGTCCCATGACATCTCACAAGTTTCCAAGCCATATCCAAAAGCGGACTGCTAAAATCCAAAATGCCCATTGTTGCAACGATGATCACCTTTCGCCCACCAAAACGGGTCATGCAAATGACCCCTCCCTTCAGTCATAAACCACCTCCAACAACACCACAAACACGAACTCCTACATTCCCCCCTAACCCGAAGTTGACACCTAGGTCCCACACTAGAAAATACAATCCCTAGTGCTACAGACCCACCACCCCACAAACCCTCTAGAGGAAAAATATTACAAAAATAAAGGATATGAGACACAAATGGACTTTCAACATCATCAACAACCACCACGACAAACCCCCATAACACACCGAGCACCTCTACAGTGACCCTACCAAACTCTCCTAATAACAATTGCTACACAGAAAGGAAAACTAAACAAGAAACCTTTACCCGTTTGTCGAAGAGATGAGAAACCTCAATAGCCAACATGATGATAGCTCGTCTAACTTGGTTACCAACACGCCCAACTCTAGCAACTCTCCCTCAACCAGAACTGCCCAAATCAAACCAGGGTCCTAGATGATTATTCCTGGAACCATCTCATTGACAAAATTGAAATCATTCACACCTGAATTACTGCTCAGATTTGAACTCAGAGAATGGAAGGTAGGGGATCGTTGTGACAAATAACCACCCTATGCTCCAAGGAAGATAACCCCAACCGATGTCTCACGACCCATTCCTTAAAACAAATTGTCAAGACCCACGACAAACTAAACAACACAAATACTCATCACTCTTTCTCAAAACTTGTTATCCTACTCGCTAACAATAACTTCTGTAACACCTCCACATATCAATTACCATATAAAAAGAGATTAAATACCCCTCTTAAACCCTATCCCCTCGTTAATCTCCCTAATACAAAATTTTTAAATTAATATTATACTTTATATATTTTTACAAATTCAAAAAATATTTTTAACACATATTTTATCTATATACATATATAAATATAAATATAAAACTAACTTATCCATAGAATCAACTTAAACCAAATTAAACAAAAAGTTACAAGCTACAATTTAATGTAAAACTTCACCAAAATAAATGCATGAGGTGGCAGGTAAGTTTCTTAATGCCCATAAGTTTTGCTCGATAAAGTTAATACAAGGGAACACACTCTCGTGGGATATGCCCACCCAAGTACAAAATGTATCCAGATGTTTCGGTCGCTGTTTACCTTTCAAGGAGGGAGACATGTGAAGCTCCTTGATTTGATAGGACTAAGAGATTTAAAAATTCATTGGTATTTGAACATAGCACATTTGTGCAAGGTAGGACAATATCTCCATATATCGAGGAATAAATAGAAACATTTCCAAAATGGTTTATGTGATTTTCATTTTTATTTATGTTAGGGTTAGTTTTAATGTGGGAGGGAGTAACGATTTACTCTAGAGTGAATGCTATCTAAGATTGAGTTTTGATAATTTTTGGTATAGTTTAATCCTTTAAAAATGGTTTCCAGATTTTATTTCTTTTTATGAGGACTAAACCTCACACAAACCAATTAGCCTACAAGTCATAGGTTTATGTGAGTTTGGATTATAATCACCTACATTATAGCTATAGCTAAATCAAGTAGTAAGAGTTATATATATTATATTATATATATATATATATATATATATATATATATATATATTATTTTTTTAAGAAGTGAAGGTATGTAATATATAAAACTTGAGAAGTTTATTCTTTAAAATAAAGCTTTAGTTAATTATATAAATTTTCCCTATTTTAATTTATAACGATAAAATTTAATACCTTTTATTTTAATTTATTGATACAATTTTTAATACAGATTTATTATTTTTAGATTTATTGGATATATTGATTGTAGCTACCTTTCATTTTAATTTATTGATACAATTTAATACAGATTTATTATTTTTAGATTTATTGGATATATTGATTGTAGTTTTATAATTCATTTTAAATTTATATAATTATTATTTTGAAAAGTTTATAGGAAAATTTTGAAACCATTAATAAATGGATATATATATATATATATTTTGTCAAATTTCCCCTATGAACTTTATCGAAAGTTATGTTTTCCCTTAATTAATGAGAATTTTGATTAATAAATTTTGATCCATTAGAAAAAATCTATGTTGTCAAAATTTAAAACATGAGAAGATTAAATCAGAACATTTTCTTGTTATAAAAAATACTCATTGCAAATGTTGAGTTTGTCCACTTATTAACGGGTTTCTAATGAAAACAAATCGACATTGATTATAAGTTTATGATAAGGAAATTAATTATGCCTGCAATAATGACAACCAACTTGAGGGATTCACCTTGACACCTCTTATATGAAGCTTAAAGCACTCCAAGCTAGCTCACTAGCTAAATCTATACAAATTCTATTTGCACTAATAATAAAATTTCAACAAGACTTAAAGAGAACACAACTTAAGTTTAAGTTTATAATATGTACATACGGGTCATGATTTCTTAGTGCCATGAGTTCAACAATTGCCTCAAATTACCCCTATTTCCACCTTATAATGTTGAACAAAGTCCAATAAAATCTTTCCACCTTATAATGTTGAGTAAAGCCCAACGAATAATATTCACATAAGGGGAAGGAAGTGCACTTAGGTCATCAATTTTTGATATCATAAATCCAACCTCTATTTTTGTATGATTTTATAGCTATTCCAAAGTATTTGGTGAAGATTTAAACTTCCATTAAAAGTGTGAAACTCTTTAATCCCGCCACCAAACCCGAGTTCCAAATTTATTGAGATTAAGTTTTAAAAATAATATGAAACCCGTTTTAAAAATAATATGAAACCAATTTAAAAAATAATATGAAACACATTTTAAATTTTAAAAAGTTTTATAAATAATATGAAATTATTAATCTAATTTTCATTTCTGTATGCCTTTACAATATTTTAAGATAAATAATGTATATATACATTTGATCTGTTTTAACGTTTGGTAAATCCATAATTAAGATGAATCTAAACTATTTTGATTATTAATTATAATTATAATTTTTTGTTTTGTTTTGTTAAGCTTAGCAGGACCTTTCATTTTCTATTTATAATCGGTAAATTTACACCACATAGTTTGGCCAGGTGGCCTCAACTTGCCCAATGGGAAACCAAGTCTATTGACCACTTATCCTCATTGTAAGTCATCCAAAAACAATAGAGTTTGAATCTCTCTAGCCAAGCTATATATGTCTCTGTTTCATGACCAGACTCTATATTTCTATCTATACATATACTTGCATGACGAAAAGTAAATGCTAACCACATATATAAAAAAAGTAAACATGGTAAACTGACTAGCCCTTCTTCTCCTCCGAGGCCGATTCCATAGGCGCAGGGTCCTTAACAGTTGCTCCAGGCATCTCCAGCAATTCCAGGATGCATGGAATGTGTCTTTCAATTATGTCTAGTCTAATATCCTGCTTATGGAGTTGGAATTGAATTTTCTGCAGATCTTGTTTATAGCTCGGCATCCCTTGGAGAGAAACCGCCATACCCACCGAGATCTATTCCATGGCTTTACCCAACAGGATTTTCATTAGCCAGTAGAGGTACAATGTCTGCTTGAATTGCGTTATCTTGCCTCTGGTATTTCTAGTATCTGGGATGAGTGTCCTCCAATTTTCCATATACTCCTCTATCTCACTGCCCTGCTTAATTTCCTCTTCCCATTCCTCTAACAGATTCGGGATGCCTTCATTTGTGCCCTCACGATATGCCACAACAGATTCACTGGTAAGATGCTCTACTGATTTCCTCCCTCTGCGGGGCTCCGACGTGCTTGGGTCCTTATCCTTTCTGGGCTCCGGCCCTGTCTTCCATATCCATGACCTCTCACTGACCAAGCCATGTCAACGTTGTTCGAAACTTGTTCACAACAAAGATTTGTTAACCGAGAGCACTTTGACATATTATAGCACTGGTTACTGCCCTGACTTGAATTATCGATGTCGTCATCCTCTCCATTCATTTCCTTTTTCCATTTAGTATCAGTACAAGAAGCGAGATGGCCTATATATATATATATATATATTAATTTTTATTTTATTTACATCACATTACTGTATATTACAATATCTCTACTATAGCTTTTGGGTATAACTAATATATTTACAATATTTCTACCATGTATAACAAATATATTTTATTTATACAAATTAAATTATAATTTAAAAAACTATTATTAATAAAATTATATATATTAAATATAACATTTATATGTTTGACATTTTTAATATTAATAACTAGAGAACTTCACTATCAATTATCTTGACATTTTCATTTATATTATTTTTTTTTAATATTTTGATTCACAATTTACTCACATGCATACAAAAACCAACTTCACTATCAATTTTCACTATCAATTATCTTGACATTTTCATTTATTAATTTTTTTAATATTTTGATTCACAAATTTACTCACATGCATACAAAAACCTAACGTTACTAAACAATCTTAACAAATATATTTTAATTTTTTAATTAAATTATGAGTTAAAAACCATGGTTAATAAATTACATATATTAAATATAACATCCATGTGCTTCACTCTTTTAATATATTAAATGTAACTCTTTTAATATATTAAATGTAACATCCATATGCTTCACTCTTTTAATATATTAAATGTAACATCCATATGCTCACTCTCTTCATATTTTTATTAGGAGTGAAATTTAAAAATGAAACAAAACATGGTCCAAAAAACTTCATTATAATTGTTTTGACATTATTATCAAATTTTTTGAATATATTTAATGAACAAATTTACTGGTGAGTAATAATTTTTGTGGCAAATTCTACACCATCTTTGCTCATGAGTGCTATCACTGAAGTCCACATCAGAATCTCATAACATTCAAATCTCATGTTTCACATACGAACAAAACCCTAACATTGTCTAACAAATATATTTTAATATATTAATTTTTTAATTAATTATAATTGGAAAAACCATTGTTAATAAAATTATATACATTAAATGTAACATGCATGTGTTTGACCCTATTAAATCTTTTTATTAACATTGTTGATATGATGCCACCTCACATATCACCCCATCTGACCAACAAAGTGGTCGCTCCGCCCAGTGGTGTTGCCTAATTCTTATCTTCCCTTCCTAAATAAAGAGAGGAAAATCTTAATATTTTTTTTGGAAAAAGATGTTTCTCGTAAATATAAAATCTTAACATTGAAATGATATTTTATTGCAGGACATTGCAACATTATTTTTATATTGGGTTGGAGAAACATTAAACGAACTTGAATTTATAATATATATAAATAAATCATACTCTACTCAAGATCATTAATACAACCCCCACATAGTAGGATTTGATCCTTTTTAGTGCTTGGTAAATCTAGAATTAAGATGAATCTAAACTATTTTGATTAAATATAATTATAACTTTTGTTTTGTTTTGTTAAGCTTAGCAGAACCTTTCATTTTCTATTTATAATCGACAAATTTACACCACATAGTTTGGCTAGGTGGCCTCAACTTGCCCAATGGGAAACCAAGTCTGTTGGCCACTTATCCTCATTGTAAGCCATCAAAAAACAATAGAGTTTCAATCTCTCTAGCCAAGCTATATATGTCTCTGTTTCATGACCAGACTTTATATTTCTATCTATACATATACTTGCATGACGAAAAGTAAATGCTAACCACATATATAACAAAAGTAAACATGGTAAACTGACTAGCCCTTCTTCTCCTCTGAGGCCGATTCCATTGGCGCAGGGTCCCTAACAGTTGCTCCAGGCATCTCCGGCAATTCCAGGATGCATGGAATGTGTCTTTCAATTATGTCCAGTCTAATATCTTGCTTATGGAGTTGGAACTGAATTTTCTGCAGATCTTGTTTGTAGCTCGACATCCCTTGGAGAGAAACCACCATACCCACCGAGATCTATTCCATGGCTTTACCCAACAGGATTTTCATTAGCCAGTAGAGGTACAATGTCTGCTTGAATTGAGTTATCTTGCCTCTGGTATTTCTAGTATCTGGGACGAGTGTCCTCCAATTTTCCATATCCTCCTCTATCTCACTGCCCTGCTTAATTTCCTCTTCCCATTCCTCTAATAGATTCGGGATGCCTTCATTTGTGCCCTCACGATATGCCACAACAGATTCACTGGTAAGATGCTCTATCGATTTCCTCCCTTTGTGAGGCTCCGACGTGCTCGGGTCCTTATCCTTTCTGGGCTCTCGGCCCTGTCTTCCACGTCCACGACCTCTCACTGGCCGAGCCATGTCAACGTTGTTCGACACATGTTCACAACAAAGATTTGTTAACCAAGAGCACTTTGACATATTATAGCACTGGTTACTGCCCTGACTTGAATTGTCGATGTCGTCATCCTCCCCATTCATTTCCTTTTTCCATTTACTATCAGTACAAGAGGCGAGAAGGTCTAATTATTAATATTATATATTTTATTTTATTTACATCATATTACTTTATATTACTTTATCTCTACCATAACTTTTGGTATAACAAATATATTTACAATATCTCTACCATCACCTTTCGATATAACACATATATTTTATTTATACAGATTAAATTATAATTAAAAAAACATTACTAATAAAATTATATATATTAAATATAACATCCATGTGTTTGACATTTTTAATATTTTTAAAATATTTTTATTAAAATAAAATTTAAAAATAAAACAACTAGGAAACTTCACTATCAATTATCTTGACATTTTCAATTATTAATTTTTTTAATATATTGATTC
This sequence comes from Pinus tabuliformis, assembly GCA_031772625.1. Taxonomy (NCBI): domain Eukaryota; kingdom Viridiplantae; phylum Streptophyta; class Pinopsida; order Pinales; family Pinaceae; genus Pinus; species Pinus tabuliformis. The sequence goes on along the minus strand of CM062804.1, from coordinate 6,855,020 downwards.
ACAAATTTACTCACATGCATACAAAACCCTAACATTACTAAACAATTTTAACAAATATATTTTAATTTTTTAATTAAACATTACTAAACAATTTTAACAAATATATTTTAATTTTTTAATTAAATTATGAGTTAGAAACCATTATTAATAAAATTACACATATTAAATGTAACATCCATATGCTTCACTCTTTACTATATATTTTATTAAATGTAACCCCTTTAATATATTAAATGTGCTTCACTCTTTTAATATTTTTATTATGAAACAAAACATGGTCCAAAGAACTTCATTATAATTGTTTTGACATTATTATTAAAATTTTTGAATATATTTAATGAACAAATTTAGTGATGAGTAATAATTTTTGTGTCAAATTCTACACCATCTTTGCTCATAAGTGCTATGACTGAAATCCACATCAGAATCTTATAACATTCAAATCTCATGTTTCACGTACTTACACAACCCTAACATTGTCTAACAAATATATTAATATATTAATTTTTTTAACTAATTATAATTGATAAAACCATTGCTAATAAAATTATATATATTAAATGTAACCTGCATGTGTTTAACCCTATTAACATTTCTTTAAATCCTTTTATTAAGAGTGGAATTTATAAATGAAACAAATCATGGTGCATAGATATTTTAAATTATATTTTTTTAAAAATATTTAATGGACAAATTTACTATGTAAAATAATTTGTCTTTTTTCCCCTCTCCTTTACATAGTTCATACGATGCCACCTCACGTATCACCCCATCTGACCAACAAAGTGGCTGCTCGGCCGAGTGGTGTTGCCTAATTCCTATCTTCCCTTCCTAAATAAAGAGAGGAAAATCTTTATATATATATATATATATTTTTCTTTTGGAAACAAAATGTTTCTAGTAAATATAAAATTTTGACATTGAAATGATATTTTATTGCAGGACATTATAATATTTTTTTTATATTGGGTTGAAGAAATATTAAACGAATTTGAATTTATGAAATGAAATGATATTTTAAGGTCTATGAGACTAAAATAGTCTAGGCGACCATTAGTTCACTATTTTACGCTCTTTGATGATGAGATGACCTAATCTTCCAACAATCCCTCGCTAAAAAGACAATGCCAAGAAACTGATGCTAACATGTTTTCATAACTTACTCTGATGTCTTTGCATGCATCACATTCCAAAATGAAATGTTTTTCTGATTCCACAACCCCATGCATGCAAAATGTACACACCTGTTCTTCCCAATCTTCTTTAGGCCTTTTCCACCATCCTGTTTCACACCGAAGTTGATGTGAGTTGGTCCTTAATTGAGCAATAAGAACCTTTGCCCTCCACAAAATGCTATTAATTGAGCAATAAGAACCTTTGCCCTCCACGAAATGCTATTAATTGAGCAATAAGAGCCTTTGCCTCCACGAAAATGCTAGCTCCAATGAACTCTTTTTGTTGTAAATCACACGTAGGGTTGAATTCCTCAATGTAATATTTCTTCTTTCCACCCAACTCTTTTCCCCATACCTTTTTACGAAACTTCTCCATAACAAAATCCTTTAGCTCCTTGCTATTTGTGAGATATACATTGAGGTATATATTCCATTTTTGCATCCATGTGTAGTTTTGTTTCATCCACGTTTTCTTTCTTTCACTCATGCCTTCATTGAAGATAACATTAGGCCATCTACCTACTCTCATTTGTTCAATTCTTTTTAGGTATCTTATGAACCGCACCATAGCAATTGCTTCAATGGAAGTTGCTCCTGTTTCACTCAACATTATCTCATAAGGTACCGAACTTTTTATTTTGAACTTGCTTATGATCAAGACCATCAATACAACCCCCACATAGTAGGATTTGAACCTCGGCTTTTTGAGATATCTCAAAACTCACGCTACTTTGATCACCAATTGAATTTCCCTCAAGACCTATTTCACCTATTTTAGTATCCTAAGTAAAAATTGTAAAATTATAATCTGAAATTAAATATTTTTAATATCTAATTTTATATTTATTAAAATTTTAAATATAAAAAAATATAAGTAAAATATGAAATGTTATTATTTTTAATAACTAATCTTAAATTTATTAATATTGAACTTTGAGGGGGTGGATTAATCCTAAGGAAGCACTATGAGGGCTGCCCTTACTGCATGCATGTGAAGGAGTTACTCAATGTAGGCATGACACAACAAGCACAACAAGGCAAATGCGAAAGGTCATTTGATGCACTCAATTCATTGTGTATCAACTTGTAACTAGCTTGACTGGTTAATCAACTAGTTAATAATGAAACAACATCTTAAGCTTTGTTGTAATTATTTTTCAAGTTGAAAGACTAGGCCCTCCCAGCCTGGTCCCTTTGTTTCCATTAGAAGTGTACACTCGTTAGTGTCTGGTCTTCAATGATTCTCTTGGTGGTAGGCATTTCTCCACCTTTTGCTTCAACTCCTCCGCTTGCAACTCAACCCAGGTATCTTTTAGGTATTACAAACAACATCTTTGCTTTTACTTTCCTCTACCTTATGGTTATCTCAAGGCTATCAATTTTGAGCCAAATTGCATTTACTTCTGTCACTTCCTTTCTTCTCCACTCTCCATTTGGCTTGTTTGTGTATTCTCCTACTCTTGTTTGTTCTTCCTCTCAACACTCCTCTCCCCAAATCTTGGCTTTGTCTTTGGTTCTTTCTCCACTCACTATTTAATGCCAAGGGAGAGGGCTTGTTTTTATAGAGGAGGAGGGAGACAAAGCTAACAAGACCAAACAAGGTCTTTAGCCCAAGCCCGCACCTTTGCAGATAAATTTTGTGAAAATTCCCTCATGGTTATGCAACATGCCCTGTATGACATTAAGCAGGAGTTGGCTGGGGAACAAGCTACATTGTCAGATTCAGACGTTTTGGTAGAGGTGAGGGATTGGATCTCCAATTTGGGAACAATGAGAGCCAGACACAATCAGTGCCTCCACATCGTGGACTTATACTAGCATCTCAAGCACTTGTTGGGAAAAGTATTGTTCAATCATATTAAGAGTAGGGATGAGCTCCTCCTTCGTATGGAGGAGCTTCATTTTATCTATGAAATCATGCATGGCTAATTACAGTGTATGGAAGCAGATCTTCTTAGGGATAAAAAATAGCCACATCATGTATGCCCTACACCAATTGGAAGGTAATATGGTCTCTCTATGGCTTCAAAGCCACTATTAGTATGCCTAGCTACTACTACAATTTTGGTTTTTGTATATGTTTAATGTTCATTGTTTTCATGGCTATAGAAATTTTAAAGCTAATTTTGGTTTCTATATAATGGGCTTGGCCAACACTAGCTCAACTTTTGATTTTTCTGGATGTGACAGACTGATTCCTGGCTAGTTTTCTAAGCTTGGCTTCCACTTAGGTAGGCCAGAGTTGGTCATGGTCTTGCTTCTTGACTTGATCTGTACATATATATTTGCATAATATAATGTTGTGAATTTCATATAATAAAGAGTAGGTAAGAGTGGGTGGAACTTTGATAAATCCAGATGGAACAAAAGTGCTTGATTTTTCATGGGGATTATGACATACATGAATTATATATATATCGTAGGTAAGAGTGGGTGGAAATTTGATGAATCCAAATGGAACAAAAGTGCTTGATTTTTCATGGGGATTATGACATACATGCAATAATAAAGTAGAATATCTTCCTTTGTTTATAGGGCTTCAACTACTAAGGAAAAGGCATGTTACAAAATTGGTGGTCCTACGAGACTCAAAGATTATAATCAAAGCAATGTTATAACACAATCAAGTATCCATCCTTGAGATACAACAATAAAATATGCTAGGACCCAATAAGAACTTGTGGATTTTGAAGAGTTTCAACTCTTTCACATTTCAAGCGCTCATAATGAATGTGTTGTCACCTTGGCAAAAGACGCATCCATCATCCCGAAGAAAACTTGGTCACTACATTTGGGAACCTTGTGTTCCAAATTCCCTAATCACTCTTAATAATACATCATTATTATAAAAATTGGATGTTATTTATGTCATCTCCTCTCCCCTTTGAACCATTTTCTTCTCTTGACATGAATGGGACATCGGTTATCTCGTACCACGAACCTCCTCTACATCACAATGTGTCTAGTACCTTCCCTTGCCTGGTTATCACTCCCCCATTTATTCCTTTCTTATCAATATGGTTACTTTGGGTGGGATTAATCATGTGGATGTAGGTGTATAGTTTTGCCACAGGGTATCCCTTCCTATCTTCATTGTGAAAATATTTTAGTTCCTCTACTAGTTTCTAGGACTTTTCTTCCAAATGATGAGTCAATTGAACATACTTAGTCTCGTCCTCTACATCTGCCTCCATCACACTAGTAAATTTAGGGTACATTTTTCTAAAATTTCAGTTCATCTCTTCCCTATTGGTCATATGTGCTTGGTTTCTTCTACTTGATGGTTACCAAACCCCTAACTTCTCTTGAGGACTGCCTAATGAATTGATCTCATCTCTCTAGTTTCTCCATGGTATTTTTGGTTCCCTTACCTCTATTCCACCATAATGTGTTGTAGAACCTCTCCCTACCCACATTCTAACCTCTATGTAGGTCTCAAAGTTCAAATTTTGGATATTTGAAACACATGAATGATTTGGAGTAGTTATAGTGCCTCCAAGGGATACAAGAGCAAGTTTGGGACCATGAATAAATCTAATTTTCAATATATTGTCAACTTATGGAGCATAAATGGGTGACTTGAAGATTGAAAATCATGTGTTGAAGGAAAGAACTATAAGATTGGCCTCTTACAATGCACACCATTTACCATCCTAAAATCAAGGCCTCTTACTAGGATTGGCTCCCTAGTAGGCACAATTAATCAAGGGAAATTGTATGGTGAACAAGGATAGCCAAATCAAGAGAAACTCAAAGGAGAACAACAATGGGTGAGCATAGAATTAAAATTGGAATATGTATCTTCTCTATGTGTTTTATAAGGTAAATTTTCTTCAAGATTCTTTTGTCACACTTTATACTACTAGTTTTCACCAAAAAGTCAATGTGCACTAGCAAGATTTTTGTATACAAAAGGAAGAATGTTATAATGATATGTTGTATAAAACATTATGAAACTTGTACTTATATGTCAATTTTACATACAACCTTATATTTTTTTCCCCGAGTAAAAATCACAATTTTCTATTAGTAAAGAAAATAACATGTTGTACATGCCTGAGTGGCATATGCAAATGTTGGGCCCGTGGCCGCCAAATAAGTTCGTACAAAAAACCCTTATAGGGTGGACTGTAATCAATGCTGTAAAAATATATACATCATGGTCTATATCAAAATATATACATTATAGGTCTATATCAAAATACTGTGTCAAAAAATTTACTACAAAATTAGGGCCTGTTGGCCCTCATATAGTGTTGATCTATGTACGGTTGATGGTAATACTGGAAATTCTCATCCCCCTGTTGTTCCTTTATGATCCAGATGCCCCTGGGCTGGACCGTCGCCTCCTTGGATAATTTGTCAGCAACTGGTTGCGTTCCTGTAAATATGTTGACAAGAAATATATTCAAATTGGGATTTGAAAAGCAATCCCTCGTATATTTCTGAGTGAATGCATATGACAAATGGATGCATTGTTGAACCAATTTATGATGATTTTTGAATCCCCAAAGATTATACAACCTTATATTAATTCAAAACTCAACCATTATACAATAATAATAATAATCTAATTCCAAGGTCACGACCAAGCCGAACATAAAATTTGTGTATAAGACTTCTTGATTTTTGGGACAAGGGACATGCCTCCACGCAACAATTTGTTGTTGTTGTTTTTGTGTGTGTGTGTGTAAGCTAGGTAGATATGTTGTATTAATTCATATAAAAAAGAGTAATACGAGATCAATCTTCTATGTGCACTGATTGACCACTAGGGAAACAATACCACTAACATAGAAAAATTGTTCTTTCCCACTGAAAGAGTTTGAAACTGAAATAATTTTTTTTTATAAGACATTGTCTTCTTGATCTATTAAATCCCAAATTTCTTGCTATAAGTTTGTCCCTATCATCCCTTGATTTCAAAAACATGTAAAACATGGCAACAAAAATTATCAGGAATGACAACTATTTAGCAGGGGAATCCACTCGTTGTTGTTGTTGTTTTTGTTTTTTGTTTTTTTTTGTGTGGTGCGTGTGTGTGTGTAAGCTAGGTAGATATGTTGTATTAATTCATATAAAAAAGAGTAATATGAGATCAATCTTCTATGTGCACTGATCGACCACTAGGGAAACAATACCACTAACATAGAAAAATTGTTCTTTCCCACTGAAAGAGTCTGAAACTGAAATAAAAAAAATTATAAGACATTGTCTTCTTGATCTATTAAATCCCAAATTTCTTGCTATAAGTTTGTCCCTATCGTCCCTTGATTTCAAAAACATGTAAAACATGGCAACAAAAATTATCAGGAATGACAACTATTTAGCAGGGGAATCCACTTGAATTGTAATAGGTAGGATGGTGTCTTCTTCTAAATCCGTGAAGTCTAAATAAACCAGTTTCTTAGCCATTTTCATCACTTTTATGTTGAATTTTCTAACCTCTTATAGTTTTCATCCAAGCAAAGAAGAAATTTGTGTCGCTCTTTAAATATTTTAACAAGAACCTTCCCCATAATTATTTTTAGTTGCGAGCATTTGTACACACTTTACATGTACTTGGTTTTCTTGGTCCTAATGATGTTTATATTCGGTATCCAATTGCCACCTTGCTCCAATACTTCTTCATTTGAGATGAACCCACGTTTTATCCTGGCTTCTCTTTCTGCTTTTTCAACTTATTGTTTGTATTGTTGGAGGAGTTTTGCTATAATAGGTCCTTGAATAATTATCCATTGCACTCTATGCCCTAGAAGTGGAAGGTTCATACTGTGATGACAACCATGTCTGTTACGAGCTATTTCACCTCTAAGAATGATGATGTTACAATAATACTACGAGTGAAGGAGAGGATAATTTTAGAGGAGGCCCATAAACCAATAGGAAGAGGAGTATTGATTAAGAAGACTAATGGAATTCTCAGTTATATAACTTTTGCCACTGAATACCAAGACAATTGTACAAATATCCATTGGTAGACTCCAATCTAGCACAACTCACCTATTATGGGCCAAAAGGGAGAAGGCAATGAAAGAGAGGAGAGACTCAGGGGTTGGTTAGAAAGGGAGAAATGAGCCCAGGTGTCAAGGGAGGGATAAATGAACAATTCAAATGAGCAACATAGAGATCTATGACTAAGAAACATAGGAAAACATCAAGGAGGGAGGGAGACGAGTAACTCTGAGACATAAGAGAGGCCCTGAATGCAGAATTACACTACTGTGGGAAAACCACGAGGAGTACGAAACATCATGGAAAAGGAGAAGGTGGAAAAGAAGAGTGCCTTAGAGGAGAACTTAATGTTGGAATGAAGACAAAATAAGGAAAAACAACAGAGACTATCCATGAGAAAGAGAGAGGCTAAAAGATTCGAAAGATAATACAAACAAGAGGAGTCAATGAAGTCCAAGAACAACCTCACTGTTGCTAGTGAAAATCCAAGACCATCACAATAAGGGGAAGAGGATATATGAGGAGAACATGTGCCAAATTAAACATAAAAAGATGGCATGGCTAACATGTTAGAGCCATTCTAAACTTATGATTGAAAGGAAACATCAACTGAAAAGAGAGATAAACTAGAGTAAAAATAAACCTTCTTCCAAAGACAATTTAGGGAGGAGGATAGTTGTATAATTCTTCCCGGAGGCAGATCATAACTATTTGTTGTAACTTTGGATTCCACCTTACTGAATTAAGTACCCAACTACTACCATGATACAAATGTAACTCAAATGCCAGTTTCCTTATAACGTTCTCTCGAAACAATGCATAACGATGTAATGCATGTTATGGTTTTGATGGCATGAGATTAATGCATTGCAACCTGTTGTCACTCACTACTTCATAAGGTTATAAGTTGCCCGAAGTAAAAAAAAAAGCAGTGAATTTTGAATCTATTTCCTAAGACAAAAAATCTCTCAAGATCGAATCAGACCCTCTCCACTGCATAATGCTCGTGATAAGCTTTCCAACAATATATAGAAGTCCAAAAATGGACTTCTAGATTAGAAGTTAGAGCAGTTTGAAGATGGGGGTTCTGTTGCCTTGAAATGAAAGAAGAGCACATTGGAGGGCCCCGGGCACAACAAATCCCACATTCCCACGATATCGTAGTACCACAGTCCCGCAATCCTGCAGTCCCGCAATCCTGCAGTCCCGCAATCCTGCAGTCTCGCGATCCCGTCATCCTGCGATGGGCCATCCTTAAGGAATTGCGGGGGGTGAAACACGCCGATAGCGCAAATCACCGATAATTCGGGCCCTCAACGTTAAATTGTTGGGGAGGGCCAAAATAGTTTAATAAAGGAAATGCATGAAAAAACAGGAATGGGCGGCCCCCTTTCTCTCTCTTCCAAGGGGCCATGTGGCGCAATCCCATTGACTGTATGTATGACATGACAGCTGATGTGGTAGTACGGGTGACACGTGGCATGCAGATTCGAAATTTTCAGGAGTCCTATGGGGGATTTCTGGGTGACATGTGGAAGTGATGATGTCACCCCCCACAGATCGGCAATCAGCAATCACACACAGCAAAATTCATTCTTCCACTGAAGTTCCTTCCTGGCCCACGATTGTGATATGTGGGAACTCCCCGAACACGATATTTTATACATTGGAGTTATAGGGATGTCGGGTCCGTCCCTTTCAAAATCCGCATGCTCATTCATCACTCTATCCCACAGATCCACAATCATAAGTCTCAAGGGGAAAAGCCTAAAGGTAAAGTGCTATCAAGCGTGAGGACGTGGGATTCCAAGTAACAAAGGAAAAAGGCCCCTGGAATGGAAGCCTGAAGGCCTTAGCGCCCGAGGGCTAAGCCCCTGGTCACAATCCCCAGTCATATGATAAGAAAAGCGGAAGGGCTAAACCAAAGGGGTTTGAGGGGGATCATAGCCCACAGATTCATAATATTTCAAAGGAAAAAGCCCCAATTACAACAAGGCTGCGATAGTACAATACAGGGCATTGAACGTGTATGGGTCGGCAGCTGAAGTAGTGAATGAAGTATGGCGTGGCAGTAGATCAGTATGGGGGGAACTCAGGAAGAATTAATGGCTCGACATGGAGCCTCACTCCTCTACACAACAAAGGACCACCGAGACAGGCACTTGCAACGACCCACTCCCTATTCCACAGAACTGGTCATCCACGTAGTAAAGGCAGAAATGAAAGAAAACGGCTCCGCAGTAGAGGAACACATCACATCATGGAAGTGGCTTGACCAGAGGCCATTCACATGGACAACATAAGGGACACTTCCTCCATCATCCTCCAGTTTTCTTTTTAGTTCTGCAATTTCCATTTATTTCCAAGAAGGGATCGAATCCCAATTGTAATCGTTTTGGGGAACATGAACGCCTTACATGGGCTGAGACATCTAGTCTAGCAGATAGTTGGAGCTCTGGATTGGATATTTTGTAAACTGTAATTGCAGCTCCCCCTCTTCTTATAAAAATGGGGAAGCAACATGTTAACAGGCGTTGGCTGGTTCCAGAATTTTTTACCCGCAGGGTCTGAATTCTGAGATGCCATTTTGATTCAATTTTTTTTCATGGGGGCTTCACTGATATCATGCTGAATGTATGGACTGGTTATTTGGACCCTTTAAGATAAATGGAATTTCCTTACTGATTCCAAGAATGATTGATGTACAATATGTTTTCCCTTCTGTAACCTCATTTCATAAGCTGTTTTTCCTTCTCTTAAATAATGTAATGAGATTGTTGGTTTCTCCTTGGTTCATGGATTTACCCTGGCTACTAAATAGAGAATAATGCCTGTGTGTATTACAGATTTACTAGCGTTGTTCAATAGCCTACAATACCTGTAATAACTGCAAATTTACCTGTGTTATTAGATTAGCCTGTAATACTTGTATGAGCACAACCTTTCTCACACTGCTTAGTGATAGAGGTACCCATGTCATAGGCATGAAACCTCTAAGTACTCTGTTGTTTCTATCACTCCACCTCCTCTCTCTTTCATATTTCTATTGGAAAATACTTTCTTAGGATTTAGTGTTGTTTACAACCCTATACATCGAATTCCATATTTCTGTTGTAACATTGCTCCTTAGGATTCTGTTTGTTACAACCTTATGCATCTACTTCCCTCCTTCATTTCCTCCTCTCCACCATTTCTACAACTTCAGTTTTAAGTTGTCTCATTGTTGTGTGTTGGCCACCAGAAGAAGAGGCCATTTCTCTTTGAGATTGCCCCAAATATACTCCCAACATTTGGATCAATGTGTTGGCTTGAAACTACCTCAGTGAAGGATTATTGAACCAAGCCCATCCTATTACCTTTTTACGTGACAATTGGAGTGTTGAAAACCCCTCATAGATTATCTCTTAAGCACTCCTCTCTTTAAGATGTCACAGGCACTAGTCTATAATCAACCCAGAGGCTTTCTATCTCCCTTGTAGCACTTGTGCTGCGGTGCGATTTGAAGCGATAATATCTTTCTGGCATCGTTGTCAAGGTACATATTAGAATGCTTTTCTCTGGGTATGACAAAATTTTACATTCCCTCTGTTAGGTGAGCAAGGGAAGTGTGGGTTGAAGATCTCTCACCTTGGAAACTCCACTGTTTCATTCTATGGTAAACATCCTGGCGACTTCATTGTCCATTTCTCTAGTTGATCATCCTGGCTTTCGAGCAGCCCAATACTTACTTTGATGCTACAATAGCCAAAACTTTCCCTACTTTTGAAACTGAAATCACTAATATAGGGAGGTCTCCGAGATGGACCTTCTTGCATTCCTGACCAACCAATTTGCCCCACTGGATTTCTCTTCTATTACTGGTTATCCCAATCATGTCTCTGCATTTCATGTGTGGAATGCCTATTTTCCTAGATTGATTGGGAACAAAGAGAGAAGGCCTCACCAACACCTGTTGGGACTCAAAAACGTCATATTTTCATCCACCTTTTTCTTCACTATTCCTTACATTTCATCATCCCATTAACCTTTTGTCATATCATTTTCATAAATACATTTGGGTTTCACCTTCTTATTTTCCATTTTATTCATTTTTGTATTACAAGTGAGTTTATGATTAAATATTAGAAAATATACATATTTTTATATATATCTCAAGAATATGTGAGTTTTGTGATGTGTAGGAAATATGTGAAGAATTAATTCCAAGAGACTTCTCAAATATCTCCTCCACCATATTAAGAAGATAATTATGCAAGCCTATTCCTAAGGAGAAAATCATGGAGGATTTGGTTGGCATATCTTATCCATATCTCCTCCACCATCTTAAGGAGATAATTATGCAAGACTATTCCTAAGGAGAAAATCATGGACGATTTGGTTGGCATATCTTATCCAAGATACGTGAGAGATTTGTGGAGGATTCAAAGGGATCATATTTTGTAATAATGGGAAGGTAGTTGAAAATGCTTGAGAGACTTGTGGAGGATTCAAAGGGATCAAATCTTGTAATAATGGGAAATTAGTTGATAGTGCTTGAGAGAATATTGGATATGTAATTATGAGATGGTTATCTTCCTCATGTATATAATAGAGTGCTCTCTCTTCATTTTGATAATAATGAATAATAGAGAATGGAGATTAGCTTTGATTCATATTCTTTTATTGTTATGCTTTCATGATTTGTAATTTGATTCTTGTAATATAATTTGAGATAGTTTTATTGTTGTGAGCTCACATATGTTGTTTGTCATTCAATTCTTCACATGTTGTATTGCTTTTCATTTATGCAATTTCCTGCTTTCATAGTTAATGTTTCAATGCCTTCTTAGATTAATTTGATTCTTGTAATTTAGATTAAATTAGTTCCACTTCAGTCCTGCATATATATTGCATGTGTCTCGTAAGTTTATGAACCTCGGATTGACAAATTAAATAGTTGGGAAAGTACTACAACAGATTAAACGAACATATTTTCACCCAACATTTTGGCGCCGTTGCCGGGGAGGTACGATGGATTGAAGTTTAGTTTGATTTTTCATGCAAGTGTGTTTAGACATGTTCTTAACTCTGAGGTGTTAAGGCGGTAAGACATGGGGAACAGCCTACGCATCGCATTCGAGATACCGTAACGGGCTCGACCTCTTATGGATCAGGGCATGTAGGGTGTGTTTACATTTATGCAAGTGTGAATTTCAATTTCTGCAAGTGTGTTTGATTTTCGCAACTGTGAAGAGTGTTTGATGAATTCATGGTTCATGGTTGTAATTGAAGAATTCAATTACTAAATTAATGAGCAGTCCTTGTAAGAGGGTTTAATTGAGTATTGAATTCAAGATTATTTCTGTGGTCCTTTTGTTTTTAATTCAATTTTTAGTGTGCTGATTTTTTTGTTTGTTTTTAGAATCTCTTTCAACATGATTTAACAATGAGTTTCAGCTTGGAACTACTCACTCAGATCCTAGCAGAAGTCGGGATCTCTTCTTCCTTGGAAGAGGAGATCTTGACAAGAATTAAAGGTTCAACTACTCCCCAAGAAATAAACGAAGATTCAACATCTGAAGAATCCTGCGTATCTGATGGCGAACAATCATTCGAACAGGAGATCGAGGAAGAAGAACAATAGATCGGAGAAGAAGAACAAGAGTTACAACATGATCTGAGTGAGAGAAACTGTGCTTATCAAAGCTTTATCGAACAATGGTTCCAGGTAAGTACTAGATTAGATTCATCTTTTTATTTTTTAGTTGATTTGCAGTTACAACAACTAGACTCATTCACTTTCGAATATTTTCATCCATCATTTAAAAAATTGCTACTGGATATATTGTTGTTACTGCTACGTGAATGGTTTCATTGGAAGTTTATTTACACGTAACTAATTTTTTTTAATTTTTTTTTTTTATTTATTTTTAATTTTTTTTTTTTTTTTTTTCTAATTAGTATAGAGTAGGTAGGCTTTCATTTTTAGTTTTTGCTTTCATTTTCAGTTTTGCTTTTACCTAGAATAAGTATGCTCTCCTCCTGCGTCTTTGTACGATCTCGAGGATCAGAAAGTAGAATGTTTATAAATGTTTTCAGGGTTAGAATATACTTGTCTCCATTTGCTAAAAATATTCATCCTAAATCAATTAAAAAAAAAAAATCCTAAGTTGTTTTAGGGTAAGAATAATTTAGTTTTTTTATTTTAATAAAAAAATAAATAAGTTAGTTTTTTATTTTAATAAAAAAAAAAAATGGACAATAAAAGTCAACACTTGGTCCCTCTGAACCTAGAGAATTGCCCGTACCAAGAGTGACAGTAGCAGCCATAGTCTCTAGAAATGACCTCCACAAGCTGGTATCAAACAACCCGTTGCCATTTTTTATCAAGGGGCTGCTCCCGCAACCATGAGGCACCTGGAGTAGGAATCCCATACCAAAATAAATCACGTATTTCATGCACTGTGAAATTGAAAAGGACAACGCTAACTCCTGCGATAAGCACACTCGAGCATCGGAAATATTATGAGCTCAGAAATCGACGTGTCCAGCGATCGCTTTCTGTCATAACCCATTCTCTTGCATAGACTCACCGAGTCAGAAGCCATGAGAAGAGTCACAACACTGGATCGATCTTATCCACGTCGCGTCTAAAGCAACATGGCCGCATTGAGCGTAGGTAATGGAGATCTTAGCGAAAAATCTAAACTGCTACCCCTAAAATCTTATCATTTCGATAACGGTATTTCTAATGAAGGACAGTTGCCAGAAATTGTGTGCATTTGCTAAGTTTAGCAGGAAAGAATCCTCGAAAATCCATGCGCAAAATCAGGTTTCAGTTCATAAAATTTGGAATAGATCGCGCCAATTCCTCATGCAATCTTTACGGTAAAAGGTTTTATAGTGTTTCTGTTTATTCCTCATCATTCCGTAAGGGTTTTGAACATTGGTCATTGATGATGCACATGGAACACTAATTTGCAGTGAGAATGGTGGAAGATTTGCAGAGAAATTCAATGTGGAAAATGATATTGATATTTGTGTTGGCACTTTAAGCAAGTCTGTAGGTTGCCAAGGTGGATTTATCGCTTCTAGCCAAAAATGGAAACAATTGATTCAGTCAAGAGGGCGGTCATTTATATTTTCAATAGCCCTTTCTATTCCAGTTGTTGCTCCTGTTCATGCTGCTCTTCTTGTGGCTCATGTGGAGAAATGGAGGCAAGAAGCAGTTTGGACGAGCTCATGGCCAAATGACAACGATTTGATTATATCCTACTGGAGACAACAGGGCTTGCAAATCCCGGTGCTGTGGCATCTCTGCTTTCGTTGGACGACGAGCTCGAATCTTCTGTTTGTCTGGATTCCATCATCACAAAAATCTCTGTGAACTTCCTGCAACATAGTTACAGAATGCATTTACGGATGTTGTTCTCCTCAAAAAGGTTGATTTGCTTGTTGAGGACCACAAAGGCATTGCGCAGATATGGAGCATTCTCTTTTGTCGCATCCCTCTATATTACGTTGAAAAAGAGAGCTCAACTCCCCTCGCCTGCTCATTACGCCAATTACACTGACACGTCGCTCTCGGAAGCACCGCACCTTTTGAAGGATGATGGTATGGAATACACGCACCTAACCATTGGAGAACTGCCACCAATGAAGCTGCCCAGATGTCAATTGGATGCCTGATGCCGAAGAAATTCAACACTGTCGCCACGTCTTGAGATCGAATCCCGCGATGGTGAACTGCAAGGTGGTTCTGTGGATCTTTTTCTTTCTGTTTCTAATGGCGTTGCTGGAGGATTTTGTTCACGCAGATCCGGAGGACGTTGCCTGTCTCTCAGGCGTCAAGGGTTCAATCCAGGATCCTGCCAACAAGCTCACGCAGTGGACAGGAGACTACTGCATTGACAACTATAAAACAACTGGTTCACCATGGCTATTGCCCCCACGCTCTATTTCATTGTATAAGGAACGTTTCATTAAGATTTTGTCTCTGATTATCTTTAATATGTGAGATTAATTACACTGACATTATGGTGACTAGGAAATCAAATCAAACCTGAAGATGTAGAAGGAGCAGGATCTCGAAAGAAGAGGCCATATCACACGTACTGTCGATCCTCAAGATGGCATGGAGCATCAACATTCTGTTGTGTGCTTCGATTCCCCTGATGAACCAATCTTTCAATTAGTTGCTCGTTTGAATCTATGGAGTCTAAAGGTAACTGCTCGTTTGAAATCAGTATAATTTTTTTTTTTGGATCAATAACGAAAATGACGGCAAAGGCCTCGCTCTTGCTCATGGTGCTAATCAGTTTGACTGTGGAGCAGAAGTTTTTTTATGTCGATACAAAATAAATTTTAAATTTTAGTTTAAAAAAAAACAATACAAAAAAAAATAAAACAATCAAAACAAATTTTTGTGATTTCATTATTTTTATTTTTTTTAATAACAATACCAAATAAATTTTAGTTTTAGAAAAAAACAACAACAAAACACAAATACAAACTGATAATTTTTTTTTTTTACAAATGAAGGTTCATAACTCTTGAAAATAATTTATACTTTTTTTCTTGGAGTTACTTCAAAGGAACTTGCGCGCAAAAGCAACAGGTAAAAAAATTTTTCATTTCATTTTGGTTGCTAAGCATTCATACTCATTCTTACATTTTATATCTTAAAAAAAGCTCTTACAGTTTTCATGCAGGATTTATACTAAGCTTTTACAGGTGCGCGATGATCCAAGTCCTTGCGGATGTGATCTCCAGATATCGCATTCATCATTGAAAGCTTGAAGGAGTTAATTCCAAATGTCGTGACATTTGTCGCTACAGAGAAATGTTTTGTTGTCATGATATGTTACCCACACTTCTCCTTCAAAGCCTCATCAGTCATCCATGTTAAAGTCCACTGATTCATTGCCCTCTCCATTATGACTTCATACATGTCTACTATTCTGAGTCGCATACATTTTTTTGCCTTCTTTCCAGTTCATCTTTTTCCCTCACAAATAAACCAACCATCTCTCTACATTGCCTTGTTTTCCTCACCATTCTGATCCACACTGCTTGTCCATGAGTTCTTTCCATTTATAGTCCTACCAAATCTTTTTGTACAAACTCGCATTGACTGATGTGGGATTCCTTAAGGCCCACCTTTCAACAAGTCTTGCCCCATCGACATCAGCACCTTATCTGGGAAATAGACTAGAGTTCCTTTTGAGTACCTAGAGGCTTGCATGCCTTAATGGCAAGTTCTCTCGCTGACGATCATGGGAATACATCAATGTCCCTTGATCTTCAGATCTTGCAAGTGGCTCGACCTCAACACATCCATTCGCACTTCGCAAGATGTACTCGGGTACCTTGGCACTCAATGACATCAATGGTGAGTTGCCTCGCATTGGTTAACAACATGCATCAATGGCCGGTAATCCAATGATTTCTATTCATGCTCGACATCGACATATTCATTCGCATGATTAGAATTGTACCATCGGGTTTGTAGCGGGTGAAGACTATACACTTTTTCATGAATCCCTCAGCAGTTACAACAGCATACATTCTGATCTATGAGAATACCACAGTTCCACTCTCAGCATTTATCTTTTCCATGATTCAGCATCAGCAGTTCAAATTCCTTCATTTCCCAGGATCCAGTTACAACAACATTAGTTACATTTTCCTGATCCAGCAGCAGTAGTAGCTACATTCCTATTGCATAGTTCATCATTCTTGGGTAAGTAGAGGTATGTTGTTTTCTAATCTTTAATCATGCAATTCCTTATATGCTAACTTGAATATTTTGGAAAATTCCCTCACCATGCTACATTTCCTTTCATGAGCCATGTCAAGTTGCATGAGGACATGCAACCAATTCAGTTGAGGGCGGGAGAACTATGTTCACTACATATTCACTTCCATGATTCCATTTCTTCACCACACTACATATTCACTTCCATGATTCCATTTCTTCACCACTATCACTCCATTTTTTTTTTTCATTTACCATTCACCAACATTTATTTTCCAATGATACTTTATTGCACTCTGCTTCATACGCAATATTGGCATGCTTCATTAATATTAGCACATTATGGTTTCCAGTGAGTGTTTACATTATTATTAAAGAAAAAAGAACATAAAACGAAATGAATGTTGTTAACATAAGAACCAACATTCTTTGTATTCATGGTTGTCACACAAGAACCAACCACAAGAAAATGTAAGTTGTTACTCATGTCTTTCACATATCCTTCATTATTAAAAGACATCATCATGTAAAGCCAAAGTTCAAGATGCCAAATATTCTTAAAGAGACCCATGCATGGTTGCATGAGGACATGAAACAAGTTCAGTTGGGGAGGATGTTGGGACTCAGAAATGTCATATTTTCATCCACCTTTTTCTTCACTATTCCTTACATTTCATCATCCCATTAATCTTTTGTCATATCATTTTCATAAATACATTTGGGTTTCACCTTCTTATTTTCCATTTTATTCATTTTTGTATTACAAGTGAATTTATGATTAAATATTAGAAAATATACATCTTTTTATATATATCTCAGGACTATGTGAGTTTTGTGATCTGTAGGAAATATGTGAAGAATTAATTCCAAGAGACTTCTCAAATATCTCCTCCACCATATTAAGGAGATAATTATGCAAGCCTATTCCTAAGGAGAAAATCATGGAGGATTTGGTTGGCATATCTTATCCATATCTCCTCCACCATATTAAGGAGATAATTATGCAAGACTATTCCTAAGGAGAAAATCATGGAGGATTTGGTTGGCATATCTTATCCAAGATATGTGAGAGATTTGTGGAGGATTCAAAGGGATCATATTTTGTAATAATGGGAAAGTAGTTGAAAATGCTTGAGAGATTTGTGGAGGATTCAAAGGGATCAAATCTTGTAATAATGGGAAATTAGTTGAGAGTGCTTGAGAGAATATTGGATATGTAATTATGAGATGGTTATCTTCCTCATGTATATAAGAGAGTGCTCTCTCTTCATTTTGATAATAATGAATAATAGAGAATGGAGATTAGCTTTGATTCATATTCTTTTATTGTTATGCTTTCATGATTTGTAATTTGATTCTTGTAATATAATTTGAGATAGTTTTATTGTTGTGAGCTCACATATGTTGTTTGTCATTCAATTCTTCACATGTTGTATTTCTTTTCCTTTATGCAATTTCTTGCTTTCATAGTTAATGTTTCAATGCCTTCTTAGATTAATTTGATTCTTGTAATTTAGATTAAATTAGTTCCACTTCAGTCCTGCATATATATTGCATGTGTCTCGTAAGTCTACGAACCTCGGATTGACAAATTAAATACTTGGGCAAGTACTACAATAGAATTAAACGAACATATTTTCACCCAACAACACCTCAAAGATTTTTATGAGTGCTTGGAGAAAAAAGGTATTTATCTTGAAGATGTACAAATGAAGTTGTTCAAGTTGTTTTTAGAAGAGGATTTTGGTTTAAAACCATAACTCGTGGCAACATATCTTCCTTGAAATGTTTTCATACAAAATTATATTAATATTTCAAAATATTTTACCCACCGAATGCTCTATTTGAAGATTGCTGCACACATTTTAATGATGAAGACATTCCCGAGGTCGAAGACCCTGCTGAAGATGTTTGTGGAGCTCCGCTCCATGAAAACATCCACTCGCATCAAGAAGCATCACCAAATGAGCAAGAAAGAAAAGAAGGAAATATCATCAAGCTGCCAACAAGCCCTTAGGGGTTTGATTCGACTAAATTTGATGTTCCTCCTTCCTATGATGAACACGACTCTGGTGAAGAGTCAAGTGTTGCAAAGCCACATCCCCAGTCATGGGAAGCTGCACAAGGAGAGGAGGCCTACCAAGAGGTTAATAAAGAGGCTCCAGTTTACAATGCACACCCTTCACATGGAGAGCAAGATCAAAAACCTCCTCCCATTTATGATGCATACTATTCAGAGGAGGATGAGATGGTCACAGAGGTCTAGAAGGATATGTTTACCAGCAAGTGGGGAGAAAGCTCCCAAAAACAGGCTTTTCAAGGAGAACCCAAAGCTGAAAGACCACGTAGAGTCTGTTACTATATGTCACAGAAATATTACTGCCAGGAATTCTCAACAGACCCTCTAGTTTATGACTCTTACAGTTCAGAAGCTGAAGATTCCATTGTAGATTTCCGAGAGGGTTGGCCCTTTGAAGAATGGGCAATAAAAGATCGACAACAAGATTTACTTGAAAGACCTAAGGTTGAGGAGCTGGTAAGTATTTGTGGTTTCCCTGACCAAGAGGATATTGGTCAACAAACTGCTCATGAAAAAGAGGCAGTTGCAAACTTTCCTTGTCCATTCCATGACCTTGTGGCTGAGTACATGGGCATATTCTTAAGCCAACAACAGAGGTTATGTCTAGAGCATGCATCAAGCTTTTCATTTGCAGATTTTTCATGGTGCTTTCTTGTTTTAATTTTTATTTTTCAGTAGCGTGAAGGCATAAGGTCCAGTACTCAAATACTGGCCTGGATCCATTGGAGGGATGAAATCACTTAGGTGAAATGAGCCCTATGCATAAGTAGGAATGTACATAAATAAACTCACTAGCTGAGCATTTAATTTCTAGTTGTTAGAATTTTTATTTCTGCATTTTAGTTTGAGGTGGAAGTCACTCCCTGCAATCAAAGTTTCATGGAGATTTTATGTAAGTTCATATATTTCTGACTCCATGCCCAATGGTGAAGGATATTGGTCTGCTCATTCTCAGTACCTTGCCAGCAAGGCACTGTCCCTAATTGGAGTCAATGTTTCCACTCACTACTTCATAAGGTTATCAGTTGCCAAAAGTACAAAAAATCAGTGAATTTTGAAGCCATTTCCCAAGCCACATAAGCTCTCAAGGTTGAATCGGACCCTCTCCACTGCATAGTGCTCGTGATAAGCTTTCCAACGATATATAGAAGTCCAAAAATGGACTTCTAGATCAGAAGTTAGAGCAGTTTGAAGATGGGGGTTTTGTTGCCTTGAAATGAAAGAGGAGCACATTGGAGGGCCTCGGGCACAACAAATCCCGCATTCCCGTGATATCGCAGTCCCACTATCCCGTAATCCCGCATCTTGTTGGTCCCATGATCTCGCAGTCCTGTGATGGGCCATCCTTAAGGAATTGTGGGGGGTGAAACACGCTGATAGCACAAATCACCGATAGTTTGGGCCCTTAGTGTTAAGTTGTTGAGGAAGGCCGAAATCATTTAACAAAGGAATTACATGCAAAAACAGGAACAAGCAGCCCCCTTTCTCTCTCTTCCAAGGGGCCACGTGGCTCAATCCCATTGGCCTGTATGTATGACATGACAATTGACGTCATCGATGACGTGGCAGTACGGGTGACACGTGGCACACAGATTCAACATTTTCAGGGGTCCTATAGGGGCATTTCCAGGTGACACGTGGCAATGATGATGTCACCCCCTGCAGATCGGCAATTTGCGAAATCACACAACAAAATTCATTCTTTTGCCGAAGTTCCTTCCTGATACGCGATTGCGATATGAAGGAACTCCCCCGACGTGATATTTTATACATTTGAGTTATAGGGATGTCGGGTCCATCCCTTCCAAAAGCGGCACACTCATTCATCATTCTATCCCACAGATCAGAAATCTCAAGTGTCAAGGGGAAAAGGCTAAAGTGATATCAAGCACCGGGACACGAGATTCCAATTAACAAAGAAAAAGGCCCCTAGGACGGGAGCTTGAAGGCTTAGTTCCCGAGGGCTAAGCCCCTGTTCATAACCCTTGGTCATATGATAAGAAAAGTGGAAAGGGGCTAAACGAAAGGAGGCTGAGGGGGATCACAACTCATAGATTCGTAATATTTCAAAGCAAAAAGCCCTAATTACAACAAGGCATCGAAAGTACAAAACAGGGCATTGAAGGGGTATGGGTCGACAAATGAAGCAGTGAATGAAGTATGGTGCATAAATAGATTAATATGGGGGGAACTCAGGAAGACTTAATGGCTTGGCATGGAGCCTAACTCCTCTACACAACAAAGGACCACCAAGATAGGCACTTGCAGCGATCCATTCCCTATTCCACAAGACTAGTCATCCACGCAGTAAAGGCATAAATGACAGGAAACAGCTCCGCAACAGAGGAACACATCACAACATGGAAGTCACTTGACGAGAGGCCATTCACAGGGACAACAGAATGGAGACTTCCTCCATCATCCTCCAGTTTTCTTTTTAGTTTTGCAATTTCCATTTATTTCCAAGAATGGATCGAATCCCAATTATAATCATTTTGGGAAGCAACGCCTTACATGGGCCGAGACATCTAGTCTAGCAGATAGTTAGAGCTCTGGCTCAGATATTTTGTAAACTGTAATTCCAGCTCCCCCTCTTCTTATAAAAAGGGGGAAGTAACATTTTAACAAGCGTTGGTTGGTTCCAGAATTTTTTACTCGTAGGGTTTGAATTCTAAGATGCCATTTTGGTTCAATTTTTTTTCATGGGGGCTTCACTGATATCGTGCTGAATATATGGAATGGTTATTTGGACCCTTTAAGATAAATGGAATTTCCATTTTTATTCCAAGCATGATCGATGTGCAATATGTTTTCCCTTCTGTAACCTCATTTCATAAGCTGTTTTTCCTTCTTTGAAATAGTGTAATGATATTGTTGGTTTCTCCTTGATTCATGGATTTACCTTGGCTGCTAAATAGAGAACAATGCCTGTGTGTATTACAGATTTACTTGTGTTGTTCAATAGCCTACAGTACTGTAGTAACTACAAATTTACTTGTGTTATTATATTAGCATGCAGTACCTATATGAGCACATCCTTTCTCACAATGTTTGGTGATAGAGGTACCCACGTCATAGGCATGAAACCTCAATAAGAAATTCGTTGTTTCTATCACTCCACCTCCTCCCTCTCCCATATTTCTATTTGAAAATATTTGTTTAGGATTCTATGTTGTTTACAGCCCTATACATCTCATTCCATATTTATGTTGGAACATTGCTACTTAGGATTCTATTTGTTGCAACCCTATGCATCTACTTCCCTCCTTCCTTTCCTCCTCTCCACCATTTCTACAACTTCAGCTTTAAGCTGTCTCATTGTTGTGTGTCAGCCACCAGAAGAAGAGGCCATTTCTCTTTGAGATTGCCCCAAATATAACCCCAACATTTGGATCCATGTGTTGGCTTGAAACTACCTCAGTGAAGGCTTATTGAACCAAGCCCATCTTATTACCTATTTATGTGACAATTGGAGTGCTAAAAACCCCTCACAGATTATCTCTTAAGCACTCCTCTCTTTAAAATTTCCTAGGCACTTGTCTACAATCAACCCAGAGGTTGTCTCTATGAGGCTTTTTATCTCCCTTGCAGCACTCGTGTTTTTTGTGAGATTTGAAGCGACAGCACAACCGACAACGGATTGTGGATAAATTTCAAACTTGATACAATAATTTGACTATTAAATATAATTCAAATGATTATAGAAATTAAGTTTTATCTTTTTATTTAACTCGAATATTATCAATAATATATTCATTTTTTTTCTTTTTCTTTTTTGGTGACTAGAGGAATCAATAACTGGGGCTATTTCATACTCATGAGACACAAGGTCAATCTCGACCTCTACCACTATAACCCCTAGGTGCCTACATATGCCCCTTTTGCAAACACAAATAAGTCAAGAGGATTTGGATCTTGAATCTATTGGTACATAACACTTCATTTTCACGGAACTTGCCAATTAAATTACCTCTAAGGTTAATAATATACTCAATTTGGGGGAAATATATATCTCGAGGGTGATAGGATGGGGGGATTTTTAAGTTTCCATGAAAAAGGCATTAGCATATGTGAGGGCAAGTTGAGCATTGCCAGGATATGACCTTCCTGAGGAGGGACTTTCCAATCGTCCGGGTACCACTTCTCTGCCAGTACGGTTTCTCAGATGTTTTTGATGATTACCTGCCAAACATCCCTCTCTATTTGTTTTTTATCTTTGAATACCCTCTGATTCCTTTCTTTCCACACCACCCAAAGGAGAAATCCAATAGAGATGCCCCAGGCTCTATTGAGAATAGGGATTTTGTATGCTCTTTTCCTCCATTTTTCGATTGAAGCCTTAATGCTTGTGCATTCTCGGTCTGAATGGTCGAAGAGGTTTTCATGATTCTGCCAAAGCTGATTGCTGAAGGGACATGAATTTAAGAGGTGCTCCATTGTTTCCACCTGTGACCCACACATGCTACATGTAGAAGGCCCCTGAACACCTCATTTTTGTAGTTGGTCCCAAGTGAGGGCTCTTCCATGACTAACCAGCCAGAGGAAGAATGTTACCTTTGGCCATAGTTGCCCCAACCATATTCTACCCCAGATGGGTGGAGAATGTTGGTGTTGGTGTTCTGCTTTCAGTTGATATCCTTCTTGTATTGTAAACATTCCCTTATTTTTATATCCCCGTCGAAGGATATCTGTTCCTTCCGACATCGTTATTCTTCTGGAGTTGACCTCCTTGTCATATGTTGTCCATTGGGGAGAATCTGGAGCATTGGGCCAATGTTCTTTCCTTCTCCACTCACGCTAGGTAGATCTGGCGTCTGAATCCCAAAACTTATTCACTGTCAGGTTTGCAGACTAGTTTGTGAATAGGAATATCTCGGCAAGGTCTTGTCGACTGAATAAATTTTCCCTCTGTTGCCATGCGTCCTGCCAAAATAGTGCTTTGTCTCCCCCTCCAATCTCCCAGAAGCTGTGGTTTCTTATCAGATCCTTGTTTTCTGCTGCTAGGTTCCAAATTGTAGATCCTCTTGGTGTCCCCTGAATTCTCAGTCTCCCTTCCGTGGATGATGGCATTCTGTATTTCCTTTCCCAGATCTACTTCCATAGATCATTTCCTCCCTTAATCCATCTCCACCATAGCTTTGCTCCCATGACCTGATTAAGAGTGTGGGGATCTCTGAGACCTAGACCCCTTGCTAATCTGGGCTTGGTTAAACAATTCCAGGATAGGAGGGCCCATTTTTTTGGATTTTTGTGCCCCTTGCCAAAGGAATTTCTTAAAAATGTTTGTCATTTCAGTACAAGCTATTTTGGGTGCAACAAGGCCTGAGAGTTGATAGACGGGGATTGATTGCAACACTGCTTTCAATAGAATTACTCTACTCGCCATGTTGAGGGCCCGAAAGGACCAATTTTGAAGGCGGCTTTGCAGACGGTCAAGAAGGGCCTTCCATCTTGAAACTCTAAGGGAGTTGAAGCTGAGAGGAATACCCAAGTACTTTGAGGGAAGGGAGCCAATACGAAAACCCAATATTCTGGCTAGAAAGGATTGAGACTGAACAGTGGTGTTAAAGAAAAAAATATTTGACTTTTCTTTGTTAATCTGCGTTCTGGAGGCTTGCATGAAGTCTTGAAGGATAAGCAAGAGGGCTCTTGCCTCCTTGAGGGTGGCTTGGCAGAACATCATTATGTCATCAACAAACTATTGATGTGTTAGAGGGATGTCATTCCCCCACATGCGCAACCCTTTGAATTGGCCTTCTTGTACCTTCGCTTTTATATATCTCCCCAGACCTTCTACTGCCAGGATAAATAGGAAAGGGGAGATCGGGTCTCCTTGTCTAAGCCCCCGGGATGCATTGAAGGATTGGGTGGGGGAACCATTAAGGAGGATTGAGAACATCGGGGAGGATATAAGGGATGATATCCACTGAATCCATCTAGGATCAAAGCCAAAGGCTTGTAGGATCCACAGAAGGTAAGTCCAACTCAGACGGTCATAGGCTTTAGATAGGTCCAACTTGATCATCATGCCTTTTGATCGGAGGCTTTTGAGGGAATGGATGGCTTCTTGAGCCGTGACTATACCGTCTAGGATTTGGCGACCCTTGACAAAGTTGGTCTGCTCTAGGGATACTAAGGTCGGGAGAATTGGGTTAAGCCAATTTACCATGATAGTAGAGAGGATTTTGTAGATGACATTACATAAGGATATAGGCCTGAAGCCTTGAGGCTCTTCAGAATGCTTAGATTTAGGGATTAGAGCTATAAAAGTAGAGTTGAGGGTAGAATGTACCTTCCTTGATCGCCTGGATTCTTCTACCACCTCCAGGATGTCTTTACCTAGAATTGGCCAGGCTGCCTAGAAGAATTCTGCTGTGAATATGTCCGGCCCTGGGACTTTATTTTTATATAAGCCTTTTGCCACCTTGATGCAGGAGCATGAGGCTTAAAGACAAAAGGCTTCATTTTATTCCAAAAATCCAAAAAAAGTTTACAAGCAAAGGAGTGGGATCCTTTAGCTGTCAATTTACAAAGTTTTTTAGATAGGATTTGAGCTAGAATATAGGTATTTGAATGATATTGTAATTAATCCGAGTAGTTCAGACTTGGTTTAGATTCTCCAAGAGAATATCAAGCAGTTAGGTATTTATCTAGGATTAGATAGATTTGATCCATTGATTGAGGATCAGATTGTTGAATGTAAAGTATTTATGTAAGTTTTGAACTATTGTAAGGGGATTTGGTTGGATTTGGTTATGGAGAATTAGACTGTAAAAGAATTGAAATATCTTTGTATCTCTATGTATTTTATGCATGAAAGGTTAAATCCCGGAGGTTATATCTCTGTGTATTGTTGAATTCCAGTTTGGCCTGTAAAATTAGAGTTCTGTATGATCTGGTGTTCTCGTTTTTAATTCCTCATTCATTGTGTTAAGTTAAATCGAATGTGTTCTGAACCACAAAGTTTCAGTTAGCTAAATTCTGAATTCATTAGTGAAGAGCTAAACCTGGCGGAAGCGCTAAAATCATAGTGGAATGGGAAAAGTCTGATAAACTTGTGAGGAAACCCGAAGAAGCCTAGAATCGTCCGATCGACGGAACCGTTAGATCTATGGTAGTCGCATGCAAACAAGCGCCGAAGTTAAATAGAGGAGTAAAGCGGTCTTCATAGGCGAAAGCTGTTTTCGCGTGGGCTCAAGGAGGTAAGCGGTATTTTGGAATAGTCATGTGATTCCATTTAGTAGCTGACACGTATCACAGAGAAACTGCTTTTCTCGCTTGCTCTCAGCTTGATAAACATCGGCAAAAATTCCACGCAATATTAAGCATCAACCGTTGGATCAAGCGGGCTTGATCAACGAGGGAGGATCGCCCAACTAGTTTGTGAGAAGGGAAAGTGCCAACCATCGGATTAGAGAAAGAGAATCGACGATGGAGAATTAATGTGATAAAGGTTGGGAGAAAGGCGGATGCGAGAAGTTTATGAATGACGGTGCTATTTTCCTTTCGGGTCCGAGTAAGTGAAGTTCTGATAATTTTCGGGTAACTTTAGCAATTCTGCTGTTTTAGTAGAATATCCAAGTTTGGAGGCGAATGACTGAAACTCCAAGGGAGATTGAAGAAGAACTTCCACCTGCGCTTGAGGAAATCGTTTTTGGAATTGAACGATTATCCCTTACACCTGCAACCAGACCACCACACCTCCTCCACCTCTTCCAGCGTAACAGCGTGCATGAGTGCTAGGTTCTGATTTCTGCTGACCAACTGTGGTATATGCCTAGTTGTCCTGTCAATATCTTCTGATCTGTTAGGGATAGGCTCTGACAAGAGGTTTTGGAAATGGTTGACCAACAGGTTTTCCATATCTTCGTGTTGTACCAATCTGTTCCCTCCTGGGTCTAGTAGCGAGAATATTCGATTATGTTGTCTATGTTGTATCATAGCATTATGAAAGAAGTGGGTGTTCCTTTCTCCTTCCCAGAGCCATTGTACTCGCGATTTTTGCTTCCACAAGATCTCTTCCTGCTTCCTCCTTTCCTCAAGCTTGGTTAGGAGCATACCTTCTTCCATAACTAAGGAGGTCGAGCGTCCTTTCGTTATCATTTGTTGTTGTACTTGTTGCATGCGGGTCTAGAGCCTTTCCTGGTCTTGCTGGATATGGCCAAATTCCTGTTTGTTCCATTTCTTAATCTTCTACTTTAACTCTTTCAAGCGAAGCTGGAATGTGTGCATGACATTTCTTCCCTGTTCCGAACTCGAGATCCACCAGTCCTTTACTTTATCAAGGAAGGATGGGTCACACAACCAAAAGGATTCAAACCTGAAAGGGCGGTTGTGATGCCCCTGCTTCAAGTCTACCTCTAGGCAGATGGGCCAGTGGTCAGAGCCCATACATGGTAGAATCGAGGCCTCATAGTAGATGTCTCTACTGATCAGATCTTCAGATGCCAAGAACCGATCCAGTCGAGAGGCCACCTGGTGAACCCCTCCCCTCCTGTTATTCCAAGTGTGTATTCCGTTAATAGTTGGAATGTCTACCAAATGCAGGTTCGCTTGCATATTCCTGAATAGTTCCATTTCCGGTTCCTCTCTTCTTATTCCCCCTTTTTTCTCAGCTAGCGAGGTTATCAGGTTGAAGTCTCCCCCTATCAGCCAAAGTTTTTCATTATGCAGTTGACTTAGCTTCCCTATGCTTTAGAGGAAAGCTTCCTTCTCTCTTGGATTGTGAGGCCCATAGACCGCCGAGATTAAAACCCATTCCCTAGTTCTAATGTGTCGAAATCGCCTTGACAGGATGCGTGGCATGCCCATCCAAGAATCCATCATTACCTCTTTAGGGTTCCAGATTATGGCAATACGTCTCACACTCCCTTTTGCATCTATTTCTACAACTTCATACTTAGGTCATAATCATCTAAGTATTTCCTCTATTTTTTCTCTTGATACCTTTGTTTCCTGGAGGAGCACTATCTGAGGCTTCTCCTTTTTCAAACAATATTGTAAGTATCTCTGCTTACCTCGACTATTAAGGCCTCTCACATTCCAAGAGATTACTATCATTGAGAAACTTTGTGTAGTTGGTGGAATACCGCTGATAGCGATATTACCCTTCCAGAGTTAACTAGCATTTACCCACCATTTGGATTGATTCCTGAAGGTTTTTCCTTCCCCTTTTCTTCCCTCCTTTACTTTGGCTTTGTTGCTCCTACAAACTTCCCAATTACATCCCAGGTTGCTCCACCAGATCTACCTATCTTTGGCCTTGATTAGCCATGTATTAACGGAACGTTTATCTATACATTTTCTTTTGGTCTTCTGGAATAAATATCTCATCTAGGTGTCACCACTTGTTCAAAATCCTTTTCAAAACTGCTTCCTCCATGCTCATCTCCTCCTTGGATGCATCGACCTCCATTGCGGTGAGATCAATTGATTGTTCTGGTTCCTCTTTGTCTGTCAGTTCCATTTGTTCTTTCCTCTTGAGTGTGATTGTTGATTTGGTCGGCTCTTAGCGCTAGTCCTGGTCCTCTGGTAGTTATGCCTCTCTTGAGGTTTGTTATGAAACCAACTTACAAAAGATAGAAAAGATAGATGAACACCTTAGAAATAAGCCTCTTTGAGGGGGAAACCTCCTTTACATTACACAAATGAACAATTTTTGGATGATACAAATGACAAAACCTCCTTTATATATATAGGAGTCTAAGGGGTCACAATATAACCAAGCCGACCTAACAATAACAATATAAAAGCACAAAAATAACAATAGAGGGATTCTATGGGGCATAATAATAACAATATGGGGACAATAGGGGCACAACAATAATAATAAGGGATACAATGACAATAGTAATGGGGGAATCACTAATATTATATGGATCTAATATGCCCCTCCCCTTCAAAAAAGTGTTGTCCTCAATTCTTGAGTAGTTCTGGATGCTTCTGTATAAAATTCTCATCCTGCCATGTGGAATCTTCAGTGGATAAGTTCTTCCACTTGATGAGATATTCCAAAATTGGTCGATTTCGTAGCTGTTGAGTTCTTGTTTCTATGACTGCTTCCGGTTCCAATATAATTTTTCCTTCCTCGTCAAGTTCTAGCAATATTGTTTGAACTGGGAGCTTTAAACATGAAACATGGAAAACTGGGTGCACTCGAGAACCTGTAGGAAGCTCCAATTTATATGCCATAGTACCAATATTTTGCAACACCTTGTACGAACCATAATACTTTGGTGATAATTTATTATCCTTCTTAGCTTACTTGAGGGACATTTGTTTATATGGTTGTAGCCGTAGGAATACCCAGTCACCTAAATTAAAACTTCTTTCGTTGCAATGTTTATCTGCCTGTTGCTTCATTCTATTTTGTGCCAACGTGAGGTTATCCTTTAAGAGTTGGAGAACTTGTTGTTGATGCTCGATGTGATGTTCCACTGCTTGAACCTTAGAATTTTCTCTTAAAAATGATGTGATGGATGGTGGATGATATCCATAAAGTGCCATAAATGTGGTCATTTTTGCTACAGTATGGAAGGAAGTGTTATACCACCATTCAGCGAGAGGCAACCATTTGATCCATTGTGTCTGTTTATCAGATACAAAGCAACGAAGATATCCTTCCAAACATTTGTTTACTATCTCAGTTTGCCCATCAGATTGAGGATGATAAGATGAGATATGAGCTAATTGAGTACCGAGACAAGAAAATAATTCTGTCCAAAAATTTCCAGTGAAAATGGGATCTCTGTCGCTTACAATAATCTTTGGGTTTCTATGTAGCTTTTGAATTGTTTCCATAAATGCAGTAGAAACTATACTGGGTTTAAATGGATGTGATAATGCACAAAGTGTGCATACTTGGTAAGTCTGCCAACTACCACCATGATGACATTCTTTCCTTCGGGCTTGGGTAAACCTATGATAAAATCCATTGAAACCTCCTCCCAACATTGGCTTGGAATGGATAAACGTTGTAATAGACCCGAGGTCTTAATTATTTCAACTTTATTTTGTTGGCAAACCAAACATTTTGCCACAAACTTTTGAATATCCGATTTAAGGCCATTCTAAAAAAATTCCTTCTTAACCCTGTGGTAAGTTTTTAAAAATCTTGAATGCCCTCCTAAGGGAGAAGTGTGCAATTCCATAAGAATCTTTTGTTTGAGTTGGGAATTCTTACATAGGTATAAGTGATCTTTGTACGATAATGAATCATTTATCCAGCTAAATGTATGATATGTACTGGAATATTGTTGTAACTTACGAATGAGTGCTCACACTTCATCGTCATTCTTCCATTCCTCCCTTGATTCGTTTATCCAATCTGGTTGTATAATATAAATGGCACACAACAATGCTTCCACATCCTCATCCTTTCTTGAGAGTGCATCTGCCACAACATTTTGCTTCCCTTTTTTGTAGATGATTTCAAAGTCATAACCCAACATCTTTGTGACCCATTTTTGTTGCTCTTTAGAGGATAATCTTTGTTCTAAAAAGTATTTAAGACTATCATGATCCGTTTTTACCTTGAAGTGTCTTCCCATTTGGTAGGGTCGCCATTTCTTAAGTGCATGTAGTATTGCAAACATTTCCTTCTCATAAATAGCTTTGTGTAAATACTTTCCCTTGATTGGACGACTTTTGAAAGCAATGGGTCTTTCATCTTGCATTAAAACAACACCAATTCCATTTCTTGAAGCATCACATTCCACAATAAAGGTTTTGTGAAGTCCGGCGTAGCTAAGACCGGTGCTTGGCACATTGCCTCTTTAAGATGTTCGAAGGCCTTTGTTGCTTCTGGAGTCCATGAAAATGCATCTTTCTTCAATAATGTTGTTAGAGGTGTTGCTATTTTCCCATAAATCTTAACAAACTTGTGATAATACCATGTCAACCCGAGAAATCCTCGCAGATGCTTATGGATGTGGGGATTTTCCATTCCTTAATGGCTTTAATTTTGCTAGGGTCTACCTTAACACCTTCATGAGATACAATATGACCCAGATATTCCACCTCTTGTACTCCAAAGAAACATTTGGAGCTTTTTGCATATAATTGTTTCTCCTCCAATAGTTTGGGCACCATGTCAACATGTTCAACATGATCCTTCCAAGATTTGCTGTAGATTAGTATATCATCAAAAAATACTAACACAAATTTTCTAAGGAAGGGTTTGAAAATGAAATTCATCAAACCTTGAAATGTAGAAAGTGCATTGGTAAGGCCAAAAGGCATGACCAAAAATTCATAATGACCCTCATGAGTTCTAAATGATGTTTTCGGAATGTCTTCAGTCTTAATTCTGATTTGGTGATATCCTGAACGAAGATCCAACATGGTGAAGTAAATTGATCCATGCAATTCATCCAATAATTCATCAATGACAGGAATGAGAAATTTATCTTTAATAGTGAGCTTGTTGAGCTCCCTATAATCCAGACACATGTGCCATGATCCATCCTTCTTGTGCACCAATACTACTGGAGCAGAGAAAGAACTTTGACTAGGTTGAATTATACCAGCCTCTAGCATTTCTGCAACCATACGTTCAATTTCACTCTTTTGGGCATAGGGGTATCTGTACAGCCTGATGTTTGGAGGAACACTTCTTGGAAGCAAATGAATAGCATGATCATGATCATGAATAGGTGGGGGACCTTCGGGAGTCTCAAATACCTTGGAATGATTGTCCAAGACTTTTCAGAGATTTGGAGAAATAGATGATTTCGACGTGGGAACCTCTAGCAAACATAATTGTGCAATTACACCTTGTTGTTCCTTTTTTAGAAGCTTTGTCATACCGTTAGAGCTGATTATCTTTCCCGGTTCCCCTGCAATACCCCTTAATTCAACTTCCTTTCCTTCCACAGAAAATTTCATGAAAATTTCTTGAAAATTAAAAGCTATTTTACCCAAGAATTGTAGCCATTGGACTCCTAGTACAACATCAACACCACCCATTGGAATGGAAAGCATTGGGCTATTCAATACATATTCTCCCATGGATAGCTTGATATTATGGCACTTTCCAGAGCAATTTATGGTTCCTCCACTTGCAACCATCACTTGACACTTTAGTGCTGGATACAGGAAGCAATTCAATTCCTTTGCTATCTTACAACGAATAAAATTATGGGTACTTCCCGAATCAATCAACACTATTACCTTTTTCTTCTTGATATGTCCTTCTATCTTGATAGTTTGAGGAGTGGTAATTCCAGCCAATGCATTACAAGATATGGTCGGATTCATTTCTTCTTTATCTAGGGTTTGTTCCTGGAGTATATCCTCTTCTTTTGACATTTCTTGTTCCTTTTCTTCCTCCTCTTCACAATCTATGTAGAATAATTTCTTCTCAGCACACTTATGACCTTTAGTGTATTTGCTATCACAACTGTAACAAAGCCCTTTTGCTCTTTTTTCTTCCAGTTGTTGTGGTGTCAACCTTGTAGGTTGTGGAAGGCTAGGGGCAACACCACTTCCATCTTTATAGTTGTGAGTGGTAGGCTTCCTGGTTGCCATAATTTTGCTTTCCATTTTTCTTGCTAACCTGAATGCCTTCTCCAATGAATCAGGTTCCCAAAGGCAAACCTCGTGTTGGATATTATCCTTTAAAGTCCCTATGAACACATCAATCCTATGCTCCTCTGGAATATATTTTACCCTTATGTTCAATTTTTGGAAGCCCTCAATGTGCTCCATCATTGAACCCTTTTGTTTGAGATTTATCAATTGGCTAAAAAAGGTGTTGTTTTTTGTATCCTGATAATGTGCTATCATTTCTTTCGTAAAAATTACCCAAGTGACAATTTGTTTATGAGAGAAAAGACATTGATACCATACAAACTAATTTGGTTCCAAATATAAAGTTGCAATACGTACCTTTTGTGTGTTTTGCACATTATGGAATTGAAAAATTGCTCCATCTGTAGTATCCATGTTCCGGGATCCTTGCCATAAAACTTCCTCATATTGATTTTTGGAACATGGTGGGTCTTCAATCCAACATTAGAGTCTATGAAATCATGATTAACATTCATTTTTTTCTCATCATGAGTTTTCTTTACTACCCTTTCACCATTAGTGACCATTTCTTGTAGCAACTTATTCAAATTTATCTTCAATTCTTCCATCTTATCGTCCATGCCATTCATCTTAGCTTCCATCTTAGCATCCATGCCATTCATCTTAGTTTTCATGCCATTCGTATTAGCTTCCACGCCATTCATCTTGGCTTCATTTACTTTTAGTGAGAGTGAAATTTGTTGTACTTGGTCTTGTAATTTTGATATATCATGTTGCATTTCTTCCTCTTCTGCACGAGTCATGTCAGAGATTTCAGGTTGCTTACTAGGTGTTTTCATTTTCTTTCTTTGGGGCATTAATCAATGTTAATAATTCTTCACTATTCCCTTTGAATTCCTTCAAACTAATTTTTCAAACTAATCTTATGGAAAATTTTTAAAAAAATACACACCTTTTTTTCACTTTGTAAGAGCTCGATATTGAATCTATTCTATCTCTGTAATTGCAGATCTTGAATATCTGAAATCTCATCCTGTGGTATCCCTTTGAGTCCTCTTTCTAACCCTGCAAGTCTGATCAAGATTGGATTCTCCAAGGAAGAGTTATGCCAAATCTCCCACGGTGACCTAATTATAGACTAGTTCAGTAGAGCGAACTTGTATGACGTGTCACGTGTCACTGTTTTGACCTTAGTACCTGAAACTGATACACCGAAAACTACAGGCTGTCTGCTTTCTGAAACTTCTTATAAAATTTGAATCTGATTCTTAAAACAGAAGTTATGATGATTTTCCCTAGGTCACCTGTTTGGAATGTAATTTGGAAGTCTGCAAAAACCCTAACTTCCTCAGAGCATATCTCCGCAAATATAGCAAGACAAGCTCTGAAATTCGGACTCGAAGTTCAGAACGATTTTGACTCAAATGGGTTTTTTGGTAGCTTCTGAAACGTCGCAGAAAAAAATTATAGCGAAAATTCCACGATGACCTGTTTGGAGCAGCGAAACCCTAGAATCCAAAGCTTTGATACCAAATGTTATGAAACCAAATCAAAAAAGATAGAAAAGATAGATGAACACCTTAGAAATAAGCCTCTTCGAGGGGGCAACCTCCTTTACATTACACAAATGAACAATTCTTGGATGATACAAATGACAAAACCTCCTTTCTATATATAGGAGTCTGAGGGGTCACAATATAACCAAGCCGACCTAACAATAATAATATAAAGGCACAAAAATAACAATAGAGGGATTCTATGGGGCACAATAATAACAATATGGGGACAGTAGAGGCACAAAAATAATAATAAGGGATACAACGACAATATTAATGGGAGAATCACTAATATTATAGGGACCTAACAAGGTTTCCCCTTCCTCTTGCAACACTTCAAACCTATTATGGCTTACCCTTTTCTTTTGATGGTTGG
This sequence comes from Pinus tabuliformis, assembly GCA_031772625.1. NCBI lineage: Eukaryota > Viridiplantae > Streptophyta > Pinopsida > Pinales > Pinaceae > Pinus > Pinus tabuliformis. The sequence continues at coordinate 6,820,612 of CM062804.1, read as the reverse complement.
ATCCTTGATTCTGCTGCCCCTTTGCGTTCTTATTTTTGTAAGGAACTTCCTTAAAACCCTCATTACTATCTTGTGGTGTGGGTTGTTCCTGCGACTGCTTTAACTCGTCCATGCTAGGTTGGTTCAGTGGGCATTCTTTGCACAGATGACCATACTCATGACAGCGGTGGCAGCGAAACGGTATGTGCTCATAGTCTAGGGGTTGTTGCTACACCTCTTCCTGATATTCCAGCTCTACTGACTCTGCGAGGGGTTCTGATATATTCATATAAACATAGATGGGAGCATAGGAGGTATATCTTCCCCTCCGAGTAGACTCTGTTATTTTCACAAATCTTTTGATTGAGTTACTATAACTTTCAGAATTTCTGGATCTTAGAAATCGACTGGTAGGGCAAAGAGGCGAACCCAGATAGGAGTCGCCATGAATTTCTCATTGTCCGAGTTGTATCATTCCTCCCAGTATCTCATGAAGAGACCTGCATTATGGTAGAAATAAGGGCCATTTTCGAAAACCCTTTCCTTATCTTGTAGACTCAAGAAGATTACTGTAAAAAAACCTCTGGCTTCCAGCTTGAGTTATATATGGCCTTTTGGCTGCCATTTATGCTGGATCCATTTGATCAGGTCCTTTTCCGTTGGCCAGATGCCAATAAACTTCCATATCATTGCATGGTCCTTCATATAGCTACGATACTTCTCTAGTTTATTCGTTGGTATCACGAATCGCGACTTCTCAGTTGCTTGGGGAAGGCATTTCCCTCAGATTCGTGACTGCCATTGGGCTCCGAGAACAGGGCCAGCGCTAGGGCCGACGCTCTCAGGGGAACCAGGTTGATGGCGTGGTTTACCGCTTGACTCTCCAGTGGCTACACTGTTGTAGGAGGGGATCTCCCCCCGAAAACTACAAGCCGTCTGCTTTCTGAAACTTCTTATGAAATTTCAATCTGATTCTTAAAACAAAAGTTATGACGATTTTCCCCAGGTAACCTGTTTGGAATGTAATTCAGAAGTCTGCAAAAACCCTAACTTCCTCAGATCATATCTCCGCAAATATAGCGAGACAAGCTTTGAAATTCGGACTCGAAGTTCAAAACGATTTCGACTCAAATGGGTTTTTTGGTAGCTTCTAAAACGTCGCAGAAAAAAAATATAGCGAAAAGTCCACGATGACCTGTTTGGAGCAGCGAAACCCTAGAATCCAAAGCTCTGATACCAAATGTTATGAAACCAACTCACAAAAGATAGAAAAGATAGATGAACACCTTAGAAATAAGCCTCTTAGAGGGGGCAACCTCCTTTACATTAGACAAATGAACAATTCTTGGATGATACAAATGACAAACCCTCCTTTCTATATATAGGAGTCTAAGGGGTCACAATATAACCAAGCCAACCTAACAATAATAATATAAAGGCACAAAAATAACAATAGAGGGATTCTATGGGGCATAATAATAACAATATGGGGACAATAGAGGCACAACAATAATAATAAGGGATACAACGACAATATTAATGGGAGAATCACTAATATTATAGGGACCTAACAAGGTTTCCCCTTCCTCTTGCAACACTTCAAACCTATTCTGGCTTACCCTTTTCTTTTGATGGTTGGATCCTTGATTCTGCTGCCCCTTTGCGTTCTTATTTTTGTAAGGAACTTCCTTAAACCCCTCATTACTATCTTGTGGTGTGGGTTGGTCCTGCGACTGCTTTAACTCGTCCATGCTAGGTTGGTTAAGTGGGCATTCTTTGCACAGATGACCGTACTCATGACAGCGGTGGCAGCGAAACGGTATGTGCTCATAGTCTAGGGGTTGTTGCCACACCTCTTCTTGATATTCCAGCTCCACTGACTTTGCGAGGGGTTCTGATATATTCATATAAACATAGATGCGAGCATAGGAGGTATATCTTCCCCTCCGAGTAGACTCTGTTATTTTCACAAATATTTTGATTGAGTTACTATAACTTTCAGAATTTCTGGATCTTAGAAATCGACTGGTAGGGCAAAGAGGCAAACCCAGATAGGAGTCGCCATGAATTTCTCATTGTCCGGGTTGTATCATTCCTCCCAGTATCTCATGAAGAGACCTGCATTATGGTAGAAATAAGGGCCATTTTCGAAAACCCTTTCCTTATCTTGTAGATTCAAGAAGATTACTGTAAAAAAACCTCTGGTTTCCAGCTTGAGTTATATATGGCCTTTTGGCTGCCATTTATTCTGGATCCATTTGATCAGGTCCTTTTCCGTTGGCCAAATGCCAATAAACTTGCATATCATTGCATGGTCTTTCATATAGCTACGATACTTCTCTAGTTTATTCGTTGGTATCACGAATCACGACTTCTCAGTTGCTCGGGGAAGGCATTTCCCTTGGATTTGTGACTACCATTGGGCTCCGAGAATAGGGTTAGCTCTAGGGTCGACGCTCTCAGGGGAACCAGGTTGATGGCGTGGTTTACCGCTTGACTCTTCAGTGGATACATTGTTGTAGGAGGGGATCTCCCCCCTTCGTCTGGGGCTCTCATCGCCCCTGTCAGATTCAGGCTCTGTCATATCAATGGCAGGGTGATCAGGCTGGCGTTCGTGTTCTTGCAGGTTTATAGAACCCTAGCAGAGCACAACACAAACATTCTTAATTTCGCGTGTACACTTTTCAAATCCACACATGCACTACCTTGTTTTTCACTTTCAAATCTATCTCATAATTATCCAAAGTTGTCTTTTCCCTTTTACGTTTTTACAAACTTATTCTCAATTTTTTGTCCACATCTCCTAATTAACAAATGTTGTATTTTCTCTTTTTCTTTGTTACAAAATTATGTTCAAATTTTCTATATTATTATAGAATTATTAATTCTATTCCTATAACGAAATACCAATTCTTTAATTCTAAATCCAACAAATATTTTAAAAATTAAGATAAAATGTTTAACACAATTGTCATAAGTATTCTAAATCCAACAAATATTTTAAAAGATTAAAAATAAAGACAAAATGTTTAACATGATTGTAATAAGATTTTTTTTTTTCAATATATTACCAAATACATTTTCTCTAGTCTCTCAAATATTTAAATTTGGTCAGGTTATATGCAATGTATACGCCTTCAACTATCCTTAAATTGTTCGATGTCCATGCACTTTTCAACGACCCTTCTCACATTAGCGTTTCAAAAATTACCATTCCTTCCCCATCATTCTTGTAAATGTCTTCCCCTTCTTAATTCCTGCTGTGTTTTAATTATTTTCCACAAGTGATATCTCATAGTTCTATGTCCATACAACTTACAAATTCTAGTTCCTGGCATTCACCTTTCCCGTCATTCCCGTAAATGGCTTCCTCTTTCTCAATTCCTGCTTCGTGTTTTAATTATTTTCCACGAGTGATATCTCATAGTTCCATGTCCACACAACTTACAAATGATAGTTCTTGGCATTCACCTTCCATGTGTCTCAAAAAACAGACTTTGACCGCTTCCCATATTTCAACATATATTTTTGCATAATACAAAAATATCTACTTTGAAAAAGTCCAAGTACTCTTCACAATTTACTAGAAAATTTGTAGTGCCTTCTTGAACTCCTTAAAAAATTCTCGTTAACATGTTCCCAATCAATTTTGTTGGACGACTGAGTTGCTGGCACATTTTAAATTCTCGTTAACATGTTCCCAATCAATTTTGTTGGACGACTGAGTTGCTGGCACAATGGGATGTTATCCCCTCTACCCAGTGTCAAATCCTAGAAGGAGGACACCTTTGGCCCATTATGATAAGGCTCAAGAAGTAGGCCCAAGGTTCGGCTTTTGCTAAGTCATAAATTCTTAGTATATCTCGATTACAAGCTTCCTCTTGGTATTATAGTAGCAACCACTTATTTTAATCTTGAGCCTCACCTCATTACTAATTACCTTATCCTTTGTATTATTTAACCCAAAAAAACCTTAAAAAAACATACAATATATTCCAACCTTGACAAGACAGTTAAGTTTTAGAAAAAAAATTCTTACCTTTGTGTTTGACCTTAGCGATTTTCCAACGTTGGTTGGCAGTGACATTTTCCCTCAAATTTGTGGTTGGTTTTCATTGGCATTGATCTCTTTATAAGCGGCAATATTTTGAGAACATTTTGAACTGCGTGATACTCATCTCTTCTATTTTTCCTTTGTTGCACATCTTTTATGAGGCGACAATTTTTGTTGTCTCTCCATTCTTGAAAGACGTTTTTTTAAGCCAGTGATTCAAACCTGGTGCCCTGCAACAATCTCAAAAATTAATTTCCTCAAAAGCCAATGCTTTCTCTCAATTTGCCAATGACCTCTTTAATTGTCTCTCCTCCAGCTGGTGGCTTTTACACTAAGTCTCACTCTTTTCCAACATCTTTTCTTTTGAAAAAATGGAGTATTAGATACTCTCTATTTTGGATTTACAACATTCCCCCTCCAGCTCCATTCCTCAGGATCTCAATGATTCTCGTGGCTCTCATTACAAAAATTTTCAACAACATCATACAACAGGGGCTCCCCACAAATCGGACAACTAGTCTAGCAATACCTCTTTTCAAGAGAGGTGATGTCAATAATGCCTCCAATTATAGAACCATCATGATAAACCCTTTGTTTGCAAAGCTATTTGGAAGCATGCTAGAAAATAAAATTAGCAAATGGGTAGAAGAAAGAGATAAGCGTGCTAAAGGGAAAGCGGGTTTTAGACTTAAACATTCCATAGTTGATCATTGTATAACTTTAAGGCACATCATTGAAAAAGTTTGGGAGAAAAAGAAGAAGTTTTTTGTTGCTTTGTTGATTTTAGAAAAGCGTTTGACACGATTCTTAGGGATAAGCTTTGTCACAGAATGGAGGAACTTGGGATTCCTAAACATTTGAGAGCAACTGTGCATAAGCTGTATGAAGGGGTGAAAGTAAAAATTAGAACTTCAACATGCATTTTTGAAAGTTTTAGATGCGATATCGAGGTCAAGCAAGGTTGCCCAGTGTCTCCTACCCTTTTTTATTTATATATAGACAAGCTTGAGGAGTGGTTAAATTCATAAGGGGTGATGGTATTTATTTGGGCAAGTTTGTTATAAGGCTTCTTTTGTATGCGGATGACCTTATTCTGATTGCTAAATTAGTTCTTGGTTTGCGAGAGCACTTACTATCCCTTGACCATTTTTGTAGAAGTGTGGGGATGTAAGTCAACATCAGCAACATGAAAGTAGTGGTTTTCTCTATTAAAAAAAACCATAATAAGTTCTACTTTGAAGGAAACATTATGGAAGAAGTTGCGGATTACAAATACCTCGGAATTGACTTCAACAAAAATCTGAACTGGGATGGTTGTAGAAAGAGAAGAACTTTGGGGGGGTGGAAAGCATTTTATGCTTTTCAAAATAGGTGTAGAGAAATAGGTGTAGAGAGGCAGAGTTATGAGACTGGAAAATCACTCAAACTCTTTTTGGGCTTCTAGTGATTCTGGTGATTCTCTATGGTTGTGAACTATGGGCCAGCAGTACATCCGACATGCAGTGGAAACAAATTGAGAAAATTCAAAAGCGTTTGATTACAAGCAAATTCAAGATTAAAAGTGTAGTTCCTTATGATATCTTGTTAAGTGAAACAGGGGTTTCTCCTATTGAAGCAATTGTTATGGTGCGAGCCATAAGGTATTTAAAAAAATTGAGCAAATGGAAGAGGGTAGATGGCCTAAGGTTGTTTTTCATGACATATTGTGCAACAGAAAAAACACTTAGATGTAGCAAAATAACAAATGATTTAGTAAATGGGGTATTTACTTGAACACGTGTCCCATAAACAACAAAGAGATAAAAGCTTTTGTTATGGATAAGTTCCACAAGCATACTTGGGATAAGGAGGTAGGAAGAAAGAAAACGTACTATATTGAAGCGTTTAATCTCACTCATAGTCATCAACCAAAAGCATACATATAGGCCAATATCTCTTGGAGAGCCAAAATTCTTATTGCACAGTTAAGGACTAATTCTCATCAACTCTGTTGTGAAACAAGTCGCTAGAAAAGGCCAAAAGAAGTGTGGGAGGAAAGAGTATGCATTTTTTGTTCTTTCGGAAAAAGTGGAAGTGGAAAGGCATTTCATTTTAGAATGTGAGGCCTTCAAAGACAACAGGGAAAGTTATGTAGATATGTTGACAACTAGCTCTTGGGATAATCTATTTAGCGAGGGGTTTGTCAAGAATTTGGGAGAATTTATTGTGAGGCTTCACATAAAAAGGGCCGAATATATCAAACAAATGAAGAAGCAATCTGTCCCATAGGCTACTTTCGTCTCGTGGATGTTAAAATATTTTTCTTTCTTTCTTTACCATATTGATATTCACGTCGTAGAGTAATACATAACTATAGAAAAGAAAATGTCCAAAAACTAGGACCAATGAAAATGGGTATTGCATCTTTATTATAGTATTAAGTCCTTCAGCCATACAAGTTTATAGACTCGAAATAAAGGCTATGTTGAAATTCTCGTGTTTCTGTTCCCAACAAACGACATTCCAAATTCCATTGCGAGTTGGAATTGCACAAATGCACATTGTAGTCGTAGAACTATTGTACTTTTTGGCACTAAATGCATATTGCCCTTATCACATACCAAGCAACACCCTTGAATTTTATGACATCCTCCTTCAAGGCTTATTTATGACTCATACACATAGGTAGCAATGCAAAAGATGGGAGTTGCTTTAGGAGTTGATGCTTCTCTGTGATAAATTCATCATCCATATATGTATACTTTAATAGACTTTAAAATTCAAATTATTGTGTTAGGATATCATACACCAATTTGATGTCTAGCTTGATCATGACCTTAATCATTTTTATTATTATTTTGAAAATTACCCAAAAATATAACAATAAATTCTACAATTTACTAAAGCAAAAATTCCCCACACCCAAAATTCACAGCGAATGTTCTCATATGAATAAGTGGTAGGGTATTTGTACTTTTCAATCCTTAACCACCCTCTCTTTGGCGTGCATCACTAAGGTAGTACCCTCTTAGAGATCCCTGCCGACAAAGAACAAATAACCAATTGTCTTCAAAAGGGCCCAACCAATTGGGAGATATAAGACCATGTGAGGGCCACCTTTTTTTCTAACAAAAGAAAACATAACTAGCATAAGTTCTACTTGGAAGGTAGCATTTTAGAAGAAGTTGCGCATTACAAATACATCGGAATTGACTACAACAGAAATCTAAGCTGGGATGGTTGTGGAAAGAAAATAACTTTAGGGGGTTGGAAAGCATTTTATGCTTTTCAAATTAGGTGTAGAGAGGCAGAGTTATGGGATTGGAAAACCACTCTAAGATTGCGAGGATCCTAAGGAAGCATAAGGTGGCTTCAACCTTTAGGCCTTTAAATACCCTTCAGAGCTCCCTTAGATCTATAAAAGACCCAGTGGACCCCAAGAATATGAAGGGTGTTTACATTATCCCATGCTCTTGTGAAACTCCCTACATTGGTGAGACTAGTCGCTTGGTTAATCAAAGGATTCGTGAGCATGCCGCTGACATCAAGCATGGAAGGACCTGCTCCCCTGCTTTGGCAGAGCATGCAGATAAATCTAAGCATCACATCTGCATTAAGGAGGCCTAAGTCGTTGCTAGGGTTAATCATTTCCATCATTGTAAATTGAGGGCGGCCCTAGAAATCGAAAAAGACCCAATAATTTGAATAGAGACGATGGTTGGATTATTAGTAGAAGTTGGGTCTCTATCATGTCCTCCTAGTTTTTTTTGTCATTTTTATAATATTTGTTGTTGGTTTATTTTTCATTAGAGTTTATATTATTGATCTTTTGTGTTTTCTTAAGTACTATATTATTGATCCTTCGTGTTTTCTTAAGTATTTTATTATCATATTCATTCTTAACTCCTTTTAGTATTTTTGTTAGTTATTTAATAGGTCTCAGCGTCATATTTTATTGTTGACCTTGTTTTATCTATTGATTACTTTTCTCAGAATATATATATATTTCTTTTGACATGTATATATTTTTGTTTTGTTTTATTTATTTTACATTAATTAATTTTATTTTAGTTTATTTTATTTCCATTAATTATTTTTATTTATTAAATGGTCTTGTCTTGATTAGAGTCTTGACTCCTTTTTATAATTTTTTAATTCCCTCTTTGTTTGGAGTTTGACTTTGATTTCTTCTTCTTCTTCTTCTCCTTTTTTTTGGCACAATAATAGAATTTTTTTTAATAATATTTGATTTTAATAAATTAATTTAAATATTATTAATCAAAAACTAATTGTTTAATATAATTGTTACTTATTAATATTTGTTTTTAATAAAATAATATCATAGTTTAAATATTATTGTTCAAATATAGTGGTTACTTGAAATTATGGTCTCTACGTTGCTCTCTATTTAAGCCTTTGTCATTGTCTGCCTCTTCATGTTGTCCTCATGATGAACCACACTTGTTGGTTCAAAATGCGTCGACCAAAAATTTATCTTATGTGATTTCTACCGAAATACTTTTCTTAATTCATTATGGATCACATAAGCCTCAATTCAGAAATCACTCCAACTCTTTTTGGGCTTTTAGTAATTTTGGTGATTCTCTATGGTTGTGAGCTGTGGATCAACAGTACATCCAACATGCAATGGAAACAAATTGAGAAAATTCACAAGTGTTTGATTACAAACAAATTCAAAATTAAAAGTGCAGTTCCTTATGCTATCTTGTTAAGTGAAACAGGCGCTGCTCTTATTGAAGCAATTGCTATGGTGCAATTCATAAGGTATTTAAAAAAAAATTGAGCACATGGAAGAGGGCAGGTGGCCTAAGGTTGTCTTTAATGACATTGTGCAAAAAAAAGAAGACTCGAATACGACAGAGTAACAAATGGTTTAGTAAACAGGGTATTTGCTTGAACATGTGCCCCACAAATAGTAAAGAGATAAAAGCATTTGTTATGGATAAGTTCGACAAGCGTACTTGGGATAAGAAGCTAAGAAGACAAAAAAAAGTAATATATTGAAGAGTTTAACCCACTCATAACCATTAACAAAAATGTACATAGGGGCCAATATTTCTTGGAGAGCCAAAATCCTTATTGCTCAATTAAGGACTAATTCTCATCAACTCCGTTGTGAAACAAAGCACTGGAAAAGGCCAAAAGAAGTGTGGGAAGAAAGAGTATGTATTTTTTGTTGTTCTTCTTCTGATAAAAAAAAAAAAATTTAGAATGCGAGGCCTTTAAAGACAGCAGGGAAAGTTATGCAGATATTCTGGCAGCTAGGTATTGGGATAATCTATTTAGTGAGGGGTTTGTCAAAAAGTTAGGAGTGTTTATTGGAGGCTTCACAGGAAAATGACCAAGAACAAGCTAGAAAAGCAATATGTCCCATAAATTATCATTATTTACTTATGCTTCGCTTCCACGTATGATAATTTTCTTTCAATTAACATTTACATGAATTGTAACAAGTATGATTAATGGATCTTTACAGCAAGATGGACAAATAAGAAGTTAAATAATAAGAAAGCTAAATGTTCTCCACATAGCCCAAAATAAAATACTTCAAAAAAGCTCTTAACTGTTGCTGATACAAGATCGAGTCTCTCGTAAGGTAAGAAAGTAATTTGAGTAATATGTAATTTACCAAATTCTAAAATAACATGCCCAGGCTCTGGTCGTTTTAAGAATTTTAAATGATTTACTTTGATATATGTTGTAGGTAAAAGATCATCATCTATTCATTCCATCTTCATTATATATTAGTGTTTACAAGTATTTTCAGTAATGCCCTCATTTGGTTCTAGGTGGCAGGTTTTTTTTTTTTTTTTTTAAGTGATGATGAAACTCAGGGCTCAAAGGTAATTATGTGCTTATTAGACACCCATGCACTCACTGCAGCTTCGGACATGAATTTCCGATCAAACAGTAGTTGTTGATTCTGTTGTATAACCAAGAAAAAATTATGAATTTCATGTCATTCATATAGTCTGTAGATTTTTTAAGGCAATTAATTGACAGCTGTCATCAATTGCAATGTAGTTAAAAATGCAATGTGATTACAAGAATTTTCAAGAAAATGTTTGATGGATATGACGTATACTTGACATCGATCTTTGCAAACTTAGTGAAGAGCTCTGGTGATAACATATACAACACCAAATGAAGGCCATTATTTGGAAACCACCCTGGAAGATATGTAAAATTCATTTTTCATTATTCTTGAACCTCCGTATTTTCTAATTGACACTAACAACAATTCCTGCCTTGTTTCCCCAGATTAAAATTTAGAATGTAGCTGATTTTCCAATAATAAATTTTCTGATGGTTATCGGTGAGGTTTTTTTAGTGGAACTTAACATTAAGCAGCTTGAGAATATTTCTGGTCAGCTGGAATCGATTTAGACGCATCCAGATGATTGAGCCTGCATGTCCCTAGAAGAAACTCAGGGAGCTCATCTTCCGTGTTTGCCTATATACAAAGCATAGTAAGTGAAGTCAGCTCTTTACATGTAGATTACATGAAAACCAAAAACATATAAATTCAGTTGCAAAATATTTTCCAGATATAGCAGTACAACAATGACTTCTGTACCTGTATCACAAAGGCCATTTCGATAACCAACTTACTCAGGTAGCCAAGCACTAGGTTAACGACACCCTTGGCTACTGAAGATGAACCGATATTAACATCCAGCTATAACAAAAGAAATAAAAGTTCAGGCACAATCACGAGCTGAGAAGATATGCAGATCAATAATGCTCCACCTAAAGTCCAGCGAAACACTAATAGTGCACATAAATTATGTTTCCATGCTGACTTGGAAATGGTTTTGGAACTTACCTCAAGATAGTTGCTTCCCCTAGGATAATTGATTTCTAGTGCTTGACCCACCAAACATGCAGTTTTGCCTACACTCTGCTTCACAATCCAGGAACCCTGAGAAACATAAACATCGTCATACTAATGCCTGGACTGCAATTCACAAACATTCCAACATTTTCATAATATAATCCACACGAGGTACCTTAGCAATATGGGGAATGATTTTGAATCGTGAATTGCGATAAGCATCATCTCCTTTGACAAAATTTTCTAGCAAAGGAACATTTTCAATAGGACAATCCATCATGTAGTATAAGGCAAGAGAGTATGTTGTTGCACCTGGGACCTGGCAAGCAAAGAGCACTTGATGGTAGATTCATAGTTCCCTTCACAAAAATCTACATACCATGATCGTAAGTATGCAATACCTCATACACTTACCTGGATATTTACAACAAAAAAGAATTCTTTGCCACCCTGAGATGCTCTCCTCTGTCATCAGATAAGATGTCATATATATATCAAACCAACATGTAGTAAATAAGCATAATGCAGCAAAATACACAAAAATCTTAACTACTGAAATTAAATTTATCGTAATTAACAAAAAACAGTTACAAAAGGAGGCCATGATTATAAACTAAGCAAGTTGGTGATGCCACCTAAGGAATATACAAGCTTCACGTTAGTGATGTGTTCCTTCCTCTCTAAAATATATTATCATCTGTCAAATATATTAATTCTGACCAAAATATACAAATAAATGTTACTGCTTAAATTGAAAGTATTTTCTGATTTTTTAAAGGAACATTTTGTTAAGTTACTCTTTACAAAATAGTGAACTCTGCAAAATGAGTAACAAAATAGTGAACTCTGCAAAATACTACAAAGCCATGGAAAACATGATGAAAATTATGTGCTTAGCAGGGGAAATAAAGTTTTAAGAAGCATTATTTAACTAGCAACATTGGATAATCAAGAACACTGACATTATAAGAGCGTCTACAACTTAGGCAGCTAAAGACTGGCTACACACTGGGGCATTACAATATTGCAATTTTTCCAAGTGCTTATGAATGTTGCAAAGGAATCAGAAACTTCAACGATTTAGTCATTCTACTCATTCCATATCAAATATTGGTAAGGAAGTCTTCCACTTTATTAGGAGATAGAAGCAATCATTTGCATTGTAAGGTCCTGCAATTAATATTTAGAGAGCATAAACTCTTAACCAGCGATTGACCTTTACCTGAATAAAGCATTCTGGGCGACCAGCAAGATTGTCCTCTCGCTTATCAGACCTGAGCCAGTCTGCTGCAACCATACGCATCAAGGTATCCTTTGCCTTAAACTGAAAAACAGATACACAGTTAACATTCTCATGAGAAAGGCATTCTAAGAAACAAGCTTCCATATTGAAAAGCAAGCCATAGTGCAACTGCAATTTTTGCAAATCTTAGGTAATCAAAGTAGAAGAATGAAGGTGCTAGTAACGGAAGTAAAGATAACCAAGAAAATTTGAAGTATAGCAACCATAATTTGATATTTGAGTATAGGCTCACAACATATATTACTTTTTGACGATCTTGCAAATAACTCTTGCCACGGATTAAAAATGTAGCTGGATCAGCAATGGCCCAGCTGCTTGGCAATGTACAAGCAGAGTTTTTGGGAAGTGTTGCTTCATAGCTAAGAAAATCTACATCATCCTGCGCTCCAATTGTGTCCACTTGTGATCTTTTCTGAGCTGGTGAAAGGACATTCCATCATTTGCAGTTCCCATCAGACATGGTAAAAACGACTTCAATATAAAACAGAGCTGACAAGCTTATATGCCTTCAATTAAACTTTAAAATAACTTTCATCTGCGTATAAGACAAGACCAGTAACAGTTGTAACTTGTAGTACACCAGCATCTTCTAGACTTCACCATATATTGTCAAACTAGCGATTTAAAGAACCATGCTTCTAATCTGGCACCCAAAAACATTTGTAATTTCACATGAAAGATGAGTTACCTGCAGAAGCAAGCTCATGCAAGCGCTTGACAAATACTGCAGCTGTCGACAACCTATTCGACCCTCCAGACTGGAACAGATAAAACAAAACAGATTGTAAGAGCAGATGCCTCATATAATTTATAGCAACCCTATAAAAAATACAAGCTAAATGACACTTCCTTGGAAAAGGCAAATGAATTACCTTTTAAGTTTTGACACAACCTCCTTTCTGGAGAAATTTTGGTCCTTGGGGATTTTTCTGATCCGAATATGCAGATCATGTTAAAAAGAATTGTAATATGCTAAACATAACAAAACTTTCGGGGGCCCCAATCAACATAAGGACACTCCACTGAAAGACAGTAGGCAAAGAATAAGAAAAGACCCAGGATGACTTGGACACCACCCAGATAAGATAAGATAATTTTATTAATGTCCAACGGATGACCACACAAGTAGGTCAATGGGACTAAAGGATACATCCAGTATGAGTACAATGTGGGAGTGCAAACGCAACTCCTACAAAATACAATGAAGTAAAGAAGGATTTAACAATAGCACAGGCTGATAAACATGTATATAACTGGATCAAAGGCCCTGCTGCTGTAGAAGACTAAGTGAATAAGTCCAGGGCTGGAGGTCAATGATGTCAAGAATGCATGAGTCTGATGGCTGACAGCGAGGGGGTCGACAGTGGCATTGGCTTGCTATCGGAAACCTCTGGGCCTAACAAGGTGTCTGCCTGGACGATCCTGGGGGGGCTGTAGGAGTCAGGGATACTCCTAGCATTCAAGGTCGAAGGAAAGAAGCTATGGATAAGTACTTAAACTTTAACGGTGCAGCAAGAGGTAACCCTGGACCTGCAGATGCTGGAGGGGCGGTCAGAGGTAGGGAGGATAGAATCTTAGGCACATACTTCAGATTCCTAGGAGAAGGCAGAAACCATCAAGCTAAGATAGAGACACATGTTGAAGGTATCAAACTGCATCTTAACTGTGGAATCCAGAGTATCAAGATTGTTGGTAATTCAAAACTAATTATAGACCTGCTACTAAACAAAACAAGAGAAAGTTCTTGGTTTATCCAAAAGAAAAATTAACACAGGTAATATAGGCAATAGCTAGTAGAAATGTTGCTTATGGTCGAGCCAGAATACCAGCCAAGTTGCCTGACCAGCTCACCAATGGAGCACTTGATAAGAAACAGGACCTCTGGATGATGGAAACATGTATAACAGGCTAAGGGAATCAAAAGGGTGGAAGGTTGAATTATTTAAAATCCTAATCCCCTCGCTTAACCCCATGGACGCCTACCACCCAACATTTACCCCTTCCACTTCAACCTTAAGGAATGGGATGCCATGTATCATTAATGTACAGGAGTTATTTCATATTAATGGCAGAATAGGAACCATCTTCGAAGTATGGATCATCCTGCCATCTCATGCCTTCGCATCATACCTTATTCATTGAAAACCACCCAATCATCCTCCCAACAACAGTCACTCCCCTCGAGCAGCTGTATGGATTTCAGTCTGTCCCAAATCCTGTCATGAGGAGAACCATGGTGGTGGGAATTCAGGGTAGGTGGAGAAGGCAGAAAAACCCACCAGAAATTGCGCTCAATCAGCTGAAGGAGGGAAAAAGAGTTATGTGGGGAGATGTCGGCCGCAGGTTAGAAGCAATAGAGTAACTTTTCAAGGAAAGACAGAGAGGATATTGAAGGCAATCTAGCCAAGATGAATAATAAGATGTGTCAAGCAATGTTAGTCTTTTACAACCTGGACCTAAAGATGGAGCTCTTGGGAAAACTTGTAAAGGATAAATCTGATGATACGAGTAGGAGAATCTAGCAGCTGCAGTCCAAAGTCAAGAATGAGACCCTGGCCATCAACAAGAAATTTCATTGGATTATGCGGACCAGGGAATTAATGGTCCTTATATTAGAAAAATCCACTGCAACCTAGCAAATTTGGAAGATACAGTAGATTGAGACTACCCCTGGGCCCCGGAGACTCTATGTAAAGGCAACTCTCTGTTCTACGCGTGGAGGAAAAACCTGATGAAAAAAATCATATAGTCAGTCGGTCAGGGAAACCACCCTTATCCAGATAAGACGTGTTCAAGTTTGTTAAGGGCTTATCTATTTGTCAGGTATTATCATTTCATATGGTCAAAGTTCTCTGTCTGTCAACCAATAAGATTAGTAGTAAAACTTATATATTTTGGTTTCATGCAGTGTCAGAACTAGAGGTCATCTTTTAAATGATAGCCAGTTAAGTTGGTGTTATTTGAGGCTTACTAGCCTCCTCTCTGTTTTCAATTGCTATCTGTGATACGGGAAGTTCAATTTGTGCTTCTTGGATTGCACTACATAAAACCTCCACGAATGAATATATAAAAATATAAATGTATTCTTCTAGATTAAAGAAATAAAGGCAAGCAAAACTTGCATAATAAAAAATGGTATTTGCATGTTCAAACAATCTAAGTTCAGCTCTGTAGCAAAGGCACGGATCCCAAGATTGGACAACCCATTCTCAAAGTTCCCTTGGTTCCTTAAGCAGGGCAGTCGGTATGAAATACTCCTAATTGCTAATAGCAGCGTCAAGGGAATCGAGAGTGTTCAAGGGGTTCCTACCCCAAAACCCTCCCGTTCCAGTAGCCCCTCCTGTTGCACTGATGACCATCGAGAGCTTCCCAACCCATCGAAGAGCTTTCATATGCTCCTCGATAGGTTGTGATGCGGGAGCATCCCTGGGGATCGAGCAATTCCTCATCAACCATAAAGATTTCTGATTCTGTTAGTTTCCCAGTTTTTCCTAGGCAAATAATGGATTAATGCTAGGCAATTGGGCTCATTTAATGGTCCACAAAGTCAACAATAAACTGTTAGAGCCTTCGCGATATAACGCATCACTAGTCTCGAGTGCGGAGTTGGAGTGAAGCGTGGAAGTGTGGAATGTCGAGTCAAAGGTAGAATGGGGTGAAACTTGAAAGTGTCGAGCGTAGAGTCAAAAGTAGAATGGAGTGAGGAAGCGAACGTGAAGTGCGGAGAAGCCAACGAGTAGACATGTCCTCCCGCATCCTACCTTCCGCGTCACTAGTAAGACTAAGTGATCTAGGGCAGGGGGGGAAGGTAAGAAGGTTTAGTAACGGGTGTGGACCTCATCCCGATTTATAAAATAAAAGAAAATGTTGAATGACAAAATTGCACAAGGTTCATCTGATGGATTAAAGATTGACACTTTATCATTTCAAGACTTTTTGGGGAGGTCGAAATAACCCAAAGGAACGTGGAATTCTGAAGGCACATCGCATTGTGTGGTCACAATTGGGCTGTCTAGACGTTGCAATAGATTGTGCGCATGGTATTCCAAGGGAGTGGATATTAATAGCTTGACCAACAAGAGGAACGGAGGTAGTCCAGGATGATTGGAGGGTCGATCGAATTACTTGCAACGAGGATGTTATATGGTGAGAGAAAGACATTGAGACCTCTGAGTGCATTTGGCTCCCATTGAGCATATTCAGGTCCAAGGGTTTGTTCAATTGACTTGCTTAAAAGAACTATTGTGTGTTTCATTCAAGGAATGGATGCGATTTCTCCCGATATAAGTGTTTGAGTTCCGATGTGTGCTTGCTTCTGACAAGAGAGTGGCAGTCTTGCGTCAATTGGCATCAGAGCATGTTGTTCCCGTGTTGTGGGATGATTCGAATACAAGAGAATATTGAGGAGAATCATTGAAGAAGCGATTCCAATGAAGAAGTTGGGTAGAATTGCTTTTGCAGGTCTATAGCGGATTTTTTAAATGAAGAAATTCATAAACATCCGATTGGAAGAGTTGCCAGTGGGTGGCATGGCACACGGAGTAGGAAGAGGAACCATGAACATAGAGTTCTAAGAACTTAAAAGACGAATTGAAGTATTGGAAACCGGACAACTAGAGTAATATGATCTCAGGCAAAATGTGTTCCAAACGCAGTGCTAGGGCTTTGACCAAACTTGCAAGAGGTATCGAGCAAGGTTACACGCCACCAGTTAGCGACAATCTCAGTGTCCAAGAGTGGGAGATAAACTTGATGTAAAAGAACGGTCAGAATCAGAACCTGAAGAAGAAAGAATAAAAATAACCCAGAAGCTGAATCGGGGGTGCAATTGATAAAATTTCTAAATGAAAGACATGAAAGATTTGAAGTTGCCAATTACGATGGCAGTTTGAAGGCAAAAACATTGGTAGATTGGATTGAAGAAATTGAGCTGTATTACAAATATGAAAAAGCAAAAGACCCTCGTAGAGAAAAAGCCATTGCCACGAAGTTGAAGGGACACACCACCTTATGATGGTACTTCATACAAAATGATCAATCTCAAGACCAAGAAAGAGGAAATTTGAACTTGGAAGAAGATGGTGAGTGAATTGAGGGAGAAATGCTCACCAAAAAACCTTGTATAGGCACGTGCAGAGTCTGAAACTGATATACAAGCGTTTGAGAATACACAGAAGAATTTTATAGATTGTCAATTGAATCCTGCATTGAAGAATAGGACGATCAGAGATTGGCAAGGTTTGTAAATGGCCTTAAATTTCAAATTCATGATGAATTAAGGGTCCGGCATTTTCATTTTGAGCAAGAAGCTTTTCGAACTGCTCTGAAGGTAGAGGAGAAGTTCATGAGAATACAACAAAGACCTAGAGGTAGAGGAACAAGAGGCAGAGTAACAACTGGGAGAGGACAGGGAAATGCAAGGAGTGATGAAGAGGCAGGCACCGGGATTCAAACTGCAGGAGGAGGCGATAATGTTGGCAGAGGCTGAGTTGGTAGATTCAATGGCACATGTTTAAAATGTGGCACACAAGGTCATGCAAGCAGAGTAATTTAAAAGTTCAAGAGCAAGTAGAAGAAGCAAATCCGTGAAAAAAATGAGCTGACACAAAAGGAAGACCAACTGCAAGATTCGAGGTAAAGTGTTGTGATTTGATTGTTTATCATGGTAATATAGAAAATTTGGTTTCCACAAAATGAATTCAAAAGTTGAAGTTAAAATGTACACCCCATCCACGTGCCTATACAGTGTCATGGCTGCCAAGACCTCATCAAACTGTCCCTCAACAATGCTTGTTGATTTTTAACATAGGAGATTATAAGGATCAAACTGTGTAATTTTCCATGGATGCTTGTCATGTACTATTAGGTGGTACATTCACAATATGATAGGAATGTTTTCCATGATGGGAAGAACACTTATAAGTTCTTGTGAAGGACGGAAGAACTTTTAGATTGCTTCCCATGATGGAGGAAGTTTGGAGAAAGTAGCAGTAAGGTTCTTGAAGTAGGAAACAAATTCAAAATATTGTTGCCAAAGGGTAGTCAAGGAGAAGAAGAAAAATTTATCCCCAAGTAAAAGAGTTGTTGAAAGGTTATGAGGAGATAATCACAGTCGATATCCTCATGAGATTACCACCTATGAGGTGTATTTATCATCAAATTGATTTGATACCTGGTTGAAGTTTGCCAAACATGGCACCACATAGGATGACACCATCAGAAAGTGAGGAGGTGTATAGACAAGTCCAAGAGTTGGACAAAGATTCGTAGAATGGAGGATAAATATTGACTCGAGAGCAATAACCAATATTACCAGTAAGTATAGATTTCCCTTATGAAGGATGGATGATTTGATGGATTATTTGAGTGGGTACCAAATTCTTTTCAAAAAATGACCTAAAGAGTGGTTATCATCAAATCAGAACTAGAGGTGGACATGAATGAAGTTGGCCTTCAAGACAAAGAAGGGTTTATGTGAATGATTGGTCGTGCCACTTAGGTCGACCAATGCACCCAGTAATTTCATGAAACTAATGAATGAAGTACCATAACCTATTTGTGGTGAATTTGTTGTTGTTTACCTTGATGAACTATTGATTTTCAGCAGAACGAAAGAGCAGCATATGATGCATCTGCAATGAATTTTAAAGCAGCTTAAGAAGAAGAAGTTGCTGACTTTGCTTAAGAAATATTTATTTTTACAAAAGAGTTCGTTAAAGAAAAGGGGTAAAAGGGGTCAAATCTATTGCCGATTGGCCTAAACCCAGAAGTACCTTTGAGGTAAGAAGTTTCCATGGTTTGTGAAGATTTTATGGAAAGTTTGTGAGGAAGTTCTATGGTATTTGTGCACCATTGACTGACTCCTGAGTGCATCGAATGGTAGTTTTCAATGGACTGCAATGACACACAAGTTTTGAATTTTGAAAAAGAAAATTACAGAGAAACCAGTGTCCACATTGCCAGACTTCAGTAAAGTGTTTCAAGTTGATTGTGATGCAAATGAAACAATCATTGGAGAAATTTTGAGTAAGGAAGGTAAACCTATAGATTTCTTTAGTGAAAATTTGAATGATGCTCAACAAAGTATTTAATGTATAATTATGAATTCTATACCATTATTCAAGCCTTGAAGAAGTGGAGACATTACTTGTTGCGAAAGAGTTTGTCTTATATACTGACCATCAATTGCTGCTGTATACAACTAGTTATGAATTCTATACCATTATTCAAGCCTTCTTGTCAAAGAGTTTGTCTTATATACTGACCATCAAGTGCTGTTGTATACAACTAGTTATGAATTCTATACCATTATTCTAGCCTTGACGAAGTGGGGACATTATTTGATGCCAAGGAGCTTGTCTTATGTAGTGACCATCAAGTGCTGTTGTATACAAATAGTCAAGGTAAATTGAATCGAAGACATATGAAATGGGTTGAATTTCTGCAGAGTTACACTTTTGTCTTGAAGCCTAAGCATGGAGAGTCAAATAGAATGGTCGGTGCATTGAGTAAGAGAGTTGCTTTACTGAACACTGTTTGTAGAAGTAGTTGCCTTGGATTGCGCAAAAGCACTCTAGAGTCTACAAGGAATATGCAGGTTTTGCAACTGCATGGAGAGCCTGCAAAGAACCTTGGGGCATGGACAGGATACTGTATTTGGAGATTCTTGTTCAAAAAGGCTTTTCGTTGAAAAATAAAAAATTGTGTCCTGATAGGTACAATGAAAGAGAATATCTTTAGAGAGTTGAATGAAGATGGGTTAGGAAGACACTTTGTTATGAATAAAACCAGACCAATGGTAGAGGAGAGTACTATTGCCCTGGTAGAACTAGAGGTGTATAAATGAGTAAAAAGTTGTAGAATTTGTCAACTTGCAAATGGCAGAAGTCAGAACACATTTTAGAACTTAGAATAAACCACTGCCAATACCTGAGAGACAGTGGGAAGATATTAGCACGGAATTTGTTCTTGTATTTCCCAAAACATAGAAAGGTCAAGACTCAAAATCCCATTTTTATAGTAGTGGATAGATGTTCCAAATTGAGGCATTCCATTCCATGCAAAAGGGCTAGAGATGCCACAAACATTGTTGTAATATTCTTTAAGGAGATTGTTAGATTGTTGATGTTTGTAGCTTGGGCAGGTACTTCTGCATAGGCCTAAGTGTCTAGGTGTGCAGAAGTCACCCAAAGTCTCCTTAGACACTTGCTCTAGTGTGAACAAGTTGTTTTTGTAACTTAACTTAAGTTAGACTTAGGAAAAACACATAATTCTTATGTTGGCTCATTGAGCTAAAGTAAATTTAGGAAAAGTAAAGTAAATTATTTTAGTGATTATGTTTTAATCTTACCACTTGATCTCAAGTGAGGCAAGATCTAATCTTGGTCGTCAATCACTTTGGAAATCCAGAGTAGCCAAGGAGGGCTTGATCAATTGGATCAAATCCAGTTGTTGTATGTAATTCTTTAATTGGGCCATTTTCTCAGGAAGGGAGGCCAAGTAAGTTTTGAAATTTTTTAATGAATAACTGTAATTGGATAAAATTTGTTGTGTCATTTTTCGTGATTGAGATTGGTAAATTTTGCTTTCGTTTAATCTTTTTTGTTAATGAACCTAGTTGTGCATTTAATCAGTAGTTTGTTAATCCACTAGGAATTAAGTGTTGGGTGTTAGGTTTGTAGGAATTCTAACATGGTATCAAAGTGAAAACTCTGAGTACCAATCTCTAAATAATAGGTGTTAGGTTTGTACGAGATCGTCAGAGTTGGGTTTGGCCACGATTGTACAAGAAGATTCTTTATTTTTTAAAGAAAGGCCGAAGAAATCAACTGTATAGTTCCATTGAAGTAAATTTTTTAAGAGGGGGCATTTTTTTTTTGCCGAGGTAAAGAAAAATGAAAAAAAATGGAAAGGGGGGTTGATGGCTAGTGGCCTACAACTGCCCCGTTGCCAACAAATTTGGTTGGGGCCAATAAATTGAGGGCGACAGTCAGGGGCCCTAGTGGCTGACAATAGTGGGCCGCAAAGGTTGAGTCATAGTGGAGCAGCCACCAGGGGTTGAGGCAACAACAATGCAAAGTTCAAAGATGTGTGCAGGGTTCCACCATCAAGATTGAGACAGGTTGTAGGACATGGTTGAGCAACTGCCAGGTAGGACCATAGCAGGGAACAACAATGGGGTGAAAAAGGAGCTTAGGCGTAGGGAGATCATGGGGACGTGTGCTGGAGGGTGATCAAGTTGCGGACGGAGCCAAAGGAAGTCATAGAGAGCTGAGAAAGGCAGACAACTCAAGTAGGGTATGTGGAGGATAGTTGAACCATTGTAGTCAACAGCTGCTAGAAGCCAGCTGCCAAGGGCTACTAGCAGTCACCATTTTGTGCATGCACACAAGAAGTTGGTTGACAAAGGATCGGCCACTGGACCGACTGCAAGGTAAATCGATCGCAAAGAAATGTAAGGCTAAGCACGGGATGTAGCATAGGTGGTGGCTAGATCGAATCGGAAGAATGGAAGGACATGATAGGGCAATAATGTGCGAGCTTCAGGATGGCCACATATTAGACATCATTCAGTAGGAAATAGGTTGTAGAAAAGTGTCAACAATTGTGAGGTTTGTCATGTAGACGTTGGGAGGCCGTTGATTTGTAGTAGATCAAGGTACGAGTGGATTGCTTGTGAGGGTCTGCAAGGAGTCATAGACAACAATTTGGAGGTAGCATAGCCAGGTTGGTCGGCAGTGGATAGTCATGAGCATGTGTGCAAACCATGGGCGAGAGGAGATCCGATGTCAGTTACAGCCACCACGAGGAATGTCACAAGGTTGCAGAGCATTGTAGAGGAGACATGCCGTGAGTGGTGCAACTAAAGGTCGAGGTAGGAGAGCCACTAGGGATAGCAACAAGACTGCAATAAGTTGGCAAGGTAGAGTTGTGAGCCCATGGAGGAGTTGCCAGTCCAAAAGTGATATCGATGAGCAAGTTTGCTGTAGGCCAGGCAACAAGTACAAGATGGGTGCAAAGTTGTTGAGTAAGGGATCTGCCGTGATAGGCATGAGCCGATAGTGGCTAACAGAGCATATTCTGAAGGACTATACTGACAAGATTGGCAAAGGTCAGCCCTCAAAGGGAGAGAGGGAGACCGTATTAGTCAAGGATTTGGCAACTTATTTTTTTAGTAAATGTCTCAAAGGATCTAGATAGATCCATGAGGAAGATCTTTGCGGATCTATAAACTAGTAGGTTTCTTGAGGGTGCTAGGACTTAGCACAAGGGCCATAAGAAGAAGCATATCAATGATAGAGAACAACTAGCAGATAGCTCTGAAGGTTGAGCAACTCAGAGGGAGTCAACCTTTAGTTTCAGGAGGGGAAGAGTAGTTGATAGATTCCTCCAAATTTGTCAAAATGGTCTATTGGTGCAAAATGACTTTACAGGATGTTCAATAGCAGGAGGCTTCTAGGAATTAGACCAAGGACAACAAGATTTTTTGGATGTTTCTAGATCAAATGGCAGGGAAGGTTTCCAGTTCAGAGGGAGCAACCACGACAGTGGATGTAGTTCTAGTATTGAAGTCAGTTTTAGGTGGCAGAAGAACCTCTCTTGTAAAGAGGGAGTGTTGATGTTTGTAGCTCAGATAGGTACTTTTGCACAGGCCTAAGTGTCTAGGCACACAAAAGTCACCCAAAGTCTCCTTAGACACTTGCTATAGTGTGAGCAAGTTGTTTTTGTAACTTAGTCTAAGTTAGACTTAGAAAAATCACATAATTATTATGTTAGCTTATTGAGCTAAAGTAAACTTATGAAAAGTAAAATAAATTATTTTAGTGACTATGTTTTAATTTTAGCCCTTGATCTCAAGTGAGGCGAGATCTAATTTCGGTTATCAATCACTTTGGAGATTAGAGTTACAGATTTAACTCAATGTAAAGTTATAAAAGCAAGGCTAAGGAGAAGGAGAAGACACCATACAATAACACAATGTTGAGAGATGCATCTCAGTGGGTGTGTTGGGTCCGTGGAAGGGGCTAGCAAGGAGATCCAGATCAACCAAGGGGACTTTATCAGTTGGATCAAATCCATTTGTTGTATGTAATTCCTCATTTGTGCAGCTAGGCCATTCTCCCAGGAAGGGAGCCCAAGTTCTAAATAATTTTAATGAAGAAATTTGATTGGATAGAAAATTTGTTGTCATTTTTCGTGATTGAGATTGATAAATTTTGCTTCGGCTGAATTTTTGTGTTAATGAACCTAGTTGTGCATTTAATCAATAGATCATTAATCTACTAGGAATTAAATGTTTTGTGCTGGAAGCTATATCACTGGTTGCAACAATTAGAAGTTTATTAGCGATGAGGAAACCAGGAAGGAAGCGACGAGTTTCGACCCCGGTCGGTTTCACATTATTAGCCATTAACTCTCTCCGTCTGGTTTTTGCAAAAACCTAGTGCGTTTCCTCCCTTCAACTGGTGATTGCAGCAGACAAGCAGGCTTCCCCTGGCAGGTGTCAGCACTCTCAGCGCTTTTCTGGAAGCTTTCTCTTTCACGCGGAACATCTACCCCAGTTCCTTCCCTCCCCGGCCGTGATTTTAGTTTTTTATGGTCTTGGGAGTCCAGCCGCTCCACTAGCCCCAAGCACTAACCGTTGCGGGTCAAGATTTGTAACAGGTTTCACTGCGGGTTAAGGGATTAAGTTTCCACTACGGTAACTATTAAGTTTCCCGTCTCTCCTTCAGCAGTTTACTCCGTGACCCCGCGTCCCAACCCCACCAGCTCCTATCTCTGTTATGGAAGAGGGTTACGAGGAGGAACTCGTGGACTACTCATCAGACAACTGCCTTGAATCCGACATTTTCGTGGCCTCCCGCCCGTTGCCGCAAGAGGGGTTTGCTTTGGAACCGGACAGCGAACCGGCAACTCAAGTTGACCAAGCTATTTATGGTCTGGCAGATATGGAAGCTTCCTTGTCAGGTTTGGAGATCTCTCAACCGAGAGTAACGATCACCGAGGGTTTAATAAACCCAACTAAGGGTTCTTCTACCCCTTTTCTTTCTATCCCATCCCCCACCGAGCTCCTAACATGGAACAACCAGCACCAGGCCACTGAAGCTTTCCAAGGCGGCGAAGACCTCTACCCAGGGTTTCAAGACGAACAGTTCCTCGGCGCAGTGGAGCTCCACAGTGTTCATGGCAGCCCTAATATCCGGCATAACCATCCAGAAGGCTCCCAGGCCCGCGCATAGCAAGGCGAGTCCAGGGAATTCCCCCAACCCTCCGGGTTCTTTGAAGGTATTGTTAATAACAATCCTGACATTGAAGAAGCAAGGGACTGGGACCCCGATCTCAGCTCGGGCAGAGAAGACATTACCCAGCCTGACCACCCGAACTCGAAGGAAAAAAAGGTTAAGGCTTCTAAGCGCTCCAAAACCCGGGAATGAGGGAGAACTCTAGTTTTTGGGGAAGGCATCAGCATGGACAAGGCAGCCCTAACCGAGAACATTGTTTTAGTTGGGAGAGTTTGCGGCCGGAACTACTCCCCAGGACGGCTAAAGAAATGGACCATGGAAGTGTGGGGGAATGTTCTGCAGCAGCTTCCCGCAGTGCTAGCACTCTCTCGCGGATGGTTTGCCCTCATTTTCGACGAGCCCGTAGACATCAACTAGATTCTCACCCGTTCTGGCATATAGAAATGACCCCTGTACTCCTAAAACGATGGTCCACTCTCTTCGACCCAGAAAAGGAAAGCTTAGGAGCAGGGCCGATATGGGTTCGTTTGCCTAGCCTCCCACTTCAGTTTTGGTTGGAGGAAATCTTCAGGATCATCAGAGATGATTTGGGTACCTACCTCGACCATGACAAATCCTACATGGAGACAAGCATATTGGCGATGGCTTGCATGTTAGTTCACTTGGATACCAGGGATGGACTGGTGGAGAGCTATCAGTTCCACATGGGTTCCACAATGCGCTGGCAGGAGCTGGACTACGAAGGCATTCCCTTAAGGTGCCGGAAATGCCATGAGGTCGGCCATCTCTACAAGGAGTGCCCTCTAGTCACAGGGCATAGACCATTCTCTCCAAAAAATATAGTTGTGGCTTCCACTCAGACGGATTTGGGCATGGCAGAGATCTCAGACATGCAGTCCAGGCTGAATAGGGCCACCAGCAGACGACCTCCTCCGCCATCCAGTCTCCCAGGACCCGACTCCTTACACTCTGTGGCGCCGAGCACTAGGGCTCGCTCCAAAGATGGCGTAGGATTCATGGGTACCTCTTCTCCTCCCATATCTGTTTCTCAGTCTGTTAATTTTATTGAAGTTTCTAATTCTAGTCTGATCACCTCGAACTTAATCTCTCCCTTTCCCAAGTTGAGCCAAATTTCTTGCCCGGTGATTCCAGCCCCCTGCGTTCCCTTCCCTCCCCCCTGTACCCTCAACCATCTCCCCTCCTCTGAAACCCCCAGGGCCTCGACCTCTAGCTCTTCTCACCGCTACAATCTACGTTCTATCCCTCCCTCCCTCCATGCCTACGGATTGGAGGATGACCCCCTTCCCCCCTGAAAGCCCCTCAGGGCAGACAATCCCACATCTCTAAAGCCATCAAAAGAGCCAGCTTTGAGGTGGCCTCAGGTATTCAAACCCCCATCGATCAGGTCCTTAGAGCAAAGGGAAATCCTGCCACTGTGAACCCATGAAAGGCTTCTCCTTCAATTGTAGGGGGCTGGCCAGCTCTGACAAAAAACAGGCTTTCAAAAGACTTTGTAACTCTCACAATCTGGAATTTTATAATGCTCCAAGAAACACTTGGGGATGGACTGTCGATTCATAACACCCGCAAAAATCTTCTGCTCGACTAGAGTTTTTTCTACTTGGATGCCAATGGTCGGTTGGGCGGACTCGCTCTGGGGTTTAATAATTGCACAGTCAGAATCTGTAATGCTTGGGGCGGGCATGGTTTTCTGGGTGTGGATATCATTTCAAACTCGCCCCTCTTTTCTCTGAGAATTTTAAATATCTACGGACCTTGCCATCACAGGGAGGTTTTCTGGGACAGTCTCCTCCAACAAGACTTCATGAGGTCGGATGACATTATTATTGGGGGAGATCTAAATTTTTCCCTAGGGTTGGTCGAATCCTAGGGCCACCGAGCCCAATCTAACACCCTAACCGGCTACTTTGAGAAGCTCCTGGATGACCATGATCTCTTTTGCCTCGATTCGGCTCGCAAAGTGCTTACTTGGAGAAATTGCCGAATTGGGGTCCATGCGCTGGCCCGTCATCTTGACCACTTCCTCATTAGGCCCAATCTTCTCAATAGACTTGGCCGCATTAGACATTGGGTTGGAACAGGAGGTTGCTCAGACCACTCCCCCATTTTTCTGGATTTAGAAGATGAGGCCAAGAAACCTGGTTCCCCTTTGAAATTTAATTCTGTTTAGAATCTGGATAGGGGATGCTAGTTTCCAAGCCCTGGTAACCAAGAGCTGGATACACTACAACAGGGAAGAGGGGCTTTCTCCAGGTTCTATTATAACCCAAAACCTGAATCAGCTTAAGCATGCAACTATAGACTGGATCAAGAACAAAAAACTAGAGGAAAAGTAACTAGCTAAAATTGAGGCTGAGTTGGCCCTCCCTGATTCCAGGGGTTTGTTGAGCTACTCTACTTTCAAATCCAAGGATTATCTGGTCAAGCTAGAAAAGGAAAAAATAAAAATTCTTCAAAGAACTGAAGAGACTTGGAGGCTTAAGAACAGGGTCACCTGGCTTAAAGCGGGAGATGAAAACACCAAGTTCTTTCAACAGTTTGCCAGAGGTAGGAGGAACATCAACACCATCTGGGTCCTAAGAGACAAAAATGGAAGAGAAGCCAACTCTTTCGCTCAGCTAGCAGACCTGGGAGTCAGACATTTCTCAGACATTTACAAGAGACCCAGGGAAGCTAACATAGCAGAGATCCTCAAAATTACAGAGACCATTCCCCTTTTCGTCGAGGAAGAGGACAAGGAGATCTTGAATGCCCCTATCACTCTAGATGAGTTGGAGGCGACCTCAAAAGCATGGGCAAAGACAAAAGTCTAGGGCCGGATGGTTGGCCTATTGAATTTTTCGCTGCCTTTTTTGAGCTAATTGGTCATGACCTTTTGCTTGCTGCAGAACACTGCCGAATCACAGGGATTATGCCTGAGGCCTTCAACTCCACCTTCCTTGCCCTTATCCCTAAAGTGGATAACCCCCAATCCTTTGATGATTTCATGCCAATCTCTCTCTGCAACAGCATTTATAAGATCTTTTCCAAGATCATTGCCCTTCGTATTAAACCCATCCTCTCAAGAATGATCTCGAAAGAACAATTTGCCTTCCTAAGCCACCGCCATATCCAGGAAGCTATTGGCACTGCACAGGAAATGCTCCATTCAATCAAATATGATTCGATCAAAGCCTCCATTTTGAAAATTGATCTGTCTAAAGCCTTTGACAGAGTAAGCTGGACCTACCTTCAGTTCATCCTTACCCACATTGGTTTCCCCACCAGTTCATCAAGTGGGTGGGTTGCTGCTTCTCTGGAGTCTCTTTCAGTGTCCTGATAAATGGTGCAACCTCCAACCTTTTTCAAGCTGAAAGGGGGCTTCGACAAGGTTGCCCGCTCTCCCCTCTCCTATTTCTATTGATTATGGAAGGCCTCAGCAGACTCATGACTGCCGCCAGGAACAATGGCTCGTTGAGGGGGGTCAGGATCAGTGACAGGACCACCATTTCTCACCTTCTCTTTGTTGATATTCTTATTTTTCTAAATGGGTCCCTTAGTGACTCCTCTACTTTCAAGACAATTTTAACATTATTTTGCAAAGCTACAGGAATAGAGCCGAACTCCTCAATATCAATGATTACCTTCAGTGCCTGCTGCCCTAAAGAGCAACACTTTGCCAGCAGTTTGCTTTTGTTCGACATGATCTGGATGCTGGTCTAAGATACCTGGGGTTTCACCTCAAACCTGATGATACCGCATTGCCGACTGGGCTTGGCTGATTGCAAAGATTGAAGGTCGCATAAATATATGGCAACATGGCTTTCTAGGGTTGGGAGACTCACCCTTATTAAATCATTTCTTGAAGCCATACTGGTCTATTGGATGTCTCTTGCTTGGATTCCCATAGGCATCCTCCACATAATCAAATAGATATGCTACAGGTTCCTTTGGAGGGGGCACGCTGATGGCAAAATTTTCGCCTGGGTTAACTGGGACCGAATAGCTAAGCCTAAGAAGTCGAGAGGTTGGGGCCTAAAGGAGCCTCAAGATTTCGCTAAAGCTCTGGGAGCAAAACTGATCTGGCAACTTATCTCATCAAACAGCCTCTGGACTGAAGTAATCTACAACAAGTATATCTTTCCTCTGTCCCCCACCGACTAGATCCGTAGCACACAGCACCATCATTCGGGGGCCTCAATTATCTGGAAGACAGTAATTCGTTCAATGAACATTATAAAATCTGGACTGGCTTGGCAGGTGGGGAATGGCACATGAATCTGTATTGGGGTGGATCCTTGGGCTGGCAGTGGGAACGTCCACATCCTCCCTCTTGATATGAGAAGGGAGCTCAAATATTCGGGTCACTCTCCTGGCCCACATTCAAGAGATTGGCTGGGAGGAAGCCCCACATAGGCGTTGGAAGGATTTCGATACCTTGGGTATCAATGGCAGATGGAGGGAGGACTGGGCTGGTTTTATTGGTGGCCTGGAGGAAGCAAACGTTAAGATCATAAAAAGAGAAGACAGGCTTATTTGGGCTACGGCTGCCACAAGAAACTATTCCCCCAAAGCTGGTTTTGATTCCCTAATGGAAGCCCGTGCTACTAGCCCTCTTAATTGGTGGTGGAGTTCTCTCTGGAAGCTGAAAGCCCCTCACAAGACGAGACTCCTATTCTGGGCTATCCTTTCCAACAAAATCTCCACTGATCACAACCTAGCCAAACGCAACTTCCATGGGCCGTCTAGATGCAGCCTCTACAACTCCGCCACTGAGGACATGGACCACCTTTTCCTTCACTGTCCTATTTCCATTGAGATCTGGAATTCAATCAATCAGGGCCATAACTTTCCCAGTCAGTGGACTGGCAATAATATCAAAGAAGCCTGGAAGACCTGGTGGACAAAATTAGCAAATCTGAGACAAAAAATTTTGCCTCTTATCATCAGCTGGGGTATCTGGATTACCAGGAACTCCAAAATTTTCCAGGACAAAAATATTTTGGGAGCAGCTCTATGCAACAATATCCTTGCTATCCACAACTCTCTCCCCGAAGAGAAAGACCCCCCCCCCCCCCCCGCCGAATTATTATCCCTGAAACTATTGACAAGAACCAACCTTGGGCTTATTTTGATGGCTCTGCTAGCGCCGAAGGCTGTGGGGGAGGAGCCATTCTTCACTTGTCCAAGGCAGCAAACTTTAAATTGAAAGTGGGGTTAGGCAAGGGCACAAATAACTTTGCTGAACTCAACAGCCTCAGACACCTCCTGCTTTTTGCCCTGGAAAAACACTGCCTCTCGATCCAAATCTTTGGGGACTCTCAGCTCATCATAAACTAGATAAATGGTTCTAACCACTGTCACGTGCACACACTCAGAGATCTGCTGGAAGAAACAATTGGGATTAAATCACAGTTTGAATCTTTTGTCTGCTGTCACATTTACAGGGAAAGGAATGAAGTCGCTGACCTTCTTTCCAAAGAGGCCGCGTAGCTGAATAGAGGACAATGGATTATACAGGAATTCAGGGATGGTGACTTCTTCCAGGTTTATCACAGGCCGTACATAGAGGTGGAAGCAGGTGCCAGGGATTGATCGACAGGATCAATCCTTATTGTTGGGTCCCTAGTTTATTTTGTCTTGATTTTGTTTCGACTTCATACTTGCAGAACTGTCCTCTAAACAGTTTGTACACAGTTTTTGGACCTTCATCTCATTGAAGGTTTTGCAATAATTTAAGTAACATTGAACTCCACCATCAGACAGTAGAGAAAGCATAACACAATGCTGGCATACAACATGTAATTTTATTAACAATCTTAATGAAAATTATGCTTTTTCCTTGGAAAAAAAAAGTGTTTTTTGCTGGGTTTGCAGGAATTATAACATAGATTGCATGGACTACTATGAAGTATTACATCTAATAGAGTTAGCATATTTTGGGTTATGTCTGGAACACTTTGTGGAAGAAATTGGGGACAAGATTGCAGTTTAGTTTTGCCTATCATACTCAAACAAATGGGCAGACTGAGTTAGTGAATTGAAGACTTCGTAATATACTAAGATGCTTGGTTTGTAAAAATCCTGCACAGTGGAATTTAGACCTAGCGTAGGTTGAGTTTGGATATAGCAGTTCAATCAATAAATCGACCAAGAAAATCCTATTCCAAATCATGTATGGTAGACCACCTAAGTTAGTAACATATTCAGTATAGTTGTTGATGCAACATATGAGAAGTGTATATATGGAAGCTTTTGCAGATTTTATGCAAGATATAAATACAAGTCAAAGGATAGTTGCAACAAGGAAATTGAAAATACAAATAGAGGCCCGAGGGTAGTTAACAAGCATAGAGAAGTGTTTGCAAAAGGGGATTTAGTGATGAAACACTTATGGAAAGAGAGTTTTTATAGAAGTACTTTTAAAAAGTTAAAAGTTCAAGAAAATTAGATCGTGTAGAGTTTTGAGAAAGATTTTGAATAATGCGTACAAGTTAGAGTTACCAAAGGGATTGGATATTTCCCCACATTTAATGTTGCAAATTTGTATGAGTACTAGTAGGTAGAGAAAATGATGAAGAAAGTGAAGTAAAGCAAGTGATTGGCTAGAAGGGATCGACTCAATAGAAGAACAATAAGAAATTGAGGAGATATTGGATGAAAGGGTTTCCAAGGCAACAAAAAGAAAAGTATACAAATGATCCTTTTGTTCAATGGAAAGGTAGAAGTCCTAAAGGTGCATTGTGGATACTAGAGGATGATCTTGGTTACATTTGGAAATCATCCCTATCCGAAGAATTAGTGATTCCAAATCTATGATCAAGATGTTCATAAAGTTTTAATCGAGGGTGTTTGATGCGAGAGTATCCCTGGATAAGAGGATGAAGTTTTCTAGTTATTGTCCAACGTCTATTTGCATGTGTGTGGCTATTGGAAAACAACCAAGGCCAAATAAGGGATTTTTGTTAGGTGTTCATCCCTTATAACTATTGGAACCTTCATGATTGAACACACTCTACATCACTAATTAAGAGATGGAGTTAGAGTGGAGTGTGGAAGCAAGTGTGTATTGTGAAGGTAAAGACAGGAGAGGAATCAAATGTGGACGTTAGACCAAGGCCGCCAATGATGAGGCGGGATATCCTACAACATCCCACCCTCCCTTTGCATCATTAGCAAGATTAAGTGCTCTAGGGTGGGGAAAATGGAAAAAGGGTTTAGTAAAGGGCGTGAACGCCACCCCAATTTATAAAATAAAAGAAAATGTTGAAGGACAAAATTGCACTAGGATTGTTCAATGGTTTAAACATCGACACTCCAAATCCTTTTGGAACTTTTGGGGTAAGGTGGGAATGAAAGTTTCCAAAAACTTTGAAATCAATGATATGAAGACACATGGTAGGGTGTGTGATAAATAAATGGTTGATATTATCTTCTAAGTCGATCCATGTGAGTTTCTAGATAATTCACACCCTTTTCAATTAATTTCTATTAATTAACCCCTTTTCCTAAGTTAAACTTAGAAAATTTTAATTATGGTCAATTAATTTAATTGAGCCATCTCTAGGTGGAATTTCCA
The DNA here is from genome assembly GCA_031772625.1 of Pinus tabuliformis. Classification (NCBI taxonomy): domain Eukaryota; kingdom Viridiplantae; phylum Streptophyta; class Pinopsida; order Pinales; family Pinaceae; genus Pinus; species Pinus tabuliformis. The sequence goes on along the minus strand of CM062804.1, from coordinate 6,788,620 downwards.
GAAACGATTTCTGGGTTTTGGAGAAATCATGTGTTTTAGCCTCTCCACAAAGTCTCGAGACTAGAACACCATCCGATGCTAAAAAAACTAACACCAGATATGTGAAGAAGGGAAGGGGAGTGCCAGTGCCTTGTGGACCCAAAGAAGGAAAATGATGAAATAGGCGGAGGGGAGTGAAAAATGTGGAATGGGAAAATGCGACCATGCTATCAAAATCAGGGTTTCCCAAGTAGTGCCCTTCCTAAAATCATAGGTCAATAAAGAAGATCCCATGGAACTAGGATTGAGAATTAACCCCCCATTTAAGGCGAGGGAACAAAACCACAGTCAAAGCCCTTCGTTCTTCCAAGTCACCCAATAATCCATGCCCAAACTGCCCAAGAAAAACAAGCACAAGCACCCGATTGCACAATGAAAAACATACCCTTTGGGTTGGATCACTCGCCTTCTAACATATGCTCTCAATTGATAGGCAAGAGAACATATGACTGATGCAGGGAGCAGAGATCAAATGGCACAATATATCGGCTACATTGGTGGCTGTCAGGGGCTACTCGCTGCTGGCCTAAGAGATATCTAGGAGAAATTCTCCTATGGGGTCACCCACTTTTTGTGGGTAACAGACTTCATTGTGTCTTGTCATAGGAGTCCTAAGTCCTTCCAAGGAAGCCTACCCTATGTTGGATTTATCCTTCAGTAAAATAAGGGAAATTGTTGCTAAGCTGACAGTGGTAACACTTTCGACATTCCACTAGTTCTTGGCACCTTGCAAAGGCTTTGCAGTATGGTGATAGATTTTGTGATAACATGTATACAACATTATCTTTGTTAAATATCAAGTTAAACATTTAAAATTTATGGAATTGTGAGTTGTATTAATACATACCATTCAACAATTCCCATGTTTCAAAAACTCATGCAACATAGGTGTTCAACAGTCACTATTTTTTTGTTATGGATCTGTTTCTGGTGTGGAACTATTCAACCAAATGACTGGTTTACAATAAGGCTGGATTTCATTTCACAATACTCTAGCATGGTCCTCAGCATTTTTAAAACTTTACGTGAACAGTACATGCCTATTTCAAGGATAATATTGTAGTAACATTGGAAAGACGAACCAATTATGAGGCATGGTGGACTCAAATAAACATTTTTTAGAACAAGTCCACGTCAACATGGCAATTTTGGTCCTCAATAGAAACTGTTTCATTTTCATTTAGGGTGTTTTCTGCTTGAGCCAGAGGACTGAATCCAACAAAACAGTGAACTAAATTTTAATGAATTAGTCAAACACATTTTGGTGCAATCATGACTTGGTTGAACCTTCAATGGGGTCTGGACTCTGTACATCATAACTAAGAATGTACCATATTTTCCTCATCAAATATATAGCAATTACTTTCGAATAATTCATGGGAAATAGCTTATTGCATTTTTTGTCAGTAAAGAACATAATGAGCTAGTCATATTGGAGTTTATTTTCAAAATTTCTAAAGTTATGCTGCCGTGTTCTTAATACCTGGCACTTAGACACTTGTTCATAATCTGGATACCCCTCAGTCTCTATAAATTGTTCTGAGCACTGATCTGAATCTAGTGCAGATGATCCATGGTTTGAGTCTTCTGGTACATCAATGAATTCATCCATTGCATCACTAAATTGAAGGAATGAGCCAGCTGAATCATTTGCTTGAAGGAAAGTATCATGTACTTGCAATGTAACATCAGAGCTTTGTTCTTCTTGTGTCATTGGGCTTGTGTCCTCTTTTACATGTCTTCCATCCATTTGCATTGTCGCATTTTCATTAATTAGCTCACATGATGATAACTCAGAACATGGATAATGTACTAGTTTGGCCTTGAACATTTCCCTCATGGCTGTAAGAAAAATGATAAAAATTCACTTATTTTGTTCTCAAAACTACTACTATTTAACTTTTGAAAGATGAAGCAAGACTCTTGAAGCTTTAAATTGTAGCAATACATTAATGTCAAAGATACCTGCAATGCGCCCAAGCATTTTAAGAGTTATATTCCTTTCACAGGAAGATCGTAAATAAGATTTCCAATATTTCCAATCTACAGCAAGCATGTGTTTCACAACTGCAGATGCATGTTGTTGGGGACGAGTCAATGGTGATATCACATATCCTCCACCTGCAAAAGGCAGAAACCATAAATGCATATTTTCGTATCGTGAAATTTTTACTCTAGTTCTATTCCTTTGAAGCCGTGCATTACTTTTTATGCAGGCACGCACAAAGCCACGACACGGTGGACACTTCCTATGCTCCACAGAATGATAAAGTATCACTGCATCCAATAAAAACAAGAATGATATTGCAGCATGAATGCATCGTATTTTGGAAGCATGAATTAAACTTTACCAGTTTCCCATTAGCTCAAAGCTTGAGGACCTACAAATTCATGCTTTCTGCTTTCTAATGTAGAAAAAATTTACCATAGGAGCCATCATCCTCTCTTCTCCAGTAACGAAGTAGTAGCAAATCTCTTGGTGTCAATCCCCTGTACTAAAACAAATATGACCTTTTAACTAAGCACAATGGAACAACTTTTCAGTGCGATAAATATTCTTCATACCTTATTCATAAACAAAGAGAATGTACCTAGGGTTTCTGATAAGATGTAAAATGAGCATACCAAGGAAGCCAGTTACTGTGGAACTGCTTGTGAACAATGTCTGTGTGACCATCCAAGTGCTCAATAACTTTACCACGGAGATAACAAAAATCCCACCTGCACAATTGCTTCACTGAGCTAAAAAATGAAATAGAATTCAAACTAAACAGCTAATCTACTGTCCAAATTAATAAACGGGGAAAAAATTACTCTAATCTCGAGGGTCCAAGAGCCATAACAGTCTCAAATATTGATTCACAGGTTGCATCCACAACACCAACTGCCATCACTGCTTGATGATCACCCCAGCACTGTGTAGACGATGCACAATTTAGCAGCTGAAGCATAGTTTGTCGAAATTTATCAAAATACAAGGAAAAAAATACCTTGCTTTTAAATTCCCCATCTCTTGCCTCTTCAAATAATCGCAATCCTGCATGACATTTTTCTTCATCATCATTAGCAGAAGCAACTCAATTAACTAATAGAAAAGTAAAATACTACAGATAAGGTAAGCATTTCTCTTGCCATTCTCACAACCAAAAATTCTCCATGGTGAAGGTGCAACAACATCAGCTGTTGGCTGCATTATGGACAGCCATCCAGTCCAATCTCGCAAATCTACATATGACACAAGAATTAGATTAGTTTTTCTGCGGGGAAATTTCTGGAAAAACATCTCAGTGTGCAACCAATTGAGAAACTAGAAAATAACAAAATCATTAAAATCCACAACTTAATGTCAACTATCAAAATTTTGATGAATATATTTGCTGTACAGACTTCAGAATTTGTTTTTTTTAAATAAAATGGACAAGTCTAAACATTCTAATTTTTTTTTCTGGCAACCATCACCCGAATTCAGTTATGTAATTGTTGGTGAAATTGCAATTTTCCAGTGCTTAAATTACATTTTTGAATGCATAAATAAATGTAGTTTCCTGTGAAACCCTTATTGCACCAAGGTTGTGCAATCTCAATACTTCATATCTATGATTCCAGCAATTCTTCTAAATTTTTGACCAGATTTTGGGCAAAATTGGTTGGAAAAATGTGCCCAAAAAAATTTGGAAAAGTATAATATTTAGACTACTGCAAATAGAATTTACAACATCAATTTGTTAACCTTGGGGAAACTCAAAGTTACTTGTCCTAAATTTTGATGATTATTGGTAGGAAAAAAAATTAAGTTTGAACTACCGGTTACTTGATGGGGATTGTCAAATAGCAATCATAGTTTGAATTCATGGATCCTTTTCCCTTACACACCCTACATCCCTTGAGCCCAAACATAGTTGTACTTGACAACAATAACACTAGGCTCTATCAGCTAAAGGGACTATATCTTGAAGCTAAAGGGACTACATCTATTTTAAGTGCTCCATAAGCTATTGGATTCGAATGGAAATTATCTGACGGGATAACAAAGAAAGGGAAACTAAATAAACTTTCCTTGGGGCATCAAGAACGTTTGTTATATGTATAATTTCCATTCAATGTTGGAGAAACGGAACTAAAAATAGGAAACTAGATAAGATGTTGCTTTTTACCAGCAGTTGTTCTGAGGAGGGCAGACTCCTTTCTGGTACTAGACCTGTCAAATAAGAAAACCATGACAACAATTCATAAATTAAATGAATATATCATTAAGAAAGGCATATGGAAAAACTATAGGTGCCATGGTGTTCATAATGATGATGTCAATCTGAAAAATTAATCAGAGCCACCCATGATTCACCTTCTCATATTTAAATGTGCCAAGTCTTTCATCAAATATATATATATATATATATAGATAGATAAAATGAAGCAAGATATAGACATAGATAACCTTCGCTTTATCTATTAGTTTGCCTCAATTCTAGTTCTCTGCATAATTTGGTTTATGGAGCTTGACGATATTTTAAAGAAAGAAATTTTATGCACCTCTGTCAGACAAAGCATTCTACCTTGCCAATGCTTTCCTATGAGCAACTGAATGAGTTTGTTTTCGAAAGTTAAAGATCGATGGCACACTTAGTGCTAGAATGTGATAGAAAGTCCTTAGATAAAGTGACCATTCAAGCAGAGTAGATTAACATATATAAAAACGTGAGGTAAACTAACCTCTCAGACAACTACAAAACTACTCTTAAAAGTCAATGATAATACAATATTGCACAGTATGGACTCACTACTTCTTTCTCTGATATAGAAGAAATGACAGCTGAAACAATTTCTAATAATTTTCAATCCAGAGAAACCCAAAATGTCCCCATTTAACAGCCTTGTGAAACCAAGAGATTTTATGTTTTATTCGACTATTGTAGATACTTAAATTTTTAAAATCTCTAGAATCTACTCTGGGAATACAACTTTCAAGGTTCTACATCTCCAAAATGCATTTCTGAGCATTAAAAAAAAATCACCCAAATGATTTACTCAGTGATACTGTATCTTTTTCCATTGTAAACTTCAGAGATCTTTCAGAGATGGTTTGAAACCTGCATGCCCTAGAGAAAATCATTCAAACTTCTTATCTAACCTATCTCCCATACATCAGAGTATCCATCCTATCACTAAAAGGTTGGTTGAAGTCAACTTTTATGTGCATATCTGGTAGAGGGCATATGCAATTACTTCATGTTTCCATTTACCTTTAATCTCCCTGCAGTGTGACCGTGTGAGCCATATAGCTAAGGTGATTAAAAATTCTCACCAGCCAATTTCCGTGCCTCTTGGCATAAGATTTTGTCTCATGAAAAGATTAGAATGTATTATTGAGACTCATGTTCCTTTATTGCATTGACATCCCCAGGGTATCATCCACTAAAAATACACCTTCCTAGCAGAATTCTGCAAAATATGAAAGATTTATTTAAAACAGAAAGCTAGCAATGTGTTTTGCACCTTTACATAGCAATGCAAAGTCTTTACTTACTACTCACTTCGATACACACATTTAAGATTACATCACAGATTGTGTTCAATATGTTAGCCTCCAAAGGAAATAATCGTGTTTGAAAAATGGTTTTTATATCAACAGATACAATTACATTGCTCTCAGTGGCCATGATCAACAAAATGATTGTGTTGGATCCATGGGATTTCAGATCTCTGCATTAGAAAGAGAGATTTTTGGTTTCTTAAAGCATCTATCCCATCTGGCTCTAACTGATTGGGCAATGTGCTCACATTTTGTTCCCACTTTAGTTCTTTAATTTTGGATCACAAGTCCTTAATTGCTGCATTAGTTTGACTCTTTTCCCATAGGAACTACTACTACACACTTGGCCATTAGATTCCCTATGTGACTTCACAGGACCTGCAACAAAGCATTGCATGTATTGAGGATAGATGTGGCATTGGCAAATGTAAGGAAATACATCTTGTTGACCATCTACTATAAGGTAAACATCACGACTCCAATCCAAACAGAGAATGAACTTCTCCTCAGCGCAGTCAGGATATATATCTCTAAAGTAGATTATGCTAGGGTTGAGACAAAGCTCTGTAGTCATCCTTTGGCAGGTTATTTCCTGGATTGCATCCCACCTGAGGCCATTATCCACAGCTGGATAAAAAAGCAACCAAATTTCAGATCTCTCTTAGAGAAGACTCTTGCTCCTCTCATGGATTCAGAGGACTGAGGAGGTGTTGCTTGTAAACCCAAGCCATTGCATTTAGTTTGTCACCAATCTCCTTGATGAATTTATGGCTTGCTTGTGCAAGCATTGAAGAAGATCAAGGACAACCTGCAGTAAAGGACGAAAAGTCCATACAATCCTTGTCCCCAGGGGCCATCATGTGGAAGACAACATGTAAGGGGGTGTGGACAAGAAAAAAAGAAAGGCTGGGGAGTATGCAACGAGAGAGGTGTGTTGCAGTGGGAAAGTGGAGACAATGCAAGATAAGTGCGTGTGAACCCACTAGAAAAAGGCGAGAAAACTCAGCGTAAGCATAGGCTTGGAAGCATGTTGATGAGTGTGGTGTGAAGATAAACTGTTGTGTTGAGATGGTGGAGTCGGACTCTGGAATCCTACCTCATAGGTGGAGACACCTTGTACTCTAGGACTTCTCTTGGTGTTTAACAGGTGTAGACCGAATTCCTTGGATTCCCGTGGAGTTTATCAAGTGGGGACATGGTGTGCTCTAGATTCTTGTGGGCGTAACAGGTGGAGGCACTATGGGCCCTAGAATGCTAAAGTGTGAAGCGGGTGGAGATATTCAGGGCTTTGGATTCCTGTAGTGATTATTTAGTGGAGATGCTACATGTTCTAGATCCCTGCAGGGTTGTCGGTGGAACATCGGGTGCTTTGGATCCTTGACTTGGTTAGTAGGTGGAGACATTGTGTGCTCTAGATCCCTAGTTGCTAGGTGGAGACACTATGTGCTCTGGATTCCCGTGTGATCTGGTTAACTTGTATTGGTGCAATTTATCTTGAGCGCTTAACTCCGCAAACTTTGAATCCCGCTCAAGGGTGGTCAACGACAAGAAAGATTGTAGTGTAGCTAGCCTATGGTTGGGTGGAGAGTTGAAGTCCCTCCCTCAGTTACTATTCATTCAAGCTATATAGATAAATGTATTTACTTATATCTACATGTTGCACTGTGAATGATGAATGATGTCATGATGGGTTATAATAATGAATGTATCATCACTATTCATGGAGGAATATATTATTCTTGGTTATCTTTAATAAGATGTAGGTGTGATTGTTTTCAAGGTTTTGAGGGACTTGTACATCCCTATGATTGTTGATATGTTATTGAGTTACAGAGCTACTTACATGGTCTTGCAAGAATGCTTGATGTGCACAAGTTAAGTTATTGTTGTGTGTGATTACCATTGTTTGGCATGTTATGTAATTTGATGGATCCTTGACTGTTTGAGGTTGTTGATCGTCTTTCCTGATAAAGGAATATTGATATTGCCATGAATGTTTCATCAATGGATTTGATAGTAATGTGTTGGATCTATGATGTGGTTTAATATGATGTTGTTGCTTCTGAGTTCATAGAGCAGTGTTAGCCATGGCTTGGCTTGTTTTTGTGCTCATCAGTAGGCATGATGATGGATTCATCTATTGCATCATGGCTATGTTAATGTCTGGAATGATTGTATCAGGGCGAAGTTTTCATTCCTGTCGTGATAAGGGTGATGTGCATTGCTCGATACCGAGAAAGGCTTCGCAAGCCATCGAATTCCTTAGGACTTCTAAGCCTGGTCATTGCAGAGTAATAGGCTTGCATTCAAGCCAAATAAGCCTTGTTAGATTTGTTAAGGAGTTTGGAAATTTACGAAGGAGCATATAACTTTATTAATTTACCACTAATCACCCGATTAATTTGCCACTCAATGGCCTTGCTTAGCGCTAATTATTGTTGCGCAGGCCTCACCAAGTATTATGTGTTGGTCACTTGCAGATGAGCGCTAATGGCGGGAGGCACGGGGAGCGTGACGGGAAATATTTCTCGTTACAAAATGATAAGTTACACGTGAACAGGGGATTCAAGCCCTTAATGATTGGTCCAAGCGAATAGGTGATGTGGATTATATACTGACGTGGCACCGCTATGTTAGTGACACATGGCAACTAGTATGGACACTTTCGAAGGATAAATCTGTCGAATCTGCTTGATGCGTGGGAGTGGATTTGTGGTTCCATGTGGCTTGGGAATGCCACGTGGGGCTAGCGTGGAGTCTACATGACTAGGGCCACGTCATCGTAGAGCTTGGCTCCCCGATGATGTTTTATAGTGTTCTTTATAAACACGGTTGGAGTTGACAGAAGCCGCAATAGACAGAAGTCGTGGGACATGAACATTGCCATTACCTGACACGATCTTTTATGTCCCAAGGAACAAATACAGAGAAATGTACATCTCGAGGGATGGAGAAATGTGCATTCCGAGGAAACAAAGATTCATTTGTTTGGGTAGAAAGAGATTTGTATGTCCTGGGGGACAGAAAGGTGGGGCGTCGAATAACGTGAAAACATCGATTTGCACAAAGGGTCAAACCCTGTGGGATTCCTAACTTAGGCTAAGGTGGCAAAAGCCACGTAGGCCGGGTATAGCTATATGGATGCCACGTGGAATTTTCAGATGGTGTGGCAAGGTAATTGACGTGGCATGCTAACTATGTGACACGTGGCAAGCAAAACAACCCTTTTGGGTAGTCGAAGGGTAGGATTTTGGATGACATGTGACACTGCAAGGGGTGGTAAGGTGACATCAACATGATGTCATCAATATGCAAAGGAGATGAATGACGTGGAAGCCAAGTAGCTCCACGGGTCATGCCATGTCATCCCGAGACCACACCCATTGGAGGATCCTTAGGGTTGTTCTTTGAATATGGTCGTGGAGTTGATAGAAAGCGTGGGCTAACGGAGGGTGCTAAACAAGGAATTTCCCCAATAACTTAAGGTAAATATTAATATTTGTGTCGTGTCACAGATGTTTTGGATCGAAACAATCCTAGAGGTGAGGCGCAATGGTGCTATAGCGCAGTGATGTAATGTGTGACACAATGGATACCACACTGGACCACGAGTGATGTGGCATAGCCACATATGACATGTACATGAGTGTGGTGGGGACCATGGTCGCATAAACTACAAATAGCAAGTCCCCTTGTTATCTGTCGAGAAGGCAGGGGGGCCCCGCTATTAATATAAGCTACCGATGTAAAGAGGTGGACACGCGGAGAAGATAAGGTAGGGAGAAACTGTGAGGGGTTTAGTCACAAAAGCAACAAATTGCAGACTCCCCCCACCCTTGTTAACCATCAGAGAGGGAGGGGGGCCTGCAATTATTATAGGTTGTTGATCTATTCAGGTCGGTTGCATGAGGGCTCCAAGTTGCAAAGGGTTTAACCATTGGCCACGCGGATGCCACATGCCACTACCTGACGGGTTAGACTTTGGACGAGCATATCTCTCGATCCATAAGTTGGATTGAGGTAAAAGTTATATAGTCAGAAAGCTCTTGACGAGTTGGATGTGATGGTGTTATCAAAGTGAGTTTTGCACACTTTGGGAGAGAGGAAATTTTGTAACCCCATTTCAATAATGAGACCACGGAGGTTGTGTTAGTTAAAAATAACACCTCCCATTAACCTAGACAAGTCCAAGGGGATGGGAGGGAGCATTACAATTGCCTTATTGAATTACCAACAATCACTACATAACCTCAATCTTCCATGCTTTTTCTTCCCAAAAGGCATTGATGTTTCCCCCGACAATACACTCGATCTAACATAGCCCTCCTCTAATAGTTTTTGTAATTTCATCTTCAAGTCCTTAGGAATTGGTTCATTTCCCGTTACCCATCCATATACATGGGTAACCCTAGAAATTTTTTTTTCTTCTAAGATGCAGATTTCCAACCAACTCCCTCATGCCCACTATTTAGTCATCTTGTCCACTTGACTAGCTTATTTATTTGATGAAGTGGTGTTGAAAATGGTTTTTATTGATATCAAAGGTTGTCCAAATGAAAGAGAAATTTACATAGTCAAATAGCATATTTTGAGCCTCCTGTAAATATTGTTTTTGGATTTTTAATGCCCCATTTGGCCCATTTGGATACCCTATATTTGAATGCATTTTTACTCAAAATTACCTAGCTCAAACGGAAGCATAATATATATGGTTGGAAAGCTTATTCTGAGACCTTTCCAACGATATATGACACACATTCTAACTCCTCATGGTTGAGGAGAAATGATTTTTTGAATATTATACATTCTACAAGTCGGCCCAAACTATACCCCAGATGCACTATAAATAAGCGTAAGGAGCATTTCTAGCCATTTACTCACATAGCTCAGATCTATCTAAGCAAGCAAAGACAAGAACGAGTTTTGAGGGTCATACCTCATAAACTAGAAGTGAAGAGAAGCTGAATTGGAGAGTCTTTCCATGGAAGGGTTTTAGCACATCTTTTGAAGGGTTTTTGGCATTGTTCTTGGGAAGGGTTCTAGTTTGTTTGAGGTTTGGTTTAAGGGCAGAATGTTGGAGTTTTTTACGGCCAAATTCAAGCATCTTTAAGGCCAAGTTTGTACTTGTTAAGCTAACTAAATGAGGTCGAGTTGTGGTATAGAGGGGGGTTGAGTCCATACGTGTTCTAGGCCGAGTTAGAGGCCTGTCTTGAAGGCTAATTTTGGTAAAGGAAGACAAGTTCTATCTCTATGATGGCTGAAGTTTGCGAGCCAAGATCTGTTGTTTTACATGGCCGAGTTTTGATGTTTGAAGATCTAGTTCAGGCCTTTTTGAAGGCCAAGCTCATTGTGTTGGTAGCAGTCTTCTGTGAAGGAGAGAGGAGTGGCTGCCAGCTAGATTGACTCTCTTTGACTAAGGATTGATTCCTGAAAAAGTAAACAAGCTAGATGTTGGAGCTCATTGAGGATTGGTGTCCTCATCTCGTTGATAGGTTGGAACCTGCTATATTTGTAAGTTGGTGCTTACAAGAAGATTGGTGTCCTCATCTCCTTTACAAGATGAAACTTGCTAAATTTGTAAGTGGGTGCTTACAAAGGATTGATATCCTCACAAATGATATCGTCTTCATGTTTTGACTTGCACTTTAATTTCTTTGTTCATACATTGTGGATGATTGATTATGTGATGTGAATTCAATTTTTCAAGATTAACTAAGTAAAAAAATTGTTAAAAGTAATGATATATTGATTCACTCCCCTCTCAATATTTCCAACAATTGGTATCAGAGTGGGCTTCTTCAAAAACAATATAATAGCTAGAAGAAGATCTTACAAGGAGTCATGGCTAGTCGAGAAGCATCAATCAAAATTCCTTTCTTAGTGCTAAAGACAAGAATGAGAACACACTTGATGTCTCTTGGTGCTAAAGTTTGTGTTGAAATTCTAAGGCAAGTGCAGTGGAATACAATTTTTTGTGAAATAATTACTTCCTAATGATTTTTCAAACTGTATTTTATGCCACAGCTATCATTGAATATTTATACTCAAAAACTCTCAACAATAAATGCAGCAGAAATAGTAAACATCATAGAAAGACGACCATGCACAATAGAGACAATAATTTTACCCTAGAAAACTCAACCTTGGGAGAAAACCCAACAATCTTTTTTTAAGGAGAATTTGCCTTTCAACAAGCTTTACAAATCATAAATTTGTCTAGAAATTTGTTCCAATATCCAAGTCAAAATACTAGTCAAACTTGGTCAAAACAGTGGTTGGTCAAATGTTGGTCAAACCAATCAAATAGATCAGAAGTAAATGTTGGTCAATGGCTTGGTCAAACTAGCATGCGGTCAAATTTCGACCCTAAAGTCAACTCTCAACCTATGGTCAAACTTGTGGTTTGTAGTAAAATTCCACACATGCAACTGTGTTCAACCCTGCGGTCAATTCGCATGTGCGACAACTTTCCTCCCTAGTCAAATCTCAGTCAAATAGACGCAATCAACTTCAATCAAAGCAGCTCAGTCAAACAGTGATCGTCTCGTAGGTGCGGCCTCCAAGATGCTAGTCAAAGTCAGTTGTATGGTTGGTCAAACTCTTCTCGCATGTGCGGCCAGAGCAAGAGAGATATAGGATGATAAAGGATCTCCAACATATTTCTTCTTAGCTTAATTTTTCCTTCACTTACAAAAGATCAATGCGCTTGTTATGTTGATTGATTTGCCTCTCACATGTATATCTATTTATATAGAGCTCTAATGTTGAGTGGACACCCATAGAGGTGGCTCTTCACCCCCTCACTTATGGAGCCTACATGACAACTCAACATTAGACTAGAATTTTAACCCCACTAATGGGTAAAAACCCCATTAGATAAACAATTCAAACCCACTCTATAAAATAGATCACTCCACCCTAGAGCTAGCAATGTGAGTACCATGGACCATTCACCCCTAGCCAAATCAGCGTGGCCCCATGGGTGAATGTATCATTCCCCCATTAGTCAGATTAGCATGACCCTATGGGAGAATGTTTGCCCGATGCTGCAAAAACATCAACACTCCCTCTCAGCGAGGGAGATGCTCTGCATCACACCAAGCTTATCTTTGAAATATACAAACTTCTCTCTAGACAAAGGCTTGGTGAGAATGTCCGTAATTTGCTCGTCTGTGGATATGTACTGGAGCTTCACTGCTTCCTTCTGCACTGTGTCTTGGATGAAGTGATATTCGATCTCAATGTGCTTCTACCTGTCATGAAATATTGGATTCTCTGAAAGCTTAACGCGACTTTGAATATCACAATGTATCAAGGTTGTCTCTAGCACTTGATCAAATAGCCCTACAAGCAGCTTTCGAAGGCACACTACTTCCTGACTTACGGCACTGGCTACGATATACTCTGCAGCAAAAATTTGCTTCCTGCTAAACCAGGGTATCATAGTTGATCCCAAGCTGAAGCAGCACCCCAAGGTGCTCTTTCTGTCCTCTGCACTCACGACCCAATCTGAATCAGTATATCCTTGTAGCCTCACTTTACTACCTGAGACATATCTCAGACCATATCCAACTATACCAGGCAAGTACCTCAACACATGCTTCGCAGCAACCCAATGAACCCTCCTCAGCTCAACCATATACTGCCTCAGGGTGCTTACTGCAAAGAAAATATCTTGCTTGGTGTTAACCAGGTACATCAAGGATCCAATCAACTACTTGTACATAGTGGGATCCACCAAATCTAAATCTGAAGTGGAATCACTCAGCGTCTTCAGATTTCTCACCATCGATGTAGCCATGGATTTGCAGTCCATCTTATCGAATCTTGTCAAGATTTGAACAATGTACCTCCCATGTCTGAGAAATTTCTCATCGGGTCTCTGCCAAAACCTCCATTCCCAAGAAATAATGCATCAAGCCAAGATCCTTCATCTCGACTCTGAGGCAAACTCCCTCTTGCACCCAACAATGAGCCTCTCTGCCCTAGTAAGGAACAAAATCATCAACATACAACACCAAGATCAAAGGATCACTATCAACAATCATGAAGTAAAGGTCAGGATCTGCATCACTCTTGGTGAAGCCCAAACTCATCAAGTATCCATTAATCTTGGAATACCATGCCCTGGGTGTCTACTTGAGTCTGTACAAAGCCTTCTTCAACTTGCAAATATGGGACTCCTTCCTATGTACCACATAGCCTTAAGGTTGCTCTATGTACACTTCCTCCTCAATCACATCATTGAGGAACACGATCTTTACATCCATTTGATGTAACATCCAACCCATAACTAAAGCAATAGAAACAATAGTCCCAATAGAAGTGTAGCTAGCGACTGTAGCAAAGGTCTCCTCATAATCCACTCTCTCTTTCTGGGAGAACCCTCTCGCCACAAACCTCACTTTGTGCTTCTCGATGCTGCCATCTACTACATGCTTGATCTTATAGATCACTTGGAAGTCACTATTAACTTCCCTTCACGTCTCAAAACTATCTCCCACACATCATTCTTCATGATGGACTGATACTCCTCCATCATGGCATCCATCCAAACCTGCTAGTCTGTTGCCTCCTCATAACTGGAAGGCTCAGAATCAATGAGGTGGCTCATCAATGCCATATAACTCGAGAACCTCTGTGGTCGTCTACTCTCCCTAAAGGTACCACGGGGAGCTGCATGCCCTTCTGCATCTTGCAAAGTGTCACGAAGCCATGCCGACCTCTTCCTGGTCATAGCAACACTCTAGGTAGATCTATTGGCTCCTAATAATCTGAAGGATGATCAACTGGAATAGAGGGACCTGTACCTATATCCTTCGGAGGATCCTACTCCTCACTATCAATCTCCGCATGGGACTCTAGAACTCTTGAAGTTTGTCTCATCAAAAGTAACATTCAGACTAACCTCAATCTAACATTGTCCTAGAAAGTAGATCCTATAGGCTTCAAAGTCTCACTACATCCCACAACAGTACCCTTCTTCCCAGAAGTTTGTAACTTCTTCCTCTTCTCCTTAGGCACGTGAATGTACTGGACAACCAAAGATCCTCAAATCACTGACCTTTGGCTTCACTCCTGTGAATGCCTCCTCAGGAGTCTTGTCCTCCAATATCCGGTGAGGATTCCTGTTTTCAACATAAACAACTGTGTTGGATGCCTTTGCCCATAAAAACATGGGTAGATCCTGATCATGAATCATCACCTTCACAGCTTCCACAATGGACCTATTCTTCCTTTCCGCAACCCCATTCTACTGAGGGTTGTAAGGAACTATCCACTCCCTCTTGATCCCTGCCTCCTTGTAGAAATCACTTAAGTCCTTGGAAGTTTACTCTCCCCTGTTATCTAACCTCAAAACTTTGATTTTCTTCCCTGTCAAATTCTCTACATGAGCCTTGAACTCCTGGAACTCACTGAAGACCTCATCCTTGGTCTTCATGAAGTAGATCCAAGTCTTCTAGGAGAAATCATTAATGAATGTCACATATTACAAGTAGCCACCCAAAGATGATATTGTCATCGGTTTGCATACTTCTGAATGTACAAGATCAAAGATCCCCTTGGACCTACTATCATTGTTTGGGAAAGATCCCTTGGCATTTTTGCCACATGCACAACCCCTACAAACACCTTCATGCTCTACTTGAAGCTTTAGAAGACATATAAACTATCTTCCTTAATTCTAGCAAAGCCTTGTCATGTGGGTGAGCAAATCTCTGATGCCATAACTCACATAAACTGATACCTTCATGTACCAATGTATGGGTTCGTTGTCCTATCAGTCTGTATAGTCCTCCCTCTCAAACACCAATCACTTCTGCTAAGTCTATGCTCGAGCCCTTAGGCCATACAAGAACCTGACCATCTACAAATGCAACTCTATAACCTCTATCCTCCAATGCTGAGATAGAGAGCAGATTCTTCTTCAATCTTGGTACAAACAAAACATCTCTCATGTGTAGAGAATCTCTGGATTCTAGCTGAAATGATGTTGTCCCAACTCCTTTCACTGCATACTTGGCATTATCTCCAAGTTCCACCTTTAATGTTGAATTCCTCTCTGTCAAATCTGTGAGAGAATCTTGAAAACTTGTCATGTGCCTAGAAGCACCAATGTCCACCAACCAAATATCACTACTATTGGTAATAGTGCCTGAAAGAGTGAAGACGGAAATATTCCTTGGACTTCTTATGTGGTAGATGCTCATCATCATCATCATCATCATCAATATCGGTTGCTGATGCATGTTGCTTTCGCTTCCTTTTCTTCTTAGGACACTGGGAGGCATAGTGACCAAAATTATGACAATTGAAGCACCTGATCTTTCACATATCCTCCTTCTTTTGATCCTAAACTGGACTTGATCTTCTACCTATATCTTTCTTATCAAACCTTCCAAAATTTCTTCTTCCTTTTCCTTTCCTTGCATGAGTTGCAAGGGCTTGAGTTTCTTCATCTTGAGGTCTTTGCAAGTTGTTCTTGGACAACAATCTAGCCTCCTCTTGGACACAATCAGTCCATAGCTTATCAAACTTGGGTAGCTTATCTTATGCACAAATTCCTTGAACAAATGGATCCCATGAGGAAGGAAATCCATTGAGAGTCATTGTAACAAGCTCTGCATCATCAATGGTATCTCCAATGGCTCTAAGTTCATCTCTCAACTGAGAGACTCTCATAAGATAAGAGACAACATAATCTGATCTAGTCATCATGACACTACGGAGTTGATGCCTCAAGGTTAGTTTCCTACTAGTGTTGTTACTCTCAAACAATCCCACCAAAGCATCATACACTTCTTTGGTAGTCTTCAACTCAACAACATGTGGAATCAAGTGGTCCTTTATGGAATCTATCAAGATTCTCTTAGCCTTGGCTTCATTCTTCTTATGCTTGGCTTTCTTCTTAGCTCTCTCTAGGTTTGGAATGACTTCCTTCACATGATCCTAAAGCTCATTTTCTTCCAAGATGAGGAGTATCCTGGTCTTCCAAAATCTGAAATTGGCGGCACCACCCAACCTGTCTTCTACTGTGAAACTTGGCACCAATTTGACAAGATATTAAAATCAAATCAAATTGTTGAATACTGTCTCTTAGGCTAACTTCAACGGTTGATCTTTAAACAAAGCTTTGATACCATGTTCAAATTCTAAGGCAAGTGCAGTAAAACACAATTTTCTGCCAGATAATTACTTCCTAATGATTTTTCGAATAGTATTTTATGCCACAACTATCATGGAATAATTATACGCGGAAAATATTAACAGTAAATGCAGTGGAAACAATGAAGATAATAGAAATACAACCATGCACAATAGAGACAATAATTTTACCCTAGGAAACCCATCCTTGGGAGAAAATCCAATAATCTTTTCTTAAGGAGAAATTGTCTTTTAGCAAGGTTTACAAGTTAGAAATTTGTCTAGAAATTTGTGCGAATATCCAAGTCAAAATACTAGTCAAACTTAGTCAAAACAATTGTTGTTCAGTCTAGTCAAACAGATTAGAAGTCAACGTTGGTCAATATCTAGACTGGCCTGCGGTCATCTCTTGCCTTGCAGTCTACAATCAACAATTTGCATGTGCGGTTGTGGTCAATTACCACATGCAGTCAACTTTTGGCCATGGTTAAATCTCAATCAAACAAATGTGGCCAAATTCAATCAAAGAAACTCAATCAAACAATGATCGTCTCACACATGCGGCCTCCATGATGCTAGTCAAACTTGACTGTACGATTGGTCAAACTCTTCTCACACGCGTGACTAGAAAATGAGAGATAGAAGTTGATAAAGATGATCTCCAACAGATTTCTCCTTAGCTGAAATTCTCCACCTAGGAAACCCATCTTTGGGAGAAAACCCAACAATTTTTTCTTGAGAAATTGTCTTTCAATAAGGTTTACAAATTAGAATTTTGTCTAGAAAATTGTGCCAATATCCAAGTCAAAATACTAGTCAAACTTGGTCAAAACAATTGTTGTTCAACCTAGTCAAACATATCAAAAGTCAACATTGGTCAATGGCCTAGTTAAACTAGCCTGTAGTCAAAGTTCAGACCTACAGTCTGCAATAAACAATCTGCACATGAAGCTGTGGTCAATTCACACGTGCGGTCAACGTTTGACCATGGTCAAATCTCAACTAAACAGATGTTGTCAACTTCGATCAAAGCAACTCAATCAAACAGAGATTGTCTCAAACATGTGGCCTCCATGATGCTAGTCAAACTCGATTGTATGGTTAGTCAAACTCTTCTCACACGTGCAAATAGAAAAAGAGAGATGGAAGTTGATAATGATGATCTCCAACAGATTTCTCCTTCACCTAGAAAATATCAATGAGCTTGTTATGTTGATTGATTTGCCTCCACATGTCTATCTATTTATACAGAGCTCTAACGTTGGGTGGATGCACATAGAGGTGGGTCTTGACTGTTATGAAACCAGCTCAAGAAAAGATAGAAAAGAAAGATCCACGCCTTAGAATTCAGCCTCTTCGAGGGGGCAACCTCCTTTACATTACATAAATGAACAATTCTTGGATGATACAAATGACAAAACCTCCTTTCTATATATAGGAGTCTAAGGAGTCACAATATAATCCAGCCGACCTAACAATAATAATATAAAGCCACAAAAATAACAATAGAGGGATTCTATGGGGCACAGAAATAACAATATGGGGGTAATAGGGGCACAACAATATAAATAAGGGGTATAACTACAATAGTAATGGGGTAATCACTAGTATTATAGGGACCCAACATGCCCCTCTCCTTCAAAAAAGTGTTGTCCTCAACGCTTGAGCAGTTCTGGATACTTCTGCATAAAATTCTCATCCTCCCATGTGGAATCTTCAGCGGATAAGTTCTTCCACTTGATAAGATACTCTGAAATTGATCGATTTCGTAGCTGTCGAGTTCTTGTTTCTGTGACTGCTTCCGGTTCCAATATAATTTTTCCTTCCTCGTCAAGTTCTGGCAATATTGTTTGAATTGGGAGCTTGTCGCCTATAACCTTCTTTAAACATGAAACATGGAAAACTGGGTGCAATCGAGAAGCTGCAGGAAGCTCCAATTTGTATGCCATAGTACCAATCTTTTCCAACACCTTGTACGGACCATAATACTTTGGTGATAATTTATTATCCTTCTTAGCTTGCTTTAGGGACATTTGCTTATATGGTTGTAGCCGTAGGAATACCCAATCACCTACATCAAAACTTCTTTCACTGCGATGTTGATATGCCTGTTGTTTCATTCTATTTTGTGCCAACACGAGGTTATCCTTTAAGAGTTGGAGGACTTGTTGTTGATGTTCGATGTGATGTTCCACTGCCTGAACCTTAGAATTTTCTCTTAAATATGATGTGATGATGGTGGTTGATACCCATAAAGTGCCAAAAATGGGGTCATTTTTGTTGTTGTATGGAAGGAAGTGTTATACCACCATTCAGCCAGAGGCAACCATTTGACCCATTGTGTCTGTTTATCAGATACAAAGCAACGAAGATATCCTTCCAAACATTTGTTTACTATCTCAGTTTGCCCATCAGATTGAGGATGATAAGATGAGCTATGAGCTAACTGAGTACCAAGACAAGAAAATAATTCTGTCCAAAAATTTCCAGTGAAAATGGGATCTCTGTCACTTACAATAATCTTTGGGTTTCCATGTAGCTTTTGAACTGTTTCCATAAATGCAGTAGAAACTGTACTGGCTTTAAATGGATGTGATAATGCACAAAAGTGTGCATACTTGGTAAGTCTGTCAACTACCACCATGATGACACTCTTTCCCTCAGACTTGGGTAAACCTGTGATAAAATCCATTGAAACCTCCTCCCAACGTTGGCTTGGAATGGATAAAGGTTGTAATAGACCCGGTGTCTTAATTGTTTCAACTTTATTTTGTTGGCAAACCAAACATTCCGCCACAAACTTTTGAATATCTGATTTAAGGCCATCCCAAAAAATTCCTTCTTAACCCTGTGGTAAGTTTTTAAAAATCCTGAGTGCCCTCCTAAGGGAGAAGTGTGCAATTCCATAAGAATCTTTTGTTTTAGCTGGGAATTCTTACAGAGGTATAAGCGATCTTTGTACCATAACGAATCATTTTGCCAGCTAAATGTATCAGAAGTACTGGAATCTTGTTGTAGCTTTCGAATAAGTGCCCACACTTCTTCGTCATTCTTCCATTCCTCCTTTGCTTCGTTTATCCAATCTGGTTGGATAATAGAAATGGCACACAACAATGCTTCCACATCCTCATCCTTTCTTGAGAGTGCATCTGCCACCACATTTTGCTTCCCTTTTTTGTAGATGATTTCAAAGTCATAACCCAACATCTTTGTGACCCACTTTTGTTGCTCTTCAGAGGATAATCTTTGTTCTAAAAAGTATTTAAGGCTATCATGATCCGTTTTTACCTTGAAGTGTCTTCCCATTAGGTAGGGTCGCCATTTCTTAAGTGCATGGAGTATTGCCAACATTTCCTTCTCATAAATAGCTTTGCTTAAAAACTTTCCCTTGATTGGACGACTTTCAAAAGCAATGGGTCTTTCATCTTGCATTAGAACAGCACCAATTCCATTTCCTGAAGCATCACATTCCACAATAAAGGTTTTTGTGAAGTCCGGTGTAGCTAAGACCGGTGCTTGGCACATTGCCTCTTTAAGATGTTCAAAGGCCTTTGTTGCTTCCGAGTCCATGAAAATGAATCTTTCTTCAATAATGTTGTTAGAGGTGCTGCTATTCTCCCATAATTCTTAACAAACTTGCGATAATACCCTGTCAACCCAAGAAATCCTCGCAGATGCTTTATGGATGTGGGGATTTTCCATTCCTTAATGGCTTTAATTTTGCTAGGGTCTACCTTAACTCCTTCATGAGATACAATATGACCCAAATATTCCACCTCCTGGACTCCAAAGAAACATTTGGATCTTTTTGCATATAATTGTTTCTCCTCCAATAGTTGTAGCACCCTGTCAACATGTTCAACATGATCCTTCCAAGACTTGCTGTAGATTAGTATATCATCAAAAAATACTAACACAAATTTTCTAAGGAATGGTTTGAAAATTGAATTCATCAAACCTTGAAATGTTGAAGGTGCATTGGTAAGGCCAAAAGGCATGACCAAAAATTCATAATGACCCTCATGAGTTCTAAATGCCGTTTTCGGAATGTCTTCAATCTTCATTCTGATTTGATGATATCCCGAACGAAGATCCAACTTGGTGAAGTAAATTGATCCATGCAATTCATCCAGTAATTCATCAATGACAGGAATGGGGAACTTATCTTTAATAGTGAGCTTGTTGAGCTCCCTATAATTGGGACACATGCGCCATGATCCATCCTTCTTGTGCACCAATACTACTGGAGCTGAGAAAGAACTTTGACTCGGTTGAATTATACCAGCCTCTAGCATTTCTGCAACCATACGTTCAATTTCACTTTTTTGGACATATGGATATCTGTACGGCCTGATGTTTGGAGGAACACTTCCTGGAATCAGATGAATAGCATGATCATGATCACGCATAGGTGGGAGACCTTTGGGAGTCTCAAATACCTTGGAATGATTGTCCAGGACTTTTTGGAGATCTGGAGAAATAGATGATTCCAATGTGGAAACATCTAGCGAACATAATTGTGCAATTACACCTCTTTGCTCCTTTTTTAGAAGCTTTGTCATGCCATTAGAGCTGATTATCTTTCCTGGTTTCCCTGCAATACCCCTTAATTCAACTTCCTTTCCTTCCACAGAAAATTTCATGAAAAGTTCTTGAAAATTAAAAGCTATTGTACCCAAGGATTGTAGCCATTGGACTCCTAGTACAACATCAGCACCTCCCATTGGAATGGAAAGCATTGGGCTAGTCAATACATATTCTCCCATGGATAGCTTGATATTATGGCACTTTCCAGAACAATTTATTGTTCCTCCATTTGCAATCATCACTTGACACTCTGGTGCTGGATATAGGAAGCAATTCAATTCTTTTGCTACCCTACAATGAATAAAATTGTGGGTGCTTCCTGAATCAATCAACACTATTACCTTTTTCTTCTTGATTTGTCCTTCTATCTTGATGGTTTGAGGAGTGGTAATTCCCGCCAATGCATTACAAGATATGGTCGGATTTATTTGTTCTTCATCTAGGCTTTGTTCCTGGAATATATCCTCTTCTTTTGACCTTTCTTGCTCCTTTTCTTCTTCCTCTTCACAATCTATGTAGAATAATTTCTTCTCAGCACACTTATGACCTTTTGTGTATTTGCTATCACAATTGTAACAAAGCCCTTTTGCTCTTTTTTCTTCCAATTGTTGTGGTGTCAACCTTGTAGGTTGTGGAAGACTATGGGCAACAACACTTCCATCTTTATAGTTGTGAATGGTATGCTTCCTAGTTGCCATAATTTTGCTTTCCATTTTTCTTGCTAACCTGAATGCCTTCTCTAATGAATCAGGTTCCCAAAGGCGCACATCATGTTGGATATTATCCTTTAAAGACCCTATGAACACATCAATCCTATGCTCCTCTGGAATATCTTTTACCCTTATGTTCAATTTTTGGAACTCAATGTGCTCCATTATTGAACCCTTTTGTTTGAGACTTATCAATTGGCTAAAAAAAGTGTTGCTTTTTGTATCCTCATAATGTGCTATCAATTCTTCCGTAAAAATTGCCCAAGTGATAAATTGTTTACGAGAACAAAGCCATTGATACCATACAAACTGATTTGGTTCCAAATATAAAGTTGCCATACGTACCTTTTGTGTGTTTTGCACATTATTGAGATCGAAGAATTGCTC
Organism: Pinus tabuliformis; assembly: GCA_031772625.1. Classification (NCBI taxonomy): domain Eukaryota; kingdom Viridiplantae; phylum Streptophyta; class Pinopsida; order Pinales; family Pinaceae; genus Pinus; species Pinus tabuliformis. The sequence goes on along the minus strand of CM062804.1, from coordinate 6,766,222 downwards.
CATCTGTAATATCCATGTGGCGGGATCCTTGCCATCAAACTTCCTCATATCGATTTTTGGAACATGGTGAGTCTTCGATCCAACATTAGAGTCTATGGAATCATGATTAACATTTCTTTTGTTCTCATCATGAGTTTCCTTTACTACCTTTTCACCATTAGTGACCCTTTCTTGTAGCAAGTTCTTCAATTCTTCCATGTCTGTCTTCAAATCTATCTTCAAATTTACCATTGAATCCTCCATCTTAGCTTCCATGCCCTTTATCTTAGATTCCATGCCATTTATTTTAGATTCCACGCCATTTATCTTAGATTCCACGCCACTTATCTTAGCTTTTGTGAGCGTGACATTTGTTGCACTTGTTCTTGTAATTTTGATATATCATGTAGCATTTCTTCCTCTTCTTCATGAGTCATGCTAGAGCTTTCAGGTTCCTTACTAGGTGTTTGCATTTTCTTTCCTCGGGGCATCAGTTACCGATAATAATGCTCTACTATGCCCTTTGAATTCCGTTAAACCAAGCTTACATAAAAAATTAAAAAAAAAACTACACACCTTTTTTCACTTTATAGAAGCCTGATATTGAATCTGATGTATCTCTGTAATTTCGGATCATCCAGTTCTGAAATTGCTACCTGTAGTAGCCTTCTGCGTCCTCTTTCCAATGCCACAAGTCTGAGCCAAATTGGATTCTCCAAGGAAGAGTTATGTGAAATCTCCCACAGTGACTTGCTTTTAGACTGGTTCAGTAGAGCGAACTTGTACGACGTGCCACGAGTCACTGTTTCAACCTTTGAATCTGAAACACACATACAAAAAACTACAGTCCGTCCTCTTTCTGTACCTTTTTACGAAATTTCAATCCGATCCCCAGAGAGAAATTTATGACGATTTTCCCCAGGTCACCTGTTTTGAATGTAATTCAGGAGTCTGCAAAAAGACCAACTTCCTCAGATCATATCTCCGAAAATATCGCGCGAAAAGATCTGAAATTCGGACCCAAGGTTCAGCGCGATTTCTTCTCAAATGGGTTTTTTTTCGACTTCTGAAACGTCACAGAAAAAAAGTTATAGCGAAAATTCCACGATGACCTGTTTGGAGCAGCGAAACCCTAGAATCCAAAGCTCTGATACCAAATGTTATGAAACCAGCTCAAGAAAAGATAGAAAAGAAAGATCCACGCCTTAGAATTCAGCCTCTTCGAGGGGGCAACCTCCTTTACATTACATAAATGAACAATTCTTGGATGATACAAATGACAAAACCTCCTTTCTATATATAGGAGTCTAAGGAGTCACAATATAATCCAGCCGACCTAACAATAATAATATAAAGCCACAAAAATAACAATAGAGGGATTCTATGGGGCACAGAAATAACAATATGGGGGTAATAGGGGCACAACAATATAAATAAGGGGTATAACTACAATAGTAATGGGGTAATCACTAGTATTATAGGGACCCAACATTGACCCCCTCACTTATTGAGCCTACATGACAACTCAACATTAGACTAGAATAGTTAACCCCACTAATGGGTAAAATCCCCATTAGATAAACAATTCAAATTAGCTCTACAAAATACATCACTCCACCCTGCAGCTAGCAATGCGAGTTTCGTGTGTCATTCACACCTAGCCAAATCAACTTGGATCCATGGATGAATATATCATTCTCCCCTAGTCAAATCAGCATGACTTGAGGGTAGTATGTCTGCCCCTCGATCATTCACCCCTAGCCAAATAGCATTGCCCCATGGGTGAATGTATCATTCCCGCACTAGTCAAATCAGCGTGACTCCGTGGGAAAATGTTTGTTTGATGCTGCAAAAACATCAACAGTGTTGAAATCTGTTATAGATGGATATAAGGTCCGATCCTTTCCTCCAACTGATCAAGATGGGAGAAAGGCTTATGTCTCCAATACAAAAGCTATGAACTCCATTTTAAGTGGCTTGTCAAATTCAAAATTTGTTGAAGTTATGCAATTGGAATCAGCTACAGAGATGTGGGACAAGCTTGTCAGCAACTATGAAGGAGATGACAAAGTAAAGAAGGCAAAGCTTCAGACTTTCTGAAGACAAATTGAAAGCATGAAAATGAGTGATGAAAAAGATTTTGTTGCTTATTTTGTTCGAGTTAGATGAAGTGGTTATTCTCTCAAACAATTTGGTGAAGAAGTTAAAGAAACAACAGTTGTTCAAAAAATTTTGAGGTCTCTTCCTCTGCGTTTTGATGCCAATGTCTTTGCCATAGAAGAATTAAGATATTTGGAGAATCTAAAAATATATCATCTTCATGGAATTCTCATTGCATACAATGAGAACGAGAAACTCATCACATAAGTGCCATTTAAAGCATCTATGAAGTCGAGAAAATGCAAGATTGGTGATTATTCTAGTGATGAATCTGATACAGAAATGGCTCAACTAGTCAGAAAAATAAAGAGAAAATCCAAATTCAAGGTAACTTACCTCTCATTTGTTTTAACTATGGTAAGATAAGACATTTTGCTGTTAAGTGTCATTACAGGGAAGATAGTGATGATGAAGCACCTAGAAAAGGGTCTTCAAAGGAAATATTTGAAAAAGAAAAATATTTATTCCAAAGAGTATAATGATTTTTCTGAAGAAGAAGATGACTCTGATAATGATAGAAGAGAGATCCAATTTTTAGCGACAAATGAGGAATCAAATTTTTAGCGACAAATCTGAGGAGCAAAAGAAAAAGCAGAAGGAAAAAGTGTTGAAGGTGTAGTGGATCTTGAAGCAGAACTTATCAGTGCATTAGAAGAAATTGATAACCTCAGGAAGAAGAACAAGAGACTATCCAAGAAAATCATCTTCATCAAGACTGAAAGAGAGGAAGCAAAAAGAGTGGAAGAAGTGTTGAACATCTGGCTGAAAGAAAAGGAAGAAAACTATGAAAAGCTTGAAGAAAAATTTGTCTCTTTAAGGAAAGAGCTAGATAAACTCAACAAAAACATGAAAATCTCTCAAAACCTAGATGCCATTCTCAACAGTCAAAGATCACCATATGACAAGACTGGTCTTGGTTATATGGGTGAGACCTCATACAAAGAAGATGCAAACACCAAGTCACCAGGTAAGGAAGTTGAAGAAAAACCTGAAAGCTCCAATCTCAGCAAGAGCAAGGATAGGAGATGGGAGGAGTCTGGAAACACTGCTACACCAAAAAGCTATGTTGATGCTCTCAAGGGGTCCATTCACAATGCAAGCAACAATATGATAAGGGACAAGGACTAGCAAAGATTTGGATCGTCTCCAAAGCAGATCAACTTTAGAAGAACTATTCCATCAAGGCAACCATACTCAACTAGGTATCAAACTATTTTTCTGGGTCACTGTTTTTCATGCAAAATTTTTGGTCATCAAGCAAGATATTGTAAAGCTTATGTGAAAAATGATTATGAAAGAGGTTCTCATCAGACCATTGAAAATAAGACCATAGACATCAGAATCAGAGACATTAATGATAGCAGAAATCATAATTCATCTGCACCATTATCCAAGTATAGTACAAAGTGTTATAGATGCAACAATTTTGGGCATGAGGCACAACACTGTCCTACAAGATCAAGAGAAGGGTTCTGAAAGAGAAAACAAGAAGAACCACTAATAGAAAAATGCAGACTAGTTATGTATGCTTGAAACAATCATAGTCAATGGTTCATTGATAGCATGTGCTCTAGACACGTGATTGAAGATCAAAAGAAATTTATTACTCTAAAAGAAGAAAAAGGAGGAAATGTGTCTTTTGGAGACAATGGATTTGCAAGAATCGCTGGAAGAGGTATTGTAAGCCTTGACAATGGTAGGACTAAAGAACAAAATGTTTTATATGTTAAAGAACTCAAATGTAATCTTTTAACTGTCAGCGAAATGTGAATCAAGGTTATGATCTCACTTTTCGTGCTAAAGATTGTGAAATAAGGAAGACTAATTTGGGAAGATTAGTGGGAAGAGAAATAAGGACTCTAGGAAATGTATATATTCTTGATGAAATTCAAGGATAAAAATGCTACATTGGATAGAAAGATGAGGGTTGGTTATGGCATAAAAGGCTAGGATACTTGAGCTTTGACAGTCTAGTAAAATCAAATAGAACATAAGCAGTGAGAGATATGCCCAATATCTCGAAACCAACAAGTAACATCTGCAAATCTTACCAACATGAGAAACAAACAAGAGTGAGCTTCATGTCAAAGGAATGCTCGACATCAAGGCCACTAGAGCTTGTTCACACAGATCTATGCAAACCCACAAAAACACCAATTTTGCAAGGTGAAAGGTACTTTATGCTATTTATTGATGATTATACTAGAATGGTTTAGATTTCATCTCTTCAAGCAAAATCAAAAGCTCTATATACTTTCAAAAAACTTTAGTTGAAAAAGAAAGTGATCTAAGAATCAAATGCCTAAGATCAGCTAGAGGAGGTAAACTTACCTCAAATGATTTTAATGAATTATGTGAGAAGTATGGAATCAAGAGACAACTTTCAATTGGCAGAACTCCACAATAGGATGGAGTCATAAGAAGAGAGAACAAATCAATACAAGAAATAGCTAGAACAATGTTGCTAAAAGCCAAATTACCAAATAAGTTTGGAAAGAAGTAGTTGCTACAACATTTTACATCATGAATAGAGCAGAACTCTGAGTTAACAACAACAAGACACCATATGAGCTATGGAAAGGTGGGCCAGCTTCAATAAAGTATTTCATTATTTTTGGAAGCAAATGTTACATGAAGACAAATGATGATAAATTGGGCAAATTTGATTCCAAAGTAGACGAGGGAATATTCCTTGCATACTCAACAAGAAGAAAAGCTTACAGTTGCTACAATAAAAGTGGAATGTATTGATGTAAGAATAGATGAAGCTTGGCCAAAGAAAGAAACAGAACAAACAAATGAGAATTCAAAAGATTCCATGTATGTGGACCGAGAAAAGATTACTACAAAAGAAGAACAAGAAAATGAAGAACAGTCTCCATCCAACAGAACTTTTAAATTTGTGCAAAAACATCACCCAGAGAACCAAATTATTAGAGATGTTGATGCAAGAATATAAACCCAGAGAAGAATGACCAATTCACCAAGAAAAGACAATCTTGCTTTGCTATCCAAAATAAAGCCAAAGGACTTTGCACAAGCCAGTAAGGACCAACATTGGGTAAATGCTATGGAAGAAGAATTGAATCAAATTGAGAAAAATGGAACCTGGGAACTTATGCCATGACCGAAAGATAAAAATGTAATTGGGACTAAGTGGGTATTCAAAAAAAAGATGAATGAAGAGGGACAAATTATCATAAACAAGGCAAGACTTGTTTGTAAGGGCTATGCACAAATTGAAGGAATTGACTTCAAAGAAACTTTTGCTCCAATTTCCAGATTAGAAGAAGTAAGAATTTTCTAGGCATTTGCGTGTTTGAGAGGCTTCAAAGTTTATCAAATTGATGTTAAACTAGACTTTCTAAATGGAGACTTAAAGGAAAAAGTATACATCAAACAACCAGAGGTTTTGACTTGTCCGAAAATAAAGACTATGTGTGCAAATTGAAGAAAGCTCTTTATGGGTTAAAGCAAGCTCCAAGAGCTTGGTATGCCAGGCTGGACCACTATCTTCAACAAGAAGGTTTCAAAAGAGGGATTTCTGATAATAATCTATACATCAAGATGGAAAAGAACAACTTATTGATTACACTTGTATATGTGGATGATCTCATCTTTGGAAGCAATAACAATGATATGAGTCATGGATTTGCTTAGGAAATGTCAAAGGAATTTGAAATGTCAATGATTGGAGAATTATCCTTCTTCCTTGGACTACAATTTTCTCAAACCAACAAAGGAATATTCATTGCCTAAACCAAGTACCTCAAGAAGATGGTCAAGCGGTTTGGAATGGAAGAATGTGCATTAGTCAGTACCTTTATGATTACTGAATGCAAGTTAAAGGATGATGAATCCCCTGAAGTCAATTCAACAATTTACAAGTCTATGATCGGAGTTTTACTATATTTGAAAGCTTCGAGACCAGATATTATGCAAATAGTTGGAATGGTTGCAATATTTCAATCAACACGAAAGGAATCACATATGCGAGCAATAAAAGGGTATGTAGATACTTAAAGGGCACACTCGATTTTGGACTTTGGTATCCCAAGAGTACAAATTTCACATTAATAGCATACACAGATGTTTATTGGGCAGGTAGCATTGATGACAAAAAAAGCACCAATGGGAGTGCATTTTTCTTGGGAGATCGCCTTGTATCTTGGTCAAACATAAAGCAATCATCAATTTCTCTTTCTACTGCTAAAGTTGAATACATAGGAATAACAAACTATTGTACCCAAGTTCTTTGGATGAAACAAACTTTGCAGGACATCAAAGTGGAATGTGATCAGCCCGTTGTTATTTTCTGCGACAACACTAGTGCAATTAATATCTCGAAATATCCTATCATGCACTCAAAAACAAAGCATATTCCAATCAAGTATCATTTCCTCATAGAACAAATTGTCAAACAGAATGTCGAGATGGAATATATTGGCACCAAATAACAAATTGCTGACATCTTTACCAAACCTCTGCCCAGAGAAACTTTTGAATATCTCAGGCATAAGTTGGGAGTGATCTCTCCTTTATCACAGTAAAGGAAGCATAAATTCAGGGGGAGCACCCTTTGCTATTGATGTCAAAGGGGGAGAGAATACAAATAGGGGGAGTAATTGACAAAAGTATGGAGAGAATACATACAAGGGGGGAAGTTGTCGAAAGAAGTAGATATCAAAGTATTGCCATCAATAACAAAGGGAGAGATTGTTGAAAATGGTTGTTATTGATGTCAAACACTGTCCAAATGAAATAGAAAGTTACATAGCCAAATAGCATATTTCGAGCCTCCTAGAAATATGTTTTTTGTATTTTTAATCCCCCATTCTGATACCCTGTCATTGAATGCATTTGTACTCCAATTACCTAGTTCAAATGGCAGCATACTATATATGGCTGGAAATCTTATTCCAATACCTTTCCAACAATATATGGCACACCTTCTGATTCCTCACGATTGAAGAGAAATAATTTTTTGAATATTCATTATACACTCTGCCAGTTGGTCCAACTAGTGGACAAGTCGGCCCAATCTAGACCCCATATGCACTATAAATAGGCGTAGGAAAGAGCATTTCTAGGCACTCGCACAAGCAACTCGAATCTGTCTAAGCAAGCAAAGAGAAGGAGGAGTTTTAAGGTTCATATCTCATGAACCATAAGTGAAGGGAAGCCAAATTGGAGAGTCTCTCTGTGGAAGGGTGTTGGCACATCTTTTGAAGGGTTTTTGGCATTGCTCCTGGGAATAGTTATGGTTTGTTTGAGGCCTAGTTTAAGGGGAAAATGTTGGAGTTTTTGAGAGTCGAATTCAGGCATCTTGAAGGCCAAGTCTGTAGTTGTTAAAGCCAAACTGAAGGAGATTGAGTTGTGGTAAAAAAGGGGGTCGAGTTCATACCTATTCTAGGCCGAGTTATAGGCCTATCTTGAAGGCTAAGTTTTGGTACAGAAGGAAACCAATTTCTGTCTTTGTGTAGGCTAAAGTTTGAGGGCCAAGATCTGTTGTTTTACAAGTCCGAATTTTGTGGTTTAAAGATCTAGTTCAGGCCTGGTTTGAAGGCCAAATATTGGTGTCTTGAAAACCAATGTTAGTGGGCTGAAAATAGTCTTGTGTGAAGGAGAGAGGAGCAATTGCCAAGAAGACCAACTTTCTTTGACTAAGGATTGATTCCTGAACAAGTAAACAAGTTGGAAGTTGGAGCTCACTAAGGATTGGTGTCCTCATCTCCTTGATAGGTTGGAGCCTGCTATATTTGTAAGTTGGTGCTTACAAGAGGATTGGTGTCCTCATCTCCTTGACAGGTTGAAGCCTGCTAAATTTGTAAGTTGGTGCTTACAAAGGATTGATGTCCTCACAAATGATTGTAATAAATTGAAGATTGTTTTCAAGTGTTTCATCTTCAAGTTTTGACTTGCACTTTAATTTTTGTGTTCATACATTGTGGATGATTGATTATGTGATGTGAATCCAGTTTTTCAAGATTAACTAAGTTAAAAAATATTAGAAGTAATGAAACACTGATTCACCCCCCTCTCAGTGTTTCCAACATATGGGGTCACCTATTGTGAGCCACATTAACTATTTTTGCATACTAGTATTTTCATTTAATGCTTTTGGCATTCTCATATGGATCATCGGTTGATATTGGATAATAAATCATAATGCTTGGAATGCATACTAGTTCCCTCATTTCTTCTTAGCGATTTTCAATTTCAATGGAGATATAAGATCAAGGAATGCAACTCTAGTTTCATTGATAGATACCATGTGATAAATTTTATAAAGGAGATTTTAGAGCCATAAAATAATAAACATAACAAGAAAGCTTCATAGAAACCCTAATTCTACAACTTTGCAAAATGGAAGAAGATACCCAAAATTCACCATAGCATCATTTCATCAAGCCAAGAAAACCATTCCAAGACAATTTTATCCCCCCGTGACAAGTCGTTATCCTTTAGTGATCCATTGCATCCAAGAAAATAAGAGTACTAGTGCTCACTCTTTCACAAGAGGAAATAAGAGTGTGTGACCAAATCGACTCCCTCTATTTATATGAGTGTAACTAAGACAATTTGGAACAAAATAGACTAAAAACCCTAAAATAATACTTTTCAAATGTTTACTAGGTCACAAGATGACCTAAAAGATAGCTCTCATAATGATAAAACATAAGAAAAAGCCTCTTTTTACCCCACACGTGTGAGTGAAAGGATCTTCAAGCATGACATCATTCTCCAAATATGAAGATCTCACTCATGCAAGGTGCTAGAAATGGTCAAAGAGTGCCCTCACTCCAAGTCGTCTCCTCAACATTAAAGGTGCATCCTCAAGCCATATCTCTCCTCAACCATACATTATCATCAATGAGCCCCACGTCATCACTCTAGGCCATGCAAGGGTGATGTCATATGCCTTGGGCATAATGTACTATCCCTCATCAACAAGTCAACATAATCATCAATAGGGTCCAAGAACAAGGCAATGTCCATTTATAAGGTGCAAGGCCAGCGTGAGGGTGTCCTAGGCTCATTGGGGCACATCATCATTCCCAATAATGTCAAGGATTCATTGAGCAACATTTTAGCTTATGGAGAGGGAGAAGGTGACAAGCATCAGTGCTAGATACATCTCATAGTCAACACTCGTCTCAAGGTGGTCAATGTTGTGGCTTAAGGTCCCAAAGTGCCATCATGTTAGGCTAGACATCCTCATCAAAGTGTCGGAGAAGTGTCAAGCCATCCCTCAAGAGACATCAAATGTGCCTAGGAAGATACATCTAAATATACTCTCAAAATCAAGTGAAAAAATCATCAAGGATATATTAACCATAAATATATCATATTGGACCATATCTAAGGCAAAAGGGCACAAGAGTAGTTCACATAAGCATTGTCTTCATATGCCTTTTTAGTTGATGATTTGTAAACAAGTTAAGACACTTAGATATGAGAGGGTTATCCAAAGGCCCTATTAGGTGCTTCCAACCATAAGGGGAGGAATACTTCCGCGGCCGATTGTTGGAACCCACATAAGTAGAACACAGGGAATTAGATAAACGTGAGATGCATTTCATTAAACACATGTACATATAAATACATTATTTTGACCCTTGGTTACATATTCCAAGAGGTCTCTTGGACTTCTCATAACTCTTCACATTCACTTGTGGCATTTGGCCTTCCACACAAGCGAATATGATACAATTTCACATAATCCCCTAAGGATTACATTTCCAACATTACCCCCTTAATCAGAAGGGGTGCATGTGAGTCCAAGAAGAGATTTGAAATACAAAGGTGGATATAAACCAACGGCTAGATGTGCTCATTGAATCTAGTAGTTTAAGGAATACCACAAACCAAATGGGATAATAGAAGCAAAAATCTTCTATCACTAATGGTTTAAGGTTGGCCACCAACTTTGGAACTTGGCTCGAACTAGTTCCGGGAACAATTCCAAATCTGGATAGAAGTCAGTGTCTTTTGCAAAATGGAAGTGCTCCTTGATGGGAAGCATAAGTTGAAGTCTTCTACTCTGGCTCCATCTGACTCTAGCTCTAGGCTTTGGTTGCAGGCTTTGATTCTAGTTGTGGCTCAGGCTTGTTTGATATGACTTCGAAACTAGTTGTTGACCATTAATTCCCCCCTATCAGATACAACATGAGAAGATGAAAATCTCTCCACTGGAAGATGTGTTAATGCTCGAGAATGAACTCTACAATATGACTGAAATATCTTGGTTGTTGAAGACCATTGCTAAGAAGCGATCCATCCAAGGTGAATCTTTGCTCTTCTAGGAATCTTGGGTTTGGAACATCTATTTGAATGATGAGTATGTTTTCCACAATGCTCACAAGGGTTAAGATCAAAACATTGGTCTTTCATGTGGCCAACTCGATAACAATATTGGCATTTGATAATCTAAAGTGGATGTGGAGTAGGTGAAGACGAGTTGTCTAAGAAACCCAATACTCTAAAACTAGATTGGTTTTGAGTAGTTTGAAATGTGAAAGGTCACCTTTTCATATTCAAGACCGGTTTTGTGCTTGTTTTTAGTGACTTCTTCCCAAGGTCTGATGATGGGCTTGGGCAGTGCAAGTGAAACTTCTTCATCTTCATTTGAATATGCTCTTGAGTGGTAACATTGGTCTGATCAAGTGTTGGGTGCTGATGGGAATCAATCTCAAACAGAGAATTGCTCTGAACAAGAACAAGTTTAGAATGTTGGCTCTTTTGTTGTAATTCATCTCGTTGTAGCTGTGATTTGAGTTGGAGCAACTCAATTTTGTCCTGAAAATCTTGTAAACAAATTTGAATATCGATGACAGTGGCTTTGTTGAGTTTGATTGTACCATCAACAGTAGAGACTAGCAGAGTTCTGTAATTCTAATAACTCGTCAATTCTTGCCATTTTATCAGCAACTCAAGTAAATGAAGGATGTCGACTAAAACCAAAAATGCACCTGTAAACAAACAAAAGACATATAGCTCCCAATTCTAGATAGTTGCAGTTGCACATTTAGTAGTGTGTTACGAACAAAATAGTGAACAAATGTTGGAGCAATTGTAGCAAGCACAACTTCTGTATCACTAGCAACTGGGGCACCAACAACTGTAAACTTGCTTGGATCCTTTGAATACTCCTTAACTTACTCAACCAATGGAAAAAGATAATCAAGTTCATAGCAATAGCTAGAAGATTCTTGTAATCTTTTAATGATAACTGATGGCCATAAAAATAGTTGCCACAATATCAATACCAACAACAAATTTCTCTATTAAATCATCTATTTTCTCCCTTCAAGGAGTTGTAACTAGAGTTGGGTATACAATAATTCATGCATCCCTTGGGGGTTCTCAACTTGTAGTCTGTAAAATACTATCAGAAGTTAAAATATAAACCACATGTGCATAGTTTTCTTTGGCACATGTGAAAAGAAAAAGCAAATTGTCAAGGCAGAGATCTTAAATTTTCAAAGACCGAGTGCCAAATCACATAAATTCCCATTAAAATATAATGATGTGCAAATGATAAATTAAAGAACACTCGCTTGATTTCATAACAGAGGTGGGGTTAGGTAAACATAAAGTTTCCATTAATTTCAAAAAGATTATTCTCTAAAAACATAGCATTGTTGTGCTCCAGAAGACAAACAACCACTTGGTACTAGAATACGACTTTACGGTTCTTTACTCAACCTAATAACTTCACTTCCATACAACACAATTTGAAGTTCTTCTACCAAACAACTCTCCCATCGTTCAAGGATTTGACAATGGATATCATTTGAGTGGACATTATTTGGCCTCCAAATATTGATCCCCAAAACAGTCTGCAAACAACTTCAAAGTTAAGGTGGAAAGAATATAAGGAAAATTGATTCCCATTGTGCAACTCAACCAAAAGGAAAAGAAGAGGGCAACCTTGAATCATTTTTTAAGGATGTAACATGCTTTGTCGTGTGTATGAAAGTCTAAGAGTTGTTTCATACCATTTAACTTCATCAAGTAATAATCCTTCCACTCACTGCAATTTATTGAAATCTATATTATAAGCATCAAGCGTGACACATGACTCAAGAAGAAAATGGAAGTTTGAGACTGCACTTTAGTGCCCATGCATTTTATTGAAGTTGACTACAAATCTATTCAATACTTGCAAAGTCTTCTCGTCTTCATCAAAAAGGCCCAAAATATTTGTCACACATAAACATCTCAATGGCCTTCCTAATCGCTAACTCCACAATTTTCGAAAAAGAATGCAAGGTGGCAACAAACATGAACTATTGCTAATTAGCCGAGATTCTTATAATTACAATAGATTTGTAGAGCACTACTTGAACTTCGGTAAATCCTTGACATCCAAGTTGCAGCAAATTGGAGAATATTTGGCAGTGCTTAGAATGAAGGGCACTCACACCAGTTAACGTGAGGTCAGTCGCACTCATTTAAGAAATGGGAACTCCTAATGTTTGGATTGGTAATCACGGTCTGTGAAGAGAGGGAATGATACTATGCAACCTTGGAAGAGAGGAAAGATACTCAGAGGAGGAGGAACGTCATGCAACATACGACCTACATTCTTCAAAAAAGTTGCACTTGAAACTTAAGATTATATCAAAGACGATTTCCTTTCTATAAAATGTATTGTTGGGGTTGTTGGCTCATGTACAGAGGGGCCAAAGGTTTACACCATTCTGTTGAAAAGTTGGATAGCTACAGTCATTATTTTTCATTAAAATAATGAAGAAATGTTGTTTTTTTTGTCAACCCTACAAGTCAGCCTCATTAGGGCTAACTAGCCCACATGAAACTCATAAAAAGGGCATTGGTGGCACTCATTTGGTCATCAAGTCACATCAAGTTCGGTTTGCAATTTCAAAGTATCTCCACAAGTGTGAAGAACAAAAAGAAGAGTTTTCCAGCTGCGTTGATTTTTCCTTTTAAAGCTATGTTGACTACATTTGACTTGGGCAATCTTAGTATCTATTTGACTTCAGTTCAGATCATCTTTGGAAGCCAAATACTTCAGAAGTATATTGATTCTCGTTGACTGTGATTTCGCTCTCACATTTGGAGGTTGACTTGAGTTGACTAAATTCCTTGACTGTGGATTTGACCGAGATTCTTTGACTGGTGCGTTGACTTCTCTATGATGGATTCAAGAACGAATTTCGTCCTCATTACAATCACCTTGGGGAAAAATTTCGGCCTCATTGTGCAACCTATTACAGTTGACTTGAAGTTGACTTTTCTCTCTTTGTTGAGGTCAAATTTGGATTTATTGGAATATTCTTGATGTACTTTTGATGGACAAAATCTCTCTCATAAGGAAAGAATTTTGGTTGGGTTTTCCCCTTGTGGGTTTTTCCCTAGCTGTGAGCCTAATTTTGGTGTCTTTGCCTACTATTCATTGTTTATTGTGATCTCTGTTTACTGCTCTTTTTGAAGAAATGAATGGTTGAAATTTTTCATATATAACTCCTTGATGATTGAAGTATAAAGAAAGAATTGATTGCATCATTAGAATTAATTATCAATCATGAAAAACTATTCTAGTCCTAGCTACACTAGAATTTCAATATGGTATCAGAGCTTTGATGAAGGAAAAAGAGCAATGAGATCATCTTGAAGAGCATTTGAAGGGTATCAAAAAAGTTCTTTAAAAAATTTTGGATTATGTCCTCTATTGTGACCAACAATCTTCATCATGAATTCCTTCATTAGGACTGAAAGCAAGCTTGAAGGAGCTACTAACTATAGCGCATGGAAGGCTAGGGTTGAAATCATTCTTGAGAGAAACAAGATTTTGGGAATTGTTAAAGGTAAAGTTACCGAACCATCTGATCGAGGAAAGGAGAAGTTTCATGAAGATGATATTTTGGCAAGAAGCATCATATTGGATTCAATTAGGGATCATTTGATTCCCTATATTGTCGAACATAAGACTGCTAAGGCTATGTATGATGTTATTATTGGATTGTATACCATTAATAATGTGAATCAATCCATCAATCTAAGAGGACAACTTCATAATATCAAGATGACAAAGAATGACATAGTTGCATCATATTTTGTCAAGATATCTCAAATAAGAGACCAACTCAAAGCCATTGATAAAGAAGTATCTGATAAGGAATTGGTAGTTGTAGCCTTGGGTGGTCTTCCTAGATCTTGGGATTCGTTTGCATAGGTATTAGTGCAAGAGAAAATGCTCCAACCTTTGACAAGTTATGGGCAACATGTACTCAAGAAGAATCAAGACTCTTTTCTAGAGGAGACATTGAAGATCCAAGTATAGAAGCATTTGCAGCCCATGCTAAAGGAAATAAGAAGAAACCAAATTTTGGCAAGTTTCAAATAAGTGTTGGTAAAAGACAGGGCCCTAGATCTACTCCAAAGAAGGAATCTACTTCACAAAGAAGACCCCCTTCCCTCTCAAGATAGAAGAGATAGAAATGATCTATCAAAGGTTCAATGTTTTCATTGTCAAGCCTATGGTCACTATCAAGCTCATTGTCCTCAAAAGAATCGAAGAGATGACTATGAAAGGAATGATGATTGTAAAAGAAGAGGAAGGCATCATGCGTCTGTTGTTGATTTGAATGAGCCATCTTCAAAGAGAGAAGGCACGGGAGACATGATTCTGAATCTGAATACTCATTTATTTGTGATATTAAAGGTTTTGTTAGTTTTTGTAGCATCGGACAAGTGTTCTAGTCTTGATTTGTGCCAGAGAGGCTAAGAACACAAGATCTTCATAACCTGGGAAAGGTTTTGCGAGATAGGCTTGTGAAACGCCTTAATTAAATTAACTAGCCATCATTTAAATTTTCATATGTCTAACTTAGAAAAACAGGTTAATAGTAATTAATCAAAGAAATGTGAGAAAGCTCTAGAAACTCACATGAATTGAGTTTGAGATGATCTTAGCCGTTGATGGAGATCTAATCATGGTTGTTGGTGATCCAACAAGAGATTATAAGAGCAGGTCGATGGGGATGGAGATAGACACATCGAATGAGAGTGAATTACTTGGCAGATCGAGTTATCCAGCTGCAGAGATCGAGCATGGAAGAAGAGTTCGAGCCAGAAGGAAAGCAGAAGTGAGAGGGAGCAACATCAGTGATTTCCAGTGTCAGAGAGTCAGCGGCAAGAGGGCCGCATTATTTCTTATTGAGGCTATGCAGGACCTGTGCAAAAGGCTTCAAAGGGCAGTTCGATTTAGCTGGAGAGGAGGTCGAATCAGGGCTAGTGGTTAGAAGAGGGTTCCAAGAGGCCAGGCGAGTCATTTCCAGTGGTTGAGTTGGGTAGAACAATAGGATCAGGGCAACTCCACAGGTAGTGCAAATAGAGCCTGCATAAAGGCAATGAAGAGGTTGACACAGGGGTTTCGAGTGGCCCAGATTGAGCCAGTTTTGGAGCTGAGATCAGTTGTCGGGTGAGACAAATTTTCTCACTAATATTTTTTCTAGATCATTTTGCTAAGGATTGTCGATTTGGGCATCCAGATATTGTACTCAGATTTTTGTTGTTGCATATAATTAAAATATTCCCTCATCTGTTGGAGTTTTCCGGGGACTTTTGTCCAAAAATATTGGTGTCATTTTTATTGTGTGTGCATCTATTTTCTCAATTCCAATTTATTTTCCGCGACATAATTTTATTGTGAAGAAATTGCAGTGTGATTTATTCGTTATTTTTCATAACAAATAAACTACATAATTAATCAATTAAAAAAATAAATTCCAGTTGTTGCATTTCAAGGAATTTTCACATGGTATCAAAGCATTGAAGATTAGATCGGAAGCTCAATAGTGAGAAGGAGAAATTTTGCAGCTTTAGAGGGAGTTTCTGAGCAAAATTTCTCAGACTTGTGCAAACCACCAAGTAGTTGGATTTGCAGAGGTAGGAGGGTTTGATTTTCCAGTTGTAGGTGCAGGAAAAATTGATCAGCCTCGGGAACTGAGATTTGTAGGTTGTGGAGTTGTCAGATAGAGGGCTTCAGTGAGCAGATCAAGGCACAGTTGATTTGCAACTAGTTTTGCAGCAGCAGATCAACGTTGGGTGGAAGAGAAAAGCACGCAAAATTATACTCAGGATGTCTTTAGTAGATTTCTCCATTATGGCCGCAGACAAACTTTACATTCAAGAGGCTACAAATTTGTCTTCCAGATTGGAGGACGAATTTGCTCAAATAGCTTTCTTATCTAGCGCAGCTTCACAAGGAATCTGGTATATTGACAGTGGAGCGTTAACCCACATGTCAGGAGTTCAAGAATACTTCTCCAACTACAATCAAGAGGATATGGACTTCTAGATAATAATGGGAAACAAGACTAAATGTACTCCAGTCAGGAGAAGTACCATTGAGATTCAGAGGGAGTTAGGAGCAAGTACCAGTGTTACAAATGTATTGCATGTGTCGGGACTAGGTATGAACCTAATTTCAGTATCCCAGTTATAAGATAAGGCATATGATGTCTACTTGGTATGGAAGGTGTTAATCAAACACTAGAACTGGAAGAAGGTGAAACAGATTGGGGTACGAAGCAACAAATTGTATAGGTTGCACTTCGACTCTCCAATGGAACTAGTTAGCAGTAACAGTAAAGGCAGTAGCAGTGGGAGAGACCTGAATGAGTTATGGCATAGGAGGATGGGACATTTACACCATGGAGCACTTAGGATGCTCAGGGAGACAGTAACAAGTGTTCCAGAATTGAGTACAGAGCATGATGATGTGTGCAAAGGGTGCGTGCTTGGGAAATAAGCTAAGGCAACATTCCCAAGAAGTGACAATAGATCAGGTGGAGTGCTTCAGCTTATACACTCAGATATTTATGGCCTTATGTCCACTAGATATCTCAAGGGATACGAGTATTTTGTCACCTCCATCGATGATTATTCAAGGAAAACCTGGATCTACTTCTTGAAGACCAAGGATGAGGTCTTCAATTGCTTCAAGGAGTTTAAAGCTCTAGTCAATCAGTCACTTCAGGATCTTTAGCAGCATAGCTTATTGCCATGTGCCAGACGAGAAGCACACTAAGTTGGATCAGACTATAGAAAGGGGGTTCTTCATTGGGTATAGCAAGACCTCAAAGGATTTTAGGATCTATATCCCTAGCATCAAGAAGATTATCGTGAGATGAGACGTAAAGTTCATGGATGACAGAACCTTCAAGAAACCCCACGAAATGCTAGCAAGTGATCAGAGTGAGTCAGCAAAAGCTCCACTGGTTCAGCAGCAAGGGCAGCTGCAGGGATAGTAGCATGGGCAGTCACAGGGATCTAGTGCAATTACCAGTACGAGCATGACCTTAGGTGTAGGAGACCATGTGAGTTCGTTGCAGATGGAGCAATAGAGGAAGGATGAAGAGTTGGTCAATCCCCCTACTACTAGTGGTCGAACTAGCAGGGAAATTCGTCAAATAGTGAGAGATATAGAAGAGTTCATAGGAGCTCCTAGGACAAACAAGAGAGAATGCAGACAGCCAGACAGGTACCAAGCATTAGTGGCATAGAAACTTCCATCTATCAAGAGGCCGCACAATATCAGGTGTGGACAGATGCCATCGTGGAAGAGTATAGCTCCATCATCACAAATGACGTTCCGGAGGTGGTGTCGAGGCTTGAGGATAGGTCAATTCTGGGCTCTCGGTGGATCTATAAGATCAATTACGCTGCAGACGGTAGCGTGGAGAAGTATAAGGCTAGGTTTGTGGCAAAGGGGTGTGCATAGAAGGAACGGATAGATTATGAGGATACTTTCGCCCCAGTTGCCAGATATGCTTCTACCTAGTCGGTTATATCTCTAGCAACACAGATGGCATGGCAGATTCACCAGATGAACGTCAAGATAACCTTCTTGAACGGGATGATAGAGGAGGAGGCATATATAGAACAACCAAAGGGCTTCGAGACGCATGAGAGGAGCACGCATGTGTGCACACTGAAGAAAGCTCTATACGAACTCAAGAAAGCTCCTAGGGAATGGTATGGTCAAATTGACAACTACTTGCAGCAGATGGAATTTGTCAAGAGTGACACAGATCCCGACCTTTACTATTTCATGGTAGAGGATGAGCCACTCATCCTAGTGTTGTATGTGGATGACCTCTTCTTGACTGGGTCATCGGGGCTCATAGAGGACTGTAAGAGGAACCTTTCAGTGGAATTTGACATGAAGGATTTGGCACTAATGCATTATTTCCTAGGTCTAAAAGTATGGCAGAAAGACGGGGAGATTTTCCTTGGTCAAGGGAGATATGCAGCTGTTACATGTCAATTTGTCGCCATGACACTTAATCAGTTTATGGGTCTTTTTACCATCCGTGAACATGTTTGAATGAACTCCCTTAGAAGTCAAACAACCAAAGATATCTTGAAGTAGATGAGAAATTTGGGGAAAATAATTGTCACACCTTGTTAAGTTTCACCTGCGCTGATTTTTCTAGCTTTTCTTTCGCATTCGCTGGAATCAACTCTGAGAACAACGCAAAGATGTGCTCTATCTGCCATTATAAACCCACGCAAATGAATTCAAGAAAGTAAAAATAAAAAGTACATTCTAAAAACATGGTTGAATATTTCACAACTGAAAGCTTCCAGGTGATGACTATTTGAACTATAACCCTCAGCTGATGCATCTTAATCCCTTTTCTCATGGAAACCTAATCCCCCAATTAAGGAGTCTCATCCTCCTCTTTTGGATATGAAAGCTCTTCCTCTTGGCCTATAAAATGACCATAGGGTAGAGGGATTGAGGAGGTCAGAACTCAGAGAAGATAAACTTATGTTGTTAGTTTGAGATTGGAAATCTTGTCATCTAAGGAGGAGATTGAAGGCATTTGGGAGGGACCTCACAGCATCAAGGCAAAGGTTGTAAGGCTCCTCTTTATCTTTGATCAATACAAATGAACACTTTCTCCCATTGATTTGTCTTATTGAAATGAAGAATGGTTTATAATGTTTATTAAGACATTCAATTCCAAAGTTCCTTGATCATTAGGTTAAGTTTTGTTTGGATTATTATATCGCATATGCTTTTGATCCTTTTATGGTCTATGATTGCAGGTCTTATCAAGCATTGAGGAGCTGCATCAAATCACAACAAGGGATCTTCATCGAGCATTTCGTGAAATAGGTAAGCGGCTCATCCATTAACCTTAATTCTTATCATTCAAACAAGTCCAACTTAGTGAAAGAGTCAGTTCAATTGTCTTGCTTGTTTGTAGTTTCCGTCAAGGATCTAAGGAGATTACTCTTGTCCGCAAGAGGGATTTGTTCGATGTAACAGCAACAGAGATTCTAAAGAGGTTCAGGATGCAGGACTATAGACCTATGTCTATGCCTATGATTACAAACTAAAGGAAAATAGATGCATCAGAGGACGAGGACGTTGATCCCACCTTGTATAGACAGCTTATCGGTTCCCTCATGTATCTGGTCAACACTAGGCCATATATCTACTTCGCGGTCAACACTCTCAGTCAGTTTATGGTGGGACCGAAGAGAGTGCACTGGACAATAGCAAGGCACACATTTTAAGGTATTTGCGTGGCACAGTCAAGTATGGATTGAGGTATACTCGAGGTGATGGTATCGGTTATGTGGTTTCACAAACGTAGATTGGGCAGGCGGTTCAGTGGACCGGAAGAGCACATTTGGGTGTTGCTCCAACGTTGGATCAGGGGTGGTCTCTTGGTGCAGTAGGAAGCAGAAGTCCATGGCATTGAGCTCTACAGAGGCAGAGTACATGGCAACTACGATGGCCACACGTGAAGTTATATGGCTTCGGAAGCTGCTAGTGAGCTTGTTCAGTGAGAGGATGGAGGCGACAAATATCTACTGTGATAATCAAAGTTGCATTAGGCTTTGAAAATCCAGCATGTTTCATGATAGGTTGAAACACATAGACATCCGATATCACTTCATCAGAGATTATGTGGAGCGTGGAGCAATCCAGCTATAGCATGTTCCCACAGAAGAGCAGGTTGCAGATATACTCACGAAAGCTCTAGGAAGAGCTAAGTTCATCTATTTCAGAGAATAGATGGGTATAGTGGAGAATCCATTTCAGTAGCAGTTGGATCGTATTATTCAACAGGCACAGTCAAATTCTAAGGGTTAGCAGCAGAACCAGTAGCAGTGAGTTACTGAGGGGCGCAAAGATAGTTGGACGCAGGTTGTTACTCAGTAGACAGAGCAAAGTTAGATGCAATCAGAGACTCAATGGGCATTTGCAGAGAAAATTGTTGGGATTTGGTTCTCAGTCGTAGTAGTTGTAGCAGCAGCAGTCGCATGAGATTAGTTGTTGCACAGAGCAATGTTGGACACAGTGCAGGGTGGCACAATGCAGATGTCAACAATAATGCAAATGCAGGATGGTTCAACAACAAAGTTAGTAGATGAATCAGAGTATGTGCAATAGCTTGATGGACAGTGAGAGGTTGTTGCAGATGTCAGACATTCGTAGCGTGAGGGAAGATGTTACAAGAGAAGACAGAACACCTTCCTTGCTAAGAGGGAGTGTTAGTTTTTGTAACATCAGACAAGTTTTCTAGTCTCGATTCGTGTCAAAGAGGCTAAAAGCACGAGATCTTCAAAACCCAGTAAAGGTTTCGTGAGATAAGCTTGCGAAACACCTTAATTAAATTAATTGGCCATCACTTAAATTTTTCCTAAGTCTAACTTAGGAAAATTGGTTAATTAATACTAATTAATTAAGGAAAGGTGAGAAAGCTATAGAAATTCACATGAACTGAGTTTGAAATGATCTTAGCCATCGAATGAGATCTAATCATGGTTGTTGGTGATCCGACGAGAGATTATACAAGCAGGTCGATGGGGATGGAGATAGACACATCGAAGGAGAGCGAGTTCCTTGGTAGATCAAGTTATCCAACTGTAGAGGTCGAGCAAGGAAGAAGAGTTCGATCTAGAAGGAAAGCAGAAGTGAGAGGGATCAACAACAACGATGTCAGGTGAATTTCCAGCGTTCGAGAGTCAGTCGCAAAAGGACCACATTATTTCTTAGTGAGGCTACCTAGGGCCTGCATAAAAGGCTTTAGAGGGCAGTTTGATTTAGCTGGAGAGGAGGTCGAATCAGGTGCTAGTGGCTGAAAGAGGTTCCAGGAGACCAAGTGAGTCATCTCCAATGGTTGAGTTGGGTAGAACAACAAGATCAAAGCAGCTCCACCGGCAGTGCGAGTATAGCTTGAGTAGAGGTAACGCAGAGGCTGACGTAGGGGTTTCAAGTGGCCCAAGTTGAGCTAGTTTCAGAGAAAAGATCAGCTATTGGTTGAGACAAATTGCCTCACTAATATTTTGGCCAGATCATTTTGTTGAGGATTGCCAATTTGGGCATCCAAATATTGTACTCAAATTTTCGTTGTTGCATATAATAAAATAAACTCTCATCTGCTGCACCGATTTTCCCTAATGGGTTTTTCTGGGGATTTTTGTCCAAAAATATTGGTGTCATTTTTATTTTGTGTGTGCATCTATTTTCTCAGTTCCAGTTTATTTTCCGCAGCGTAATTTTACTATGAAGAAATTGTTGTGTGATTTATTAGTTATTTGTCGTAACAAATAAACTGCATAATTAATCAGTTCAAAGAATAAATTCCAATTGTTGAATTTCAAGGAATTTTCACAAGTTCCATTGAAAATCATGATGAAATTTGGCTAGTGGATAGTGGTGCTTCCACGCACAAGACTGGAAGCCATGATCATCTATCTAAATTGATTGAAAAGAAGTTTACTCAAAAGGTTGAGCTTGGATATAATGGAAAATATGAAGTCAGAGGGGTACGAATTGGAGGACTATATTGTCTCATTGGTTACTCAATCGAAGCTCTTCTACACAACACTACTGAACTTAGTGAGATTTGGCATCAAAGGTACGCTCATACGCATTACAAAGCTTTGGGAGATTGAAAGATTTTGTTAAAGGTGTACCTGAACTTAAAGCAAACCATGGAGTATGCAAAGGATCTGCCCTTCGGAAAAATGTTAAAGGAAGATGCACTAGTAGTGATAATAGAGCCAAATGAATATTAGATCTCGTGCATTTTGATGTCTGTGGGCCCATGCTTGATAAAACCTTGGGTGGATGCTTGTATTATGTATCTTTCATTGATGACTATTCTTGCAAAACATGGATATATCTTTTGAAGACCAAGGATCAAGTATTTGAGAAGTTTCGTGAGTTCAAAGCGTGTGTGAAAATTCTACAGGAAGAAGAATCAAGACACTGAGGTCTGATAATGGTGGGAAATATTTATCAAATGAATTAATAGATTTCTGTAGGGATGATGGAATTAAGAGGGAGCTAATAGTTCCCTACTACCCCGAACAAAATGGAACTGCAGAAAGAAATCATAGAACTATATTGGAAGTTGTCAAATCTATGCTTCATGACCAAGAGATGCCTATGTTTCTTTGGGTAGAAGCTACAAGTACTGTTGTCTACGTTCAAAACCGATGCCCACATCAAATTTTGGATTACAAGACTCCTGAAGAAATCTTTACAGGTGACAGACCAAATGTTGAACATTTAAGAATCTTTGGTTGTCTTGTTTTTGTTCATGTGCCCAAAGAGAAAAGGACAAAGTTGGAACCATCAGGGAAGAAGGGTACTTTTGTTGGCTACAGTGAGAATTCAAAGGCCTTTAGGGTCTATATTTCAGGGCAACGATATATTGAGACTTGCAGGGATGTTATTTTTGATGAGGATGCTGCATTTTGGAAGTCCAAGGGTTCACACTTGGACTCTGATGATGAAGTACAGTTGGTCCCAAAGAGTGTGGAATCAAGGTCAAAAGAACCTAAACGTATGAATGAAGACCCACACGAAGAAAACATTGATCATGAACCTGTTGAATCTACAAAAGTTCTTGTAGCTGAGACAAGAAAGAGACCGGCCTAGTTAGAGAAAACAGTGAAGGAAGTTGAAGGCCATGTTGTTGCTCGTGGAACTTTTAGGGAGATCAAGAAGCCAAAGAAGTATTATGGTTATAAAGCCTTGATGTGTAAGATCATTGAGTCTGAACCATCTTCCTATGAAGAAGCTATTGAAGAACAAGTATGGAAAGATGTGATGACTAAAGAATATCAATCCATATTGAAGAATGATGTTTGGGAAATCGTGCCTAGACTAGAAGGAAAGTCTGTTGTGTCTTCAAAATGGATCTACAAAATAAAACGTGATGTCGATGGAAGTGTTGAAAAATACAAGGCTAGATTCATGGCTCGTGGATTCTCCCAGAAAAGGAGAGGATTATGAAGACACCTTTGCTCCCATTGCCAGGTATGCATCTATTAGATCTATTATTGCTCTTGCATATATTGTTGGTTGGAAGTTGCATTGCATGTCAAAACAACTTTTCTAAATGGGATCATTGAAGAAGAAGTCTATATTGAACAACCTCGAGGTTTTGAGGTCCATGATAGAGAGACACGTGTTTGTAATTTAAAGAAGGCCCTATATGGCCTGATGCAGACCCCTCATGCATAGTAGTCTTGAATTTATGGTTATCTGTTGAGCCTTGGCTTCAAGAAGAGTGATGTTGATCCGAATCTATATTTCAAGGTTGTTGAAGGTGAACCCCTAATATTGCTATTGTATGTAAACAATTTGTTTCTGACAGGAGCCGAAGTACTGATTGTCCGGTGCAAGAGGGAGTTGGTATTCGAATTTGAGATGAAGGATCTTGGCCTCATGCATTACTATTTGGAATTGGAAATTTGGAAAAATCCTAATGGGATCTTTGTAGGCCAAGGCAAGTACATTGTTACGATTCTTCAGAGATTTGGCATGATGGATTGCAAGTCCATGGACACTCCTATGGTGACGAATTTGAAGAAGATTCGAGATAGTGATTCTGATTTGATTGATCCAACTATGTATCGCAAATTGATTGGCTCGTTGAATTATCTTGTGAACACCAGGCCTGATATTTGTTATGTTGTGAATACATTGAGCCAATTCTTGGTTGAGCCTCATTGTGTACATTGGGTTGCAACTAAACACATATTGAGATACTTGCAAGGTACCATTGAGTATGGTCTGATGTATGCTTCTAATGGGGATCATAAATTGTATGGTTTCTCTAGTGTTGATTGGGTTGGTCGCACTGATGATAGAAAGAGCACCTTTGGACACTGTTTTAGCTCGGGATCTACTATGGTTTTTTGGTCTAGCATAAAACATACCTCTATTGCTCTGAGTATAGCTAAAGCTGAATACATTGCTGCTAGTGCAGCCTGTTGCAAGGCTATATGGTTTCGAAAATTGTTCTCTGATTTGCTTGATCAAATGTTGGAGTCGACTATCATATATTGTGATAATCAAAGTTGTGTAAAGCTTTATGAGAACCTGGTATTTCATGACAAATCAAAGCACATTGAAATCAAATATCACTACATCCAAAATATTGTCCAAAGAGGAGTTGTGAGGCTCGAATATGTTCCTACTGATGAGCAGGTTGTTGATGTGTTGACAAAGCCATTGTCCGGATGAAGTTTGGTTATTTCAGAGAACAACTTGGAGTTGTTGAGAACCCCTCTTTGAGAGAGAGGGAGCACTGATTACATAGCATCATATTATGGACCATCTCCTGTAGGTTGTGTGTTGTGAGACCTTGTGGTCCGAGAGATGTATTGTTGATTCCTCCTATAGGTTGTGTGTTGTGAGACCTTGTGGTCCAGGAGATGTATTGTTGATTCCCCCTGTAGGTTGTGTGTTGTGAGACCTTGTGGCCTAGAGATGTATTGTTGTTTCCTCCTGTAGGTTGTGTGTTGTGAGACCTTGTGATCTAGGAGATGATGATTCCGCCCTTAGGATGTGCATTGTGAGACCTTTTGGTCGAGGAGATGATTTGAGATGGACGTTATGTATCTTTCCTTATGATGAGATTGGGAGAGAGAGACTTGGAAAGAAATCTCTTCCTTAGGCTGTGGGATGTGAGACCTATGATTTGTTAGGGAAGAATGATCTTGAGAGAGAATGAAAAAAAATTATCTCCCTAGCTAAGAGGGAGTGTTGAAAATTTGGATGGCTACAGTCGTTATTCTTCATTAAAAATAATGAAGAAATATTGTTTTTTTGTCAACCCTATAAGTCGGCCTCATTAGGGCTAATTATCCCACATGAAACACATAAAAAGGACATCGTTGGCACTCATTTGGGCATCGAATCACATCAGGTTCGGTTTGCAATTTCAGAGAGTATCTCCACAAATGCGAAGAATAGAAAGACGACTTTTTCAGCTGCATTGATTTTTCCTTTTGAAGCTACATTGACTACATTTGAATTGGGCAATCTTGGTATTTATTTGACTTCAATTCAGATCATCTTTGGAAGCCAAATACTTCACAACTCTATTGATTCTTGCTAACTGTGATTTCACTCTCACATCTGGACGTTGACCTGAGTTGATTGCTTTCCTTGACTGTGGATTTGACCAAGATTTTTTGACTGGTGTGTTGACTTTTTTTGTGGTGGATTCATGACTGATTTCACCTCTCATTATAGTCACCTCAGGACCGAATTTCGGCTTCATTGTGCAAACTATTACAATTGACCTAAAATTGACTTTTCTCTCTCTATTGACTGATTTTGACTGGTACTTTATTGAGGTCAGATTTGGATTTATTGGAATATTCTTGATGTACTTTTGATGGACAGAATCTCTCTCTCATAAGGAAATAATTTTGGTTGGGTTTTCCCCTTGTGGGGTTTGCCCTGCCTGTGAGCCTAATTCTTGGTGTCTTTGTCTATTGTTCATTGTTTATTGTGATCTTTGCTTACTTCTCTTATTGAAGAATTGAATGGTTCAAGTTTTTCATGTATAGCTACTTGATGATTGAAGTATAAAGAAGGAATTGATTGCATCATTAGAAGTTATCAATTGTGAAAAACTATTTTAGTCCTAGCTACACTAGAATTTCAACACATTCCGGTGCTAGATGGGAGTGATTCCAGTGGAAGACAGGTTTGGTACAGAACTAAGGCCAGAACCGTAGATTTAACATGTAGAACAAGCATGTACAGAAAAAGCACTATACTAGTGACGGTGCCCAAGTTGAGGCCACAAAACTAGTGGCTTAAAAAATTAAGCATGATGGGAATAACTTGCTCTAATACCACTATTGGACCTCACGTAAATAGAACACGGGGTATCATTTCATTAAACAAATGTACATATAAATGTTGAATTTTCTACAAGGTACACAATAGAATTCTATTTTCTGTCAGATAATTACCTCCTAATGATTTTACACACAATATCCTTATGCTACTAATATCATTGAGAAATTACACTTCAGAAAACATCAATAGTAAATGCAGCGGAAACAAAAAGAACATAGAAGGACAACCATGCACAATAGAGACAATATTTTTACCCTAGGAAACCCAACCTTGGGAGAAAACCCAACTTTTCTTTAGGAGAAATTATTCTTCAGCAAGGTTTACAAATCCAATTTGTCTAGAAATATATGTTAATATCCAAGTCAAAAAATACCAGTAAAACCTAGTCAAACTCCAAGAAGTCAACTTTAGTCAATCAAGCCAAAAGTCAACATTGGTCAAATAGTTAGCGTGTGGTCAAATTTGGCCCCGTGACATGCAGTCAACCCTTAGGCCTATATTCAACTCTTGTGGTTGTGGTAAACTCTTGTAGCCTGTAGTAAAATCTGTGGTTGTGGTCAATTCCGACGGCCTAGTCAAATCTCAGACAAGTAGCTTGGTCAACAATTAACTCATCCTCCTTTTCTCCACATGTGTTGCTATCCAAGAGACCTCAGAAAGATGAAGAAGAAAGCTCACTTCCTTGGTGGAGAAAAATGAGATGTCATATCATTTATATATACTAGTCAAATGGGGATAAATTAACCCAAGGGACACATCCTTCATGAGTTGGGCCAATTTGTCTTCCTAGGTCGACTTGGTGCCCCCCAAAAAAAAATATTTTAATTTTCTTAGGCTGACTTGGAGACCTCTTTGGCCATTCGGGAATGCCTCCCAATGCTACAAAACATCAACAATAAATACATTTCTTTGACCCTTGGTTTTATATTCCAAGAGGTCTCTTGGACTTCTCATAACTCTTCACATTGACTTGTGGCTTTTTGCCTTCCACACAAGTGAATATGATACAATTTCACATAATCTCCTCAGTATTTTGTTTCCAACACTAACCCGTCAATCAATAGGTGCATATGAGATGTGGACATGGAAGGGGTTAACTTCATGGAAGATGCCATAGTCTTGGTACCAACTTTTGGAGTTCCAACATCTTGAGTGTAATGATGTGAAAGAGCAATTGTGGGATCTAAGTTACCCCTTTCCTTAGCCTATTTTTACCACCCCTCTTATGCGCATTTTTCTTCAATGATTTTCTTTTTATTTTCATCCATAGCTTGGGTTACAAGCTCATTTGATACATTTAAATACCCCTTAAAGATGTGCTTCATTGCTCATTGGGGTTGAAGCATTCAAAGTTCCTTTTATTTAGAAAGATTATGATATGCCAGGAGGGGGTGAGAGCTAATGAGGGGGCTAGAGCTCATGTTAGGCTCTTGTCCATGCTCTTGTGCACGCACTATAAATTTGTCCCAACCATCTTTTTCATTTTATGATTATCTTTCTTGTGTGGTCACATATGCTTTAACTCTCTTTTAGCTACATCAACCTCTTAAGGGAAAAAAATTCAGAAGTTTGCTCAAAGATCAAGATAAATGGGAGCTAGTATCGATGATAGATAACAATCAACCTAAAGAATGGAGTTGTGGATTAAAGGGATACGTGGAAAGTAGTAATTATGGATTATTATGGGCTTGCTATATCAATCAATGCCTCCTATTCATGTCCCTCATCGACAGGGGAAAGAAAAGCCACAAGGAAGGTCACACTGGACTAGGGGCAAGGGATAACCACCAAGGTGAGGTGTGGGAGAAAAGATACAACCAAGAGGGGTCAATCATCCAACTCAACCTGTGATCCATACTAGAATGCCCTTAACATTAAATGAAAGAACATGACTATAGAAATGGTTAAGGTACCTACAAATAGGTGACACACCTTCATTCGAGAAGTAATCTAGATGATGAAAAGCACTAACAGGAGCGTGTTTAGAGGGCTTCAAGGCATAATTATCTGCATATCATCATAGGGTTGTTGGCAGGCAAGTTGAACAAATAGGAGAAAAGTTTTCTCCTAGGGGTCAACCATTTGGGTGGTAACAGGCACCTTTCAGGTTTTTTCTCTACTAGCGTTTCAAGTTAATAGCCTAGAGGTTGTGATCTTTGGTCATGGTTGATATGTTCATATTTTCTTTTCAACACTAGTGTGGCTCAATTGCCTGTCAAGTCAATAGATCTTTTGTCATAAGGTAACACACCATGGCCTCATCTAACCTTTCTATGATCCGTCACAATGGCAAGTCTAGACAGCTAGTTGGTGATGTCACCCAAGGCTCACCAGATTTTTATCCCAAAGGTGTATGAAGAGGTAACGACCCTTGTCTATCGAATTCTCTATACTAACTATCATGAGCCTTAGGAAGGTTCCATTCATTGCTATTTTGTTGGGAGGATACCCCTTGACGCAATTTTTTGAAGCTAGGTTTGTAAGTGTGAGGCCCTTGGATATGTAAGAATATCATGATGGTTCTTAACCACTAGACCAATGACTTCTTGGTTGATAAAGCATCGCAGATTGCTCGCGCAATTTGGGTATACTTGCTTGACCCACATATGCAAATTGAGCCACCCATACAATAGATTGTCACCTCTTTAAGGGAGTTTATCCATGAAGATCTTGAAACATTTTTCAACCCTCATCCTCAACACTATGTTTGTGTGTGATAATCTATACCGACACCTAAAGAAATTTATTTACATCCAAATTGATTGGCTAGGTGCATCGCTAACTAGTTCGCTATATTAATCTACCCAACACTTGTTTCCATTACCAAAGTCCCAACCATTGCATTCAAGATTGCCCACTAATCAGCCTAGTTGAAACTAAAACAATCTCACCTTCATAGACCCCTTCCACTCCTAATGCTCCGAAGGTACCTTAGGCGAGTGAGGGGGTATGGATAGAGGTTGTGCATAATAGGAGGAATGAAATGTGGCCAAATTGTATTGTACAAAAGCTCCAACTCAAAAGCCCCTAACATTCTAGGCCTCCTCAATAATTGACCCTAGTAAATAGGCAGCTCCCAAGGCCTCAATAACCCCCTGTAGCTCCATGCATGCGGATGTTTGTCATCGGTGAACCCGTCATTCGCCACCACTTCTAGAATCCCAATAGTTCATTTTTCTCTCAGTATATGGTATCACCAAAATGCCAAAACAAGGCACCCTCAACAATTTTTGGACTAGTGCATTGACTTGTGGCAAGTCCTTGAAAACAAAAAGGCATAGATATATGATGTCATTAGTTCCCAATGAAATAGAATAGTTAAGGCCCTGATGGCCCTAACAAAAAGATTGACTTCTACTAGTGGGATAGATATTCTCTATATACAAGAGGTCAAAATCGTTGGTTTTATGCTTCATACTGCATTGTCAATCATTTGGCTCGAAGCTAGAACTTTTATTCATGTCATAATAATAGAATAGGGGGAGTCACAATCCTTATCTGCGAAGTTTGGTAATCTTGTTGTTGAATGGGGTACATACCCCTAAAGACATGGAGATTCTTGTTAACTTGGGCAATTGACTTTTAGGTTTGGCCAATGTTTATGCCTCTAATGTTACCAGTGAACATACAAGATTTTGGAGTTGGATCATTGATGACCTCCCTAATTCTCCTTGGCTCATATGTGCGGATTTCAAATGGAGTGCAAAGATGGCACAAAAGAGGCACTTCCTATATGGGTGTTGATTAGAGAGGAAGAGGCATGGTGGCCACTAAAGTCCCTACACAGGCTCTATGACCCTAACGATAATTGGAGACAAGATTTTATTGATCTTGATTCACATGGGCCAACATTCACAAAGGGGTTGAGAGACTAAAGATGAACAGATCCCTAGGGAGGTATGTAATGGGGTTAATTAACATAATGTGGCCATAATCATAGAATAAATCTCACTAGGTAGTTGGTGGCTAATAAATGTAATACTGAGTAGTAGTTGACATAGACCCCTAGGAATACTCATGAGAGAGTATATATACACATGAATATCATCGTATTGAATATGTTGGATATTGCATTGTACAAGTGTGGGTTGTGGAGTAATTCCTTCCATAAGTAATTGATGGAATTATCCTCCCTTAAGAATTTTCTCAACATTCTTATTGATTATTCTTGTGTGGACACCTTAATTCATCTGAAGTTAAGGATTTAGTCTTCATCTACTAAGGTTCACTACAGCACCTTTCTTGACAAAATTTGCAAGTATATCATATAGAACACTGATTTTGGGAATCAAGAGTTAATCTATGCATTCATATTGATAGTTTTTAATTCAGGTATGTTTGTAGCAAGCTGCAGCCCCAACAACCTATTCATATGACAATTAATGACCTATTCATTCATAAACAACCTACATGTATAAATTTGGAGTCAACATGGAGGGCTGATGTTATAGAGTTGCCTGACCACATGTTAACGTTATTATGCATTCCAGCATGGTACACCTTTTTTACAGTACTGGTAGGTCTATTTTTGCTGTATACTTCTGTTTATAACTTTATTATTCTATTCCCTCTACGTTCCAAGTTTCCTGTTCCCATTTATGTTTGTCAAATATAAAATTGAGATATGTTGCATTTTATTTGGCACATAAAGCTATGAGGATGTAAAAGCCCTGTGATGATAGTTAATAATGGAGTGCATTGTACACATGGAGTCAGACTGAACACCTGGCTAGTGGACACTGGAAATGATGTGTACTTACTGTTGATAATTTTCTCACTATGATAGAAGGATAGGTAACACCCTCGAGTGAGGTCTATACCTTGATTGTGCCATTGAACACCATTGTTACCATAGATTGTATGGGAGGAATCAGACTCTAATAGCAACATGATCAAATTTTTTCTAGAAGGAATGATGATGGGCTCTGAGGCACTAAAGATAGGCATCATTTTCTTGTGGTCACAAGGTGGGCTGTGAGCTACTTCCTATTGGAGAGGATTAGCATTGAACCATGGATTCGGTATTCATGGGGAGGTTCGTTAGTTGGCCATGTGACTTTTCCTACCAATGCAAGACCCTCCATTGTGCAAACAAAGCATTGGCATAATAATTATAATCCATTGCTTGATTGAGTAAGCATGCATTTCATGCTTATTCTCATGGCTTAATCCTCTCATTTTGTATTGTAGTTTGTATTACAGCTGACAGGTATGGAAGACAAAGTCCTCTTAACAGAATGCAG
This sequence comes from Pinus tabuliformis, assembly GCA_031772625.1. NCBI lineage: Eukaryota > Viridiplantae > Streptophyta > Pinopsida > Pinales > Pinaceae > Pinus > Pinus tabuliformis. The sequence continues at coordinate 6,734,671 of CM062804.1, read as the reverse complement.
CAAAAATCCAGTATCACTGTTTTTGAGTATTAATATGAGTATCTGAATAGAGGAGACACCATGTAAAACTTAAGCTCTATTGTAGCATTATCTCCCTAAGCCCCAGTAATTGACTAAAATTTTAAAAAATAATTAATATAATTACCTAGAAGAGAGCCTCCTGTTCTTAGAATAAATTAAAAGCCTGTCTTCTTGACAGGGTTGGGCCTGCATTGTCGAGAAAAAGAGTTAAAAGGAATCCAGAGAAATAACCCATTTACTTTTACTGTTTATTACATGCCCCAATCTTATAGACAAATGAAGACAAAGGCACTGACAGCAAGGAAAACTTGGTTGCAAATTTGTGATCAAGTTGACCTGTAAAGCAGCTTCTTTTAAAAAATGCATCCACCTGGCAGCCTCTTTTGAACTCCTTGCTCCCAACTGCCCAAATCCATTGACATTATACAAACTAGAAAAATCTGTACCAACTCAGAAATCAAAGCTAAAACAACAATTTAAAAACAAGAATATACCCTGCTATGAACAAAAAATCCATCCCAAACTTCATCCTTTAAGATGCTTTCGTCAGAAAAGGCTTACCTTAAGGTTATCATCATGATTAGAAGAATCATATAAAGTGAAAACAAATAGGACCTGCAAACAATACATTTTATACCTCATGTCAAAAGTGCTTTAATCGCTTGATCATATCTCAACTATAGATGTGCATTAAAGGTTTGAAAAAATAGAGATGTTCTCTAAGTTTGGCAGCCAGTGTAAAGTGCTTGTACTTTTCTGTAAATATTCTCTCTTCCGTTGTCTGCAACTCGTATGCAGGGGTTGATATGCACTGTTTTTACAGGTTCCTGAAAGGGAGGGAAAAAAGGTAACCATGTCATGTTACAAAATGGAAGATATATGAATCATGTATTCTAAGGTCATTGAGAATGACGTTGCCTCATATCACCTGTATCACTGATCCTCGAGACATATTTGTCCCTACCTGACATGGTATAACTGTTCTCATGAAATGTGAAAGCATTTCATATATTTCAAAAAAGAAAAAAACCAATAAAGCAGATTCCAAACATAGAAACAAGTAGATAGCTAAACTTTTCTCATTTCCACTCTCATAAAACCAAGGATCTGCAAGGAAACTAAAGCAAATAACTAGGACATTTAGCACTAAACATCAGTCAAGAAGCATATAAAACAGATCATGAAGAACCAATAAATTGCTTTCTTTTCTCATTGGAAGAGAATCCTTCAACTTGAGATTAAGATTATTTTGTGTTATTTGACTTTATAACATGGAGCTGGAGAAAAAGGTCAGGAGCACATACAGTGGCATAAATATAGACAGAGATGATCCTATCAGAATTTAAGATATGGAATTATAAAAGAAAATCAAAACATATACAGAGAATATTGCAGAATTGCAGTATACTTGTCAGCAAAATAGCTTATGGAGCAACTCCCAACAATTATAGATGATTGGCAAATCTTTCCAATGTAAAATTCCATGAATGCTCATGCAAAACATGGACTTCCCACAAAGGTTTTTGGTACTGTAAATACATTGAGGTGAGCAACTTATTTGAGCCAAAATCAATTTTAAGTTTACAAAAACACGTCCATTAGTGAAAGTTAGGTCCCCTTGCTAGCTCAATAAAGTTTTACTAATGAGATTTAATTGAAGAAATATCTGAAATTGGCAAAATATAGGAAGTTCAATTAGCAATACTTTAGTTATGATCTATGAACCATGAACCACACTTCAAAAAAACTTGAGCAGAGGCACTACAACATTCTACTTGTAAAGTGAGGGAACACATGGAACAATACAGATGCTTCTTAAATTATTCAGGTCCATGCATTGGTGGGCTTTTAGGTCACAAAACATATTTCAACCATATTTGACATGAAATTTGTATGCAAATAATGTAGTCCCAACATTTCAGCTCATTCGTAAACTGCAAATTAACTCATTTGTTCATCTTGGCTCACATTAACTACCCACTGACCAGGGATTGACAGAACCTAGTAGCACATATGAGGCACCATGAATATGTGTGTGTGCAGCTACTTAAATTTATGTTGGACGTGATGTCTAACAGTACCCACAATGTGGTTTTGATTCTGATTATGCAACTGATTATATGATGTTGATAATTAATTGTCTGCTTCAGATTTTACATGCATAATTTTATATGCTGATATGTATGCATATGAGAGGTTACTCTAGTGAATTACAATTGTATCTGCTTATCTTATATAGGCAGTCCCAAATTCCAATGGGAATATGGTTATGACTTTTATGATGTAAAAATGATAATTATGATGCATATGATTTTATGGGAATCCAGCTAATTCCGATTATATTTGCTAATCCAGTGTCTTGATATGTATGTGATCCCAGTGGGGATGTGGTTATAATGTTTGTGGCTATATGCCGATTGATGAATTAACCTGCAGATTGCTGATTCCACGGGGTTCCAGTGGCAGCACCATTACAGACAATATCAATAGCAAGTAGGCTATCGCATACATTCATATGATATAGTGTCAACTACCCACTGACCAGGGGTTGACAGAACCTATTAGCACATATGAGGCACCATGAATCTGTGTGTGTGCAGTTACTTAAATTTATGTTGGACGTGATGTCTACCAGTACCCACAATGTGGTTTTCATTCTGATTATGCAACTAATTATATGGTGTTGATGACTAATTGTCTGCTTCAGATTTTACACGCATAATTTTATATGTTGATATGTATGCATATGAGAGGTTATGGTACTCTAGTGAATTACAATTGTATCTGCTTATCTTATATAGGAAGTCCCAATGGGAATATGGTTATGACTTTTATGATGTAAAAATGATAATTATGATGCATATGATTTTATCGGAATCTAGCTAATTCCGATTATATCTGCTAATCCAGTGCCTCGATATGTATGTGATCCCAGTGGGGATGTGGTTATAATGTTTATGCCTATATGCCGATTGATGAATTAACCTGCAGATTAATGATTCCACAGGGTTCCAGTGGCAGCAACATTATAGACAATATCAATAGCAAGTAGGCTATCACATACATTCATATGATATGGTGTTCTCATGATTTCTTGGCAAGTTCTGTTATGGAGGACACAAGAAACTTTCCCAAGCAGGCATTCTTATGGACTCAACATATATGAGTTTGGATAGTAGTGGTCAGAGGTTTGCGAAGGGTTGCCCATTCAAGTAGGGGCAAAAGTGCCGAGAGGATTGGAGATGATTTCCCACCATTTCTCCTCCAAAAACATAACAGCTTTGGGATTGTTATGGCAAAATCTAGCAGTCCAGTGCAAAGCCTCACTAGGTAACCTAGGTCTTAGGGCAACAAAGAGATCAGCCACCAATATCACCTCAATGGCCTCTCTCCTGTGGTTTAGTGGTCAGATGTTATCCCCACAAGAGAGGCTTCCTTGGAAAGGCTTAGAGGATAGATGACCTAGTGTTACTAAGACAAGTGATTCTCTAAGGATCTTGCTAACAATATCACCTAGAAATATCTCCAAAGAAGGAAGGCCCAAGGATGATAAGAGCTTAATGGTTATGGGAGAAGGCACTAGAAAAGCCTTGAAGGCCAAGATGGGATTTACAAATGTTCAAGTACACTTTCAACCAACCCTAATAAATTAAGAGATGGCTACTATAAGTTAGGGTTCTAATGATGGGCAGACTTACAACATGCAAAACCATATAATAGCCAAGAAATAGCCTACAAAAGATAAGATCAACGAAGACTTGAAGGCTATGAGGGAGGTATGCAAGGGATAGGTCAACAAGAAGTTTTTAATGGCCAAAAATGCACAAAACAGCAGCACAATCCTATGACATCAGCCCTAAATTTTATGGTGAAACATGCAACAAATGATGGATTTTGCTTTTAAAACATTAATAAATGCAATTCCTACCTTAAGGACAATAACATATAGGTCCAAAAATGTTATTAGATGCAAATTTTAACCAAACCCTAACCCTTGCTACCATGAAATAGAAGAAAACGAGAAATTTTGAGTGATCAACACAGCAACACTAGTACCTCTATTCAACTGGGCTATGGAATCAAATAGGTTGTGTTGATTTGGGGTAGCATCAAATGTGCTCTAGCCACAAAAATTGGTGGAGAGGCTAAAGCACATGAGATCTCCAAGACCCAGAAAGCAGAATCTAACCATTTTGAAAAATATTAAAATAATTAAATTTTTAATGGAGTCCCTAAGTCTAAACTTAGGAAAAATAAAATATTAATGTGAACTAATATAAAACTAAGTTAGAATGGTTCAAAAGTCATGGATCAAGCCAGATCTAATCTTAGCCGTTGATTAGGGACTTAATCTCAGTGGTTGATGAACCAACGAGAAAAGTATAAGAAGAGACTTGAGGGTCAGTTGGAGGACACACTGAGGGAGACCAGTCAGTTCGATTTTTGGAGCGGGGTTAGCTGAGAAATTCGAACTAGTGGTTTGGAGAGCAGCAAGAGGCAGCAAGTACGGAGCAGAGAATCAAGATCAGCGACAAAAGACCAGCGCACAGGCAGGAGAGACAAACGCTGAGGCAGCGGGAGATTGTGCACTCACTAGAGGGTCTACATGGGTGACGCAGAGAGGCCCATGGCTGACGCAGACAAGCAGGGGCTGACGCATAGTATCTGGGAGCTACGCAGAGGTCAACCAGGATGATGCTGGGACTGGGAGAAGTGCTGGAGAATTTCTCTCTCTGTTGAGTAAGCCAGTTTGGCACCTGGTTGTAGTTGTACCAAAGAATTGTTGAATAATAAAATCCTCCCTTGCTGCACTGGTTTTCCCACATTGGGTTTTTGCTGGGACTGTTGTCCAAAATATCTGTGTCGATGTGCTGATTCTTGTGCATGTGTTTGTTTCAATGTTATGGTGTGATATCTGGAGCAGAATTTATTTTAATGTTTATTGAAGGAATTTCATAAATAACTTATTGAAAATAAGTAGGCAAAGTAAATCAGATGTTGCCGTGATAGAATTTTCACATGGTATCAGAGGGAGTAATCAAAGACAGGAAGGGAAAATTAGTTATGGTTTGAGACCATGATGCAGAGGCATCCACGTTAGGGGACTCGCACAGATTTTCAAAAAATTGCACAAGTGATTTCGATTTCTCCATGTTGGCTTCCAGGATGGAAGAAGAAGTGGCTTGTATGACTAGTTCTGCATCATCAAAAGAATGGTATATAGACAGTGGAGCCTCTTGGCATATGACGGGAATTAGAGAATGTTTCTCAGAGTATCGAGAAGAGAAGATGAACTTTCAAATCACCATGGGGACCAAGGCAAAGTGTACTCCAATAGGGAAGGGTACAATAGTTTTCCAAACAGAATCGGGAGAACGGTTCCGCGCTACAAATGTGTTGCATGTACCAGGATTGGGGATGAACTTACTTTCCGTGTCGCAACTTCAAGGCAAGGACTATGACGTCTACTTCATCAAGGATATTGTATACGTCAAATACCCGAGCTGGAAAAAGAAAGTGCAAATCGGTATCAAAAGTACAACTAGAATCACCAATGGCACTAATAGGCAGTCATGGAGACTGTTGTACCTTAAAAAACCAATTTCCTAGCTGTGGAGAAATTGTGCTTAAGACATTAATGATTATTGTTTGTTTGCCACTTATTTGTCACTTTATTGTTTGTTGTTTTCTCAAATGAAGGACCTGGAAAACTTGGTCTTTAGCCCTTAATACATGTATGACCAAAACATCTCAGAATGCCATTTGTTGCTAGATATGAATGATGAATGAAGAAAGCTTGAAGGAGAAGTTAAAGATAATATGCTGCTTAACACAGAACCTACTATCCGTCACTTAGAAAAATTATGAAAATGAGAACTGAATCATAAACAATATGTTGCTCGACACAGAAACTATTATATGCGACCCTTGGAGAAGTTAAAGATAATATGCTGCCTTACACAGAAACTATTATCTATAACTTAGAAAGGAAGATGAAAACTTCAAGTATAGGAGCACTCTTTTAAGGGATTTTAACTTTATCTACATAAGCAAATAAAGACCTGCAACTTCATTACTATGCTTGAAAGAAGAAAACATAAGATGACACATGACAGAGAAGGTTACAAAATTATACCCAACAATTCATGGAAACTTTTGATTCTTTCATTAATCAACAATTATATCAGGAATACAGTGGCCTAGTCTCCAGGTTCTCCAAAATTCGAACCACCAACCCCTTCTCTGTAAATTTTCCTCTTTTTATACATTGTGAAACAGTTGTTGATCTCTGAAACTGTCAAACTACTAAAACTGTTTCTCTAACTATCTGAAGTAAGAATTATTACAAAATATTACACAGAGGGTAAAGACATCTCAAAAAACAGAAAATAACTGAACATGACAATGACTGCTGGCCTTTCGGCTCTGTTAATCTGTTGTCGAGTTCCTCTGTATATGCCTTAATAATAATTAATCTGCTTTAATCATAATAAACTGTGTTTGACTTGTGCATAACCTGGGCTTACGTATGTATCAGATGCGTTTTGATTGGCCAAAACACCAGAAAATACACCCAATTGCCTTCCTCTTCAGATTCGGTTTTAACATTAATTTTTCTGTTTACACAGCGAAATCGACACAAAATACGCAAAGCGGAACTGAAAGGAATTAACTCTGTTTAATAAATCTATCAGATCTGCCTGTTCAGCGCTCCGTTGACTTCCCATCGCAAATCGCAATTGGTGCTTTCCATTGTTATATCAACCCAATCCTTAATAAACTGCGACAAGACGGACGTGTCGGAGTTATAAAACATAGCATATAAACTATCGGGTCCGAAACCCATCGCAATCGCAATCGGCGCTTTCAATTGGTGCTTGAACTCAAACCTTGCGATATTGCGGACCCGCCGGACTTATAAAGCACATCATATATAAACTATCGGGTCCGGCCATCGCATATCGTAATCTATGTAAATCATATACATATATAAACGTTATGCGATGATCGCGGACCCGCCGGGGCTTATAAAACATAATATATATATGCTTCGGGTCCGGCCTGTTCAGCGCTTTATTAACTACTTATCGCAATCGGCAATCAGTGATTCCCGTGGTAACTTCATACAAATGCCCGCTGCGTTTCGCGATTGTGATCTAATCACATTGCTATCACACACACACACACATATATATATTGATTATGGCTTCATATAACTATTTATATTGCGATTTAACTTAATCACATGGGCCAATTCTTTTATACTTGTTTCTTTTGTGTTTTGATTGCGATATGTAATTTATTACATTTCCCTCTTGCCTTATCTTTTTTTTAAAGATATTTTCAAGTGATTCTTGAATGAAACATGAATATTAAAGGTAACAAAAAATGCATGTTACAACATCTGGCTCCACCTAGGGATAGTGCTTTTGCCACAGAAGCACTAAGAACTGCAGATTAGTGCCTTCACCTCGGGCATGGAGTCATATATTGCTTTGCATAAATTTAAATCCTATGGCATTTGTACATTGATTTCACTCCGGTATTTATAATGAAATGATGCTTATTCTTCAGAATTGGAAGTAATGCTTTAAGTATTGCCCATTGATAGACAGTTGTAGAGTCTCACCATCAAGATTCTCAAGAATGAAGGTATTATTGGATCTTATTTCAGCAATTCTAAAAGGACCATACCAGAGAGGATCAAACTTCACATGTTTACCCTTATCTTCTCTTCTGGTATCGCATCTCAATACTAAATCTGCAACTCTAAAATCAATTTCCTTGGCTTTTCTGTCAAAAATATTTTTCATCTTAGATTGATACAAAATCAAGTTGTCTCTTACCTTGTCCCTGTTCTCGCTTAGCTCCATCACTTTATTCATTCTTCTTATCAAAGCATTTGGTTCTTCTTTCGCCTCCTGAATCATTGCAATCACCGGCTTCACAAGTTGACTTAGAAACAGAGCTTGAGTTCCATATACTAATTCAAAAGATGATTTCCCTGTAGATCTTCTTGTAGTTACTCTAACAGCCCACATAGCAAACTTTAACTTAGAATCCCAGTCTCCTTGATTTTTTGCGATAGTTTTCTTAAGGATCTTCATCAAAGTTTTGTTAGTAGATTCAGCTAATCCATTTCCCTGCAATGGTAAGCTGTTGAATGGGACAAAATAACATTATACTTGTGACAAAAAGCAATGAACTTACTTGAATTAAAGACCTGAGCTTTGTTTGTTATAATTTTGATGGGGCATCCAAATTTGCTGAAAATATTCTCCTCCAGGAACTTCATTACTATTTGATCAATTGCTTTCTTAGTAGGGATTGCCTCTACCCATTTGGTGAAGTAATCAGTTGCTGTGAGAACCCACTTGTGTTGTCCACTTGAAGGTGGATTAATCTCTCCTACAAAATCCAATCCCCATTGTCTGAATGGTTCCTCTATGAAAACTGGAATCAAAGGTAAAGGAGCCAATCTCTTTTTCTCAGCAAAAAGCTGACACTTCTGACAACTTCTAACAAACTTATATGTATCACCAAATAAAGTAGGCCAATAAAATCCTGCCTGAAGAATTTTATGTGCAGTCATCTTCCAACTGTAATGTCCTCCACATAACCCCTCATGATAATCTTTGATTGTTCCTGTAAACTCATCCTCTGTTAAACATAATAATAAAATTCCAACAGGATCCTTCTAGTATAAACTGCCTTCCACAATCATATATGGTTGCGCTTTGATCTTTAGTGCTCTATACTTTGTTCTATCTAGAGATTGGGGGCAAGAAAGAAAGCACAAATAATGAATTATATGCTTATACCATTCTGAACACAAAAACTTATACCTGATCTTCATACCTGGGCCTTGCTTTCCTTCATGTTCTTCAGTTGCTCCTTCATTCACAGGTGTTAGCAGGTTGATTCCCAATGCCTGAAAGTTTGATTCCGTTAACATTTTTGCCAATCCTTGCCCTTCACCAACTTTGTGGGTTTTATGTCCAAGTCATATTCTTGGATCTTGGCTATCCATTTTCCTCTTCTACCTTCTACGTCACCCTGTACTAACACATATTGCAGCATTTGGCACGTAAGCAATGATTTGTGAATGCAGCACATAAGTTCTAAAAGCTTTCAGGGCTTTTACCAAAGCATATACCTGTTTCTCAAGAATATTATATTTAAGCTCAGTGTCCCTGAGAATCTTGCTGAAGAATGCGACTGGCTGTTCTTTCTCTTCATCATTTTTCTGCAATAAGACAACGACTATTGAATTTGAGGACGCAAATGAAAAAACTTGGAAAGGCTTTTGATAATCAGGGTTGATTAGGACTGGAGCTGCCTGCAATGCCTCTTTAATCCTGGAAAATGATTCTTTAGCTTCCTTGGTCCAATGCACTTCATTCTCCTTCTTCAGCATATCAATGATTTCTTTCACGATTTGTGCATAGTTGGACACAAATCGTCTTAGGAAGTTAATCTTTCCCAGAAATTTTTGGATATCCTTTTTACTTCTAGGCAGTGGTATTTTTTGCACAGCTTGTACTCTGGCTGGATCTATCTTTACTCCATCTCTGGAAACAATGTGCCCCAATAGTTTTCCTTCTTCCAAAGCAAAAATGGATTTCTTGGGATTCAGGGAAAGCCCAAATCTTCTACATTTATCAAAAGTCTTTTTCAAATGGTCCAAATGTTCTTCATTAGACTTTGAGAAAATAGTAATATCATCCAAATATATTACTACAAATTTATCTCCCACAAAAGCAATGTTCATAGCCCTCTGAAACATAGCACCTGCGTTCATCAATCCAAAAGGCATTCTGGCATACATAAAGGTTCCCTAAGGAGTTGTGAATATCGTCTTTTTCCTGATCCTCCTTATTCACAACCACTTGGTTATACCCAAAAATCCATCCAGCGTTGACATTCTAAAAGATCCCGTCACCTTTTGCAATACGTGACCCATTAGGCAATGGATAGTTATCTTTCAAAGAAGCCCTGGTGAGATTTCTGAAGTCCACGCACAACCTTATTTCTCCAGTTTTCTTTCTCACAGGCACTAAATTAGCCACCCAATCAGAATACCTGAGCGGACTATTATTTTGGCATCAAGCAATTTTTTGACCTCCTTTTCAATTGATGGTAGAAGCAAAGGATTTATCTGTCTAAGCTTCTGTTTGAAGGGTTTAATTCCCTCCTTCAAGGGAATCTTGTGCTGAATAATATTTACATCATAGGTTTTGAGATCTTCATAGGACCATGCAAAGACATCAACATAATTCTTGAAAAGTTTAATATATCTCTCTTGAAAATTAGGTGAAACTCCACCGTACAATTTTACTAACCTGGGTTTCTCCTGAGTTCTAATGTTATGATCATGAAATGTTCATTTTATGAAATTTTCCCAAAGTAAACAGCCACATCATTGGAATTAAAAAACCTTTCAAGAGGAACAAGTCCCTTTGGCAAAATATTATCTTTCAATTGAAAGATCTTCTGATTTGCTATTGAATCTTTTAAATCATTGACTTCTGCAATTTTTGTTGTCTCTTCCTCATCCTGATCAATTTCTGTGCCCTCAAACTCTTCAATCATAGTCAAAAACTCTTTAATCTGCTGATCATCTTCAAAAACTTGCCAATTTTTAACATTATCAGGAATGGAGGGTCTGTGCCTCATTTCTACCTCATATCATAGTCTTGGATTAATAGGAGGCTTGAAAGTACTAGCAGCCACAGCCAATGAATCTGTTAATCTATTCTCATCTCTTAGAATGAATTGAATGTTAAAAGCTTCAAAAAAGTTCTCAATCAAATCCCATACCTCATTTTTGTATGCCCTAAGAATAGGGTGCTTTGTTTGGCAGTGATCTTTTATTTGCTCAAAATCAGCCCGAATCTCCAAAAGCAGAAATTGACTTAACTCCCATCTGTTTAGCTGTTTGTAGAGCAATAATCAAGGACTCATATTCTACCACATTGTTTGTTGCCTTGAACTCTAATTTAAAGGAAAAAGGGAACATATTACCTCCAGGTGCAATTAGAAGAAAACCAACACCTGTTCCTTCCTTGGAATAAGCTCCATCAAAGAAACATTTCCACACTCCTTTAGTTTGCAGCTCTGTAATTACATTGGCTGAAGTAAGCTGCTTCTGATTATCTTCAACCAGCTCTGCATTATCATGCAGTGTGAAACAAGCAAAGTCATCCTTCTCCTAGCTATATACAAGTGAATTACTTGCTCCATTTTTTGTAATTGTTTTTACAAATCTAGTTTCTCTGTACAATCTCCTCTCTTCCCCACCAAAAATCGGTATAACAACATATGTAAAATCTAGTTTCAAAACACCACCCAATTTAGCCCCCTAGGACCTAGATAGAAGCATTCCAAATCTAACAGGGATATTTGCTACTACTATATCCATGACCAAGCTTCTAGCGGGAATTTGGGCTAGTGACACTGCCAGATGCTTAATAACCCCCAAACACTTAACTTTGTTCGAATCAAAAGAATACAAGTCCCTATAAGGTTTAGTCACTTGTAGATTTAGTTGCTTCATCACTAACAAAGGCATAAGATTATGTGAAGCTCCCAAATCAAACATACAATTATGTAGGAGGAAATCATGAACCAATAAGGAAATATAAAAAGGAGGTATTGAAAAATCTACTTCTTCTACATGTGGACCAAAAACCACTACTGGTTTATCCTCTTGCAGATTTACAGTGTCATTTATACTCTCATTTTCTTTTAAATTAATAAACTCAGCAATCTCCTTTTGATAAATAGGTGTTTTTGCCAATTCTGTAAGGGGAACTTGTATTCTTACCTTTTCCAACTCCTTAGTAAGACTAAACAAGTGACCCTGTTTAGCAGTCCTTTCGTTCTCATCTTCACCTTTCTTCATGACTGGAATTACTTGAGGAATTGAAACAAGTTTCTCCAAAGGAATTTTTTCAGTTTGATCTTGAGAAGACTCACCTTGAAGTATTTGTGCCTTGCCATTTGCGTTCTATTGCTGCTTTCCTTTACTCACTTGTTTTGCAGGCTGAGATTCTTGTGGAGTCGCCTTTGGTGAGGAAGTTGAAACTTGCTGCTCACTTTCATTTTCTTGACTTCTTGATCTTTTCCTAAATCTCAAGTCATACTTCTTATGTAGTTCAACCTGCATAAAATCATAAAATTGTTTCCAATACTCATCAATTTCATTTTCATCATGAATGGCATCTATTTCATCATATACATACTCTTCTCCTTTGATACCAAGTTCATCTTCATCTACTACGTATAATGTAGAAATTTGATCTTCAGGTTGCTCCTATTCTTCACCAGGATCTGCTTCTATATATAATGGTGCTTGAATCTGATTTTTATCTTTTCTTTCCCTTTGCAAGATTTGCCAAGGTTGTCTTCTGTACTTGAGATTAAAGTCCTTATTATACTGTGTTTGCTTCTGAAAATTCTTATTTTCTAACTCTAATTTATTTAACTTATCTGACAAAGTTTTAATTACATTACACATATCCTCCAATGCTTGACTTTGAGAGGATTCCATCTTAGCCTTTCCCTTGTCTTGGATAGGTTGTGTCTCTGGTGCTTTTCCTGCAGCCACCGGATTTGCTTCTATCTCTAATGCATTTGTTTGGATTTGATCAAGGGTTGGAGATCTTCTTTCCTTTAATGGAATCCAAAATTTGATTCAAAAGCCCCTGCAAAAGTTATTTTTGCACCAGCAGGTAGAGGCTAAATCTCCACTGGAAAACTATTGTACAATTTGTTAAACCTTCTAACAAATTCGACCACAGTTTCATCAGACTTTTTTTTATGGCATTAAACTCTGTTAATGAATACCCATGATCTCTTTTTTCTCCCATTTCTGAATGAATAAACGTTCCATCTCTTCCCAAGAAGGAATAGAATTATTGGGAAGCCCTTTAAACCATCTAAGGACTGAACAAAATGTCTTAAAACAACATCTACATGTTCAACATTTTTGTTTTCTGCAAAATTGCAAAATACCGAAACATGATTCTGTGCAGTTTGTTCATCTTCCCCTGTAAAACGAGGAAGAATTTTGAGGTATTCCAGTGGCATTTGATTTAACAGTTGTGGCAATTGAAGAGGTGCATACCTATTCTTCAAGAACGCAAGTACTACCATGTTTATTGAACCTTGATTACAAATAAATGCAGAACCTGACTTAGAAGTAAATAGAGTGTGCAGAGGTGGTAATGTGGTTATTGGTTCAGGTTGAATAATTGTAGCAGGTAAATGAAAAGTAACGGACTCTAAAAATTGCTCTTGACAGTTAGGTTCTTGATGAAAAAGATGACTTTTTATCAGATGAATGTTCGGATAAGTTGCTGCCTCATGCAGACAAATGTAGGAATTGGTCTAATTGGGATCTTAAACTTTCCAACCCTCCTAGAAACTAGCCTTTCAGAATCTGAAAGAGCTTGAACCTTCTGTTGTGAAGTGTCTGATCTTGTATGGGGTCTCCTCGAAGCCAGAGTTATTGCTTTGATTCAAAACAACCAAATATTTCCTCTTCACTGAACAACTAGAGGAAAATATTGAAAACCCCAAAGAAAAGTGTTCTTGTCTTCTCTCCCCGGCAGCGGCACCAATTAATGTTGTACCTTAAGAAACCAATTTCCTCGCTGTTGAGAAATTGTGCTTAAGACATTAATGATTATTGTTTGTTGTCACTTATTTGTCACTTTATTGTTTGTTGTATTCTCAAATGAAGGACCTGGAAAACTTGGTCTTTAGCCCTTAATACATGTATGACCAGAACATCTCAGAATGCCATTTGTTGCTAAATATAAATGATGAGTAAAGAAAGCTTGAAGGAGAAGTTAAAGATAATATGTTGCTTAACACAGAACCTACTATCCGTCACTTAGAAGAATTATGAAAATGAGAACTGAATCATAGACAGTATGCTGCTTGACCCAGAAACTATTATCTGCGACCCTTGGAGAAGTTAAAGATAATATGCTACCTTACACAGAAACTATTATCTATAACTTAGAAAGGAAGATGAAAACATCAAGTATAGGAGTGCTCTTTTAAGGGATTTTAACTTTATCTACATAAGCAAATAAAGACCTGCAGCTTCATTACTATACTTGAAAGAAGAAAACATAAGATGACACATGACAGAGAAGGTTACAAAATTATACCCAACAATTCATGGAAACTTCTTATTCTTTCATTAATCAACAGTTATATCAGGAATATAGTGGCCTAGTCTTCGAGTTCTCCAAAATTCAAACCACCAACCCCTTCTCTGTAAATTTTCCTCTTTTTATACATTGTGAAAAAGTTGCTGATCTCTGAAACTGTCAAACTACTAACACTGTTTCTCTAACTATCTAAAGTAAGAATTATTACAAAATATTATACAGAGGGTAAAGACATCTCAAAAACAGAAAATAACTGAACATGACAATGATTGTTGGCCTTTCGGCTCTGTTAATCTGCTACCGAGTTCCTCTATATATGCCTTAATAATAATTAATCCGCTTTAATCATAATAAATTGTGTTTGACTTGTGCATAACCTGGGCTTACGTATGTATCAGATGCGTTTTGATTGGCCAAAACACCAGAAAATACACCCAATTGCCTTCCTCTTCAGATTCGGTTTTAACATTAATTTTTCCATTTACACAGCGAAATCGACGCAAAATACGCAAAGCAGAACTGAAAGGAATTAACTCTGTTTAATAAATCTATCAGATCCGCCTGTTTAATGCTCTGTTGACTTCCCATCACAAATCGCAATCGGCACTTTCCATTGTTATATCAACCCAATCCTTAATAAACTGCAACAAGACGGACGTGCGAGAGTTATAAAACATTGCATGTAAACTATCAGGTCCGAAACCCATCGCAATCGCAATCGGCGCTTTCAATTGGTGCTTGAACTCAAAACTTGCGATATTGCAGACCCACCAAACTTATAAAGCACATCATATATAAACTATCGGGTCCGGCCATCGCATATCACAATCGGTGTAAATCATATACATATATAAATGTTATGCAATGATCGCGGAGTCGCGGACCCGCCGAGGCTTATAAAACATAATATATATATATATATATATATATATATATATATATATATGCTTCGGGTTCGGCCTATTCAACGATTTATTAACTGCTTATCGCAATCGGCAATCAGTGATTCCCGTGGTGACTTCATACAAATGCCCGCTTTGTTTCGCGATTGCTATCTAATCGCATTGCTATCTCACACACACACACACATATATATATTGATTATGGCTTCATATAACTATTTATATTTCGATTTAACTTAATCGCATGGGCCAATTCTTTTATACTTGTTTCTTTTGTGTTTTGATTGTGATATGTAATTTATTACATTTCCCTCTTGCCTTATCTTTCTTTTAAGATATTTTCAAGTTATTCTTGAATGAAACATGAATATTAAAGGTAACAAAAAATGCATGTTACAACAGAGTCAAGGACTTTGACGAACTATGGCACAGAAGAATGGGACATTTGCACCATGAGGCTCTAAGAATTCTCAGGAGCACTGTAACAAGAGTTCCGGATCTTAGTATGGAACGAGATGATGTATGCAGAGAATGTGCTCTAGAAAAGTATCCCAAGGCAACATTTCCTAGGAGTAAACACATGGCCAAGAGTGTACTAGGATTGATACACTCAGATATCTGCGGACCTATGTTCACCAAAGCTCTTAGTGGTGCTGAGTATTACCTACCTTCATTGATGACCACTCAAGGAAAACTTGGATTTATTTTCTGAAAACCAAGGATGAGGTTTTCTGTCGATTCAAAGAGTTCAAGGCTCTAGTGAAGAATCTGACTGGGAAGAAAATAAAAGTTGTGCTCAAATAATGGAGAAGAGTATGTCGATAAGGACTTCATTGATTTTTGCACTAAGGAGGGCATCAGAAGAGAGTGGACAGCTCCGTACAATCCGAAGCAGAATGGAGTAGCAGAAAGGAAGAACAAGACTATTGTAGAAGCAGCTAGGGCCATGATGTATGATCAGGATGTGCCAAAATTCCTGTCGGCATAGGCATGCAACACAACAGTCTGTTCAGAACAGGACTCCTCATCGTGCATTAGGCAAGATTACTCCAGAGAAAGTTTTCATAGGGAAGACACCTGAAGTCAGTCATTTCAGGATATCTGGGAGTTTAGCATATTGCAACATACCCGAGGAAAAGAGGAAAAAGCTAGATCAAACTGCAGAGAAGGGATATCTAGTGGGATATAGCGAAAAAACTAAGGCATACAAAATCTATCTTCCAGGGAGCAGGAAGGTAGTGGTTCGACAAGATGTGAAGTTCATGGAGGACAAGGCTTTCAAAAAATCTTGTGAGATGCCTTCTGAAAAGTAGTCAAAAGAAGAGTCATTGGTTAAACCTTCAACCAACGAAAGTAAAGAATTCTTCCTCGAATCAAGAATATTGACATGATGAGGAGCTAACAGAGGCACCTGCTGGCAGAGGAAGAACTAGCAGGGAACTTCGTCAGATTCTACGAGATGTAGAGGACTTCATCAATGCGCCAAGAAACAATAAGAGGGAGCGAAAACAGCCAGATAGATATTAGGCATTAGTAGCTCAGGATGGGCAGCCTGCCAGTTCCTTGAAGGCAGCTCAACATCAGGATGGGATAGATGTGATGGCAGAGGAGTACAAATCGATAATGGTGAACGATGTCTGGGAGGTAGTGCCAAGGCCTCAAGACAGATACGTAGTAGGTTCAAGATGGATCTACAAGATCAAATACGCTACAGATGACATTGTTGAGAAATACAAGGCCAGGTTTGTGTCTAAGGGGTATGCTCAAAAAGAAGGAATTGACTACGAGGAGACCTTCACACCGGTAACCAGGTATACATCTATTAGGACCGTGATATCTCTTGCAGCTCAAATGGAGTGGGAGATTCATCAAATGGATGTCAAAACGACTTTGCTAAATGGGCTAATAGAAGAAGAGGTATACATTGAACAACCAAAGGGCTTTGAGACACATGAGAAGAAGTCTCATGTATGCAGATTGAAGAAAGCCTTGTATGGGCTGAAACAGGCACCTAGAGCATGGTATGGTCGAATTTATGGCTACTTGCAGAAGATGGGATTTGTCAAGAGTGACGCGGATCCGAATCTCTACTATCTGGTTATAGAGAATGAGCTGCTAATTTTAGTATTGTATGTGGATGATTTCTTTCTGACAGGATCATCCAGGCTCATTGGGGACTGCAAGAAGAATCTAGCCACAATTCAACATGAAGGATTTGGGACTAATGCATTACTTCCTAGGGTTGGAAGTTTGGCAGCATAAGGGAGAGATCTTCCTTGGACAAGGGAGGTATGCCACAGAACTCCTAAAAAGATTTAGGATGGAGGACTGTAGACCCATGGCTACTCCAATCATCACCAACTGGAAGAAGATTGATGCATCAGAAGACAAGGATGTTGATCCCACCTTATACAGGCAGCTGAGAGGGTCCCTGATGTATCTAGCCAATACCAGGCCAGACATTTGATACGTTGTCAACACCCTCAATCAGTTCATGGTAGAATCGAAGAGGGTGCATTGGGCAGCAGCCAAACACGTTCTCAAGTATTTACAGGGAATAGTCGATTATGGACTCTTGTACACCAGGGGTAAGGATATCAGATTGAGTGGATTTACTGATGCAGATTGGGCAGGAAGTTCAGTGGATCGGAAAAGTACCTCTGGGTACTGTTTCAACATTGGATTAGGAATGACTTCCTGGTGCAGTAGGAAACAGAAGTCCGTGGCTCTAAGCTCAACTGAGGTAGAATATAAGGCGGCAAGCACAACTTCGTGTGAGGCCATATGGCTTAGAAAACTTCTTGTGAACCTATTGAGAAGGAAAATGGAGGCGACCAGGATCATGTGCAATAATCAAAGTTGCATCAAGCTCTCTGAGAATCCAGTGTTTCATGATCGGTCAAAGCATATTGATATCCGGTGTCACTTTGTCAAAGATTGTGTCCAACAAGGAGTTGTACAGTTGAGCTACACTCCTACAGGAGAACAGGTGGCAGACATCCTCACCAAGATCCTTGGAAGGACAAAGTTTTATTACTTCAAGGAAAAGATGGGGATGATAGGGAACCCGTTTCAGTAGCAGAAATGGGGGTGATAGCAGCACGGACGCAGAGGAAGTGGCAGTGCAGATGCAATGTTGGGAGAAAAGGACCAGCAACAGCACAGATGCAGAGGGAGCTTTCGTACAGATGCAGCAGTGGCAGTAGCAGAGCCATGGGAAGCAGTACAAGATGCAACAGTGCAGAGGATGTTGGGCAGGGAGGCTTAGCATTAGCACAAGGACCAATGTCGGATGATTAGGGTGATAATCAGTGAGGAATATTACTAGAGTACAGTCCTCGCTAAGAGGGAGTGTTGATTTGGGGTAGCATCGGATGTGCTCTAGCGACGAAAATTGGTGGAGAGGCTAAATCACATGAGATCTCCACAACCCAGAAATGGTTTGGACAAAATCTAACCAGTGTGGAAGATATTAAAATAATTAATATAAAACTGAGTTAGAATGGTCCAAAAGTCATGGATCAAGCCAGATCTAATCTTAGCCGTTGATTAGGGACTTAATCTCGGTTGTTGATGGACCAACGAGAAAAGTATAAGAAGAGGCTTGAGGATCAGTTGGAGGACACACTGAGGGAGACTAGTCAGTTCGATTTCTGGAGCAGGGTTAGCTGAGAAATTCAAACTAGTGGTCTGGAGAGCAACCGGAGACAGCAAGTATGGAGCAGAGAGTCAACATCAGAAATAGAAGACCAGTGTAGAGGCAGGAGAGGCAGACGCAGAGCCTTTAAGGCAGACGCTGAGGCAACAAGAGACTGCGCAATCACTAGAGGGTCTACGTGGGTGACGCAGAGAGGCCCAGGACTGACACAGACAAGCAGGGGCTTACGTAAAGCGTTTGGGAGCTATGCAGAGGTCAGCCAGCTGACGCTGGGACTGGGAGAAGTGCTGGAGAATTTTTCTGTCTGTTGAGTAAGCCAGTTTGGCACCTAGTTGTACCGAAGAATTGTTGAATAATAAAATCCTCTCTTGCTGCATCGGTTTTCCCACTTTGGGTTTTCCAAGGACTATTGTCCAAAATATCTGTGTCGATGTGTTGATTCTTGTGCATGTGTTTGTTTCTGTATTATGGTGTGATATCTGCAACAGAATTTATTTTAATGTTTATTGAAGGAATTTCATAAAAACTTATTGAAAATAAGTAGGCAAAGTAAATCAGATGTTGCAGTGATAGAATTTTCACAAGTTGCAGTCAAAGTAGAACCTTGAATGAAGAAGGGTGGGAGTCAATTTGCTTCCCTTAGAAACCCTAGTGACTTCTTTCATAGAAAATTTAGGGTCAAAGGATGCATGAAAATATGTTCTTTTGATGGGTTCTTGAATAACAATTTTTTCATAAATATGTAGAAACTAGAGTTCCTAAAAGATATTGCACTGTTTAATATGGCTCAAGATAAACCTTAATTTTAAAAATCACGTGCAAAATGGAAGAAAATAGCATTAAACTTATACCATTCAAGCAAGAACCACTTCATCAATCCACAAGATGGTCTCTCCATGCAATAAATATCCTCCCCAAGACAATTTGCACTCTATTTAGCCATTGCATCGAAAAGACAACAAGAGAAAACACTAATATGCACTCTCTCAAGAGAAGATAAATGTGTGCGTGTGAAGGAAAGTAACTTCCCTCTATTTATATGAAGGAAATCAAGCGCCTTAATTTAAAATGAAAAGCCCTAAAAAAAATCCTTAAAGTGCTCAAAAAGTCTAATAGGACACAAGGCAACCTATAGATAACTTTACAAATAGATAAATCATAATAAAATGTCATAAAATTTAAAATGAAAAGCCCTAAAATTTTGCTTAAAGTGCTTAAAAAGTCTAATAGGACCAGTGATGATAATATCGGCGATATATAGCCGTATATCGGAAATATCGCGATATTTTCGAGATGTCGCCGATATCTCGGCAAAATATCACGAGACGACATAAAATATCATCGAGCGTGTTATGCCGCGGCTAGAAAAAGAGAATCATTTTTTTTTCTTCATTCCTGTTTCTGAGTGTTGGAGAAGGAAGGGGAAGAGTTTTGTGGTGGTTGTCAAGGAGGGTTTGAGGATCAAACAACGATTATCACCACCAACTAAGATCTTTTTGTGGATCAAAGATTGAAGAACAGTGAGACAAACTTCATTTCTTCCATTAACAGGTATGTTCTTAAAAACCCCTATGTTAATGATTTTTTCATAGATTTAGGGTTATGCTTGCTTGCCTCTTTGCCTACCAACATTTTGTTTCTTTGTTTTTTTTTCCATTTGCTATGATTTTCATGCCCATGAGCCAATGCAAGGGTTTTCTCCATATTTGGACAGCAGGCTTCATTTTTTTTTCAACTTTCTTATGTACCCTCTTATTGCCATTTTTCATTCACATTACAAAATGCAAATAATGTAGTATTTTTTTTTAAATGAGGTGGTTATTACTTATTATTTTTTGTCTTGGGGGATTTAATGCCGATTTTTTGTTTTCTTTGTGCCCTAGTTTTGAATTAGTTCACTACAAATGTCAAATATGCCAAAAGCCTTGGACCCATTTTGGGAGTATGGGGAGGCTGTTGATGGGGCAAATCGGGCATATATATCATGCAAATTGTGTGGGACCAAGATGTCAGGAGGGGTTACACGATTGAAATACCATCTGGCTAACTCCCTGCACATGATGCAGATGTAATGCGTTGTATGGTTTCTAGTGCGAAGGTTATACAAAAAGCTCTTGAAGCAATTGCTGAACAAGACAGAAAGAAAGTTGCTAGGGAGAGGCCAATGGTCTCAGATAGATAGCTGCTAGTTTTACTTGTTTTGCAACTTTCACTACATATAAGTTTAAAACTCATGATGATGAAATACTTTTAGTTTTATATATATGATGTTATTTTGTTTGAGTCCTTGATTGGACAATTATCAGGGATCAACAGGATATGTAACGTTATTTCGTTTGAGTCCTTGATTGGACAATTATCAGGGATCAGCAGGATTTGGTTTCGCCTTTGAAGTTTGATGTATCATTTCTATTTGACATCATATATATCAGTGCTTTCTTCATATTTATGTGCCATTGTGTTTAGTTCATGTTGTTATTGCTTTATATGTTTAGAAATCTAAAGAAAAAAAAATGAATATTTTATGCATTTTTTATGTTTGCCGATATTTTCGCCGATATTGCCGATAAGATGTTTTATGGACCCTCGCCGATATTTTACCAATACTGATATTTTCAACACTAAATAGGACACAAGGCAACCTAAAGATAACTTTACAAATAGATAAATCATAATAAAATGTCATAAAACCTCCATACTTGTGAGAGGATAAGCTCTCCACCATGACATCAACCTCCAAAAATGGGCATCTCCATCAATCAAAGTGACAAAGTGGGTCCAAGAATGCTCCTCACTTCAAGGAACATCATCAAAATGCATGGGTGCATCTCCAAGTGAGACCTCCTCATTCAAAACATCATCATCAAGAAGGCTTGCTTCATCTTCCTAGGGCATGCATGGGTGACGTGATAGCCCTAGGGAACAATGTTGGCCTCAAAAGGGAGTGTGCCAACCCTCCCAATCCATCTTCATCTGGGCTCTAGAACAAGGAACCACCCATCAAGTAGTTATAAGGCCATCATGGGGGCGTCTTGGGTCCTCTAGGTAAACCATCAATCAATTTAACATCCTGGCTTCAAAGCTAAGTGTTTCATCATTTGGAGGTGAAGAATGGGCAATACATCCATGTGGGGCTTCTCAAGGCCCAACATGTATCTTTGGAAGGGAAACACTAATGCTACAAGGTCTCAAGTGCTCTCACATCCGGGTTGGACGTCATCTTCAATATGCATTCCTGTGACAAGCCATCCCTCAAGGGACATCTAATGTATCTATGTGAAACTACCTGAAACATACTTCTTAAGATTAAGTGAGATCAACATCATTAGGGACAAAAACCATTAAAGTATCATAGTCGACCATATTCAATGTTAGGGGCACAAACATACTTCACACAAACCTTACCTTCAAATATCTTTCTAGTTGATGATTTGTTAGGGATGATTATGCAGTTAGCCCTATTAGGTTCTTTTGAACCCAAAGGTTAGGGACATTTCCTAGGTAGGCCCATTAATCCATTGATGCATATGATAAATGTGGTGACAGAATACGAAAGACTTCAAGGAAGATGGTCATAGCCACAGTACCAACTAAGGAGGTTCAATATCTTGAGTATAATGATGATAAGAGGGAGAAATTGTGGAGGCATGAGTTACACCTTCCCTTGACCTACTTTTTCCACCCCTTTGATGCACTTTTTACTTTAATGATTGTCTTTTCTTTCTTGCATAGCTTGGGTAACCAACTTGCTTTATGTTTTTCCAATACCCTTTTAAGATGTAGTAGTTTATCGCTCAATAGGGTTGGGACATCCATAAATTCCTTTATTTAGATGGAGCATGAAATGCTTAGGAACTAGGTGATTGCTAATTGGGGGGGGGGTGGTAGAGCTCATGCTAGTCTTTTTCCCACATGCTTATTACTTGTCCCAACCATCTATTGCATTTTTCATTTTCTTTCATTTGTGGCTTCATATTCTTTTACCTTTCTATAAGCTACATCAACATCTGAGGGCAAATTTTCCAAGCCCTAACTCAAAGATCTGGATATAGGGTGCTAGTCCCAATGAACAATGACAATCAACCCAGAGAATGGAAGTGAATATAAGGGATAGATGGAAAGTGGTAAGTATGAATTACCTTGGTCATGTTATATCAATCAATGCCTCCTATTAGTGCCCCTCCTAAACAATGGAAGAAAAAGGGCCCTAGGGGAGGTCACACTAGACTAAATGCGAAGGATAATCCCCCGACCGAAGTATGGGAACAAGGGTACAATCAAGAGCAGTCAATCATCCAACTTAACCTATGATCCATATTAGTATGCCGAAAATATTAAACGAAAGCACATGATTATAGAAATGGTTAGCGTACATTCTAATAGATGACCCACCTTCCTTTAAGAAGTATGCTAGATGGAAGAGAGCACTGACCATAGCATAGGTGGAGAGCTTTGAAGAAAATCTATTTATGGATCATCTTAGGGCTATTGGCTGGTTGGTTGACCAAAGGGAAAAAAAAATCTCCTAGGCGTTACCCACTTTTGGTGAGTAACAGTGATAATAGGAATGTATGAGCAAGTCCCATATTCCCTCAAAATGATAGCAATCTAATTCACTGCTTGTTGTTGAACTAAATGTCTTAAACCTATACCACTGCCTAATCCTTTATTTACTAGGAAGCATAATAGGTACAAAAAATCTGGGCACATGCACAACAACACCTCAACTGGAGATGATATGAGGCCGCAAGCATGCATCCACCTAGAGATTTATGCCTTACCTAAATAAGAAAACCCTAACCTAAGGTGTCTTGAATTAGAGAACTCAACATGCATGAATGGGATGTGCCTTTATCCTCAATTCAGTTGCACCTTTAAGGATTACTAGAGCCACACAACAACACCTTATCTCCTAGTGATCAACGCTTATTCCTAAATTGGACTATAAGGATAACCTTATACTATTCTATCTATAGTTGGAACATGCATGCACCCTCACTACCGAAACCATGCAAATAATGATGCACTCCCTCCTAGTCTATTTTACTACTATGCCCTCATCTAGAGATCATCATGTTACACATAAATCAAAGTTATAAATATTACAGATCTATTGAGTGTATCATGTTGTAGTAACTAAAGTGCCCATACCTACTAAATCTGGGAAGAGGAAGTGCAATGTCTTCTCTATGAAAGCTGCAACATCTTCACTATTGTACCTTCTACTATAGTATTGACCGGTTCCAACAACTACTTTGTTAAATTGTTCTCTATCCATACCTGCAATTGTACCTTCTTCTATTACCTATGCACCTAAGACTTGGACACACTTTCCAAGGTACCAAAAACACATCCTCCTATTTTCCCAAGGACAAAATTGTATCTTTATTAATATAAACAAAAAATACATATTTAAATGCCCATTGCATTCAATAGTGCAATTAAGGCCCCGTCTTGACATTCTTATGTTTATGACTCCTTCAACAAAAAACTATGGATTACCTCTAGGCTGTCACATCTATACTTTCTCTTCAAAAAACAAATTTCATAATCATAACATTACATTATCCATTCAAACTGTAGTCTATCTCTAGGTGCCCCTAGTTGATGGGAGCATCAGAAGGAAGTATTTGTTGAGTGGGATCCGATGTAGGAGGATGGAGAATATCAACATGAAGTCTAAGGGCCTCCTACATGTAAATGGCTAGACATTTCTACCCTCGCCAATAGAAGTGTTGTCGCTTCAGATCGCACCAGCAGCACAAGTGCTGCAAGAGAGATAGAAAGCCCCCTAGAGACAACCTCTGGGTTGATTGTAGACCAGTGCCTAGGACATCTTAAGTAGAGGAGTG
Organism: Pinus tabuliformis; assembly: GCA_031772625.1. Lineage (NCBI taxonomy): Eukaryota > Viridiplantae > Streptophyta > Pinopsida > Pinales > Pinaceae > Pinus > Pinus tabuliformis. The sequence continues at coordinate 6,710,052 of CM062804.1, read as the reverse complement.
CATGGAAGATTATGAGTGGGGTTTCTTGTGCACTCCAATTGTCACGTAATAAAAATAAGAGGGGCTTGGTTCAATAGGCCTTCATTAAGGTAGACTCAAGCTAATAGATGGATCCAAATGCGGGGGGTATATTGGGGCAATCTCAAAGAGAAATGGCTTCTTCTAGTGGCCGACACACAACAATGAGACAACTCAATACTGAAGTTGTAGTAATGGTGGAGAGGAAGAGAGGAAGGAGGGAAATAGATGCTTAGGGTTGTGGCCAGCAGAATCCTCAGCAACAATGTTCCAGCAGAAATATGGAAGAGGAAGGAGGTGGAGTGATAGAAACAGCAGAGTACTTATTGAGGTTTCATGCCTATAACATGGGTACCTCTATCACCAAACAGTGTGAGAAAGGTTGTGCTCATACAGGTACTGCAAGCTAATCTAATAACACAAGTAAATTTGTAGTTACTACAGGTACTGTAGGCTATTGAACAACACAAGTAAATCTGTAATACACACAGGCATTGTTCTCTATTTAGCAGCCAAGGTAAATCCATGAATCAAGGAGAAACCAACAATCTCATTACACTATTTCAGAGAAGGAAAAACAACTTATGAAATGAGGTTATAGAAGGGAAAACATACTGCACATCGATCATGCTTGGAATCACCAGAGAGTTTCATTCATCCAATATGAGTCCAACATACCAGTCCTTAACATCCAACACAACATCAGTCAAGTCCCCCATGAATAAGCAAATAGAACCAAAATGGCATCTCAGAATTCAAACCACTCGAGTGAGAAATTCTAGAACCTCTCATAAGTGTTTCTTCCCCCTATTTATAAGAAGAGGGGGGAGCTTGGGTTACAGTTACAAAAATGTCTTAGCCAGAGCTCCAATTGTCCTGCTAGACTAGCTGTCTCAGCCTATGTAAGGTATTATTGCCCAAAACGATTACAATTGGGATTCGATCCCTTCTTGGAAATAAATGGAAATTGCAAAACTAAAAATAAAACTGGAGGATGATGGAGGAAGTGTCCCTTCTGTTGTCCCTGTGAATGGCCTCTGGTCAAGCCACTTCTCTGTCATTGTGCACCCCTCTGTTGTTTAGCTGGTTCCCTGTCGCTTCTGCCTTTACTGCGTGAATGACTCATTCTCTGGAGTAGGGAGTGGGTCAACTGTAAATGTCTGTCTCGACAGTCCTTTTGTTGTGCGTCGGAGTGGAGTCCTGTGTCGAACCATTAAGTCATTATGGAGCCCCCCATACTAGCTTCACCGTTACACCATGCTTCCTTCAATGCCCCAGTTGCTGACCCATCCGCCTTTAAAAGCTTTGTATCATGCTCATGGTCTGCCTGGGGATGCGTTTACGATGTAACAGGAAGTCTTTTGGGGCAGTCCTTTATCACTAAAATATCACGGAACAGAGGCGTTCTGATTTCCCCTTAGGCCCCTTTTAGTATAGCCCCTTTTCTACTATTTCCTTCATATGACCAGGGGTTGCGACCAAGTGTTGAGTCCTCAGGCGCTAAGGCCTTCAGGCCTCTGTCCGAGGGCCTGTTTCCTTTGTAGCGCAAAATCCTGCAATCCCGACAAGTTATAGTGTTTTGCCTGTGGTGTTTCCCTTTACCCTTGCGATCACCTATCTACAAGATCGGGCCCACCAAAATTATCGCAATCGCAACCACAGAGGGGGGACCTTTTACCTTCCTTCTCAGTGTTGGCCGACAGTCCGGATGCGGGAGCTTTATAGGCCCGATCACATAATATATCACGTCTGGGAGGATCCCCGCTTATCGCAATCGCAGACCGGAGAGACTGAGGTGCAGGAGTGCCTTAGCTTGTGTGATCGTCGATGGCCAATCTGCGGGGGGTGACGTCATTACTGCCATGTGTCACCCTGTGAGTGGTGACACGTGTCACCCAGAAATGCCCCTATAGGACCCTTGAAAACGCCAAAACTGAGTGACACGTGTCCCTCGTATGGCCACGTCACCTTCCGTACTGCCACGTGGAAGAGAGAGAAAGGGTCTGCACAGCCTTGGTTTTTTCATGAATTCCTTTGTTAAATAGAATCAGCCTCTCCCCGATGAGTTAATATTGTATCGCAAATCGGCGATACCGAAAGGTTTTTTTTTTTAAGTTAGAACCCCGCTGCCATGCTGATCGCCGATATGCAAATTTACTATGAAGTTGCAGGATGCGGGATCGCGGGATGGCCGATATGCGGATTGTAGGATTTACTGTGTCCGAGGCTCTCGACCTCCGATAAACCGTACCGCCACGTGGAGGAGAGAGAAAGGGCTCGCCTGTCCCTGTCTTTGCATGCATTTCCTTTGTTAAACTTTTCGTCCCCTCCCCGGCAATTTAACATTGTATCACAAAAAGTCGCGATATCGCAAAGTTTAGGAGTGGTGACCTCTCTATCCCGCTGATTAGCCGATGTGCCAATATGGCAGGACTACGATGTGCGGGACTGCGGGATGGCCGATATGCGATGAGATTAGCTCCCGGACCTCCTATTTGCAATTTTCTTTAAGTCTCTTCTCCTTTTCTTCTGGCTTTCCATGGGTAACTTCCACAGGCCATATCCTATGCTCCAGAAGTCCCTTTTTGGACTTCCATATACCATTGGAAAGCTCTTTCTGAGCACTATGCAATGGAGAGGGTCCGATTAAGCTCTGATAGCTCCTATTGCCTGGAAGATGGCTTCAAACTTCACTGTTCTCTAGCAACTTTGATCAACTAAAAACTCATAATGCAATGAGTGACAATAAGAAGAAATTAGAAAAGGTTTGGATTCCCCTAAAAAACGAAGGAATCTCCATAGATCTCATAATAAATGGGGCAATGACATATGAATTGCTCATTTGTCTCAACCTCACAAAGATGGTACAACTGGCATATCCTCTCTACCAATATAGTCAAGTGGTCCATCTCAACTCGAACTCTATGTGATTGTGAACCCACTCGAAACTAGCCTAGGGGGACATGAAGAGAGTGCGCCAAATGAAGAGAAGTGTATGGGAGTTAGATAATGAGTTTGTCCCTCACCTCTATGAAGTGTTCAACATAGAAGCCATTTTCAAATGTAACCCACCCTAAGGGTTTTTCCAAGTGAATTGCACAAAATGTCGATAAATGTCATCCTGAAGGATCATGTTCAACTCTTGTCTAGTAGGTAGGAGGTTGCTAGGTGCACACATGGAGTATCTAAAAGGACGAAACCAATCCACCGAAATACTAACGAACTCATGAAGGTCTAAGACCCCTACAAACTAACACCTGCTGTGACCATGAGGGTTGTAGAAATTTAATGATCTGCACCCTTAACCCAGTTTACAAGTTTGCATGTGTTTGTTTAGGCCCAACCCACATGTTTTGACATGCTGATATAAATTTCAGTAAGCATTTATTGCAAACATTAAGAGTTCATCTACTAATTTTCACTTTCCTATCAGCTGATAATTAATGCAATATTTATGCAAGCATTCACACCAAAAGAGACACTTACTTTTGGTCAAGTTGGCCTCGGAAAAACCCCACAGCCTCTTGGGGAAAACTGGTCTTCAAAGGAGAATTTTATTGCTTAAGAAGTTATAAATAAGTCCATAAAAAATCATTGTACTTATCTCCCTTTTCTGTAGTAGCATTAAATGCAAATTTCTCGAAATTTGTGCCCACTGAAATCTTCAGATCTTCACAAATTTATATGCCCAAAATTTCTACCATTTTCTCAACTCAACTCCTCAAAATTCGTGCCCAAAATTTTGCCTCGAAAACTGTGTTGGAAGGTACTTCAAAATTTGTGTTGAAGGGTGACTATCTGCCTCGAAAATTGTGCCTGATTGTTGCCTCGACTTTCGCACTAACAATGGTTGTTGTCCCAAAATTCGTGCCTTGAATTTCAAGCTTGATTGTTGCCTCGACTTTCACACTGATAGTGGTTGTTGTCCCAAAATTCGTGCCTTGAATTTCAAGCCTGACAGCAACAGAATCCCCCTCGAATTTCGAGTTGTTCTGCTCCTCAAAATTCGTGCTACAGCCCCTCAAAAATTGTGCCTCCTTGCCTCGAAATTTGTGCTGGTTGTAGCTACTCTTCTCCTCGATTTTTGTGTTGTTGTACGGCCTCCTTCCTCTAGAAATTCGAGCCTCCTTCTCATTGTTGCAATCTCTCCTCCTTCATGAAGTTTCTCCTCTCCTCTCCTCTCCTCTCTTCTCCTCATGCTGTCTCTCAAGTGTAAAGTGGAGAATGAGTTCCCTTTTCCTCTTTCGTCTCCTTGGAAAAGATTGAAATCCATAAGGGATTAAGAATCCAATGGTTGAGATTTCATCCTCAAATCTCAAGATGTGTGGTTGAGATCATTTCTCCCAAAATGACGCCCCTGATACATTGGCCCCATCACTTAAAAGTCTCCTAGTACAGTTTTCAAGTTGTGTAACTTTTCTAATTTTTCTCATAAAGTGATTTTTTACCTCACTTTAATATTAGAAAAGTACACTTGGTACTTTACACATAAAGTCACTTTATAAAGTACAAGTGACTTTAATATTAGAAAAAGTACATGGTACAACTCTTCTAAGTGCCTTTTCCACCCATGACATTAATATAACTAATAAATGTCACCAAGATAAAAGTAATTAATGTGCTCACTAGGCTAAAAGGGATAAAAGCCTAGTAACACCTCTAATTGGTGCTATTTTCAACAAGGGCTTGTTAAGACAATGGACTTTGATAAGCAATAAACTAGGTATGGTTACCAATATCGACCTATTATTGAATTGGTGTTGTTAGAAAATCAGAAAGGCAGAAAAATTTCTTGTTCTTGATAATCACTTGTGATGTTTCTTATTATTACGATTCTTTATATTTTCTTTCTTTAGTTCATCAAGCAACTACCAAAAGCAGAAGCACATAAAACAATAGACACCATATGTAGGCACATGCCAGGGGAAAACTCCCCTCGAGGGGAAAACCCAGTCAAGATAATTCTTCCTTTCAATATTATTCTTTGAGACTCTTCACCCTAGACCAAGACTAGACCTTCCCTCCCAGAATTTCGACCTCTTCCCAGCAACTTCGACTATGCAGCAATTTACGACAACTGGTAGCTTCCAGCAACAATGAAACTTCGAAGACTTCGATCTCCCAATCTAGGGCACAAAACAAAGACATGCCAAAATCTCGATTTTCCTTGTCTACTTAGACTTCCCCAAACTCGCATTCACTTCGGTTTCCCAGCAACAGACTTCGCAGTTTTTCCCAGCTACAAGAGAACTTCACACTTCTGCCCAGCAACAAGAGATTTTCGCACTTTTTCCCAGCTACAAGAGAGTTCGAACTTGATGAGAGAATGATGCTCCAAATGAATTCGGTGACCTTCCTTTTATAAGCTTCTTTTGGGGTCCAATAGGGTCCTTAGGCCGACTCGATCTTCTCTTAGGCCAACAGGGTGTGGAGGTTACATAATTCATATTTGACTCAATACTTAAACTTTTTATATGATTCAAAAGCCCAAGAAGAGTCTCTTTAAATGTACAATAACTCTGTAGACTCAGAATAAATCCTAGAAGTCCTCAATGGGGACTTTGACTTAAAACATGGTGACCCATGCTTTACATTACATGATGACTCAAGTACATTATTGAAGACCGAACATAGTTACATTTTCCAACAAGTGAAACTCCATATGCAGTGCAAAAGTGAAACTAGGTAGAAAATAGTCTTGAGTTGAAAGAGGTGAGCACCAAAATTTGCAAGGATAATGTGTTGGGGAATCATCTATTTGCATTTGATAATGCATTGAAGTAGAAGGGTATACACTCTCTCAATTGAAGCCCAATTAGCCTCCAATAAACAAGGTCCACAAACCTTTAAATCATTGAGGACTGAGGGTAGAATAAGGGAATCTATTATAGATATCTTGGATGGAATGTCCTAAAAACAATGATGGAATCATTGTCTCTCAAGAGTAGCTAAGGATCCATAACCTTTGTTTATGCAAGGTTGACAAGCATGTCAAAGACTAAAGAAAAGCCTTAAGAATTGTACCCCCAAATAAGTATAAGCATTGGTGACCTAAATCACCTCTTCCTCGGAAAAGAAATAGTGGTCTAATAAACTCTTCTTCTACGTATTTAATATCATCACTTTTGTTTTATCCCATTTGACCATCAAGTGCCAAAGATCGCAAAAAATGCCAAAGCATCTAGCTATCTTTGCAGCCCCTACAGAGATGAGGCCAAGAATATCACATCATCACCAAAGAGTAGGATAGAAATTAAGACTTGGTGGAGGAGGCATCCATCATTGGTAGAGCTCCCTTCACTCTTTTGTTTAAGCATCAAGAATCTTTCACTATCCAACATATGAGATATCATTTTTGGGATTATCTATGTAGAATAAATCATTAATATATGACCCATATCGATGAGTATTAGTCACAACTAACCAGTGTTTTACAAAACGGACTCGGATTCGGACTCGGCCGAGGATCGACTCGGACTCGGACTCGGAAACGGCAATGACTCGGCCGGCTCGATTTCAATGACTCGGTCGTTGTAAAAAATACATTAAATATTTATTTTTTTTACAAAAAAACATAATTTTAAATATTTTAAACATAATTTTAAAGATTTTCATTCAAGTTTCCAAACACACAACATTATAATATACATGGAAGACAACATATGATCAAAGTAGGCTCATGAACCAATCCATTATATCAAAATGGGACGGTGTACCCAATGGCAATAGTAAATACATAGTCAACTGTAGTCTGCAATAGTAAATACATACATAGTCAACTGTAGTCTGTCATAGTTATTTTTACATTGCCCATGTCATCTTTAATACAAAGAACAGGTAACTTCTAAGCATATTTGCTACCATCCTACCTCAATCATCAAATACACTTTGATCTTAATTTTGCTGGAAGACGTAACAGCGACTAAATGAGGAGACTTAATGTGCATCCAATAATTTTTTAGGGTAGAAATTATGCTTGCACGATTAGAAATGCCAATTTGACATTGACGGAGTTTAATTTCTCCAATTCCTTAAGATTCTACAATAGAAACCAAGAAGTCACGTCCTTTCTTGCATATCACTAATCCATGATTAACAAGTGGTTGTATAAATTCAAACACAAGCACTAGTTCAACCTCAAAGCTGAAGTTTCCCATCTCAATAATCCTCTTTTCTTGAGGTCTACCATTCTCTAGCCCATGTGTCAAGGCAGCTTGATGCTTACTGCATAGTTAGTCATGAGTCATGACTGGTATAATGGAATCCTAAGAAGATGTTGCTTTCATCATTGAGATTAAATCATTAAAGTCATGTTTAGCATAAGCATAAATCTCTCTAAACTGCCAAATGTTAAGTGAAAATTGATTTTTTTTTGGTAATACGCTGCCCCAGCCGGTTATGAGTGAAACGGCCGAGTCATGATGGGACCCGGCCGGGTTGACCGGGTCAGCTATGACTCGGCCGAGTCATTGGCTGACTCGGCCGAGTCATAGCTGACCCGGTCAACCGAGCCGGGTCATGGGCCGGGTCAAGCTGGGGGCTATTGAAACGGAACGAAACGGCCGTTTCCGTTTCGGTTCAGCCGTTTCGTAAAACAGTGCAACTAACCCATGTCTATGTGATTCATTGCACTAGTTTCAATCCCATTTCTTCACCCTTATGAGCATCACCCAATGCAATGAGTGTTATGTAAGCCATGAGAAATTGTATAATTGTGACTAATACTCATATGTTGGACCGTGAAAGCCCATTGATGCTTAAGTACTGGATTCATAACCAATTCCAGCTTTGAATGAAACATCTCCTCTTAAGAAGGAAAATGTTCTCTTCCAAACACTAAATAACCCCTCTAGAACTAGAACCTTCCATTTGCTACAGGCTTAGTCAAACAATTTACCACCAATAAACCTAGAGAACCATGAATCAAGATTATTGCTTCCTTCTACACCCCAAATAATTTTCAAAATATTCAAGGTGAAAACCTTCTATACAAGGAACACTGCATAAGCAACCTGTAAAAATTCTTTATCCTTCATGCCATATTGACTGGTCAAAATCTTCTCACACATCATAAATTGTTCCAAATTTCCTACAATAATGAACTGATTTGATACAAGACCAAGACAAGTGTATCTAAAATATCAAATAGCAAATTGAAATCTACACTAAACTCCAAAAAAACCAAACATGAATACAAACTCGTTGATACTAAAATGCAAAACTAGTGGTGCATGCAACCTATCTAGGGCAACTCCCTCTTCCTAGGAGAATCCTCCATCAACTAGAGTAAAATTCTCATCAAGGTCTGCACCCTTTTCCTGAGAGAATCCTTTTGTAACAACCTTAACCTTGTACTCTTACATACTCCTATTAGCTATAATCTAGGAATTAATCACTAATTCCATAGTCGATTCTATGACTATCTCCTCAAGATTGGAGGCACACTCCTCCATCATAGTTCCCTGCCACAACTACTCAAATGGATTTGCGAATAGCCTATAGAGGTCACTTTCTCCCACACTGTTGGGTCCCTATAATACTAGTGATTACCCCATTACTATTGTAGTTATACCCCTTATTTATATTGTTGTGCCCCTATTACTCCCATATTGTTATTTCTGTGCCCCATAGAATCCCTCTATTGTTATTTTTGTGGCTTTATATTATTATTGTTAGGTCGGCTGGATTATATGGTGACTCCTTAGACTCCTATATATAGAAAGGAGGTTTTGTCATTTGTATCATCCAAGAATTGTTCATTTATGTAATGTAAAGGAGGTTGCCCCCTCGAAGAGGCTAAATTCTAAGGCATGGATCTCTCTTTTCTATCTTTTTGTGAGCTGGTTTCATAGCATTTGGTATCAGAGCTTTGGATTCTAGGGTTTCGCTGCTCCAAACAGGTCATCGTGGCATTTTCGCTATAACTTTTTTTCTGTGACGTTTCAGAAGTCGCAAAAAAAAACCCATTTGAGAAGAATTGGCGGTGAACCTTGGGTCCGAATTTCAGAGCTTTTCGCGCGATATTTTCGGAGATATGATCTGAGGAAGTTGGCCTTTTTGCAGATTCCTGAATTACATTCAAAACAGGTGACCTGGGGAAAATCTTCATAACTCTCTCTCTGAGGATCGGATTGAAATTTTGTAAAAAGGTACAGAAAGAGGACGGACTGTAGTTTCTTGTGTGTATGTTTCAGATTCAAAGGTTGAAACAGTGACTCGTGGCACATCGTACAAGTTCGCTCTACTAAACCAGTCTAAAAGCAAGTCACTGTGGGAGATTTCACATAATTCTTCCTTGGGGAATCCAATTTGGCTCAGACTTGTGGCATTGGAAAGAGGACGCAGAAGGCTACTACAGGTAGCAATTTCAAAACTGGATGATCCGAAATTACAGAGATACATCAGATTCAATATCAGGCTTCTATAAAGTGAAAAAAGGTGTGTAGTTTTTTTTTTTAAATTTTTGTGTAAGCTTGGTTTAACGGAATTCAAAGGGCATAGTAAAGCATTATTATCGGTAACTGATGCCCCGAGGAAAGAAAATGCAAACACCTAGTAAGGAACCTGAAAGCTCTAGCATGACTCATGAAGAAGAAGAAGAAATGCTACATGATATATCAAAATTACAAGAACAAGTGCAACAAATGTCACGCTCACAAAAGCTAACAGAAGCTAAGGTAAATGGCGTGGAATCTAAGATAAAGGGCATGGAAGCTAAGATGGATGGCGTGGAAGCTAAGGTGAATGGCATGGACGCTAAAATTGATGGCATGGATGATAAGATGGATGAATTGAAGAAGTTGCTACAAGAAAGGGTCACTAATGGTGAAAAGGTAGTAAAGGAAACTCATGATGAGAACAAAAGAAATGTTAATCATGATTCCATAGACTCTAATGTTGGATCGAAGACTCACCATGTTCCAAAAATCGATATGAGGAAGTTTGATGGCAAGGATCCTGCCACATGGATATTACAGATGGAGCAATTCTTCGATCTCCATAATGTGCAAAATGCACAAAAGGTACGTATGGCATCTGTATATTTGGAACCAAATCAGTTTGTATGGTATCAATGGCTTTGTTCTCGTAAACAATTTATCACTTGGGCAATTTTTACGGAAGAATTGATAGCACATTATGAGGATACAAAAAGCAACACTTTTTTTAGCCAATTGATAAGTCTCAAACAAAAGGGTTCAATAATGGAGCACATTGAGGAGTTCCAAAAATTGAACATAAGGGTAAAAGATATTCCAGAGGAGCATAGGATTGATGTGTTCATAGGGTCTTTAAAGGATAATATCCAACATGATGTTCGCCTTTGGGAACCTGATTCATTAGAGAAGGCATTCAGGTTAGCAAGAAAAATGGAAAGCAAAATTATGGCAACTAGGAAGCATACCATTCACAACTATAAAGACGGAAGTGTTGTTGCCCATAGTCTTCCACAACCTACAAGGTTGACACCACAACAATTGGAAGAAAAAAGAGCAAAAGGGCTTTGTTACAATTGTGATAGCAAATACACAAAAGGTCATAAGTGTGCTGAGAAGAAATTATTCTACATAGATTGTGAAGAGGAAGAAGAAAATGAGCAAGAAAGGTCAAAAGAAGAGGATATATTCCAGGAACAAAGCTTAGATGAAGAACAAATAAATCCGACCATATCTTGTAATGCATTGGCGGGAATTACCACTCCTCAAACCATCAAGATAGAAGGACAAATCAAGAAGAAAAAGGTAATAGTGTTGATTGATTCAGGAAGCACCCACAATTTTATTCATTGTAGGGTAGCAAAAGAATTGAATTGCTTCCTATATCCAGCACCAGAGTGTCAAGTGATGATTGCAAATGGAGGAACAATAAATTGCTCTGGAAAGTGCCATAATATCAAGCTATCCATGGGAGAATATGTATTGACTAGCCCAATGCTTTCCATTCCAATGGGAGGTGCGGATGTTGTACTAGGAGTCCAATGGCTACAATCCTTGGGTACAATAGCTTTTAATTTTCAAGAACTTTTCATCAAATTTTCTTCGAAGGAAAGGAAGTTGAATTAAGGGGTATTGCAGAAAACCAGGAAAGATAATCAGCTCTCATGGTATGACAAAGCTTCTAAAAAGGAGCAAAGAGGTGTAATTGCACAATTATGCTCGCTAGATGTTTCCACATTGGAATCATCTATTTCTCCAGATCTCCAAAAAGTCCTGGACAATCATTCCAAGGTATTTGAGACTCCCAAGGGTCTCCCACCTATGCGTGATCATGATCATGCTATTCATCTGATTCCAGGAAGTGTTCCTCCAAACATCAGGCCGTACAGATATCCCTATGTCCAAAAAAGTGAAATTGAACGTATGGTTGCAGAAATGTTAGAGGCTGGTATAATTCAACCAAGTCAAAGTTCTTTCTCAGCTCCAGTAGTATTGGTGCACAAGAAGGATGGATCATGGCGCATGTGTCCAGATTATAGGGAGCTCAACAAGCTCACTATTAAAGATAAGTTCCCCATTCCTGTTATTGATGAATTACTGGATGAATTGCATGGATCAATTTACTTCACCAAGTTGGATCTTCGTTCGGGATATCATCAAATCAGAATGAAGATTGAAGACATTCCAAAAACGGCATTTAGAACTCATGAGGGTCATTATGAATTTTTGGTCATGCCTTTTGGCCTTACCAATGCACCTTCAACATTTCAAGGTTTGATGAATTCAATTTTCAAACCATTCCTTAGAAAATTTGTGTTAGTATTTTTTGATGATATACTAATCTACAGCAAGTCTTGGAAGGATCATGTTGAACATGTTGACAGGGTGCTACAACTATTGGAGGAGAAACAATTATATGCAAAAAGATCCAAATGTTTCTTTGGAGTCCAGGAGGTGGAATATTTGGGTCATATTGTATCTCATGAAGGAGTTAAGGTAGACCCTAGCAAAATTAAAGCCATTAAGGAATGGAAAATCCCCACATCCATAAAGCATCTGCGAGGATTTCTTGGGTTGACAGGGTATTATCGCAAGTTTGTTAAGAATTATGGGAGAATAGCAGCACCTCTAACAACATTATTGAAGAAAGATTCATTTTCATGGACTCCAGAAGCAACAAAGGCCTTTGAACATCTTAAAGAGGCAATGTGCCAAGCACCGGTTTAGCTACACCGGACTTCACAAAAACCTTTATTGTGGAATGTGATGCTTCAGGAAATGGAATTGGTGCTGTTCTAATGCAAGATGAAAGACCCATTGCTTTTGAAAGTCGTCCAATCAAGGGAAAGTTTTTAAGCAAAGCTATTTATGAGAAGGAAATGTTGGCAATACTCCATGCACTTAAGAAATGGCGACCCTACCTAATGGGAAGACACTTCAAGGTAAAAACGGATCATGATAGCCTTAAATACTTTTTAGAACAAAGATTATCCTCTGAAGAGCAACAAAAGTGGGTCACAAAGATGTTGGGTTATGACTTTGAAATCATCTACAAAAAAGGGAAGCAAAATGTGGTGGCAGATGCACTCTCAAGAAAGGATGAGGATGTGGAAGCATTGTTGTGTGCCATTTCTATTATCCAACCAGATTGGATAAACGAAGCAAGGGAGGAATGGAAGAATGACGAAGAAGTATGGGCACTTATTCGAAAGCTACAACAAGATTCCAGTACTTCTGATACATTTAGCTGGAAAAATGATTCGTTATGGTACAAAGATCGCTTATACCTCTGTAAGAATTCCCAGCTAAAACAAAAGATTCTTATGGAATTGCACACTTCTCCCTTAGGAGGGCACTCAGGATTTTTAAAAACTTACCACAGGGTTAAGAAGGAATTTTTTTGGGATGGCCTTAAATCAGATATTCAAAAGTTTGTGGCGGAATGTTTGGTTTGCCAGCAAAATAAAGTTGAAACAATTAAGACACCGGGTCTATTACAACCTTTATCCATTCCAGCCAACGTTGGGAGGAGGTTTCAATGGATTTTATCACAGGTTTACCCAAGTCTGAGGGAAAGAGTGTCATCATGGTGGTAGTTGACAGACTTACCAAGTATGCACACTTTTGTGCATTATCACATCCATTTAAAGCCAGTACAGTTTCTACTGCATTTATGGAAACAGTTCAAAAGCTACATGGAAACCCAAAGATTATTGTAAGTGACAGAGATCCCATTTTCACTGGAAATTTTTGGACAGAATTATTTTCTTGTCTTGGTACTCAGTTAGCTCATAGCTCATCTTATCATCCTCAATCTGATGGGCAAACTGAGATAGTAAACAAATGTTTGGAAGGATATCTTCGTTGCTTTGTATCTGATAAACAGACACAATGGGTCAAATGGTTGCCTCTGGCTGAATGGTGGTATAACACTTCCTTCCATACAGCAACAAAAATGACCCCATTTATGGCACTTTATGGGTATCAACCACCATCCATCACATCATATTTAAGAGAAAATTCTAAGGTTCAGGTAGTGGAACATCACATCGAACATCAACAACAAGTCCTCCAACTCTTAAAGGATAACCTCGCGTTGGCACAAAATAGAATGAAACAACAGGCAGATCAACATCGCAGTGAAAGAAGTTTTGATGTAGGTGATTGGGTATTCCTACGGCTACAACCATATAAGCAAATGTCCCTAAAGCAAGCTAAGAAGGATAATAAATTATCACCAAAGTATTATGGTCCATACAAGGTGTTGCAAAAGATTGGTACTATGGCATACAAATTGGAGCTTCCTGCAGCTTCTCGATTGCACCCAGTCTTCCATGTTTCATGTTTAAAGAAGGTTATAGGTGACAAGCTTCCAATTCAAACAATATTGCCAGAACTTGATGAGGAAGGAAAAATTATATTGGAACCGGAAGCAGTCACAGAAACAAGAACTCGACAGCTACGAAATCGATCGATTTCAGAGTATCTTATCAAGTGGAAGAACTTATCCGCTGAAGATTCCACATGGGAGGATGAGAATTTTATGCAGAAGTATCCAGAACTACTCAAGCGTTGAGGACAACACTTTTTTGAAGGAGAGGGGCATGTTGGGTCCCTATAATACTAGTGATTACCCCATTACTATTGTAGTTATACCCCTTATTTATATTGTTGTGCCCCTATTACCCCCATATTGTTATTTCTGTGCCCCATAGAATCCCTCTATTGTTATTTTTGTGGCTTTATATTATTATTGTTAGGTCGGCTGGATTATATGGTGACTCTTTAGACTCCTATATATAGAAAGGAGGTTTTGTCATTTGTATCATCCAAGAATTGTTCATTTATGTAATGTAAAGGAGGTTGCCCCCTCGAAGAGGCTGAATTCTAAGGCGTGGATCTCTCTTTTCTATCTTTTTGTGAGCTGGTTTCATAACACACTGACAAAAACTTCACCAGATCCACAATTGTTGTTTCTAATGGTGACTTGCTAACCATCAAACTTAACCAAAGACTAGAAATTTGTCAAGCAAGAAACTGAAAGAAGAATATTCGTTAATTCAGGAAAATATAAGATAGAATCTAGCTCAAGAACATCACCTAAAGGCATCTAGAAAGTTATTATACCCAATCCTGTCACAATATATGTGGAAACATCACCCAACTCCACACGTAATCCTCCCTCTTGCAGTTGAAACCTGTTGAAGATCTTTCTATCATAAGTCATATGTCTGGAAGCTTCACCATCCACATACCATCCAAAAACTGAAACTATGTTCGTGGAAAGACATGACACCATGGTGAAGGTAGTATCAAGCTCGGTAGTCAACTCATTTCTACCTAAAGATTCTGCACTCCCCACAAACTCTTGTCACCATTGTTGCTTGCCCTTCCCCTTCTTCCTCTCATGACACTAAGAAGCATAGTGTTTGTGCTTGTCACAACTAAAGCACGAGATATGACTCAAGTCTTTCTTCCCTTGAAATAAAGAAATGATTCTTCCTCCTTACTCTTCTGACACCTCCCAACTGCTCCTCTCCTACCTCCTCTCCTCACCTTACTGATGAAGACAAGGTCAGGTCCATTATCCTCATCCTTGTAACTAGTTGAGACTTGCTTTAGTCTCCTCTCCTCTCCAACGTAAGCAACCCATAAACTTATCAAAGTCAAGTGACAACTCCCAACCATTATAAATTCGACAAAATTGTCTCTCAAGAGTAGCTAAGGATCCATAACCTTTGCTTATGCAAGGTTGACAAGCATGTCAAAGACTAAAGAAAGGCCTTAAGAATTGTACCCCCAAATAAGTATAAGCATTGGTGACCTAAATCTCCTCTTCCTCGGAAAAGAAATAGTGGTCTAATAAACTCTTCTTCGACGTATTTAAGATCATCACTTTTGGTTTTATCCCAGTTGACCATCAAGTGCCAAAGATCGCAAAAAATGCCAAAGCATCTAGCTATCTTTGCAGCCCCTACAGAGATGAGGCCAAGAATATCACATCATCACCAAAGAGTAGGATAGAAATTAAGACTTGGTGGAGGAGGCATCCATCATTGGTAGAGCTCCCTTCACTCTTTTGTTTAAGCATCAAGAATCTTTCACTATCCAACATATGAGATATCATTTTTGGGATTATCTATGTAGAATAAATCATTAATATATGACCCATATCGATGAGTATTAGTCACAACTAACCCATGTCTATGTGATTCATTTCACTAGTTTCAATCCCATTTCTTCACCCCTATGAGCATCACCCAATGCAATGAGTGTTATGTAAGCCATGAGAAATTGGATAATTGTGACTAATACTCATGGATATGGATAATAGATTAATGAATAACTCTATGCAAATAATCTCAAAACTGATATCTCATATGTTGGACCGTGAAAGCCCACTGATGCTTAAGTATTGGATTCATAACCAATTCCAGCTCTGAATGAAACATTTCCTCTTAAGAAGGAAAATGTTCTCTTCCAAACACTAAATAACCCCTCTAGAACTAGAACCTTCCATTTGCTACAGGCTTAGTCAAACAATTTACCACCAATAAACCTAGAGAACCATGAATCAAGATTATTGCTTCCTTCTACACCCCAAATAATTTTCAAAATATTCAAGGTGAAAAACTTCTATACAAGGAACACTGCATAAGCAACCTGTAAAAATTCTTTATCCTTCATGCCATATTGACTGGTCAAAATCTTCTCACACATCATAAATTGTTCCAAATTTCCTACAATAATGAACTGATTTGATACAAGACCAAGACAAGTGTATCTAAAATATCAAATAGCAAATTGAAATCTACACTAAACTCCAAAAAAACCCAACATGAATACAAACTCGTTGATACTAAAATGCAAAACTAGTGGTGCATGCATCAACCTATCTAGGGCAACTCCCTCTTCCTAGGAGAATCCTCCATCAACTAGAGTAAAATTCTCATCAAGGTCTGCACCCTTTTCCTGAGAGAATCCTTTTGTAACAACCTTAACCTTGTACTCTTACATACTCCTATTAGCTATAATCTAGGAATTAATCACTAATTCCATAGTCGATTCTATGACTATCTCCTCAAGATTGGAGGCACACTCCTCCATCATAGTTCCCTGCCACAACTACTCAATTGGATTTGCGAATAGCCTATAGAGGTCACTTTCTCCCACACTGACAAAAACTTCACCAAATCCACAATTGTTGTCTCTACTGGTGACTTGCTAACCATCAAACTTAACCAAAGACTAGAAATTTGTCAAGCAAGAAACTGAAAGAAGAATATTCGTTAATTCAGGAAAATATAAGATAGAATCTAGCTCAAGAACATCACCTAAAGGCATCTAGAAAGTTATTATACCCAATCCTGTCACAATATATGTGGAAACATCACCCAACTCCACACGTAATCCTCCCTCTTGCAGTTGAAACCTGTTGAAGATCTTTCTATCATAAGTCATATGTCTGGAAGCTTCACCATCCACATACCATCCAAAAACTGAAACTATGTTCGTGGAAAGACATGACACCATGGTGAAGGTAGTATCAAGCTCGGTAGTCAACTCATTTCTACCTAAAGATTCTGCACTCCCCACAAACTCTTGTCACCATTGTTGTTTGCCCTTCCCCTTCTTCCTCTCATGACACTAAGAAGCATAGTGTTTGTGCTTGTCACAATTAAAGCACGGGATATGAATCAAGTCTTTCTTCCCTTGAAATAAAGAAATGATTCTTCCTCCTTACTCTTCTAACACCTCCCAACTGCTACTCTCCTACCTCCTCTCCTCACCTTACTGATGAAGGTCTGGTCCATTATCCTCATCCTTGTAACTAGTTGAGACTTGCTTTAGTCTCATCTCCTCTCCAATGTAAGCAACCCATAAACTTATCAAAGTCAAGTGACAACTCCCAACCATTATAAATTCTACAAAATTGTGCCATGATGGACTAAAACCATTAAAGAAATCCAAACTAGCTCATTATCCTCAACTGTGCCCCCAACTGCACTAATACCAGGATAGATCCATTTTAAATACGGATCTAACATGAGCCAAGAGGGATCCAATTTTTTCACATGTAAATTATTTTATGAGCCTATATTATTTAAATGTTTTGTATAGTTATTTAATTAGTCAATTACGACTACCTCTCATGGATATGGTCATAGATGAATGACTTACTTAACGCAATTTCTTAACGTGTAAATTATTTTATGAGCCAATATTATTTAAATGTTTTGTATAGTTATTTAATTAGTCAATTACAACTACCTCTCATGGATATGGTCATAGATGAATGACTTACTTAACACAGTTGAATCCCAAAAAGATATCTAATACTTATTTAATTTTTTTATTTTTAGATTTTTCATAATTTTTATTTTGGCGGACATGACCAAAATTTCAATTCAATTTTGATGACGGAATGATAGCACTACACATCATACTGGGTTGTAGAATGAGCCTGTCGGCTCAATGATTTCTCAGCTCTGCTATCTTCATGATATAGCTTGCCAATGTATCTGTTTTGTTCATGCAGTGGAGGTGAGCTTGTTCTTCAAGAGCATCTTTCTGGATATGTTCACACTCTGGCACAATGTTTCCAAGGCATCATACATATCTATGGTAGCCCTTTTCCCAGTGATATGAGGGATTAGATGATCCTTTAACAAATCCAACAAAATTCGCTTTGCCCTTATTGCCAAATAAATCCTTGCACTCTGTAGGCAATGCAACCACCTTCTCCACAAGGTACCATAAGTTTGTCTCAGTTTATTTCAGTTGTTGATATGTATGTTTGCGAAGGCTACAATTGTGTTTATTTTGATATTTATACATATAAATAACTTGTTAATGTTCCCGGATGCGGGTGTATAATCAAGTCTTAAATGTGAAGGGACAGGGGTGTGGCGAGGTGGATCGACACCTGCCTACCCAGTACAGAAGGATTAATAGACACATGGAAGTTGGCTCTCGGCATTTGCGAAGAGCAGGGCTCATCTGCTCTCACTCCAGTGACTTTGGTTTACACATCATGTCTACCGCTCTGGTTCTTCCCTCCACACGCTCCGGCCTACCTCAGAACACGGCGTTCTTCAATGCCACAGTTATGGAGGGCGCTTCTCGATGCGCGCCAGAGGACGATAAAGCAAGGTTCAGTCTTGGGCTTGTGGTGGATTTGCCTTCGTCGATTCACTCGCATCATTCTCTCGTCGCTGGCCTCAACTCTGCTCTTTGTTTGTTTGATGTTGGCTCTGTCATTCCTGAGGCCTTTCGTGACTTGCAAGGGAAGGATAATTCGAAGTTTGGCTCTGTTCTTGTGGCGGAGCAGCCTCAGTTTATCCACTGGGTCTTCTCCTGGGCCTCAGGCCTTTGTTTCGAAGTCTTTCTGGTTTGTAGTCATCGTTGTTGCTCAGCGTTGCTTCTATCCTGCTTCTGCCATCTCCCTGTCAACGCTATTGCTCAGCCTAACTGTTATCCCGCTGCTGCTATCTCCCTGATGCCTCGCTTGCGACATAGAATGCGATGCCGCAAAGGCCAACCCCGCGCGTGCCTTCCAATCCGTCCTCTGATTCGCCTTCCCTGTCCAGTGAGTTGTCTGCTAGCCACTACCCCAGCACCCGCAGTGGAAGAGGGAGGCTTCATTCTTCCAGCCACCACCCAGGGCCTCCTCCCTCGTATGGCTCCGCAATCTTCACCTTTAACAGCGCTCTGAATCGCCCAAGAATAACAGCTCATATCTCGGTGGTTTTCCATGAGGCAGCTCAGACGGAGGCTTCTAGCTCTCATCCGAAGGGATTGGGGGCTGTCTCTGTTCCATCTTCGACCCTCCAGCTGGGGATTGGTAATGCGCCTCTGCAAGCTCCGGATGCTCAGGTTCGCAGCGCTCTGGATGTGGTGATGGCGTCGGTTGACCCTAGTCCTTCCAATCAGAATGCTGCTCAAGCAAGGAACATGCCTGATTTTGGATGGTGCCGCATTGAGGAAGAGCCTCCAGATGACTAGTATGCTCACTTATGCTTTGTCTGCGTGCCGTGCGGCCCTTACATCTGGGCAAGCTTTTGATGCAAACAGTTATGTGGAATTCTGGTGTATTTTTGAATTTTTGTTTATCCTGCAACATCAAGAGGATCTTAACCTATTCCCCTGCATGGGTCCTGATCACTGGTTCAAGAATGAGTTCACTGCCTATGGTCAGTCTTCTCATCTGCTTTTTTGACAGTTCTGCTTCTCTTCAGAGCAGAGTTTTGACTACGGTCACATTGTAATTTTACCCTCTTTCTTTGTTAATAGATTAATCTTATTTAAAAAAATAAAAAACTTGTTAATGTAAAGAACAAGTAGGAGATAATAAACCAGATATTGCAGTAGGGGTTTATGATGCATTAAATTCAGAAATTTTCACATCATGATCATATAAAATTCTAAATGTATTTAGTTTCTACATTCTAAAAAAAATTGAATCTGTCTATATTTCATTTTTGTATGTGCAATTTACTAATTTATTATAATTTTTAATATAAATAACAAATTTGTGTGTAACCTGTCCTCCATGTCCTGTTTCCAGGATCGCAGTGTCTCGTGTCAGACTCTCATACTTCTGTCCTCCATGTCTCGTGTCATTGTGTCATGTGACTCAGACATTATCCTATACCATCTATAGTTGATGCATGCATGCGTCCTCACTGTTGGAAGCCTACAAATGGTGAGGTTCTCCCTCCTAGTCTATTCTCTTGCTACACCCTCATTTACAGACCATTTCTCAGAAATTATTATTAATGCTGTATGGATCTGCGGTATGTGAGTAAAGCTATTGTATCATATTTTGATATCATTGGGAGATTCCTCTGGTGGAAATGGTGAAATTGCATTATGGTAAGATTAGGGAATGAGGAATGGTTGGGCAAGGACCAGGAATATAGAATACTCATCAAACTGAAAAATGAACTCATTCAAAAGAACTACTTCACACAAGCAGAGATGTTGCTATATCATAGGCCCACTCATCCTGGATCAGATGTGGTTGGATGGTTCAGATATAGCATGTAAAAATCAAGAATGTGGAGAATTCATAACTCAGTTGATTAAATCTGGTATAAGATAAAGATAAAATAAGATAATTCTATTAATGTCCAACAAATGACCACAAATAGGTCAATGGGACTGCGAATACTTTTGGATGAGCCAGAACAGATCAGGTGGGATGCAAATCCACAAGAAGGTACATATTCACCGAAGATAGGTTACAAACTTACAATGCTCTTTGCGCTCCTCAGGGGAAAAGAAATGGTGGTGGGTTTGGACATGGAAGACACTTTCCCATCCAAAACTAAGTTTTACATGGCTAGCACTTGAAAATAAAATCTTATCTTGGGACAAAGTACAAAGGTAGGGGTGGGAAGGGCTAAGTCATTATGCACTGTGCGAGGAATCTGTGGAATCTGTGAGGCACCTGTTTGTTTGTTGCCACTTTTCTATGGAAGTCTGGAACTATGTCTATAACTTGACCACTGTTAAGATATCCTGGAAGGGTTCTAATCTTAAAAAGTCCTTGGAACACTGGAGACAGCTTAGGATTGAAATCCATCCACTGTCCAGCATCTGGTCTCTATGGTTAACAAGGAACAGTGCATTTTTCTCTGGAAGAGAAAAGTTCCTACACAAGTCTATCACAGACTTAAAGTTTCTCTTCCTTTGGAGCCAGTTAATCCCAAAGTAAAACCTCAGAACATAACAAACTCCAATATTGCACAGGGATACTCTAGTGGGGCTGCTAAGAGGAATTCAGACCATAGCGGTGTTGGTGGGACTTTACTACTATAGGATAACTCTAAAATCTCCTTCAGATTTGGGTTGGACAGAGGATCAACAAATAAGGCAGAACTCGTGGTTTACTATTTCCTCGGCTCGGGACAGAGGTGTCCACTCCATTGCCATTTATGCCGACTCACAGATGGTTATTGGATGCCTAACTAGGTCTACGTAGATTAGGAATATTCATCTACAAACGAGCATGGACATAACCAAATCAATTGCAAAAGGCTTTAGGGTTATCCCTTTTTCACTATTCTTTTTGAGAACTGTGAATCTGATTGCCCTGGAAAAACGAGTTGTGGACTTGGTTAAGCGATCCTAGCAGATGGAAGAACTGAGGAGTGATGGAAACAGTAATCACACTTTGAGGAATCTATTATGAGACTTGTGTGATGGTTCTTTGAAGGGGATTTAGTAGCTTGATTGGGACTTGCCTTTGTCCTCTTTGGGGGTTGTTAAAGCTTTAACGTTTGTACTTGGCAATATATAGTTTCTCTGGACATGATAGACCATTCGATCCAGACTGTAGCCATGGGCAACAACTTATGTACTCCAGTTTTTTTAATATCAATAAGGCGAGTATCATTTTTTTCCTTGGAATATGTATATAGAGAAAGAGACTTGGTCTATTTGACCTCTCCTCTTACAATCAAAATAAAAAGATTTTGAGAAAGGATATTAGGTCAAATAAGCAATTCAGATTCAAATTGATACCATATTAAATCATTCTGATATCTAAATTGGAATTTCAAACTAAATTTAAAAAAAAAAATCCACCCAAAAACAATATAGATACATAAATCTATATCAAGATACTAAGTCCTAAAGGTTAGCTCATTAAGTTGAACCATCTGCCCAAACCATATTGCTGGTGGGGAGGCCATAGGTCACA
This sequence comes from Pinus tabuliformis, assembly GCA_031772625.1. NCBI lineage: Eukaryota > Viridiplantae > Streptophyta > Pinopsida > Pinales > Pinaceae > Pinus > Pinus tabuliformis. Next base: position 6,687,894 of record CM062804.1, on the reverse strand, counting down.
GCTTCAAATATGGTTGAGTCCCTTCGGCTTGCCATTCATTATTGCGGCTAGTGGCTTAGTCATCTTCCATCCAGATATTCTAAGGAAGAGGGGGGAAATCCCAAGAGGTTTTTCTTAGAAAAAATATATATCAAGATACTACAAGTCCATCAGGCTGTGGTCTAGCAGCAGCTTGGAGCAGTTGTGACAATGACCCAATCACCCATGTTCAAATCCTCATGGGAATGCTCGTCCTCTATAAGGGTTTTGCCAGATGTGGCTATTGATCCTAGGCCTTGTGCCAATTATTGATTGTAGCATTTTGGCAGATCATTGTAATGGGACTGGCATGGTACCAAGTCCAACGACCCCACTTTTCACTTAAATGTGGGAGGGAGGGACAAGGCTTATTTCTGACCCGGTTTATCCTTTATTATCTAGATACTAAAGGATAAAATATCCTATTAATGTCCACTCAAACCATTTTGGCTGGTAAAAAATGTGTTAAGGAAACCAAACCCACCAGAGTTTTAACCTGGGCTGTTTGCATGGCAGTACCTTGTCCCAACCACTAAGCCGCTAAAAAATATACCAAAATTTTCCAAAGATTGAGAATTCCAAAAGGATGAATAGTTCAGATTCAATTTGACACCACACTAAATCAAATTGTATTTCACCTACCCAAAAACAATATATCTACATGCACAGAGATGTACATATACATACATATGCATATAATATATATATATATAACAGGATACTACAACTTCTGCATGTTTATGGGTAGACTGCACCAGAATAAAAAGATTTATATGCAGTTTACCCATAAACACTCAGAAGTTGTCCATTAACTGCAAAAAATTGCATGCCAAGATATTACAAAACATATCAAAAATTGAAAAGAGCCTAAAGACTAATGATTCAGATTCAAGTTTATATCAAATTAAATGCATTCAGATACCCAGATTCAAAATTACATACACAAAGTCCGCATGGGGTAGCTCAAGTGGCAATGGCTGTGGAAATGAAGTCTCACCGAACCAGAGATCTTGGGTTCGATTCTTGTGCTACTCTCTCTGGAAATAGAGTGAATAACGGACATGTAAAAACTCAAAAATGAAAGGGTCCTACCAAACTTACAAAAAAAAATTACATACACAAAAACTATATGTCTATATATGCCTGTAACACACATGTCTCACATATATATGACTGTAACATATATACACTTGGAGCGGGAGCGGGATACAAACTATATGTATATATGTCTGTAACACACACACGTATATATATGACTGCAACATATATATACACTGGGAGCGGGATACACCAAAATATACCAGATTTTTATTCCAAAATTGGCAATACCAAAAAACATTAATGATTCAGAATCGAATTTACGCCACATTTACTGCATTCAGATACATAGTTTAGACTGTCAAAGATCATTCAAAGATTAATTCGAAAATTCAATATGAGTATATGAATGCACCTTAAATGGCATGAATTTGAATCTGAATTATTTGTCTCGTTGGGTAAGTCCATTATTGAGAAGTATTGGTGCGTGCAAAGTTTTGGATGAAATTCTATCGGAGAATTCAATTTGCCTATCTACATGCGTGTCGTTTAATGCCCATTTGATTCTGAGATGTTTCTTTATGAGTAAATCGAATTTTGAAAAGTTTAAGAGAATAAATATGGATTCAGTCACCAAGATTTTGTAAAAAGAAAAGCAAAGATTGCGCAACATCGCAGAGATGAATTCAGGAACAAATTGAAAACATATGGTTAGCTAAACTCAAATCAACTGACCTCTTTGCTCTCTGTGGGTGGGGACTTGAAGCAGATGAGAGTATTCCCGTGCAGCATAAAATACTTCTTGCGTGAGGAATGCAATCTCAAGCGCTTGGGATGTATCGTGTACAACCATCCTTCCATGGTGCAGTCTCCCATTGCGTAAAATAATAGAGAAAAATTCTAGCGTGCCTCCTAATGGATCACTGTTGGTGAATAGGCCAACGAAGAGGCTGCTGTCGTGAATGTGTAATTGCACAGCACATATGTGTTGGGGATGACCATTTCAGACCGAATTCAATCAGACAGACCTAAATCTTTGTGCCAAAAATAAAATATAAATAAATTATTACTGACCACAGGAAATTCGGATTAGGGGAGGCCTTTTTGGGTTCGACTTCACTCAATCTCCATTGGAAGTTCTCTCGTGTCTTCTTCGAGGCAGAAGAGGAATGCAGGTAATCGCTGATTGCGGCAGTTAACGGAAGTTAGTTTTGCTGCGACTGACGGAGTAAATTTTGAGAAGATGCTGCGACAGCACTTTTGCGAGGGAATCAAAATTGATTGATTTAGTTAGTTTGTTCTATATTTGGGTGCTCAATAAGTATTCAACTGTAAAGTTTTAAATGCCTTTATACGGTAAGTTTTACATATTTAATGCTTCCTATATTACGTTTTATATTGAGTTTAAGTATTTAATACATTGTATATTTCAGGTTTAAAGTTGATATTTTATATATTAAAATTTTTATATTATCGAATATAAAGTTATTTGAATTGAATAATATAAAATTTCATATATATTTATAAATGTATAATTTATAAGGGTGGTAGGAAGGTGTTTTTTTTTCGGCACTATGGAATTAAAGTTTTGAAATATTTTTGAGTTTTGGACAAAAAAATTAACAATTAGGTAAAAGTATATGGTCTCTTGTAAGGCTTTTTCCTCGTTACAAAATTAAATGTTTCCTCTCTTATTGTGATGGGGATTCTTTTTAATCGCTCGCCACATGGTAAGAGGTATTTCCGTTATAGACAAGTTTTTGAACTTATTAAACCATATTAAAAGCATTGCAAAAGATTTACCTTCAATAAGTTGTGCACATGTCTTAAGGGATAAAAATAAAGAAGCAAATCAGAGTGCCAATGAGGGGTGCACTTTGTAGTTTAGTGAGCTAAGAGTGAATGGCCAACTCAGGCCTTCTTTTGTCCCCTAAGGACTCATCCTTTCCAATATACCAGAAAATAATAAAAAAATACAGGGGGGTAGGGGACATGCTTTTAAATGTGGCACCCCCTGAGTGAAGTTTAGTTGCATGCATTATCAACATAAGTCTCTTGGAGAACCCATATCAAACTCTCGTCATGGTGGTCGTCATATATGCATTCAATAGTACAAGCCAACATAAGCACATTTCATTTAGAATCATTCATGAGTCTATGGGATTTATTAATCCTTGTGGTGAATTGAATGTTAAAGTGTGTGGGATGGATTGGCTTGTTCTCAATTTCCTTGGTTCACCTGCTCTCTCACGTTAGAATAATGAGTTCAATAATGTAGTGGAAAATATCGGTCGTAGAGTGAAACTCTTGTATTGGTTTTATAGTTTTTGTCCTCTTGCGAGTCGTTTCCTTATTCTAGATAGGTAGTGGCTTCAATTGGTGTGGCGTTGGTTGAGTCCCCTCCTCGAGCGAGTGGTCCCTTATTTGTGTTTTCAATGCCCAATCTCCACACTATGTCTGGAATTGAAGTGTAGGTGGTTGTGCGATTTCTTGGTCCTCATACTCATATAGAATTGCACCAATTTTAGAAAGTTATGGTTGTTAAGTGGAACAATTGTCTCGCCCAACTCAACAATCACATGGATGACATGTAGTTGGACCTCATGAGATTGTGGTTTCAGCAGAATGAACAATCTAGTTTTGTCTAGAATGATAGAGATCAATTGTGGGAGCTTTGTAGCAAGGTGGAAAAGTAGGAAGAAGTGATCCGCCAATGGGTGGATCAATTGAATTCTCTTGTTAACAATCTAATTCTCAACATGAAGGATATAGCAAGCTCTAGTGTGTCCAATGTAAATGTTTGTCCATATATGAACAAACCAATGTATTTGAGCAAATACATTATCATCAAAGATTATATTCTCAAGTAGCTAGCGTATATTGTAAATTTTGTTTTTTGATGGGTTCTTTCTGGAAGGTTTTTACCTCCAAAGACCTAGGTTTTATTAGAGTGATTATATTCCTCTTTAGAGGATAATTTTGATACATTTGAGCTTAGTTACTTCTAAAGTTCGAGGTGTTTATGAATTATAACTCTCAATGTACAATTGAGATATCAACACAGATTTTGCCATAATATAAATATTCTCATTATTACAAGATACATATAATTTTTAAATTTATTTTATATTATATTATTTTGAAAATATATATATTTTTAAATTAATTAATAAAATTTCAAATTTAAATATAGTTTTATAATTTAATTATTTATTTTTTCACGTTTAAGGCGTTTTTAAATTTTAATGTTTAAAGGTATTTTATAATTTAGTGTCTGGAAGATGCTATTGAATTATTTTTAAATAACATTATATTAAAAATAATTAAATTAATATTTAAATTTAAAATTTAAAATTATATGGTTTTAAAATATATTTATATTTATATTTTTGAATTAAAATTTAAAATTTAAAATATTGTTCATTTTACTTATATCAATAATAATAATAATAATAATTTACTTTTCCTAGATGGGGTGAGATGTGATGCGTTAAGGGAGTCATTTTCTCACTTAATAAGTAAGGTTGATGTGCCACCTTACCAACCATGATGAGGATACATGGTAATTTTATCAAGGTGAAGAGGAGTGTCATGTATGCTAATGGTAGCTTGTCCATGGACCATATTTTGCATTCACTAGCATAAGGTCTTGATTGGATGATGGTGAATTCAACCCATTTCTCATCATTCTTTGAGATATCCAAAGCAATGGCATTCAATGCCATCACTCTTGATCTTTTCACATCTTAAAGAATGTTGATTCGGTTACAATTTGGATTGCTTTTTCCTTCACCATGCTTGCTCTGGATCTTGCTTTTCTCAGCCTAGCACAAACATTATTAGCGGTCACAATTTCTCTACGTTGTCAACCTAAATCATCTCTTAAGTTTGAGTCTGAGGCCCTTCTCACTGAGTTGGTATCTGGTCCATTCCCCCCTGGTGTGCAAGAATGGTGAGATAGAGAGCTCGTATTCAACATGGTGGTGAAGGTTGAGCAAGTCAAGGAAGCTCTAGAGCCTGCCTGAGGGTGCAAATCTTTGCTAGATTATACAGGGAATAGGTTCTAGCAGAGGTCCAGGATGAGCTTCAAGAATTTGAAGAGGATATTGTTGTGGATAGGAACTATGTGTCGAACTCTTAGGTGATTGCAAACATAAGGGATTGGGTGTCTGACATGGAGCATGCCCATCACAGGCATAATCAATACATGCTTACTATAGACTTATACTAGAGAATGAAGATGTTGCTAGGTTGTGTTATCATGGACTGAAAAGATAATAAGGAAGAAATCTTGTTAATGCTAGACAATGTGTTGATTCATTAAAAGGAAATGGGGGTGCATCTCAAGTACATTGAAGCCAATATTGCTTCTGGCCTAGGTTCGAGTTGTTGCAACCCTGGGATTACCATTCCCATCAAGATGGATGTACCCACTTCTTCTCAATTTTTCTCATGAAATATGGTAATTTACTTGTTTGGTTTTCTGGTTCTGCCAAACCTTTTACAGTTGGCTTGCTCTTCTTAGTCCACAATTATTTGGTTCTTAATTCTAGGCACCAATCTAGTCTCTTCTCTATCAATACATAATTCTCTCAAACAATTATTAGACACATGGCTTCTTTTTCGAATGACGCCTCGTGATTTTGTTAGTGGTTTCGTTTCCCAAGTAGCAGGAAACTAGCACTCAAAGTTTTGGCACTTTGGTAGTTAATAGAAAATTAGCTTACAAAGTAAATAAATAAATAACAATTTACTTTTGGTTATGAATTGGTGTTAGAAATAGAAAGAAAGAAAAGTAATAAATACTTATTTATATTAATAGGTTATTAGTGAAATTAGATAAATGATTGTCTTTTATTAGTTGACAATGAATAAAAAAGATTAAACTCTATTCATAATTGATTGTATTGTGAGGTGTTGTATAGCAAAGTATGGGGAAATATTGTCATGTCAGATCTCCTTAGTGTGATTGGATTTGGAGAGTTTTATATTATAAGGTGGTTAAGTTTTGAAACATGTGATAGTCAAGAGGATACACCATCTATATTAAAGGTTGACATGGCTTGAGTAAGTTACAATCTCTAATTGATTTTGACAGTTTAGATGCCCTTGAATTATGATTTCCAAAACATCACGTAATAACAAAAAATAAATAACTACTAAAAAAATAAAATAACAATATCTTTTAAAAAAACTAACTTAAAATAACTTTAATTTAAAATAATTTACACTAATATTAATAAAAAAAATTGTAATATCATTTATTTTTAAATGAGTTGTTTTATATATATTATTATATCATTTAATTTTTAAGCAGGTGAATGATAATGATAGGCCATCCAAAGATAACGATGTGGCCAACTCATACACTCAACTACTAACCAAGGGTTGACCTATTTTGAGAGCAAAGCAAATGGATACCAAATTTAATAAAAACACTCCAACAAACAATAACGTTATTTAATGGGCAATTGGCTGCGCATTAGATCTTTGAAAACCAAAATTCAAAAGTAAAATACCAAACAAAATTCAAAAGTAAAATACCAAACGGATTTATATTTTTTTTAAGTGTTTGAAATTTGTTTGGTTTGGCTTACCAAAAATAAATTACTCCAACGGTCTAGTATTAAATCAAAATATTTATGACCAAAGTACACATTTGATGAATGTGCCCCCACATGAGGGAAGGGTTGCCTTCAAGTATGGAAAACATGTGGTCAAATATGGTTGGGTGCCCAGTCAATCACTACTCAGCACAATAGCCGCAACTACAGATATAGGTGAACATGCCCACGTGATAATGGGTTGTGTTAAAGTATGGAAAATGGACAAAAGTTTCTGAGCATCTTGTTTCATTCATTTTTTGCAAAATAATAAACCTAACTATAAATTTTGATGAACTTGCCCACGTAATAATGGATGTGTTAAAGCTTGGAAAATGGACAAAGGTTGCTGGACAAGATGGTATTGGGTAGTTTTGGTTAATTAATGTTTAAATATTATTTATAAAAGTGTGTAATTTTTTTAAGTTGAGTAGATGTGTTATGAATGATGTATCTAGTGTAAAATTTGTCTTTTGGTTTGAATTTCAAATTTAGATTTGTCTGGAGGAGTCACTTGAAGATACTTCCATGGTGGCGAATGAGGATGGTATGGGATTTTGGAGATGGGGGATCCTTATAGGGACTCACAACATTAAAGGATTAAATGGAGAGCAGAAGTTACAAGAACACACTTTGGAAATCATCAACCCAAAAGGAATCTTTTTCTTAAGCCAAGCAATTAGCAAATTCCAATATTGTTGTCCTATTTGGAAATTAGCTTTAGAATTGGGACTCACTGGACAATATGCAAACAATTGGAGAGAATTCACCACTTCTCTTAGCCAAGCGGGTCTTTTGCATAACCCCCAAGGAGACAATATCACTTGGAGCAGGAAGATGCACAATCAGGTGCCAATGGTAGCTGATGCTTATAGATATTACATCACTCAAAGACTCAATCTCCAACAAATTTATTGGTTTTACAAGGTATGGAAATTGAAGATCCCTCTTAAAATAACTTTGTTTATCTAGCTAATATGGAAGAATAAAATATTGACATGGGACAATTTACTCAAGCGGGGCTTTCAGGGTCCTAGTATGTGCATTTTTTGTAGAAATTCCTTAGAATTTGCAAATCACATTTTCATTCTTTGTCCTACTACTGCTCTTATTTGGGGGGAAATTGCATATTACTTGAACATCCCTCAGTTCTCGGCTACAAACTTGGAAGGTTCCATATCCCAATGGTCTACACGCACTCCTGGGGAATTAGCGATGCCCATATATACTATCTGGGAGATCTGGATTGCAAGGAACAAACATATATTTGAGGGGAATCCAATTGATTTAAACAGAATCTGCTACAAAGCGATCACATGGGTAGGAGCCTTTCCATCACACACACATACAAATCAGATCTCTATCAAGACAATATCTTCTCCTACAATCAATTTGCCTGCAGGGTGGTTCGATGGAGCATCACAAAGGGGATTGTGTGGATGTGGAGCAGTTCTCAAGCCTGACAATTACACCAGATACAACTTACATTGGAATGGAGGTCCTAGTACCAACACTAGAGCTGAAATCATGGCACTTTGGGGGCTGCTCTAGTTCGCCAAAGAAAAACAATTGAATATCATCAACATCTATGGAGACTCAAAAACTCTTATAGAAGGTATTCTGGGACACTATGCATTTGACCCACCTCTACTATCTGGATGGATCCACAGGATTAAACAAGTGCTGGCCTCTCTCACTTCCTATTCCATGACACATGTATTCAGAGAGGACAATAAGGAAGCAGACAAGTTGTCCAAAGCAGGTCTTCAGGGACAATATGGGATCATGCATTACAAACTAATAGTAGATCAACACATTAGAGATGAAGGCGAGATTAGCTTGCCATAATGATGATTCCAGTAATACTATTTTTTCTTATCTTGAATAATATTCTGAGAGGCAGACAAACTTTCAGTTTATTTTCGATCGATATTTGCTACTAGGATTAGTATATATGGATATCTAACAACTTTTGCCTACTAGGCACCCTACAGTTTTTTGGTATATTTGCTATGATGCATGGACTAGACTATTTATAACATTGTTGCATGTACTGGACTTTTAAATATATATATAAAAGCTAACATTCTTTTTCCTCTCAAAAAAAAAAAAAATTATAAATGATAAGTTTTAATTGTGTATAAAGATTTCAATGGGGTGGGTATTTCCGCAGATGTAAAGTTCTTTTGTGTGTGAAAGAAAAGGTATTTGACTTGTTGAAATTAGTTTCTTTCGTAAAAAAAAAACAAAAACAAAATTAACATTGATCCAAGTATATCTTAATAGGATTTTTTTTTTAGACTTTTAACTATTAATGCGATAAAATTTATAAAATTAAAGGGAACCCTAATCATGGTGGCAACGAATAAGGGTTTATTGTTTTCAATTGTTTCTTCTCCATGGCCAGGGACTTAGCATTATTTTTCGGTGCCAGGCTCCCTTTCCCTTTGGAAATGGCTTCGTTTGGATATTTATCTACAAGAGGTCTACTATAGTTTACTTTGTTTTGACAACTCGAGGTTCTTCGTCCTTTTGGCTCTGGATTATTGTCGTTACACATGGTTTTTAGTTTCGTGTTTGTGGATGAGGATGTATGGAGTGGAACCTCGTAGACTATGAACCCTCACCTTCCTTGTGTTCGCGTATTTTTGTTGATTACGTTGGTGGTTTGAAAAATACTTATTTTTTAGTGGATTCAGAGTTGGTTTCTCTAGGTGTTTCCGGTTACCTCAACTCAGGAATGGTGGATGCCCCAGATAAGGCGATCTGTCGGGGAGAAAAAGATGGTTTCATCAGCCGACACCCTTTCAGCTTTAAGGAGGACACCGAACAATTATCAGAGGCTTGGAGTCTCAGTTCCCTAGGTCTAGTCTGGGGTGCAAGTCATTCTCGACCGATTTCACTTTCAGATTTTCTTCTTAGCAATTCTCATCTGGTCGACCCTAGTCAGTCGAATGCTTTTGCATTTCCTATTGTTCTAGGATTATCTAATGGAATTTGTCTGACGGGTGAATATCATATTTTGGTCCCTCAACCAGATGTAAACTCATTCCATTTCCAAAGCCCTCAAGGTTTTGGTTCAAGTATTCTACTTGTGGCTCATGACATTGATCATTCGGCTAGGTCGGCTCCCTCTCATGGATTCCCTTCTTGGTCCTCAAAGGGAGCGGAACATGGAGGCAGATCGATTGTCCAAATCATCACTAGTCCTAGACCGGGGAATTTGGCAGATTCAGGAGGTTCATGATGGCTTGCTATCTACATATGTTCGTAGTCCATTAATGGAGCTTGTTACTCCTCAGTTGGAAGTTGTTGCTTAATTTTTCTTTCTTCAATATTTTTGTTTCATGATGATGTTATATGAGCTTATTTTAGTGCTCATTTTTAGCTTTCGATTGAGAGTATATATGTATATACTTTTGCTATTGTTCTAGACACTTACTCAACCTTCTCTGAGTCTTTTTTAGTTTTTTAAACACATTAACCTCACAAAATTAATATGGCCTAATGATTAGATTTTGTATCTTTACGTCGTAAGGCGTTTCCCTCTGAGATCAACTCCCCTCTCTGCCTACCTGTCATCTTGTAAGCCACAGGATTATATGTTAGACGATTGCAACCATTTCAGCCGTTGATCGGGGTTGCCCAAACGGTTTGGGCGTTTCATCGAATAGTTTCATCCGGGCAGCAGGGTTTGTACCTCAGATCAAACGCTTGCCCTCGCAGATCAACGCTTGCCCTCGCTCTGGATTTGGTTTCAGGCTCGCTGTTCTCGGCGGTCTTCGTATTTTTCCTCTGCGTATTTACTCCACTGGAAGATTCGTTAGCTGCATCGGGGGAGACAAGCATTGCTGCTGAGCTAGGGAAGGGACAGAGATGGAGATCACCATGACAGATAACGCTTTGACAGAGTGGTTGAATCAAGGGAGGCAGGCCTGCCCCTTGAAATCCGTCGATTACTATCCTTGCGCGAAGAAAACTTCTGAACACTCCAACCAGGTTAAGATGGCAGAACTGTAAGTCACTACATTGTTTGATTATATTTAATTTATTATATATAATCAAACAATGGGTTTTTTTGCTGCTTCAAATCTCGCTGAGCAGCCGCTGTGTAACGTAACCTGTTCTTACAGTCATGAGCTTGACCAGCAATGCCCTTAGCATGGTAGATGCTCTGGATACATACGGACAGAATATGGTCCTATGGAGGCCTCCAAAAACAGAGAGATCATCCAATTCCTCTAGTACTGCAGATTATTACCATGATTATAATCAAATTTGGGATGTATTAGAGGTTGATAAATTGGTTCCCGATGTGACTGTGTCCAAGGATGAATCCTCTATGAGTATTCAACAGGCGGTGAACAGTGCACCGGATAAATCTGAGCGGAGATTCGTGATACATATAAAGGCTGGGGTGTATAAGGAGATTGTTAGGGTTCCTCCCAGTAAAACTAATCTTATGTTTGTGGGTGATGGCATGGGGAAGACTGTGATCACGGGGTCTATGCGTGTGCCATCCCTGCCTGGTGTTCCAAGTACATATGGCTCTGCAACTGTTGGTAATGCTCATTATTGTTCCTCTTCCTCTTCATATTAAGTTGGAATTTATTTCTTTGCCTGAGTTTGGTTTTGTTATTGTGTTTGATCATGGTGTGGTTCCTGACAGATTTGAGATGCCTTGAATTGAAATTGGAAAATCTACTCTTCCAACATGTTTTGATCATTACACATGGTTCTTGCGGACCACATCCCTCTGTGATTTTTCGGGTCAACCTTAGTCCATATTCTCTCCTCTCTCACCTTTTGTCACTAATTCACCCCAAGAGACATTAAAAGAGTTGTTAGGATCTTGAGCACCAACAAAGAAGTAGATGAGTAAGGTCTGCAAGTTGAATTTGCATTGGCTTTCCCTCTTCATGGTCTCAAAATATCATCCACCCCATCTTCCAATTGAAGGATATTTCTGATAGAAATAATTACAGGAATATTATGATTGGGCGTGCCTTTGTCGAACTCTATGTTATGGGCGTGAACGTGTGGCTTTCTCAACATATAGAGAGGAACAAATTCAAAGCTATGGGGCAACCAAGTCTTAGAAGAGATTATGAAACTAGTGACCACATTTTTAGCCTGTGTGCTATTATCAAGGAAGCTGACGTCCCTCATCTAAAGTCATGTTGCTTTGTGGATTTTCATAAGGCTTTTGGACTTTGTTCCAAGGGAATTATCGTTCTGGAGACTACGTGAAATTGGCATCTTTGAGTGTCTCATAGTTGCTTTCATGAAATTCCATGGGATATACATTAATGGGTTAGAGCATAACCGAGCGAGTACTTCCACAAGGGATATGTTTACGTTTTACACCATGTTTTGTTTACCTTATTCTTATTTGCAGAGGATCTGATCCTTTTAGCCTCCTCCCCTAGGGACATTCAGAGATAGCTTGATGCCCCTGCCAATGTGATGGTCATAGAATGATGGTGATGAACCTTAGTGAAACTGAGGTTGTGATTTAAATATCCAAGAGCACCCTAACAAACTTCCACTTCTTCTTCAAAGGAAGCGAGGTGGAGATTACCATTGCTTATACATCTATGGGATCTGATCCATAGCCCTTAGGTTTAGCTTAAGGCATGTCTTTCAACCCAAACTTAGAAAGGGTTATAGGTCTCTCTCCATGCTTGACCGACAATACTTCCATATGCATTTTCAGGACATCTCTTTTGAGATGCATTTTTTGACACAATTAACAGACCTATAGTACTATATGGTGTTGAAATCTTGGGGCCTACCTCGTTACCACCTGACTGCGCGCAGGCTGAGACAGTCCAATTCCTCATGCTACAGTGTATGATTTAGCATAAACAAACAGTTCCATAACCCATTGTACAAACAGTTTGGCATTCATCCCTTTTTCCTTGAGAGCATTTTTGGACTTGTCTTCTTTCTTCACGGGAAACTCCTATCTGGCCCTTTGCCTTTTTTAGATTGCCTCCACAGGCCCCTTGTCTAGCGAATGTGCTGTTTTTTTAAAGGCGTCTTCAGTTCTTCAAAGAGTGCCTCCCTCCTTTTAGCTATTCTCTAGATGCCCTAGTGACATCCTAGCCCCTGAATGGAGATAAACATGGATATCAAAGAGGACATCTATCTACACTAAATTCAGGTCACTTGGATTGAATCCCACAACGGTTTCATAATCAAATGACCTTCTACTATGATCACTTATTGTACAAGTATGATCTAGGAAGCAATTCTCTTTGATACATTTGCAGATTTTTATGGGTCTTCTTGCAGAACCCAAAGGGCTTTAAACGCTTGTTCAATTCTGTGGCCAAGGAATCCACTACCATTGCTTCCAATTCCTTCTGCATGGACATAAAGTGTGCCCTTTCTGCCATGTTGCTAAGAACTACTGGATAAAAATGCCAAACCACAACACTGAGGGCCTGCATGCTGGTTAAACTTAAAAGCCTGAGGAAAGGTAGAGATTTGGCTGACAAGACTTCTTTGGAGACAATCAATTGTGAAAATGACCATCCAATTAATGAGAGAGAAATTTTCTACTTGAGTTCAACCCAGATTAATTCCCTTGCAAAGGAATGCTGATTTAGAAAGCATCAACAAAATACAAATGAGAGGAGAAGGAAACAATCAAAATCCAGCAGTGCTTGGAATGCAATCCGTCATTTGCAAGGGAAGCAATAATGATTTTCTTCAGATTGTAGGTCGCTGAAAAGAAGAGAGCAATAACATTTATTTTTGCAGATTCTGCACTTCTTTCATCCTATTAAAGCAGCAAAAAAATTAATTATCATTTTACATTTTAAGAATAAGATATTTGGAACCCTTTCATATGATAGGTGTAATGTCTTTCAACATGCATTGGGGTTTGTAAGTTTGAGAAATTTCAATGGGCATATGCTAAAATCGGATCCTCTGTTTATTCTGATAACTAGATAAATATGTGTATGCTATTTCTAAACAAAGACGGAATTTAATACTTACAATTACCATCGTTCTTTGGTTTTGAACTCTTATCAAAGGAAAATTCAATCAATCCATATTCCTCGATCCCACTAAATCTTGTTTTAGATGTTGAGGATTGCTAATTTATTTGTTTTCACAATTGCAGCTGTAAATGCTGATGGCTTCTTAGCACGGGATATAACATTCGAAAATGCAGCAGGGCCAGGTAGTCAACAAGCGGTAGCCCTAAGAGTAGATAGTGATCACTCTGCCTTCTACAACTGTGCCTTTCTTGGCCACTAGGATACATTGTACACTCATATTCTTCGTCAGTTCTATAGAAACTGCAGAATAGAAGGCACTGTTGACTTCATATTTGGAGACTCGGCAGCCATCTTTGAAAATTGTCTCATTCTACTGCGTCCTCGTCAAATAAACTCAGACAAAGGATCATCAGATCCTGTCACTACACAGGGTCGAACAGATCCAGCCGAGCCCACAGGATTTGTTTTCCATAACTGCACTATCAATGGAACTGAAGAATATATGAGGGCTTACTATGCCAACCCAAAAATTTACAAAGGCTATTTGGCTCGGCCATGGAAGATGTACTCCAGCGCAATCTGCATAAATTCATATTTGGGAGAGGCCATTAGCCCTGAGGGATGGATGCCGTGGGTAGAGGACTTTGCTCAAACTATTATTAACACCAGAAATAAAAAGACAACCACAATGAAGAATAATTTAAACATCGTTGGAACTAATAGATTCTAGAACAATATAAGTTTGGATAATACTTTGATCATTTGAAGAATAAGGTACTTAATTTTTAACAGCATGTTATTCTCGACAACGTCATGGCTTATTCTGTGTGACAATTTGCATACACTCTCTTTGATTTTTCCAAGGAGTGATGTTATTCAAAATATATCTCCCTGTGGGTGTCCTTATGTTGCACACAAGCAATGATGCATTTACTTTTTTCAACTTTATGTATGTTTATCATTTCCATCCATATGATTGTCTTCCCATGATTTCTAAGATGTAATTGAGTTTATATCCATCCAATTGTATTATAGGCTCCTAAACCAATGGTAAGATCAGTTATTTTAGATTTGTTGACAGGACTAGATAGACACGTGGGATAAATATTATATTTATAGTATACTCCTCTTTAACGTTATGAGTTTGTACACATGTTTTAACACTTTCTCAGCTCTCAATAAAAATCAGAACATTGTGGAATTCTTTTAGGATCAGAAGCAACACTAGGGTTGGAAAAAGCATGTAGCACTTATAATGTATCAAACTTAAAATAAGCCAGAAGTCTCCATTTTATCTGGGATTCCTCTTTGCTCATCCCTTGTCTGACACTAAGGTATATAATGTTCTAAAAAGTCTCATTGTGATATCCACTCATACATGCTAGACAGTAAGGCACACCTCTGTGTTGAGATTCAATTCTAGATCCATAATTGTTTTTGACTTTTATTGATTTTTCTTTGTCAAAAATGTAGATTAGCATTGCCTCGAATTGGCCATTTGTTGATGATAAAAAATAAACACCGGTAAAGAAACAAAATTGCATAAAATTTTGACTTCTTTCTTCTATGCTGTTGTTTCTTATGTCATTTGCATAAAATTTTGACTTCTCTCTTCTATGCTATTGTTTTTCATATCATTGCCTTACGGCGTTTCTTTTGCAACATGTGGTGCAAATGCTAGTACAAATATTTTGAGATGTTATGTATACACACTTGGTGTGTTTACACTGTAATTTTTATTATCTATTAATAAAAATTATGGTTTTTTTTTCTCTTAAAAAAATTAAATAATAATAATAATAACAATAATAATGATCAACATCCCAAAAACCAAAATGACACATTAAATATTTATGAGAATTATAGCCCTAATTTTATTTATTTATTTATTTTTTATTTTTTCTAATTCTATTTGTTCTATATTCAAAATTGAATTAATTAATTAAAAAATAATAATTAACTATTCATATCCTCGATTGGGGTGTGAGCTAGAAGGATCGAGATCCGCAAACGCCAGGTTGTAATAATGAAAGTTGAAAGGTGGCAAGCTACCAGCCTCCTCATGCACGAGGCACATGGAGAGGTGGCTTCACGCATGCAACCATTTAATGTCAATAAGGAAGGTGGCAGGGATATTATAGTGGCAAGGTTCTCTGGCTTTTTCGTTGTTGAGGTAAGTAAGTTCTTTGTCTGCAACGTTAATTTGGATTCGGCTTGGCTTGTGACAAGTTGCGGCTCTAGGGTGGCGTTCCTTGTGGTCTTCCACCAGGTGTTGGTCGACTTACAATCTTCTCTTGTCGCTCTTCTTGGGCATGTTCTTTGTCTTAGTTTTATTACTCTGCTCCCATGGATATCTACATATTGCGGCTTGTTTCTTAGAGGAACGACTTCGTTATGAAGTTGAAGGTCTGATAGAAGTACCACTGGGATTTTCGCATGGCACTTGAGGATTTGTATGAGGGTTTCTTTGTCTTCTGTACTCTTGTCTCTATGTACTATGGTATTTTTCTTTCACACATGGGCACTATATGGGCAAGGAAACTATGCCATTCGCGACTTTTTTGATGTTCCTGTCTCTGGTGTAATGGCACTCGTATTTTTTCTATATGTTTGTTGTTGTGGCTCTAGGTTTATATGGTTTTGGAATGTGTGTTGTTCCTCTCAACCTTCTGCTTTCATGGAAGGGTTGGGAATACGGTTCAGGGCTTTGAGACTGGTTTCATTCCCGTTACATTATCTGTTGCAGGGTAAGCGATGGTCTATTTCTAGTTTTTGGCCCTCATGCATTGATAATTTGTTAGGTTTCCCGTTCAGGTGTGGCCTTGGGAAGCATCAAGCTCATGGGTGTAGGCTCACTTTGGGTCTGATTTCGAGTTTTGAGTCATTTATTGCTAGAGTTTGCAGTCATTTTCGGGTCATGGACCATGCTGCCTCAAGGAAGAGCAATCACGCCCAAAGTTCCCGCGGTCGTGGTAAGCAACAAATAGAAACTCATGAGGGTCGTCAAGCCAATTCTCAAACTGGTAAAGCTTGAAGTCGAGAATCATCATCTCACATCCTAAAGGAGGTTTTCATTGCTTACCACGAGGGTAGCTCATACATAGTTGTTAAAGAAGCTCAACTACTAACCACGTGTTGACTTATTTTGAGAACAAAGCAAATGGATACAAATTTTAATAAAAACACTCTAACAAAGAATAATGTTATTTAATGGGCAATTGGCTGCGCATTAAATCTTTGAAAATCAAAATTCAAAAAAAATACCAAACGTATATTTTTTTAAGGAGTGTTTGAGATTTGTTTGGTTTGGCTTAGCAAAAATAAATTACTCCAACGGTCTAGTATCAAATCAAAGTATTTATTACCAACGTACACATTTGATGAATGTGCCCCCACATGACGGAAGGGTTGCCTTGAAGTATGGAAAGTTGGGTCTCACCACCATAACCGCAACTACAAATATAGGTGAACATGCCCACGTGATAATGGGTTGTGTTACAGTATGGAAAATGGACAAAAGTTTATGGGCATCTTGTTTCATTCATCTTTTGCAAAATAATAATCCCAACTATAAATTTTGATGAACTTGTCCACGCAATAATGGATGTGGTAAAGCAAATGGACAAAGGTTGCTGGGCAAGATGGTATTGCGTATTTTTTATTAATAAATGGTTAGTTATTAATTAATGTTTAGATATTATTTATAAAAGTACATAATTTTTTTAAGTTGAATGGATGGGTTATGAATGATGTATGTAGTGTAAAATTTGTCTTTTGGTTGGTATTTCAAATTTAGTGTAAAATTTGTCTTTAGTTTGGAATTTCAAATTTAGTGTAAAATTTGTCTTTGATTGGAATTTCAATTTAGATTTATATTAGTAAAAGTTGAATAATATGAATATGTTTATGTTTATTGTTACGTTGTAAGTTTATGAAATAAAAATTTCAATTTTTTTTTATTGGGTGAAGAATTTATATTTAAGGAGAATTGATTTGTTACTTGTTATTAAGGAAGTTAGAGGCTGAATTGAAGAGATTGTCTATCTATTTTTATTGCAATCATTCAATTACTCAGAAGCATATTAGGTGGAATAATCGAGTTTCAAATCTAATTTAATGTAACCACTCAAAAACCCACTTAGTGGGATAACTGAGTTTCGAACCTAGGAGAGGCCCCAATATTGATCAACAAATTTTTTAGGTGCAAAAGGTCCATCATTCAACCTGACCTAAGAGGTTAGAAAATGTGTAACTATAACATGCAATAATTATTATATAGTGATGTGTGGTGAGATGGTTGGGTTCGTTGGGTGAAACCCATGAGGTCAGGGTTCAAATCACATTGAGTATATTGTCTTGTTATGGTGTGCGGCTCAAGAAGTAGGCTCTCTCGTTAGCGTGAGTCTCGGCTCTTGCCAAAATCATAAGAAATCAGTATACATGGCTTCTAGGTTGTTGGGTGTACTCTTGGTGTTATAGTGGCAGCTACGAGAATTGATCCTGGGTCTTCCTTAGATTAGGTCTAGCAATTACCGATTCACCACCACGACAAAACATATTGATCCTAGGTCTTCCTTAGATTAGGTCTGGCAATTACTAATTCACCACCACGACAAAACATATAACATTACTCTTAAGAAAATCCCATTAATTCTTTTGTTATAGCTCTGATACCACTTGTTTAGATCTAACCCATAAATATATGATAATAGAAATAAACCCAAGAATAATAAGATCTAAATATAGAAATGCTTCACTTTATTGATCAAACCCTTAAGGTAGGGCAACACCATACATTCACTCCTTAAGGAAGGAGAACACTCCATAAGCCATATGCCTGTTCATACAATATTCTTTGACCTCTCTCAATGGGGAGTCTCTAGCCTCTATATAGGCCTCATACATACAATACCATGGGTCATTACCATGGTTCAATACCATCTATCCAATACCATGGACTTATTACATTATTGCTAACTACTTGTGGTCCCTTACATGATATGGGTTAACCACCTTATTTATTACTATGGCCTATCCCATTATTACATTATTCCCTTGGGTACCTCCCTTTGTACCCCATATTATCCCCCCTGAGATATACTAGATCTTTTGTGTGTGAAAGAAAATGAATTTGACTTATTGGAATTAGTTTCTTTCGTTCAAAAAAAAAAAAAACCTTAACATTCATCCAAGTATATCTTAATAGGATATTTTTTGTTTTTATAGACTTTAAACTATTAATGTGATAAAATTTATAAAACTAAAAGGAACCCTAATCATGGTGGTGACGAATAAGGGTTTCTTATTTTCAGTTGTTTTTTCTCCATAGCTAGGGGCTTAGCATTATTTTTCGGTGTCAGACTCCCTTTCCCTTTGGAAATAGCTTCTTTTGGATATTTATCTACAAGAGGTCTACTCTAGTTTACTTTGTTTTGATAGCTGAAGGTTCTCTAACCTTTTGGCTCTGGATGATTGTAGTTACACATGGTTTTTAGTTTTGTATTTATCAGCGGCGATGTATGGAATTGGACCTCATAGACTATGAACCATTGCCTTCCTTGTTTTCACGTATTTTTGTTGACTACGTTGGTGGTTTAAAAAATACTTCTTTTTTAGCGGATTTAGAGCTGGTTTCTCTAGGCGTTTGCAATTCTCTTGACTCAGGAATGGTGGATGCCTCAGATAAGGCATAAGGTTTCATCACACGACAACCTTCCAGCTTCGAGGAGGACACCCACAATTATCAGAGGGTTGGAGTCTTAATTCCTTAGGTCCAATATGGGGTGCGGGTCCTTCTCGACCGATTTCACTTTCAGATTTTCTTCTCAGCAATTCCTATCGAGTTGGCCATAGTCAATCGAATGGTTTTGCATTTCCTAATGTTCTAGGATTATCTAATGGTCTTTGTCCAACCAATGAATATCATATTTTGGTCCCTCAACCAGATGTAAACTCATTCCATTTCCAAAACCCTTAAGGTTTTGGTTCAAGTATCATGGTTGTCGCTCATGATATTGATCCTTCGGTTAGATTGACTCCCTCTCAGGGTTTCCCTTCCTGGTCCTCGAAGGGAGCGGAACATGGAGGTAGATCGATTGTCCAAATCATCACTAGTCCTGGACCTGGGATTTTGGCAAATTCAGGAGGTTCGTGATGGCTCGTTATCTACATATGTTCGTAGTCCACTAATGGAGCCTATTACTCTTGAGTTGGAAGTTATTGCTTAATTTTTCTTTCTTTAGTATTTTTGTTTCATGATGATGTTATATGAGCTTATTTTTATGCTCATTTTTGGCTCTTTATATATATTTTTGCTATTGTTCTAGACATTTTTTGAATCTTTTCTAGTTTTTTAACACCTTAACCTCACAAAATTAATATGGCCTCATGATTAGATTTTGTATCTTACAAATATTTTGAAATGTTATATATACACATTTGGTGTGTTTACACAATATAATTTTTATTATTTATTAATAAAAATTACAAATTTTCCCTCTTTAAAAATAATAATAATATTGATGAATATCCCAAAAAAACAAAAAACATACCTTAAATATTTATGAAAATCATCAACATAAAAAAAATTGTAAAAAAATTATAGTTTATTCTATATTCAAAATTCAAATTATATATATATCTTTAAATCAATACAACTTACCATAAAAGCTAACCAACTCCCCTTTTTTTATCATATCTTTTAACAAAATCAGGTATTTAGTTCACCAAATACCTAAGGGTCTAGGCCCATTGTCATCTAGTCTATCGTCATGTTCAATGTCATCTAGTTTATCATCATGTGCAATTGTTCAAACTACTGGATTTTCTCTTTGGCAGAATGTGAAAATACCAAGTATGAAGGGGAGTTATAAAGGAAGATGCAGGAAACTTAGACAATAAGCGAAAAGAAAGTTGACAATAAAAAAAATGAAATTTTGGCATCTTCTTTATATTATATGATTATGAATGTTAGTGATGGAAGGTGGTTTTGGCAAAGCATTCAAACTAAGAGATGCATTTATAATTGTTTATGTATTTGGCATCTTCTTTATATTATATGATTATGAATGTTAGTGATGGAAGGTGGTTTTGGCAAAGCATTCAAACTAAGAGATGCATTTATAATTGTTTATGTACCCCAAAAGGCGTACAAGAGTTCACAGAATCTCAAACATCGTTGCTAATATAAAAGGGTATATATTTTGTTATTGAGATTTGATTTATTGTTGTTGATATAAAAGGGCATATATTTTATTATTGAGATTAGATTTATTGTTGTTAATATAAAAGGGCATACATTTTGTTATTGAGATTTGATTTGATGTTAAAGTTAGGATGGTGATTTTTTTTAATATAATATATCTAAATTTTAAAATTATTATAATTATATAAATAAAGTTTTTAATATTTATGTTAATATTTTTTTATAAATTTAAATAAAAAATAAAATAATATAATATATATTTCGGTAGAATTAATAAATTATATATAGAGAGAGAGAGTCATTCTCGAGGCAAATATACTCAGTTTCAGTGTACAATTTATTTATATTGGATTATGAAGAATATTGTGATAAAAGTAATGACATCTATTTATGTTGGTCAATCCAAACCGGATACAAACCTGCAAGAAATTCACAAAGAATTTCAATTGATCCAACATCAACTTCAACTCCACCTCACACTGAGTTGTCGAGTTCCAGCACCAAAGATCTGACGCCTATTGACTCCTCTGATGAGTAATTGGATTATTAACATAGTTATTTTTTGTTAAAATTTTGAGAAGTTTACATGATGGTTTTACAGTGTTTCAATTTATGTTCTAGGTACATAGCTATGAGGACAATTAAGGATATTCAGATTTTTATTTCATTGCTAGGCAGATTAAGACTCTTTAAATTTTGGATGGCTTGCAATGTAGTTATATGGCCAACATACCTAGTTTCCCCGGGTTGAAGCCATCTAAATTTGTTGGATATGTATGTAGCCTTGGCTTGCTTTTTGAAATGAAATAAAAAGAACTGCCAAACTTATATATACATATATAAAGAAAGAAAAAAATGAATAGGCTACCATTAAGATTCCTTTATAATATATAATAAACAAGTTAAAAGAAAGATTTCAGCTTTAGAATTAAAAAAAAAAAAGGGATAGAAAATAATAGGAAATTTAATATATAATCATGGTGTATTGTTAATATAAATGGTAGAATGAATTTTATAATATATTAAAAGTATATTTTAATAGTTTTAATAATATATGAATAATGAAATGATGTTGATTAAGTGTTTTGTTAAATATTTTAATTTGGTTTTTGGGTTAATCATTTATATCTATAAATAAAAGATTTAGTCTGAATCATTTATTGGTAGAGTTTGCACTCATTTTTGGGTCATGGATGGTTCTGCCCGAGGGAAGAGCAATCACTCCCTCAGTTCCCGCGAACGTGGTAAGCAACAGATGGAAATTCATGAAGGTCGTCAAACCAATTGTCAAACTAGTAAAGCTCGAGGTCGAGAATCATTTTCTCGCATCATAAAGAAGGTTTCCATAGCTTACCACAAGGGTAGCTCATATATAATTGTTAAAGAAGCTCAACTACTAACCACCTGTTGACTTATTTTGAGAGCAAAGCAAATGGATACAAATTTTAATAAAAACACTCCAACAAACAATAATGTTATTTGAATTTAAGCTTTTGTGATCCATAATTTGAGTTTTTAAAAATATTTTCGGAAAAATCACATTAGAAAATCTTTGTCGACACGTTTCGAACCAACGAGTGTGGTTTATCGTCCTAATGCATTTCGAACAAACTTGCCTTGACGATGAACCACACTCGTTGACTCGAAACGCGTCGACAAAAATTTTCTAATGTGATTTTTCCAAAAATATTTTTAAAAACAATAATATTATTTAATGGGCAATTGGATACCCATTAAATCTTTGAAAATCAAAATTCAAAAAAGAAATACCAAACGTATATTTTTTTTTAAGGAGTGTTTGAAACTTGTTTGGTTTGGCTTACCAAAAATAAATTACTCCAACGGTCTAGTATTAAATCAAAGTATTTATTACCAAAGTACACATTTGGTGAATGTGCCCCCACATAACGGAAGGGTTGCCTTGAAGTATGGAAAACATGTGGCCAAATATGGTTGGGTGCCCAGTCAATCACTACTCACCACAATAGCCGCAACTACAAATATAGGTGAACATGCCCACGTGATAATGGGTTGGGTTAAAGTATGGAAAATGGACAGAAGTTTATGGGCATCTTGTTTCATTCATCTTTTGCAAAAATATCAACCTAACTATAAATTTTGATGAACTTGCCCACGTAATAATGGATGTGTTAAATCTTGGAAAAGGGACAAAGGTTGCTGGGGAAGATGGTATTGGGTATTTTTGGTTAATTAATGGTTAGTTATTAATTAATGTTTAAATATTATTTATAAAAGTGTGTAAAGGTTGCTGGGGCAAGATGGTATTGGTTATTTTTGGTTAATTAATGGTTAGTTATTAATTAATGTTTAAATATTATTTATAAAAGTGTGTAATTTTTTTAAGTTGAGTAGATGTGTTATGAATGATGTATGTAGTGTAAAATTTGTTTTTTGGTTGGAATTTCAAATTTAGATACTTATTAGTATAAGTCGAATAATATAAACATAACTAATAAGTCGAATAATATAAACATGTTTATGTTTATTGTTATTTTGTAAGTTCATAAAATAAAAATTAGAAATTTTTTTATTGGCTAAAGAATTTGTATTTTAGAAGAACTGATTTGTTATTTGTTATCGAGGAAGTTAGAGGTTGTATCAAAGAGATTGTCCATATATTTTTATTGCAATTATTCAACCACTTAGAAGCATATTAGGTGGAATAATCGAGTTTCAAACCTAATTTAATGTAACCGCTTAAAAACCCACTAAGTGGAAGTTTTGAACCTAGGGAAAACCCCAATATTAATTAGCAAATCTTTTAGGTGCAAAACGTTCACCATTCAACTTGACCTAAGAGGTTAGAAAATGTGTAACTATAACATGCAATAATTATTACCACAAAAAATCATATAACATTACTCTCAAGAAAATCCCATTTAACTTAAAAAAATCCTAGCCACTTAATCTACCCAACTCAAAAAATTATGTTAATTGAAAGATAGATTATAAATAATAATGATTAAACTATAAATAATAAGTTTTAATTTTGTTTAGGGATTTCATATATTATGGGGTGGGTATTTCCGCAAATGTAGAGTTCTTTTGTTATAGCTCTGATACCACTTGTTATAGATCTAACCCTTTGTACCCCATATTATCCCCCCTGAGGTATACTAGATCTTTTCTGTGAAAGAAAATGAATTTGATTTATTGGAATTAGTTTCTTTCGTTCAAAAAAAAAAAAAACTTAACATTCATCCAAGTATATCTTAATAGGATATTTTCTTTTTTTTTATAGACTTTTAACTATTAATGTCATAAAATTTATAAAACTGAAAGGAACCATAATCATGGTGGCGACGAATAAGGGTTTGTTGTTTTCGGTTGTTTTCTCTCCATAGCGAGGGGCTTAGCATTATTTTTCGGTGTTAGGCTCCCTTTCCCTTTGGAAATGACTTCTTTTGGATATTTATATACAAGAGGTCTACTCTAGTTTACTTTGTTTTGACAATTGGAGGTTCTCTATCCTTTTGGCTCTGGATGATTGTAGTTACACATGGTTTTTAGTTTTGTATTTGTCGACGACGATGTATGGAGTTGGACCTCATAGACTATGAACCATCGCCTTCCTTGTTTTCACATATTTTTGTTGACTACGTTGGTGGTTTAAAAATAGTTATTTTTTAGCAGATTCAGAGCTAGTTTCTCTTGGTGTTTTGTTGTTATCTTGACTCAGGAATTGTGGATGCCTCGGATAAGGCATATGGTTTCATCACATGGCACCCTTCCAGCTTCGAGGAGGACACCCAACAATTATCGGAGGGTTGGAGTCTCAATTCCTTAGGTCCAGTATGGGGTACAGGTCCTTCTCAACCGATTTCACTTTCAGATTTTCTTCTCAGCAATTCCCATCTAGTCAACCCAGTCAGTCGAATGGTTTTGCATTTCCTAATGTTCTAGGATTGTCTAATGGACTTTGTCCAACCGATTAATATCATATTTTGGTCCCTCAACCCTATGTAAACTTATTCCATTTCCAAAACCCTTAAGGTTTTGGTTCAAGTATCATGGTTGTCGCTCATGACATTGATTCTTTGGCTAGATTGACTCCCTCTCAGGGTTTCCCTTCCCAGTCCTCGACGTGAGCGGAACATGGAGGCAGATCGATTGTCCAAATCATCACTAGTCTTGGACCCGGGATTTTGGCAAATTCAGAAGGTTTGCGATGGCTCGTTATCTACATATGTTCGTAGTCCACTAATGGAGCTTGTTAGTCCTGAGTTGGAAGCTGTTGCTTAATTTTTCTTTCTTTAGTATTTTTGTTTCATGATAATGTTGTATGAGCTTATTTCAGTGCTCATTTTTGGCTCTTTATTAAGAGTATATATGTATATAGTTTTGCTATTGTTCTAGACATTTACTCGACTTTTTCTGAGTCCTTTTTAATTTTTTAAACACATTAACCTCACAAAATTAATATAACCTCATAATTTAATTTTGTATCTTACAAATATTTTGAGATGTTATATATACACTTAGTATGTTTACACCATATAATTTGTTCAATATTCAAAATTCAAAATTATATATTAATTTTTTTTAAATCAATACAACTTACCATAAAAGCTAACCAACTACCCTTTCTTTATCATATCTTTTAACAAAATCAGGTATTTAGTTCACCAAAAACCTAAGGGTCTAAGTACATTGTCACCTAATCTATCGCCATGTTCAATGTCATCTAGTTTATCATCGTGTGCAATTGTTCAAACTACTGGATTTTCTCTTTGGCAATTGTTGAAGATACCAAGTATGAATGGGAGTTATAAAGGAATAAGCCAAAAGAAATTTACTTTTCGGAGGAAAATATAATACTTATTTTAAATCTAACCTCATAAAAAAATGAAATTATATTATATGATTATGAAGGCGGTTAAGGAAGGCGGTTAAGGATTCAAACTAAGGGATGCATTTATAATTGTTTATGTACCCAAAAGGCGTACAAGAGTTCACAGAATCTCAAACATTGTTGCTAATATAAAAGGGTATATATTTTGTTATTGAGATTTGATTTGTTGTTGCTAATATAAAAGGGCATAATTTTATTATTTGAGATTTGATTTGATGGTAAAGTTAGGATGGTGATTTTTTTTAATTGAAATTTGATTTTTTTAATATAATATATTTAATTTTTAAAATTATATATAAAATTGATAATTATAATATATAAAGTTTTTAACATTTATGTTAATATTTTTTTGGATAAATTTAAATAAAAAATAAAATATATTTAATAATGGGTAATATTAATTTATATGTATATATATATATATATATATATATATATATATATATATATATATATATAGATATATATATATATATATATATATGGGGTCATTTTTGAGGTAGATATATTCAGTTTCAACCTATGATTTATTTACACTGGATTATGAAGAATATTGTGGCAAAAGCAACGGCATTCATTTATGTTGGTCAATCCAAACTAGATACAGACGTGCACAAAATTCAATTCACAAGGAATTTCAACTGATCCAACATCAAATTCAACTCCAAAACGTTCGTCTCAGCCGGATCGAGAAGCACATCCCTTGCCTCCCTCAAACTGAGTTGTCGAATTCCAGCACCCAAGATCTGATGCATATCGACTCCTCCGATGAGTAATTGGATTATTAGCATAGTCGTTTTTTGTTAAAATTTTGCGAAGTTTACATGATGGTTTTACAGTCTTTCAGATTATGTTCTAGGTACATAGCTATTAGGACAATTAAAGATATTCATACTTTTATTTTATTGCTAGGCAGATTAAGACTCTTTAAATTTTGGATGGCTTGCAATCTAGTTAGATGACCAACATACCTAGTTTCCCAGTGGGCGGGTTGAGGCCATCTAACTTTGTTGGATATGTATGTACTCCTGGCTTGCTTTTTGAAATGAAATAAAAAGAACTGCCAAGCTTATGTATATATATACATATATATATATATAAAGAAAGAAATGGATAGAGTACCATTAAAATTCCCTTATAATATATAATAAACAAGTTAAAAGAAAGATTTAAGCTTTAGAATTAAAAAAGAAAAAGAAAAAGAAAAAGAAGATAGAAAATAATAGGAAATTTAATATATAATCATGGTGTATTGTTAATGTAAATGGTAAAATGAATTCTATAATATATTAAAAGTATATTTTAATAGTTTTAATAATATATGAATAATGAAATGATGTTGATTGAGTGTTTTGTTAAATATTTTAATTTGGTGTTTTGGTTAATCATTTATATCTATAAATAAAAGATTATGAATGAGATATATTAATTATAATTAAAGTGTTTAATTTTTTTTTTTGTAAGTTTGGTAGGACTATATTTTGATTATGTTCAATATATCACCTAGATTGGAACGTAGAATTGAACCAGTGACTTCACATTAAGAAATACCTTAAAGGAACACCTGATCACAGTATATTCAAGACTCCATAAACTAACTATATAATTAATTAATTAACTTTGATCCTTTAAAAATATATATATAAATAGATAATAATTACATTGTTATAAAAAAATACTAATTATAAAAACATAATAATTAAATTGAGTATACAAGTAATTAATCAATTTTGATGATTTAAAATAAAAACAAAATAAAGAATAATTATATTGCTCTTAAAAAAATTATGAAAACATAATAATTAAGTAGAATGTATAATTAATTAATAATTTTCATTATTTAAAATAGAAAGAAATAAAGAATAGTTGCATTTCTCAAAAATGCAAATGATCAAAACATATGTGTAAGGCCTCCGAGCGATGGGTGAACGACGGACGCAAGGCGAGCGCAAGGTAAACGACGAGCGCGCGATGGGTGATGAGTGAACGATGGGCGCAAGGTGGGCGCGAAGTAAACGAAGGACACTTAATACGACTAAGTGTTGAAGCAAGCACATTTATATGCAATACAAAATATATGGAAGCCGACGTGTAAATGGAGTTGCATGGGCTTGTTAATAGGCTTGTGGGGGTCGGCCATGGGGCTGCGCACCCCCCCTTAAAGACACGCATGGAATGGTATAAGTAAAGAGCATGAAGCTCATTTGTAAACCATCGAATCACACGTTCATCACATTCTCTCATACGCATAAGAGGAGTAAAGCTGCGCAGGGGTAAAAGAGGCTACGCATATCTCATGCGTAGGTCTTCTAAGGTGCAGTTTTGGGTTTTATGCCGGTTGGAGTGTGACAAGCGTGCCGGGGTTCGAGATATGTGTGCAGGACTTGGTAGGAAGGTTGAGAGGCTCGGGTGAGCACTTCTTCTTCTTGCGCAAGGGTGCACACGGTTGTAAAGCAGGTTGCTTATATTGTAAAATTATTCTAAGTATTGGCTTGGAGCTTGCCAAGCATACTTGTATTGTAATATTGAAGAAGCTGTTATAATATATTGTTGGGCAGACTTTTTGGGAGTTGCCCCTCCCTTTGTACTTGCTTATTGTTGATGTTCTCAGTTTATTGTACATGGTTAATAATTGAGAATGGTCTTCACTAAAGTATAAGGGATAATGCTTTATTCGGTTGCAAAAACATAAACTAAGTATGTTCATGTTGAAGTAGGCGTAGTCCACGGGTGTTAGTATTGTTAAAAGAAAGCGCTCGGTGGTGCCGCACCTCGCTACAAGCGGTTGGAAGATCACCGCAGGTGTAGGGGCGTGACAATATAGAACATGAGTTATGAGGTTTAGCTGGAAATTATTGGATAATATTAAAATGCATATAAAAAATTTCAATATAAATTTTATAATAAAGATTATGTTTTCATTATTAATGCTTATTATTAAAAAGTATTGTATAAAAAAATGTAAAATGTATTTTATAAAATTAATTTTAGATTGGTTTAATTGATTATTATTAATGTTATTAAATATTTAACTAATTTTATATTAATAATTTTATTTGAATGTAAATTTACTAATTTACATGAATAAGTTAACTAAAAATACCATATATAATTCTGGAGAATAATCATTTAAATTTGGTTATAAAAAATAACAGCTAACAAAATTTTGAAAAACAAATATTAAATATAATATATAAAAAAATTAAAAATAAAAATTGAAATTATAATAAAAAACCATTATATTGAAATGAATTTTACAACCAATTAAATTGGAATAAAAATTATTTGTGTAGAATTGATATATGCACCCAAAAAAACAAAATATCATAAGTGTTAATCAATTTAAAGGTTTTAAAGATTTAAGTGTATATTTTAAATATGATATAGTTTTAGTGTATGAAATAATTTAATATAGAAAAAATATACTAACTAGCAATTGCCCTAAAAAGTGCAAAAAGAGGCCGATAGATTTTTAAATTAGAAAAATAGTATGGAAATTGGAAAAATGATAAAAAAAAATGCATTTATAGATATGTATTCAGCTCATAAAAATGAAGGACCCCATAACAAAAATGAATAATATATATTATAATTTTTAAAATATAATAATTAAAAATTAAATCTTATTGTTTTGAAAAAATTATTAACAATTAATTATTTAATGGTTAACATTTGTGAAGTTCACAATTTACTTCTCATTACGATTATTAGATTTAAAATAATATGTTTTTATCAACTAAACAAAATGGTTGGTTTTTATTTCCTTGACTTCCATTTAGTATAAAAATCATGTACTAACATTTTAATGGAATTATTTCCTTCTATTTTCATGTTAAATTTAACCTTTTTCGCATTATTTCATACATACATTTCATATATAATCATAGTCATTTCTAATGATAACATATTATTTAATATTTCATACCTACATTTGATATATAGTCATTTCTAATGATAACATATTATTTAACAATTCATTCCTAAACTGAAATTGGTCAATTTAACTTTGAGATACAATTAATTTAACTTTGGAATTAAGAGAGTTGGTCGATTTAACTTTGAGATAAGTTTAATTTAACTTTGGAATTAAGGAAGTTCCATTATAATGTGTAATGGAGTGTCATTATAATGTGTAATGGAGTGTGTGGTTGAGGTACTTTTCTTTTTAATTATTAATTCTTATTATTTTTAATTCAGTTAATTTTAATATTTTTTTAATATAATATTATTTTTTATTTTTTAATTGTTTTGTATTTTTTTAATACAATATTATTTATCAATTTTTAATTGTTTTTGTTTGTTTGTTAGGTAATGTGAGTTATGGGATAACTGACATTTTTAACCTGTGGCTTGAGTAGCCACAATGCAAGGGCATCAAAGTCGTTAAAATTACCTGAAAACCACACACCAACCCTTAGCATGATTAGATGTTTGCCCATAGAGTTTTAAACTTGAACTTTTCACCGCAGAGTGCCTTAAAAGAGCACCATGTCATCATCTATTCTATGCCCTATGCACTTCACATTTTACTTTTTATTATTAATTTTTTCTTTTTAAATTTGTCTGGCATTATGGATTTGTTTTAATTATTTTTTTGATCTAATGCTTCACTATAAATATCTCCCATTAAGAGATTCAAAGCACCTCTCCACACACGACAATTAAGATTGCAAACCAAAATAGATTAGTGCTTACGTATACTTGTTCACAAGGGTGAAATGATGGATTTTATGATGGAGATTGGGAATAGGAGAGTTGTTCTAAATAGGGTAATCGACAATGTTCTAAATTGGCACTCAAGGTGCACAAGGGAGAATCAAAGGGTAAAAGCAAATATGTTCTCTCAATGTTCACTTGTTTATGGAATGTTGAATCCATGTTGCAATGGGTGGAGGGATATATACTCTATTGGGAGTAGCACAACTTCATTGAGCTAGTTCACAGAAATGACACAAAAGGCTCATCAAGGTTTTTCCTTATTCCAACTCTAGTTGTAGTCCATGGGAGCCAAAAATGGTTTATTCCAAACATAGAAATGCCAACTAATGTAACATCTAACCCTATTGAAACCAATAATTACAAAAATTGCAATTGTAGTATTAGAGGAATTAATTAACGATATTTGTTTTTAAATCGTGAAAGACCCTATAAACATAAACATGCCTATTACAGGTTATTAATAAGTTGTCACAAATTGTCACAATGGCGTTGTCAATTTTAAGCTAAAAGTTAAGTTGTAAAAGACCCTATAAACATAAACATGACTGTCACTAGTTATTAATAAGTTGTCACAATGATGTTGTCAATTTTAAGCTAAAAAGTTAAGTTGTGAAAGACCCTATAAACATAAACATGACCGTCACTAGTTATTAATAAGTTGTCACAATGGTGTTGTCAATCTTAAATTAAAAAGTTGTGAAAACCCTATAAACATAACGATGACTGTTACTAATTATTAATAAATTATCACAATGGTATTATCAATTTTAAGCTAAAAAATGAGTTGCGAAAAAGCCCCATAAGCATTACCATCCGTGATTATTAATAAATATTCACAATGGTGTTGTCACTTTCAAACTATACCATTACACTGAAAGTTTTTGTTAGTTGTGAAAAATCCCATAAACATAAAGATGAAAGTTTTTATCACAGAAGGTTAGTTGTGAAAAGCCCTATAAACAATGTCACTAGTTAGTTGTTAATAAGCTTGCAAAAATGCATGCGAGACCTGGATAGGTTGGGCTGATCGATATCAATTGTGTATACTCCACTTATGGATAGGTGATTCATTTAAAGTTCTCACTGAGACCAATGGGCACTGCCTCTGGCTACCCAACTCTTCTTTTAGTAAAAGAAGCCCAACTTATATATTTGTATTGTTCTTTTCTTGTTATTTTATCAGCCTAATAAGGGCTGGTTGAGTCGTGGATTCTACAGCATTGACTTTTCATTATATGTGATCGATATCAATTGTGTATGCCCCCAATATATGATGAAAGATGGCAGTAGGCTGATATAAAATTTAATATATATATTTATAATTTAAAGTGAAATAGAAATTATATAGTGTAGAATGAAATAAAAAAAATATACATATATATATATATATATGATTTTAAATTATATAATGTATATTGAAATTAAAAATATTTTTTAATGTTGAAAAAAAATGACATACATTTTTTTTATATCAAAATAAAAAATATCTTAATTTAGATAAAGAAATTGTAATTTACAATAAAATTAAATATATGATTCAAATTTAAAATCAAAATATTAGAGTTGAAACTTCTTTACTCAAAGAGCCAGACAAACACTTTCCTTTTCAGGATTTTATAAGCAAATAATAGTAAAATTAATTACTTGAGTCATCAATAAATATCTATATATAATTTTGCAAACCAGGAAAATAAATAAATGTGTCTTTGATACCTAAAAGCTTGCAAAACCTATTGAAAAGGGAATGTCTTTTATGTTTAACATAGTCATCATTAACAAGAAATTTGAGGAAAAAAACTGTTGTAAAGACAATTCTATTTGATAGATTGTTCATGGACCTTATTACAAATTTAAAGTAGTCACATTTAAGTTTCCTCTAGCTAAAGCTTATGTCTAGTGGCCAATAATGGAACGTCATTCATCCTTTTTTTAAATTTTTTGAGATAATACTATAAAGTATAGCTTGTTATGCTTACAAGCTTGAAACAACAACAAATGTTTTATATATATAATTGTCGTGCCCAACCCGCCGTCCCGTGAAAATTTGGGGGTGCACTCTAGCCATTTCGGGGACTCGTCCCTGTCGTTCCTCCATCCCCAAAACCAGTGCAACATAGCTTTCAACCAACTGATACAACCCTCTAGAGCAGCTTTAAATTAGAAAAATAGTATGGAAATTGGAAAAATGATAAAAAAAAATGCATTTATAGATATGTATTCAGCTCATAAAAATGAAGGACCCCATAACAAAAATGAATAATATATATTATAATTTTTAAAATATAATAATTAAAAATTAAATCTTATTGTTTTGAAAAAATTATTAACAATTAATTATTTAATGGTTAACATTTGTGAATTTCACAATTTACTTCTCATTACGATTATTAGATTTAAAATAATATGTTTTTATCAACTAAACAAAATGGTTGGTTTTTTTTTTCCTTGACTTCCATTTAGTATAAAAATCATGTACTAACATTTTAATGGAATTATTTCCTTCTATTTTCATGTTAAATTTAACCTTTTTCGCATTATTTCATACATACATTTCATATATAATCATAGTCATTTCTAATGATAACATATTATTTAATATTTCATACCTACATTTGATATATAGTCATTTCTAATGATAACATATTATTTAACAATTCATTCCTAAACTGAAATTGGTCAATTTAACTTTGAGATACAATTAATTTAACTTTGGAATTAAGAGAGTTGGTCGATTTAACTTTGAGATAAGTTTAATTTAACTTTGGAATTAAGGAAGTTCCATTATAATGTGTAATGGAGTGTCATTATAATGTGTAATGGAGTGTGTGGTTGAGGTACTTTTCTTTTTAATTATTAATTCTTATTATTTTTAATTCAGTTAATTTTAATATTTTTTTAATATAATATTATTTTTTATTTTTTAATTGTTTTGTATTTTTTTAATACAATATTATTTATTAATTTTTAATTGTTTTTGTTTGTTTGTTAGGTAATGTGAGTTATGGGATAACTGACATTTTTAACCTGTGGCTTGAGTAGCCACAATGCAAGGGCATCAAAGTCGTTAAAATTACCTGAAAACCACACACCAACCCTTAGCATGATTAGATGTTTGCCCATAGAGTTTTAAACTTGAACTTTTCACCACAGAGTGCCTTAAAAGAGCACCATGTCATCATCTATTCTATGCCCTATGCACTTCACATTTTACTTTTTATTATTAATTTTTTCTTTTTAAATTTGTCTGGCATTATGGATTTGTTTTAATTATTTTTTTGATCTAATGCTTCACTATAAATATCTCCCATTAAGAGATTCAAAGCACCTCTCCACACACGACAATTAAGATTGCAAACCAAAATAGATTAGTGCTTACGTATACTTGTTCACAAGGGTGAAATGATGGATTTTATGATGGAGATTGGGAATAGGAGAGTTGTTCTAAATAGGGTAATCGACAATGTTCTAAATTGGCACTCAAGGTGCACAAGGGAGAATCAAAGGGTAAAAGCAAATATGTTCTCTCAATGTTCACTTGTTTATGGAATGTTGAATCCATGTTGCAATGGGTGGAGGGATATATACTCTATTGGGAGTAGCACAACTTCATTGAGCTAGTTCACAGAAATGACACAAAAGGCTCATCAAGGTTTTTCCTTATTCCAACTCTAGTTGTAGTCCATGGGAGCCAAAAATGGTTTATTCCAAACATAGAAATGCCAACTAATGTAACATCTAACCCTATTGAAACCAATAATTACAAAAATTGCAATTGTAGTATTAGAGGAATTAATTAACGATATTTGTTTTTAAATCGTGAAAGACCCTATAAACATAAACATGCCTATTACAGGTTATTAATAAGTTGTCACAAATTGTCACAATGGCGTTGTCAATTTTAAGCTAAAAGTTAAGTTGTAAAAGACCCTATAAACATAAACATGACTGTCACTAGTTATTAATAAGTTGTCACAATGATGTTGTCAATTTTAAGCTAAAAAGTTAAGTTGTGAAAGACCCTATAAACATAAACATGACCGTCACTAGTTATTAATAAGTTGTCACAATGGTGTTGTCAATCTTAAATTAAAAAGTTGTGAAAACCCTATAAACATAACGATGACTGTTACTAATTATTAATAAATTATCACAATGGTATTATCAATTTTAAGCTAAAAAATGAGTTGCGAAAAAGCCCCATAAGCATTACCATCCGTGATTATTAATAAATATTCACAATGGTGTTGTCACTTTCAAACTATACCATTACACTGAAAGTTTTTGTTAGTTGTGAAAAATCCCATAAACATAAAGATGAAAGTTTTTATCACAGAAGGTTAGTTGTGAAAAGCCCTATAAACAATGTCACTAGTTAGTTGTTAATAAGCTTGCAAAAATGCATGCGAGACCTGGATAGGTTGGGCTGATCGATATCAATTGTGTATACTCCACTTATGGATAGGTGATTCATTTAAAGTTCTCACTGAGACCAATGGGCACTGCCTCTGGCTACCCAACTCTTCTTTTAGTAAAAGAAGCCCAACTTATATATTTGTATTGTTCTTTTCTTGTTATTTTATCAGCCTAATAAGGGCTGGTTGAGTCGTGGATTCTACAGCATTGACTTTTCATTATATGTGATCGATATCAATTGTGTATGCCCCCAATATATGATGAAAGATGGCAGTAGGCTGATATAAAATTTAATATATATATTTATAATTTAAAGTGAAATAGAAATTATATAGTGTAGAATGAAATAAAAAAAATATACATATATATATATATATATGATTTTAAATTATATAATGTATATTGAAATTAAAAATATTTTTTAATGTTGAAAAAAAATGACATACATTTTTTTTATATCAAAATAAAAAATATCTTAATTTAGATAAAGAAATTGTAATTTACAATAAAATTAAATATATGATTCAAATTTAAAATCAAAATATTAGAGTTGAAACTTCTTTACTCAAAGAGCCAGACAAACACTTTCCTTTTCAGGATTTTATAAGCAAATAATAGTAAAATTAATTACTTGAGTCATCAATAAATATCTATATATAATTTTGCAAACCAGGAAAATAAATAAATGTGTCTTTGATACCTAAAAGCTTGCAAAACCTATTGAAAAGGGAATGTCTTTTATGTTTAACATAGTCATCATTAACAAGAAATTTGAGGAAAAAAACTGTTGTAAAGACAATTCTATTTGATAGATTGTTCATGGACCTTATTACAAATTTAAAGTAGTCACATTTAAGTTTCCTCTAGCTAAAGCTTATGTCTAGTGGCCAATAATGGAACGTCATTCATCCTTTTTTTAAATTTTTTGAGATAATACTATAAAGTATAGCTTGTTATGCTTACAAGCTTGAAACAACAACAAATGTTTTATATATATAATTGTCGTGCCCAACCCGCCGTCCCGTGAAAATTTGGGGGTGCACTCTAGCCATTTCGGGGACTCGTCCCTGTCGTTCCTCCATCCCCAAAACCAGTGCAACATAGCTTTCAACCAACTGATACAACCCTCTAGAGCAGCTTTAAATTAGAAAAATAGTATGGAAATTGGAAAAATGATAAAAAAAAATGCATTTATAGATATGTATTCAGCTCATAAAAATGAAGGACCCCATAACAAAAATGAATAATATATATTATAATTTTTAAAATATAATAATTAAAAATTAAATCTTATTGTTTTGAAAAAATTATTAACAATTAATTATTTAATGGTTAACATTTGTGAATTTCACAATTTACTTCTCATTACGATTATTAGATTTAAAATAATATGTTTTTATCAACTAAACAAAATGGTTGGTTTTTTTTTTCCTTGACTTCCATTTAGTATAAAAATCATGTACTAACATTTTAATGGAATTATTTCCTTCTATTTTCATGTTAAATTTAACCTTTTTCGCATTATTTCATACATACATTTCATATATAATCATAGTCATTTCTAATGATAACATATTATTTAATATTTCATACCTACATTTGATATATAGTCATTTCTAATGATAACATATTATTTAACAATTCATTCCTAAACTGAAATTGGTCAATTTAACTTTGAGATACAATTAATTTAACTTTGGAATTAAGAGAGTTGGTCGATTTAACTTTGAGATAAGTTTAATTTAACTTTGGAATTAAGGAAGTTCCATTATAATGTGTAATGGAGTGTCATTATAATGTGTAATGGAGTGTGTGGTTGAGGTACTTTTCTTTTTAATTATTAATTCTTATTATTTTTAATTCAGTTAATTTTAATATTTTTTTAATATAATATTATTTTTTATTTTTTTAATTGTTTTGTATTTTTTTAATACAATATTATTTATCAATTTTTAATTGTTTTTGTTTGTTTGTTAGGTAATGTGAGTTATGGGATAACTGACATTTTTAACCTGTGGCTTGAGTAGCCACAATGCAAGGGCATCAAAGTCGTTAAAATTACCTGAAAACCACACACCAACCCTTAGCATGATTAGATGTTTGCCCATAGAGTTTTAAACTTGAACTTTTCACCACAGAGTGCCTTAAAAG
The DNA here is from genome assembly GCA_031772625.1 of Pinus tabuliformis. Classification (NCBI taxonomy): domain Eukaryota; kingdom Viridiplantae; phylum Streptophyta; class Pinopsida; order Pinales; family Pinaceae; genus Pinus; species Pinus tabuliformis. Next base: position 6,650,862 of record CM062804.1, on the reverse strand, counting down.
AGCACCATGTCATCATCTATTCTATGCCCTATGCACTTCACATTTTACTTTTTATTATTAATTTTTTCTTTTTAAATTTGTCTGGCATTATGGATTTGTTTTAATTATTTTTTTGATCTAATGCTTCACTATAAATATCTCCCATTAAGAGATTCAAAGCACCTCTCCACACACGACAATTAAGATTGCAAACCAAAATAGATTAGTGCTTACGTATACTTGTTCACAAGGGTGAAATGATGGATTTTATGATGGAGATTGGGAATAGGAGAGTTGTTCTAAATAGGGTAATCGACAATGTTCTAAATTGGCACTCAAGGTGCACAAGGGAGAATCAAAGGGTAAAAGCAAATATGTTCTCTCAATGTTCACTTGTTTATGGAATGTTGAATCCATGTTGCAATGGGTGGAGGGATATATACTCTATTGGGAGTAGCACAACTTCATTGAGCTAGTTCACAGAAATGACACAAAAGGCTCATCAAGGTTTTTCCTTATTCCAACTCTAGTTGTAGTCCATGGGAGCCAAAAATGGTTTATTCCAAACATAGAAATGCCAACTAATGTAACATCTAACCCTATTGAAACCAATAATTACAAAAATTGCAATTGTAGTATTAGAGGAATTAATTAACGATATTTGTTTTTAAATCGTGAAAGACCCTATAAACATAAACATGCCTATTACAGGTTATTAATAAGTTGTCACAAATTGTCACAATGGCGTTGTCAATTTTAAGCTAAAAGTTAAGTTGTAAAAGACCCTATAAACATAAACATGACTGTCACTAGTTATTAATAAGTTGTCACAATGATGTTGTCAATTTTAAGCTAAAAAGTTAAGTTGTGAAAGACCCTATAAACATAAACATGACCGTCACTAGTTATTAATAAGTTGTCACAATGGTGTTGTCAATCTTAAATTAAAAAGTTGTGAAAACCCTATAAACATAACGATGACTGTTACTAATTATTAATAAATTATCACAATGGTATTATCAATTTTAAGCTAAAAAATGAGTTGCGAAAAAGCCCCATAAGCATTACCATCCGTGATTATTAATAAATATTCACAATGGTGTTGTCACTTTCAAACTATACCATTACACTGAAAGTTTTTGTTAGTTGTGAAAAATCCCATAAACATAAAGATGAAAGTTTTTATCACAGAAGGTTAGTTGTGAAAAGCCCTATAAACAATGTCACTAGTTAGTTGTTAATAAGCTTGCAAAAATGCATGCGAGACCTGGATAGGTTGGGCTGATCGATATCAATTGTGTATACTCCACTTATGGATAGGTGATTCATTTAAAGTTCTCACTGAGACCAATGGGCACTGCCTCTGGCTACCCAACTCTTCTTTTAGTAAAAGAAGCCCAACTTATATATTTGTATTGTTCTTTTCTTGTTATTTTATCAGCCTAATAAGGGCTGGTTGAGTCGTGGATTCTACAGCATTGACTTTTCATTATATGTGATCGATATCAATTGTGTATGCCCCCAATATATGATGAAAGATGGCAGTAGGCTGATATAAAATTTAATATATATATTTATAATTTAAAGTGAAATAGAAATTATATAGTGTAGAATGAAATAAAAAAAATATACATATATATATATATATATGATTTTAAATTATATAATGTATATTGAAATTAAAAATATTTTTTAATGTTGAAAAAAAATGACATACATTTTTTTTATATCAAAATAAAAAATATCTTAATTTAGATAAAGAAATTGTAATTTACAATAAAATTAAATATATGATTCAAATTTAAAATCAAAATATTAGAGTTGAAACTTCTTTACTCAAAGAGCCAGACAAACACTTTCCTTTTCAGGATTTTATAAGCAAATAATAGTAAAATTAATTACTTGAGTCATCAATAAATATCTATATATAATTTTGCAAACCAGGAAAATAAATAAATGTGTCTTTGATACCTAAAAGCTTGCAAAACCTATTGAAAAGGGAATGTCTTTTATGTTTAACATAGTCATCATTAACAAGAAATTTGAGGAAAAAAACTGTTGTAAAGACAATTCTATTTGATAGATTGTTCATGGACCTTATTACAAATTTAAAGTAGTCACATTTAAGTTTCCTCTAGCTAAAGCTTATGTCTAGTGGCCAATAATGGAACGTCATTCATCCTTTTTTTAAATTTTTTGAGATAATACTATAAAGTATAGCTTGTTATGCTTACAAGCTTGAAACAACAACAAATGTTTTATATATATAATTGTCGTGCCCAACCCGCCGTCCCGTGAAAATTTGGGGGTGCACTCTAGCCATTTCGGGGACTCGTCCCTGTCGTTCCTCCATCCCCAAAACCAGTGCAACATAGCTTTCAACCAACTGATACAACCCTCTAGAGCAGCTTTAAATTAGAAAAATAGTATGGAAATTGGAAAAATGATAAAAAAAAATGCATTTATAGATATGTATTCAGCTCATAAAAATGAAGGACCCCATAACAAAAATGAATAATATATATTATAATTTTTAAAATATAATAATTAAAAATTAAATCTTATTGTTTTGAAAAAATTATTAACAATTAATTATTTAATGGTTAACATTTGTGAATTTCACAATTTACTTCTCATTACGATTATTAGATTTAAAATAATATGTTTTTATCAACTAAACAAAATGGTTGGTTTTTTTTTTCCTTGACTTCCATTTAGTATAAAAATCATGTACTAACATTTTAATGGAATTATTTCCTTCTATTTTCATGTTAAATTTAACCTTTTTCGCATTATTTCATACATACATTTCATATATAATCATAGTCATTTCTAATGATAACATATTATTTAATATTTCATACCTACATTTGATATATAGTCATTTCTAATGATAACATATTATTTAACAATTCATTCCTAAACTGAAATTGGTCAATTTAACTTTGAGATACAATTAATTTAACTTTGGAATTAAGAGAGTTGGTCGATTTAACTTTGAGATAAGTTTAATTTAACTTTGGAATTAAGGAAGTTCCATTATAATGTGTAATGGAGTGTCATTATAATGTGTAATGGAGTGTGTGGTTGAGGTACTTTTCTTTTTAATTATTAATTCTTATTATTTTTAATTCAGTTAATTTTAATATTTTTTTAATATAATATTATTTATTATTTTTTAATTGTTTTGTATTTTTTTAATACAATATTATTTATTAATTTTTAATTGTTTTTGTTTGTTTGTTAGGTAATGTGAGTTATGGGATAACTGACATTTTTAACCTGTGGCTTGAGTAGCCACAATGCAAGGGCATCAAAGTCGTTAAAATTACCTGAAAACCACACACCAACCCTTAGCATGATTAGATGTTTGCCCATAGAGTTTTAAACTTGAACTTTTCACCACAGAGTGCCTTAAAAGAGCACCATGTCATCATCTATTCTATGCCCTATGCACTTCACATTTTACTTTTTATTATTAATTTTTTCTTTTTAAATTTGTCTGGCATTATGGATTTGTTTTAATTATTTTTTTGATCTAATGCTTCACTATAAATATCTCCCATTAAGAGATTCAAAGCACCTCTCCACACACGACAATTAAGATTGCAAACCAAAATAGATTAGTGCTTACGTATACTTGTTCACAAGGGTGAAATGATGGATTTTATGATGGAGATTGGGAATAGGAGAGTTGTTCTAAATAGGGTAATCGACAATGTTCTAAATTGGCACTCAAGGTGCACAAGGGAGAATCAAAGGGTAAAAGCAAATATGTTCTCTCAATGTTCACTTGTTTATGGAATGTTGAATCCATGTTGCAATGGGTGGAGGGATATATACTCTATTGGGAGTAGCACAACTTCATTGAGCTAGTTCACAGAAATGACACAAAAGGCTCATCAAGGTTTTTCCTTATTCCAACTCTAGTTGTAGTCCATGGGAGCCAAAAATGGTTTATTCCAAACATAGAAATGCCAACTAATGTAACATCTAACCCTATTGAAACCAATAATTACAAAAATTGCAATTGTAGTATTAGAGGAATTAATTAACGATATTTGTTTTTAAATCGTGAAAGACCCTATAAACATAAACATGCCTATTACAGGTTATTAATAAGTTGTCACAAATTGTCACAATGGCGTTGTCAATTTTAAGCTAAAAGTTAAGTTGTAAAAGACCCTATAAACATAAACATGACTGTCACTAGTTATTAATAAGTTGTCACAATGATGTTGTCAATTTTAAGCTAAAAAGTTAAGTTGTGAAAGACCCTATAAACATAAACATGACCGTCACTAGTTATTAATAAGTTGTCACAATGGTGTTGTCAATCTTAAATTAAAAAGTTGTGAAAACCCTATAAACATAACGATGACTGTTACTAATTATTAATAAATTATCACAATGGTATTATCAATTTTAAGCTAAAAAATGAGTTGCGAAAAAGCCCCATAAGCATTACCATCCGTGATTATTAATAAATATTCACAATGGTGTTGTCACTTTCAAACTATACCATTACACTGAAAGTTTTTGTTAGTTGTGAAAAATCCCATAAACATAAAGATGAAAGTTTTTATCACAGAAGGTTAGTTGTGAAAAGCCCTATAAACAATGTCACTAGTTAGTTGTTAATAAGCTTGCAAAAATGCATGCGAGACCTGGATAGGTTGGGCTGATCGATATCAATTGTGTATACTCCACTTATGGATAGGTGATTCATTTAAAGTTCTCACTGAGACCAATGGGCACTGCCTCTGGCTACCCAACTCTTCTTTTAGTAAAAGAAGCCCAACTTATATATTTGTATTGTTCTTTTCTTGTTATTTTATCAGCCTAATAAGGGCTGGTTGAGTCGTGGATTCTACAGCATTGACTTTTCATTATATGTGATCGATATCAATTGTGTATGCCCCCAATATATGATGAAAGATGGCAGTAGGCTGATATAAAATTTAATATATATATTTATAATTTAAAGTGAAATAGAAATTATATAGTGTAGAATGAAATAAAAAAAATATACATATATATATATATATGATTTTAAATTATATAATGTATATTGAAATTAAAAATATTTTTTAATGTTGAAAAAAAATGACATACATTTTTTTTATATCAAAATAAAAAATATCTTAATTTAGATAAAGAAATTGTAATTTACAATAAAATTAAATATATGATTCAAATTTAAAATCAAAATATTAGAGTTGAAACTTCTTTACTCAAAGAGCCAGACAAACACTTTCCTTTTCAGGATTTTATAAGCAAATAATAGTAAAATTAATTACTTGAGTCATCAATAAATATCTATATATAATTTTGCAAACCAGGAAAATAAATAAATGTGTCTTTGATACCAGTATGTAAAAGCTTGCAAAACCTATTGAAAAGGGAATGTCTTTTATGTTTAACATAGTCATCATTAACAAGAAATTTGAGGAAAAAAACTGTTGTAAAGACAATTCTATTTGATAGATTGTTCATGGACCTTATTACAAATTTAAAGTAGTCACATTTAAGTTTCCTCTAGCTAAAGCTTATGTCTAGTGGCCAATAATGGAACGTCATTCAACCTTTTTTTAAATTTTTTGAGATAATACTATAAAGTATAGCTTGTTATGCTTACAAGCTTGAAACAACAACAAATGTTTTATATATATAATTGTCGTGCCCAACCCGCCGTCCCGTGAAAATTTGGGGGTGCACTCTAGCCATTTCGGGGACTCGTCCCTGTCGTTCCTCCATCCCCAAAACCAGTGCAACATAGCTTTCAACCAACTGATACAACCCTCTAGAGCAGCTTTAAATTAGAAAAATAGTATGGAAATTGGAAAAATGATAAAAAAAAATGCATTTATAGATATGTATTCAGCTCATAAAAATGAAGGACCCCATAACAAAAATGAATAATATATATTATAATTTTTAAAATATAATAATTAAAAATTAAATCTTATTGTTTTGAAAAAATTATTAACAATTAATTATTTAATGGTTAACATTTGTGAATTTCACAATTTACTTCTCATTACGATTATTAGATTTAAAATAATATGTTTTTATCAACTAAACAAAATGGTTGGTTTTTTTTTTTCCTTGACTTCCATTTAGTATAAAAATCATGTACTAACATTTTAATGGAATTATTTCCTTCTATTTTCATGTTAAATTTAACCTTTTTCGCATTATTTCATACATACATTTCATATATAATCATAGTCATTTCTAATGATAACATATTATTTAATATTTCATACCTACATTTGATATATAGTCATTTCTAATGATAACATATTATTTAACAATTCATTCCTAAACTGAAATTGGTCAATTTAACTTTGAGATACAATTAATTTAACTTTGGAATTAAGAGAGTTGGTCGATTTAACTTTGAGATAAGTTTAATTTAACTTTGGAATTAAGGAAGTTCCATTATAATGTGTAATGGAGTGTCATTATAATGTGTAATGGAGTGTGTGGTTGAGGTACTTTTCTTTTTAATTATTAATTCTTATTATTTTTAATTCAGTTAATTTTAATATTTTTTTAATATAATATTATTTTTTATTTTTTAATTGTTTTGTATTTTTTTAATACAATATTATTTATCAATTTTTAATTGTTTTTGTTTGTTTGTTAGGTAATGTGAGTTATGGGATAACTGACATTTTTAACCTGTGGCTTGAGTAGCCACAATGCAAGGGCATCAAAGTCGTTAAAATTACCTGAAAACCACACACCAACCCTTAGCATGATTAGATGTTTGCCCATAGAGTTTTAAACTTGAACTTTTCACCACAGAGTGCCTTAAAAGAGCACCATGTCATCATCTATTCTATGCCCTATGCACTTCACATTTTACTTTTTATTATTAATTTTTTCTTTTTAAATTTGTCTGGCATTATGGATTTGTTTTAATTATTTTTTTGATCTAATGCTTCACTATAAATATCTCCCATTAAGAGATTCAAAGCACCTCTCCACACACGACAATTAAGATTGCAAACCAAAATAGATTAGTGCTTACGTATACTTGTTCACAAGGGTGAAATGATGGATTTTATGATGGAGATTGGGAATAGGAGAGTTGTTCTAAATAGGGTAATCGACAATGTTCTAAATTGGCACTCAAGGTGCACAAGGGAGAATCAAAGGGTAAAAGCAAATATGTTCTCTCAATGTTCACTTGTTTATGGAATGTTGAATCCATGTTGCAATGGGTGGAGGGATATATACTCTATTGGGAGTAGCACAACTTCATTGAGCTAGTTCACAGAAATGACACAAAAGGCTCATCAAGGTTTTTCCTTATTCCAACTCTAGTTGTAGTCCATGGGAGCCAAAAATGGTTTATTCCAAACATAGAAATGCCAACTAATGTAACATCTAACCCTATTGAAACCAATAATTACAAAAATTGCAATTGTAGTATTAGAGGAATTAATTAACGATATTTGTTTTTAAATCGTGAAAGACCCTATAAACATAAACATGCCTATTACAGGTTATTAATAAGTTGTCACAAATTGTCACAATGGCGTTGTCAATTTTAAGCTAAAAGTTAAGTTGTAAAAGACCCTATAAACATAAACATGACTGTCACTAGTTATTAATAAGTTGTCACAATGATGTTGTCAATTTTAAGCTAAAAAGTTAAGTTGTGAAAGACCCTATAAACATAAACATGACCGTCACTAGTTATTAATAAGTTGTCACAATGGTGTTGTCAATCTTAAATTAAAAAGTTGTGAAAACCCTATAAACATAACGATGACTGTTACTAATTATTAATAAATTATCACAATGGTATTATCAATTTTAAGCTAAAAAATGAGTTGCGAAAAAGCCCCATAAGCATTACCATCCGTGATTATTAATAAATATTCACAATGGTGTTGTCACTTTCAAACTATACCATTACACTGAAAGTTTTTGTTAGTTGTGAAAAATCCCATAAACATAAAGATGAAAGTTTTTATCACAGAAGGTTAGTTGTGAAAAGCCCTATAAACAATGTCACTAGTTAGTTGTTAATAAGCTTGCAAAAATGCATGCGAGACCTGGATAGGTTGGGCTGATCGATATCAATTGTGTATACTCCACTTATGGATAGGTGATTCATTTAAAGTTCTCACTGAGACCAATGGGCACTGCCTCTGGCTACCCAACTCTTCTTTTAGTAAAAGAAGCCCAACTTATATATTTGTATTGTTCTTTTCTTGTTATTTTATCAGCCTAATAAGGGCTGGTTGAGTCGTGGATTCTACAGCATTGACTTTTCATTATATGTGATCGATATCAATTGTGTATGCCCCCAATATATGATGAAAGATGGCAGTAGGCTGATATAAAATTTAATATATATATTTATAATTTAAAGTGAAATAGAAATTATATAGTGTAGAATGAAATAAAAAAAATATACATATATATATATATATATGATTTTAAATTATATAATGTATATTGAAATTAAAAATATTTTTTAATGTTGAAAAAAAATGACATACATTTTTTTTATATCAAAATAAAAAATATCTTAATTTAGATAAAGAAATTGTAATTTACAATAAAATTAAATATATGATTCAAATTTAAAATCAAAATATTAGAGTTGAAACTTCTTTACTCAAAGAGCCAGACAAACACTTTCCTTTTCAGGATTTTATAAGCAAATAATAGTAAAATTAATTACTTGAGTCATCAATAAATATCTATATATAATTTTGCAAACCAGGAAAATAAATAAATGTGTCTTTGATACCTAAAAGCTTGCAAAACCTATTGAAAAGGGAATGTCTTTTATGTTTAACATAGTCATCATTAACAAGAAATTTGAGGAAAAAAACTGTTGTAAAGACAATTCTATTTGATAGATTGTTCATGGACCTTATTACAAATTTAAAGTAGTCACATTTAAGTTTCCTCTAGCTAAAGCTTATGTCTAGTGGCCAATAATGGAACGTCATTCATCCTTTTTTAAAATTTTTTGAGATAATACTATAAAGTATAGCTTGTTATGCTTACAAGCTTGAAACAACAACAAATGTTTTATATATATAATTGTCGTGCCCAACCCGCCGTCCCGTGAAAATTTGGGGGTGCACTCTAGCCATTTCGGGGACTCGTCCCTGTCGTTCCTCCATCCCCAAAACCAGTGCAACATAGCTTTCAACCAACTGATACAACCCTCTAGAGCAGCTTTAAATTAGAAAAATAGTATGGAAATTGGAAAAATGATAAAAAAAAATGCATTTATAGATATGTATTCAGCTCATAAAAATGAAGGACCCCATAACAAAAATGAATAATATATATTATAATTTTTAAAATATAATAATTAAAAATTAAATCTTATTGTTTTGAAAAAATTATTAACAATTAATTATTTAATGGTTAACATTTGTGAATTTCACAATTTACTTCTCATTACGATTATTAGATTTAAAATAATATGTTTTTATCAACTAAACAAAATGGTTGGTTTTTTTTTTCCTTGACTTCCATTTAGTATAAAAATCATGTACTAACATTTTAATGGAATTATTTCCTTCTATTTTCATGTTAAATTTAACCTTTTTCGCATTATTTCATACATACATTTCATATATAATCATAGTCATTTCTAATGATAACATATTATTTAATATTTCATACCTACATTTGATATATAGTCATTTCTAATGATAACATATTATTTAACAATTCATTCCTAAACTGAAATTGGTCAATTTAACTTTGAGATACAATTAATTTAACTTTGGAATTAAGAGAGTTGGTCGATTTAACTTTGAGATAAGTTTAATTTAACTTTGGAATTAAGGGAGTTCCATTATAATGTGTAATGGAGTGTCATTATAATGTGTAATGGAGTGTGTGGTTGAGGTACTTTTCTTTTTAATTATTAATTCTTATTATTTTTAATTCAGTTAATTTTAATATTTTTTTAATATAATATTATTTTTTATTTTTTAATTGTTTTGTATTTTTTTAATACAATATTATTTATTAATTTTTAATTGTTTTTGTTTGTTTGTTAGGTAATGTGAGTTATGGGATAACTGACATTTTTAACCTGTGGCTTGAGTAGCCACAATGCAAGGGCATCAAAGTCGTTAAAATTACCTGAAAACCACACACCAACCCTTAGCATGATTAGATGTTTGCCCATAGAGTTTTAAACTTGAACTTTTCACCACAGAGTGCCTTAAAAGAGCACCATGTCATCATCTATTCTATGCCCTATGCACTTCACATTTTACTTTTTATTATTAATTTTTTCTTTTTAAATTTGTCTGGCATTATGGATTTGTTTTAATTATTTTTTTGATCTAATGCTTCACTATAAATATCTCCCATTAAGAGATTCAAAGCACCTCTCCACACACGACAATTAAGATTGCAAACCAAAATAGATTAGTGCTTACGTATACTTGTTCACAAGGGTGAAATGATGGATTTTATGATGGAGATTGGGAATAGGAGAGTTGTTCTAAATAGGGTAATCGACAATGTTCTAAATTGGCACTCAAGGTGCACAAGGGAGAATCAAAGGGTAAAAGCAAATATGTTCTCTCAATGTTCACTTGTTTATGGAATGTTGAATCCATGTTGCAATGGGTGGAGGGATATATACTCTATTGGGAGTAGCACAACTTCATTGAGCTAGTTCACAGAAATGACACAAAAGGCTCATCAAGGTTTTTCCTTATTCCAACTCTAGTTGTAGTCCATGGGAGCCAAAAATGGTTTATTCCAAACATAGAAATGCCAACTAATGTAACATCTAACCCTATTGAAACCAATAATTACAAAAATTGCAATTGTAGTATTAGAGGAATTAATTAACGATATTTGTTTTTAAATCGTGAAAGACCCTATAAACATAAACATGCCTATTACAGGTTATTAATAAGTTGTCACAAATTGTCACAATGGCGTTGTCAATTTTAAGCTAAAAGTTAAGTTGTAAAAGACCCTATAAACATAAACATGACTGTCACTAGTTATTAATAAGTTGTCACAATGATGTTGTCAATTTTAAGCTAAAAAGTTAAGTTGTGAAAGACCCTATAAACATAAACATGACCGTCACTAGTTATTAATAAGTTGTCACAATGGTGTTGTCAATCTTAAATTAAAAAGTTGTGAAAACCCTATAAACATAACGATGACTGTTACTAATTATTAATAAATTATCACAATGGTATTATCAATTTTAAGCTAAAAAATGAGTTGCGAAAAAGCCCCATAAGCATTACCATCCGTGATTATTAATAAATATTCACAATGGTGTTGTCACTTTCAAACTATACCATTACACTGAAAGTTTTTGTTAGTTGTGAAAAACCCCATAAACATAAAGATGAAAGTTTTTATCACAGAAGGTTAGTTGTGAAAAGCCCTATAAACAATGTCACTAGTTAGTTGTTAATAAGCTTGCAAAAATGCATGCGAGACCTGGATAGGTTGGGCTGATCGATATCAATTGTGTATACTCCACTTATGGATAGGTGATTCATTTAAAGTTCTCACTGAGACCAATGGGCACTGCCTCTGGCTACCCAGCTCTTCTTTTAGTAAAAGAAGCCCAACTTATATATTTGTATTGTTCTTTTCTTGTTATTTTATCAGCCTAATAAGGGCTGGTTGAGTCGTGGATTCTACAGCATTGACTTTTCATTATATGTGATCGATATCAATTGTGTATGCCCCCAATATATGATGAAAGATGGCAGTAGGCTGATATAAAATTTAATATATATATTTATAATTTAAAGTGAAATAGAAATTATATAGTGTAGAATGAAATAAAAAAATATACATATATATATATATATATATATATATATATGATTTTAAATTATATAATGTATATTGAAATTAAAAATATTTTTTAATGTTGAAAAAAAAATGACATACATTTTTTTTATATCAAAATAAAAAATATCTTAATTTAGATAAAGAAATTGTAATTTACAATAAAATTAAATATATGATTCAAATTTAAAATCAAAATATTAGAGTTGAAACTTCTTTACTCAAAGAGCCAGACAAACACTTTCCTTTTCAGGATTTTATAAGCAAATAATAGTAAAATTAATTACTTGAGTCATCAATAAATATCTATATATAATTTTGCAAACCAGGAAAATAAATAAATGTGTCTTTGATACCTAAAAGCTTGCAAAACCTATTGAAAAGGGAATGTCTTTTATGTTTAACATAGTCATCATTAACAAGAAATTTGAGGAAAAAAACTGTTGTAAAGACAATTCTATTTGATAGATTGTTCATGGACCTTATTACTAATTAACTGTCATTCTGTTATCATTCCCATGATTTATTCCTTCCTGAAAACGAAATCAAGCGTGATTCAAAACATCAAGTATGGAAATTCTACACACAGATAATCCTGGAGCAGTAAACTCAAACAATTCTTAATGCAGAAGCTGGAGACCAGAAAATTTATTACCAAACACTCTTTGAAATTAGATCTGCATTGTGATTTTGGCATTTCTTCTGATCAACTTATAGAATTTAAGCATCACACCCAAACGATAATCTTCAACAACTAAAATCCAGGGCTCTTCTTGCAAGTTGTGGGTAATCATTACAGTGTGATCTTTATTTATGAGACAACACTAAAGAACTCCAGCAAATATGTCACAAATGCAGTCAAGATCTTCTGTTCTATTTTTCACATAAGTACTCGTTTTACAGGTTTATCCTTCAAAACAAGTAGTCAACAAATACACAATAGAGTTCATTTCAGAATAAAACTCACTACTCATTTCATAAAGTTCAAACTTTTCAGTCAGATATGCCAGTAAAGCTCTGGCAGAAATCAGAAACAATAGAGAACTGAATGAGTGTGTTCTAGCAACATGATTTGATCCAAAACATTTGAAGAATCACATCTAAAGGTTCTTTTCTGTAATCAGAAGGGTAAAAGAATGTTTTGATATGCCTGTCAGAATGGACTTGATATAGTGTCTTATTTATAATCTTGCACAACCCAGTTTGACGACAATCATCAACTGGAAAATAAGTCCTCCACCAAGGCCATGTTTCACTTCATGCCTAGTATTTCATATAGTCAAGGAACTGGACTCTAATGTTTGTATAAACGAATTCTAGGAGTATTTAGTGGAGAAGGTCTGTGAAACTGAAATATCAATTTCATTAGTTTCTTTGTACTACCTCTTTCACCTGAGACCTCTGTTACTAATTTCCTAGTTTAATAAAGTTTGCAACTCTTGAAGCATGAAATTACTGGCCTAAAATAAGAGGGGCCTAAAGAAATGATTTATTTAATCTCCAAAAGATTTAAGAAAAAAAACAGTATATATTTAGTGCAAAAGTCATAACCATCTGATAAGGAACACTATGAAGAATCCTAAAAACATGGGTGTGGCTCATTCCTTTGGACAGCTAGATGGTGCCCAATTTAGGGTATGGATGCTAATGCTGCATGTAAAGCAATAGTGCAACTCAGGTTCCTGTGAAGAATCCTCATTGCAGGTGTATGGATCATTCCTTTAGACAGCTAAGTGGTGCCCAAAAAGGGATGTGAGTGCCAGCGTTGCACATGTCAGGAACAGTGCCACCGAGAGTATAATTCCCCAAGATGTGCATAAATTTTGTAAGTAACGATTTCGCAGAGCTGTACAAAAACTTCAGATTGGCATCCATCCTTTTCATACACTGAAAATTAACCATTAAATAAGGATGTACAAAAACTTAGGATATGGATGCTAATGTTGCATGTAAAGTAATAGTGCAACTCAGAGTCCAATGAAGAATCCTCATTGCAGGTGTATGGACCATTCCTTTAGACAGCTAAGTGGTGCCCAAAAAGGGATATGAGTGCCAGCGTTGCACATGTCAGGAACAGTGCCACCGAGAGTATAATTCCCCAAGATGTGCATAAATTTTGTTGCACATGTCAGGAACAGTGCCACCAAGAGTATAATTCCCCAAGGTGTGCATAAATTTTGTAAGTAACTATTTCGCAGAGCTGTACAAAAACTTCAGATTGGATCCATCCTTCTCATACACTGAACATTAACCATTAAATAAGGATATACAAAAACTTAGGATATGGATGCTAATGCTGCATGTAAAGTAATAGTGCAACTCAGGGTCCTATGAAGAATCCTCATTGCAGGTGTATGGATCATTCCTTTAGACAGCTAAGTGGAGCCCAAAAAGGGATATGAGTGCCAGTGTTGCACATGTCAGGAACAGTGCCACCGACAGTATAATTCCCCAAGATGTGCATAAATTTTGTAAGTAACGATTTCACAGAGCTGTACAAAACTTCAGATTGGCATCCATCCTTCTCATACACTGAACATTAACCATTAAATAAGGATGTACCGACCTTTCGAAACAACCACCAATCCAATAGCACAATCCTTCTCATACACTGAACATTAACCATTAAATAAGGATGTACCGACCTTTGGAAATAACCACCAATCCAATAGCACAACACTCTGATATAACTAATCCTAGCGAATTGCCAGATAATCTTAGAAAGTAACATGTTGTGGACAAGTGAAACACCCATTTCATAATCAGAGTGGAGCGACTTCAGATTGAAATATGGTTTTCTGAAGAAAAAGATAGCAGACAAATAATTTAACAAAAGAGTAACCCCATGAAAGATCTATTCCACAAACTTAAAACAACTTCAGACTGCTAATGGGGTTTTGGTATGTTTATCAGGTTGACAGAGGATTCAGCCATCCACCAAGGTTCCATTCCCACTATGGTCTACCCTGGGATGAGATTCAACGCCAGGTGCAAGTCACAAAGCAATTTGGGAAGAATAGTTACCCCTCGGAACTGGCAGCCAAGCCAGAGGAAGTCCACTATGTAATGTACAGTCCCTTGGGACATATTCCTCCAACCACTGCAATTTAAAACGCAGGCTGCCTTCTTAATTCCTAAATATTTGAAAAGCAGCTGATTAATTCACGTTGAACGCATAAACCGTTAAAGACACCGACTTCATATGGACTACAAAGGCCCTTGACTAATTTCAACCTTTATCAAAACTAACACGGAAAGAGAAGCACCTTGGAAACACCCTTTTCACAGAGGTCCACAGAAATTTGAGACTTGTTTCTTGAAATCTCCGAACTCCAAAAACAGTAAAAGAAAGAAAGCCCTTTAGAAAGACCCAATTCAAACAGTAGAACAATAACACAATAACTCAAGGGTAGGATCTGCCTTATCTTCAGGACAAGCAAAGGCAAACTTATGAGTTAAAATTGTTCACCCTAAAAGGCGAGTATGAGCTGATTTGGAGAGTTCACTGGGTTACCGACGCAGCTATAAGCGAAATTGTAAGCATCAACAAAAATTCTTGATTAACACGACTTATATTTGAGTCCTAAGCTTTGCCACTAGTTTTGCCCCGAAAAGAATGAACAGTAAAAACGAAACTCCCTTGATATATTGCAGAGAAAACACACCCGAAATACAATAAAACAAAGACTTACCTGTAAGTTACATCTCTGTCCAGAATACTTGTCTGTTTTTCCATCAGGAAGCCTTCTATTACTATTGGTCAAGCAAATCCAAACTTGTTCCTGCCCAACATACTCAGATATCAATCCTCCCTAAAACTGTTATGCAAAGCCTTGAAACAGAATACCCTTCAGGAGTCTACCCACAGGCAAACCCCCAATAGATAACGGGCTTTACAGAGACGATGAAGAGTGGGCAGTGGATCAGGAAAATCCAAACTTGTTCCTGCCCAGACACAGATGGGCGTACCGACTACAGCAAGAAGATACACGAAGATACCAACGAGGAAAGGAGCATTTAAGGAGCCACAGGAGGAAAAGTAAAAGAACCCAAGATAAAATAGTCGTGTCCCATTATAAGATTTAAAAACACTCTTCGCTGCCTTCAAAACCCTTGAAGGTCTTTTTTTAATTGACATTGTCGAGGTCAATTCCTGCAACCAAGAACGAAGAATTGTAAGAAAGCTCAGGGAGCCAAAAAAGATATGTAAATTGGAGCAGCAAGAGCATAAACATACACAATTATTGCAGTAGAGCACTGTGAATAAGTACACTGTAAATACGATTAAGAGAAGTTCGTTCATGCGACCTTTGTTGCTGTGAATGAAGTATGTTGGTAGCTAATAAAGGAAAAAACAAGTACTCAACAAATACACAATAGAGTTCATTTCAGAATAAAACTCACTACTCATTTCATAAAGTTCAAACTTTTCAGTCAGATATGCCAGTAAAGCTCTGGCAGAAATCAGAAACAATAGAGAACTCAATGAGTGTGTTCTAGCAACATGATTTGATCCAAAACATTTGAAGAATCACATCTAAAGGTTCTTTGCTGTAATCAGAAGGGTAAAAGAATGTTTTGATATGCCTGTCAGAATGGACATGATATAGTGTCTTATTTATAATCTTGCACAACCCAGTTTGACGACAGTCATCAACTGGAAAATAAGTCCTCCACCAAGGCCATGTTTCACTTCATGCCTAGTATTTCATATAGTCAAGGAACTGGACTCTAATGTTTGTATAAACGAATTCTACGAGTATTTAGTGGAGAAGGTCTGTGAAACTGAAATATCAATTTCATTAGTTTCTTTGTACTACCTCTTTCACCTGAGACCTCTGTTACTAATTTCCTAGTTTAATAAAGTTTGCAACTCTTGAAGCATGAAATTACTGGCCTAAAATAAGAGGGGCCTAAAGAAATGATTTATTTAATCTCCAAAAGATTTAAAAAAAAAAACAGTATATATTTAGTGCAAAAGTCATAACCATCTGACAAGGAACACTATGAAGAATCCTAAAAACATGGGAATCTTCTTCCTTAATCCTAAGCTTTCCTCTCGTTGGTTGGGGTGAGACCTCAGGGCTATCAAAGCAGGAAATATGAAACCTAAAGATAGACCTGTGGTTGCTCCTGTGAACTGAAAAGCTACCCAAATATTGGGAATCAAAGTAGATCCCATGTAAAGAAAAACCAAAACAGTGATAGTCAAGATGACAAACCTCCTGTTGCTCTCAGAGAGGGGCTTCGATCCCTTGAAGACCATGCAAAAACCTGTGGCACAAGTCATAAATAGCCTAATACAAATCGTGTTTGTAGATCCCAATGTTCCTTTGCTTGTTTTATTCTCTCTGCCCGTTCTGTATGCAATCTTTCCTTCCAATAGCCCCTGCATCTGCTGGTTTAAACCATCACAAAAGGATATATGAGTCATATGTAAACTATTTCATTATTTGAAGTCATACAATGTTCCAATGTCAAAACAAATAACAACCATTAGAACAGGACAATGTTCCAATGTCAAAACAAATAACAACCATTAGAACAGGACAAGTATTCGCACCTTTTCTTCACCAACAAGCCTAACTCGGGCAAATGAACAGAATCAGCATAAACCCCCATCTGCATTCACACTTACAGAATTCAATGGCTTTTCTCTGTTTTGTATGTCCATAACTCAACTTCCAAGAGATGGATCAAGTATTGTTTAAAATGATAAACCAAACTCAGCAGTCATCGGGAGTGCACTCTTTTAAAATCTAAAGGCAAACAGCTCCAGCAATACCTGTCTGCATATTGGGCACCTAGCGCGTGGATTGGCCGCTTTGACCCCTTCAATTGTTGGTATTGATGCCCCTGTGCACGCACAATTTTTGCAGAAAATATGTCCGCACCCCAATGCAACAGGATCAAACACTATATCCTGCAAGATAATAAAATTCGGAACATCGTGAACACTTACTAACAAGGGAAGAAACGTCTCTACGCATTAAATAGCGAAGTCAACTAATACTGTTTTTTATGTTGAAGCTCTCCTTTCTAGCATGTAACAGATAAACATGGTTGCTAGGTTGCTCAATGCTCAGTATGCACACCCACATTTTTACACATGCAGGGAAAACCCAAGATGCTCCATAGGTCAAACCGCAGAACGATAAATCAATTTAAGAATTAGAGTTTTACAGGTTTTGAGCTAAAGAGTCTTAGGGCTCAAACATAACTTTTATTGGGCAAAGGCATTAACATTAATTTGGGAACTCCATACAGGCCATGGTGAGAAATCCATACAATCAAATTGACTTTAGTATCAAACATTCCTACCTTGTATTTTTGTTTTTTGCCGATAGTCTCATATCTTCATAGTGGCAAACCTGACTTCTAAACATGCTGCACTAGGACACAATCTCTCCCCAATAACTGTGCAGATCTCTAATGGAATGGATACATAAAACCATGGTAACTGACACCTCAATGCATGGAATATGAAATTACACAAAACACCATGTATGTCCCTAACGCTAATCCAGTAACAGAAGAAAAAAAAAAATATTATATTTGCACGGGGCTTAGCTTACTGCATTACATTCGCTTGAAGCTACCAGATAAGAAAAGCCAACTCTAGATCAGAGCCTCGGTACTGTAGGTACTTGTTACTGGAGAAGAACAACAACTAAAAATGCCAACAGAGTTTGAACTTACCAAACAGATAGGGCATGTGAGGCTAAACTCCAATTTCATAGAATCAGGCAATGTGCATGTAAGAACAGGATCACTGGCAGTAAAGTCGCATGAGCATTCAGGAAAAATATCACTAATATGTCCATGCTCCGAATCTCTTGTGTTGATCTGAAACGCAATCAATTCAATTAACCAAGGTGACTTCTATAACTCTATATGTTTAGCCTGTAACTTTGTCTTGAAATTCCGGCCATTGACTGAGCTATGAACCTGCATTCAAAAATGACAATACCACATTATTAACATTCTCAAACCGAAAATAGTTGAGTAATACATTCAGATGTAAAGGAGATCCCTTCCAAGGTCATATTTTCCTTGGAAGGATCCCTTCTGACGGTTGAAAGTAAGCACAGAGGAGTGAGATTTTGGCAATCAGGAACTCGAAATGAAATTAGAAATTTGTGGGAGCGAATAGACGATAGGTGTCTCCACAAATTTCATAGCCGAATGTTTTTAAAGGTTAAAAATCAGCAATCGGGTTGAACTAAGTTCTGGGGTAAAAAGCAGTTAAATGGTATTTTAGACGCTGAGCGTCTGGGTTTTATTCCTCTCAATTTCCCGAGTTCTCCTATGCCTTCCATGGGACCACCTGCCCCAACGGGCTAAATGCGACCGCGCGGTTGATACTGCTATAAAAAGTAGTGGACCTTGACTATGAATGTGGGTGTGGTGAAACATAGCAATTTTTTCCAATCCAAGAAAACAAACAATTGTAACATAAACGACGTCGTTTCTGAACTTACTTTGTCATACTTTTTCAGAATCTTTCGGATCGCAATGGCATTCATCGCCACATAGCTGACTAAATGCCGGCCTTCTCGAATCATTGCTTCATGATCATCAGCAAAGAAGTGTTTAACTCGCCACAGGTACCTTTGAAAACCAGACGCAAGATGCAGATGCAACAAACGTCTGGCACGGGAACTGAAGCAACCCACTATAGCAGACTCTTCTTTTGTCAGCTCGTAGAAGAAAATTCTATCACAGACTGCAAGAGGACACATACGAAAAAGAAAAGTTAGAAACGTTCAGCCCGAAACAGCTGGCCATTTTGATTAGTATTTTGACAAAACGCTTGTAATCTTCTGAAATTACAGAAGGTTTGCACAATGCCTTCCACAAGATAAAGATGTATATTGACTTCAAACCTCCTCCGTACTGAAAATGAACTTCAAATATTTGAATCCGAGAACACAAAATGCTATTCCGTATCCATAATAAACAAAAAATGGACGGCATTAATTAGATTTAAACACCTGCACAAGTTTCCGATGAACATGTGCTGAATGAATCACATGAGTTGGAAATGCCTTTGGCTGTTTCCCCGCAGATTACGTCTTCGTTTTCCGTCGTTTGTGAACTGTAAAGCCCTGCTTCAAAGTCCGATCCCATGCCGTCATGCAAGTATCCATCACGACACTTTTTCAGTACCTTCTTCAGCCGTTTGTATTCGAGGTGTGAACATTTGTCCAGAAAATGCTCATCCTCTCCGTGTAGATACTCGGCAAATCTCTCCCCAAACTTCATGGTCAAAACCTTTAAAACAAGAGTGAAACACGATCCATCAGCGGAAATTGTATAAAAACCCTGTCATTTAACGGGAAATGAAGGTGGTCTTACAACATACGAAACTGATACATTTTCTTCCGTGTTAAATATAAAGAAATAAGGAGGATGCTGTGTTCAGAGAGAATACCCATCAGGATTATCACTGCAAAGCATAATGGCAGACCCAAAACTTTCATTGTTGCAGGCAGTGCCATAATTCCTGCACCAATTACAGTCGTCGCCAGATTGAAAACTGCACTAGGGATACCAGATCCAGACGCCACTTCTGCTATCCCTGATTTTTCTGTTGACAATAGGGCAGTCGTCGCCAGATTGAAAACTGCACTAGGGATACCAGATCCAGACGCCACTTCTGCTATCCCTGATTTTTCTGTTGACAATAGGGGTAAAGCATCACTGTCTTCCGAAAGCAATGCCTTTGAGGTAACCCCATTGACAGAGTTCTTGATCTCTGCCTCGTTGTCCAGCGATATGTCCTGCGTTTGCAGCTCGATGAACGAGTTTATTCGGCCCTGCATTGTGTACCTGGTGGAATTGCGATTGCAGCTCGATGAACGAGTGCTGAACGAGTGCTTTATTCGGCCCTGCATTGTGTACCTGGTGGAATTGCGAATGAGAAAGGGCAGCAAAGGCTCTGTTGGCGAGAGGTTTGGAGAATGCGCCATTACTACCCTACTCTAACCGCAGAACAGTTAATGCATAAGGTGGAAGATAACTGTAGATAACTGTAGGAAGTTAACACGACCCGCCATTCCCTCGCAGAACCACTCCCTCGCAGAACTGTCCCGCTCCTGCACGAGACTGAAAAACTGCTGGCATGAATCCGATGTCACGTGTCAGTATGTGGAACAAAAGAGCCATTCAGAATTCAATGCCACGTGTCAACATAGGAGCGAAAGGAACGACGAAACATCTCTTCCAAAGGAAGGCCTATCGGCCTAATAATAATATGATGCATATTTTTTAATATGGAGATGAGTAAAGTGGATGGAGTTTTGGAAATATTTATGGCTAGTTTAATCTTTGTTATGTTTGTATGGATTTTTTTTAGATTTTTTTTTTTTTGGCAGATTATTCAATGGTGAATCCTTGTGATTTGGCGAATAAATATTTCTCTTTTGCAGGTATGACTGTTGGTCAACTTCTTCTTCGATTTCATACAACTCTATGTTGAAATTTGGTTCTGGTCTTCTGAGTAAGAAATTTCTTCCCTTAATGTTCATATGGATGAGTATTTTTTGGAGAATGGTTTGGTTTGCAGGTTTAATGGGTTTTGGCCATAGTTGGGCGATCTGTATAAACGGATATTTGAGACATGGAAGCCCCTTTTGATAGACAAGTTGAATATTTGCCCTATGGCATGAGGTTTCTTCACTTTGGTTTTTGAAAATATTGAAGGCAAGAAGGTTATCTGTGAAGTTGGGTGGTGGTTTTGGGGTAGCATTGGCATTTGCATGTAGTCCTAGTCTCCCACTTTTGATCCAGTGACGACATCAATTTCTACAACCCCAGTTTGGGTAAGGTTGTTGAACCTTCCCTTCCATTTCTGGAATCACACCTCACTTTCCTCCATTGGGAACGTGTTGGGGAAATTCTAGCGTAGCTGTCCTAAAAAAATATAAAAAAATATGCCCGCTTCGGCAAGGGTTTTTCCGCGGAGATTAATTTGATGGCTCCAAAATCTCGACTATAAGAATATCTCATTTCAGAGTATGTTATGAAACATACCATGTAATTAAAAATTGCCCCAACTGTCCTTAGAATAGCAAAGGTCAGAAGAAAAAAAAACCCTGAAGGCCCAAATGGTAGGAAGGTTCACAAGGTGACCATTATACGTTATTCAAAGAAGAAGAGATTCAAGGCAAGAAAGAACCAAAAGACAAGAAGGAAGAAAATTTAGTCAAAGAAACCATAGTCGCAACAACTAAATCTAAATAAGAAATTTTGCTTGCCAATGTGGATCCTTTGATTGCCAATAAGGATTCCCCGGATGCAGCGTTAGTAGAAAAGAAACAAACCCTCGTTGAAAATGGATTACCTATGGAAACCGTAAAGAATCTCCTTGAAAGGGAAGCTTCTTGGGCAGATCATACGGATGAGGAAGATTTCAAGAAAAAATACTGTGCAGTTGCCAAATAACAACTTGCCAGAATTTACAGAAAATGTGAGTTGGATTCAAGTTGGGAAGAAAGGAAAAAAAATCTCCAAGAAAAACAAGGAGTCATTCTAGATCAAAATAAAAATATAGTGAAAATTGGAATGTAAATATGTCTTTATTTTGGGGGCTTTTTGGAAAATATTTAGTTGGAAAGGGACTAAAGTATTTGTGTCATGGGGAACCTGTTTGAGGGTTTGAGTTGAGCCTTTATGCTCAATATCAAACCCACAAGGAAGATTGGAATATGTAAAGGTTATGGCCTTGTAATCCAAATTTTTTAATACAAATCTCTACCTATTTCATTTAAAAAATAATAATAATATGATGCACATTATTGATATTAACCAACATAAATCCATCTTAACTTTCGATTTACCAAGCATTGAGATGGATCAAATCTCTTAAGATGTAAACCTATTTATGAGTGCAAAGCTTAATGAAAACTTTGCACATGGAGATATTTGATTCCTCTCACCTCTTAGTCCATCCGGAGTTAAGATGGATCTACGTTGGTTTTCAACAACACAGTAATGAATTGTTTTAATATAAGAATTGTTTTTCACTTGTATTATATAATATATAGGTAGATGAGATTGAGAAATATTTTATTTATGATTCATATTCTCCACACTAAAATGTCAATACATGCCTCCTCATATTAAGAAAGAGAAAACATATATTCAGGGAGAGAGAGAAAGAAAAGAGAGAGTCCTATGAATATATGTTTTCTCTTTCTTAATATGAGGGGGCATATATTAACAATTTAGTGTTGAGAATAATAATATTTCTTAATCTCGACTACTTATATATTATATAAAACAAGTGAAAAAAAATCTTGTATTTTTGTTTTTGTAAGAAAGTAACGTTTCATTAGATTATAAAAAAATTACATAAAGTGCATGCATGTATAAACATGGATAGACTACGTCTAAGTTAAGTATGTTCTAGAGGCAAAAATAACCTTTCTAGCCTAGATCAAGCTTAGGAGGGACCGTTTTCCCTTAAGTAGGAAAATAAATGGTCTCCCTGAGTACCCTGAGACCAATTTTTGACATCATAAGACCATAACGAAAACAAGAGTAACGAAGACTGGGTAAGCAGTGACATCATAAGATTACAAGAAAAGCAACAAATTAGCAGAAACTGGGAAAGCAGATCCTGGAGATTGTTAGTGAGCCAGGTCATGACGAGAGATACTTAAAGGGGTCGTCCTGGCCTTCTGGTAGCCATGGTGGTCGTTCCCACTCAACAAGTGTTCCACCAGTGTTAACGGTGGCCTCCTGCCACGAGGTTTCACCCTTCGGTCTGTTTGCTATGGTTGTCTTGTTGGCAGTAGTTTTCTCTTTCTCCTCATGGCCTGAAGTGCCTGGAATACCTATTTTCTTTTCCTTCCTTTGTAGAGACCTTGGTTTCTCAGGGTTGGGAGGCTTAATTCCTTGAAAGATCGGGTGCGAATTGTCTAAATTATTCGGTGAGTTGGAGGAAGCCAAGGGCAGGGGCGGAGGAAGGAATTGTATTCCCATAGCTCTTGACATGACTCGTAAATCCGACTTAGATTGGACTAGATAGAAATCTAAGTTCGTAATTTTGACTTCCACTACACGATGAACCTTTTCTTCGTCCCTTAGTTATCGACCAAACAAATTGTTGACTACTTAGTGTCCATCACTAGTGTCTCGATCTCATGCGCTTCTATAGTTGTGACTAATCACTTGATATGTTGTGGAAAATATTCATTGAATTGTTCAGCCCTTTGCCCATGCCATGGAGGAGGAGGTTGATGGCCTCTTCCTCGCCATCCTCTCCTAGTGCATCCTCATTCACGAGCCATGGCCAAAAGGTGAGAAAAGCTACTGCCTTCAGTTTCAAGCTCCTCGACCTTCACTTCCCTGCAAATGCAACAAAGGCCAACCACCTATGGAGCACTTGGAGTGCTGAAATGAATGTCCCTCTGAGGTATAAATCTTAATTCCATATTCAAAGTAAGGTTTGAATGTAGGGTCCTTGTCCGTCTACCACCCTTCCCTGTGCATTGAATAAGGCCTGCGTGGATGACAAAGGGAGATCACCACCCATCCCCGTCTATTAATGCACTAAGACATGCCAACATGGAGGCATCATTGTCATCAGATGTCGAGGGGGGCACTCGGATTGGGAGAAAAATCTTATATTATAATTATTTTTATTATTAATATATTTTTAAATGTTATATATATGTGTGTGTGTGTGTGTGTGTGTGTGTTACATATCAACTCCATATTAAATGTGAGAGAAATTACAAATCTCCCTAATGACTTGAATTAGAAAGAACTTGTTAATGGAATAAGGACTCGTCAACTCTTTCTTGATGTTAACATATTTTACTCAGCGTGCATATTGAAATATTTGATTTATAACCCACATTTAACATTTTATATATTATGTAATATCCATAATATTATTTTTATGTGTCATTTGTCAACTCCATATTAAGTAGTGAAGAAATTACCTATCCTCTCGTATTAAAAATTAAATTAATTTATTTTACGATCAATTACTTTATCTTTATATAAAGTTAGTGTAAAATTAAAGTAGAAATTGAAGTATTTTATTTATGGTTGATTTTTCAATTTTTTTGTTATTACTAATTTTGATTTGTTATTGTAACTTGGCTAAGAGCTTGTATTCCTCAAACATAAGGAAATAGGTTAACGATCCAAGACCCAAGACCCAAGACTCAAAGGCATCTGGCAAAAGTGAAAACATACCCCCTTACTGACCATCAACGAGTAATTCCAGGTGGCGTGGATATCCTTGAATAATGGTGATGAATGAGTATATATTTGTGAATAACATTCAGTGATGGTTGTCCTCACTGTTGGTTTGACAACTGAATTATAATAGATTTTCCCACTGCTTTTAAAAAAATAAATTATTTTATTATTTTTAAACGTAACGTTAAGTGACAACATCTCCCTCTTTAATTGTAGAGCACCTCTTGGCACACTATCTCTCTCTCTATATATAAACCTAATATTTAAATAAAATTAATATATAAAATTTTGATAATAAATTTACAACTAATATTTAAATAAATTTAATATATAGAATTTTAATAATAATTTTAAATATATAAAGATTAAAGCTTAAAGTTTATACAAAACTACATATATTTGAGAGTAAGATTAACAAACTATTTATGGCAATTATGTTGAAATTTACATGGTTATTTATTTAAATTTTTAGGATGGTTTAATCTTGGTGTAACGATACTTTATATTTAATGTATTTCATTATTTGAATTTTAAATTTTATTATTTATAGAATTATTTAGTTTATTATTTATTAAAATAATTTAGTGACTGGAATTAGTATCAACTACACCTTAGTTGTGAATCTGCACTTTTTGATCGCATCAGGTTCTGAAGGGCCTGCTCCTTTGCTCACTCCCCTAACTCTTAATATAGCATCTTTCAATGGTTTGGTCGCAGGAGGCTTACACATTTAGCGGGAAGAACTAAACCATTTTAAAAAATGATGAAATTCCAAATATTGCAGTGCACGCCAATCATTCTCATGATGTGTCCCTTAAATTAGCAAATCAGGGCTTAGTGGGGGAAATTCAAGTGAATTTGGCCCTACCCTAGGGATTAAATCTCTGGATCAACAAGAATTGGCTCCCTCTCATCAAAGGAAAAACCTTAGTTTCTTTCTATGGCTAAGGGTTTTTTACTTTTCTCTTTGAAAAGGAGGCGATTTGTGATGTTATTTTGAAGTGGGTTGTGTTTTATGGACACTCATGTTGAAAATGTAACTAGGATCAGCCTTCATAATTATCATTGTACTTGTATTTCATGTAAAAGAAAAAAGAAGAAATAGTTAAAAAACTTCCTTCATGCTTGTAGGGTTATTTGATTCAAAAGAAAATTATTGAGTCAAAGTCCCATTTGGACTATTTGTACGAAAAATAAAAATGATTTATTTTGAGTAAAAAAGAATCAATTTGTTATCCACATACCAAGTCATACCTCCTAGACAAGTCGGCCTAGAAAGGCACCTATTCGACCTCTTGAATGTGTATATATAGAGAGCAGTTCAACCTCATTGGAGAAATCATTCACCACTTAGATTTTTGTGCCAAGAAGAATAAGACAACCAGCAAAGTCAAAGTAGAGAGAAATGTTTTTTTTCCCTAGTTTCTATTCACACGTGCAAGTTTTCTCAGGCAACTTCTATGGTATTGCAAGCCCATAATTTCAAGGGTCAAAATTTTAGGAGATGACCAAATTTATGAGATTTGACCAAGGTTGACTTTTGTTGACCAATATTTGTTTGAGATAGATTGAAGGGGTGACGACTTGGGTCTTTGTGGTAGTCTTGGTCTTAGGTCTTGGATATCTCACTTTAAATTGATTTTATAAGAAGAGGATTTTTCTTGGGATTTTCCCCCTTATGGGGTTTTGCCCTAGATTGGAATCTAATTTCTTGTGTTCTTTGTCTCTTGTGATCTTCATGTTTTTTATTTTATTTTGGTAATTGCTTGATGAACAAGAGAACATAAAATTTAATAAGAATACAACAAACATTCACAAGTAATTATCAAGTAAGAGAAATCTATCTTAATCTACAAGCTTCCTAATTTCTCAACATGGTATCAGAGCCAAGGTTCAAAAACAACCTGAAGATCACTCTGGTTGGCTTATTGAAAGACACTACTATAACAGTTACATCTCATTTATCAAAGGCAAAGGTAATATTAATTTATATATATATATATGGGGTCATTTTTGAGGCAGATATATTCAGTTTCAACTTATGATTTATTTACACTGGATTATGAAGAATATTGTGGCAAAAACAATAGCATTCATTTATGTTGGTCAATCCAAACTAGATACAGACGTGCACGAAATTCACAAGGAATTTCAACTGATCCAACATCAAATTCAACTCCAAAACGTTCGTCTCAGCCGGATCGAGAAGCACATCCCTTGCCTCCCTCAAACCGAGTTGTCGAATTCCAGCACCCAAGATCTGATGCATATCGACTCCTCCGATGAGTAATTGGATTATTAGCATAGTCGTTTTTTTGTTAAAATTTTGAGAAGTTTACATGATGGTTTTACAGTCTTTCAGATTATGTTCTAGGTACATAGCTATTAGGACAATTAAAGATATTCACACTTTTATTTTATTGCTAGGCAGATTAAAACTCTTTAAATTTTGGATGGCTTGCAATGTAGTTAGATGACCAACATACCTAGTTTCCCAGTGGGCGGGTTGAGGCCATCTAACTTTGTTGGATATGTATGTAGTCCTGGCTTGCTTTTTGAAATGAAATAAAAAGAACTGCCAAGCTTATATATATATAGAGAAAGAAAGAAATGGATAGAGTACCATTAAAATTCCTTTATAATATATAATAAACAAGTTAAAAGAAAGATTTAAGCTTTAGAATTAAAAAAGAAAAAGAAAAAGAAGATAGAAAATAATAGGAAATTTAATATATAATCATGGTGTATTGTTAATATAAATGGTAAAATGAATTCTATAATATATTAAAAGTATATTTTAATAGTTTTAATAATATATGAATAATGAAATAATGTTGATCAAGTGTTTTGTCAAATATTTTAATTTGGTGTTTTGGTTAATCATTTATATCTATAAATAAAAGATTATGAATGAGATATATTAATTACAATTAAAGTAAAGTGTATATTTTTTTTTAAAGTTTGGTAGGACTATATTTTGATTATGTTCAATATATCACCTAGATTGGAACGTAGAATTGAACCAGTGACTTCACATTAAAAAATACTTTAAAAGAGCACCTGATCACAGTATATTCAAGACCCATGAACTAACTATATAATTAATTAATTAACTTTGATCCTTTAAAAATATATATAAATAGATAATAATTACATTGTTGTAAAAAAATACTAATTATAAAAACATAATAATTAAATTGAGTATACAATTAATTAATCAATTTTGATAATTTAAAATAAAAACAAATAAAGAATAATTACATTGCTCTTTAAAAAATTATGAAAACATAATAATTAAGTAGAATGAATAATTAATTAATAATTTTCATTATTTAAAATAGAAAGAAATAAAGAATAGTTGCATTTCTCAAAAATGCAAATTATCAAAACATATGGAACATGAGTTATGATGTTTACCTGGAAACTATTGGATAAGATTAAAATGTATATGAAAAATTTCAATATAAATTTTGTACTAAAGATTATATTTTCATTATTAATATTTATTATTAAAAATATTGTGTAAAAAAAATTAAAATGTATTTTATAAAATTAATTTTAGATTGGTTTAATTGATTATTATTAATATTATTAAATATTTAACTAATTTTATATTAATAATTTTATTTGAATGTAAGTTTACTAATTTACATGAATAAATTCACTAAAAATACCAGATATAATTCTGAAGAATAATCATTTAAATCTGGTTATAAAAAATAACAACTAACAAAATTTTGAAAAACAAATATTAAATATAAAAAAATAAAAAATTTGAAATTACACTTAAAAAAACCATTATATTGAAATGAATTTTACAACCAATTAATTTGGAATAAAAATTATTTGTGTAGAATTGATATATGCACCAAAAATACAAAATATCATAAGTGTTAATCAGTTTAAAGGTTTTAAAGATTTAAGTGTATATTTTAAATATGATATAGTTTTAGTGTATGAAATAATTTAATATAGAAAAAATATACTAATAATATAATGCATATTTTTTAATATGGAGATGAGCAAAGTGAATGGAGTTTTGGAAATATTTATAGCTAGTTTAATTTTTGTTATGTTTGTACGGATTTTTTTTAGATTTTTTTGCAGATCATTCAATGGTGAATCTTTGTGATTTGGCGAATAAATATTTCTCTTTTGC
Source organism: Pinus tabuliformis (assembly GCA_031772625.1). Taxonomy (NCBI): domain Eukaryota; kingdom Viridiplantae; phylum Streptophyta; class Pinopsida; order Pinales; family Pinaceae; genus Pinus; species Pinus tabuliformis. The sequence continues at coordinate 6,621,674 of CM062804.1, read as the reverse complement.
AGGTATGACTATTGGTCAACCTCTTCTTCGATTTCATACAACTCTATGCTGAAATTTGGTTCTGGTCTTCTGAGTAAGAAATTTCTTCCCTTAATGTTCATATGGATGAGGAAGCTTTAGACTGTCAAAAATATTTTTGGAGAATGATTTGGTTTGCAGGTTTAATGGGTTTTGGCCATAGCTGAGCAATCTGCATAAACGAATATTTGAGACATGGAAGCCCCTTTTGATAGACAAGTTGAATATTTACCCTATGGCATGAGGTTTCTTCACTGTGGTTTTTGAAAATATTGAAGACAAGAAGGTTATCTGTGAAGTTGGGTCGTGGTTTTGGGGGAGCATTGGCCTCTGCATGTAGTCCTAGTCTCCCACTTTTGATCCAGTAACGACATCAATTTTTACAGCCCCAGTTTGGGTAAGGTTATTGAACCTTCCCTTCCATTTCTGGAATCACACCTCACTTTCCTCCATTGGGAATGTGTTGGGGAAATTCTAGCGTAGCTATCCTAAAAAAAAATAAAAAAATATGCCCGCTTCGGCAAGGGTTTTTCCGCGGAGATTAATTTGATGGCTCCAAAATCTCGACTATAAGAATATCTCGTTTCAGAGTATGTTATGAAACATACCATGTAATTAAAAATTGCCCCAAACGTCCTTAGAATAGCAAAGGTCAGAAGAAAAAAAAACCACGAGGCCCAAATGGTAGGAAGGTTCACAAGGTGACCATAATATGTTATTCAAAGAAGAAGAGATTCAAGGCAAGAAAGAACCAAAAGACAAGAAGGAAGAAAATTCAGTCAAAGAAACCACAGTCGCAGCAAGTAAATCTAAGTAAGAAATTTTGCTTGCCAATGTGGATCCTCTAATTGCTAATAAGGATTCCCCGGATGCAACGTTAGTAGAAAAGAAACAAACCCTCGTTGAAAATGGATTACCTATGGAAACCACAAAGAATCTCCTTGAAAGGGAAGCTTCTTGGGCCGATCATACGGATGAGGAAGATTTCAAGAAAAAATATCGTGCAGTTGCCGAATAACGACTTGCCGAAATTTACAAAAAATGTGGGTTGGATTCAAGTTGGGAAGAAAGGAAAAAAAAATCTCCAAGAAAAATAAGGAGTCATTCTAGATCAAAATAAAAATATAGTGAAAATTGGAATGTAAATATGTCTTTATTTTGGGGGCTTTTTGGAAAATATTTAGTTGGAAAGGGACTAAAGTATTTGTGTCATGGGGAGCCTGTTTGAGGGTTTGAGTTGAGCCTTTATGCTCAATCTCAAACCCACAAGGAATATTGGAATATGTAAAGGTTATGGCCTTGTAATCCAAATTTTTTAATACAAATCTCTACCTATTTCGTTTAAAAAATAATAATAATATGATGCACATTATTGATATTAACCAACACAAATCCATCTTAACTTTGGATTTACCAAGCATTGAGATGGATCAAATCTCTCAAGATGTAAACCTATTTATGAGTGCAAAGCTTAATGAAAGCTTTGCACATGGAGATATTTGATTCCTCTCAGCTCTTAGTCCATCTGGAATTAAGATGGATCTACGTTGGTTTTCAACAACACACTAATGAATTGTTTTAATATAAGAATTGTTTTTCACTTGTATTATATAATATATAGGTAGATGAGATTGAGAAATATTTTATTTATGATTCATATTCTCCACACTAAAATTTCAATACATGCCTCCTCATATTAAGAAAGAGAAAACATATATTCAGGGAGAGAGAGAAAGAGAGAGTCCTATGAATATATGTTTTCTCTTTCTTAATATGAGGGGGAATATATTAACAATTTAGTGTTGAGAATATGAATCATAAATAAAATATTTCTTATTCTCGACTACTTATATATTATATAAAACAAGTGAAAAAAAATCTTGTACTTTTGTGTTTGTAAGCAAGTAACATTTCATTAGATTATAAAAAAATTACATAAAGTGCATGCATGTATAAACATGGATAGACTACGTCTAAGTTGAGCATGTTCTAGAGGCAAAAATAACCTTTCTAGCCTAGATCAAGCTTAGGAGGGACCGTTTTCCCTTAAGTAGGAAAATAAATGGTCTCCCTGAGTACCCTAAGACCAATTTTTGACATCATAAGACCATAACGAAAACAAGAGTAACGAAGACTGGGTAAGCAGTGACATCATAAGATTACAAGAAAAACAACAAATTAGCAGAAACTGGGAAAGCAGATCCTGGAGATTGTTAGTGAGCCAGCTCATGACGAGAGATACTTAAAGGGGTCGTCCTGGCCTTCTGGTAGCCATGGTGGTCGTTCCCACTCAACAAGTGTTCCACCAGTGCTAACGGTGGCCTCCTGCCACGAGGTTTCACCCTTCAGACTGTTTGCTATGGTTGTCTTGTTGACAATAGTTTTCTCTTTCTCCTCATGGCTTGAAGTGCCTAGAATACCTATTTTCTTTTCCTTCCTTTGTAGAGACCTTGGTTTCTCAGGGTTGGGAGGCTTAATTCCTTGAAAGATCGGGTGCGAATTGTCTAAATTATTCGGTGAGTTGGAGGAAGCCAAGGGCGGGGGCGGAGGAAGGAATTGTATTCCCATAGCTCTTGATGTGACTCGTAAATCCGACTTAGATTGGACTAGATAGAACTCTAAGTTTGTAATTCTGACTTCGACTACACGATGGACCTTTTCTTGGTCCCTTAGTTATCGACCAAGCAAATTCCTGACTACTTAGTGTCCATCACTAGTGTTTTCGATCTCATGCGCTTCTATAGTTGCGACTAATCACTTGATATGTTGTGGAAAATATTCATTGAATTGTTTAGCCCTTTGCCCATGCCATGGGGGAGGAGGTTGATGGCCTCTTCCTCGCCATCCTCTCCTAGTGCATCCTCATTCACGAGCCATGGCCAAAACTGCCTTCAGTTTCAAGCTCCTCAACCTTCACTTCCCTGCAAATGCAACAAAGGCCAACCACCTATGAAGCACTTGAAGTGCTGAAATGAATGTCCCTCTGAGGTATAAATCTTAATTCCATATTCGAAGTAAGGTTTGAATGTAGGGTCCTTGTCTGTCTACCACCCCTCCCTCTGCATTGAATAAGGCCTGCATGGATGACAAAAGGAGATCACCACCCAACCCCGTCTATTAATGCACTAAGACATGCCAACATGCCGGCATCATTGTCATGCCAAACGTATATTTTTTTAAAGAGTGTTTGACATTTGTTTGGTTTGGCTTACCAAAAATAAATTACTCCAACGGTCTAGTATTAAATCAAAATATTTATGACCAAAGTACACATTTGATGAATGTGCCCCCACATGACGGAAGGGTTGCCTTCAAATATGGAAAACATGTGGTCAAATATGGTTGGGTGCCCAGTCAATCACTACTCACCACAATAGCCGCAACTACAAATATAGGTGAACATGCCCACGTGATAATTGGTTGTGTTAAAGTATGGAAAATGGACAAAAGTTTTTGGGCATCTTGTTTCATTCATTTTTTGCAAAATAATAAACCTAACTATAAATTCTGATGAACTTGCCCACGTAATAATGGATGTGTTAAAGCTTGGAAAATGGACAAAGGTTGCTGGGCAAGATGGTATTGGGTAGTTTTGGTTAAGTAATGGTTAGTTATTAATTAATGTTTAAATATTATTTATAAAAATTTGTAATTTTTTTTTTAAGGTGAGTAGATGTGTTCTGATTGATGTATTTAGTGTAAAATTTGTCTTTTGGTTGGAATTTCAAATTTAGATTTATATCCATAGAAGTTGAATAACATAAATAAACATGTTTATATTTATTGTTATTTAATAAGTTTTGGAAATAATAATTTTTTTTTTATGAAATATAAATTTAAAATTTATATTTAAAGAGAATTGATAAATTTGTTATTTGTCATTAAGAAATTTAGAGGTTAAATTGAAGGGACAGTTTATGTAATTTTAAGTTTATTGTAATCACTTAACTACTCAAAAGTACATTAGGTGGAATAACCGAGTTTCGAACTTAGGGGAGGCCCCAATATTGATCAGCAAATCTTTTTAGGTGCAAATTGTCCACCATTCAACCTAACCTAATAGGCTAACTATAACATGCAATAATTATTACCACCAAAAATCATATAACATTGTCCACCATTCAACCTGACCTAATAGGCTAGCTATAACATGCAATAATTATTACCACCAAAAATCATATGACATTACTCTCAAGAAAAATTCATTTAACTTAAAAAATCCCAGCCACTTAATCTACCCAACTGAAAAAATTATGTTAATTGAAAGATAGATTTGAATAATAAAGATTAAAGGAATTTGGAGGATGGGGACCGCTTGATAATTATATCTTTGGAAATGCTTTGCTCATAAAATCATTCTGGAGAGTTGTCAATGGCAGTGGAATTTGGCAAGATATCATTCATTTGAAATATTTGAGACATCACAAATTGGAAGAATTATTCAGAAATAATACCACACTCAAGAATTATGGATCCATAATCTGGAGGAGCCACTTGAAGATACTACCATGGTGGCGAATGAGGATGGTATGGGCTTTTGGAGATGGGGGGGGGGGGGGGGGGGGGGGATTCTTATAGGGACTCACAACATTAAAGGATTAAATGGAGAGCAGAAGTTATAGGAGCACACTTTGGAAATCATCAACCGAAAAGGAATCTTTTTCTTAAGCAAAGCAAATAGCAAATTCCAATATTGTTGTCCTATTTGGAAATTAGCTTCAGAATTGGGACTCACTGGACAATATGCAAACAATTGGAGATAATTCACCACTTCTCTCAACCAAGCGGATCTTTTGCATAACCCCCAGGGAGACAATATCACTTGGAGCAGGAAGATGCACAATCAGGCGCTAATGGTAGATGATGCTTATAGGTATTACATCACTCAAAGACTCAATCTCCAACAAATTTATTGGTTTTACAAGGTATGGAAACTGAAGATCCCTCTTAAAATAACTTTGTTTATCTGGCTAGTATGGAAGAATAAAATATTGACATGGGATAATTTACTCAAGCAGGGCTTTCAGGGTCCTAGTATGTGCATTTTTTGTAGAAATTCCTTAGAATTTGCAGATCACATTTTCTTTCTTTGTCCTACTACTGCTCTTATTTGGGGGGAAATTGCATATTACTTGAACATCCCTCAGTTCTCGGCTACAAACTTGGAAGGTTCCATATCCCAATGGTCTACACGCGCTCCTAGGGAATTAGCGATGCCCATATATACTATCTGGGAGATCTGGATTGCAAGGAACAAACATATATTTGAGGGGAATCCAATTGATTTGAATAGAATCTGCTACAAAGCGATCACATGGGTGGGAGCCTTTCCATCACATACACATACAAATCAGATCTCTATGAAGACAATATCTTCTCCTACAATCAATTTGCCTGCAGGGTGGTTCAACGGAGCATCACAAAGGGGATTGTGTGGATGTGGAGTAGTTCTCAAGCCTGACAATTACCCCAGATACAACTTACATTGGAATGGAGGTCCTAGTACCAACATTAGAGCTGAAATCATGGCACTTTGGGGGCTACTCTAGTTCGCCAAAGAAAAACAATTGAATATCATCAACATCTATGGAGACTCAAAAACTCTTATAAAAGGAATTCTGGGACACTATGCATTGGACCCACCTCTACTATATTGATGGATCCACAGGATTAAACAAGTGCTAGCCTCTCTCACTTCCTATTCCATGACACATGTATTCAGAGAGGACAATAAGGAAGCACACAAGTTGTCCAAAGTAGGTCTTCAGGGACAATATGGGATCATGCATTACAAACTAATAGTAGATCAACACATTAGAGATGAAGGTGAGATTAGCTTGCCATAATGATGATTCCAGTAATACTATTTTTTCTTATCTTGAATAATATTCTGAGAGGTAGACAAACTTTCAGTTTATTTTCGATCAATATTTGCTACTAGGATTAGTATATATGGATATCTAACAACTTTTTCCTACTAGGCACCCTGCATTTTTTTCGTATATTTGCTATGATGCATGGACTAGACTATTTATAACATTGTTGCATGTACTGGACTTTTAAATATATATATAAAAGCCAACATTTTTTTTCCTCTCAAAATAAAAATAAAAATTTATAAATGATAAGTTTTAATTGTGTATAAAGATTTCAATGGGGTGGGTATTTCCGCAGATGTAAAGTTCTTTTGTGTGTGAAAGAAAAGGTATTTGACTTGTTGAAATTAGTTTCTTTTGTAAAAAAAAAAAAAACAAAAACAAAAAAAAATTAACATTGATCCAAGTGTATCTTAATAGGATTTTTTTTTTTAGACTTTTAACTATTAATGCGATAAAATTTATAAAATTAAAGGGAACCCTAATCATGGTGGCAACAAATAAGGGTTTATTGTTTTCAATTGTTTCTTCTCCATGGCCAGGGACTTAGCATTATTTTTCGGTGCCAGGCTCCCTTTCCCTTTGGAAATGGCTTCTTTTGGATATTTATCTACAAGAGGTCTGCTCTAGTTTACTTTGTTTTGACAACTCGAAGTTCTTCATCCTTTTGGCTATGGATTATTGTCGTTACACATGGTTTTTAGTTTCGTGGTTGTGGATGAGGATGTATGGAGTGGAACCTCGTAGACTATGAACCCTCACCTTCCTTGTGTTCGCGTATTTTTGTTGATTACGTTGGTGGTTTGAAAAATACTTATTTTTTAGTGGATTCAGAGTTGGTTTCTCTAGGTGTTTCCGGTTACCTCAACTCAGGAATGGTGGATGCCCCAGATAAGGCGATCTGTTGGGGAGAAAAAGATGGTTTCATCACCCGACACCCTTTCAGCTTTAAGGAGGACACCCAACAATTATCAGAGGCTTGGAGTCTCAGTTCCCTAGGTCTAGTCTGGGGTGCAAGTCATTCTCGACCGATTTCACTTTCAGATTTTCTTCTTAGCAATTCTCATCTGGTCGACCCTAGTCAGTCGAATGCTTTTGCATTTCGTATTGTTCTAGGATTATCTAATGGAATTTGTCCGACGGGTGAATATCGTATTTTGGTCCCTCAACCAGATGTAAACTCATTCCATTTCCAAAGCCCTCAAGGTTTTGGTTCAAGTATCCTACTTGTGGCTCATGACATTAATCATTCGGCTAGGTCGGCTCCCTCTCATGGATTCCCTTCCTGGTCCTCAAAGGGAGCGGAACATGGAGGCAGATCGATTGTCCAAATCATCACTCGTCCTAGACCGGGGGATTTGGCAGATTCAGGAGGTTCATGATGGCTTGCTATCTACATATTTTCGTAGTCCATTAATGGAGCTTGTTACTCCTCAGTTGGAAGTTGTTGCTTAATTTTTCTTTCTTCAATATTTTTGTTTCATGATGATGTTATATGAGCTTATTTTAGTGCTCATTTTTAGTTTTCCATTGAGAGTATATATGTATATACTTTTGCTATTGTTCTAGACACTTACTCGACCTTCTTTGAGTCTTTTTTAGTTTTTTAAACACATTAACCTCACAAAATTAATATGGCCTAATGATTAGATTTTGTATCTTACAAATATTTTGAGATGTTATGTATACACACTTGGTGTGTTTACACTGTAATTTTTATGATCTATTAATAAAAATTACGGTTTTTTTTTTCTCTTAAAAAATTAAATAATAATAATAATAACAATAATAATGATCAACATCCCAAAAACCAAAATGACACATTAAATTTTTATGAGAATTATAGACCTAATTTTTTTTTTTTTTTTTTAATTCTATTTGTTCTATATTCAAAATTGAATTAATTAATTAAAAAATAATAATTAACTATTCATATCCTCGATTGGGGTGTGAGCTAGAAGGATCGAGATCCGCAAACGCCAGGTTGTAATAATGAAAGTTGAAAGGTGGCAAGCTACTAGCCTCCTCATGCACGAGGCACATGGAGAGGTGGCTTCACGCATGCAACCATTTAATGTCAATAAGGAAGGTGGCAAGGATATTATAGTGGCAAGGTTCTCTGGCTTTTTCGTTGTTGAGGTAAGTAAGTTCTTTGTCTGCAACGTTAATTTGGATTCAGCCTGGCTTGCAACAAGTTGTGGCTCTAGGGTGGCGTTCCTCGTGGTCTTCCACCAGGTGTTGGTCGACTTACAATCTTCTCTTGTCGCTCTTCTTGGGCATGTTCTTTGTCTTAGTTCTTATTACTCTGCTCCCATGGATATCTACATATTGATGCTTGTTTCTTAGAGGAACGACTCTGTTATGAAGTTGAAGGTCTGGCAGAAGTACCACTAGGATTTTCGCATGGCACTTGAGGATTTGTATGAGGGTTTCTTTGTCTTCTGTACTCGTCTCTTTGTACTATGGTATTTTTCTTTCACGCATGGGCACTATATGGGCAAGGAAACTATGCCATTCACGACTTTTTTGATGTTCCTGTCTCTGGTGTAATGGCACTCGTATTTTTCTATATGTTTGTTGTTATGGCTCTAGGTTTATATGGTTTTGGAATGTGTGTTGTTCCTCTCAACCCTCTGCTTTCATGGAAGGGTTGGGAATACGGTTCAGGGCTTTGAGACTGGCTTCATTCCCGTTACGTTGTCTGCTACAGGATAAGCGATGGTCTATTTCTAGTTTTTGGCCCTCGTGCATCGATAATTTGTTAGGTTTCCCGTTCAGGTGTGGCCTTGGGAAGCATCAAGCTCATAGGTGTAGGCTCACTCTGGGTCTACTTTCGAGGTTTGGATCATTTATTGCTAGAGTTTGCAGTCATTTTTGGGTCATGGACCATTCTGCCTCAGGGAAGAGCAATCACGCCCAAAGTTCCCGCGGTCGTGGTAAGCAACAAATAGAAACTCATGAGGGTCGTCAAGCCAATTCTCAAATTGGTAAAGCTTGAAGTCGAGAATCATCATCTCGCATCCTAGAGGTTTTCATTGCTTACCACCAGGCCTGGAATTTGACGTTCCACAGAACGTTTTTTCCATTTTTAAACGTATTTGACGGCACAATTTTTTTTTCAAACGTATAAAATGACAGTCAAAAAAAATCTCAAACCGTAAATTTGACGTTCAGGTATCTAGGTTGCCCGTCATAAATTTTAGGGGGGGAATGAGGGAGTACAGGGTCAGTCAACCTCACCTCAGCGGCTCAGCCTTAGATTATTCCATATTCGATCCAGGTCATTGAATACTGGCAGAAGAAAGGACGGCTTTGGTGGCAGAAGAAAGGACGGCTTTGGTGTAAATGTTAAATGATTTCTTTTGTAAAATTAAATAAAGTTCAGTAATTTAATTTTAATCGCTGAAGGCACAGATTTTTTATTTTCTATGGCGATACGTAACAGAGGAAGAACCGCCAAAGCATAGGACTATTTTGCACCAATTTTTTGATTTGCAGGCTCACTCTTCTCCTCTGATCTTCGAACACAGTAGAGGTGGGTTTTTTCGTTGTTTTTTTTCTTCTTATCGTTAGTTTTACTTTTGAATCTTTGCGAAGTGTGGGTATGAATTTAATATGCAACCCTTTGAAATGTGTGGATTAAGATTTAATTTAAAGGTTAGCAAAGTGCAGATTTAAGTTAATTTTATTGTTTGGCTAATTTTGGATTTAAATTTAATTTAAAGTTTCTTAGGCTGAATTTTGTTTCATGTCTACCCGCCATGATATTTAAGTGAGAACACTTGTATTTAAATATAGATTTTCATTGTATTTTTTAATCTTTTTGGCAATGTATTTAAATTGAAACATTTGCTGTATTTTAGTTTTCAAATGATACACTACACAAACTTTCTACCTTTAAATGTGTTTACATTGGTTACTTTCATGTCTTTAGAGATGTGCAATGGCCGTGTTCAGCTTCATGTGGGAGTTATTTATGGGAGGAACTTGATTTCACGAGTCGGATGATATGCATTGTTCCTGGTTTGAAACTTGTGTTTCTGCATAAATTGATTTCCACTGTAGTCTAAGATTTTAATTCATGTTGTTTTCCAACCAAAATTGTGGCTTCGTTATAGGACAATCGTTAATACTGTCCTTTCGGGACATCCCATTATTGTGCCATCTTAACATAGTGAAGAAGAAATAGAAATTAAGTGCGCCCTTGCCACTGAGATTCGGTCAATAATATTGAATCACCATCTTATTTGTCGTATAAGGAGATTTTGACTCACCATCCTATTTGTGGTATAAGGAGACCACCCTATTTGTGGTATAAGGAGATTTAGAGTTGAACGTTAATTAATTACTATAACTTTTCGAGTTTTTTGATTGGTCTGAATTTGTACAAACAATTTTGATTCATATTTTCTAATTTTACTACAAAATTTTAAAATATTTAAAGTTTAAAATTTAATTTTAAACCTATAAATTAATTTGTTTTTTTTTTTTAATTTAAATATTTAAATTATGCTAAGTTCATGGTCAAATTTATAATTTGATTTTTAAAATATAATTTCATTAAATTTGAAAAGGAAACCGTAAAAACTTAAGACATTGTTTTTCATTTTACATGGATTGTTGTATTGATGACAAGAAAAAAATTCTAATTATTGACCGTGGTATGTATAAAGTAGTTTTTTTTTTTGTGAAATATATGGTTATAGTTTTTTTTTTTTTTTAATTACACTGTTTCATGCGGTATTTAACTTGAATTTTTTGTATGATTTGTAGTTAAGCATGATTATATGATTTTTTTATTTTCATATTTCTTATTAAAATAATATTTTTCTTTATTTAAATTTTAAATAGCTTTTTGGGTTAAAATATTGTATATTACTTTATGAAATTAGAGATATATCATATACTAACTAATGCTTAGAGGGAGGAAGCAAATCTCGACCTCTAAAGTAGTATGACTCTGTTATAAACTGACAACACTGGACTCCTTATCTAAGGATGGGGGTTTTATAAACTCTCTTGTATGGCCTTTTGCTCTCTTGTAAAAATACAATTCACAATTCAGAGTTGGTTTCACCTATTAACTTTCAGTCTTGTTGAAAAGAAGGGATTGGACTCTAAACACAACATACATTCCAACTTCCCAAGTCCAACAAATGCTTTAATACATAAACTTAGCATTCTCTTCTTTCTTTAATCTTTGCATATTGAAGTTCTTTTCTACATTACCCCTAATTCTAGGCCGGGTCGAGACTCAAAGAGATATTACAGTCATGGCCTCCAATATTGACATAGTCACAGATTCACATAGGACACAGCTGGGCTCTATTGAATGAACTTCAAGCAAGATTTTATTTTATCCAACGGTATTTTCTTGAACCTGAAATGTTCAACCTTGACAAGCAGTGGCTCATGTAACAATATGCTTTTGACTTTTGGTAAAAAAAAATTGCTGAATCTTTCTCGTATATTTTCAATCTACTTTCATATCTCCACAAGGTATGACAATTTTCATCTTTCATATCGGAAAGAGTTTTCTATGAAGCTCGCCTACCTTTGAAGCATGAAAATGTATTCCTTAGGAGCTCTCAAATTGCAAAATTTCACCACAATCCATGCGCATGTTCTTAGAAAAAAAATTGACTTAGCATTTCTTCACACTATTGTTCATATCTTTAATAAAAGCCTCCTTAATTAGTTGTAAAAATGATCATAATTTTGTCCTTGTTATCAAAATAAATAACCCACACTGCCTAGAATCATGCTTATCGAAAGTTAGCAATGTTAGTTCAAACCTTTCATAATGAGGATGATACTTCTGTCCTCTTCATTGTTGTAACAAACTATTTATTCATCCCATGTTGTAGATGGAACTTAGAAAATTTGAGAGAGATCACATGCACACAGTTTAATACGAAAACCATTAAAAGAATTAGTTTGTGTCTTGATGGTTGCATTAACAATATACATAATTAGTGTTACTTTAAATACAAGTTATCATAGATTTTAGCTAAAAGATCAAAGGTGTCATGATTGGGCTTAGCCAACAAATCATTTGTGATGGGCAAAGATTCTTCGACAACTAATTACTTCCAATTAGTATTTTTCTCTTGATGCAGGTTTTCCACGTCTAATATGCTTAGAGGGATGCATAACACCATCTCATCCAATGATGGTTGAGGATCCTCATCATCCTAACTATGTGACCTTCTTTAGTGCCTTTCACATATTAAAATTGAAGTATGTAATCAAAACTATTAACCCAAAAGGCTGAAAATCCTTATAAAACCTTAAAAGTGTGGTTGTATGCTATTTCGAAACACATATGCTAACTTAGGGAAAAAAAAAGCACTTTATGAGAGATTAGTAAAAGTTGAGATACAAGAGTAGTTGAAAGAAAGTTTACCTATAAGAAGAAGTTGACACTCACAACTTTTCATAGAACGTATAATGAAAGGCATGAAAAATATAAAAACGTCATTAAATTTTCATTTGACGGGCAAAGAGGATTTGAAATTCCAGGCCTGCTTACCACAAAGGTAGTTCATACATAGTTGTTAAAAAAGCTCAACTACTAACCACGTGTTGACTCATTTTGAGTGCAAAGCAAATGGATACAAATTTTAATAAAAACACTCCAACCAAGAATAATGTTATTTAATGGGCAATTGGCTGCGCATTAAATCTTTGAAAATCAAAATTCAAAAAAAATACCAAACGTATATTTTTTTAAGGAGTGTTTGAGATTTGTTTGGTTTGGCTTACCAAAAATAAATTACTCCAACGGTCTAGTATCAAATCAAAGTATTTATTACCAACGTACACATTTGATGAATGTGCCCCCACATGACGGAAGGGTTGCCTTGAAGTATGGAAAGTTGGGTCTCACCACCATAACCGCAACTACAAATATAGGTGAACATGCCCACGTGATAATGGGTTGCGTTAAAGTATGGAAAATGGACAAAAGTTTATGGGCATCTTGTTTCATTCATCTTTTGCAAAATAATAATCCTAACTATAAATTTTGATGAACTTGTCCACGTAATAATGGATGTGGTAAAGCAAATGGACAAAGGTTGCTGGGCAAGATGGTAATTGCGTATTTTTTATTAATAAATGGTTAGTTATTAATTAATGTTTAGATATTATTTATAAAAGTACATAATTTTTTAAGTTGAATAGATGGGTTATGAATGATGTATGTAGTGTAAAATTTGTCTTTTGGTTGGTATTTCAAATTTAGTGTAAAATTTGTCTTTCGTTTGGAATTTCAAATTTAGTGTAAAATTTGTCTTTCGTTTGGAATTTCAAATTTAGTGTAAAATTTGTCTTTGATTGGAATTTCAAATTTAGATTTATATTAGTAAAACTTTAATAATATAAATATGTTTATGTTTATTGTTACGTTGTAAGTTTATGAAATAAAAATTTTATTTTTTTTATTGGGTGAAGAATTTATAATTAAGGAGAATTGATTTGTTACTTGTCATTAAGGAAGTTAGAGGCTGAATTGAAGAGATTGTCTATCTATTTTTATTGCAATCATTCAATTACTCAGAAGCATATTAGGTGGAATAATCGAGTTTCAAATATAATTTAATGTAACCGCTAAAAAACCCACTAAGTGGGATAACTGAGTTTCGAACCTAGGAGAGGCCCCAATATTGATCAACAAATTTTTTAGGCGCAAAACGTCTACCATTCAACCTAACCTAAGAGGTTAGAAAATGTGTAACTATAACATGCAATAATTACTATATAGTGATGTGTGGTGAGATGGTTGGGTTTGTTGGGTGAAACCCATGAGGTCAGGGTTCAAATCACATTAAGTATATTGTCTTGCTATGGTGTGCAGCTCAAGGAGTAGGCTCCCTCGATAGCGTGAGTCTCGGCTCTTGCCAAAATCATAAGAAATCAGTGTACATGGCTTGTAGGTTGTTAGGTGTACTCTTGGTATAAGGATTTCATATATTATGGGGTGGGTATTTACACAAATGTAGAGTTCTTTTGTTATAGCTCTGATACCGCTTGTTATAGATCTAACCCAGAAATACATGATAATAGAAATAAACCCAAGAATAATAAGATCTAAATATAGAAATGCTTCACTTTATTGATCAAACCCTTAAGGTAGGGCAACACCATACATTCACTCCTTAAGGAAGGAGAACACTCCACAAGCCATATGCCTGTTCATACAATATTCCTTGACCTCTCTCAATGGTGAGTCTCTAGCCTCTATATAGGCCTCATACATACAATACCATGGGTCATTACCATGGTTCCCTCAATACCATCTATCTAATACCATGGGCTTATTACATTATTGCTAACTACTTGTGGTTCCTTACATGATATGGGTTAACCACCTCATTTATTACTATGGCCTATCCCATTATTACATTATTCCCTTGGGTACCTCCTTTTGTACCCCATATTATCCCCCTGAGATATACTAGATCTTTTGTGTGTGAAAGAAAATGAATTTGACTTATTGGAATTAGTTTCTTTCGTTCAAAAAAAAAAAAAAAAACTTAACATTCATCCAAGTATATCTTAATAGGATATTTTTTGTTTTTATAGACTTTTAACTATTAATGTGATAAAATTTATAAAACTAAAAGGAACCCTAATCATGGTGGTGACGAATAAGGGTTTCTTATTTTCAGTTGTTTTTTCTCCATAGCTAGGGGCTTAGCATTATTTTTCGGTGTCAGACTCCCTTTCCCTTTGGAAATAGCTTCTTTTGGATATTTATCTACAAGAGGTCTACTCTAGTTTACTTTGTTTTGATAGCTGAAGGTTCTCTAACCTTTTGGCTCTGGATGATTGTAGTTACACATGGTTTTTAGTTTTGTATTTATCAGCGGCGATGTATGGAATTGGACCTCATAGACTATGAACCATTGCCTTCCTTGTTTTCACGTATTTTTGTTGACTACGTTGGTGGTTTAAAAAATACTTCTTTTTTAGCGGATTTAGAGCTGGTTTCTCTAGGTGTTTGCAATTCTCTTGACTCAGGAATGGTGGATGCCTCAGATAAGGCATAAGGTTTCATCACACGACAACCTTCCAGCTTCGAGGAGGACACCCAACAATTATCAGAGGGTTGGAGTCTTAATTCCTTAGGTCCAATATGGGGTGCGGGTCCTTCTCGACCGATTTCACTTTCAGATTTTCTTCTCAGCAATTCCCATCCTGTTGGCCATAGTCAATCGAATGGTTTTGCATTTCCTAATGTTCTAGGATTATCTAATGGTCTTTGTCCAACCAATGAATATCATATTTTGGTCCCTCAACCAGATGTAAACTCATTCCATTTCCAAAACCCTTAAGGTTTTGGTTCAAGTATCATGGTTGTCGCTCATGATATTGATCCTTCGGTTAGATTGACTCCCTCTCAGGGTTTCCCTTCCTGGTCCTCGAAGGGAGCGGAACATGGAGGTAGATCGATTGTCCAAATCATCACTAGTCTTGGACCTGGGATTTTGGCAAATTCAGGAGGTTCGTGATGGCTCGTTATCTACATATGTTCGTAGTCCACTAATGGAGCCTGTTACTCTTGAGTTGGAAGTTATTGCTTAATTTTTCTTTCTTTAGTATTTTTGTTTCATGATGATGTTATATGAGCTTATTTTTATGCTCATTTTTGGCTCTTTATATATATTTTTGCTATTGTTCTAGACATTTTTTGAATCTTTTCTAGTTTTTTGAATACCTTAACCTCACAAAATTAATATGGCCTCATAATTAGATTTTGTATCTTACAAATATTTTGAAATGTTATATATACACATTTGGTGTGTTTACACAATATAATTTTTATTATTTATTAATAAAAATTACAAATTTTCCCTCTTTAAAATAATAATAATAGTATTGATGAACATCCCAAAAAAACAAAAACATACCTTAAATATTTATGAAAATCATAACATAAAAAAAAATTAAAAAAATTATAATTTATTCTATATTCAAAATTCAAATTATATATATATTTTTTTTAAATCAATACAACTTACCATAAAAGCTAACCAACTCCCCTTTTTTTATCATATCTTTTAACAAAATCAGGTATTTAGTTCACCAAATACCTAAGGGTCTAGGTCCATTGTCATCTAGTCTATCGTCATGTTCAATGTCATCTAGTTTATCATCATGTGCAATTGTTCAAACTACTGGATTTTCTCTTTGGCAGAATGTGAAAATACCAAGTATGAATGGGAGCTATAAAGGAAGATGTAGGAAACTTAGACAATAAGCCAAAAGAAAGTTGACAATAAAAAAAAATGAAATTTTGGCATCTTCTTTATATTATATGATTATGAATGTTAGTGATGGAAGGTGGTTTTGGCAAAGCATTCAAATAAGAGATGCATTTATAATTGTTTATGTACCCCAAAAGGCGTACAAGAGTTCACAGAATCTCAAACATTGTTGCTAATATAAAAGGGTATATATTTTGTTATTGAGATTTGATTTATTGTTGCTGATATAAAAGGGCATATATTTTATTATTGAGATTTGATTTATTGTTGCTAATATAAAAGGGCATACATTTTGTTATTGAGATTTGATTCGATGTTAAAGTTAGGATGGTGATTTTTTTTAATATAATATATTTAAATTTTAAAATTATTATAATTATATAAATAAAGTCCTTAATATTTATGTTAATATTTTTTTTATAAATTCAAATAAAATAATAAAATAATATAATATATATTTCGGTAACATTGATAAATTATATATATATATATATATATATAGTCATTCTCGAGGTAGATATACTCAGTTTTAGTGTACAATTTATTTATATTGGATTATGAAGAATATTGTGGTAAAAGTAATGACATCTATTTATGTTGGTCAATCCAAACCGGATATAGACCTGCAAGAAATTCACAAAGAATTTCAATTGATCCAACATCAAATTCAACTTCAAAACGTTTTTCTCAACCGGATCGAGAAACACATCCCTTGCCTTCCTCACACTAAGTTGTCGAGTTCCAGCACCAAAGATCTGATGCCTATCGACTCCTCTGATGAGTAATTGGATTATTAACATAGTTATTTTTTGTTAAAATTTTGAGAAGTTTACATGATGGTTTTACAGTCTTTCAGTTTATGTTTTAGGTACATAGCTATGAGGACAATTAAGGATATTCAGATTTTTATTTCATTGCTAGGCAGATTAAGACTCTTTAAATTTTGGATGGCTTGCAATGTAGTTAGATGGCCAACATACCTAGTTTCCCAGTGAGTGGGTTGAAGCCATCTAAATTTGTTGGACATGTATGTAGCCTTGGCTTGCTTTTTGAAATGAAATAAAAAGAACTGCCAAACTTATATATATAAAGAAAGAAAAAAATGAATAGAGTACTATTAAGATTCCTTTATAATATATAATAAACAAGTTAAAAGAAAGGTTTCAGCTTTAGAATTAAAAAAAAAAAGAAAAAGAAAAAAGAGAGAGAAAATAATAGGAAATTTAATATATAATCATGGTGTATTGCTTTTTTTTTTCTCGGTAAAGCTAGCTAATCTATTATATTATATACAGGTAAACATTACATGCAAAAAGACAGGCCGTCCAGGGCCAACTATGGCACCTTGGATAGCTTTGCTTGACACAGAATTCGCCCTCGCAGGGGCAGCACCTCCAGGATATACCAAAACTTATGACACAGAGTTGATCTCAGACAGTAATGAAACGGCCCGCGCAGGGGCTTCCAACAAAAAAACTCATAGTAGACCTTGCCATGACGCATAACAGACAGACACAAAATATGAAAAAGAACTGAAAGTATACAAACATAGAAATGTAGCATAGTCCAGATACCAGCCGAGACCTCTAACCTATACCAGACCCGAGAGAGAGAAAAGTAAGCCGGAGAGTGCCTCTGGGGATTAATCTTCAGGCTCTTCCTCAATGATGTAGCTCCAGCCTTGGCCTTCAGGGATGCCTTCCCACATTGCCATAGGATCCTTCGCTGTGGCCGGCGGTTCCTGCTCTGGAGGTCGGGGAGGGGCTTGCTGAAGCTCCTTCCCTGAATTGCCCTTTTCAATTGGTGGCTGCAGCACTGGACTTTCCTCACGATTGCCTTCTGGAAGTATCTCAGCCGAAACCGGTTGCTTTCCATCTTCATTCCCCTCAGGAACCTTCGTAAAGAGAACTGAGATATGAGCGTTAATGCCTGCATTTTCCCGCGAGCTGCCCAGGGTGAAAACAACTGAGCCGAATGCTGGAAGCACGGACTCTCCTCCATTGGAGCTGCCGACCTCCAAGAACTGACTGGCTGGAATTGGTATGGCTCCCGCCCTCCTGTAGCAGTAGCAGCAGCAACAGTGATGGTGTACATCCGCTGCAGGGGGGCGTGAAGATGCACCACGCCCAGGTCCCCTCCTACTCGGCTGTCTTTCACGCAGTCGCACCATATTTTCCGCGGCTCCTTCAACTTGCTCCAGGACCGAGCTAGTGGGCTTGAAGTCTCTGCTCTCACTGCCAATTGAGTGCAGTCCCCGAATTGATTCAAGGCAGAGCTCAACTGCCCATAAACCGCGCACAAGATTAGCAAGCAGGAAGCGAACTTCGCCCAAGTGAATGCCTTCACTCTTCGCATCAATTGCGCTCCATTTGCCCTCAGAATTCTGTTCCCACCTGAGGCATTCTCTAGAGTCGAAATGGCTATTTGCAACAGCAGTGGCTGCGTTTTGAAGGAGAAGAGCGTCCACCGGACGAAATTCCTCTAGAGCCTGCACCACACAAACCTTACATTGCGTATGAGCCTGCAGTGATCCGTCACCCTTATAAATTCTTGCAACATTCCCTCGATAGGAGCTCTCCATAACTGCTCCCTGCAACAACAACTCTTCACCTGGCGTAGCATTGAATGCCAAGAGCTCGGGCTGTTGATCTTCATACCTCGGCGGCAGCGTGCAATAACTGTTCTGCGTTAACACGGGGCGGCACATGCTGGGCATGTGGCCCATCCCTGGCTGACGTGCTAACACCCGCATCCGGGGTAATCATGGTGTATTGTTAATATAAATGGTAGAATGAATTTTATAATATATTAAAAGTATATTTTAATAGTTTTAATAAAATATGAATAATGAAATGATGTTGATTAAGTGTTTTGTTAAATATTTTAATTTGGTTTTTGGGTTAATCATTTATATCTATAAATAAAAGATTTAGTCTGAATCATTTATTGGTAGAGTTTGCACTCATTTTTGGGTCATGGATGGTTCTACCCGAGGGAAGAGCAATCACTCCCGAAGTTCCTGCAAATGTGGTAAGCAACAGATGGAAATTCATGAAGGTCGTCAAACAAATTGTCAAACTAGTAAAGCTCGAGGTCAAGAATCATTTTCTCGCATCATAAAGAAGGTTTCCATAGCTTACCACAAGGGTAGCTCATACATAGTTGTTAAAGAAGCTCAACTACTAACCACCTGTTGACTTATTTTGAGAGCAAAGCAAATGAATACAAATTTTAATAAAAACACTCCAACAAACAATAATGTTATTTGAATTTAAGCTTTTGTGATCCATAATCTAAGTTTTTAAAAATATTTTCGAAAAAAATTACATTAGAAAATCTTTGTCAACATATTTGGAACCAACGAGTGTGGTTCATCGTCCTAATGCATTTCGAAGAAACTTGCTCTGACGATGAACCACACTCGTTGGCTCCAAACGTATATTTTTTTTAAAGAGTGTTTGAGATTTGTTTGGTTTGGCTTACCAAAAATAAATTACTCCAACTGTCTAGTATTAAATCAAAGTATTTATTACCAAAGTACACATTTGGTGAATGTGCCCCGGAAGGGTTGCCTTGAAGTATGGAAAACATGTGGTCAAATATGGTTGGGTGCCGAGTCATTCACTACTCACCACAATAGCCGCAATTACAAATATAGGTGAACATGCCCACGTGATAATGGGTTGGGTTAAAGTATGGAAAATGGACAGAAGTTTATGGGCATCTTGTTTCATTCATCTTTTGCAAAAATATCAACCTAACTATAAATTTTGATGAACTTGCCCACGTAATAATGGCTGTGTTAAATCTTGGAAAAGGGACAAAGGTTGCTGGGGAAGATGGTATTGGGTATTTTTGGTTAATTAATGGTTAGTTATTAATTAATGTTTAAATATTATTTATAAAAGTGTGTAATTTTTTTTAAGTTGAGTAGATGTGTTATGAATGATGTATGTAGTGTAAAATTTGTTTTTTTGGTTGGAATTTTAAATTTAGATTCATATTAGTATAAGTTGAACAATATAAACATGTTTATGTTTATTGTTATTTTGTAAGTACATAAAATAAAAAAAAATTAATTTTTTTATTGGGTAAAGAATCTGTATTTCAAGAGAATTGATTTGTTACTTGTTATCAAGGAAGTTAGAGGTTGAATCGAAGAGATTGTTCATGTATTTTTATTGCAATTATTCAACCACTTAGAAGCATATTAGGTGGAATAATCGAGTTTCAAACTTAATTTAATGTAACCGCTTAAAAACCCACTAAGTGGAATTACCGAGTTTTGAACCTAGGGAAGGCCCCAATATTAATTAGCAAATCTTTTAGGTGCAAAACATTCACCATTCAACTTGACCTAAGAGGTTAGAAAATGTGTAACTATAACATGTAATAATTATTACCACAAAAAATCATATAACATTACTCTCAAGAAAATCCCATTTAACTTAAAAAAATCCTAGCCACTTAATCTACCCAACTCAAAAAATTATGTTAATTGAAAGATAGATTATAAATAATAATGATTAAGCTATAAATGATAAGTTTTAATTTTGTGTAGGGATTTCATATATTATGGGGTGGGTATTTCCGCAAATGTAGAGTTCTTTTGTGTGTGAAAGAAAATGAATTTGACTTATTGGAATTAGTTTCTTTCGTTCAAAAAAAAAACTTAACATTCATCCAAGTATATCTTAATAGGATATTTTCTTTTTTTATAGACTTTTAACTATTAATGTCATAAAATTTATAAAACTGAAAGGAACCATAATCATGGTGGCGACGAATAAGGGTTTGTTGTTTTCGGTTGTTTTCTCTCCATAGCCATTGGCTTAGCATTATTTTTCGGTGTTAGGCTCCCTTTCCCTTTGGAAATGACTTCTTTTGGATATTTATATACAAGAGGTCTACTCTAGTTTACTTTGTTTTGACAGCTGGAGGTTCTCTATCCTTTTGGCTCTGGATGATTGTAGTTACACATGGTTTTTAGTTTTGTATTTGTCGACGACGATGTATGGAGTTGGACCTCATAGACTATGAACCATTGCCTTCCTTGTTTTCGCATATTTTTGTTGACTACATTGGTGGTTTAAAAATAGTTATTTTTTAGCAGATTCAGAGCTGGTTTCTCTTGGTGTTTGTGGTTATCTTGACTCAGGAATTGTGGATGCCTCGGATAAGGCATATGGTTTCATCACATGGCACCCTTCCAGCTTCGAGGAGGACACCCAACAGTTATCGGAGGGTTGGAGTCTCAATTCCTTAGGTCCAGTATGGGGTGCAGGCTTCTCAACCGATTTCACTTTCAGATTTTCTTCTCAGCAATTCCCATCCAGTCAACCCTAGTAAGTCGAATGGTTTTGCATTTCCTAATGTTCTAGGATTATCTAATGACCGATTAATATCATATTTTGGTCCCTCAACCCTATATAAACTTATTCCATTTCCAAAACCCTTAAGGTTTTGGTTCAAGTATCATGGTTGTCACTCATGACATTGATTCTTTGGCTAGATTGACTCCCTCTCAGGGTTTCCCTTCCCGGTCCTCGACGGGAGCGGAACATGGAGGCAGATCGATTGTCCAAATCATCACTAGTCCTGGACCCGGGATTTTGGAAAATTCAGGAGGTTCGTAATGGCTTGTTATCTACATATGTTCGTAGTCCACTAATGGAGTCTGTTAGTCCTGAGTTGGAAGTTGTTGCTTAATTTTTCTTTCTTTAGTATTTTTGTTTCATGATGATGTTGTATGAGCTTATTTCAGTGCTCATTTTTGGCTATTTATTAAGAGTATATATGTATATAGTTTTGCTATTGTTCTAGACATTTACTCGACTTTTTCTGAGTCCTTTTTAATTTTTTGAACACATTAACCTCACAAAATTAATATGGCCTCATAATTAGATTTTGTATCTTACAAATATTTTGAGATGTTATATATACACTTAGTATGTTTACACAATATAATTTGTTATCTATTCAAAATTCAAAATTATATATTAATTTTTTTTAAATCAATACAACTTACCATAAAAGCTAACCAACTCCCCTTTCTTTATCATATCTTTTAACAAAATCAGGTATTTAGTTCACCAAAAACCTAAGGGTCTAAGTCCATTGTCACCTAATCTATCGTCATGTTCAATGCTGGATTTTCTCTTTGGCTGAATGTGAAAATACCAAGTATGAATGGGAGTTATAAAGGAATAAGCCAAAAGAAATCTACTTTTCGGAGGAAAATATAATACTTATTTTAAATCTAACCTCATAAAAAAAATGAAATTATATTATATGATTATGAATGTTAGTGGTGGAAGGCGGTTTAAGGATTCAAACTAAGGGATGCATTTATAATTATTTATGTACCCCAAAAGGCGTACAAGAGTTCAAAGAATCTCAAACATTGTTGCTAATATAAAAGGGTATATATTTTGTTATTGAGATTTGATTTGTTGTTGCTAATATAAAAGGGCATAATTTTATTATTGAGATTTGATTTGATGTTAAAGTTACGATGGTGATATTTTTTAATTGAAATTTGATTTTTTTAATATTTATTTTTGAGATTTGATTTGATGTTAAAGTTAGGCTGGTGATTTTTTTAATTGAAATTTGATTTTTTTTTAATATAATATATTTAATTTTTAAAATTATTAAAATTATATATATAATTGATAATTATAATATATAAAGTTTTTAATATTTATGTTAATTATTTTTTATTTGATAAATTTAAATAAAAAATAAATAAAATAAAATATATTTAATAATGGTAATATTAATAATTAATAAATTAATTAAATATATATATAGAGGTCCTTTTTGAGGTAGATATATTCATTTTCAATTTATGATTTATTTACACGGGATTATGAAGAATATTGTGGCAAAAGCAATGGCATTCATTTATGTTGGTCAATCCAAACTAGACACAGACGTGCACAAAATTCACAAGGAATTTCCACTAATCCAACATCAAATTCAACTCCAAAATGTTTGTCTCAGCCAGATCGAGAAGCACTTCCCTTGCCTCCTTCAAACCGAGTTGTCGAATTCCAGCACCCAAGATCCGATGCATATTGACTCCTCCTATAAGTAATTGGATTATTAGCATAGTCGTTTTTTGTTAAAATTTTGAGAAGTTTACATGATGGTTTTATAGTCTTTCAGATTATGTTCTAGGTACATAGCTATTAGGACAATTAAGGATATTCATACTTTTATTTTATTGCTAGGCAGATTAAGACTCTTTAAATTTTGGATGGCTTGCAATGTAGTTAGATGGCCAACATACCTAGTTTCCCAGTGGGCGGGTTGAGGCCATCTAACTTTGTTGGATATGTATGTAGTCCTCGCTTACTTTTTGAAATGAAATAAAAAGGACTACCAAGCTTATATATATATATAGAAAGAAAGAAATGGATAGAGTACCATTAAAATTCCTTTATAATATATAATAAACAAGTTAAAAGAAAGATTTAAGCTTTAGAATTAAAAAAGAAAAAGAAGAAGAAAAAGAAGATAGAAAATGATAGGAAATTTAATATATAATCATGGTGTATTGTTAATATAAATGGTAAAATGAATTTTATAATATATTAAAAGTATATTTTAATAGTTTTAATAATATATGAATAATGAAATGATGTTGATTGAATGTTTTGTTAAATATTTTAATTTGGTGTTTTGGTTAATCATTTATATCTGTAAATAAATAAAAGATTATGAATGAGATATATTAATTATAATTAAAGTAAAGTGTTTAATTTTTTTTTGTAAGTTTGGTAAGACTATATTTTGATTATGTTCAATATATCACCTAGATTGGAACGTAGAATTGAACCAGTGACTTCACATTAAGAAATACCTTAAAGGAGCACCTGATCACAATATATTCAAGACTCCATAAACTAACTATATAATTAATTAATTAACTTTGATCCTTTAAAAATATATATAAATAGATAATAATTACATTGTTATAAAAAAAATACTAATTATAAAAACATAATAATTAAATTGAGTATGCAACTAATTAATCAATTTTGATGATTTAAAATAAAAACAAATAAAGAATAATTACATTGCTCTTAAAAAATTATGAAAACATAATAATTAAGTAGAATGTATAATTAATTAATAATTTTCATTATTTAAAATAGAAAGAAATAAAGAATAGCTGCATTTCTCAAAAATGCAAATTATCAAAACATATGGAACATGAGGTTTAGCTCGAAATTATTGGATAATATTAAAATGCATATGAAAAATTTCAATATAAATTTTATATTGAAGATTATATTTTCATTATTAATGTTTATTATTAAAAAGTATTGTATAAAAAAATGTAAAATGTATTTTATAAAATTAATTTTAGATTGGTTTAATAGATTATTATTAATGTTATTAAATATTTAACTAATTTTATATTAATAATTTTATTTGAATGTAAATTTACTAATTTACATGAATAAGTTCATTAAAAATACGATATATAATTCTGGAGAATAATCATTTAAATTTGGTTATAAAAAATAACAGCTAACAAAATTTTGAAAAACAAATATTAAATATAATATATATAAAAAAAAAATTGAAATTATAATAAAAAACCATTATATTGAAATGAATTATACAACCAATTAAATTGGAATAAAAATTATTTGTATAGAATTGATATATCCACCCAAAAAAAAACAAAATATCATAAGTGTTAATCAATTTAAATGTTTTAAAGATTTAAGTGTATATTTTAAATATGATATAGTTTTAGTGTATGAAATAATTTAATATTGGAAAAATATACTAATAATAATATGATGCATATTTTTTTATATGGAGATGAGTAAAGTGGATGGAGTTTTGGAAATATTTATGGCTAGTTTAATTTTTGTTATGTTTGTATGGATTTTTTTTAGATTTTTTTTTTTTTTTTTGCAGATCATTCAATGGTGAATTCTAGTGATTTAGCGAATAAATATTTCTTTTTTACAGGTATGACTGTTGGTCAACCTCTTCTTCGATTTCATACAACTCTATGCTGAAATTTGGTTCTGGTCTTCTGAGTAAGAAATTTCTTCCCTTAATGTTCATATGGATGAGTAATTTTTGGAGAATGGTTTGGTTTGCAGGTTTAATGGGTTTTGGCCATAGTTGGGCGATCTGCATAAACAGATATTTGAGACATGGAAGCCCCTTTTGATAGACAAGTTGAATATTTGCCCTATGGCATGAGGTTTCTTCACTTTGGTTTTTGAAAATATTGAAGACAAGAAGGTTATCTGTGAAGTTGGGAGGTGGTTTTGGGGTAGCATTGGCATTTGCATGTAGTCCTAGTCTCCCACTTTTGATCCAGTGATGACATCAATTTCTACAACCCCAGTTTGGGTAAGGTTGTTGAACCTTCCCTTCCATTTCTGGAATCACACCTCACTTTCCTCCATTGGGAACGTGTTGGGGAAATTCTAGCGTAGCTCACCTAAAAAAATATAAAAAGATATGCCCGCTTCGGCAAGGGTTTTTCCGCGGAGATTAATTTGATGGCTCCAAAATCTCGACTATAAGAATATCTCATTTCAGAGTATGTTATGAAACATACCATGTAATTAAAAATTGCCCCAACTATCCTTAGAATAGCAAAGGTCAGAAGAAAAAAAAACCCCGAAGGCCCAAATGGTAGGAAGGTTCACAAGGTGACCATTATACGTTATTCAAAGAAGAAGAGATTCAAGGCAAGAAAGAACCAAAAGACAAGAAGGAAGAAAATTCAGTCAAAGAAACCACAGTCGCAGCAACTAAATCTAAATAAGAAATTTTGCTTGCCATTGTGGATCCTTTTGATTGCCAATAAGGATTCCCTGGATGCAACGTTAGTAGAAAAGAAACAAACCCTCGTTGAAAATGGATTACCTATGGAAACCGTAAAGAATCTCCTTGAAAGGGAAGCTTCTTGGGCAGATCATACAGATGAGGAAGATTTCAAGAAAAAATACCGTGCAGTTGCCAAATAACAACTTGCCAGAATTTACAGAAAATATGGGTTGGATTCAAGTTGGGAAGAAAGGAAAAAAAATATCCAAGAAAAACAAGGAGTCATTCTAGATCAAAATAAAAATATAGTGAAAATTGGAATGTAAATATGTCTTTATTTTGGGGGCTTTTTGGAAAATATTTAGTTGGAAAGGGACTAAAGTATTTGTGTCATGGGGAGCTTGTTTGAGGGTTTGAGTTGAGCCTTTATGCTCAATCTCAAACCCAGAAGGAAGATTGGAATATGTAAAGGTTATGGCCTTGTAATCCAAATTTTTTAATACAAATCTCTACCTATTTCGTTTAAAAAATAATAATAATATGATGCACATTATTGATATTAACCAACATAGATCCATCTTAACTTTGGATTTACCAAGCATTGAGATAGATCAAATCTCTTAAGATGTAAACCTATTTATGAGTGCAAAGCTTAATGAAAGCTTTGCACATGGAGATATTTGATTCCTCTCACCTCTTAGTCCATCCGGAGTTAAGATGGATCTACGTTGGTTTTCAAAAACACACTAATGAATTGTTTTAATATAAGAATTGTTTTTCACTTGTATTATATAATATATAGGTAGATGAGATTGAGAAATATTTTATTTATGATTCATATTCTCCACACTAAAATGTCAATACATGCCTCCTCATATTAAGAAAGAGAAAACATATATTCAGGGAGAGAGAGAAAGAGAGAGTCCTATGAATATATGTTTTCTCTTTCTTAATATGAGGGGGCATATATTAACAATTTAGTGTTGAGAATATGAATCATAAATAAAATATTTCTTAATCTCGACTACTTATATATTATATAAAACAAGTGAAAAAAAATCTTGTATTTTTGTTTTTGTAAGCAAGTAACATTTCATTAGATTATAAAAAATTTACATAAAGTGCATGCATGTATAAACATGGATAGACTACGTCTAAGTTGAGTATGTTCTAGAGGCAAAAATAACCTTTCTAGTCTAGATCAAGCTTAGGAGGGACCGTTTTCCCTTAAGTAGGAAAATAAATGGTCTCCCTGAGTACCCTGAGACCAATTTTTGACATCATAAGACCATAACGAAAACAAGAGTAACGAAGACTGGGTAAGCAGTGACATCATAAGATTACAAGAAAAACAACAAATTAGTAGAAACTGGGAAAGCAGATCCTGGAGATTGTTAGTGAGCCAAGTCATGACGAGAGATACTTAAAGGGGTCGTCCTGGCCTTCTGGTAGCCATGGTGGTCATTCCCACTCAACAAGTGTTCCACCAGTGCTAACGGTGGCCTCCTGCCACGAGGTTTCACCCTTCGGTCTATTTACTATGGTTGTCTTGTTGGCAGTAGTTTTCTCTTTCTCCTCATGGCTTGAAGTGCCTGAAATACCTATTTTCTTTTCCTTCCTTTGTAGAGACATTGGTTTCTCAGGGTTGGGAGGCTTAATTCCTTGAAAGATCGGGTGCGAATTGTCTAAATTATTCGGTGAGTTGGAGGAAGCCAAGGGCAGGGGCAGAGGAAGGAATTGTATTCCCATAGCTCTTGACATGACTCGTAAATCCGACTTAGATTGGACTAGATAGAACTCTAAGTTCGTAATTTTGACTTCCACTACACGATGAACCTTTTCTTCGTCCCTTAGTTATCGACCAAGCAAATTCCTGACTACTTAGTGTCCATCACTAGTGTTTTCGATCTCATGCGCTTCTATAGTTGTGACTAATCACTTGATATGTTGTGGAAAATATTCATTGAATTGTTCAGCCCTTTGCCCATGCCATGGAGGAGGTTGATGGCCTCTTCCTCGCCATCCTCTCCTAGTGCATCCTCATTCATGAGCCATGGCCAAAAGGTGAGAAAAGCTACTGCCTTCAGTTTCAAGCTCCTCAACCTTCACTTCCTGCAAATGCAACAAAGGCCAACCACCTATGGAGCACTTGGAGTGCTGAAATGAATGTCCCTCTGAGGTATAAATCTTAATTCCATATTCGAAGTAAGGTTTGAATGTAGGGTCCTTGTCCGTCTACCGCCCTTCCCTGTGCATTGAATAAGGCCTGTGTGGATGACAAAGGGAGATCACCGCCCATCCCCGTCTATTAATGCACTAAGACATGCCAACATGGAGGCATCATTGTCATCAGATGTCAAGGGGGGCACTCGGATTGGGAGAAAAATCTTATATTATAATTATTTTTATTATTAATATATTTTTAAATGTTATATGTATATATATGTGTGTGTGTGTGTGTTACATATCAACTCCATATTAAATGTGAGAGAAATTACAAATCTCCCTAATGACTTGAATTAGAAAGAACTTGTTAATGGAATAAGGACTCGTCAACTCTTTCTTGATGTTAACATATTTTACTCAGCGTGCATATTGAAATATTTGATTTATAACCCACATTTAACATTTTATATATTATGTAATATTCATAATATTATTTTTATGTGTCATTTGTCAACTCCATATTAAGTAGTGAAGAAATTACCTATCCTCTCGTATTAAAAATTAAATTAATTTATTTTACTATCAATTACTTTATCTTTATATAAAGTTAGTGTAAAATTAAAGTAGAAATTGAAGTATTTTATTTATGGCTGATTTTTCAATTTTTTTTGTTATTACTAATTTTGATTTGTTAATGTAACTTGGCTAAGAGCTTGTATTCCTCAAACATAAGGAAATAGGTTAACGACCCAAGACCCAAGACTCAAAGGCATCTGGCAAAAGTGAAAACCTACCCCCTTACTGACCATCAACGAGTAATTCCAGGTGGCGTGGATATCCTTGAATAATGGTGATGAATGAGTATATATTTGTGAATAACATCCAATGATGGTTGTCCTCACTGTTGGTTTGACCACTGAATTATAATAGATTTTCCCACTACTTTTAAAAAAATAAATTATTTTATTATTTTTAAACGTAAAGTTAAGTGACAACATCTCCCTCTTCAATTGTAGAGCACCTCTTGACACACTATCTCTCTCTCTCTCTATATAAACCTAATATTTAAAAAAAAAGTAATATATAAAATTTTGATAATAAATTTAAAACTAATATTTAAATAAATTTAATATATAAAATTTTAATAATAAATTTAAATATATAAAGCTTAAAGCTTAAAGTTTATACAAAACTACATATATTTGAGAGTAAGATTAACAAACTATTTATGGCAATTATGTTGAAATTTACATGGTTATTTATTTAAATTTTTAGGATGGTTTAATCTGGGTGTAACGATACTTTATATTTAATGTATTTCATTAATTTGAATTTTAAATTTTATTATTTATAGAATTATTTAGTTTATTATTTATTAAAATCATTTAGTGACTGGAATTAGTATCAACTACACCTTAGTTGTGAATCTGCACTTTTTGATCGCATCAGGTTCTGAAGGGCCTGCTCCTTTGCTCACTCCCTTAACTCTTAATTAGGCCGATAGGCCTTCCTTTGAAAGGGACCTTTCGTCGTCCTTTTCCTTCTGACGCTGACACTTGGCATTTTTTTTCATCTTGCAGTTTCGCACTCTAAGGTTGACACCTGGCATTTTTTTTCATCTTGCAGTTTCGCATTTAATTCCGGTTCTTCTTTGCAGTTGCAACCGATTACCGAATATCGGGAAACAGTAGTGTGGAGTGGGGTTTCTTTTGAAAATCAACCAAAAATGGCTCTGAGCAGCGCTACTGATTCTGATGGCTCCATACATTCAACCTTTGCCTCCAGATATGTTCAAGAATCCTTGCCTCGGTATGTATAAACTCTGGAGGGAAATCTAGGAACATAAACTGCTCTTATGAAAGCTTATTTCACTGGATGGGTTTGCTTCCGCTATTGTGCAATAGTATTTTCTTGAGGATAAACCCTCCGGACATTGGGATTTCCAATAAAATGGCCCTGAGCAGGGCTTCTGATTCGGTTTCCTTTGAATGTTTGTGTTGGCAGGTTTCAAATTCCGAGTAGGTCGATTCCCAAAGATGCTGCCTATCAGATCATCAGCGACGAGCTCATGTTGGATGGGAACCCCAGACTTAATCTTGCTTCTTTTGTCACCACATGGATGGAACCAGAATGTGATAAGCTCATCATGCAGGCAATCAACAAGAATTATGTCGACATGGATGAGTATCCTGTCACTACAGAATTGCAGGTAATGGCAGGGTTTGGGATACTAGATCTGAAGGCCCTTCTTAGATCCGTTTTGGGCGTTAATTTTATTTATTTTTCTTTGTTTTCTCAATTCTTTATCTGAAAGTGTTCAGTGCTTTCATGTGTCTGGATTTGGAAAAAGAATCGATGCGTGAACATAATAGCCAATCTGTTTAACACCCCACTTGGCGATGCGATGGAGAGGAAGCTGTTGGTGTGGGCACGGTTGGATCTTCAGAGGCGATCATGTTGGCAGGCCTTGCATTCAAACGCAAATGGCAGAACAAGCGCAAGGCAGAGGGGAAGCCGTATGACAAGCCAAACATTGTGACAGGTGCAAATGTCCAGGTAAGATTAACGCAATTCGATTAGCCCAAGCCCATCTAAATTCTGATCTTATGTCAACATGGATTATGTATATCAATTTGAAGCCCAAATTCATGGATGTTGTATATTAGTTAGATTAAATCAAATCCATCTAGATTCTGGTTTGATATGCATCTTAACCTTAAAACGAGCTTGATGAAGTCGAGGTTACATATCTGGAGTTCATAATCTATGCAAATAGAATCAGGGCTCTCTGTATTTCGCCAAATTCTGAAGAATTTAGATGGGTTTGACCTAGAAATATTCATTGCACCTAGTATTGTAGGGTGTATTGGTGATGGATAGATCGCCCCTGTATTACACCTCGTTTCTGTTTGCAGATGTAGGGAAAATTGGGAATTTTTGCTTAGCTTTGACAATTTTATTTACATAGGACTGTGCGCAACTATTGCAGGTGTGCTGGGAGAAATTTGCTCGTTATTTTGAAGTAGAGCTGAAGGAAGTTAAACTGAAGAAGGATTACTATATCATGGATCCTGTTAAGGCAGTTGAAATGGTGGACGAGAACACTATTTGTGTGGCAGCCATCTTGGGTTCCACTTACAATGGAGAGTTCGAAGATGTCAAGCTGGTGAACGATCTCCTTATCCAGAAAAACAAGGAAACAGGGTGCGTCTTCAAATCTCTTCAGATTTTTCAATATCCTTATAATCTCTGATGGGTTTGATAAAGAATTTTATCTAGACAAACTTAAATAGTATAGAACCATCTAAACCCTGGTAATCTAGGGTACTCACTCTCTGCCTGGGGTTGACGATTTCCATGCGCCAATTTGGGTTTTTCATTGCAGCACCATCGTCTGCATTCAGTCCTGTTTGACATAGACTTCATTGATTTAAACAGTGAAGTCGTTATTGCGTTTTGTGGGCTTAAATAAATTCTGATTGTTTCCATTGATTGCGTGTGGGGTTGCAGGTGGGACACGCCCATACATGTGGACGCGGCGAGCGGCGAATTTATTGCACCGTTTCTGTACCCTTGGTGAAGAGCATAAACGTCAGCGGGCACAAGTATGGTCTCGTCTATGCCGGAATCGGATGGGTTATCTGGAGAGCAAAGCAAGATCTCCCTGAGGAGCTCATCTTTCACATCAACTATTTGGGCACCAATCAGCCCACCTTCACCCTCAATTTCTCCAAAGGTATAATTAGTTTTTATTACCAGGAAGACCTTGATTGATATTCCAGCTTTTATTTGGGAAAAGCATCTTTGAATCAAAGCCCTTGACCATGAAACCCTGCAGGTGCCAGCCAAATAATTGCGCAATATTACCAGCTCATACGTCTAGGGTTCGAGGTGTGTTGAGACGTCTCAAACTTTTATTTCAGCTGTAATCCCTTTCAATGTACAGTGCGTGACGGGTTTTGAATTGATTGAACAGGGCTACCGGAATATCATGGGCAACTGCGCGGCAAACGCCAAGGCTCTGTCAGATGGTTTGGTGAAGACCGGGCGGTTCAACATTCTGTCGAAGGAGATCGGGGTCCCTCTGGTGGCGTTTTCGCTAAAGGACAGTAGCAGGCACGATGAGTATGAGATTTATGACGACCTGAGAAGGTTTGGTTGGATCATGCCCACGTACACCATGGCTCCGGACGCACAAGAGGTGAAGCTTCTGCGTGTGGTGGTGCGTGAAGATTTCAATCGGAGCCTGGCAGAACGACTGGTTCATGACATCGAGAAGGTGTTGCATGAACTTGACACGCTTCCTTCAAAGATAGCGAGGGAAGTGGCTGCGTCTTTGGTAGATGCCCATCCAGAGCTCAAAGAAGTCAAAGACCTAGGTATAGATGTCACCAAGTTTAAGTCCTCTGCTGTGTTCAACGAAATCGTTAACTCCCACAAGGCCGTAAAGGCATGGAAGAAATTTGTTGCACAGAAGGCCAATCGTGTTCGCTGAGGAGCCCCATTCAAATGGCTGGAAGTTTGAAGTTGTTCAATTATTTTTGTTTTGTTATGCTCATGGTCGTTGTACGATGCGACGTCCGCACTATTACCATGAATTATTTTTGTTTTGTTATGCTCATGGTCGTTACACGATGCGACGTCCGCACTATTACCATTATTTTACTTCCATTCAACCTGTAGCTGTCTCTGTATAAGAGATTTGTCAAAGCTGAGTTTATAGGTGGCTTGCACGACTTTTGCAGCTCCAGTAATGAGAAAAATAGTTTTGTTCTTCACGCGTATTCTTTAGAATATTTCAGCGATTTCTGTATTCCAAAAATAATAATGTCACATCTATGTGCCAATTTCACCGACTCTTGAATACGATTGATACTGTATGTCATGGAAAATTGTTCCTTGCATATTTGGTGGCAGACATGATCTGTTCACCAAAACAAGACACGTCTCTCCTCCGTAACAGCAATAAACACAAGATTCCTTTTTGCTATTATTTTTAGTTTTTAATAACAATTTTATAATTCAGTCTTACAAATTTATTATGGTGTATTAAAAAATAATAATATTGTATTAATTATACATGTAATCAGAATTTTCCAGAGTAATATTGAAGGTTTTCGTGATTGATTTGTAATGCAGAGTAGAGGTAGCTGAGAAAACCTCTTTAAGTATTTGGTGGCTCCCGCTCATGCTCCAATTCTCGCTGAGAATTTCCACAATAATAATGGAAGCTTTTTATGATTGATTAATTGAGGTAGCCTAGAAACCCTTTATAAATGTTTGTTAACTCCCGTTTATGCTTCAATTCCTTTTCTCAGGAAAATTCACTTCACATTTTCATTTCCCGACAATTTTCGGGGTTGTCTATTGAACGCTCCTATGAAAATCATAATAAACTCCTATGAAAATGAAAATCATAATAAATTCCTATGAAAATCATAATAAAAGCGATTGTGACATGCAATTAGTGTTTTATTTTTACAGCGGAGAGAGCATTGAATAGGCAATAAGTATTCCGAGATGTCTTATTCGTACGTGTTTACTTGTATGTGCAGTTGTCAGAGGCATTCAAATAAGTATTCCGAGATGTCTTATTCGTACGTGTTTACTTGTATGTGCAGTTGTCAGAGGCATTCATCGAATTTTTCTAGTTAAGTACAAAACCTATAACCCTCTTTGCTGATAAATCATAATTAGCGTTAAAATTAGGGTATCATCAATTTAGATTAAAATTTATATAATTTTTAATTTAAAATGAAATTATAACATGATTGATTTTAGTTATATTTTAATTTTTTTATTTTTTATTATATTAAAAAAATTGAGTCCATGTACATGTTTATATAATATTAGTTTTATCTCCTTCTGACATGTCATATTTATGAATTCGGGAGCAGTGCATTTAAATGTAAAGAAATAATCATTCCAATTGAATTTAATTCGAATTTCCATTTTCAGAAATGTTTTGGAATATTTGGGAATGAGATGGACTCATAGGAATGAAGTTAGATTAGTTTGGTGATTAGTAAAGTTATTTTATTTGTTACTAATCACTTTACCTCTTCTAGAAAAATTAATAAGGTTATTTTATTTGTTATTAATCACCTTAATTTTTCTAGAAAAATTCAACAATTCCGATTTAATAATCCTATCGGCCTCTCTTTGTCCCAACTTTTGAGACAATTGCTAGTATAGCATCTTTCAATGGTTTGGTCACAGGAGGTTTACACATTTAGCGGGAAGAACTAAACCATTTTAAAAAATGATGAAATTCCAAATATTGCAGTGCATGCCAATCATTCTCATGATGTGCCCCTTAAATTAGCAAATCAGGGCTTAGTGGGGGCAATTCAAGTGAATTTGGCCCTACCCCAGGGATTAAATCTCTAGATTGTTAAAATTGGCAACCAAGGCAAAACTTCATGTGGGTCATCTTATTCATGGCTGATAATATTTTTATTAGATTCCTCTCGTCGAGAGGTGTAGGATTGATATAAAGATCATTCGATTCCGATAAGTATTCATGGAGATATGAATTTATTTTGATTATGGAATTATTATCAAGCCAACCTACAACTCATGTAGGCTCAGAAGCCCAACAGTCGCATCTATTCACCCACCAACGTTGTGTATAAATATAAGAGGACTTTTCCTCATTTGGACTCACTCATCTCATCACATCTCTCTCTCTACTGCGCAGATATGAGTCTCTTCTCTACTGCGCTGAAATGGGTCTCTCTCTCTCACACATGTGAAGCCGGAAGCTGTTGAATTTGAAGCTGCAACTGCAGAAGTAAAGATTGACTTGCGTGGCCTAGAAGATCTCCTCTTTGGAACTGCGTTGTAGGTTCATCTGAACCTCCTTTGAAAGTCGCAACTTTTGGTGGTGGAATGAAGTCAATCCGACGAACGGTTTGCAAGATATCGACTGCCCTAGTTTAAAGTCGGAAACTGCTGAAACTGAAGCTGCAACTGCAGAAGTAAAGATTGACTTGCATGGCCTAGAACATCTCCTCATCTGAACTGCGCTGTAGGTTCATTTGAACCTCCTCTGGAAGCCGAAACTTTTGGTGGTGGA
The DNA here is from genome assembly GCA_031772625.1 of Pinus tabuliformis. NCBI lineage: Eukaryota > Viridiplantae > Streptophyta > Pinopsida > Pinales > Pinaceae > Pinus > Pinus tabuliformis. Next base: position 6,586,455 of record CM062804.1, on the reverse strand, counting down.
ATGAAGTCAATCCGACGGTCGGTTTGTGAGATATCGTCTGCCCTAGTTTGATAATGAAGCCGCTAATGTTGATGCTACTGATCTAGGGTTTGCTACTACTGATATGAATCAAATTTATTGTACTATTTCTCTCTGCTGAATTATTGAAGATAAAAGAAGATTTGATCAAAGGGTTTCCCCACACATTGTGGGGTTTGTCCCTAGCTAGCCGCCACATCTCGTGTCTCTTGTCTTGGCTTGTTTTCTGTCGATCGTTTAATGTTCTATCTACACTTTACTTTATGTACATGTGATTGCTAATCGGTGGAATATAATAAGAAAAATAAGTAAACTGTTATAAGCATAGAACATACCATAACTTAACATGGTATCAGAGCTGAGGTGAAGACAAAGCCCGAGCAAGAGCAAGAGCAATCATTGAAGAGAAAATTGGCAAGGCTATCATAAAAGAACTATGGGGTCCTCAACACTCTTTCCCGCCGAAGACAAGCTCCGTGAGAAAGCTGACTATCACGGATGGAAGATGTCTATCGATCTAACCCTTGAAGATCAAGGAGTGCTGGACCATGTAAGAGGCAATATTGTTGAGCCTTCATCAAATGCATCTGCTGCTGCCTGGAACAAATGGAAAAATGGAGAAGTCAAAACAAAGAAGATCATCCGGGACTCTATCAACAAGCACTTGGTGGCCTACATCTCTGATCTAGACACCTCCAAGGAAATCTACGACAGACTGGTGAGTTTATTTAAAGTTAATGATGCAAATCAAGTTTTGTTTCTTAGAAATAAGTTGAGGGAAATAAAGAAGGGTAAAGATGAAAGTATGCAAGCATACTTCTTAAGAATCACCAAGATCAAGAACGATCTCCTATCTATTGGGGAAACCATTACTGACAGAGAAATGGCACTCATAGCTCTCGGAGGATTACCATATGAATGGTATGTGTTCAGGACTACTCTTCTGAACAATAATGTAATTCCTAGTTTCGACGAATTAATGGCTAGATGCATTCAAGAACAAACAAGGGTAGAAGAGCAGGAAATGCCCTTGCCTAAAGGTCCTCCTGCTGCTTTTTCTTCTCATGCTAAGAAAAGAAATAATTCTGGGTCTAAATCGAAAAGAAAGGCTGGATTTAAGGGTGGAAGAAAAGGACGATGTTTCATTTGCAATAAAGCAGGTCACTATGCAAGGGAATGCCCTGATAGAAAGGACTCTCACCGTGATGATGATCAAGATCACTCTCATGGTAATCGAAAGAATGGAAAATTCAACAACAAAGGAAAAAGGAATGCGGGAAATCAAGGAAGAGGGCAACCATTCAAGAAGGCTAGAAATTCCAGGTATGAATCTAACACTGTTGACGATAAGCAGGCTGAATATTATCTACCAACTGCTCTATCTACCTCCGCTCCTTCGGACTCAATGGGAATTTGGATCATTGATAGTGGTGCCTCAAGACACTTCACTGGTTACAAAGAAGTACTCTATAATCTGGTAGAGAAAGAAACTAACCTGGAAATTGTCCTTGGAGATGACATGAAATACCCAGTGAAAGGTGTAGACAATGTTTCTCTTAAACTGAATCAAGGTAATATGATTCACTTACAAGATGTATTATATGTACTTGATCTCAAAAAGAACCTGGTATCCATCTCGGCAATGAAAGACAAAGGCTATAAGGTAACCTTCAGCGATGGTAAGGTACGCATATGGAAAAATAATGTTAAAGATGCTTTCACTCTTGGGTTTCGAGTTGATTCTTTATCTTGTCCTGACGATGAACCACACTTGTTGGTTCGAAACGCGTCGACAAATAGTTTTCCATGTGATTTTCGCCGAAGAATCTCTCTCTTACTTGATTCTTTATATCAAGTCCGTGGAAGTCCACTAGGTGTCATGTCTTGTGAAACAACGCTTCAGTCCAAACTTTGGCACCAGAGGTTTGCCCACCTTCATTACAAAGCTCTACCCGATGTAAGACAGATGGTAACAGGGATGCCTGAATTCCAAGTAGAGAAAGAAGGTGTATGTCCGGGATGTGCCGAAGGAAAGCTCAAAAGGGGACCATTCCCTTCAAGTCAAAGCAAGACCTCTGATATATTACAACTAGTTCACTCAGACATATCAGAGGCTGGCATTAAGAGGGAGACTACTACACCACATACTCCTGAGCAGAATGGTGTGGAGGAAAGGAAGAACCGCACAATTATGGAAGCTGTCCGCGCCATGCTACATGATCAAAGTCTTCCTAAGTTTCTATGGGCTGAAGCTGCAAACACTGCCGTATATGTACAAAATCGATGCCCTCATCAAGCTTTGGGTTCCAAAACTCCTGAAGAAAAATTCTCCGGTAAGAAACCTGATGTTTCTCATTTTAAAATTTTTTGGAAGCCCTGTATACTTTCATGTGTCGGAAGAGAAAAGAAATAAATTGGGAGCATCTGGAAAGAAGGGAATTTTCGTGGGTTATGGTGAAAATACTAAAGGCTATAGAATCTATGAAGCCGGTCAAAGGGAAGTCATAATTAGTCATGATGTCACCTTTGACGAAGATATGGCTCTCAGCAAGGTGGACAATCTACTGACTTTGAGTAGCTCTCAAGAAGCCGACACCAAGGAACCGAAAGAAAAGGATGATGAATCAATGCCTGATGTAGAAGAACCCATGGATCTGATTGATCCTCATCCATATGAGCCTTCCTCTTCTAGGAAGAGGCCTTCATGGCTTAAGGGGTTACTTGATGATGCTGAAGGACATGCTACACCCTGAGGAACCTTCCATCAAAGTAAGAAACTTAACAGGTATCAGGGATACCTGACCATCATGAGCACGATCATACAAAATGAGCCTTCATCATTCTCAGATGTCGTCAAGCATCAAGTATGGAAGGATGCTATGACCGAAGAATATGAGTCTATCATAAAGAATGATGTTTGGGAAGTAGTTCCCAAACCCCAGGACAAGACTGTTGTTACTTCCAAATGGCTTTACAAGATAAAGCATGCAGCAGATGGAAGCACGGAAAAGTATAAGGCTCGTTTTGTTGCTCGAGGTTTCTCCCAAAAGGAAGGTATAGACTATGATGAGATATTTGCACTTGTTGCCAGATATACGACCATCCGCTCGATCATAGCCCTTGCCGCTTCACAAGGATGGAACCTACATCAGATGGATGTCAAGATTGCGTTCTTGCATGGCTCGATCAAAGAAGAGGTCTACGTGGAGCAACCCGAAGGATTTGAGATTTATGATCGAAAATCTCATGTATGCAGGTTGAAGAAAGCTCTCTATGGGCTGAAGCAAGCACCCTGAGCATGGTATGAGAGGATCGATAGCTACTTGATGAAGCTGGGATTCACTGGAGTGAAGCCGATCCTAACCTTTACTTTAAGGTTGAAGATGACAAGCCTCTCATACTGGTGTTCTATGTGGATGACCTCTTTCTAACAGGTGCATACCCTCTCATTCACAAATGTAAGAGGGAGTTGGCTTCTGAATTGGAAATGAAGGACCAAGGAATTGAAGTATGGCAGAAGCCAAGGTAAATTTTCCTATCTCAAGGAAAATATGTGGTAAAGATATTGGAAAGATTTGGTATGATGGACTGCAAGCCTGTGACTACCTCGAGGATCTTAACCTTTAGAAGTTATATGGTAGTGATGTCGGACCAGACTTGGGAAATGCCTCTGAGTTTCAAAAACTCATTCGCATTGATGTTCTTGGTGAACCTCTGTTCAAACATATGTTTTGCAGTTAGCATTGTTAGCTCATATTTGGTTGAGCCTCACTGGATTGATGCGAAGAATCTTTTGAGATATCTTCGTGGTACAATGGGTTAAGATACACTATCGGAGATGTAAGACTACTTGGATATACTGATGTTGATTGGGCAGGCAATGTGGTGGACCGTAAGAGCACTTCCAGGTGCGGTTTCACCTTGGGATCTGCTTCGATATCCTGGATGAGCAGGAAGTAGAAGTCGGTGGCTTTGAGCACCGCCGAAGCAGAATATATTGCTGCTAGCATGACCTCGTGTGAGGCAGTCTTGTTGTGAAAGCTCTTCAGTGAGCTGTTTGGATTTACATTGGATACCACTGTGATTCTCTATAACAAACAGAGGTGGGATTCGATTATTGAGGAATCCTGTATTCGTCGATTGCTCCAGCAGATAGACATCATCTGGGATATGGTAAGTTGATGAGCAAGGAGGCTCCATCGCATTAAGATGATGTACAGGTTGATACACCTTGTCAAAGTCCCGAGGAAAGATCTAATCTATGATTTTCCCAAACGACTTGGAGTCGGCAAGAAACCCTTGTACAAGGGTCCTGCATGTTGCATACATTGAGCTCTGGGAGCTCTAAGGGCTTGCGGTTATTACTGGAGCAACATATGACCACAGGGTGACTCACCCTCCCCTGGTGGTGCACACTGGAACAAGATGATTCGCTCTCTTGTGGGACAGGATGATTCGCTCTCTTGTGTAGCAGGATGATTAGTTCTCCTGTGAGGCCTGGATTGATGTGTTCTCCATGGCAGCCTGGATTGATGTTTTCTCCACGGCGATTGTAGCAGGATTGATGTGTTCTCCTGTGAGGCCTGGATTGTTGTGTTCTCCATGGCAATTGTAGCAGGATTGATGTGTTCTCCTGTGAGGCCTGGATTGATGTGTTCTCCATGGAAATTGTAGCAGGATTGATGTGTTCTCCTGTGAGGACAGGATTGATTAGTCCTCCTATCGAGGCATCCTACCCATGCAGTCTGGGACTCATGGGAAGTACCTCTCATCTGATCAATGAGCAGGGAAATGAAGTTAGGGACCATAGTAGTAACGATGGACGCATCGTTGTAACTACCATACTCCCTACGTTAGGATGACCTCCATTGATCTGGGATCAATGATACTGGTCTGGGACCAGTGGTAGGAGTTGTACCATACTATGACGCTGACTTCGGGTCGGTTGAGACTGGTCTGGGATTAGTGGTACATACTCTGAGACTGACTTTGAGTCAGTGGAAGATGATATTGGTCTGGGACCATTGGAGTTGTACTCACTATGACACTGACTTTGGGTTGGTTGAGACTGGTCTGGGACCAGTGGTACATACTCTGAGACTGACTTTGAGTCAGTATGATACATCCTCAATCATTTCTTCTTCTTCATAATTCGGACAAAAGCAGAGCAGAACAGAACAATGCAAGAGCAGAACAGAACAGAGCAAAATAGTACAGATCAGTGCAGGCAGATCAAGACAAAGCAGAACAGGCAGAATAGAGCAGAGCAGGGCAAGGGTCAGGCTGTACAGGGCAGTGCATTTGATGGATGAATAGTAACGACCGATAGACAGATTGCAGATGAAGTTCTCCATGGTTGAGAGGGAGTGTTAAAATTGGCAACCAAGGCAAAACTTCATGTGGGTCATCTTATTCATGGCTGATAATATTTTTATTAGATTCCTCTCGTCGAGAGGTGTAGGATTGATATAAAGATCATCCGATTCCGATAAGTATTCATGGAGATATGAATTTATTTTGATTATGGAATTATTATCAAGCCGACCTACAACTCATGTAGGCTCAGAAGCCCAACAGTCGCATCTATTCACCCACCAACGTTGTGTATAAATATAAGAGGACTTTTCCTCATTTGGACTCACTCATCTCATCACATCTCTCTCTCTCTACTACGCAGATATGAATCTCTTCTCTACTGCGCTGAAATGGGTCTCTCTCTCTCACACATGTGAAGCCGGAAGCTGTTGAATTTGAAGCTGCAACTGTAGAAGTAAAGATTGACTTGCGTGGCCTAGAAGATCTCCTCTTTGGAACTGCGATGTAGGTTCATCTGAACCTCCTTTGAAAGCCGCAACTTTTGGTGGTGGAATGAAGTCAATCCGACGAACGGTTTGCAAGATATCGACTGCCCTAGTTTAAAGCCGGAAACTGCTGAAACTGAAGCTGCAACTACAGAAGTAAAGATTGACTTGCGTGGCCTAAAATATCTCCTCATCTGAAATGCGCTGTAGGTTCATCTGAACCTCCTATGGAAGCCGAAACTTTTGGTGGTGGAATGAAGTCAATCCGACGGTCGGTTTGTGAGATATCGTCTGCCCTAGTTTGATAATGAAGCCGCTAATGTTGATGCTACTGATCTAGGGTTTGCTACTGCTGATATGAATCAGATTTATTGTACTATTTCTCTCTGCTGAATTATTGAAGATAAAAGAAGATTTGATCAAAGGGTTTCCCCACACATTGTGGGGTTTGTCCCTGGCTAGCCGCCACATCTTGTGTCTCTTGTCTTGGCTTGTTTTCTGTCGATCATTTAATGTTCTATCTACACTTTACTTTATGTACATGTGATTGCTAATCGGTGGAATATAATAAGAAAAAGAAGTAAACTGTTATAAGCATAGAACATACCATAATTTAACATAGATCGACAAGAATTGGCTCCCTCTCATCAAAGGAAAAAACTTAATTTCTTTCTATGGCTAAGGGTTTTTTACTTTTCTCTTTGAAGAGGAGGCGATTTGTGATGTTATTTTTGAAGTGGGTTGTGTTTTATGGACACTCATGTTGAAAATGTAACTAGGATTAGCCTTCATAATTATCATTGTACTTGTATTTCATGTAAAAGAAAAAAGAAGAAATAGTTAAAAAAATTTCTTCATGCTTGTTGGGTTATTTGATTCAAAAGAAAATTATTGAGTCAAAGTCCCATTTGGACTATTTGTATGAAAAACAAAAATGATTTATTTTGAGTAAAAAAGAATCAATTTGTTATCCACATACCAAGTCATACCTCCTAGACAAGTCGTCCTAGAAAGGCACCTATTCGACCTCTTGAATGTGTATATAGAGAGAGCAGTTCAACCTCATTGGAGAAATCACTCACCACTTAGATTTTTGTGCCAAGAAGAATAAGACAACCAGCAAAGTCAAAGCAGAGAGAAATGTTTTTTTTCCCTAGTTTCTATTCACACGTGCAAGTTTTCTGAGGCAACTTCTATGGTATTGCAAACCCATAATTTGAAGGGTCAAAATTTTAGGAGATGACCAAATTTATGAGATTTGACCAAGGTTGACTTTTGTTGACCAATATTTATTTGAGATAGATTGAAGGAGTGACGACTTGGGTCTTTGTGGTAGTCTTGGTCTTAGGTCTTGGATATCTCACTTTAAATTGATTTTATAAGAAGAGGATTTTTCTTGGGATTTTCCCCCTTATGGGGTTTTGCCCTAGACTGGAACCTAATTTCTTGTGTTCTTTGTCTCTTGTGATCTTCATGTTTTTTATTTTATTTTGGTAATTTCTTGATGAACAGGAGAACATAAAATTTAATAAGAATACAAAAAACATTCACAAGTAATTATCAAGTAAGAGAAATCTATCTTAATCTACAAGCTTCCTAATTTCTCAACATGGTATCAAAGCCAAGGTTCAAAAACAACCTGAAGATCACTCTGGTTGGCTTATTGAAAGACACTACTATAACAGTTACATCTCATTTATCAAAGGCAAGGGAAGAGGATCTGAAGTTTCAACTATCATTCATCGTTGAAACAACAATCTCTCTCTTGACATTATTAAAGGCTTTTGGAATCACCAACAAGTTCTCACCCACTCACCCAACAATATTTCTCATCAACATCAGCTTTTGTAGTTATCTACCTCTCAAGATACACAAGTATTTCTACTATTCACATTTATGAAGTAAAAAGCAAGTACCAGAATTCTGAAAGATAGCATTATAGTCAAATCATAGTCAAATCTAAATATTGCAAGCGCGTGGATATGATTTCAGGGTTTAATCGAAGTTATAGGTTGAAATAAATTATCTCTTTGTTATCAAGAATTTGAAGAACCCTAAGATTCTCTGTGGCTCAACCGAAATATTATCATCCAAGTTAGTTCAATGTGGTTTGATCTAGAATAGAACACTGAGTGTGATTTAGTTCGAGTTTGACTATCTTCTATGATGGTTAGACACTAGTCCAAGACCTAGTGAGAAGGTCCTAGTTTGGACTAATATTTCATCTGAAACAAAATCTTGTATGAGACACCGAATTTAGAAGCAAACTCTACTCTCATAAGCCCTAGAATTTGTGGAAACCTTATTGGTTAAAAGGATCTCCATGAAAGATCTATGGAAGAACTGTCATATAATAGGTTCATGAAGCTTATCTATGTGACACCAGTACAATGCAAGCAAGGACAAGAAAATTTTAAATATATGAATCCCATCTTTGTGGTACAAGTATATGAAGCAGTCACAAACTCTTTTCCTATACGTAATAGAAGGATGAAATACATCAATAAAGCTGACTTGTTTGAAAGAAAGCACCTCAACGAAATTTATGTGGTTGAGGGAGTTAAGGAACCTTTGTTGAAGAAATTTGGCAGTTGACAATTTAAGATAAGGCAAAGGATTGGATCTTTGAAGAGATAAGGTAAGGTTGTACATATATGTATAATTTGTGTATGCATTTCATGATCCATGTTGTTTATATTAGGTTCACTAGGTCATGGCAATAATCATTTGATAGATAATAAAAAGGTTTGCATAAATATATATTAGAGACCGTGACATATAAGAGATCGTTGATATGTTAGCACACCAAGTAGTACATTGCATGTGAATACTAGGTCTTGTGATCAAGTATTGAAATTAATAAAAAGGCTTGTCAATGGTATCATTAGGTTTTTCCAGCTAACTCATTTGCATGCTTGTGGAATTTGGAATTCCTAACATGGCAGATTTTGAAGATTTGAAATAATCTAGGGTTTTGCAACTAATTCTCTAATGTGTTATAGAACTTTGTAATTTCTAATTGATATATCTTGACGAATTTGGAACATGAAGTATGTAAGGGTTTGAAAACCCTAGCAAAAGTTTGAAGTTAGAAAACCATAGGAATGGAAATCCTTACAAATTGTTTTCGTTGTTAAAAGAAAAACCCGGTTCTTGAGAATGATAGGAATGACATCATGTTTATGTGAAGACAAGGATTGATGAAAAAGGTTAAATATTAAGAGGGAGTTGACTCTCATGTACAACATATACACAATAGTAATACTTCACATCCACAAACCACATTGTCTCTACAAGGAAACCTTGCCTCTAGTGTCTTTCCCACGCCTTACTGCGTGCATCCACAACCCAAGTCTCGGGTCTGGGGATTTTTCCACTATCCATTCTTGTCCCAACATGTCACAGATCACATTGCTTTCATTTCGATGATGTATCCCTCAACATAGCCTGTCCATAAAATAAAAATGGGCATAATTGTAACAACATAATGTCAAACCATATCCACATGATACTAACCTCATAGATCTGTCTAAGCTACTTTTTTCGCTTGATACCAGGAACCTCTTCATGCCATTCAACTTCATAAGCAATCGTTCCTCCATGAGAATAATCCCTGATGACCCTGTCAGACAATGACATATATACATACATATATACATATAAACATTAGCATAAAACAGTCATGATCTATGACGATCTAGTTAGGCAATGAAATACAACATACATGTATACATATATAGACATCAAAATAATCTTGACTACAACATAACTACCATATATCATAAGTTCAAGATTAAGAGAACTCCCTTTATCCATGAATAAGGTAGAGAATAATAGTTCCCAAAACAACCAAGACATATGACACCTCAAATCCATTTACTTTACCTTTCATGTTACCTTTCTCATGATTGTCCAACCACCATCCATTTACTCCATGGACCCAACCAATCCAATTGGCTGTCATATTCTTGCCTTTAGTTGCCCTTATACATGCACAGACTTCATCTCGGTCTTACATTACCTGTTGGGTTTCATTCAACTCTCCCCGATCTCCATTAACTTTCCTCTTTCCCAACCAATTCCCAAGGCCCTCAAAACATAAAAGGCAAGAACAAGAATCAAACACGAGGAAAACCATGAAAAATTAATAACAATACGACACCATAAACAAAGTGGCATGGCCATGCACTAAACATAAACAAAACTATAAATCAAGCGCAAACAAATCACGAAGTATCAAAAGCACAACATACACCATGACTCAATCCCCATGGGTTCCCAATGCTTCCAAGGGAAAGCTCAACCTGAGCCTTCTTCAAGATATCATGGAAGTCTCTTTTTCCATGCAATCCCCAGCATCATACTGCCATGAACACACAACTATTAGTGCATAAATAAACATATCAATATATCGGTTACCTTACATTGTTGTATCCAACACAATGGCCTATTACTCAACACATACGTATATCATCTCTCAAGGGAGGGACTCTAATTCCTTGACGAATCGAGATATAACTGGAAACCATCTTTTATACCTTTTTTCTTGCTACAATTGAGTCTTATTATGTGCTTTCACATCACCTAGTTGTTAGTTATATAAACAAATCAATTGTTACCTTGTAATGCTAATACCAAGCATGTTAACCTGCAACTATTCACACATGTCAGTCACATGTTCCAAAGATTAAGACAACGTGTTTATTAATTGAAATCAACCTTTACCAACACTAACAACTATGTCATAATATGCAATTAACTCATAGTCATTAGTAATAATGCTCCAACTAGCACCCACTTGCACCTAAGTTCATATCAATTGTCTCAACACATATTGTATTAGTACAATTGTCTTAAAACAAGATCATTCCTTAATGAAATATTATATACACATACTCATATCATGCAATTAATCAAACATTCAAACAATCTGTAAACATAACCCCTTATTGTCCATGGTCCACACTAAGTTAGAAGGAGGCAGCTACCATAATGGCTCGATCTCCAATGTCCAACTAAGTTTAACCACACTTGCCAAAAATTGATTTTCATTTCTCAAACATTTTGTACCTGAAAACATGCGACATAATTATGCCACTTTTCCATTCTATAGATTCCACTACAGGCCTATAAGGGGATTCATGTGAACCGTAGTCCACTAGTTTGCTCTTCCTCCATCATCTTCTTTTTCCTGCAAACATACCATGTTAGATAAAACAAATAGATCACATAATCAAACTCATATCTCAATGTATCTCAGGGTAGGCTATCACATCTACACAAGTCAATCTAGATTAGTATGACACCATATCACAAGTATATCGATTTATACCTGAATATCATAACCATAACCATTTGCACAGGCTAATCCAAGGTATCACGATATATATAACATCAAGATGTTAAATGCAATGACCATAATCATCACACGTATGATCATAATGCATATAACAACAAGTTACTACCATGCATGACTATTTGATGCACGTGCATATGACCACACTGATTAACTAACATCTATCATGCATGTAATCACTACAAGAATAGAATGACATGCATGTATATAACTATATTGCATATAACAACCATTAACCATCATACCTGCATGCCAAACATACAAACCTATATGATGATCTGTTATTACCTCAAGGTCCAGTGCTTCAACCTAGCTCCAATAATCCACATCTCCTGCTTCATCTTAGCCAACATATCAAAATCATAACATACCAACAACATCATGATGACACAAACTACATAATGACCACCAAAATGCATGTTTGACCTACTATGCATGCATAACCATATACATTTATCCCATCCAATCAAAGTGTTTAAACCTGAAAGCTCTAATACAACCCTGTAACCACCCCCTCCCACATTTACCCAATTTCACCGCCCTGCCAAGGTAAACATGAGATGTGTAGGTTTAACCCCCATACAAAAATTACCTGCATAGGAATTCTAAAAAACAGAAAATAAACAATGGCGAGAGCATAAAACATAAAACATATATACACAAAAATTTTCCCCTGGATCCAAAACCGGGACTACCAGATTGATTTTTCATTATATTCCTTTCAATGTTACAATACATATATATACATGTTGAAGCATCCATAAACCCCAATCCATTAACCCTGTATTAGAACATAACTGTAGTTCCCTTGACCAGATCTACAAAATACCATCTACAGAAAACCATCATTTCCAAAACCATGTGTGAAATCCATGCAAAAAACCATAGGTAGGTCCGCCCACATAATATATGGTCCAAAAAAATTGCTTGGGGCACTGCCATGGATCCCGTAACGGGGGGCTACCACCCCCCTGCTACACTTGGTGCAACGTATAGGGGGGCTACCACCCACCCGCGCACGGGGTAGACGTGGAAATAATATAACACACACCCAACATTCTCCCACTTATTGTTTCTTTCCACAGAAGAGCTTAGTCATTGATCCAACCCTGCAACATCCATTGTTTCTCTACACCAAGAGAAATTCTCAGTGCTCACAGACTTTTTCAATGCATCTACAGTATTCTTCAAAGTGTCCACCTTTACCAACAACACCTTAAATTTGTCCTGAACCATATCCCTCACAAAGTGATACTGAACTTCAATGTGCTTTGCCTTTGAATGATAAGCAAGGTTCTTTGCCAAGAAAATTTCACTTTGAATGTCACAATATATTCTTATAGCTCGTTGTACTAACCCCATACTTGAACACAATCTATGCAACCAAACTTATTCCTTGCTTGCACGAGTCCCTGCCATGTATTCTGCCTCTGTAGTTGAAAGTGCCACTATAGACTGCCTCTTACTCATCCAACTGACTGCACCTCTAAATGGGTTAAAATCATACCCACTCGTAGATCTTCTCTGATCCAGATATCCAACCCAGTCTGCATCAAGAAAGCCACGGATGTCCAAAACTTTGCCCAATCCTAGTCTTCCTTGGTAGCACAAACCATAATCACTAGTGCCACACAAATATCTGAAAACCCACTTCATTGTTGTCCAATGCTCCTTCCCTAGTTTTGACATAAACCTGCTCAATACTCCCACTACATGTGCAATGTATGGTCTAGTACAGATCATTGCATACATCAGGCTACCGACTACAATTGCATATGGAACACGGGACATGTCCTCTTTCTCTTCTTATGTCTTGGGACACTATTCAACAGATAACTTTACACTTATAGGAATAGGAACTTTCATTGGTTTACTATCTTGCATATTAAGCCTCTGCAATATTGTCTCGACATACTTCCTCTGGTTTAACCAGAGCTATCGCTTTTCCTGATCTCGTTTAATTTCCATGCCCAAAATATAGTTCGCAACACCAAGATCTTTCATGTCAAATTTGGAGGACAATTGGGTCTTAAATCCCTGGATAATTTCTTTTTTATTTCCAATCAACAACATATCATCCACATGCAAGACCAAATAAATAATACGGTCACCAATTAATTTAAAATACACACAATGATCTGTTTTTCTTTTGGTGAAGCCAAGTCCCCGTATATATGTATCATTTTTTTTTATACCACATCCTTGGTGATTGTTTTAATCCATACAAAGACCTTTTTAACCTACATACCAGGGCTTTCTTACCCTTCACCGCAAAGCCTTCACATTGCTTCATGTAGATCTCTTCTTCCAGATCTTCGTCAAGAAATGTTGTCTTCACATCCATATGTTCTACCTCAAAATCAAAAGCAACAACAACAGATAAAAGTAATCTAATAGAAGCTACCTTGGCAACATGAGAAAAAATATCACCAAAATCAATTCCTGACACATGGGAAGAACCTTTTGCTACCAACGGAGCTTTGTATTTCTCCACCTTGACTTTTGCATTCATCTTCTTCTTAAACACCTGTTTTTGTCCAATGGGTTTCCTTCCAACCGACAACTCCACCAGATCCCAAGCCTCTTTTTTGTGCAAAAATGCCATTTCATCAACCATGGCCTCTCTCCAGAGTTTTCCATCCTCTGAATCTACTAGCTCCCTGACAGTTCTAAGTTCCTTAGCAGTAATAGATAAAGCAAAATTTGAACAGAAAGTAGATGGATTATACCTTTCTAGCTGCCTTCTTTCTTGAACTGATCTTCTCACAGCTAGAGTTTGTGGCTCCTCATCTTCTGATTCCTCTTCTACTATAGAGTCTGATTCTTCCTCCTTTAGCTAAAACTCTCTCTTCTCAGGTTCCTTTAGTATGGCTTCATGTTTAATAACATATTTTACCTCTCTAAACACCACAACTTGGTTGTGCACAACCTTCCTTGTTTTTAGGTTCCAAATCTTAAAACCTTTCAAACCATCCTTATACCAATAAATATGCACCTTTCAGGTTTACTATCCAACTTTGTTCTTTTCTCCTTTGGAACATCTACATATGCATCACATCCAAATAACCTCCGATACGGAAGAGAAGGTTTCTTACCAGTCCATACCTATTGTGGAGTATTATCCTCCAACGTTGACGAAGGTGATATGTTGACCAAGTAACATGCAGTCTCCATCGCCCCTGCCCATGATTCCTATCCTAACCCGACACCATTGAGCATGCTTCTTTCCTTTTCCATCAACGTCATGTTCATTATTTCTGCAACTCCATTTTGTTGAGGTGTGTATGGAGTAGTCTTCTGTCATGCTATACCACACTCTTATAGAACTATTCAAATTCATTCTTGCAAAACTCTCCATCGTTATCTGTCCTCAATACCTTTATCTTCTTCTCTGTCTGGTTTTCCACCAGAGCCTTAAATTATTTAAACCTGCCAAAGGCTTCAGATTTTTTCCTGAGGAAATATATCCATGTATTCCTTGAGAATTCATCTATAAATGATACATAGTACAATAACTTACCCAGTGATGGAACCAACACAGGTCCAAACACATCACTGTGCACAAGCTCTAATATTTGTTTCGCCCTCTTAGCACCAGAGGGGAAACTCACCCAATTATGCTTCACATATACACAATTTTCACAAAAATCAAAATCCAGAGAGAAATTAGACATACCTTCTACCATACCATTACCATGAAGTATTTGAAGGTCCTTCTCTCCAATATGTCTAAGCCTTTGATTCCATGGCATGGTCTTTTCTCCAGAGACCACTAGATTTTCTGCTCCACTTTCAGGAACCACAGAATATTTGCACCCATCAATAATAGTGCTACCCTGAAGCTTATACATAGTTCCAATCCAAACTCCTCGCATCAATACCAGTGCTCCTCAAACCATCTTGTAGGTATCTTTCTCGAACACCGTTTTTACACTTGCATCATCAAGCTTGCTTACAGAAATCATATTTCTGGCCAATGCATGAATATGCAGAACACCTGGAAGTGTTCTAATCCTTCCACCTTGTAACTTCAACTTGACTTTTCTGCCACCGATGATTCTAGCCTTCCTTTCATCCCCTAAGAAGACATCACCACCATCATATTTCTCATACTCGTAGAACCATTCACTATGGGGAGTGAAGTGAAAGGATGCACCTGAGTCAATCAACCATGCCTCATGATCGACATGTGTACTTAAAAAAGAAGTCAAGTACACATCCCCACCTTCATCTGAGGTGGTTTTCACCTCTGTAGAAGGAGCATCATCAGATCCCTTTCCTTTCTCAAGAACTTTAGTTTTATAGTCCCTTTTGAAGTGCCCTTCCTTTCCGCATTTCCAGCACACCTTTAAAGGTTTTCCTGGAGATTTACATCTCCCTCTAGATTTAGATCTCCCACTCGAGGACTTATTTTTGTTTCTTTTCTGGGGCTGTCCTTATACAAACAAGGCATCACCATTCCGACCCTCCATATTTTTTTTGTCTCATCTCCCCTGGCAGCAAGGATGAGATTATTTCATCAAACTGCAAGGCCATTGCATTGCTACGTATTGCAACAACCAGACTATCCCATGAATCTGGTAGAGAACGCAACAAACTGATGCACTTATCTTCATTTGAAATTTTAATATCAACAGATAATCATTGGATTACCATAGTATTAAAGGCGTTCAGATATTCTATCACTAAGTCTCCATCTTTCATCCTCAGGTTATACAACTTTTTGCTTAAGAATAGTTTATTCACTAGAGACTTAGATTTGTACAAAGTCCCTAACTTGTCCCACGAAGCCTTTGTTGAAGCTTCCCCTGATACATTCAACAATACTGAATATAGGACACACAATCGTATTGTTCTCTTTGCCTTTCAATCCAAATTCACCCAGTCTTCAGTTGACATTATCGTTGGTTTAGTACCAGGAGCTACCGCGATTCACTGATATTTATCCACTAGCAGATCCTCCATCTTGAGTTTCCACAACTCAAAACTCTGACCATTAAATTTCTCAATCTCTATCTTTCCACTGCTCGCCATCTTCTTTCACCACAAGAATCGATCCTGTAGATATCCCCTTGAACAGGGTCTACCATAGGCCCGAGAAAAACCCCTCAGAAGCAAAGGCATCCCCTTGAAGTTGAAACAACTTTGATACCAAATGTAGGTTTTAACCCCGTACAAAAATGACTTGCATATGAATTCTAAAAAATAGAAAATAAACAATGGCGAGAGCATAAAACATAAAACATAAAACATAAAACATATATACACAAATATTTCCCCTGGATCCCAAAATCGGGACTACCAGATTGATTTTTCATTATATTCCTTTCAATGTTACAATACATATATATACATGTTGAAGCATCCATAAACCCCAATCTATTAATCCTATATTAGAAGATAATCAAAGTTCCCTTAACCATATCTATAAAATACCATGGACAGAAAACCATCATGCTCAAAACCATGTGCGAAATCCATGCACAAAACCATAGGTAGGTCTGTCCACCTAATATAGGGTCCAAAAAAAATTCCCAGGGTGCTGCCCTAGACCTCGTGCAAGGGGGCTACCGTCCCCCTAGTTACCCTTTGATAGGAGGGGTAGCCACCTCCCTGTGACCCCCCTACTACGCCCGATGCAACGTATAGGGGGAGAGATACTGCCCCCCTACTACACTCGATCCAACATACAGGGGGAGGCCTATTGCCCCCTCGCACATGGGGTAGACGTGGAAAGAATATAACACACCCCCAACAAGATGGAGAGTTACTATGACATGACCCGAATCCCAAGTTCCAATCAAGGAAGTGGGGCCTACAAATTGAGACCTTTATTACCTTCCTTAGGGGCTACAAACCACCCAGGACCTAATGAAACAACCTAGCTAACCAATCCCTGAGTGAGAACCTTTTTTGATGGGCCTATACCCACAACCACACCCTTGACATTGCTTCCATGCGATGATGAGGCTATAACCACACTCACAGGATTGCCTCCATGCAGTTATGGCCTAACAACTCTATTTTTGTGCCTACGGTTTCAGGATCTAAGCCACTTTTTAAGCTAGTCTTTGGACTGCTGCCCATAACTGCCTACAACTTTCTAGAAGCATAAATAAGACACTAACAACAATAATCTTTCAGAACTTGAACAAGAAATTGACCTAACCATTCATATCCATGACATACATTTCGTCAAACATAGAAGCTACAGGTCATGAATGCATATATGATATTAAGGGTTTGGACTTCATCTAGGAATTACTAAGAATCTAATGCCCTCTCAAGTAGTTGCACCAACACTTGTTAGCCCATGCATTCATCAACCATTCAAATACTTATCAAATCATGGCCAAGATCCATAGCTAGAGCACATTATAGAACCATGCCTATAACCAACATATAACCAGAATATAAACCATGACAATTTTCTATAAAATCATCATAATAACAAGTACAAGTGCTCATAAATAATAATAGGAAAATAAATTTTATTAACTTATGCAAAAACCAACCAAGTTAGGGACTTACACATACCACCCAACCATAAATTTGGTTGAACCAAATGTTTCTTTCATCCAATCACCCATGTGCCATATTCCAAGCATGAATGTGGGATCTCATGGGATAAACCAAGACAAAAACAACCAAGGGAATCCATAGGTTAAACCACCTTCACCCTCAAACTACCGCGATCTCGCCAAAACCAATCAAGAGATCCCAAAACCAAACCAAGCTTGGATTCCTCAGAATTATTTCACCATCCCTTAAGGAATTTTCTTATCTCCACCCACCTATAGAGGGCTTTCTAGAGAAAATCATCTCCACCCTCAACCCGTGGGAATTTTCTTGAAACCATCTAACCTAAATCTAAAACCTTCTAGAAATCCAAATCTCAACCATAAATGAATTCCATCACACCATGGTTATCTAGGCAATGACAAGGCAAGGCTAAGAACACTGTCAAATTAGGCAAAAACCATGTCAATGACAACAAATGTACCAAATACACAAATTCTTGTACCACGCATTCACACCTCAGTTAGGAAATCACACATGCAAATTGTTACCTGCACAATCTTCCTCTTGAAGTTGTTGATCCAACCTTCTCCTTGCTTTTCCTTTTCTTTCCTTTGCTTGTCCTTATCCTTCCTTTAATTTCCATTGCTTGCTAATCCAAGTGCTTTCTCTCTCTCCTTTGCTACAGTTGCTCAAAAGATGGGCAAAAAACTTTCAATTGATTCTCAGGTGCCTTTTTATCATTGGTGTCTCCTTTTTCTTCATTTTCCCTCTAATTTCCCTTGCATGAAAATTTTTGTTTCTTCACCTTCCTTTTCTCATATTTTCCTTTATTTCATAATTAAAATGCCAATTAATGCCTCTTTTCCTTCGCCAATTCCTTTGCCAATTTCCTTAGCCATAAATAAACCGAAAGTGACCCCCAATGTGATGTTTTCCCCATCATTCAACTTGGAATATGTGTCCCATGACCTTGGTCTTATTTTTCCTTTATTAACCTTTATTACATGAACTTTAACCCATTATCATCAAATAAGTGCCAAAATAATGAAGATCAAAGCCAAAAAAATGAACACAAGATATAGGCTCCAAGCCAAGGAAAAACCCCTCCAAGGGGAAAACCTAGAGAGAACTTCTCTTCTTATAGAATCATTATTTCAAAGGAGATTTCCAAGACCAAACCTTCCACCCAATACCAAGTCAACCAACCAATCTCCAAGGAAAACGAAGAAAAATCCATTTAAAATGATAGATCTTCTAGGCTTTCATGCAGGCCAAGGAAACTTGCAACACATAATACAGTTCAGACCTGAGTTAACCCTAGGGTACTGGCACATGTGAAAAATATAAAGTTATATTTCATAACTTCACATTCCCTTTAGAGCTTCCTCCTTCGCTAGACTTCTATCTTGCCTTCTAGAACTTTCACACTTCTTCTCCATTGCAGATCGAACCAAAGATGTGAATACTTTTTCTCTCTCCAAATGAGGTCAAAGCTTTCCTTTATATAGCCTTTATTAGGGCTCGAATAACCCTCACAAGGCCAACTTCTTCATGGCTGGCCAACTTGGTCTTAGGAGCCTTCTAGACACTTCTAAATTCAAAAATAATTTCATTTTCTTCATACAAGTGCCCGAAATGGTCTTTTACAAGATGACAAGGACTCTTGACTCATGACAAATCCTAGGAACATTCAACGGATACTTCACCTATTGACAAATAACTTGAGCATGAAACCGATGATTTACAAATAATTTTTCTTTTGTTCTTTACATCATTTTCTTTCTTCTTTTGATAGATACATAAGAATTACATCATGACAAGAGTCAAATGACAATTATGAAGACCAAAACTAGTTACATTCTTCAACATTTTGGGCATGGAGATCATTATTTTGTATATTGGGGATTGTCGATTATTATTTTGGTTTATGGATAAGCATTGTCCTATTTTTGGTATACCACAATCATGCTTGTATTCGTATGTTTGTTTTTAAGGTGCTAATTTTGTTTATATAATCAGGTTGATGGGATTATAATGTTGTACATATAATTTTCTTGGGTAGGAATTGTGTCACTACATTTGGAAATTTTCAAGCTTGAAATTGGAAATTCTTTGAATTTGTGGAGTCAATTAAATTGAATGTAGTTCGGTGGACTCAAATTTTCAGGTGAATTTCGACTTTCTACAATACTTACCCATGGTTTTCATATTTCTCGTGCCAATGGTTTTCTATTTATTTTATCCATGCACATGTGCTCATTCCCAAGTCTCGCATTGCTTTCTTACCATGCAGTTATAAGCCTATAGCGGATTTAGTAGTATGCCAAATTTTATCACAAAAATTTTCATTGTTGAATTTTTATCGAACTTCAAGATTGTCAAGCTCGAATTCGAATTCGAACCAGGTGAAACTAGGTAAGAATACATATTCAACATTAGTGAATATTTAAGAAATGATAAACTATTATATTATTTGAATCTTCATTCTAGACACTAATGTTATGATGGCTTGATTTTGATTATAAAGGGGATACATAAGATGTTTAATGCTTAATGGAGATTTATGAGGTGTCATATACCCATTTCCCCAATGATATGTATTAATGTTGGAAATATAAAGACTATAAAAATGGGAGTATAAACTTTTTCATTTAGAAATAATAATTATTTGGAAGGGTCATTACTTTTGGTTATTGAAACTCTTTGTCCACTATTTATATGATTTGTTCATTAGCTTGTGTATGGAGGAATATGGAGATGTGTTCAACGTTAGGGAGAGGACCCCGATCTTAATCTATTAGGGTGAACATGGCCAAATGTTGTATGTGATTTTTAGCTCAGTAGAATTCCTTTTCCTGGGTTCAATTTCTAAGATTCAACCTTTGTAGTAAAGATATGCTCACATATATTATTCTTAAAACAAAAAATTAAACAATAACATTCACATAGTATTGAGAAATTTACCTTGGAAGCCCTTAACTAGGAAATCTAGAAAATGTTTAGAGATTCACCTCTAACTCTAATTGTATTAACTTCATCATTTACAATACAATATAAATGATCCTATCATCCAAAACCCTAATTTATTTACCCAAATTAAATTCCTTAATAGAAATTATATTACTATGGGACGAAATATTGGTAGAAAAACACTTAAAAATAGCCCCATTTTTTACAGAGAATCTAGTCCCCCCCAAAAAAATGTACAATGCATGGGGTTAACTATTCAAAGAATATAACACATAACCAACATTATCCTACTTATTGCTTTCTTTGTAGACAATGGACCTAGGATTACATAATAAAAAATTTAGGGAAGCAATTGCCATTGCTTCATCATGCTAAGAGAACTGCTCAACACTAATAGAATTTGAAAATGAAACTACAACATTCTTCAAAGTGTCAACCAACACTAATAGCACCTCCTTTTCTTCAACCATTTCTCTCACAAAGTCATACTAAACATCAATATGACTCATTTTAGAATTAAATAAGGGTTCATAAAAAGATTTCACCTTGATTGTCACAATCTATCCTTATAGTTTGTTATACAAACCCAATTTTTGAGCCTAATCTCTATGACCATACAACTTCTTTACTTACATGAGTGGTTTCCATGTATTTAACATTTGTAGTTGAGAGTGAAACTAAATATTGTCTCTTGCTCATCCAACTAATTGCACCTGCAAATAAGTTAAACACATAACCACTTGAAGATATTTTGTGATCTAGATCTCCATGATAGTCTACATCAACAAAGCCATGCACATATAACGATCTATTCACTCTAGGTATTCCTTGGTAGTAAATTCCATAATTTGTAGTGACATATAAATACCTAAAAAGCTTTCTTTACAATTGTCTAATTCTCCCTCCTTGGTTTTGACACATACTTGCTCAAAACTCCCATTGCATAGGAAATGCCCAATCTAGTACAAACCATTGCATACATTAAACTAGAAATATAACTAGCATATGGGACACAACACATGTCATATTAATCTTCCTATTTCTTGGGACATTGATCTACATATAAATTTACACTTACAGGAATAGGGACCTTGACTGGCTTACATTCCTGCATATTAAACCTCTACAATATTGTCTCAACACATTTTCTTTGATTCAAATAGAGTTTTTTGTTTGCCTAATCTCTTTTAATTTCGAAACCCAAAATAAAATTTGTAGCACCAAGATCTTTCAAGGGAAATTCAGAGGGAAACTAAGTGTTGACAACTTTGATGATTTCCTTGTTATTTCCAATAAACAACATATCATCAACATACAAGACCACATAAGTAAAATGATCACCGACTAATTAGAAATGGACACAATGATAAGATTTTATCCTTGAGAAACCAAGTCTATATAAGTATCAAACTTTTGATACCACATCCTTGGAGATTATTTTAACGCATACACAAACTTTTTGAACTTGCAAACTAGCTCTTTTTTCCCTTCACTACAAAACCTTTTGGTTGTTTCATGTAGATTTTTTTTTCAAGATCCCTATGTAGGAATGTTGTCTTTACATCCATCTATTCTACTTCAATATCGAAAACAATAGAAATAGATAAAATAAATATAAAAGAATATAATTCAGTAACATGAGAAAAAATGCCACCAAAATCAATTCCCTCTACTTATGAATATCCCTTTTCTAATAGGAAATATGTATACTTCTCTGCTTTACCTTTTGCATTCAATTTCTTCTTAAACACCCACATGCTACCAATGAGTTTTTTTTGTCTAGCTAACAACTCAACTAGATTCTAAGCCTCATTATTATCCAAGATTTCCATTTACTCAATATTGGCCTTCTTCCCGAGTTTACCATGCTCTGAATTTATTGCCTCTATAATAGTTATGTGATCATCATCAATAATGGAAAAAGAAAAACTAGTATGAAAATCAAGTGGAGTATAACTTTTTGGTTGCCTTCTTTCTTGAACCAATCTTTGATAACAAATTACGAGGTTCTTCTTCTTATTCTTATCCATGTTCTTCTATTGAGTTAGATTCTTCATCATCCAACTCAAACTCTATTACCTTTGGTTCTTTTTCCTTTGTGTGAGGCCTCAACATCCTCCCTTAATTTTCAAGAAATTTATGAGGCCCTTCATATGAATTTTTCTAATGTCGCTTTTGGAGTTCTTTGGCTTGTTATATTTTTCAGTAACTTTGGCGTTTTTTTTTTGGCTCCATTGCTTTCATCACATTGGTATCTTTCTAACAACATAAATTTCGCTTGATTCCAACTCATGGTTTGAAAGTTATGGTCAATTAAAGTTCGGTCATTTTCATTATTTGAGTATCATATCATGTATATATGTATTTTATAATTTGTTTTATAAAATTGTATAATCAAAATTAATTAAAATATGTAAATATAATTTAATTATTTGTTTAATTTAGGCTCACTTATGGAGAATGATGGAATGCATGAGCAGTGCTAGGGTTTTATCTACCTCTACATTCCTCGGTGCCTTCGCCCACCTAGAGTGTTCAAACTGGTTCACGGTTCTGCATTGGAGTGAAGGAAAGGATCCATGGACGCCTTTAGACAACATAGTCTATTGCATCCTTGCAAAAAGTGATCGTTGGAGGATTAAGAGTTTTATTCAATCTTGGATGCAAGCGCCTCTTGAAGCCATATATGGTTGTTTAACCCCGCAGATCGTATCCGTCAATGACTCCTCCATAACCCAGAAAATAACATATAGTTGCTTCTAACCAGGAAAGTATTTGGCGACATTGTTTACCAGGGATGGTGTGGCTCGGTTAGATACACAAGGCCATTTTACTTGGGATTCCCTGTTTATATAACTTTTTTATGGGATCTGGCACATGTCATGGAAGGGAGGCTCCCTTGGAAAAAAAGCTCTATATTGGGATTTTACTATATTCGACTTTGATTTTTATGTATAAGAAAATTTTCATGTGGCTTTTCTTCTTGTAGATTGAAGGTTATTAGAAAGAAAAATTGGATTTGAAGGAGGGATTTTAGATCTTTGTAAAAATCCTAAATGGGAACTCGATCTTATTCTAGGTTTACCATGTGGTAGATGTAAAACAAATATAGAGTATTATAATGGGATTCCCATGTTGTTTCAACGCGTATTATATGAAGGTAAGCAATTAATAGACTTGTCTCCTTTGCATGGTTACAGTATTTCAAGTAATTCCATGATCATCATGGTTACGAGGATCTATGGTGGAGCTACAAGTACTAGGAAATCAGAGGCCTCTGAATCTTGTAAGGAAGTTGTTAAACCCAGAAACCCCATGTGTGGAGCTACAAGTTTCATAAAATCCAACGAATTATGCTTATTCAAGGATGTGGTGAAATGGAAGGCGTCCATTCCTACATATTAGATCCAAAATATGCCAGGACCCTACATTGTTGAACAAACAAAAAAAATCCATTCATAGAAGTTAAAAATACATGAGGAATGCTTTTTTTTTTTTTTTAATCAAAGGCCATCATATATAGGTTTAACTATTTTTGGCCGACATCTGAAGATCTACACCAATGGGTTTATACTTTTTTGACACCAAATTTTGAAATATATTTATGCTCCAACGACTTCTTCATAGTTCAATTTGATATACAAAAATATTTGGAGAATGTCCTAAATGAGGGGCCACTGTTTTGTGGTTGGGCAAGGCTATTCATTACTCTATGGTTTTGTTGATGCCTCAAAAATCGTTGCTTCAACGCGGGGGGAAAACCACTCGGTTCGGACCTTAAGACAACTCCTTTTCTGTTTAGGTAGTGGCTCCGACTAGGGATAATGGGACCAGTTTCCCAATGAAAGGTTATTGAATGGATGTGTAATGCTTAGATGTATTTGTAGTAATGAATTAAATGGGAAAACATATGCATTAATCTACTCTATAACCCGAGATTGTTTAACATTTATCTGGATGTGATCTATAATGATTTTCCTTAGTAAATGACAATATAGATTGCTCAAACACTAATGGAAATGAAAATATTTCAAGATGATTACTTTGATTAAATAGTTAATCAAAATAATGTGTATAACTCATATCACAGTCAAAATATCAAGGCAAATTACTTCACATGTATTTAAAATATCAATGACAACATGATCAGAAATGAATACATGTAGCATTGTTTTTTAAATACCATGTAACAAGAAATCTGAAAAGTTAATTTCACTATTTATTTATGAAAAAAATAGAGGTAAAACGATAGAAGTACCATATGCACGTTTCTCAGCTCATACAAGAAATAGCAACAGTTTATTCCTTCTCACAAAGATGATTCCAGGAGTACAGTAATGCAACTTCTCAAAATTCTTTGTGAAAATTTCTAAACTATGTTCCAGTCGTTCTATTGAGAAAAGTATGAAAGTACAATAGTGCGAGCTTCCGTAAGCCTTTCTCCATAAAATTCCGGACCCTTATTTCATACAACAAGTAAGCTTAAATAGCATAAAACAATTGAATCTATTGTGCAGAGCGTTGAGGGCATTTAAATAAATCCCTTCAATACGCTTAAAGAAAAACAATTTTTTTTGGTAGCAATGTTTTAAAAGTGATTTTTTGTCTTCATCAGCTTTGTTTGTTCCATCAGATTCTCTGGATGTTTGTTTGTTAGTTTGAACTGAACTTCCGCTTATCAGCATAGTTGTCTTCCCCTATCATGAACCTGAACAAGGAAAACATGAATCGATAAGCTAGAAATAAATGAGACTGATAAGCGAGTTTTATTTGAAACAAATAACTTTTGCAGGAAATCAGGAAAAATGTAGAGCATAATAAATCTGAACACAACCATCATGGAGAGTAAGGCAGAGTAAGTTTTGTGGTAAGACAAGTCAGTCTTTAAGGTTATTGCAAAATCACAATCGCTTTTTAGGCCGAGAGTTGAATTATCGTCATATTTCAAACCAGGAGAATCCTTATTGAAATAGATGAAAATACGAATAAGACCAAATTGCAAATGGAATGGGCAAAGGAGGAATGGTTTAAGTTTTGGGATTTTGCGATAGCCGTGGACGCGATATTTTTATGAATTAACAAGTAATTCTTATCGGGTCTGGGGCTTATCGCAAATCTCAATCGACATCGAAAGGATTGAGACTGTGATTCTTGCAATTGCGCGAACGCAGGGGATTTATGAGTTGGAGTGAATAATCTCGTCAGGTCTGATTATCGCAATCGTATTCAGCATGAGGCAGGACTTAAGCCTTTGGAATTCTTTGTGATAGTCACGGACGCGGGGTCTTTTAGAAATGCAATTAACAATCATGTCGTGTTCGGGTGGCCTAATCACAATCGTAAATCGGGTGGGCTGAAGCATTTATTATAAGTTGTGTCCCTTTGAAACTTGCGATTGCGAGGTCCCGGGGTGACGTGGAAGTGACATCATGAATGACGTAATGATGTGACGTAGAAGATGACATGGTGGGTGACATGGCCATGACGTGGAGGATGACGTGGATCTGACGTCATATCACAATCGAGATGAGGAAGGATATCACAATCACAATTCAAATAAGGCATGACTCTTGGAACTTTGCGATTGCGCAGACGCGATATTTATTTTAATTGCACTGTATAATCCCAGAGGGTCTGGTTCTATCACATATCGCAATCGACGGTGTGTAGCGGGGCATGGAATTTTTGAAATTGCGATAACTCCGGATGCGGGGGATTTATGGAATGGATTTTATAATCTCGCCGAGTCCGGGCTTTATCGCGTATCACAATTATTTAAGGTATGAGACTTAAGTCCTGTGGTTTATTGTGATAGCTGCGGATGCGAGATTGTTTATGAATTGCGGTGTTGAATCCCATCGGTTTCGGGCTTAATCACAATCGCAATCGGTTAAGGCTTAAAACTTAAGTTCTTTGTAACTTTTTTCAATAGTCATGGATGTGGGGACTTATGGATTGTATTTTATATTTTCCTGCAGGTCCAGTCTAATCGTTATCGTAATGGAGTTTGACGGAGGGGTCTTAAGCCTTTGAAACTTTGTATTATTTGTGATGCGGGGAAGTCTTTTCCTTTAGGATAAGTCGGAGTTTATGGGGAAGCTATGAGTCAGAGATTATAAAGAATAAAACCTTTGGGAATTAGAACTCTGACTATTTTGTTTTTTAATCAAATAACCCCTATTATTTATTATTTAAGGTTTTTAAAAGCCTAAGAATAAGTCTTGGTTCCGGGGCTATTTAATTTGGTTTTTGGGATAATCAAGGTTTAATACTTGAGTTTTAATTAAAAATCCTAAGTATTAAACTTTGGTCATAGTTCCTTATATATATATATATATATATATATATAAATGTTGATTTTCTAAACCTAAAGGGTCCCTATTTTAATATAATAAATTTCATAGGAAATTTATAATATATTAAAATGGGGGGTTGTTGAACAGTACAACATTTGGCTATTCATTGGAAGAACCAATTACCTCTGATAAATGATTTTTTCTATAAATTCTGTAAAAATAATTTAAGAAGTGAAAACTACTTTTCGAAACATTTAGATAAATAAAATTACTTTGACTATAAAACTCATTAAATTGCAATTTCTTTTAAAAACCTTTTGTGAATGAAAAACACCTATTTACTTGTATCAATCATTAATCAGTTGATAAAAATAAAGTAGGGGGCCTTTTACGACTCAGTTTGTAATGTACTCGTTTGTCACAGGTAGAGCCACTGCTGCCAACAGACGTTCACAACCTTGATAGGGTTACCTTTTAACCAACAACAATCGAGTGTCTCATCCATTTAATAGTGCAATAATTAGTGGTAAATTTTATTTTGCTTTTCTTTTCTTTTTTGATGCTAAAAATCCATTGTCTTGGTTTGGTGGCTAGATAATGACAATGCCAGTTGTCGATAACAATCAAACTGAACAAGCTGGCTCGTGATGAGACCCCTTGTCTTACAAATAAAAATTGTAAGCCATTACCCTAATTTGGTCTTTAGTGTGGTAATGTTAGTTTTAGTCGTAAGATGGTCTTTACTTTTTAAGGATAACCTTTTTTGACTGAAACTAGAGTAAAAGGATATAATTTTTTGAGGTTTTTAAAGATTTTACGACTTAATGGAAAAAATTGTCAGAGTTTCATAATTTTTATCTAATTTTAAATTTTGGTAACCACTTCTTTAAAATTCCTACCTTCAAAATGAAAAAATAAAAATAACTTCAAGAGATGTTTGAAAATTCAATAGAGTACTACTTAACATTTTATTAAAAAAATCTGTAAAAGGAAAAATAAATTGTAGCGGGCTGTACAATGGAAGTGATTTTTTACAGATTTTATTCTTTATTCTATTCTTTTTAAATAAATTAAGAAAATAATTTCTTTAAGATGAACCCATTTACAGGAAGATAATCTCTCTTTCCTAATAAATGTTAAAGTATAAATGTAGATGGGCTTATATGTTCAACAATCTGAGATGGACCATGCCATAATTTCTGAAATTTGGTATTTTTCCCTTTTTCTTCGTGTGCTTTTTCCCACTTAAGAACTAGATCTCCAACTTGGAAGGATCTTTGTGTGACTAAACTTGCATCAAGAGAAGCTTTCACCATCTGTTGATATTTGGTGTATGTGAGTTTGGCCTTTACCCTTTCTTCTTCTAGTTTTAGGATTTGTGAATTTCTTAATTGCAATGAAGAAGAAGGTGTTTCTTCAATAAATTAAACTAGGGCTAATGAAGGAAGAACTAAATGTGATGGAATAATGGCTTCCTTCCAACGGATTAGGTTAAATGGAGAAGTGCCTATAGAGGCCTTCTGAGTTATCCTATCATCCCATAGAGAAAATATTAAAGCTTTTAGTGTCAGTTTCTTTGATTTTGATCTACAATTCTTTTGATTATTCTAAGGAGATTTTTTTTAGTGGATTCTGCTAAACCATTTCCCTGGGGATAGTAATTAGCAGAATATTTGAGTTTAAAACCTCTCCTAATTATAAATTCAATCATACTGTTACCTGAAAAATAAGATGCATTATCAAATATAAGTGCAGAAGGCAAACCAAATCTTGTAATGATAAATTGATCAATAAATTCAATAAAAGATTCAGAATTGACTACCTTTAGCGGAATTGCTTCCACCCACTTAGTGAAGTAATATGTAGTAGTTAGAATACATCTATGTTGTTTAGAAGAGTGAGGAACGATCTCATCTATGACATCCAGTCCCCATTGTTCGAAAGGTTGTTTGACGTTGACTGGCTGCAGAGGCAAAGTTGGTTTCTGTTGTCTTCTAGAAGCAATTTGGCATGTTTTACATTTACTCACATATGCGTAGGTATCTTTGAAGAGAGTGTGCGAGTAGTATCCAACATGTAAGATTTTGTGTGCAATAATATCTCCTCCAAAGTGTATACCTGCTGGTCCATTGTGAAGTTCTTGTAAAACTGTTTGTGCTTCAGATTTTTCAAGGCATCTTAACAGTATGGAATCATAGTTTCTCATAAATAACACGTTATCAACAATCTCATAATGCCTTGCTTTTAATTGTAAAGCTCTTTTTCTTTTATAATTGACTTTGGGAGGAGCATATCCATTTTTCAAATAGAAAATTAAATCAGTGTATTGGGAATCAACACCAATTACACTTACCTCAAAAATGTGTTCATTGTTACCTATGTCCCCTTCGGCTGGTATGTTGGCTTTTCTTGTAAGCAGCTTGCAAAAACCTTGCCCTCTGACAATTTTGGTTGGTTTTATTTCGATATCGTATTCCTGCAGAGCTGTTACCCAATTTTCTCTCTTTTATCCTAATTCTTTCTGCATTAGTAATTGTCTCACTGCTGGGAATGGGACTATTAATTTCGTGTGCGTTTTTAAGAGAAAAGGTCTAAAATGCTTTACAGATTTATATGCAACAAATGCCTGTTTTTCTACTTTTGAATAATTCAATTCAGCACCCAGAAAATTTGAACTAAAAAATGAGATGGCTACTTCAATTTTCTGATTATTAATTTGTGTCAAAACGACGACATGAGACGTTGAAGAAGCAAAAGTGTATAAGATGAAATGATCGGAGAAATTCAGGGTATTTAAAGAAGGAGCATCAATAATTGTCTGTTTGATTAAATTGAATGCTTTCTTTTCATGATGACCCCATTTAAAACTGTGTATTTTTTAATCATTTGTTGTAACAACAAAATAATTCGTGAGAAATCAGGGACAAACCTTTTGAAAAAATTGATCTATCCAAAAAATGATTGCATGCTTTTTTTGTTATATGGTGGAGAAATTTCTGAATTTTTTTTTATTCTATTAGGGTTAGTGTAAATTCCATCTTTTGACACAATGAATCCTAAAAGTTTCCCTTCACTAAGAGCGAAAAAAGAATTTTTCAGATTTAATGAAATCCCATATTTTCTACAGCGTTCAAAAATTTGTTTTAAGTCTTGCAAATGACTATTTTTGTTCTTTGAATAAGCAGTAATGTCATCCAGATAAACAACGACTGTTTTATTTAACAGACCTTTGAAATCTATATCCATGGCTCATTGGAAAGTGGACCTTGCATTTATTAAACCAAATGGCATTTTTTGGTAGGCATAAGTTCCCCATTTGGTTTTGAAAGTAGTCTTTAGCCTATCATCTGGGTGAACCATGATTTGATTATATTCTGAGAAACCATCAAGGAAAGACATAAGTTCGGAACCAACAACTGATCATAATATCTATTCCATAGTGGGTAGTGGGAAATTATCGTTTTGACTCGCCTTATTAAGGTTCTAAAAATCTATAAAAATGTGGATATCACCGTTTTTCTTCCAAAAAAGTACCAAGTTGGAAACCCATCTTGAATGCCTAAAAGGAAAAATGAATTTTTTTATTTTTTTATTTTTAAACTATAACGGTTATATTAATTATTTAAAACTGGTTGGGCCGAAACCAAAACAACCATCATTACAATATTCAGAATTCATTTTAGTTGCAGCTCTCATTTTCCTTACATTGGTGTAGATTTACTCTAGATTACGGGATCGGGTTCCATGTAGGTTCTTCATCATTCTTGCTTAAGGCTCCTTGTGGCAGGAGGCATGCCAGGTTTGCTTTTGCGTCCACTTCCTTATTTGAGCCACGTAGAATATGGAAAAGGAGATAGGAAGAGAAGTCTTGGAGCATGTATCTCAGCCTTTGAAGTGTCGAGCGCCGGATTGCTGAAGTGGTCCTCCAAATTTAATATCTTTATCAAAATTTCTGACTCCCGAAGACTTGTATTTCCTTAATGCCTTTTTCACGTGCTATCTGACAGGCTTTTAGCAGCCCAAGGAATTTTCCTGGTTGTTGGTTCTCTGTCCAAGTCCCCAGCTGAAGCTATCTTCACGACTACACCTGCTCCTGCTGTCCCTAGATTTCCTTTGGAGGCACCATTAAAAAATATTGTTGTTTTACCCTGTTTCCTCCACCAAGCTTGAAAGTCTGTGTCCGCTTCTCGTAGTCTCCATACAAGAGTTTTACTGGGGCAAGTGGTGTTGTTTATCCTGTCTCGAAATATATAAGTTCCCATACATTTTTTTTTTCTTCCGGGAGAAGCATGTTATCGTTTTTAAGGGGATGATTGGCCATAGTCTTGATAAGTAATGCTTTTTCTTTTGTTGCCACCTTCAAAGGGGAGTTTAGAATGTTGTTGAAGATCTGGTCATTTCTAGGGAGCCATATTTTCCAACAGACGCATTTAGGTACCGCTTTCCAGATTCTATTTCATGTTGTCTTTCTTTGGGTCATGTGAGGATAACGCATTCTCCAGGTGCTAAAAAGGTTAGCTAATTTGACTTGCGATGGGGTAGAGACATTGAGGCCTTGAAGGATGTAGTCCCAAATTTCATGAGCAAAAGGGAAATCCACAAACACATGTTCCATGGTTTCCTGGGCTTTGCAGTAGAGAGAACACCGATGTGGCCCGTGAATACCTCTTTTACTCAGATTGTCGCCAGTTAGCACTTTCCCATGCATTAAAACCCAGGTGAAGAAATTTATTTTGGGGAGACTGAGAGGGTCCCAGACTTGTTTCCACCCAGATGCAGTATGGCTCGAAGCTCGTTATGGTTGAAGAGAGGCAAATCCATGCCTTGCGTTGTAGATTCCAGTCTTTCCCCATCCTCATTTGTTCATCAAACGCATGTGAAGCGGTGCCAATCCCGTTAATGCTTCTTCCAGGAGGGTCCTTTGACTGCGCATTTGATCTAGAACTCGTGGGATTCCCCAATTTCACCATTTTCCGGAGTCATCCCATGTCGAGATATCTGCTAGGGTGAGGAATCCTTGTTGAATGAACCAGTTCCTGATTTCTTTGATTGCTTCATTTTTTCTCAAAGGTGACTATCCCATTATGTTGTCTTGCCACAACATCATGTTTTTTCCATTGCCAGGAAAGCGATACAAGTGATTTTGGAAGAACTCTATCCCACGGTGGCAAAGATGCCATATCAATGTCCCTTTGATGTTGTTATCTATCTGAATGTTCCTTAGTGATGACCCTTTTAGATATTTTTTCTTTATGACCTGACTGACAAGTTGTTTGCTGTTTGAGAAGAGGGTCCAAAGTATTTTTCCTCCAAGAGCCAGATTGGCAAGGCCTGGGTCTCTTATTTGCAAACCTCCTTCAGGGATGGGGCGTTTAACTGTATCCCAATTCACTAGGTGGAATTTTCTTTGGTTTCCTCTTCCTCCTCTCCATAGAAAATCCCTGATAAGTCTGGAGATCTGTTCCGTGATCTTCTTTGGAGCCAGAAGAAAGGAAGCTTGATAAATAGGCAGGGAGGACAAAATAGATTTTATAAGGATGAGTTTTCCAGCATTGGTGAGCCATTGACCTCCCCAAGCTGTAATCTTGGACTTAATTTTGCTTATTACCTCTTTCCACAATGATAATTTGTTAGGGCCCAGGGTTATTGGTAACCCGAGATATTTGATTTTATCCCAAGAAGCGAATCCCACAAAGCCTAAGGAGAGGGCTATTCTCTGAATTGCTTGTTGATCCACATTCCACCCATATATTGCACTTTTCCTTTTATTTATAAGAGCTCCTGATATGCTGCAGAATTTTTGAAGAATTCCACTGTAAAATTTGGCTACCTTGATGGAGGCTCTGACCAAAAGAAGAGTATCATCTGCAAATAGTGCGTGATTGAGAGGCTCTAGCCCTTTTGTTAACCTGACTCCTAGAGCTGTCCCTGCTTTCTTTTCAGCTATTAGTTTTCTACTTAACGAGTCCACCATCATAATGAACAAGAAAGGGGAGAGGGGGCAGCCTTGCCTTATTCCCCTCAAGGCTTGGAAATAGTTTGCTGGCCTGCCATTAACTAAAGGAGCTATCCATGTCTTTTCAGCACAAGCTTTAATAAAATTGATGAAGTTAGAGCTGAAACCAAAGGAAAGGAGGATTTTGTAAATGAAAGAAAGATTTACCCGGTCGAATGCGTTTCCATGTCTAACTTTATGAGCATACCTTGATCCTGCCGAAGATAACTGGAATGTATGACTTCTTGCACTTGTATTACATTGTCCAATATATGTCTCCCTGTGACAAAGCCGCCTTGGGTGGGAGAAATGAGTTTCCCAAGCAGTGGCTTGATTCTGTTTGCCGACAATTTTGTATGATGCATTGCAGAGCGAGATTGGCCTAAACCTATCAAAAGTGCCCGGATTCACTTCTTTTGGTATTAATGTTAGGAAGGTAGAGTTAGTACTACCTACCACTTTGGATTTTTGATGAAAAGCTTTAATCATCCTCAAGGAGATCAGTTTTTATTATTTCCCAGCAGATTCTATAAAAATGAATTGAGAAGCCGTCAGGTCCTGGTGCCTTGTCTAGTTCCATAAATCATATTACTTTACAAATTTCTTCCTCGGAGAAAGGTTTCGTAAGACTAGTATTGTCCTCCTTGCTTACCAAAGATGGAATGTGGGAGAGAAATTTAGAGATGACTTCTTCACTCCCATTCCCATCCTCTTTATACAGATTCTGGAAATGATCTTTTGTTGCCCTTTTTAGTTGTTCTTGACCTTTGAGCACAGTCCCATCTGAGCAAGTGATTTCAGAGATATGATTTCGAGATAGACGGGCTCTATATTGCCTATGGAAGAAAGAGGTATTTCGATCTCCATCTTTAATCCACAGGTTACGAGACTTAAGCCTCCAAGTCTCTTCTTCATGGCGGAAAGTGCGAAATGATTTGATTTGGGAAACTTGTTTTTTTTTCTAAATCTAAGGCAGATATCTCCTTACTTTCCAAATCTATTTGCAGATCTGATAAAAACTGAACTATCTCCTTTCTGTTTCTGGTAGGAGAATTTGAGGGTTCTTTAATCCATTTTTCAGAGCTCTCTTGGTTATTTTTAGTTTCTTCTCCCACACGAAGCTGGAAGATCCTGTCACGAGTATGGACCATGCCTCCAGAACAATTTCCATGAACCCTTCTTTCCCTGACCAATGCGGGTTGAATCTAAAGGGGATAGGGCCCAAATTTTCTTCCTCTTCCAGCTGTAAGAGAATAGGTTTGTGATCTGAGGCCAGCTTTGGGAGAATTTTCGAGGAGATCAGTCTTTTTCCTAGCAACAAAGAGCTCTGCGCTAGGAAACGATCTAGGCGAGCAGAGATGTGTTCTACCCCAGCTCTATTGTTTGTCCAGGTGTAAAGACCTTTCTTCGGTTTGAAGTCAAGAAGATCCCAATGAAGTATTAGCTCCTTTACTAATGGAAGCATTTGGTCCCTACCACTATTTCCACCTCTCTTTTCTTTTGGATTAATGGCGATGTTGAGATCTCCAACCAGTATTATATTATGAGGGGAGTAAATGTCTAAGAAATCAGACAAGGTTTGCTAGCATTCTTTCTTCTTTGTGAGGTGAACTGGAACATAAAGGTTGAAGAGAGAGATGGAGAGCTTACCAGAGAGGTGCCGAAGTTCGGTGAATATCCAATGTTGGGTCTCAAAGGAGCTTTCTAGTTGATTCTTGTCCTCCAACCACAATGTTGCTAGGCCACTAGAGAAACCTCTTGCACTAATGGCCTTTCCTACATTTTTTCCCCATTTTAATTTGTTGATCTCAAGAAGGGTTTCCCCTTAAATATTAGCCTCTTGGAGCATGAGGATCTCGAGAGTTTCTATTTTCAGAAGATCTTTGACTACTTCAACTTTCGAAGGGTTTCCCCAAGCCTCTGCAATTCCAAGATACTAGTTTCATTATTTAACGGGGTTGGAGTGATTTGATCCCCATTATAGGGCCTTGTTCTGGTGTTTCTCCCGATAGGCATTTCAATGGTCGATTGGATGGCTTGCATTTTCTGCCTCTTCTTCCCTAGTTTCCTTATGAGATTTCCTTCCAACTCTTTTAGAAGGTCTCTCGAATGTGTCGTCTTTCGATGACCCAAAGGTTTCCGAGGGTTTTTTCCTTGTCATTTTTGCATATGTAGGTGAGGAGGAGGTTCCTGTTGGGGAGTCAAGTTGGGTTACTTCTATGTTCTTCTTTTCTCCTCTATCTCTATTTCTAGAATTTCGATTGAAGTGCTGAGGGTTTCGAATGGGTTTATTGAGGCTGTTGTCTTTGGCTGTTCTCCTCTTCCTTTATTTTGAACCATTCCTGTTAAGGGAGTTCCAGAATCCATCGGTACCTCTTTCCATTTATTCCTGTTACTCTCCTTGGCCTGGACTACTTTCTACACCTGGATCCATTTTTCTCCTTTCGACTTATCTAGATCTTCCTCCTCCTATTTTTTGCAGTATCTTGCGAAATGACCATATTCATGGCAATTTCTGCATTTGAATGGTAGCGGCTCGTAGTCTAACTCTTGGATATAAGACCAATCTGCTATTGTTAACTTTATGGCTTTAGGTAACCCTATTTACAAGTCGACTTCGACGCATATTCTTACACATGAATATTGATCCCTTCTCTCTGCTTTGTTTATGTATTTTCCCATGGTGTTACCAATCATTTCTAGTGATTTCGGTTTCCAGCAGTGCAGTGGAAGATGAGGGAGGCACACCCACATTGGAACTTCTGACGACACATCTTGTGTCAGATCGAAATCTGGTGACCATGAGTTTAGATACAGACCCTGAGGTCCCATGAAATATGGTCCATTCCTAAAGATGAGATTTTTGTCTTCTACTGAATCAAAAACAAAGACAAAAAAGCCCTTACCAACCAAAAAAAATTCTAATGTCGTCCTTTACTAGTGGTCGCTAGTTCCTCTGAACCCATGCCTTGATAGCCTTGGGGGAAGGCCATAGCCCTGTAAATTGACCAATGAGCCCTCTTTTAGCTAAGTTCAAAGTAGATCTACAAGAATCTTCAACGGGCAGGGCGATTGTGGGGATGCTGTCAAGTTTCTTTACAAACTTGCACTGAGTTTCCCTTGCTGGGAATTTACTACTATCGCCAATCAGCTTCTTGAACGCAAGGATCTCTGGTGGAGGAGGCGAAGGAGGAGGGGCCTCAGGGACCCCTCACAGGTCCATGGCGATGAAGTGAGTACTCAGATCACACCAGGGGCTACTGCGCGTGCGAAGCAGAGATTTTCCCTCCAAGATTTCTTCTAAAAAAACAAACTATTTTAACAGGAAAAATGATTTTAACCTTAAGGAGTTTATTCAATTCCGTTTTGATTTGATTTTCTAAATTCGAATGAATTTTCCTTAATTTTTTTTGGACAAGTTTATCATTATATGTCATCGGAATTGGATGTTGAATGATGGAAGTGTCAAATGTTTTGAGATCTTCGTAACTCCAAGCAAAGACATCCTTATATTTTTATAGCAAATGAATGAAGGATAATCTTTCTTTATATGAGAGACCAAGTCCTAAATTGATGTTCTGAGGTTTAAGATATGTCCTAAGGTTTATTAATTCAAATCTCAAAGTTGAACTTTGTAGTTTTGAATGAGTAACTCTTTTAAATCTGTCTTTTAAATCATACAGATCCTCAAGTTTAATTACAGATTTAGGTATGGGATTATCATCAGTTTTCTGTTTTAATTGATTGTCGTGTTCATCTTCATCAATTATTTGGTCATCGTATGATTTTTCAGAAGTTAAGAAGCTTAAAATGTCTTCATCATCATTAAATACCCGCCAATTGGTGATATTATCGGGAATGGATGGCCTAAATATTAATTCTACAGAAAATCTATCGGGACTATAATCTTCGAATGGGATCAGTTTTGATGCAACGTTGGCAATAAGGTCAGCGCTGGCATTCTGAATCCTAGGAATAACAAAAATGTTAAACGCTAAAAAATGTGAAGTGAGAGACTGAACCAAAGACTGATAATGCTTCAAGTGTGTAGAGATACAATGCATCATGTTTCTTACTTGTTTAACTACAATTTCTAAATCTCCATAAACTTGAAGGTATTTAACGTAAAGGCTAATTTCTTTATACATACCTTGGACTAATGCTTCATATTCTGCAATATTATTTGTGCATTCGAATTCCAATCTGCAAGTCAGCATTGTCTTCACATCTTAAGGATTAATCAATATGGAACCTGCTCCTACACCATCACTTGATTTCAACCCATCAAAATACATTGTCCAGAATAAATAATTAACTAATGGTTTTTCTAGCATATTTTCACATCTGGAAATGCCTGTCTGAGAAAAATTTTCAATTTGAGAAGTTACATAATTACTCAGAAATGGTGATGTTTGTGCTTTAAAATTCTCAAAAAATAATTCAGTAGAGGAGTTTCCAAGAATGTTGCTATTAAATGTTATTGCCTTATTTTCACCTTCGAAATCTGTTATTGAATGTTTCATATGTTTTTCTCAGTTGACTCTAATTTGATTCGGCTCTCCATTAAATGGGAGCCATAAGTGAGACCAATCAGTGGGAAAATAACAGTGTAGTTTTTCGGACCAATCTCTACTAAGAATTAAACTGTAGAAATCTAGGATATCAGAAATAAGTATAACAATTATTTGACAAACTTCAGGATTCGAAGATAATCTAATAAGAACTGAATTCATTTCTCTTATGAATTTGACTTTTGTCCTATCGAGTTGCACAATGTGAACTAGAGTTTTCTGGGGTGACATGTTTAATTTCAGACAAACTGAATACGACATGATATTCGAAGAAGCCCCTGAATCTACCAAGCAGTTATGTACATTTTTATTAAATATTTCAAAAGTCAAAAGAAAAGGAGGAGTATGTGAGTTAGACTTGTCACCTATCAGAATAGCATCAGAGGAATCGAATAATGGATGACCAGGAGGTTTACCCATTTCGTTAGAAGCTTTGGATACCACAATAGTAGGAAGAGGAGAAGCAGGTACTGCATTCAATTCTTTCAGTAAAAATTTCTATTGTTGTTTGAGTTTAGTGAGTTCATGAAGGGTAATGTTTATTTTTATTTTCTTCATATCCTCAACTATATTGTACTCAATAGTATCTAAAGCTACTAAGGTTCTGGGTGAAGATGGAGAATTGGATGAAGATGGAATTACTTGGGGAGTAGTGGAAGTGGATTTTTTAACAACAACTTTATCTTTAGTGGTGGAAGTTGAAGGTTTTTATTTTTGAATTGGTTGTATAGAATCAACTGAACCTTTGATTCTTGTGCTAATAGGTAATTGTTCATATTCATTTTCACTATCAAAAATAGGAAGAATAAAATCCCACATTCCATTTAAGTCAGCTATTTGTTCATCTTGGGATTCATCAGCAGAAAATGTTGCTTCTTCATCATCTTCATCATCAGTTTCTACATTAGAGATCGTGTTTGGAGGTTGTGGATTAGGTGGTTGATTTCTTCTAAATGGTCTAATTTTTTTTTTTGGAAGAGGATTCATCTACTTGTTTTTTTATCTCAACCATCTCATTAGATAAAGTTTTAAGGACTTGTTGTAGGCCTTCAATATCAAAGGCATATTTAGGTGCTTTATTTTTAGCTTCATCCTTAAATGTAACTCTTTTTAATTTTATGTCTTCCTGATAGTTTTTTTTCTAATGCATTTATCCCCTCCTCTACAGACACAACTTCTTTCATGTTTTCTACCAAGGTATTTTTATTATCTCTATCTACAAAAATTCCTATATTAGAAGGAAGATATGAAATATACCATTCAACTTCTACATCGACACCAGGTCTAGAAGTAGCTAGGATTTTATTTAACAATTTGTTAAATCTGGAATTGAAATATTTT
This sequence comes from Pinus tabuliformis, assembly GCA_031772625.1. NCBI lineage: Eukaryota > Viridiplantae > Streptophyta > Pinopsida > Pinales > Pinaceae > Pinus > Pinus tabuliformis. The sequence continues at coordinate 6,547,585 of CM062804.1, read as the reverse complement.
ATCTTTTCCCCTGAATTCATTTTTAAATTGGAAAGGTCATTGATAAGAGATGTGGTTGAGCGATCATCGCCAAATTTAGTCAAAAATTGTTCTTCAAAAATATCCCAACTAGTAATAGAATTGGTTGGTAATGAAAAGTACCAAGACCTTGCTGATCCTATAAGAGTGTATGGGAATAATCTAACAACAACATCTTCTTCATCTACCTCATTGAGATTGATGGCTAACATATAATTATGAAGGTGCTCTTCAGCAGGTAACCCATCATCAGGATTGAATTTGGGAAGCCATCTTTCAGGATGTTTTGGTAGAGGATGAAGTGGTGCTGGCATTTGAATAGCTCCCGGATTGGACCATGGTCTAGCTGCCATTGTAACAGTTGGGAGGTGGATGTGATGAAAGAAGAACTGGTAGTTGTGATAGTATTGTTTGAGGTAGCGCTAGTTGTTTGTGTAGAGGAAATGGAAATAGATGAAGTGAATGGTAGAGAGACAGGACATGAAAAAGGAAGAAATGGAGATGTTGGTGAATGAGAGAAGGAGGTAATCTCACTAGTAGATGTTTGGGAATCTGTTGTAGCAGTTTTCGTTCGGCGGGATTGGTGGAAATTCAAATGGCGAGATGCCAAGTTTTGCTCTTTGGGACCAAGTTAAAACACTAGTTTCCTGAAAAATAGAAGTTATTCTTCCTCTAGAATCTTTGGTATATTCAGGCTTTTCTGCTGAAATGGAGACATCTTCCAATTTCTTTATCAAAGCTATAATTTATGGTGATTCTGGAGTATAATCCATAGGGATTACCTCAAGAAATATTCTAGGAGACTTGGGAGGTGGTAGTACAACTCCTGATCTAAAAGTAGGAGATTTTTTAGGGGATTTGGAAGTTTTAGGAGATTTGGAAGGAGAATGACTCTTGGAATGGCCTTTTGTTTTTGGATTGGACTTACTCGCCATTCATAGTCTACAGGCCCTCCTTCTAGCACCAAAAAGTGTTGAGCCCTCGAAAATCGTTGCTTCAACACAAGGGGAAAACTGCCCGGTCTAGACCTTAAGACAACTCCTTTTCTGTTTAGGTAGTGGCTCCCACTGGGGATAATGGGACCAGTTTCCCAATGAAAGGTTATTGAATGGATGTGTAATGCTTATAGTGAAGTGAAATATATGTATTTGCAGTAATGAATTAAATGGGAAAGCATATGCATTAATCTACTCTATAACCCGGGATTGTTTAACATTTATCTGGATGCGATTTATAATGATTTTCCTTAGTAAATGACAATGTAGATTTCTCAAACACCAATGGAAATGAAAATATTTCAAGATGATTACTTTGATTAAATAGTTAATCAAAATAATGTATATAACTCATATCACATTCAGAATATCAAGGCAAATTACTTAACATGTATTTAAAATATCAATGAGAGCATGATCAGAAATGAATACATGTAACACTGTTCTTTAAATACCATGTAACAAGCAATTTGAAAAGATAATTTCACTATTTATTTATGAACAAAACAGAGGTACAATGATGGAAATACCAGATGCACATTATGCAAATCATAAAAGAAATAGCAACAGTTTATTCCTTCTCACAAAGATGATTCCAGGAGTACAGTGATGCAACTTCTCAAAATTCTTTGTGGAAATTCCTAAACAATGTTCCAGTCGTTCTATTGAGAAAAGTATGAAAGTACAATAGTGCGAGATTTTGTAAGCATTTCTTCATAAAATTCCAGACCCTTATTTCATACAACTAGTAAGATTAAATAGTAGAAAACAATTGAATCTATTATGCAGAGCGTTGAGGGAATTTAAACAAATCGCTTCAATATGCTTAAAGAAAAACAAATTTTTTTTGGAATGTTTTGAAAGTGATTTTTTGTCTTCATCAGCTTTGTTTGCTCCACCAGATTCTCTGGATGTTTGTCTGTCATATTGAACTGAACTGCCACTTATCAGCACAATTGTCTTCTCCTGTCATGAACCTGAACAAGGAAAACATGAATCGATGAGCTAGAAATAATGAGACTGATAAGCGAGTTTTATTTGAAACAAATCACTTTTGCAGGAAATAAGGAAAAATGTGGAGCATAATAAATTTGAACACAACCATCATGGAGAGTAATGCAGAGTGAGGTATGTGGTAAGACAAGTCGAAATTTATGGTCTTATTGCAAAATTGCAATGGATTTTTAGGTTAGGAGTTGAATTATCATCATATTTCAAGCAAGGAGAATCCTTATTGAAATAGACGAAAATCCAAATAAGACCAAATCACAATCGGAATGGGCAAGGGTGGAATGGCTTAAGTTTTGTGGCTTTTGTGATAGTTGCGGACGTGATATTTTTATGAATTAACATGTAATTCTTATCGGGTTCGGGGCTTATCGTAAATCGCAATCGACATACGAAGGGTTGAGACTGTGATTCTTGTGATTTCATGGACGCAGGCGATTTATGAGTTGGAATGAATAATCCTGTCCAGTCCGTCTATTGCAATTGCATGAGGCATGAGGCAGGACTTAAGACTTTTTAAATTCTTTGCGATAGTCACGGACACAGGGTCTTTACAAAATGCAATTAATAATCCTTTCGGTTTTGGATGGTCTAATCGCAATTGCAAATCGGCTGGGGTGAAGTATTTGTTATCGGTCATGTCCCTTTGAAACTTGCAATTGCAGGGTCCCGGGTGATGTGGCAGTGACATCACGAATGACGTCATGATGTGACATGGAAAATGACATGGCGGGTGACGTGGAGGATGAGGTAGATCTGACGTCATATCTCAATCGGGATGATGAAGGATATCGCAATCGAAATTCAAATAAGGCATGACTCTTGGAACTTTTTGATTGTGCGGATGTGATATTTAGTTTAATTGCATTGTATAATCCCGACGAGTCTAGTTATATCGCATATCGCAATCGGCGGTGAGTAGCGGGGCATGGACTTTTGGAAACTACGATAGCTCTGGACATCGGGGATTTATGGAATGGATTTTATAATCCCGTCGGGTCCGAGCTTTATCTCATATCACAATTCTTTAAGGTATGAGACTTAAATCCTGTGGTTTATTGTGATAGCCGCATATGCAAGATTGTTTATGAATTGCAGTGTTGAATCCCGTCGGGTCCGGGCTTAATCGTAATCACAATAAGTTAAGGCTTAAAACTTAAGTTCTGTATAACTTTTTTCGATAGTCATGGACGTGGGGACTTATGGATTGTAATATATATTTTCTCATGGGTCCAGTCTAATCACTATCGCAATGGAGTTTGGCGGAGGGATCTTGAGCCTTTGGAACTTTGTATTATTTGCGATGCAAGGAAGTCTTTTCCTTTAGGATAAGTTAGAGTTTACAGGGAAGCTATGAGTCAAAGATTATAAAGAATAAAATCTTTGGAATTAGAACTCCGACTATTTTTTTTTTAATCAAATAACCCCTATTGTTTGTTATTTAAGGTTTTTAAAAGCCTAAGAACAAGTCTTGCTTCTGGGGGCTATTTAATTTGGTTTTTTAGGATAATCAAGGTTTAATACTTGGGTTTTAATAGCCCCAAGAGTTAGCTCAATCGGTCAAATCAAGTGCCTCGCCCATGGGAGGTCACAGGGTCGAATCCCGAAAGCTCTTGGGGTTAGGTCAGTAAATAGGTCGAAGGGTGTTGATGCTCTTCGGGGCGTCCACTCAGTGTTTAAAAACCCTGGACGTAGCGGCTACCCACTGACCCGGTATCCGTGAACCATAAGTGAAAAAAAAAATACTTGGGTTTTAATACTTGGGTTTTTTAGGATAGTTTCTTATTAACATTTTTTGTTTGTTTGTTGATTTTCTAAAACTAAAGGGTCCTTATTTTAATAAATACATTTCATAGGAAATTTATAATATATTAAAATGCAGGGGCGGGGGGGGGGGGTTTGTTGAACAATACAATAGGCTTCTAGATTTCGATGCCACAAGCATGGATGTCACAACAATGTCAGTTTTGGTGAGGTTTCAAAACCTCCCTCTTCCTTCCTGGCACCATCAAGTATTTGAAGATATTGGAAACCCTTTGGGAAGATTAAAAAAGATGGACCGTGACAACATAAAAAGGCATCTTCACTTTTTCCACAATCTGTGTAGAGATAGACCTCAATAAAGGTCTACTTTATCGTATACATCTAAAATATCAAAATTCTTAGTGGTCATAGGTCTTAGAATAGGATAACATGACATTTAGATGCCGAATGTGTTTTCAAACAAGAAACTTGAAGAACACTTGCCCATAGGAAAAAAAGATCCCAAAAAATAAAAAGAGGCAGGAACATAAGCCTAAGGGATGGCATGTATTTGACCCTCTCCTTTCTAAATAACAACAAGAAGAAATTATGGAGAAAGTTCCAAATAAGGAATCACAGGTGCCACATGTTAACCCAACAGATGGGGGTGGCGTGGATTGGTCAAGAACTGTGACCCATATTTAGAAGGATACAAAGTTGGTAGAGATCAAAGCATCAGAGCAACAAAAAAAGGAAATACTCATTGAAACTGCTGTGGGGGTATAAAAATAACTCATGTATCTAAGAGCTCTGACTTAAACAAATGATTAGGTGCTTAAGTTTATGCTTAAAAATCAAAGTGTCATAATTTTGTTAAACTCGGCTTCAGATCGAATAGCTCGTCATTTTGAATCCAACGGTGCGAACGACACTCAAATCTGAGCTCGTATGCAAACGTTAGAGCAAGTCAAAGTTCAAGTTTGACTTGTCTACATGGTAGGATTCGATGACATGACAAAGTTCCCAACGAATGAGGAGGTGCCAAGTGGCAGGCTGCCATTGGCCCTCGCATATCGCAAGCAGAAAGGTGTTAAGAATTGGCCCTGACGCAATCTAATTGCAATTGCATATCACAGAGGGACAAGTATTACGGAAATCGACCCTTGGCAGGTTGGGTTGTGATACGATATCGCAAGAAACACAAGTTTCACTTAAGACTTCTGCTGGTTCTTCGTCGATTGCAATGAGCGACAAAACCCTAGATCCAATATTTTATATGTTTCAGTTTAATGTCCCATCGGGTCCGCGATATCGTTATCACAACATTTCACTTTGTTTACAAGACCATCCACCGCGTTTTTACGTCGATTGTGAAATGCGATAGTTCCAGGATGCGAGCCAGTATAGGTTGTGATTTATTATCCCGTCGGGTCCGCAATATCGTAATCGCAAATCGTCCATTTTTATTCACAGACTATAAGAGCTCGCAACACTTGCCGATTGAGATTTGCGATACAACCGACAGGTTATGGCTCATGATAGGACAAAATTCTTGCTCAGTTAGAGGATTTTGGAGCAATTTGTGGAACAAATAGTGGGAGAACTGGGAGAAGTCATAACTTCTTCAATGCTTATCCAAATTGGATGCAAAAAGAGGCTAGATAACCATTTTTAATCATTTTGAACTCATTGAGATAGGTTTCAGAGGAATTTGAGCATTGTAAACACACTTTTGTTGTAATTTTGAGCATAATAGAGAAGCCCAAGCATTGGAAGTTGGAACAAGGACACGTAGCCTAGGAGCGGTGAACTCCTCAATAAATCTTTGTGTTGTGTGTTGTATTTTGATGTTCTTTGTTCTTATTTTGTTGTTGTTCAACATATGTTTTATGTTAAATTGTTTATAACATTTACATAAGAAACTCTCATGGGAATCAGTTGATTAGGAAAACATGGTGAATCCTTAAGCACTTTATAAGAAAATAATAAGCATCTTGGGTTTTATTTTGAATGTGGAATTAGCACAACATTACTAATCTGCTCCATTTTAGATCAAGTTGGTATCAAAGCATTGGTTTTTGCTTACTAGATTTGCTTGTGCAAAGAAGGATTTTATTTTTTGCTAGTTTGGTGTCATGCTAATAAGGTTAAAACTCAAAAGAAGTGAAGGAAAGCTAGTTGGAAGCCCTGAAGTTGGGTCAAATGACAGAAGAGAAAGGTTACCAAAGTCTTCAACACCAGTTTAGCCTCAAGTTGTAGTTGAGTCTTCAGAGACCATGTCTCATGAAGGAGAACCTACAAACATGACAGAAGATTAGAAGACCTTCAGAAAGGATTTCTTTGATATCACAAAGATGGTGAAGGTCCTCTATGAAGAGAGGAATAGCATATTGCGAGGAGAAAGTTCCAAACCTCCCAAAGAGAAGGTTCTTCAGGAGGAGGTAATGGTAATGGAGACAATCCTCCACTCTCTCCATCATCTTCTTCATCTTCTAATTCACAAGAATCTTCACACTATTCCATTGATACAACCCTTACTCGTACTCATCATCATTCTGCAAAAGGCAATGGTAAATCACCTTTTCTAAATCTTGATGTTAAATTCAAGTTGCCTATGTACAATGGAGAAGTTAATACAGAAAAGTAAGATAACTGGATTCGTCAGTTGGAGGTGTATTGTAGAATTCCGAACCTTCAAGAGGATGATATCAAAATTCAGTTGGCTTCATTGAGAATGGAGGGTGAAACACTTGTATGGTGAGAATCAAGGACTCAATACGAGATAAAAAAATATTGTAATATCTCTATTACTTGGTCTGATTTCATTGCCGCTATAACAAGACAATTCTACACTTTACCCCATATGCAAAAAGTTATCATGAATTGGAAAAATTTCAGGCAGTTAAAAGTTCAAAATGTGCAAGAGTATACTCAAGAGTTTAGGAGAAGAGCTCTTATGCTAGGAGTAGACTTGCAGTCACAAGATACTTTTCTAAAATACATAGGAGGTTTGCATAGCTATCTTCGACATACCATTCTTATGTTTAATCCCATGAATCTTGTTGAGGTTTATGTTCAAGCTACACACCTCGAGGCAAGAGGGAAAAATGTACAATAAGAAGGTAAGAAGAAGCCATTCCAAAGTGGTGAAAAAGGGAAGAAATTTAAAGGAAAACAGAAGAAAAATGCTCCTGTTAAGAAAGAAGAGGAGAAACCCATGTGCAAGAATTATTCCAAAGAGGGTCATGATGAAGCACATTGATGGAAGCTTCATCCTGAATTAAGATCGAAGAAATTTAACAATAAAGGTAAACAGAAGACAAACGCTATTGTACAACAAAACTTGGGTTCTGACTCAGGTGATGAATCAAATACTGCAGCCACAGTCACTAAGGGAAAATTCGTGGCAAAAGCAAGCAACGAGGAATCTGTGGCAAGCACCAGGGCAACAAATAACTCTAACAAAATTTCAAATGAGGAAAACAAAATTGAGTTGTTCCATATCAGAGTTATTCCCAAACACACCAAGATTGATACGTTGTTTGACAGTGGATCCCAGGCAAATTTAATTTCTACAGACTTGGTCAAGAAGTTGAATCTGGAAAGCATGCCTCATCATAAACCATATCTATTGGGTTGGATAACCAAGGATGAAAATCTTCAGGTCACAAGGAAATGTGTTTTTAGGTTTTCTATTACTGCCAATTTCGTTGATGAAGTCGAATTAGATGTGGTGTCGCTGGATATTTCCAGAATTGTGTTGGGAGGCCCCTATCTGTATGATAGGAAATTTGTTTTCCATAGATTTGAGAGCAAATATCATTTGTTCAAAGACAGAGTGGAGTATATTCCGGAAAGAATCTCGTGCTCCTTATGATTATGTAGAAGAATGATACAAAGCATGAATCCTTTGCAGGTTGTGATGTGAAGATAAAATATGAATTGGTTGATGTGGTCAATAAATATGGGGGCATGTTTCAAGAACCAGAGGGATTGCCACCAAAAAGGGGAATTCAACATGAAATTCAGCTACAACAAGACTGTCCACTCCCAAATATTGGTATGTATCGAATGTCAATTCTGGAAAGTTTAGAAATTAAGAAATGAGTCCAGGAATTGTTAGATAAAGGTGTAATTCGTCCCTCTACTTCACCATGTGGTTCACTAATTGTTTTGGTACCCAAGAAAGATAGAACCCGGTGCATGTGTCTATATTATCAAGCTTTGAACAAAATTACCATAAATGTTGGGTTGTGTTATATTCTTTCCACGTAGTTAATAGGGGGTTTGAAGGGCACCTGTAACCCCACGCTGCCCCGGAAAATTTTGGTTTTGGACCATATGTTAGGTTGGGCGGACCCACCTATGGTTTTGTGCATGATTTTCGCACATGTTTTTTGGACGCGATGGTTTTTGGTCCATGGTATTGGATGCTTCGGCATGTATAAATATGTATTGTAACATTGAAAGGAACATAATGAAAAATCAAGCTGGTAGTCCCGGTTTTGGGATCCAGGGAAAAATCTCTGTGCATATGTGTTTTATGGGTTATGCTCTCGCATTGTTTATTTTCTTTGTTTAAGAATTCGTATGCAGGTAATTTCTGTACAGGGTTAAAACCTACATATGGTATCAGAGCTGTTTTGGCTTCAAGGGGACGCCTTTGTTGCTGAGGGGTTTCGCTCGGGCCTGTGGTAGACCCTGTTCAGTGGGAGATCTGCGAGATCGATTCTGGTGGTGAAAGAAGATGGCGAGCAGTGGAAAGATAGAGATTGAGAAGTTCAATGGTCAGAATTTTGAGTTGTGGAAACTCAAGATGGAGGATCTGTTGGTGGATAAAGATCAGTGGATCACCGTAGATCCGGGTACTAAACCATCGGGAGTGACCGATGAAGAATGGAAGAAGTTGGATCGGAAGGCAAAGAGCACAATACGATTGTGTGTCTCGGATTCAGTATTACTGAATGTATCAGGGGAAGCTACGGCAAAGGCTTTGTGGGTCAAGTTAGGGACTTTGTACCAATCTAAGTCTCTAGTGAATAAACTGTTCCTGCGGAAAAAGCTGTATAACCTGAGGATGAAAGATGGAGACTCGGTGACAGAGCATCTGAATGCGTTTAATACTGTGGGAAGTCAGTTATTATCTGTTGATATTAAAATTTCAGATGAAGATAAGTGCATCAGTCTATTGTGTTCTCTACCAGATTCGTGGGATAGTCTGGTTATTGCAATAGGTAGCAATGCAACTGCTTTGCAGTTTGATGAAATAGTCTTAGCCTTGTTGACGGAGGAGATGAGACGGAAAAATATGGACAACCAGAATGGTGATGCCTTGTCTGTACGAGGACGGTCCCAGAACAGAAACAAAAATAAGTCATTGAGTGGGAGATCTAAATCTAGAGGGAGATCTAAATCTCTAGGAAAACCTACAAAGGTGGTGTGCTGGAAATGTAGAAAGGAAGGGCACTTCAAAAGGGATTGTAAATCTAAAGCTCCTGATAAAGGAAAGGGATCTGATGATGCTCCTTCTGCAGAGGCGAAAACCACCTCAGATGAAGGTGGGGATGTGTACTTGGCTTCTTCAAGTACACATGTAGATCATGAGGCATGGTTGATTGACTCAGGTGCATCCTTTCACTTCACTCCCCATAGAGAGTGGTTCTGCGAGTATGAGAAATATGATGGTGGTGATGTCTTCTTAGGAGATGATAGGAAGGCTAGAATCATTGGTCGGGGAAAAGTAAAGTTGAAGTTGCAAGGTGGAAGGGTTAGAACACTTCCGGGTGTTCTACATATTCCTGCATTGGCCATAAATCTGATTTCTGTAAGCAAGTTGGATGATGCAGGTGTAAAGACGGTGTTCAAGAAAGATACCTGCAAGATGGTTTGAGGAGCACTGATATTAATGCGGGGAGTTCGGATTGGAACTCTGTACAAGCTGCAAGGTAGCACTGTTGTTGATGGGTGCAATAGTTCTATGGTTTCTGAAAATGGAGTAGAGAATCTAGTGGTCTCTGGAGAGAAGACCATGTTGTGGCATCAAAGGCTTGGACATATTGGAGAGAAGGGCCTTCGAATACTTCATGGTAAAGGTATGGTAGAAGGTATGAATAATAGCTCTCTGGATTTTTATTTCTGTGAAAATTGTGTATATGGGAAGCAGAATCGGGTGAGTTTCCCCTCTGGTGGTAAGAGGACGAAACAGATATTAGAGCTTGTGCACAGTGATGTGTTTGGACCTGTGAAGGTTCCATCACTGGGTAAGTCTGTGTACTATGTATCATTCATAGATGACTTCTCAAGGAATACATGGATATATTTTCTTAAGAAGAAATCTGAAGTCTTTGACAGGTTTAAAGAATTTAAGGCTCTGGTGGAAAATCAGACAGAGAAGAAGATAAAGGTGCTGAGGACAGATAATGGTGGAGAATTTTGCAGCAAGGAATTTGAAGAATTTTGTAAGAAGTGTGGTATAGCACGGCAGAAGACTACTCCATATACACCTCAGCAAAATGGAGTCGCAGAAAGAATGAACAAGACGTTGATGGAAAGGGCAAGAAGCATGCTCAGTGGTGCCGAGTTAGGACAAGAATTCTGGGCAGAGGCGGTGGATACTGCATGTTACCTGATCAACAGATCACCTTCATCAGCGTTGGAGGATAAGACTCCACAAGAAGTATGGACTGGTAAGAGACCCTCTCTTTCACATCTAAGGGTATTTGGATGTGATGCATATGTACATGTTCCAAAGGAGAAACGAACCAAGTTGGATAGTAAATCTGAAAAGTGCATCTTTATTGGGTATAAGGATGGTTTAAAGGGTTATAAGCTTTGGAACCCAGTCACACGGAAGGTTGTGTACAGCCGAGATGTGTTGTTCAGAGAGGTAAAAGATGTTATTCAACATGAAGTCCAACCAAAGGAACCTGAGAAGATAGAGTTTGAGCCAAAGGAGGAAGAATCAGACTCTGCAGCAGAGGAGGAATCAGAAGATGAAGAGCCACAAACTCTGGCTGTGAGAAGATCAGTTCGAGAAAGAAGGCAGCTAGAAAGGTATAGTCCATCTGCTTTCAGTTCAAATTTTGCTTTGTCTGTTACTGATAATGATCCCAGAACTGTGAAGGAAGCAGTGGATTCAGAGGATGGAAAACTCTGGAAAGAGGCCATGGTCGATGAAATGGCATCTTTGCACAAAAATGAGGCTTGGGATCTGGTGGAGTTGCCGGCTGGAAGGAAACCCATTGGCAGCAAATGGGTGTTCAAGAAGAAGACAAATGCAGAAGGAAAGGTGGAGAAATACAAATCTCGGTTGGTAGCAAAAGGTTATTCCTAGGTGTCGGGAATTGATTTTGGTGATATTTTTTCTCCTGTTGCCAAGGTAACTTCTATTAGATTACTTTTATCTGTTGCTGTTGCTTTTGATTTTGAGGTAGAGCAGATGGATGTGAAGACATCATTTCTTCACGAGGATTTGGAAGAGGAAATCTACATGAAGCAACCTGAAGGTTTTGCGGTGAAGGGTAAGAAAGAATTGGTATGCAAGTTAAAGAAGTCTCTGTATGGGTTAAAACAGTCACCAAGGATGTGGTATCAGAAATTTGATACATTTATACGGGGACTTGGCTTCACCAGAAGCAAAGCAGATCATTGTGTGTATTTTAAATTAATTGGTGACCGTATTATTTATCTGGTCTTGTATGTGGATGATATGTTGCTGGTTGGAAATGACAAAGAAATTATCCAGGATTTGAAGACCCAATTGTCCTCCAAATTCGACATGAAAGATCTTGGTGCTGCAAACTATATTTTGGGCATGGAAATTAAAAGAGATCGGTCAAAGAGGAAGCTCTGGTTAAACTAGAGGAAGTATGTCGAGACAATACTCCAGAGGTTTAATATGCAGGATAGTAAACCGGTGAAGGTTCCTATTCCTGTAGGTGTGAGGTTATCTGCTGAACAGTGTCCCAAGACACAAGAAGAGGAAGAGGACATGTCCCATGTTCCATATGCAAGTGCAGTGGGTAGCCTGATGTATGCAATGGTCTGTACTAGACCAGACATTGCACATGCAGTGGGAGTATTGAGCAGGTTTATGTCAAAACCTGGGAAGGAGCACTGGACAACAGTGAAGCGGGTTTTCAGGTATTTGCGTGGCACTAGTGATTATGGTTTGTGCTACCAAGGAAGACCAGGATTGGACAGAGTGTTGGATATTCATGGCTTTGTTGATGCAGACTGGGTTGGAGATCTGGATCAGAGAAGATCTACAAGTGGGTATGTGTTTAACCTATTTGGAGGTGCAGTCAGTTGGATGAGTAAGAAACAATCTGTAGTGGCACTATCAACTACAGAGGCAAAATACATGGCAGCCACTCATGCAAGCAAGGAAGCAGTTTGGTTGCAGAGATTGTGTTCAAGTATGGGGTTAGTACAGGGAGCTATAAGAATAGACTGTGACAGCCAAAGTGCAATTTTCTTGGCAAAGAACCCTGCTTATCATTCAAAGACAAAGCACATTGATGTTCAGTATCACTTTGTGAGGGATATGATAGAAGACAGAAAGGTGTTGCTGGTAAAGGTGGACACTTTGAAGAATACTGCAGATGCATTGACAAAATCTGTGAGCTCTGAGAAGTTCTCTTGGTGTAGAGAAGCAATGGGAATCTCAGGGCTGAAAAAATGACTAAGCTCTCTTGTGGCTCCCTGTGGAAAGAAAACAACAAGTGGGAGATTGTTGGGTTGTGTTATATTCTTCCCACGTAGTTAATAGGGGGTTTGAAGGGCACCCGTAACCCCACGCTACCCCGAAAATTTTGGTTTTGGACCATATGTTAGGTTGGGCGGACCCACCTATGGTTTTGTGCATGATTTTCGCACATGTTTTTTGGACGCGATGGTTTTCGGTCCATGGTATTGGACGCGATGGTTTTCGGTCCATGGTATTGGATGCTTCGGCATGTATAAATATGCATTGTAACATCGAAAGGAACATAATGAAAAATCAAGATGGTAGTCCCGGTTTTGGGATCCAGGGAAAAATCTCTGTGCATATGTGTTTTATGGGTTATGCTCTCGCATTGTTTATTTTCTTTGTTTAAGAATTCGTATGCAGGTAATTTCTGTACAGGGTTAAAACCTACAATAAAGAACCAATACCCACTGCCCAGAATAGATGATTTTCTAGATCAGTTGAAGAATGCAAAATATTTCACTAAATTAGACTTGAGAAGTGGATATCATCAAGTTAGAATATCTGAGGAGGATATTTGGAAGACTACTTTTAGAACCAAACAAGGATTGTTTGAGTGGTTGGTTATGCCTTTCGGTCTTTGCAACGCTCCAACTACATTCATGAGAGTTATGAAAGATATTTTAAGATCCTTTCTTGATGATTTCGTAATTATCTATTTAGATGATATTTTGATATTCAGCAAATCACGAGAAGAGTGTGTCAAGCATGTAAGGAAAATGTTGGATGTCTTAAAAAAATAACAGTTTTTTATGAAGATGTCTAAATTTGAATTCAAAAAAACTTCCTTAGTGTATTTGGGCCAGATAGTTGGAGGAGGTGAGCTGAAGATCGACCCCTCTAAAGTTTCGGTCATTGTGATTGGCCAATACCAAAATCAGTGACAAACGTAAGGAGTTTTCTGGGAGCAGCACAGTATTGGAGGAAGTTCATTGCCAATTTCTCTTCCATAGCAGCTCCACTACATGCTTTGACCAACGTGAAGGTTGTCTTCCAGTGGGGAGGCAAACAAAAAAAATCATTTTATGCTTTAAAACAAAAGATTAGTTCAACCCCGATTTTAGCATTGTCAGATTTGAAACAACCATTTGAAATACAAACAGATGCAAGTGACTACGCCATGGGTGGAGTCCTTTTACTGCATGGTAAGCCCATTTCATTTCATTCTGAGATTTTTAATGGTGTTGTTATTAAGTATCCTACATATGATAAAGAGCTTTATGCATTGGTGAAAAGTGTGAAGAAATGGAAGCATTACTTGATGGAAAAAAAACCATTATTCACACAGATCATCAACCTTTGCAATATCTGCAATCTCAAACAAAATTGCGGCAATCAAGTCACTTTCGTTGGATGGGATTCTTATAGAAATTACACTTGGTAATCAGGTACAAGAAATGTATTTATAACAGAGTTTCTGATATGCTTTCTAGACTGGTTGTTAATGTATCGATTTTACTCAAGAATAATTATGTTTTGCCTGAAAGTTGTGTTGAACAATACGCACATGATGTTGATTTTCAAGATGTATATTCAAACTTGAGTCAAGACCACCAAGTTGAGAAATTAGACAACCATGTACATGATAATATCTTGTATCATTTGGGAAAACTTTGTGTTCTACAGGGTGAGAGAGTAAATGTCACAAGGGAAGCGCACACTTCTCTTATTGTTGGACATTTCGGTGTAAGTAAAATAGTGGCAAATCTTCAGAGGTATTTTTACTGGCCTCGTATGCTTGAAAGTGTGTCACATTTTATCAAAGGTTTTTCATTGTGTGCAGCCAGTAAGCCTAGTAATAGGAAGCTAGGTTTGTACACACTACTTCCAGTGCCTTCACGTCCATGGGAAAGTGTTTCTATGGATTTTGTAGGAGGTCTTCCTTTATCAAGAAAAGGTCATGATTATTTGTATGTAGTTGTGGATAGGTTCATCGATATGTGCATACTAATGCCTTGTAAAAAACAAATTACAGCTGAACAAACAGCTCAACTTTTCTTTCAAAATGTATGGGTTCATTTTGGATTACCTACTTCTATTGTAAGTGACTGTGATTCCCAAGTTGTTGGGAATATTTGTTCAAGTTTATGGAACTTGATGGACACCAAGTTGAGGAAAAGTAAAACCTTCCATTCACAAACAGATGGTCAAACTGAAGTGGTTAACATGACAGTTATTCATTTACTAAGAGGATATTGCAGCAAACATCCTATGTTGTGGGATGAACAATTGCATTATATTCATCATGCTTAAAACCGAGCAAAACACTCTTCTACTCTAACTTCACCTTTTGAGGCATGTCTTGGTTATTTGCCTAAATCGAATTTGGATTTCATCTTTGAGAAAGATGTAGTTGTAGATGGACATAACGACATAGACAGAGCAAAGAAATTCATTGAGCAAATTCAGTTGATTCACCAAACAGTTCAAGAACAACTAGAAAAGAGTCATGACAAGTATAAGGCAAGGCATGGTAAGCATTGTGTGGATCATCATTTTCGAGTAGGTGATGAAGTTTGGCTATACATTATCAAGGAAAGGATTCAAGGTGAAGGTAAAAAACTAAAACCAATCCGTTATGGTCCATTTAAAATTATGGAAAAGATTGGTAATAATGCTTTCAAGCTAGATTTGCCTTCATATACGTAAATTTATTCCGTTTTTAATGTTGAAAATTTTAGATTGTATGAGCCTCCTTTAATTGAAGATCAAGGAGAAAGTATAGATTTCATCAATTGAATATATTTCTCCAGAATTTCTTGATTAGCTTCAACAAGACAATATACTTGACAGAAGAACAAGGTCATCAAAAAGGGGAAATCTTTATTATCTTCGAGTGGGTCTCAAAGGTAAAAATCCATCAAAGGCCAAATGGATTGAAGAGGGGAAGGTGAGGGAACAATACCCTCATCTGTTTAGTAACTGAATATAATCTTTTGGGGTCCAAAAGGATTCCAATGGGGAGGAGTGCTCAGGTACTCAAGTTTATGCTCAAAAAATAAAAATGTCAGAATTTTGCTAACTCAACTTTAGATTGAAGAGCTCGTCATTCTGAATCCAAAGGTGCAAACGACACTCAAATCCGAGCTCGTATGCAGAAATTAGAGCAAGTCAAAGTTCAAGTTTTACTTGTCTACACGGCAGGATTAGATGACGTGGCACAGGTCCCAGCAAATGAGAAGGCGCCAAGTGGCAGGCTGCCATTGGCCCTCATGTATCGCATATCATAGTCATAGGTAGAAAGGTGTTAAGAATCGACCCTGACACAGATAGGTTGTGATGCAATCTAATCACAATCACGTATCGCAGATGGATGAGTATTACAGAAATCGACCCTCGGCAGGTTAGGTTGCGATGCGATATCACAATCACATATCACAGGAAACATAAGTTGCGCTTAAGACTGTCGCTGGTTCTTCGCTGATTGTGATGAGCGATAAGACCCCAAACATAATATTTTATATGTTGCAGTTTAATATCGCCATTGAAACATTTCGCTTTGCTTTTTTTTTTGTTAAGATTGGTAGGATCCTTCATTTTCTATTTATAAACAACAAATTTACACCACTTATGTGAGATAGGTGGCCTCAACTTGCCTAGTGGGAAACCAAGTCTGTTGGCCACCTATCCTCATTATAATCCATCCAAAAACAATAAAGTATCAGCCTTTTTAACCAAGCTAGATAAGTTTCAGTTTCATGGTAAGACACTATATGTCTATCTATGATAAGCATGAATATTGTAAAGTAAAAACAAAAAGCGACCAGCTTAGCTTACTATTCCTGCTACTCTTCTGAAGTTGACTCGACTGGTGCTAGGTCCTTGGAAGATTCACCGAGCATCTCAGCTAATTCGATGATGCAAGGGATGTGCCTTTGGATTCTTTCCAGGCAGATGTCCTGCTTTTGAAGCTGAAATTGAATTCTCTGCAGATCTTTTTTGTAGTTGGGCATATCTTGGAGGGTTAGAGCCATCCCCACTGATATTTTTTCCATCGCCTTCCCCATCAAGCTTTTCATAACCCAATAAAGATAAAGGGTCTGCTTAAACTGAGCCTATGGTGTTCTCAGGGTCTGGGATTAGGGTCCTCCAATCCTCAATCTCCTCCTCAGTGTCGTTATGCTACTTAATTTCTCCCTCGCATTCTTCCAACAAATTACAGATACCTACATCCTTTCCCTCCCTATAAGTCGTATCAGTTTCTATCATGAGATGTTCAACCAATTTTCTTCCTCTTTGCGGTTCCAAAGTGCTCGGGTATTTTTCCCTTGCAGGCTCCCTCCCACATCTTCCACGCCCTCTTCCTCGCGCTGGTTGAGCCATCTCTTCTTTGTAAACACCTTGTTCACAGGCACGATGAATTAAATTTTGACATTGAGTTTCATTGTCAATGTTAACCTTATTCCTTTGCCTATCCCAAGTGCTCTCCGAGAAATACACAGGTTTGGTGACAGCCCATTCTGGAAACGAGGCTAGTCACCTTGTCCTGGCTTGCTTCTCTCTGCTCCCTTCCCAATGCCACTCATACCCAGAATGGTTGGCCAAACCTGCTCTCGGCTAAGCAAGAGTTCCCATGCATGGTTGAGCCTCCCCATTCCCCTCTACCCAGTCAAGAGTTCCCATGCACGAGTGAGCCTTCCCTTTCCCCTCTGCCTAGTCAAGTTGCGTCGCTCCTCTGCTTTCCTTAATGCATAGCCTTCCCCAATGCATTGCTTCTCCCATTTCACCCAAATAATCATGCGAGTTCACTCTGCTGCTCTCAAGAGGGGCTTCCCAACCACTGACCAAGTCAACACTCAGGAACCTCATAGCCAAAACACTAAACCAGACAGCAGCCATACCATGCCTGCAGTGTTTTCCCTAGCTAGCCCCCCAATTCCCCTCCCCAGGCTTCTCCCGAGCCCTCCATCCATAACGAAACAATGTCGCCATTGCAATAAGGTTGTAGGACCAAAAAACATACCCAAGATCGCTCCATAGATGTCGTCGACATTGTCTCCACCTCCTTGCTCCAGTGCTCTAGCTCCCCCCACCATTCGCAATAATGCGATTAGCACTCCCCTGTTCTGCCTTAACTCCACCCTCAACAATGAAACTACCGCTCTCCTATCCATTCATACCTCATACACCTCCCACCTTGTCCTTTCCATGCCCACCACCTTTCCTACCACCTCTGCATGTATGCATGCGGGAGGCCACCGCACCCATTGCCATGAGCGTGTAGGGGGCAATGGAAGGTACCCTACCTTTACCCATCATAACTATTCACCATCCTTTCCAACCTCCAGCACGCACCCCGATCGGGGTAACATTTCGCTTTGTTTATAAGACCATCCGCCGGGTTTTTACGCCAATTGTGAAATGCTATAGTTCCCAGATGCGATGCCACTATAGGTTGCGATTTAATATCTCGTTGGGTCCGCAATTTCACAATCGCAAATCGCCCATTTCTATTCATAGACCATAAGAGCCAGCAACACTTGTCGATTGTGATTTTCAATACGAATGACAAGTTATGGACCATGGCACGGCCAAATTATCGCTCAATTAGCAGATTTTGGAGCAAATTTGTAGGATTATGTCTGTTTTGGCGCAATTTGTGGAACAAATAGTGGGAGAACTAGGAGAAGTCATAACTTCCTTAGTTCTTATCCAAATTGGATGCAAAAAGAGGCTAGATAGCCATTTTTGAGAATTCTGAACTCATTGAGACAGGTTTTAGAGGAATTTGAGCATTGTAAACACACTTTTGTTGTAATTTTGAGTGTAATAGAGAGGCCCAAGCATTGGAAGCTGGACCAATGAGACGTAGGCCAGGAGGGGTGAACTCCTCATTAAATCTTTGTGTTGTGTGTTGTATTTTGATGTTCTTTGGTGTTATTTTATTGTTGTTCAGCATATGTTTTATGTTAAATTGTTTATAACATTTACATAAGAAACTCTCATGGGAATTAGTTAATTAAGAAAACATGGTGAATCCTTAAGCACTTTATAAGAAAATGATAAGCATCTTAGGTTTTCTTCTGAATGGGGAATTAGCACAACATTACTAATCTGCTCCATTTCAGATCAACAAAGAAGTCCCTTGTCATTAAGCATAAAATGAATTGCTTATAGCAATAGCTAAAGCCACCCATGGGGTTTGGCAAAAGGTTTAGAAAAAGAAATGAAAAAAGGGAAACTTAAGTGATTTTTATTACACTTAATATTGAGAGAATTCATGTAAATTTGGTATTGTTTTTTCCTCTTATTTATTCATTAGTCAAAAGGCTAACCTGATCAAATGCTTAACAACATATACAGAAAGTAATTATGTAGCAGAAAATAAGGTTGCAAATTTACAACCAACTTGATTTTCTGAGTGAGTTTTAAGAGAAATTTCATTGCCAAAACATATTACTATTAAGATTTTCTTTCCAGATTAACCATTTCCCAGTTACACAACAACATGAAGCCATTGAGAGCATATATTTTGTTTTTATTAATTAATTATATTGATTTTTTAATGGAATGTTTGTTTTGGCAGTTTTATAATATGGATTTTGCTTCCAATTTTGATATGCTTTTAATTATTATTTTGTTATGATTTTGCAAAGTCCATTGGAAGAGATAATGACCTAAAGCCTCAATTTTATGGGACTTGAGAAACAAAAGAGAAAAATGGATTTTTCCAGCTCTAAAATCATATCTCATTTAACTTTCATTGAAATGCACTTCCATTTTTGGATTTGATTTGTAAGTTTATAAATATGAGCTCTGGAAATGAGCCAGGAGTTCCAATTTTCTACAAGAGAGAAACTCTTTGCACTATTGTAAGTATGAGTTTCCTATAGGATTAGTTTTAAGGCTTTGATATGAGCTTGGGGGTTTTCTTTCTGAGATTAAATATCTGTTGTAAAGGCATATTTCATACTATTATGGATCCGTTCTTTTTTAGCAGAGCTTAGTGTCTTGGGAAGATTGTTGGGGAATTCTTTGTCTCAAAATGTAGCAAGAAATTCTCAATTTGATTTTGCCTTAATTAAATTGAAAAAAAAATTGAATTTCCACATCAACAGACAACTTGGATGATGTTAACTTGTGTGACATGGTTTGTGTCACCTAGTTTACTCAGTAAATTCGAGTTGGAGGAGTTAGAGTTCAGTTCTGAATGTGTGATTGCTACAAGAGTTCAGTTCAGTTCATTTAAATTAGTTCCAACTTTTGGAGGAAGTAGTAGAAGGTTATTTAAGTAGTAGGAACTCAGTCAAACTCAGTGATCATCTATTTAACTGATCAATTAGCCCAAAATAGCTAGTGCATGCAGAGAATTCGAGTTATCTAGTTGAGGCGGAGATTCCAAGGAAGTGTAACATCAGTTGCATACTAGTCTTGAGTGTACATGTGTTGCAAGTAGTCAAATAATCAACCTAAGGAATTACACAATTCAATTAGAGGAATTTCCTAAATAATAGGGGCTAATCCCTCAAGGAACAATGTAAGGAAATAAAAGCCCAAGACGAGGCAAAATTTGACTAATCCTAGGTTAGAGGCCTTTAGTGAGTAGAGAGATAGGTTGTGCACTTGCAAGGTGAGCTCAGTTGAGCAAAAACATTATAACACATCTCTATTCATTTGATTAATGCAAGCATGCATTGGGGTTTTTAGCAGAGTTCTTTCCCCATATAAAAAACTTGTTGCATGTGTGTTATTTCTTCTTACATGCCCAATATTTTAGTTCTAAATTGTGAATTAATGTCCGCAAAGAAGTAGTGTAGGTTTATGTCTAGTGATTTTTCTTAAAACTTCATGAGCAGTTGCAAATATACAACCTAATTTCTACATGATATCAGAGTTGGATTCACATTAGAGCAGGAATTTGAAGTTGTTTCTTAGAGGATCGAATTTGAAGAACAATGTACCAGGATTTATTCAAAGCTAAGAAGATGGCCTTTAATGGACTAAGGCTAGAGTATGCCTTGGAAGGCACCTCTAATTTTGTTGCATGGAAGGAACACACGGAGGCATTATTGGATGACAATGGATTGCTAGAATACATCAAGTCAGTTGTTATAAAACCACAAACATCTGATGCCCATAACCTTTCTCAGTGGAAAAAAAATGTAGCCAAGGTGAGGAGAATAATCTTGGAGGGAGTACGATATCATATTGTCTCGAATCTCCATAGAAAATAAACTTAGTTCATGATGTGGAAAGCACTGAGACAATTTTTCAAAATAGTAGTGACCACAAGAAGCTATTGCTCAAGGATAAACTTCAAAGTATCAAGATGCAAAAGAATGCCACAATTCTACAATATTTGAGCAAGTTCACACATTTTCGTGATGAACTTGGCAGGGTCGGTGTTAATGTACTCTGTTGCAACATGTACATAATATCCATATATCTGACATACTGCTAACCTGCCTGTAAGATCCTATCCTATAATTCTGTCCCGTAGGAGCTCATAGCTGCTAAGTGATTTACCTGTATCTGCTTGCTAAGAGAATCTGCCACTCTGTTCTTTTTGCCTTTGATGTACCTGATCTCAACATCAAACTTAATGATCGTAGCCAAACACCGAGCCTTCCTATCATTCATATTTAGTTGGTCAAATAGATATCGCAAACCACTATGATCACTCATTAATGCAAACCTCCTGCCTAGAAGATAATGTCTCCACATCTTCAATTGATGTATAATCGTTGCCAACTCAAGATCATGTGTGGGGTAGTTCTGCTCGTGCTCATTTAGTTTTCATGAATCATAGCATACCACCTGTCCATCTTGCATAAGGACTCTACCAAGTCCTTTCTTGCAAGCATTTGTGCATACTACAAACTCTTCTTCTGGATCTCCAATCTTTAACATTGGTGCATGTGTCAACAACTTCTTAAGCTGCTCAAAACTAGCCTCACACTCCTTTGTCCATTTGAACTTCGTAAATTTCCTCTGCAATGATGTGATAGGATAAGTAATCTGTGAGAAGTTCCTGATGAACCTCCTATAATAGCCTACCAACCCCATGAAAGATCTCACCTCATCTACATTCCTAGGAGCTACCCACATCATGATGACCCTTATCTTTTCTAGATCTACTGAAATGCCCTCCTTGGAGACAACATGCCCCAAGTAGTGTACCTCATTCTGAAAGAAAGTACACTTGTTGAGCTTAGCATACCACTGATGCTCTCTCAATAACCTCAATACTGCTGCTAAATGTTTGTCATGCTCTTCCCCATTTTAGAATATACCAATATGTCATCAATGAACACAATAACAAACTTATCCAAATATGGATGCAACACACTATTCATCAAGCACATCAATGTAGCTAGAGCATTAGTCAAACCGAATGGAACTACAACAAACCCATAATGCCCATACCTGGTTTGAAAAGTTGTCTTGTAAATGTCCTCCACTTTGATGCACACCCGATGATATCCAGATCTCAAATCAATCTTCAAGAACATTGTTGCTCCCTTCAATTGATCGAATAATTCATCAATCCTCAATAATGGATACATGTTCTTGATGGTCACTTTGTTCAACTACCTGTAGTCAATGCATAATCTGAGAGTACCATATTTCTTCTTCACAAACAAGACCGGTGCACCCCATGGTGATACACTTGGCCTAATGTATCCCTTTTCCAAAATTTCCTTCAACTGTAGCTTCAACTCTACCGACTCAGGTGTGCTCATCCTGTAAGGTGCTTTTGATGCTGAAGCCGCCTTTAGGACCAACTCAATAGAAAATTATACCTCCTTGTGAGGTGGAAACTATGAAATATCCTCAAGAAATACATGCTTGAACTGATGTAGAATTGGGTACCTGCTCAAAACATCTACATCCTCAAATTCCTTACCCTTGTCACTAGAAATCTGTACTGTAAATAACACACACCCTTTTTGTGACTGCACTTTTCCTGCATAGTTGTCACCATCCTAACTAATGTGGTTTTATTCTTTCCTTGTAAAACTCTTGGTTCCCCATTTTCATCCAAGCACTCAATGGCCTTGTCATAGAAATCCACCTTGGGTCTATGAAGGTACAACCAATCCATGCCCAACAACATGCTGTATGATCCCAACGGTAATACATTCAAATGTGCTACGATAGGCATACAATTCAAATCAAATGCACAAGCTCTTACCTAATGATGAACTCGCTTCTTTGTAACTGTGTCCAACTGCACTAACCAATATTATGCATGCAATTCCTTACTCAAACCACACTTATCCACCAAGTCAGGGCTAACATAGCTATAATTAGATCCAAGGTCAATCAAAATAGAAATAACTTGATCACAAAACTTACCATCCATCTCAATGATAGATGCTTAATGGTCTACATGTTTGTTATCCAATGCTACATAAAAACAAGGAACGCTCTGACCAACATCCCCAACGGTCTGTGCATCCTGTGCACTATATATCTGAGGCTTACCACCCTGTTTCTTCTGACAAACTCTCCTGCGATTATCTTTGCCACAAGTCCAACAATCTATAGGATTCCAACCTACATCCTTGTCTTTCTCCTCATATTGATGTCCCTGTCCTCTGTCAGATGCATTGAACCTCTTAGGTGGTGTAACATTATCCTTATTACCTGAATCCTGTGGTCTTACTCGCTTCTTGTCCCATTTTCCTTTGTTATTTGCATTGCCTTTCTAGTCTGGCTTAGTCTCAGATCTGCGCTTTGATTGTTCATAGAAATGCTTTAGCTTTCGGATGGCCTCCTCCAATGATCTAGGCTCATCAAACTCAATCCTATATTTGAATTCCATTGTTAACCCACTAGTGAATCTATGAATCTTGACCTTCTCCTCCTTGAGGTAAGGCACATACCTCAGTAGCTCCAAGAACTTGCTAGTGTACTCATCATCTATCATAGATCCCATCTTTAACTCATAGAATTCATTTTCCCTGTCATCAAAGTATCATTTTGATAGGTACTTCCTTTTGATTAGCTGCTCAAACTGATTCCAAGTCAAGTCATCCTCCTGTATACCTTTGACATTCTTAACATCTTCCCACCAAACGTCTTCTTTACCTTTGAGACTGAATGTAGCTACTCTAGCTTTCATGTTCTCTGAATAGTCATGCAACCTAAAGAACTTCTTCATACCAAACAACCATGCCTCTGGATCTTGTTATTTTTTCATCTCTCCATCAAATGTTGGTGGATTTTCTTTCTTGAACTCATCTGGAAAGTATCCCCTATCACTCCTCTTGTATGGATGATAACGATATTGATCATCATGCTTGTCATAATCAAAACTAGAATGGTACCTGTGTCTATCCCCTCTCCTATTTGGAGTGTCCAACAGTCTGCCGTCTCTAACTGTGTCATCTCTATCTGACTTGTGACCACCATGCAACCTACTACCATATGCCCCATTAATTTTTTCCTCTTGCTCATGGCTAATCTGAAGTGGTCCCTAGAGTTGCAAATATGACAAGCTCTGAAGTATCATTGCATTTACCTCTGATAGATTCTTTTGTGGTTGTATGCTTTTTTATTATCTGCCTTACAAATCCTTATTTCTTCCTTTAAGATTCTCAGTGTATCTACCAAATCGAAAGGATTCCCAACACCATATTGCTCATTCGATTCATAGGGAGAGTCTTTGTAGTCTACCATCTTGCTGGCCATTTGATATTTCTTCCTACAAGGTATATCATGTCAGATAAACCAACCAAAATAAACCAACGTACTTTAGTATAGCTCAGGGAGGATACCTTGTCTGCAAGATAAACAAATCAACGTGATATATGTATAATATAATCATGACAACATATAGAAACATAACACATAAGCATATAACCACGCAACCATTATTCTAGCTAGGGTCCAATCATCAATGCGTGACCTTATCAACAACACATACCACGACCTCATTCATGACAACAACCACTACATCACTATACACTTGACCACATGCAAACATTAACATGCATAAGCAATGTGTAACCAACCACACACATTCATAAATACATGTAATCAAGCATAAACGAACAATGCTTGTAACCAAACCTACAAGAATGATACATGTAACCAATCATACAAGAATGTAACCAAACATACGAGAATGTAAGCAAGCATACAAAATGATACATGTAAGTGACATATAACAACATGTAACCGGCCATACACTTATGACGATGCATTCCACAATAACAAGACCAACCTCCACATGAAGACATCACTACAACCACGATCAACATCATGCAAATGCAATAAGCACATGGAATGAAATTGTAAGAAACACACATGCCACTGACATGCATGCATGACCAACACACATCCCATCCAGTTCGAGGAGTGAAGCATGCTTTGATACCACTTTGTAACACCCTCCTCCCACATATACCCAAGCAACCAGCCAGCCGAGGTAACACATGCGACAAGAGGCCACTATGATATGATTCAACCTCCCAAGTCACGTTAAGGAAGTGGAACTGACTGAAACACACCATACAAACATTCAATATCAACATTAGGACCCTCATGAACCAATCTAACATTTATGCCAACCATCCCCTGGGTCCCACTGAGATTTGAGTGACTTAACCTCTGGACACTCTCATGATCTGGGCATGCTATTGTCTAGGGACCTCTGGACTTTCTCACAGGCCTGCAAGCCAGTGTCCAGGGACTATTTTGCATAGTTCTATGCCAATGTCCCTGGGATTTGAGCCACTTTTTTAGGCCCAGAGCCCAGGTCACTGCCTAGAATTAAACGACAACTTAAAAACAATAAAATAATAGATAAATGACAGTACAATTGCAATTACTTGGATAAGACCTTGACTCGACACCTACTAGAACATGACATACATTTTGTCAAACATATCACGCATATGTAATCTAAAGGTGTAAACAACATATCTGAGTGTAGGGGTCTCATACTTAGCTGGGAATCGCTAAGAAACATTGATGCCTCAACACATCAACTACCATTTCATCCATTAGGTCATAGATACATTGTTCATTCATTTACAAGTAAAACATGATGAGAGCCATACATAGCTACTGTCATAAAACATATATATAACCAACACAATAACAACAGAAATACAAATGAAATCACAACAATATAAACCACATATAACCAGTATAATACTCATATAATTACAAGGAGAAATAACCTCATATTGATGATGCAAAATCCAAACTTGGTATGGGAATTCCATGTTCCACCCAACCGTAGAATGGTTGAGCCAAATATCTCTTCAGTCATTCACACCCGTGCCATATTCTAAGCATGAATGTGGGATATCATAGAACACATCAATCAAAAACCATCAAGGGCTTCTAGAGGCATCCACCTCATGGTTGGACATCAAAAAACCATCATTAGATTGGTCCCTATCCAAGCCTTCCAGAGCTTCTAGAGTGTTCGTCCAAACAAGGCTTCCAGGATTAGTAACTCAATCCACAACTTTTACTGGGCTTCTAGAGCGTTTGTCCAACCAAGGCTTCCAGGACTGGTAACTCAACCCACCAAGGGCTTCCAGAGCGTTTTTCCAACCAAGGCTTCCAGGACTGGTAAGTCAACCCAAGTTGTTATAGGGCTTCCAGGGTGTTTGTCCAACCAAGGCTTCTAGGACTAATAACTCAACCGAAGCTAAGGAAACATGAGAACCAACCAAATCAAAACTAGGAAAACAAATCCACAATCCCCATGGCTATCTAGGAAATGGAAAGGCTAGGCAATCCACTATCAATCCTGGCCATCCTCCATGCCAATGACAGATCACAACCAACAAACCACATGCATATGCCATGCATGCCAAAACTAGTGAGGAAAATATACATGCAACTCAGTACCTTCAAGAAAAATCTGTTGTAGCTATAGATCTCGATATCCTCTTGCACTTTCCTACTCTTCCTTTGCCTTCTTCCTCCAAAAATCCAATTATGCCACACCCTACAAGAGTGCTCCAAGAAAAATCTAAGTATCCAAGAGTATGGGGGAGAGAGAATAATGAAAGAGCTCCAAAACTGAACTGAAGAAAGGTTACCAACTGATCCTTAGAAGCCTTTTTATGAATGAGACCTCTATTTTCTTTATTTTCCATTATTTTCCTTCATTTTCCTCCTCACATGCAACCTGTGACGTTTCACCTCCTTTTTCTCCTAATTTCCATTATTTTCATAAATAAATGTGCCAAAGATGCCATTTTGCCTTTCCAAAGCCTTAGCCATTGCCTTTGCCAATTGCCTTAGCCATTAATAACCAAATGAACACCCACACTAGGATCTCTTGCCCAACATTCAGCTTGGAATAAGTGTCCCATCAACCATGGTTATTATATTTGCCTTTATTAACTTTTATTACATGGAATTTTCACCAGGGCTACTACACTGAAGAAGACTTGGTAACCCTAGCCCTATGTGAAGATTCGATGAATGGGAGGGAGAAACTATCGAGTTGGGATTGCTTATGGTCTGATTTGGTACAAGAGGAAATAAGGAGGAATACCAAAGATGGGACTTGATCCAAGGGTGAGGATGAAGAAAAATTTACAATTGCTGAAAAGGAAAAGAAGGGAAAAGGGAATAAATCCCAATTCAAATCAGAATCTTGTCAAGGGGGAAAGAAGAAAGATTTGTCAAAAATTAAATGCTTCCATTGTCATGAATTCGAGCGTTATGCCATGAAGTTTCCACACAATAAGGAAAGCAAGAAGAACTTGGGAGGAGAAGTAGGTGAATATTTGGCTTCACGATTTGAGCTTGACGTTACCCTCATTGCATGCATGCCCAACATGGTGATGAGGAGAGTGTGGTAATTGGACTCAGGTGCATCATTCCACATGAAGGGAAATAGAGAATTTTTTTAGTGACCTGGAGGAGCAATATTTGTAGATGTGAATTGATATGGTGGACAACAGAAGGTATAACGCGACCACGATTGGTATAGTCACATTCAGAGGGAGTCGGGCTCCCCCCTCAGGCTCAAGGATGTCATGTTCATTCCAGGCCTTAAGAAAAATCACGTCTCTGTTGCAATTTTGGAAGACCGTGGTTATGATGTGATCTTAAGCAAAGGAAAGGAATTCTTGAGACACATATCCATGGGACAGGTGAACTAGATTGGGGTTCGTGTGAGGAACCTGTGCAAGCTAGATGTGGAGAATTGTGCTGCATTGAGCACAAAGGCAGAGAAGGTGCAGAGTATAGATGTCATTGAACTTTGTCATAGAAGACTTGGCCATTTGCATCATGGAGTTTTGAAGATCATGCAACCAATAACCACAAGCCTCTCTAAAGGAGCACTTGAGCAATAGGATGTATGCAAAAAATGTACTTTGAGGAAGTACACCAAACCCGCATTCCATGATCGAGACAACAAGGCACATGCAATCCTTTAAAGGATCCACTCTGATGTCTATGGACCCTTCTTGACAACCTCCACTTCCAAGCACAACTATTTTTTCATTTTCATTGACGTCTTCTCACAGAAGTGTTGGATCTTCTTCATGTTGAAGAAGGATGAGACATCGTCCAAGTTCGTAGAATTCAAGGCACTGGTTGAGAAAGAAAAATGCAAGAAGGTGAAGGCTCTGAGGAGAAATAATGTAGGTAAGTACGTGTCAAATGAATTTAAAAATTTCTATGCAAAAGAAGGTATTCGACGAGAGTTGACAACACCCCACAACAAAATGGGGTAGATGAGAGAAAGAACATTAGCATTGTGGGAGCAACGAGAGTTTGAAATAAAGGACATGGGTCTCATGCACTACTTCCTCGGATTGGAAGTATGGCAAGGTGATGGGGAATTTTTTGTCTCTCAGGGAAAGTATGCCAACGAGATACTTCAGAGGTTCCACATGGATAGTTACAAACCCACTGAGACACCTCTAACGACCAACTGGAGAAAAGAGGATGCCACTTTAGGTGAGGAAGTGGATGCTATTATTTATCAACAGTTGATGGGTTCACTAATGTATCTAGTGAACACACGATCAGATATGTTCTATGCGGTCAAATAGCTGAGCCAAGCTATGGTTAGGCCAACCAAATTATTTTAGAGGGCATCTAAGCATGTTCTATAGCACCTTAGAGGCACTACCCAGTTTGGACTATGGTATAGATGAACAAAGGGAGTGAAGTTATGTGGCTTCACAGATGTAGATTGGGTGGGGAGTCCACTAGACCCAAAGAGTACATAAGGTGGAATTTTTAGCGTTGGGTCCGCAGTTGTTCCTTATACAGAAAGAAGAAAATATATATCGCACTCAGCTTAACAGAAGCATAATACATGGTTATCAGTTAAGCAACATGTGAGGCGATCTGGATGAGAAAGATACTTGTTGGATTGTTTGTTCAGATGATGGATCCAAATGTGATCTATTATGATAATCAAAGTTGCATCAAGCTCTCTAAAAGTCTTATTTTTCATGATCAATCCAAGCATATAGATATTCGGTATCACCATTTACGGGATTGTGTGCAAAGGCAAATATTTTTGTTGTAGTACATTTCAACAGAGGAATAAGATATTGACATTTTGAAAAAGGCCTTGTCAAGAGGGAAGTTCTTCCATAGGTGAAGGATAGGGGTGGTTAATAATCCATTTCTTGCTGAGAGGGAGTGTTGAAAAATGCAGCAAGAAATTCTCAATTTGATTTTGCCTTAATTAAATTGAAAAAAAAAAATCGAGTTTCCACATCAGCGGACAACTTGGATGAAGTTAACTTGTGTGACATGGTTTTTGTCACACAGTTTGCTCAGTAAATTCATGTTGGAGGAGTTAAATTCAGTTATGCATGTGTGATTGCTAATTTGTAGCAATGAAGGTTAGTTATCTCAGGTTGTTTTCAGTTAAACTAGTTCCAACTTTTGGAGGAACTAGTGGAAGGTCAGTTAAGCAGTAGGACTTCATTCAAACTTAGTGATCATCCAGTTAACTGATCAATTAGCCCAAAACAGGTAGTACATGCAGAGAATTCGAGTTACCCAGTTGAGGTGGAGATTCGAAAGTAGCATAACATCAATTTTAGACTAGTCTTGAGTGTACAAGTGTTGCATGCAGTCAAGTGATCAACCTAAGGAATTGTGCAATTCAATTAGAGGAATTTCCTAAACAATAGGGGATAATTACTCAAGGAACAATGCAAGGAAATAAGTGCTCAAGCCAAGGAAAAATTTGACTATGTCTGGGTCAGAGGCCTTTAGTGAGCAGAGAGATAGGTAGTGCACTTACAGGGTGAGATCAATTGGGCAAAGCAATTGTAATACATCTCCATTCATTTGATTAATGCAAGCAGGAATTGGGGATTTTAGTATATTTCTTTCCCCATATAAAAATACTTGTTGCATGTGTGTTATTTCTTCTTACATGTTTGAGATATTTTTTCTAAATTGTGAATTAATGTCTGCAGATCAATAGTGTAGGTTTGCGTCTTGTGATTTTCATTAAAAATTCATGAGCAGTTGCAAATCTACAACGTTATTTCTACATTATTTGTAAATATCAGATCATGAGATTCAAAGGTTCATGATTGTATTTCAATTTAAATATTATTATTTGTTTGAATGTAATTTTTTTTTTTTTTTTATGGAAGATTTATGCTAGTGATTGCATATTATGGCACCAATGTTATGTATTCTGTTCTCTATTTATAAGATCAAATATATGGTCTTATAATTTTATAGATCCACAATTTATCTCTTGATTTTCTCATGTATTTAAATGAATATATGAGTAATTATTTACTCATAAATTCGTTATTAGAAATTGATTGAATAATCATTAAAACAAAGAGAACTATTTCCATGTTATAGTGGTTCATCATGTATTATTTATATTCTTTGAACAAAGCATGCACAACATTGAATAATATCAATTGTTAGAACTAATTATGCAACACGATATTAATCATAAATCGCATGTTTAATCCCCATCATTTTTAGACCATTGTGCTTGGTATTTGGGAACTACTTCCTATGATGTAAGTTAGAACAATTTTAATTGTTTTTCTACATATTTAGAGTAGATTGCATCTGCATTTAGGAATACATGTTAGAAATTCTCCTTACATAAGAGAAAGCATCATGTGGCTTAGTTGAGCCCTTATTTCAACCTATTAAAAATACTGCCTTGTTCCAGCGGTCACAAGAAAGGAAAGTATGTCTTTTGTTTGTTGCTATGTCTTTTGTTTGTTAGCAACAAAATTTGATATCATTCAACAAAAGATAAAATAATGAGAATTAGATTTATGCATTTAGATTAGTTTTAGATTATATTAGGCATTTAGTTTAGGTTAGTTTTAGATTGAGGCAACCGGGCCCATAACTGGTAGAAATCACTATCCCAAATGGATAAGGGTCTAATTGGGGCCCTGGCCAGGTGATTTCCTTAATGTTGATGATAGTCAATTTTGGCCATCAACACTTTGGTAGGACTTCGTATTTGGGAACATCTATAACCTCTCTAAAGACAACATCCTAATTGTAAATAGTCTTCTTACTTACAAATTTTTGAATTTTATATCATTTTACACCATCTTTATAAAAATAAATATACACTTTTAAACTTTATTATCTACCTTACTCCTATCTTCCCTTGGAACTTATACGTAAGCATCAAAACCAAAAATTGTGAGAGGTTTAAGAGGGTTTCTTTACTAGTCCATTCCTCATGGGGATTTTTTTCAACCAACACTAATGATGGTGATTGATTAACCAAGTAAAATGTATTATCTGTTGTATCCACCCATAATTCCTATCCTAGATTGACACCATTGAGCATGCTCCTTTATTTTTCCATCAAAATCCTATTCATCTTTTCTACAACCTCATTCTATGGTTTTATGTATGAAGTACTCTTTTACCTTGCTATTCAACAGTTCATATGGAATTCCTTAATCTCTTGGTCATTGTATGTCCTTAACACATTTATTTTCTTCTCTGCAAGAGCCTTAAACTCTTGAAATTGGAAAATTATGTTAAATTTATTTTGGAGCAAAGAAATCCACATATTCCTTACGAAATAATCTATGAATGAAACATAATACACAAACATTTACCTAATGATGGAATAAACATAGGTCTAAACACATCACCATGTGATAACTCTAAAGATTCCTTTGCTATTGTAGCACTATATGAGGACTTTACTCGATTATGTTTGCCATATGTGAAATGTTGACATAAATCAAAATATATAATTCAATCAGGCATACCTGCAACCATACCTTTACCATGTAAAGCTTGAAGGCCCTTCTTTGTAATATGTCATAGTCTTTGATGCTATATCATTGTCTTTTCTCTAAATACAATAAGAAGAGTTTTGTCTTCTAGATTAGCACCCTTAGGAACAATGAACTATTACACCTATCACAGTTTTTCCCAACATCTTTAAAAATTTCCTTTCCAAACTCCCCTCATCAATACCATTTATCCTTAAACCATTTTTCAAGTTTCCCTTTCAAACATTGTAGATAGACCTACATCCCTCATATTAGTTACCTATATCAAATTTCAAGCTAGCTCTGGGATGTGGAAAACCCTGACAATTGTTCTAATCCTTTCATCCTTTAATAGAAACTTAACTTTTCCACGTCTTATGGGGTTAAACTGAAAAGAAGCACCTAAGTTGATCAATAATACATCATGATTTTCATGTGTGCTTAAACAAGAATAGTACACATCCCCTCCTTCCTCCAAGGAGGTCTTCTCTTCTATGGAATAAATATCATCAAATCCCTTCCCTTTATTAGCACTTATAGATCAACAATTCTCCTTGTAGTGCCCAAATGTACCACATTTCTAACATTTCCTTAAAGATTTTAATAGATATTTATATCTATCTATAGATATAGGTATTCTAATCGAGGATTTTTTGTTTTTTTGTTAATATCAAGGGAAGGTACTCTTCCAAATAAGGCATCTAAGCTCTGACTATCCATAGTTCCTCACTTCTTCTAATAACAAGAATGAAACCACATCATCGAACTTTAATGTGGTTGCAATCCTATAATAGTTACGACCACACTATCCCATTATTTTGGCAAAGAACATAATAAATAAGTGCACTTATCTTCATCATAAATTTAATAAAAAAATATAAATACTATCTTACCACATTATTGAAGGCATATCTGAAAGACACGACTGGATTGTACTCATTGCCTTCCTATCCAACTTCTTCCAGTATTCCACTGGCGCACCTGTAGGTGTAGCACCATGATCCATAATGAACTGCTATTCTTTTTCTACCAGAAGATATTTCACCTTGAGCTTATATAGCTCAAAGCTTTGTCCATTACATTTCTCAATCTCAATTTTAGAATTGCTTAGTATTCTCTTCTAGCACAAGACTCACCACAATAGAGTTGCCACTAAAACCAATTTTATCACAAACTCAAGATAACCAAACCCTTAGCAACAAACACATCCCCCTTAAGCCAATAAGCTTTATTTAGTACCAAAAAATAGAAAAGTAAACAATAACATTCACACATAGTACTCAAAAATTTACGTTAGAAACCCTTAATTGAGAAAAAAATATAATGTATACCTAACAAAAGCAAGTTTGGTGATCTCCAACAAAGATGTTTGTAGCCCAGGCTAAGATTTGTAATAGGTAATCCCTTTTTACTTGTATTTTATATAAACGAACAAACTAAAAGAAACATTTTTATTAAATATTTACATTGATTATGGAATTGTTCTAGAACATGGCGATTAATAAAGTTCTTTGTTACTACATTACTAAGAAACTATCATATGAATCAAATTAAATAACAAAATCTAGGTAAAAGAAATGTCTTATCACATTCTATGTTATAGTTGGGATTCTGATTTCTCAATCTGAATAAACGAATAATACTAAAAAAAATTGGTCATAGGAGTATTTGAATCTCCAACTCACTTAAGAGGGGCATTACCATTGCATTGCATAGGCTTGGAATTTGATTAATAGAACTAAATTGAAGGCACCAATGGAGATGAGTATTTGCATGGCCATATTTCTCATTTGGGTTAAATTTCCATTAAGAATCAATTTCATGACTATTCCATCTCCCATCTAACATAAATTCAAGAAACCACATGGTTTACCTAGCGGGAAAAAAACACAAGATGTTATGAAAACCATTTGAAAATAGTTATTTGTATGAAATTATATGTACATCAAGTTGACAATCTTAAATTAGTGGAGAAAATGGATCATAATTTCTTCTATTCTCCCTAAGTTTTTATACGCTATTCCTAAATAAGTAGCAACACTTGCCACTACCGATCCTCAAAAGAATCATCTACACTATTTGAGGATTGCATGTGCTTTCATAATCTGAATAATTGTTACTATTATTACTATCATCATCCATCATCATTATGAAGTTCAAAGCAATTGGTACATTCATGTATGATATTAACATTCATTAAAATATTTTAAATGGAGAAACTCCTCATCCTCAAATAATGAAAGTGTGACAAAATAATAGATATTATGGCTCTATAAGTAGATTCTCTAAAAAATATTTAATACCAAAATGTTGATTAAAGGTTGGTGGATACCTTATATGTGAGAAGCTTTTCTATGTAGCTACACAAGGCACAATTCATTCAATGTTCTCTATGGGAAGCTGTAGTGTCGCCATTTGATCAAATTAGATTATAGTTTCCATATTATCATTATCGCTACTTGTAAAAATGACTTTTTCTAATTCTGGTTGAAGTAAAGCGATTGATGAGAATATATGTTGTCCACATATGAACATTACCATGCCTTACCCTTTTCCTAATGAGAATGATTACAAAAGAAAAGACAAGATGTTCTTAAATGTTATCAGATTTCACTTTATTGGTTGATGAGTTTTTCCATATTGTAATGCTAATATAAAAATAATATTCTCAAATAAATTTGTAACAAGTTTGAAACTTATAAGTGTATCGCAAATTCATGTATATGTCAGAAAAATGAAACAATTTTGAAATTAATTATGCATGCACAAAAACTATAGACTAATGCATGTGGCATGGAAAATGTGATAGTGAATCTCCATGTGTCTCATGCATTGAGAGATAACATATGGAATGAGGGATGTATTCACAAATATCATGTAATTATATTTATTTTATATAAAGATGATATAGTGTAGATATACTTTCTCATGTTAGCCTTGTAATGCATGGGAAACTTGTCATTCTATCTTAGAAGGAGGTAGGCAATTGTGGTGCTCATGACTCTGTCTCTAGAATTCCTTGTGTTCTCAAATGCAACATGTTCTATGGCATGACATATTTCCATGATGATGTGAACAAGTTGGTCTAAGAGGAGAATAGACCTTTAGGGGAAGCCAATTCATTGTACATGAGGCCAACTCCATAACATCATGAGTATTTGGAGATGCATATGCTTCATATCCACCTTACCAGCTTAGACCAATACCTGGAAGCATGAGTTTGCTTATATAAAATATCCATGGTGCTAGGTGAATCTATCCAAATGAGTAGTTCTAAAAACACATTCATTCTAGTTTTTTTCATATAACTTGGAACTGTACTTCCTAGGGGATCTTATCACAAAGGAGAGAAAACTTCTACATATACCTAGGAAGAAGCTAAATACAAAAGTTTGAGACCATCTTTATATTGATTTAGCATAAGGACAAAACCAAGCAAATTTATTGAATGATTAATCTTTGCAATAGAAAGTGTGTTTGGGTTGTGAAACTCTCAAATACTTCAGGCATTGGCTAAGGTGAAATTTTACTTGAAGTAAATACCAAGCAAAAAAACCTTTTTAGGCTTAATAAAGGGTTACCCCATTAAGTGGATCCAAAAAACCAAGTAGATTTCTTAAAGGCGAGTCTCCAATCTTGTTCAAATTTTCATCTAGCATTCGGTTAGTTTTGAGTCACTAATACTCATATGTTGAATTGTACTTCATGAAGCTTTTAGAGTAGTTCTACTTCTAGTCTCTCCACCATGCCATCAAAATATGTATACTTAACTTAAGAAATGACTCATCAATAATTAATTAATGGGACCACTCAAAATCTAAGAATTGGATTGTTGAACCTAGAGAGTCAAAATTATGCTTTTAGAGTCACCCATGTTTTCAAACTTTGGGTGTTGTTATCAAGGAGGCTCACAACTAGAACTCTTGAAGAGTATTTTGGCATAAAACCGTACACTCTCTACCAAAGTTTATGTTCATATAATATTAATGTCGACCATCAAGTATGGTATTTGTCAAAAGATAGGCCTATGTGAAGTGAACCACCTTCCCAAACTAAGTGATGCTTGATGACACACCATGCATTATAAATGCTCCAAACCACAAAAGTGCCTTGAATATGGACCTTGTTGAGAGACATCAACAAATAAACTAGGAACTTGAGATTGTTCTACCACTTTTTATAGAACAAGGCCCTCTCAGATACAATTGCACAAGGGAATTTTTAAGTTGTCTTGACCTTCCATGACTTTGATTTCCCAAATGGAACATATGGTCTAGGCTTAAGAATATGACTCAATAATCATGAACCATTCCATTCCTTTGCACTACAACAAAGCCCCTAGTTAACTCAACGAAAACGCTTCTTTCTCCACAAGCTAACATACAAAAAGTCGTAAAGGAGATTCTCTTGTCATTGATAAGTCACATTAGAAGGAACCAAAGAAAAAAAATAATAGACATGAGTGGATGCCAGAATCTTAGAATAAATATGAAATATCATCACTAAGGATAAAGATCAATAAATCCATTTGTCTACTTTTCTAACTATACATAATAGCACTATGTCCCAAAGGAATTTTGATAAAGCTCGCGAGGAAAAACAATATCCCTAAAAACTCAAAAGCTTGCCTAGGTTGAATCTAATCCCACCATTGGTGAGCAAGCCATTAATGTGCATTATCTCACTATTTTTGGATATTTGAAGATTAAAACCCAATGGCCCATCAAAAATATAAATATAGTTCATAGTATCATTTATTAACACTTTGCCTTCCAATGTAGTGAGAAAAGAGATAAGAAACTTGACCATTGAGACCATTTGAATAATGTTGAGCCCAAGGGAAGGAATACCTTTATTGAAACCTTAAAAGTTTTGATGATGCAGGAGGTGACTACAAGGTTTCTATGATGTTTTCAACATGGTTGGAGATAGGGGGTAGCCTTCCCTAATCTAATAAAATGATCTAACTCCTATTATTTTCTTAGATTACTAGATATGTGGGCAGAAGTGTTTGTGAAAAGGCTTTCATCACCTCAATACAAAAATTGATCAAAGCGTATAGCCTTGAGTGTGCAAAGAGCAAATGTCCATTCCACCCAATTGTAGGCTTTATCAAAATCCAACTTGATGACTATGGCATTCAACCTAGACTCTTGGGCCAATCCACACCCTCTTATACAACTACACTATTAAGGATAAATTAGCCCTGAATGAAAAATGTTTCCTCTAGTTGAAGATTATAAGGTAGGATGCAACAAAATGAAAGATAGGAGCCTTGGAAAAAATATTATATGAAACATTAATTAAATTTTGTAGCGGATACAACCACCCTCCACAATTTTTCCTATGCTTTGATTTTGGAGTCTTCCTTCCTATCCACAGGAGTTCATCTTGCACT
Source organism: Pinus tabuliformis (assembly GCA_031772625.1). Classification (NCBI taxonomy): domain Eukaryota; kingdom Viridiplantae; phylum Streptophyta; class Pinopsida; order Pinales; family Pinaceae; genus Pinus; species Pinus tabuliformis. The sequence goes on along the minus strand of CM062804.1, from coordinate 6,510,490 downwards.
AATCTAGGTATTCATGCTTTGACTAAGACTTATCTTTTCATTTTTTATTATGCTTTCTTTTTTTCATACCTATCTAATATTTCTAACTCACAAGATGATCTCTTGACTTGGATAGTTCTAGGCTTGCCTCCAGAAACTGCGCAATCCTTGAGGGGAAACATCCTTGATGATGGGAATTGCATAGTTCTCACTGGAATTCAGCCTTGAGCTCAGAAATTGTGCAGTCATGGAAGGAATCCCAAAATTGAGCCTAGAAACTGTGCAATCCCTCACTCATCTCAGAAACTACTCAGTGCACTGAGCCGGAAAGTTGCCCAGCTCCCCAGAATTGTGCAATCTTTCCCAACAACGTGCATGGAAAGTTTCCCTAGAAAAGAAATAAAAATAAAGGGAAAAAAGAATCCCTATGAAGTAGGGGTCCATTATTAGTTTCCCAAAGGTGGCACATTGCTATTTTTAGAAGTTTCCACCAAGTGTCATTTTTCCTTGATTTTAGGCACACGCATTATAAACCCTCATTTGCTCAAATCTAGTTAATCGATGCTTCCAAAGCTCATTTTCACATTTCATCTTGGAGATCTAGCATTCTCGAGGAGATCAAGGAACCTTCGGTGGGGTTGTCTTTGCTTTTCCGGGTGAGTTTTTCTTTTGTCATATTTTGTCGCTTTTTGTCGTTTTGCTTGTGTGAGTGTTGTTTTACTTATTTCTCTTCATGGTTGTTGGTGTTTCAACTTATTTTAACTTGTAGAAGTGTTGTTTTAAGTTTTTGTTTGCCTTTCACAAGTGTCGCATCAGTTTTCCTGTTTTTGCTCTCATGGTTGCCATTGCGACGACTCTCCTCACATACTTGATTTTCCTTTTGATTGTTTAGTTTTTGCACTAGATTTGCATTGATTCGCTCTTACTTAGTCATTTTTTCACTCAATCTCACATTGTTATGAAACCAGCTCAAGAAAAGATAGAAAAGATAGATCAACGCCTTAGAATTCAGCCTCTTCGAGGGGGCAACCTCCTTTACATTACATAAATGAACAATTCTTGGATGATTCAAATGACAAAACCTCCTTTCTATATATAGGAGTCTAAGGAGTCACAATATAATCCAGCCGACCTAACAATAATAATATAAAGCCACAAAACAATAGAGGGATTCTATGGGGCACAGAAATAACAATATGGGGGTAATAGGGGCACAACAATATAAATAAGGGGTATAACTACAATAGTAATGGGGTAATCACTAGTATTATAGGGACCCAACATGCCCCTCTCCTTCAAAAAGTGTTGTCCTCAACGCTTGAGTAGTTCTGGATACTTCTGCATAAAATTCTCATCCTCCCATGTGGAATCTTCAGCGGATAAGTTCTTCCACTTGATAAGATACTCTGAAATTGATCGATTTCGTAGCTGTCGAGTTCTTGTTTCTGTGACTGCTTCCGGTTCCAATATAATTTTTCCTTCCTCGTCAAGTTCTGGCAATATTGTTTGAACTGGGAGCTTGTCACCTATAACCTTCTTTAAACATGAAACATGGAAAACTGGGTGCAATCGAGAAGCTGCAGGAAGCTCCAATTTGTATGCCATAGTACCAATCTTTTGCAACACCTTGTACGGACCATAATACTTTGGTGATAATTTATTATCCTTCTTAGCTTGCTTTAGGGACATTTTCTTATATGGTTGTAGCCGTAGGAATACCCAATCACCTACATCAAAACTTCTTTCACTGCGATGTTGATCTGCCTGTTGTTTCATTCTATTTTGTGCCAACACGAGGTTATCCTTTAAGAGTTGGAGGACTTGTTGTTGATGTTCGATGTGATGTTCCACTGCCTGAACCTTAGAATTTTCTCTTAAATATGATGTGATGGATGGTGGTTGATACCCATAAAGTGCCATAAATGGGGTCATTTTTGTTGCTGTATGGAAGGAAGTGTTATACCACCATTCAGCCAGAGGCAACCATTTGACCCATTGTGTCTGTTTATCAGATACAAAGCAACGAAGATATCCTTCCAAACATTTGTTTACTATCTCAGTTTGCCCATCAGATTGAGGATGATAAGATGAGCTATGAGCTAACTGAGTACCAAGACAAGAAAATAATTCTGTCCAAAAATTTCCAGTGAAAATGGGATCTCTGTCACTTACAATAATCTTTGGGTTTCCATGTAGCTTTTGAATTGTTTCCATAAATGCAGTAGAAACTGTACTGGCTTTAAATGGATGTGATAATGCACAAAAGTGTGCATACTTGGTAAGTCTGTCAACTACCACCATGATGACACTCTTTTCCTCAGACTTGGGTAAACCTGTGATAAAATCCATTGAAACCTCCTCCCAACGTTGGCTTGGAATGGATAAAGGTTGTAATAGACCCGGTGTCTTAATTGTTTCAACTTTATTTTGTTGGCAAACCAAACATTCCGCCACAAACTTTTGAATATCTGATTTAAGGCCATCCCAAAAAAATTCCTTCTTAACCCTGTGGTAAGTTTTTAAAAATCCTGAGTGCCCTCCTAAGGGAGAAGTGTGCAATTCCATAAGAATCTTTTGTTTTAGCTGGGAATTCTTACAGAGGTATAAGCGATCTTTGTACCATAACGAATCATTTTGCCAGCTAAATGTATCAGAAGTACTGGAATCTTGTTGTAGCTTTCGAATAAGTGCCCACACTTCTTCGTCATTCTTCCATTCCTCCCTTGCTTCGTTTATCCAATCTGGTTGGATAATAGAAATGGCGCACAACAATGCTTCCACATCCTCATCCTTTCTTGAGAGTGCATCTGCCACCACATTTTGCTTCCCTTTTTTGTAGATGATTTCAAAGTCATAACCCAACATCTTTGTGACCCACTTTTGTTGCTCTTCAGAGGATAATCTTTGTTCTAAAAAGTATTTAAGGCTATCATGATCCGTTTTTACCTTGAAGTGTCTTCCCATTAGGTAGGGTCGCCATTTCTTAAGTGCATGGAGTATTGCCAACATTTCCTTCTCATAAATAGCTTTGCTTAAAAACTTTCCCTTGATTGGACGACTTTCAAAAGCAATGGGTCTTTCATCTTGCATTAGAACAGCACCAATTCCATTTCCTGAAGCATCACATTCCACAATAAAGGTTTTTGTGAAGTCCGGTGTAGCTAAGACCGGTGCTTGGCACATTGCCTCTTTAAGATGTTCAAAGGCCTTTGTTGCTTCCGGAGTCCATGAAAATGCATCTTTCTTCAATAATGTTGTTAGAGGTGCTGCTATTCTCCCATAATTCTTAACAAACTTGCGATAATACCCTGTCAACCCAAGAAATCCTCGCAGATGCTTTATGGATGTGGGGATTTTCCATTCCTTAATGGCTTTAATTTTGCTAGGGTCTACCTTAACTCCTTCATGAGATACAATATGACCCAAATATTCCACCTCTGGACTCCAAAGAAACATTTGGATCTTTTTGCATATAATTGTTTCTCCTCCAATAGTAGCACCCTGTCAACATGTTCAACATGATCCTTCCAAGACTTGCTGTAGATTAGTATATCATCAAAAAATACTAACACAAATTTTCTAAGGAATGGTTTGAAAATTGAATTCATCAAACCTTGAAATGTTGAAGGTGCATTGGTAAGGCCAAAAGGCATGACCAAAAATTCATAATGACCCTCATGAGTTCTAAATGTTGTTTTCGGAATGTCTTCAATCTTCATTCTGATTTGATGATATCCCGAACGAAGATCCAACTTGGTGAAGTAAATTGATCCATGCAATTCATCCAGTAATTCATCAATGACAGGAATGGGGAACTTATCTTTAATAGTGAGCTTGTTGAGCTCCCTATAATCCGGACACATGCGCCATGATCCATCCTTCTTGTGCACCAATACTACTGGAGCAGAGAAAGAACTTTGACTCGGTTGAATTATACCAGCCTCTAGCATTTCTGCAACCATACGTTCAATTTCACTTTTTTGGACATAGGGATATCTGTACGGCCTGATGTTTGGAGGAACACTTCCTGGAATCAGATGAATAGCATGATCATGATCACGCATAGGTGGGAGACCTTTGGGAGTCTCAAATACCTTGGAATGATTGTCCAGGACTTTTTGGAGATCTGGAGAAATAGATGATTCCAATGTGGAAACATCTAGCGAACATAATTGTGCAATTACACCTCTTTGCTCCTTTTTTAGAAGCTTTGTCATACCATTAGAGCTGATTATCTTTCCTGGTTTCCCTGCAATACCCCTTAATTCAACTTCCTTTCCTTCAGTAGAAAATTTGATGAAAAGTTCTTGAAAATTAAAAGCTATTGTACCCAAGGATTGTAGCCATTGGACTCCTAGTACAACATCAGCACCTCCCATTGGAATGGAAAGCATTGGGCTAGTCAATACATATTCTCCCATGGATAGCTTGATATTATGGCACTTTCCAGAGCAATTTATTGTTCCTCCATTTGCAATCATCACTTGACACTCTGGTGCTGGATATAGGAAGCAATTCAATTCTTTTGCTACCCTACAATGAATAAAATTGTGGGTGCTTCCTGAATCAATCAACACTATTACCTTTTTCTTCTTGATTTGTCCTTCTATATTGATGGTTTGAGGAGTGGTAATTCCCTCCAATGCATTACAAGATATGGTCGGATTTATTTGTCTTCATCTAGGCTTTGTTCCTGGAGTATATCCTCTTCTTTTGACCTTTCTTGCTCCTTTTCTTCTTCCTCTTCACAATCTATGTAGAATAATTTCTTCTCAGCACACTTATGACCTTTAGTGTATTTGCTATCACAACTGTAACAAAGCCCTTTTGCTCTTTTTTCTTCCAATTGTTGTGGTGTCAACCTTATAGGTTGTGGAAGACTAGGGGCAACAACACTTCCGTCTTTATAGTTGTGAGTGGTATGCTTCCTGGTTGCCATAATTTTGCTTTCCATTTTTCTTGCTAACCTGAATGCCTTCTCTAATGAATCAGGTTCCCAAAGGCGAACATCATGTTGGATATTATCCTTTAAAGACCCTATGAACACATCAATCCTATGCTCCTCTGGAATATCTTTTACCCTTATGTTCAATTTTTGGAACTCCTCAATGTGCTCCATTATTGAACCCTTTTGTTTGAGACTTATCAATTGGCTAAAAAAAGTGTTGCTTTTTGTATCCTCATAATGTGCTATCAATTCTTCCGTAAAAATTGCCCAAGTGATAAATTGTTTACGAGAACAAAGCCATTGATACCATACAAACTGATTTGGTTCCAAATATACAGTTGCCATACGTACCTTTTGTGTGTTTTGCACATTATTGAGATCGAAGAATTGCTCCATCTGTAATATCCATGTGGCAGGATCCTTGCCATCAAACTTCCTCATATCGATTTTTGGAATATGGTGAGTCTTCGATCCAACATTAGCATCTATGGAATCATGATTAACATTTCTTTTATTCTCATCATGAGTTTCCTTTACTACCCTTTCACCTTAGTGCCCATTTCTTGTAGCAACTTATTCATATTTATCTTCAATTCGTCCATGTCTGTCTTCAAATCTGCCATGTCTCTCTTCAAATCTGTGTTCGAATCATCCATCTTAGCTTCCATGCCCTTTATCTTAGATTCCACGCCATTTATCTTAGCTTCTGTTAGCTTTTGTGAGCGTGACATTTGTTGCACTTGTTCTTGTAATTTTGATATATCATGTAGCATTTCTTCCTCTTCTTCATGAGTCATGCTAGAGCTTTCAGGTTCCTTACTAGGTGTTTGCATTTTCTTTCCTCGGGGCATCAGTTACCGATAATAATGCTTTACTATGCCCTTTGAATTCCTTCAAACCAAGCTTATGCAAAAATTAAAAAAAAAAAACTACACACCTTTTTTCACTTTGTAGAAGCCTGATATTGAATCTGATGTATCTCTGTAATTTCGGATCATTCAGTTCTGAAATTTTGACCTGTAGTAGCCTTCTGAGTCCTCTTTCCAATGCCACAAGTCTGACCCAAATTGGTTTCTCCAAGGAAGAGTTATGCGAAATCTCCCACAGTGACTTGCTTATAGACTAGTTCAGTAGAGAAAACTTGTACGACGTGCCACGAGTCATTGTTTCGACCTATGGATCTGAAAAATGCATACAAGAAACTACAGTCCGTCCTCTTTCTGTACCTTCTTACGAAATTTCAATCCGATCCTCAGAGAGAAAGTTATGACGATTTTCCCCAGGTCACCTGTTTTGAATGTAATTCAGGAGTCTGCAAAAAGACCAACTTCCTCAGATCATATCTCCGAAAATATCGCGCGAAAAGCTCTGAAATTCGGACCCAAGGTTCAGCGCGATTTCTTCTCAAATGGGTTTTTTTGTGACTTCTGAAACGTCACAGAAAAAAATTTATAGCGAAAATTCCACGATGACCTGTTTGGAGCAGCGAAACCCTAGAATCCAAAGCTCTGATACCAAATGTTATGAAACCAGCTCAAGAAAAGATAGAAAAGATAGATCAACGCCTTAGAATTCAGCCTCTTCGAGGGGGAAACCTCCTTTACATTACATAAATGAACAATTCTTGGATGATTCAAATGACAAAACCTCCTTTCTATATATAGGAGTCTAAGGAGTCACAATATAATCCAGCCGACCTAACAATAATAATATAAAGCCACAAAAATAACAATAGAGGGATTCATGTGACCTCCTTGTCTCACTGAAATAGGTTGAGGACTTTCAAACTTTGACCTTCTTCAAGGATTCTTTAGCTTTTATAATATTATCACATCAAACGAAAAAAATTTGCCCGCTCTGCATCCATAGCCATGGAACCCTTCTGACAGGGGTTTGCAGGCCGTCCCACGGCCCTGTAAACCCCACCCACTCCCGTACCTCTCCACCCTGGACCGCCCTCGGTTTCTGTGCGGGCAGCTGGCTCTCCTCTCCCGCGCCCGTGACCCCCACTTTTTCGTTTTAACCCTGCCCTCAGTTTTTACCCTCATTTACCTTGGCACTTTTCCTATTTCTGGTCTCCTGCTCTCTGCTGCATCGGAACGGCGCCCATCCGGATCGGCCGACAGCGCTTCGAAGGCGACGTTTTTACAACGGTTAGCGGGGAGAACGACCTGCTGTTTCATTACCTGCTCGGGCTCTACAGTTTTATTCCGTCTGCTACCGGTGAAACCCCAAGCGGTTATCTGGTATCGAGGAGGGCTATTGACGGTTACCATTTTTTCGAGGGAGGCATAGCGCAGCTGTCGACATGGACTCAGAGGATGTGGATTACTCGGAGTCTCCGCTGGCGGACAGCTCAATCTGGCGGTCCACGTTTTCTTCTTCTGGGGGTATGCACAATGGGAGCCTGTCTGCTGGCTTAGAAAACGTCTCCCCCCCATTGACCCATCACTCCCCTCCGACTTTTTTCCAGGTGAGCCCTCCTCCTGGAACTCCTTCGCAGTCCCCTCCCCGGCTACATTGGGTTTTCTGGCCGATTGCTTACAACCCTCTCCGAACGGAGTTCCTCCCCTACATTCGGATCCTCCCTCCCTTGTCCCTCCACCTGTTATCCAGGCGACGACCCCTTTCCCTCCTGTGACAATCCCCCCCTCCTCGGTTTCAAACCCTCCATCGGCTCCCTCTGCCCCCTCTGGCAGCTATCACACGGTCCCTCCCCTTCCCGAAGCCATCCCCCCCCCTGAATCTACCCCTCTCCCCCCCCCTCCTGTTCCTCCCCCTGTGGGCTCACAGGCTACTGCTATCCCGGGCCGTATGTCCTCCAGGCCTGCCAAGAAGCAACGCTGTCTAAAATCCACTGCGGAGGACGCTTTTCTGAGGCTGGAAGAAGATATTCGTTGGGGGGAAGCCATGGATCTGGCTGACTGCGTCCTAGTGGGTCGGATCAAGGGCAGACATGCATCGGCTGCAAAATTAAAGGAATGGGCGACAGAGATTTGGGGAAAATACCTTGTGGAGATTCCTACGGTCCAGACCTTTGTGCGTGGGTGGTTCGCACTCAAATTTGCACGGGCGGATCACACGAGCTGGGTCCTTTCATCGTTTTGGCATTTTGAAAAGGCCCCGGTCCTCCTCAAGCGATGGACGCCGTTATTCGACCCGGAGACGGAGATCATAGGCATAGGTCCAGTTTGGGTCAGGCTACCAGGCTTGCCGCTGCAGTACTGGTCAGAAGATATCTTTAAGAGGATTGGAAATGCACTTGGCACTTTCATGGAATCAGATAAATCCTATCTAGCATCGGGCTCGATGGCATACGCAAGAATCCTAGTGCACATGGACACCAGAGGAGGGGTGCCGGAAAACATCAACATACATTGGAAATCTTCTTCAAGAACACAGAAGCTTGATTATGAAGGCCTCCCCTACAGATGCAGAAGATGCCACCAGGTGGGTCACCTTTTCAAAGACTGTCCCCTCATTCAGAAGGCCGAGCAGACGGCACCAGGCCAGGACCCGCACACTGCAGAAGGACAGCCAAGCCCCCCTGTGGAAATGGCGCGCAGAACAGACCATATCATCACTTCAGATACGGTGGAGGCTCCCCCTGCCCCTCGTCGCAAGAAGCAAGGCTCAAATTCGGCTCGGCCTCCTTCTCCTCCTCTGACGCGATCCAGAGCTGCGAAGGGTGCGGTCTTCTCCTCGGGTACGTCCTCTCTTTCGTCTGCCTCTGTTTCTCATTTTGCATCTATGTGTTTATCCTCCTCGGGTGTGCCTCCCATCAGAATCCCTCCCCCCTCCTCCCCATCTGCCCTCGACCTCGTAAGGGATACAAACCCTTCCCATCTCCCTTCGTTATACGTATCCTGCCCCATTCCGAAGGCCCCGGGCTTCCCCATCCCCCCTCTTTCCTTCTATCCCCCACATTTCCTTCCCCTCGCCCTCCCCTTCTGTTAACTCCTCTCCTCGGTACTCCACCCGCTCGACCACCAAGCTAAATGTCTCGGATTCCATAGGGCTGGCGGTGGAAGCCCTTATCCTCTCGCCTAAGCAAGGGCGGGGCCGACCTTCTGGTATGTCCATTGCTCGTAAACAAATGGAGGATGAGATCCTTCGTGGCAAACAACAAACTCTCCACAGGGCCCTTAGAGCACAGGACACCCTCCCCCACCCCCCTCCATGAAAATCTTGTCCTTCAATTGTAGAGGGTTGGCCAGCCCCGATAAAAAATCGGCCCTGAAGCGTCTTCTTCTCGCAAACCCTGTGGACATTATCTTCCTTCAAGAGACATTATGTAAAGCAGACACTGCAACCTCCCTTCTAGGTTCATGGCTGCCGGGGTGGTCCTTCACAGCCATCGATGTGTCAGGAAGATCAGGAGGCATTGCTATTGGATTTAAGAACAATTCCATTAACATCAAGAATATATGGGGTGGAGTGGGTTTTCTGGGGGCTGATATTTATGCAAAGGACATGGAGGAAAATCTCAAAATTATAAATGTTTATGGCCCCTGCCAAAACAGAGAACTATTCTGGCAAAAGCTTCTCGGTTCCCCGCTCCTACTAGATGAGAACATTATCTTGGGGGGAGACTTAAATTTCTCTATGGGCTTCTCTGAATCCTGGGGTCACCAGGCGCAAATCGATCCTCTCTCCGATTTTTTCGGACAACTGCTTGAGGATTTTCACTGGATTGACCTCCCCTCCGCAAAAGTCCAATTCACATGGAAGAACAACAGAACAGGGGACCAAAGCCTAGCCAGGAGGCTGGACCGCTTCATCATTAAAGAAGGTCTATGTAACCTACACCCTAGAGCCAGACAATGGGTGGGAAGCGGAGGGATCTCGGACCATAGACCAATATATTTGGAAATGAGTGCAAGACAACAGTCTCAAAAAGCCCCGTTCAAATTCAATGCAACTTGGCTGCGGGATCCCACCTACATCAAACAGATAACGGACTTCTGGAAGGCACATCCGATTCGGGAGGATGAAGACCCAGCCATTGGCTTCGTCAGAAACCTCTCAGAGCTCAAAGTGGTTTCAAGAGATTGGGCAAAATTAAAGAGGCAACAGGATGACCAAACTATTTCTCTAGCGGAACAAGCTATTGAAGCCCTCGAATCAGGCTCAGATGGTACATACTTATCCCCTGATCAGAAGTCCATGTATGAAGACCTCATTAAAAGGAGGACTCAGATACTCAGAGATAGGGAGGACTCCTGGCGACTCAGAAGCAGAGCAATCTGGCTCAAGGAGGGAGACGAGAACACAAAATTTTACCATCGTTTTGCAAATGGACGGAAGGCAATCAACACTATCTGGGAACTACAGGATGAGCATGGATATACGGTGAGCAGGCCTGGAGAACTAGCACACCTCGCCACTTCTCACTTCAGAAATATATACAAGGCCCCAGAACAGGCAAGCCTACTTGAAATCATGAGGGTGGCAGAACTCTTTCCTAGGTTTGTGGATGAGGAGGATGCAGAAGAACTCACAAAAGATATTACATTGGAGGAACTGGAATCCACCATTAAAGGTTTTCAGAAGGATAAAAGCCCGGGACCGGACGGCTGGACCATTGAATTCTACTCAGCCTTCTTCGAGCTGTTGGGGCAGGACATTCTCAACGCTATAAATCATTGCAGCCAAAATGGATCTATCCCCTCAAGTATCAAAGCCACTTTCATAGCCCTTATACCAAAATCAGACAAGCCTGTGTCCTTTGATGACTTTAGACCCATCTCGCTCTGCAATTGCCTCTATAAGATATTGGCCAAAATTCTAGCAAACCGGATCAAGCCCATTCTCTCGGCTAATATATCCTCTGAACAATTCGCTTTTCTCCATCGACGACAGATCCACGAAGCAATTGGTACTGCTCAAGAGCTTCTTCATTCTATGCAGAGCAAAAATCTGAAGGGTATGATCCTCAAGGTGGACCTATCAAAAGCTTTCGATAGGGTAAATCTTTTATACATCAGAATGCTCCTCACCCATCTGGGCTTCCCCTTCCTCTTCATTAAGAGAATAATGAGTTGTATCTCTGATGTCCCGTTCAGCGTCCTCCTCAATGGCTCCCCTTCCCCTTTCTTCACTGCTGAAAGAGGCCTCCGACAAGGGTGCCCACTCTCCCCCCTTCTTTTTCTTCTCATTATGGAAGGATTAAGCAGACTGATAGCATCTGAGCATAGAAGAGGAAGACTAAAAGGGGTAAAAATCTCGGACAACTGCTTCCTTACACATCTACTATTTGTGGATGATGTATTGATCTTTTTAAATGGTAGTATGGCTGACACTTCGGCGCTAAAATATGCTTTTGATCTCTTCCAGAAAGCAACAGGGATGGTTATAAATATACAAAAATCCACCATAACAGAGCTTGGTTGTACTCCTCAAGAGGTCATCTACATTAAAAACCGTTTCCCCTTTCATATCCACCCCATAGAGGAAGGGCTAAAATATCTAGGTTTCAGGGTGAAACATGGAGGATACAAAATAGCTGATTGGATTTGGCTAATCACCAAAGTGGAGAAAAGGATAAATGTCTGGTATAATAGATACCTCACGAGGGCAGGAAGGCTCACTCTTATAAAAGCAGTCTTGGAAGCAACGCCGGTGTACTGGATGTCTCTAGCTTGGATACCAAGAGGGATTTTAACCAGGCTTCAAAAAATTTGTTGCAGATTCTTATGGAAGGGCAACAGACAAGGAAACCTCTTTGCCTGGGTAAAATGGGACACCATAGCTAGACCAAAAAGATGGGGAGGCTGGGGAATAAAGAGACTAGATCTATTTGCAAATGCTCTGGCAGCCAAATTGGGATGGCAACTCCTCACAGCAAATAGTCTCTGGACGAAGGTAGTTATGGAAAAATACATCGCCCCAGAAAGTATATACAGCTGGGTCTGCAGGGAACAAAGAGGAGGTGGAAGGCATTCAATAATATGGAAAGCGGTTTTAAACTCTCTTCCCCTTATCCGAGAGGGCCTCACCTGGAGAATCAGACAAGGAAACTCTGTTAGAGTTGGCATTGACCCCTGGGTTGGCTGTGGAAATATGCACTTACTTCCAGCCCAGCTCCTAACCCACCTCAGGGAACAGGGAGCCACGCAGATTGCTCATATTGCAGACCAGGGAAATTCTACTTTTCTCCACCAGGCTTGGAGGACATCTCAAGACCTGCACATTCCAGAACAGTGGAGACAAACATGGGAGTTATACACGGAGGCGCTCTCACAAGCACAGGTCAGATTAACGGAGGATGAGGACGAAATTGTCTGGGCTCTAGCAAAAAGCGGTTCATACACCCCAAAGGAGGGATATCTGCAGCTCATGCAGCCAATAAAACCAGACAACATGCAGCAATGGTGGAAAACAATCTGGCATCTAAAAGCAGCCCCCAGAACTCGCCTTCTCATGTGGGCAATTCTCTTCAATAAAATACCAACAGGAGCAAACTTAAAAAAGCGGGCTTTTCATGGACCTTTCTGGTGCCATTTATGCAAAAGAAATGACGAAGACACTGAACACCTCTTCCTCACATGCCCGGTTGTCAAAGAGCAGTGGTCTTTACTTGCTACAAAATCCCCCTCTATCCATCTATGGCAGGGCCAATCTATTAGTGCTGCATGGGAAAATTGGCAAGCACAACATTCAGGCAAAGAAAAGAACATACCCCTCCTGATGTGCTGGTCCATCTGGACAGCCAGGAACAGAGCCATCTTTGACCAAAAACCTCCTCTGTGGCCTGTCCTTATTGCACACCTTTTTGCTGACCTTGCTCTCATCCCAGAAGATCCTCCACCTGCTCCCCATAGGACCATCACCCCGGAGATCATAGATAAATCCTTTCCCTGGGCCTATTTTGATGGCTCAGCCCAAGAGGCAGGCTGTGGGGGGGGAGCCCTACTTTACCTGAGAGAAAACCATTTTTTCTCGCTGCAAATACACCTGGGAAGGGGCACAAACAACTATGCTGAGCTCACCACTGCAAAACACCTCATTTCATTTGCACATGAAAAAGGCTGCACAAAACTACAATTGTTTGGAGATTCACAGATTGTCTGCAATTGGCTCACCAGGAAATCATCATGCACTGTTTTCTCTTTGAGACACATTCTGGATGAGGCACTCAGACTAACAGATGCTTTTGAAAAATTTGAATGTCGACATATCTACAGGGAGCGCAACTCTCGGGCGGACTACCTATCCAAGCAAGCAGCGCAGAGGCAAGAAGCGGACTGGCTAATACAAGAAGACCTGGATGGAACCTACTTTCAGCACTACCATAGACCCTTTGATGACCAACAGGCACAAAGGGACACTTAGAACTGAAAGGGGTCCCAATATGCACAAAGTGCTGTTTTTTGTTTTTTCATTTACATGCTATTTAGATAGAACTGTTATTATGGACAGCATCGGTTACGGTGGACTGTTATAGTCACCTTTCTATATTTTTTGTGTCTCCCTTATGGGGGGCAGCACTCTCAGCTGCACAGCACAGCAAACACAGTATATATGTTTTTATTACATAGACAGACTCTTGGACAGATACCTCTCTGAAACTCCCTGCGTGGACCAACAGTTCGGAGAGAGGATGGTTTTTTTGTTATGATCGTACATCTGTGTTTTTTCAGTTTATTTTTGGAACTCTGGACAGTCTCCTTCAGAGTTTATTGAGAGACACACTGTCTCAGTATGCATATGCACAGCATCTACAGAATGTAATTTCTCTTGACTAATAGAAATTACGACTTTTTCCACGGGAAAAAAAAACAATAGAGGGATTCTATGGGGAAAATAAATAAAAATATGGGGGTAATAGGGGCACAACAATATAAATAAGGGGTATAACTACAATAGTAATGGGGTAATCACTAGTATTATAGGGACCCAACACACATCATCATTCATTTTTTCTCATATTTTTCACTTCCATCGGGAAGAAGTCAATTTTTCACTCAATCTCACATCATCATTCATTTTTTCTCGTCTTTTTCACTTCCATCGGGAAGATCCACACTTTCCTTGGCCAAATCTTGTCTTTCCCAACTGGGTACTATGCAATCCTAAGGCTTAAGCCACAAGATTGGCCACTAGAACTGCGCAGTGCACAGTATAGGTTGGCTCCATTTGAACGCTACGTAGTTCTGAGAGTTAGTCGGTCACCTTGGCCACTGAGACTATGCAATGCACAGTCTCTCGCAATCTCTACCCAGGCTAGGACTGTGCATTGTGTAGTCTCAAGCCTTAGGCTTCATCCTTGGCTACTGGGATTGTGCAGTACGCAGTTCCCTCAGTCAACTAGTCTCCCTTGTTGATAAAAATTTCACAATCCTTCTCTCCAGTTTCCCAGTTTGTTGCTTGATCATGCTTTGAAGGTTGATTTTGTTGAAGCTAATATTTGCTTGCCATGAGTGTCCTTTTGTCTCCACAAGTACCACACTTGTGAAGCATTTCTATCTAGTAGTCATTATTACCATGGCACCGAGGAGATTTGATTCAAAAGAGACCACTGAAGGTAGTACTGTGGAAGCAGTTGAGAAAACATTAGTAGAATTTCTAGTGTATGCAGACACTCAATTATTTATAGAAAAGGGATGAACACTAACATGGTAGCAAGTTAGTGAAGATCTTTCGGCAAAGAGCCTTGAGGTATATCTAGAGGAAAATTCTAGAAGCAACACCAACAGAAAGAAACAATATTGTATAGGATAAGGGAAAGAGAAAGGTTGCTGATAGTCCAGAGGGAGAACAAAGGTACAAGATGGAAGTGGATCCAATCCTTATGCAAGAAACTTTGGCAACATAAGCAAAGAGGAAGCAGTGTGGAGGAAGAGAGAAAATAGAGCTTGCAGGAAGCATAACTAAGGGTGCATAAAATAGAACAAGAACTGAACGAGGAACATGAGCCGAGGAGGAAAGAATAGGAAGATAAGCAGAAGTAGGAAGAAGAAGAAAGGAAAGGCACCATATGAGAAGAAATTATGCCAATACATGTTGAAGAGCAAGAATAGAACTAACCAACAACAAATGGAGAGAGAGAACATATGCAGGACCATGAGCTTGCTCAGTTGATTAAATATTTAATTGAAGTTGCGGACATGGAGTTGGGATTGGAGCTAAAGGATGAAGATATTGATCTGATGCTTAGTGCACCACAAGTCATCGTTCAATCTCCATCACCTCCAGCCATAGAGTTAGCCCTGAGTGAGGAAGGGGACATACTTCCCTTTAATGATGATCTAGTAATGGATGTGTACAATCTATCATATAATGAACTTTAGGAGAGAATTGTACAAATGCAGAGAAATAAATTTTCGGATGATCATGCATCACCTGCATTCATTAGGGAAAGGGTGATAATGGCGGACACCATCAAGAATCAAGATGGCATTACCGAAGACAAATTGGTTGTTGTAGGTGCAGTAAGACAAAACACTCAGTATTTGACGACCAAGAATAAGCAATTGACACAGGACTTACAAGCTGCTTGGCAAGAGACATAACAACTCCGCGCAGCAGCACAGAACACAGTCTTTGCATAGGTCTACTTGGACGAAATGAGAGCATTGGTACTTGGTGAAGTATCAACACTTGGAGAGACCATGCAGGACCTCTATGAGGAGCTCATAACCATACACAAGGCAGTTATTCACTTGCATGGATTGTAGCAGAAGAGTAGAGACTTTGTCAAAAGGAATGTATAAATTGCCATTGTCGGCGTGCAAGAATAGACAATGTGATACAAAGTGGCACTACTTACTTTGGTAAAGAAGATGAAGCCGTAGGCAGAGCTGGAGAAAGAAAAAGTTCAAATGTTGATTCAAAACAACAAGCAACTCACCTCATTCATGGGAAGTATTCAGGCCTCATATGTACGGTTATACAATAGTTTGGATTTCATGGTGAAAATACAAAGGATCCCATCATTTGTATTGCTCACCGAAGCCAAAAGCAGACACCAGGTCAGGTAGGATATCGAATAGTACTTGGGGTAGTTGAGATAGATTAACACCAAGGAGGATTTGGAAATGAGCAGATAGAACATGCAAAATTATATTGGTGGTCCTCTCCAGATTAGAACAATGTTGCTCTTGCTCGAGAGGGATGTTAAAACTGGATCCAAGTCATTGTACTCAGATTCCATGGAGGCTAGAGTCCACTTCCAGCCAGACACCATCATGTAGTTTGGGGATTTCATCACACAGTACCGAGCTTGGAACCAATATGTCACCGAGAAGCATCAAGTGGAAGTTGTTGAGCTATATTTTTCCAAACTCAAGCATCATAGTGTTGTGTCTTGTTAGGCTATCAAGTTGTCTCTACCCTATTTTGTCTTATATGGGTAAAAGTGTAAAATGTATTATTATTTGTAATTATGTTGTAAGTGAAATTCCAAGTGCCAATATTGGAATATGAAGATTCATCATGTAATGTAATGAGTATTTTTGTAAAGAAGTTGAAGAGTCATGAGGGTAGTCCAAAGGTCACAAAGGGAAGTTGTATAGTCACCCCCTCTTGTTAGAAATAGAACTTCATAACTCATGTAAAAGGCTTTTGGGAGCCAAGCTTTTGGCTAGGCTTAGGCTTAGAAGGAGCTTGGGAGTATTGTGAAGAGCCTTGGCTTCTCCGTAGCATAAAGCGAGTATACTTCTTTGCAGGAGTAGGTGTTCTTGACTTTAATGTTCCACTATTGGGGCTAGTGGTCCATCAATGGTGTATGCATGAATGAAACTTTCACTTATAATAAAATCAGATCTGACACGATTTCATGCATATGTTGTGAATATAGTAGGACTATTTTGGTTGTATTTGCAATGTATGTTGTTTAACTTACGCTTATGCTTATGAACTATTTCATTTACATTCATATGAATCTTGTTGAATGTGTGTTGTTGCATTAATTCATCACTTTAACTTGTGGATTATTCCACATCTTAGCTTGTGATGTCATTATGCTCGTGTGTTCCTTTCAAGCTATGTACTATTACAGGCTTCCAAGGGGCACACTTCCTTTTCCCTTCGTGTGTTGGAACCTTCATGCATCGCACTTGGCTTTCTGTAGGGTCACACTCTTGCTCTTGCCCAAAGTTAGTATACTTCACTCTACATGTTTTCACAATCAAGGCATAACATTACCACCCACTGTTGGGACTCCTACTCCAAACAGTGTGAGGTCTAGTTGGGGCTTCATATCGGGGAGATCCCCTGAATGTTGGCGGGCCGTCAATAGTAAGGTAATAATTTGTTAATTAGTAAGTAGTTCAATGTACCTCACTTTAGGGATAATTTCGGTGAAACTTTTGTTGATGAGAAGTGCAAGAGACTTTTTCCATACAACAACATTATACAACCTTAGAAATACAAACCCAAAATGACCCTTGTGGCTTTGAAAATATCACATGGTATTTGTATAACCCAATATATTTGTCATTGAACATTTCCATTAGCAGTTCCATCACCTATATGAGGGTCAAGTCCTAGTAAGAAAATTTTTCTTTCTCAAGAGACACTTCCCAATAAGAAGGAATTGGTAAATGCAACTTTGCATGGTTAGAATGCATTCGAGTTGCCTTCAATTGAAAAATAGTGAGATAATGCATAACAAATTCCCACTCAATTGTCTCTTGATTGGTAACTATTCCTAACTCTATCTTCAAAATGCTAATTTTCTTACAAACTTCCTTGATAGTAAGTCATTTGAAGAAGGCCTTTATGGGATAATATGTAGTCTTATGTTGATGGATATGAGACCTAATTTGGGAATATCGAGTCTATTGAATCTTATCAACCTTAAATAATTGTCTTAATTTGGCAACTCATTGTTGAAGGATGCGATCATAGTGAGTAAGTTGAAGATGACAAGATTCCTCTTCAAACTCCTCCTTGAATGCTTATGGCATGAAAGACACACAACTACAATATGCCATCCAAACCCTTGTAAAAATTTCATCATTTGGTTGATGGCACTGTTGAAAAATGCAGCAAGAATTTCTCAATATGATTTTGCCTTGATTAAATTGAGAAAATTCGAATTTCCACATCAACAGACAACTTGGATGATGTTGGAGGAGTTAGAGTTCTATTTTGCATGTGTTATTGCTAATTTTTAGCAATCAAAGTCAGTCATCTCAAGTTGTTTTCAGTTAAACTAGTTCCAACTTTTGGAGGAACTATTGGAAGGTCAATTAAGTGATGGGACTTCAGTCAAACTCAATGATCATGAAATTAACTGATCAATCAACCATTAAATGCTATTTCATTCAGAGAATTTGAGTTACCCAGTTGAGTTGGAGATTCCAAGGCAGTGTAACATCAATTGTAGACTAGTCTTGAGTGTACAATTGTTGCACGCAGTCAGATGGCCAACCTAAAGGAATTGTGCAATTCATTTGAGGAAATTTCCTAAATAATAGGGGATAATTCCTCAAGGAATAATTCAAGTAAATAAGATCTCAAGCCGAGGAAAATTTTGACTAAGTCTGGGTTAGAGGCCTTCAGTGAGCAAAGAGATGGTTGTGCACTTAAAGGGTGAACTCAGTTGAGCAAACCAATTGTAATACATCTCTATTTAATTTGATTGATGCAAGAGGAATTGTGGTTTTTAGTTGATTGTTTTCCCCATATAAAAATGCTTGTTTCATGTGTGTTATTCCTTCTTGCATGTCTGAAATTGTTGTTTTAAATTGTGAAATAATGTCCACAGAGTAGTAGTGTAGATCTGTGGCTTGTGATTTTGATTAAAACTTCATGAGCAGTTGCAAATCTACAACCTAATTTCTACATGGTATCAGAGTTGGATTCACATTAGAGTAGGAAATCGAAGTTGTTTCTCATAGGTTTGAATTTGAAGATCAATGTAGTAGGATTTCTTTAGAGCTGAGAAGATGGCCTTCAATTGACTAAGGCTAGAGTATGCCTTGGAAGACGCCTCTTATTTTGTTGCATGGAAGGACTGCATGGAGTAAATATTGGATGATGATGGATTGCTAGAATACATCAATACAAACGTTACAAAACCTCAAGCATCTGATGCCAAGAACCTTACTCAGTGGAAGAAAGATGTAGCCAAGGTGAGGAGAATAATCTTGGAGGGAATATGAGATCATATTGTCTCGAATCTCCACGGAAAAGAAACTTCATTCGTGATGTGGAAAGAATTGACATAATTGTTCGAGAATAGTAGTGACCACAGGAAGTTGGCCCTCAAGGATAAACTTTGAAGTATAAAGATGTAGAATAATGACACAATTCCGCATTATCTAAGCAAGTTTACACAGTGTCATGATGAAATTGGCGGAGTCAGTGTTAATGTCCCTAAATAAGACTCGATAATATTAGTCCTTTTGGGCCTTCCCAAGAGTTGGCATAGCTATCAAGATTCGGTGAATGGGAGGGATAAACTATCAAGTTGGGAGCACTTATGGTCTGACTCGGTATAGGAGGAATACTAGAGATGAGACTTCATTCAAGGGCGAGGATGAAGAAAAACTTGCATTGGATGGAAAAGAAAAGAAGGGAAAAGGGAAGAAATCCTAATCCAAACCAGAATCCAATCAATGGGGGAAGAAGAAATATTTGTCAAAAATTAAATGCTTCCAATGTTATGAATTCAGGAACTATGCCATGAAGTGTCCACACAACAAGGAAATCAAGAAGACCTCAGGAGGAGAAGCAGGTGAAGCTTTGGATTTACAATTCAAGCTTGAATTTACCTTCATTTCATGCATGGCCAACATAGTGGTGGGGAGCTTGTGGTACTTGGACTCAAGTGCATCATTCCATATGACATGAAATATATATTTTTCTAACGACCTGGAGGAGAAATATGTGCAGATGCACATCGAGATGGGGGATGATGGAAGGTATAGCGTGACTGATATTGGTACAATCAACTTTCAGAGGGAGTCAAGCTCCCCCCTCAATCTCAAGGATGCCATGTTCGTTCTGCACCTAAAGAAAAATCTCATGTTTGTTGCAATTTCAGAAGACCATGGTTATGATGTGATCTTTAGAAAAGAAAGGCATTCTTGAGACACATATCCACCAGATAGGTGAAGCAGATTAGGGTTTGTGTGAAGAACCTTTACAAGCTAGATGTGGAGGATTGTGCTCCATTGAGCACAAAGGTGGAGAAAGTGAAAAGATGTGATGTCGGTGAAATTTCGCATAGAAGACTTGGCCATTTGCATCATGGCACTTTGAGTGGCAAAGGAGTACTTGAGTAGTATGATGTATGGAAAGGATGTATTTTGGGGAAGAACAAAAAATCCACATTCCATGATTGGTAAAACAAAGAACATGCAATCCTTGAAAGGATCCACTCTGATGTTTGTGGACCTTTCTTGACAACGTCCATTGCCAGACACAAATATTTTTTCTTTTTTATTGATGACTTCCTATGAAAGTGCTTCATCTTCTTCACACAGAAGAAGGATGAGACATTCTCTAAGTTTGTAGAATTCAAGGCACTGGTTGAAAAAGAAACGGGCAAGAAGGTGAAGGCTCTCAGGAGTGATAATGGAGGTGAGTATGTGTCGAATGAATTTAATTTTTGTTTTTGTGCAAAAGAAGGAATTATAAGAGAGTTGACATCACCCCACAACCCACAGTAGAATGGGGTGGTTGAGAGGAAGAACCATAGCATTGTTGGTGTAATGAGGGCGATGTTGCATGACCAAGGTCTACCTCTACATTTGTGGGCTAAGGAATGCAACACAAGAGTCTATTTACAGAACCAGAGTCCTCATCAGATTCTTGGCATGATTACACTTGAGGAGGCGTTTTCAGGGAGAAAGTTGGATGTGTCGCACTTCAGGATTTTTGGAGCCTCTATTTACTGCCATGTCTCCAAAGAATCAAGGAAGAAGCTAGAGCCAACAATAGAATTGGCAGTATTTGTGGGTTACACAAAAACTCCTCACAACTACTGTGTGTACTTGTCATCCCTTTGAATGAGAATTGTGCGAAGGGATGTAAAATTTCATGAAGACAAAGTGATGCGGTGGTCTCTTGATAGGGAGCTTCAGATCCCACCAGAAGAGGATCTTTTAGCGCCAAAGGAGGAACCTCGGGAAGTTGTGTAGTAGCCACAATTTGAGCAGCATAGAGTGGAGACAACCACTCAAAAAAACCATCTAGAGAAGGAAGTAAAAGGACCAAGGAAGCTAAGATACTTGTGCAGGATGCGAGGGAGAATATGGGTGCTCCTTCAAATCAACGTAGGAAAAGAAGGTCACCAGATTAGTACACTGGATACATGGATCTAATCAAAGAGTTTGTAGAGACTAAGCCATCCTCATTTGAGGAAGAATTAGAGAAACTAATATGGGTTGATGCAATGGTGTAGGAATATGAATCCATTGTAAAGAACAGTGTTTAGGAAGTGGTCTCAAGACCAACAAATAAATTATTTGTGGTTTCGAGATGGATCTTCAAGGTGAAGCACGCAATAGACATAAGCATAGAAAAGTACAAGGCTAGATTTGTGGCCAAGGGGCACTCTCAAGTTGAGGGGATTGATTATGAGGAGACCTTTTCTCCTGTAGCAAGGTACTCATCCATTAGGCCAATTCTTGCTATGGCTGCATAGATGGGGTGGAATATCCACTAAATGGATGTGAAAACAACATTCCTCAATGGATTTATTGAGGAGGAGGTGTATATCAAGCAACCAAAAGGATTCAAGAATTTTGATTGGGAGTCTCATGTGTGCATACTCAAGAGAGCGTTGTACGATCTCAAACAAGCACCTCGTGCATGGTACACCAGGATCGATAACTATCTCACCAGTTTGGGCTTCACCAAAAGTGAAGTGGATGCAAACCTCTATCATATCTTGGTAGAAGGTAATATATTGAGCATTGTCTTATATGTTGATGATTTGATTTAACTGGTGATGAGTATTTCAGCAGATCTTGCAAGGAGGACCTTGCAAGAGAGTTTGAAATGAAGGACATGGATCTCATGCACTACTTCCTCATATTGGAAGTATGGTAAGGTGATGGGGAATTTTTTTTCTTTGAGGGAAAGTATGCCAACGAGATACTTCATAGGTTCCACTTGGATAGTTTCAAACCCATGGAGACACCTCTAGTGACCAATTGGAGGAAAGAGGTTGCGAATTTAGGTGAGCAAGTGGATGCTACTATTTACCAAAAGTTGGTGGGTTCACTAATATATCTTGTGAACACATGACCAGATATGTGATATGTAGTCAACCAACTGACCAAGCTATGGTTAGGCCAACCAAATTATTTTGGAGGGAATCTAAGCATGTTCTACGGTACCTCAAAGGCACTACCCTGTTTTAACTATGGTACAAACAGAGAGGGGGAGTGAAACTATGTGGTTTCACAAATGCAGATTAGGAGGGGATTCCATCAGACCGAAAGAGTACATCAGGTGGAATTTTTAGTGTTGGGTTCGCAGTTGTTTTCTGGTAAAAGAGGAAGCAAAGATCTATGGAACTTAGGTCAGCAGAAGCAAAATAAATGGTTGCCAGTCAAGCATCATGTGAGGTGATCTAGATGAGAAAGATACTTATTGAATTGTTTGGTCAGATGACGAATCCAACTGTGATCTACTGTGATAATCAGAGTTGTATCAAGCTCTCTAAAAATAATTTTTTTCATGATCGATCCAAGCATATAGATATCCAATATCACCATTTACGGGATTGTGTGTAGAGGCAAATATTGTTGTTGCAGTACATTCCAACAGAGGAATGAGATGATGAGATTTTGACAAAGGCCTTTTCAAGAGGGAAGTTAAGTTCCATAGGTGTAGTATAGGGGTAGTTGATAATCCCTTTCTTGCTGAGAGGGAGTGTTAAAAAATGCAGCAAGAAATTCTCAATTTGATTTTTCCTTGATTAAATTGAGAAAATTCAAATTTCCACATCAACATACAACTTGGATGATGTTAACTTGTGTGACATGGCTTGTGTCACCCATTTTACTCAGTAAATTTGAGTTTAGTTATACATGTGTGATTGCTAATTTGTAGCAATAAAAGTCAGTTATCTCAAGTTGTTTTAGTTAAACTAGTTCCAACTTTTGGAGGAACAAGTGGAAGGTCAATTTAGTAGTAGGACTTTAGTCAAACTCAATGATCATCAACTTAACTGGTCAATCAACCCAAAATAGCTATTGCAAGCACAAAATTCACGTTACCCATTTAAGTTGGAGATTTGAAGGTAATGTAACATCAATTGTAGACAAGTTTTGAGTGTACAGGTGTTGCATGTAGTCAAATGATCAACCTAAAGGAATTGTGCAATTCAACTGAGGATATTTCCTAAATAATTAGGGCTAATTCCTCAAGGAAAAATGTAAGGAAATAGGAGCTCAAGCTGAGGAAAAATCTGACTAAGTCTAGGTTAGAGGCCTTTAGTGAGCAGAGAGATAGGTTGTGCACTTGCAGGGTGAGCTTAGTTGAGAAAAGCAATTGTAATACATCTCTATTTCATTTGAATAATGCAAGAGGCATTGGGGTTTTTAGAAGATTGCTTTCTTGAGATAAAAATGCATGTTGCATGTGTGTTATTCCTTCTTGCATGTCTGAAATTTTTATTCTAAATTGTGAAATAATGTTCGCATAGTAGTAGTGTAGATCTGTATCTTGTGATTTTGATTAAAACTTCATGAGCAATTGCAAATCTACAACCTAATTTCTTCAACCTCCTCCTTGAATGCTTGTGGCATGAAAGCCACATAACTACACGATGTCATCCAAACCCTTTTAATAATTTCATCATTTGGTTGATGGCATCATACGAGGAATTTCAAGGTCTAAAATGGGCCTCCTGAGGAAAATAATAAAAATAGTTAAAATAATAAAATAAGAGTTATGAGTTTTTAAAGGAAAAGAAAGATTTTTTTTTTGGTTTGTCTTCTTATAGGTTTACTCAAATGTCAAGTGTAGGCACCTGTTCCATGTAGAATTAAATTCTGCATCCAATGAGTACCCACTCTACATACTTTTGAGTAGACCCACATTGGGGAAAATTGAATACATGAAAAAAACCTATTATCCTTCCCCTATGAACATGGTAGGAATTTTTGAATATATAAAACATTTTGGATGCAAGCTAGGTGTCAAAGATAGGAAACATTAAGCATGTAACAATATATAGGCATCTTCATTTGGTTGTTACTTAGAAAATATAAAAAATGATGGGGTGGTGGTCAAAGAGAGTGACCTCTCCACAAATTTCACCATCCTACCACCATCATAGTCAAATAGGAAAGTGTTATATTTATACATGATAACTCTTTCTGATTGATTCATAATGATTTTGATAATAGCCCTAAGTTTTAACCAGGTGAACCATAGCTTTGATGAGTTAGTTACTTGATACTTGTGGGGGTTTTAAAGGACAAGGTTGGCCTTGAGGCCATTCTTGGTCAGACACTCTTGTTGTGTTACATGAAGAAGCTTAATCCCGTGTTTTTCATGCTAAAATTTCACATTAGTCTATACACAATTTCTAGCTTATGTTGTGAGGAATTGGGCTAGTCAATCACACTACTTAGCCCTATCTTCAACATCATCGAGTGAATACAAATTAACAAGTTCCAACACCCTACCATCAATATTAAGAAGCACCCACACAACTTAGTTAAACAAGTTCATTTATTGACTAATAATTGTTGATGGTCAGAAAAATTCGTCCACCAAAAACAAGGGATGATTTCTTGATGGCAGTCCCAATTAGACTTTCTCTCATTTGGAGAAGCAATTTCCACTAGTATGTGGACCCGTTTACCACTAAGAAAGTTGCAATCGATTTAATATCAATTCAATTTGGAATAATTAATTCCAATATAACTAAGATCTAACTAAACATAATATATATACTATCTAATAAATATTAGATCTAATTAACTATCATTACCAAGAGAAAATCTCATTGACATCATACATGAGATTTAATATTCTATTATTGAACAAAAAGAAATAGTTCATTTAATCAATAATATGTTTTAGTACTGACACATATATCCTTATTTTTCAGATAAGTAGTCATCTAAAATATTTAATCATATGTACTTGTATCTAGTATCACATTAATTAAAGCATTTAAAATTCCACGAAAAAGAATTATACATGAAATACATGGAAGAACAACAAAATATACAAATCACATAAGTGCAAGAATATCATTCATTATTCAACCAATGAAAACTGCTTCAAAATATGTCTACATTTATCTTCAATTAAAACTCAATATAAATATACAAGTTTCATATTAAGGCTTCTAGCCATAGGTCTTCAATCATTTCTTCAAACTTCATGGCAACATACAAGTATAATTTTCAGATTTTCTATCCCCCATTACATCAAAATATTTTCCTTATAAAGACTCTTGTCTAATTTCTCCATCCAATCATACTCCAATTCATCTATCACGAAAGGGACATATGTTGCTAATTAGTTCCAACTGGAGGGGATTCAAGTTCTTTTTGGTTAAAATAGGTCTCCCATTGACCAAATAAATTTGTCAAATGTGAAATTAGAGGTGGATTTAAGTTATCCAAGCCCATTTCACAGCGACAAATTCTTCTTTCAATTTTAGATTTTTTTTCTACATGTTAAAAAGAAAATAGAAATTAAATTTTTACATTCATAGAAACAGTGACACAATCTTTGATAGCTTCATTGTTCCATGAGTTGATTTGTGATGCTTCATTGTTCCATGAGTTGATTTGTGATCTATTTTCTTTGTTGGATTTTTTACTGCACCATATTTTGTATGAAAAGTAGACATAGTAGAAATTATTTTATAGGTCCAACATATGGAATGTTGTAATCCTCTAGGATAT
Organism: Pinus tabuliformis; assembly: GCA_031772625.1. NCBI lineage: Eukaryota > Viridiplantae > Streptophyta > Pinopsida > Pinales > Pinaceae > Pinus > Pinus tabuliformis. The sequence goes on along the minus strand of CM062804.1, from coordinate 6,484,729 downwards.
CCAAAGAAAAATCCAAGAGAGTAGAACACCATTGATTGGCCTTTTCATTCGAGTCATTAATGTTTGAACCAATAACAACCCAATTATCTAGTGATACTTGAATCTGGAACTTTTCTTTAGTGGAAATTTTAATGATATTCTCTGGTTGTTCTTTTTCGTCCAAGAGCATGATTTAAGCACTTTTATGATCATCCAATTGAAATTTCACTCTATTATAACATTTCACTAGCTCATAATAAAATTGTTGTAAATCATTTAACTTCTTAAAGAGTTACTCTTTATTATCTTTTAAATGTGAATAATAGTTTGTGCTTTTGTTTTGATAACTTCTACATATTTACGTTCTATCTACAACTACTGCGTTTGATTATGAAAGGAAATGATCTATTCTTGAAAAGAATTAGAAGCATCTTCAAATTTAATTTCAATTTGTTTACCCTTGGATTCTATTTCCTTTAAACATTCTTGTTTTAATCTTTCCACTTGTTGTTTATGTTGATCTTTTGTTTTCCAATTTTACCATAAATTTTTCTAAGTTGATTAACATGACTCTAGTGCTATTCTTCTATTGCTAATTTTTTTTATCGCTTAATCTCTTCTTGAATGATGTAACTAGATACTTTTGTTTATGTAGCTCATTGAATAACTCATCGATTGATCAATCATTGGCATTAGAAAATGCGCCTAATCTAGATGATGTTTCTTGTGCTACTTTATTATGTGACTAACTTATTGCATTTGAAACCAAATGTTGTTTGACAAAATCTTCTTCATTAAATCCTACACTTCTCTTTTTGGATCTTCTTCTCATTACTGCTTTCTTTTCATTGCTAAATAAATTGTCTCCCAGTGGAACTATTATTTCCTCAAAGGGTTCTAATTGATCCAAATCCAATATTCTTTGTGTTATGGTCCCACTTCAAGTGGCAAGTGGTGTAATCACAAATGTGGGAGAAATCATTCCATTAGTGTTACTAATAGTTGTTTGAGTTGGGGTGCTCATAGTTATATTTATATCATGTAGTTTGGGAATTTGCACCTTGTATTAATAGTCACTTTCGAAGAACTATTCTTAGGATTGTTTGTTAACTCATATTCATGTAAGTCAATTTTCATGTCTATTGTTTCTTCTCCACTTTGATTTGTTGGAAATCAGGAGGTTTTTAATTTTATCATTAGATTTCTATTACATGATAATTACTTGTGATATTGTTAACATTTTTATTATTATGTTTCTTTCTTCATCAAGAAATTACCATAAAACATGGAGATCACAAAAAACAAGAGAACACAAGATATAGTCTCCAAGCTGAGGAAAAACCCCTCTAAGGGGAAAACCCATAAATTCTCTTCTTATAGAATCATATCAAATGAGATATCCAAGACCCATAACCAAAAATTTCCATCTCTAGATGCCAAGTCAAACCCTCCTTCCCTCCAACAAATTCATTAGCAAAAGACCAACTACAATAGATGAACCAAGATAGATATTCCACAAGTTCTAGCACAAGATGATATCTTGTTTTACAAATTTCAGCTCTCCATATCTTCTCCTCCCTAACTATGATATTTCAGAACAAAAACACCCAAGTGTGCGTGTCGAAATGAGCTCCATCTTCCCTCTATTTATATAGTTCAGAGGGTTGCAAATAAACATGTCATCATGATTCTTGTTTTATATATTGAAGAATCTCTTCATAACTTTGTTCCCGTGGAGGATATTTGTGATCCTTTCTCAGTGACATGATGTCAAGTGTTTCTGCATGAATAGGTTCCAATCCTTCTTCTATGGAGTTGTATTTATCAACTCTTTCTCTTTCTTCAAGAGTCCATATCTGATGTTGATCAATATCATCAAACAAACTCTCCTTCCATCTTCTTTACACACTTTAGAAATTTGTCTTACTCCCTTTGAAGTCATCATTCATTTTGCATTTTTTTTAATTTTTTTTTATCTTCCTATTGCAACAAGGTTATGCATCATCTTTCAATCATCAATGTGTTCTGGAATGAGCTCATTAGTTGGAAGCTTCAACATTATTTTCATCAGGGTCCTTATAGTTCCCTCTTTCCATCATGCTCATCATCATCAAGCATGAGTCTTGCTTTGCTTTAATCTTATGTCCTTCTCATCTTTATTCCTTTATTATGTACTTGCAATTTTCACTAACAAGTACAACCAAGAAAAATATACAAAGACAAGAGAAGTATGGCAATATTGTCAATCTAGGGTTTCCATGGTTTCTCAGAGGGTGTACTTCAAGGGTTCTAATACAAACCATATATTTATTAATCTAAATATTATTAGGGATTTTACTTTTAGCAAAAACATCAACCCTAGGGTCTTAATTTCAAATCCTAGGTTTTACCTATTTCAACCCTTGGTAAGGTTTTACCATATACCCTTAGATTATCTCTTTCAAAAAATGAATATGCAAACCCTAGGTATTATTTCTCCAATGCTAAGGTTTCCTAAGAGGGAACAACCAATTAGGGTAAGGTTTTCACCCTTTTCTATGGCTTTCCAATTCAAGTCACATCTATGGTTTACGAACCCTAAATACCAAAAAAAACTTTAAAAATTAAAATCCACAAACCCTAGATTCTTGTTATGCACAATATTTTGCAAAAATCTAATGCATTTCATCTCAATGTCTAATATGCAGACCCATTATCTATCATAAGCTCAACATGCTTATAACAATTATACATGCCTCATAGACAAAGACCATGTACCCCTGTCTTCCATGATCACCAGAAACTACTTTATTCCAAAGCATTTTGTCCTTCACTTCTTCGCAAGGATTTTAGTCCTTCATCAATTTGTCCAGGGCCAATCATCTTTTAGCAATGATGCTCCATGGTTCACAAGATCATGATTTTGTTTCCTTCCTTATGTCACATGATGATTACAACTATACCACATCCGATTAGTAACATATGTCTCTATATTATTGTCATGGTTGTCATTAAAGTTTCATGCCAAGATTGCCATCATACATCATATATGTCATTGTCTTATTGTTATATGCAGCTCTGCCTTATTGTTGCTGTGAGATCCACATTCCATTGAACATTTTGATACCGCTGAGGTACACAAATCAACGACCCATGCTAAAATAATGCCCAATGTTTTGTCAATGTCGTGTGTTAAGATGCTCGTCTAGAAAGTAATGCCATAAGCATTGATGTGAGTTAGAAAGTAAAAAAATAAGTGGATTTTTTCATAATTTTTATAAATATTACAGTTGAACTATGTCTTATTCGTAACTCTGAGCCATGTCTACACAGTAAGGAGCCACAAGCTAATAGTCGTATGTCACGAGCTTCTGTTGACTAATTTGTGCCATCGTGGAAAAGCAATTACTACAACGTTGTCAACGCATACTTATGACTATATATATATTACAACCACTTCTCATGAATTTTAGAATGTATAGTGCAACACAGAGACTGGATGCTATGCACAAGACCAAGCCATTGTAACTATCGTAACCCTCGCTACTATAAGAAGTAAGTCATATCAGTTGTGTTAAAATGCGAGCCCAATACATTGTGTGAAACATTGGGTAATTAAGTTACACAAGCCACAATGAATCTCACCACTAATCTGATCCTCTAGGGCTTCCACAAAGGCGATTTCAAACCATATGAGCTTTATATAATAAGCAAATCATAGAATAAATATATCGATCTCTTGTAGAGGAGAGCGAATCACTTTGTGATGAGCCTATCAATACTTCTGAGACATAGAGATATCGCTCTGAGTCAATGATTATTGATCTTCAAGCCTCCTTTTCCAACCATAACTTTGATACCATGTTGCAAATTAGGAGGTTTTTTATTTTATCATTAGATTTCAACTTTTCTTTTTATCATTAGAATTCCATTACATGATAATTACTTGTGAGATTGTTAACATTTTTATTATTATGTTTCTTTCTTCATCCAACAATTACCATTACCATAAACATGAAGATCATATAAGACAATAAAACACAAGATATAGTCTCCAAGCCAAAGCAAAACTCCTCCAATGGGAAAGCCCAAAAACTTATCTTCTTATAGAATAAGATCAAATAAGATTAGGAGGTTTTTTAGCTTTATAATTAGATTTCAGCTTTTATTTTTATCATTATATTTCCATTACATGATAATTACTTGTGATATTGTTAGCATTTTTATTATTATGTTTCTTTCTTCATCCAACAATTACCATTACCATAAAACATGAAGATCACATAAGACAATTAAACACAAGATATAGTCCCCAAGCCAAGGAAAAACTTCTCAAATGGGAAAACCCAAAAAAATCTCTTCTTATAGAATCAAATTAAATGAAATATCCAAGACCCATAACCACAAAAAATTCCACCTCTAGATGCCAAGTCAACCCTTCCTTCCTTCCAACAAATTCATCAGTAAGCGACCAACAACAAGAGACGAACCAAGCCAAATCGTCCACAAGTTCTAGCACAAGAAGATATCCTCTTTTATAAATTTCGACTCTCCATATCTTCTCTACCCTATCTGCGATACTTCACCAAAAACATCCAAGTGTGTATGCCCAAATGAGCCTCATCATCCCTCTATTTATATTATTTAGAGGGGTGAAAATATACTTGTCTTTTGTGGCAAGGCCAACTTGTCATGTCGGTTGACTTGGCATTAGAGGGGTTTCTGTCCCAAAATTACATAATTACAATTTTGTTTTTCTTTTACATTCTTTCCAAATAGGACTTTGACCCAAAAACCTAAAAGCATGAAGAACATGCTTGTATAGAAAAATAATGATAAGTTTCCTTTTTCTTTTCTTTTGATTTTTACTTAAAATACATAATGGTATAAATTATGAAGACTGGAACTAGTTACATTCTCCAAAGTGATCCACATCCTACATTTCCAGTGATGATTTCTTACTTTCTTAGTCAGCACTCAACAACCCTTGAGTTGAATTTTCAATACTCTACTCAATACTCTGCAATTAATGTGCATTTTGTGTTGCTTTTGCTTTATCTTTCCCATCCTTCTAAGAGTCATGAACAAAGTTTTATGTGTCTTATTCTTCATTGTTTTTACCCTCATTATCTCCTTTTTCATCCTTTTTCTCCTGATCAATCAGATCACAGTCTTATCTGCTAACAAAAGCAATTAATTTATTACTTTCTTTGAAAAATACCTTTTCCTTTCCTTTTGAAAAGTTGGATTTGTGCTTTTTCATTCTCATTCTCCATAAAGATTCTTATTAAAACATCATCATAATTATTTTCCCTTTTGAAAATACAATCATAAGGATAGCCTTCATGTATATATGATTTTGAATACCTAGCCGATTTCATATTAACAATAACTATATCATCATGATCGTGCATGTAAAAACTTGCACAATATAGTCATACATCTTCTAACATTTTTGCTTCTTCCTATCATGCTTGGGTTTCAATAAAGATCATATGCTAATATTCAAAGGAAAATTTGGCCATAATTTCTTTTACTTTCGAATTAGTGATCTAGTTATATTTGTAGCCATTGTTTGATATGCAATTTCTCTTAATACCAATTTGTCATGTGCATATTTTGGTAGCATGTGAGGGGTTGCAACACATCCAGATCTTCCATTTATTTGATGGTATCTTTAGCTTCTTGAGTAAGCCTCAAAGTTTCTTTATCAAGTAATAAATAATTTAGAGGAGCCATAAAATTGTCATAAATATCATACAAATGATTCTTGCATTCACTATCCTATAGAACAAAGCAATAAACATGAACACGTTTCTACTCAGGTGACCAATTCTACTTCATGAGTGGGAAGGGAGTTATTGCACACATTGCATTATTAAATACGCTGACATAAAGCATCCAACTCCAAACCTTGAAGGGGATTATAAGGTCCTCTTGATCGCTTGCAGGATGTTAATACAAATAAGATTTGTGCCCAGTTGAAGATTTTACCCTTTTTGGCAAGTTGATGAATTGAGGGAATCCATTGTAATTTAAAGTGTCGGGGATCTTTCTCCCCATAAAATTTGCATAGCATTATAGTAGCTAGTTTGTAGGGATTTTTAAACATCTAATTAGGGTACTACCTATTTAGTTTGATTTTGAAAGAGTCAAGGTCATAACACCAATCCTTAATTTAATTATAGCCATATTTGTTTTCCCTGCATCTAACTTTAAATTCTTGCATGAATCATTTATCTAAACAGACACATCAGGAGGGTCTCACTTATACATTCTAGTTATGTCTTTATGTTTGAAGGACCCAACTGCTTGTCTAGCATGGTTAACCATTGTATAAGTTTGAACATTAACATGGGAGATAATCCAATGTACCATGTCATATAAGGTAAAATAATTGTGTTGGATGCAACTTTGTGTAATCCTGTCCTTTTAATGTTAATTGTGATGTTTTCATTTGATCATAATCATCAAGCAACATCTCCAAACTCATTATTTCATGAATTTCTTTCCATTTTAGACAATTCTTTTGCCCAAAATGTTGTATTCCAATTTCTATCCTCATCATATTCTCTGTCTTCATCATATTCTATGTCTTCAAGGTCTTCTATATTTCATTGTTTACCCTTTAAATATAAACCCTCTACTTTTACTTGCTTACTCTTTGCTTTCTTTATCATTTGATCCACAAAAACTAAATTCAAAGAGAAATTATAAAAGTCTTGAACAAAGTTCTAATAATTTCAAACAAATTTAGATATTGAAGAATAGACAAAGAAATTTTCTTAGGATCCAAAAATTATCTCTTGTAGCAAGCTTTAACTTGTTTACCTATTAATAGTTTCTTAGGTTCTTATTGAAGTTCAAGATTACAGAGCATAAATATCTAGTGAAAAGATGAATATTTGGCGAAAAGACTAAGTTATGGTAGTTATTGATTTCGAGGTTATTTCAGTCTACTCACATAATTTTGCATATTGTGAATTAATAGGTATAATTTAAAATTTAAATAATGTCATCACTTGTGTATTTAATATTAAACTAATTGGAAAAACATAATTTAATATATCTCTGCTTAACAAGAATAAATAATATCCCAGTTTTATATTTAAATCAATTCTAGATCTAGATGTTTGGTTTTGAATCGTAAAAAAAGATAAAACTTATTTGGGAAGTGAATGGAAAAATCTAAACGTCAAAATGTTTGCAAAAATAGTTGTTTATCAAAAGACTCAAGTTTGGATACAAAGGTAGGGATCACCATGGAATGTAGAAGTGTTAAGATAAAAATCATATAATGTGTTAAGATTTACGTTACGTCCATACTAAAACACAAATAATTGCTTGGACCTCTTGGATCTAGATATTCGAATATATCTATTGGGTATGTTAGCGCTTGGAATTCACCTAGGCTGAGATAGACAAACTCTCAAGGCTACATCAAACCATTTCACCTCGTAGCTAGCCCTACGAGGTATGAGAAGGCTCTCTCGGGTCAGATTTGATAGATCTTTCAATATGATTAGGCTGACCAATTAAGAATAAAGATTTTAGGCTAGTAAATTGATAGGGGGGTTGATTTAATGATTTTTGGGGTTTTTAATGACGGGGTTTTTCTGGGCTGTATGGGCAAAATCACAGCTTCAAACAGAGAAATATAATGAACAACACAGGTTGACGACTGAGGCAAGGTAGGCAAGGAATTTAGCATCAAATCTAGATTTTTAAATGGGATGGCAAGACTGGTGAGGAGCTAAGGAGGGCAAATAATACTTTGAATCCTCCTTAAACAGAAGAAAACATTGAATGTGAGCAAATTTATAGGAGGAGCATACAATACTATGAATTCCTACCTAAACACTTCCTTTGCTCAACTAGAAACGATCATGAAGTGAAATGAAACACAACAGATTACATATGAAACACAAAAAAACACTTATGCTAAATTAACAAACCACAGGAATCTCAGAAGAGCTGTGAAATTTCATTAAAAATCTCTCTCAAAGACTGTACAAGAAAGCTCTGCTACGCTCCAGCAGCTCCCAGCACTCAGAAAACTCTCCTCTCTCTCCCCTCTCTTTTTACAAAAAATTATTTAATACATTAAATGGCTCAGAAGAAAACTGATCCATGAAAAAATGGAACTGTTTCAACTGGCACAATGAAAAATAGCAAAAGCTACTCATCGATTCCTAAATCTCAGCAGATACATATCTAGCCATTCGTAATTGCCGCTATTCATCTGCATAATCACCTCTGACTGCCTAACCACTTCAGCGTGAAGACCCAAAATGAACTAACTAATTCGATTTCTGTGTTGGGATAGTTATCTGTGTTTAAATTTGGCCTTTGACTTTTATTTTTCCCAAAAAGTCACGGCAAGTGTCTCTGCTGAAGGTCGTTTCCATGCTGCCACATATGTTCCTTATATGAATCGAATGCCTCACATGTTGCAACGCCTGCCACGTTCCTTTTTGCTGTTAGACCAAAATAGCACTTGGAATGTGGAGATCGCCCTTTAACAAGTGCATTGCAGATCAAGCCACGTTACACTTGCCATTTAAATAAAACAACCTTTAAACTAACATTCTGTTGATGATTTGGCTAATTATGAGGCAAAACTGGAGCGCATATCTTTTTGATTTCGGTGGTCTTGAAATAGGAAATTCGTTTCTATTTTTCTGTTGCGGTGGCGTGAATGAGGACCAAGAACACGTTTCAAGTGAAGAAGATGATGAGCAGCAGCATTGACTGAAGATAAAAAATAGGTGAATTGACCCTGTTTTTCTGCTCTGACAGATGTCTTCGTGGTGTTTGGTCCCTTTATCACCAAAAACGCTATGATACAGTGAACTCGGGGGCAAAAATTCATGTTTAATTAATCTCTTTGAAACCAAATAAATCAAGAATTTCTCTTGTCTCCTTCGAAGCACTTCCACGTCTTAGGATCTTATAGACTTTGGGTGTAGTTAGATCTATAATTTTTGAGCCTGCACGTCCAACTGGAAGTTGACCTCCATCAAAAATATAAGCACAATGTTGCCTCAGCTGCTCAAATTCTTGAATACAAACTGTGCTTGGTTGTCCACTTCGATTAGCGCTTGTGAGTGCAAGAGCGATGCCAAAATTACGAGCTACTATCTGGATAAAGTCACATTCTGGTATTCTGATTCCAATAGTATTCACTCCTGGGTTGAGGGATTTCTCAAAAATACTTTCGTTGCCACGGTCTAGCACTAAAGTGACAGGTCCAGGAAGAAAACTACTAAGTAGACCATCCGGTAAATGAGAGGTCACTGCAGAGCGATTAACATCCGACACATCAGCAACACAGATTGCAAGTGGGCTTGTCATACTGCGTCCTTTGATTTCATATATCCTTTGGACTGCTGCTGGAAGCAACGTTACGGTTCCCCTGCTAGAAATATAACTCCCTCCCCATTCATATCTTCATGATAAGAACCAGTTAAAGGATCATATCTGAAGAAAGGGCATTCTATTGGGATTACTTGCTTTAGACATTCAATTGAGCTCCCAATATCACACGTTATATCAGCAATCCCCACAAGGCGATTGAAATTCAATTTCAGCTCTTTCATTTGCTTATTAGTCAACAACCGAGGAAACCGTTTTTCCCAATACATGCAGTTCATTATACATGTGGCGTATGGAGCTATTTTTTCATGGAACACTAGGTAATAAAGTTCTGGGTGTGTGTAATAATCATATTTATCAAACTGCTTTGAAGGATCCTTGAGTGCAACCATATCCTTGGATGTTACAATGCAAGAAAATATTTGAAAATCTTGTCTGGAGAATTTTGATCCCTTTGAAGAGTTTGGTACATTTTTGGTTGACTCAACGAGCTTATGAAGTTCAGATGGATCCACAAAAGTATGAGGTAAAAGGCGTAACATCTCTTGTGCACCCTGTGATACATTTCCTGAACCTGTGAAGACAAAAACCAAAGGAGAGATTGCAGATGGAAGACCTGAAGTAGATATTTCCTCACCAACAGCAATAACTGCAGCCTTAGCAGCACTTAAGAGGAATACATATATGAAGACCCTAACGAGAGAAATGGAGTGGAATATCCAAGATTTAAGAATCTTTCCCCTAGGCCACGTAAGAAGTCTATCATTCCTGTTCTCCCAGCATATGTTCCAAAGGCCAACAATCTTTTTCCATTCTCTCCAACAATAAGCTCATAATCATATAAAGATACCCGCTGACTAAGAACCTTATCAAGTAATGGCATGTTTTTCTGGTTGAGCCTTGTGAGAGTGTGAGAAGAATGCATATGCCCTGTCGGGCAAAATGTTTTCCATCTTGGGTTGTTTGATCCCTAAAATAAGCCCACATTCAGACAAGTCCTCTGAAATTTCACAGCCAACATCTTCATATTAGAAGGCAATCAGCGCACTCATCAACACCACAGCAAAGACTATCAACTGTATCTGATGAAGGAGGGTCAAACTGCTTATTTTGTAGGCAGGGGCTTACAATATGTCTGAATTATTCTTTTCAAGGTTCCTCTTTATTGTCTCCATAAACTATCCAAGCAAGATTGCGAAGACCATAACACATCATTGTCTCTATTTGCAAGTGTTGCATCTTTATAACCATCCGTGTACCATCTTTCAAAATACCACCATGAACTTGTGCAATTGATACTGCTGCAATTGGTATTTTCTCCACATAACTTTTTGCCTCTGATTGCTAATGATATTCTGAATTGTGCTTGTGCAGATAGGAGCTTTGAAGTCGCTGCTGCCTTTTGAAGAGCTGGAGCATAAATTACATAATTTAAATCAATACATTAAATGATTTCTTCTTCAAAACAGGGTTTTGAAGAAGAATCAATCGCTGACATGAGACGGAGTCTAACAGGGTACACATATCAAGTATCCAAAGGATTCATATATTGGTTTTTTCTCCTTTCTAATAAGAATATATAATTTCCTTTAGGAGAATATATCTAAGAAACAAACAGAGGGGTTTTGTAGGTGAATACCATACAAAATTACCCCAACAAAACACAAAAAGTACAACACATAATGCAACTAGGGAATTTGTTTAATAGACTTCATCTGCCATTAGGGAATGATAGCAGGCCCAATTTGGCCATTGATCTTTAATTCACCTGTCTTCAATTTATACCCCTCGTTAGCATACTTGTTTGCTTCTTTGTTGAAGTCTATTAGGAAATGGAAATATTCTTTGGATGGGATATCTTCAACAATTCTTGATTCTTTTCACGATGTCTTCCATAGATTTCTACTTTGGGAGGCAGCGTTTGACTAGATGATGTAAGATTAGGAGAGAATCTCCCATAACCGTAAGTGTGTCCACCTAATGTTCTTTGATTAACAAAATTCCCTAGTAGATACCATATATCTTTGCTTGATTATTTGTCATTTGACTAAGACCCCATGAGTACCTAAACAATTTGTCCTCCTCAGGGCTATAAAGCACCCCTCCCCCTCCTACCACCCCTCATGATCTAGAAATCTATGAAAAAACTCATTAAGAGTTATTGTAGATCCAAATACAAAAGTAAACTAGTTGCAAATTCTGAATTTGAATATAAAATTTGTTTCACTCATTCCTAATGTGGATCAAGATTCCAATGACACCATTTGCATAACAAAATTTTGAGCAAATTTTCTATTGATTTAAACTAAATGCAAGATCTAATGAAAGATACAACAACGAAAGTAAATTGTGCAAAAAATGAAACAAAAAACACACAATAAAAAAATTAACATTGCAAAATCAATAATAGTAAACCATAAAATCAAAGAAAAGTCAAGAAAAAAGTTGGGAGGGGACCATTTATTTTATGATAATTTTCATTAAATAACAAGGTTGTTTTACATGCTACAACAATAATACACGACATGAAATTGAGCAAGATAAGGATGGTTTCCCCCCTTGCCCATCCTCATGCCCAGTATGAAACATGGCAACGAGTGACAACGAACATCTTTGATTCCTCTCATATTGCTACTTCTCATTGGATGAGGAGGGAAAACCCTATTTATAACCAACCCCTCCCCCCACCCCCAAATGAGAAGTAACATCTTGAGAGGAGTCAAACATGTTCCTTACTCATAAGTGAGTTGGTTACCTTTGGAGGTGTTGGCCCATAACCAATTGTGCTCTCAATTGAAAATATTATGAGCAAGATTACCCTTATTTCCTTTCTTTACCATCTAAATTCATTTCTAGCATTAGTTGACGCTGAAACCTTTTGGGTCTAGGAGGCCAAGGTCATAAATAGAATAATATTCAAGGAATCTACTTTTGATAAGAGTGGGAAATCCCTAACCCTATGGCCTAGGATCTAGCAATGGAAGTGGATGTTTAGAAGATTGATATACCTAACAAGTTGTGGAATGAATTTGGAGCCACCCTTAATGTTCTTTGTTTTCTCAAGTCTTAGGACAAGTAACGCTAATGTAGACATGCTTTTCTAGGCAAGGTCTAAACACATATTAAGGCTCGTGGTAAAAGAGTTACCTAAGGGGATTCAACATGTGCTTGAGAAAATCCCATAACTACATTGGGAGGTATTGGATTTCAACCAAGATGACAAAATGAAGCTAAGAATAATCATAAATGAAAAGTGTTCATGGGATCCAACAATACCACTAGGCTATTGCAACACATATAGGAACCACTCATGACCACCTTAATGAAATTATTTTATCCATGAAGACAAATTGGAAAATCCTTTTGTCAATCTTTGAGTGGCCATGCAAAACCCATTTGTAGGGATACCAATCCTCTTTAACCCAAGCATTGATAATAGATTACCTTCAACATGATCCAACAAAGTTTGATACTTTAGCCCATCATAAATCACAAAATATTCATTAACATGAGTTTCAACAACTATTTCATGACAAGGAATCTTAGTATCCTCATGATTTTTTTAGGAAGAACTTGCAACGATGCTTTGGTAGCACCATTGTTGCCACTATTAGGAAATTTAGTGGAAATTTCTTCTAGAGTGATGTTAAGTGGTAGTAGGGCAACCATTTGGCCCTTGCTAGTTTTATGGCAACCAACCTAGAGCTTATAGGTCAATAACTATATCAATTTGAATATAATAATTTTCCAAATACAGTCCATTAACTACAAATATTCTTAGTGCATAGGAGAAAAATATCAACAAGCAATGGCTAATAGATGTGATTATATTATCATCGAGTCAGTAGGGAAGACTTTATATAGAAATGCATGATTGCATTATTTGTACCTATTTGAGGATGTACCTTTGCAATGATAGGATCTTGTATATATACAACATGTTAAATCATATTAGCTATGACAAGAGACTGTATACAATCAATTTGTCTTTCAATTTCAATTTTTACATTACTAGAAAAGACAAAGGAAAAGGTATTAACTCTCCAAGTATTTTATTGTCATCCAACCACTGTCAGTCATTACATCCAATATCGCTTCACCATAACAATATATTATTTTCTCTTATTTGAGTCAACCATGTGAGTTAAATTGTGATGTTGTATATGGTCAAAAGCTCTAAAGGATGTTATTAATTCCTAGCTACATAACAATGGTGCAACAATGTGATGACTTATTAGGTAGAGTGGATGAGGTGGGGAGGTGGAATGCATGACAATTTTTTATGCTAGTCAATAAACGTGACAAGTGAAGCAATAATTGATGTTTTGAATTCATGATGGAGTGGTGAGTTGAGGTTGGTCACATAGAGAAGTGTGTAGTGCTCAACAATCATGTTGACTATGATTAGAATAATTACAAAAAGGAAAAAAATGTAGGTGATGCAAGTAATTGGGAGAGAAAACATGGAAATCATGTATCTTGAAATTTGGGTTATTGAAGAGGAGAAGGGAGTGATGTGGACGTCAAGGATCATTTATGAGGATATGTGCTTAAATCATGGTGATGAATAACTTCTGGTTGATGGAGTTGTTGGTGTGGTTAGTACATGTAGTGTTGATCATGTCTTGACAAGTTAGTAGGAGGGGATACAGACTAATCCAAAATGGCTTAAACTTATTGGTGGTGATAATGATAAATATTAGACCTATTTATTTAGTTGCCAAAAAATTGATATAAAAATATAATAATGATCCATCAAATAAACACACCATGCATATTAACAAGTGCTACATAGTAGCTAGTCTTATCTTAGTTTAAATACAGCTAAATTAAAATATATGTTATTGTTAAATATGCATTTTTTATTATTAATTTGTAAAAATATACACTGATATTTTTTAGCCATGTAATAAAGATTTGAATAAAGTTAATATGATATTTACGGTGACTATTTTGATATGACGTGGATGTGGTTCACTATGCTAGCATGATTCAATTTTAGCATATACTTATTTGTATAGTAATGTATGTTAAGCATGGTTCCACCACAAATTATTATGCGAGATCTTAGAGCTATAAACACTTGTTAAAAATTTTAAGTTGTTTCATGTTACATTACAATTATTAATATTTAGACTCATGTAAAAAAAAAATTGTATAGCAAAGTGTGTTAAGCAACCGAAAATTATTTATGAGGGACCTTAGAGCCATAAACAAGTGTAATTCTTTTTACTTTCGTACATGGACTAATGTACCCAATGTCTCATTTCAGTGATCCCATAAACTAGTTAAAGAGAGCACATTTTTTTTTTTTGACGAAAACGGGTATGGGGTATTTATATTCCTCTTGGGCTGAATGCCAATAATCTGGTTACATAGAGGTCTTCTTTATTCTGATGCGGGTCACATTTGTGTGTGAATATGCATCTTATTCTTACAGAAATATTCTTTGATCTGGTGTTCATGCTTTTAAGCGTTTCCCCCCATTTGAAGATACAAACATATTGCTTTAAAAGAAGACAGTAAATCATTTGATCCTGTATCTTAAGGTATGGGATCCCATGTTTCTTGTTTGTCTTTCTGCTTGGTTCCTATTGAGAGTAGAGTGGCTTTGTTGGCCTCTTTGTCTGCCTCTTTGTTAAAGGCTCTCAGCACATGAAAATAGCTTAATCTCTGGAAGCGTTTTCCAAGCCCCTTGATTCTGGATATCAGTCTAGTGAGCTTGAGATCTGTCACAGTGGTGCTGGAAGCCATTGCATCTATTATGATCTGAGAATCCCCGATAACGTTGGCTGTTTCAACATTTGTGTCTTGGAGGATCTTGAGTCCTTGATATAAAGCAAGAGCTTCAGCTTGCGCGCTGGTTGTATGCCCAAGCCCCCATGCGAAGGAGTGAATTATTTCCCCATTTTGATTTACTATGAACCCTCCTGCGCCAACTTTGCCCGGATTTCCCTTTGCTGCCCCATCAAAGAAAAGAGTATGTCCTGAAAGCGCATTGAGCCATTCTTTAAAGTCGCCTTCAGATTTTCTTATGTGCCAATTTTTATGAGAAGGGACAGCTCTGTTTGCTGGATGGAATTGCAAGCCAATGAGTGTACCCCAGGTGATGTCTTGTTGACTGAGGTTTGAGTCGTCTTTAATGTCAGCTAGGCATTCCCTGAGTTGGCTTTTAGCTTTGCTCTCTAATACCTTGCTGTTCTGTTTTATGTCTCTAAATATTCTTCTATTACGTTCAAGCCAGATTTGCCAGCATATTATCTTTGGAAGAATGTCCCAGGCTGTTTTTACTACCTGATTTTTTGAAGGTTGTCCTGGATAGTTGGTTGTCCATTTTGAAAACAGCTCCACAATGGAGCTTGGCAATAAGAGATTGTGATTCAAATTCTGAACAAAGTATTCCCAGATTCTTTTGGAAAACGAACATTCCAACATAATATGCGCTGCTGTCTTTGATCTTTTTTTGCATAGCGGGCATATAGAAGGCCCCTGTATTCCTTTCCTCCGTAGTATATCGTGGGTGAGTATTTTTCCATGACAGAGCTACCACGCGAAGTGATCTGTCTTCGGCCATGAGGGGGTGCGCCATACTCCATGCCACGGCGCTGGATCTGGAGGAACGTGCGGTTTCTCCATTAATTTTCTGTAGTCGATGGCCATGGTGTAACCTCTGCTTTGCGCTCCCCATCCCTTGCGATCCTGACTTCTCCTCTGCGTGGGGGCCAGGCCATGTAGATGCTCAGTCAACACGGTCCATTCCCTGCGCAGATGATCTGGCACTTCCACTGCTTTCCAGCCCGTCCAGGTTTCGTTATGCCACAACGATATGTCCCATAGCGTGCGCAGGCCATTGTTGTTCATCCACGATCGCAGGTCCCTTGTGACGATTTTATTTTCAAGAGGCTCCCTGTTCATAATGCGATCGGACCAGATGTTTATCCTCCTACCATTCCCGGGGATCCAATATGAATGATCTCTGATTAGGGGGCCTGCTTTGATGCAGAGTTTTAGGAATGATGAATTCTGCTTAATGAGAGGCGAATTCTGAGCCTGAAATTCGTTCTCTAAGCATCTTAATCGGGATCCCTTGAGATAATTTTTCCATAAGGCTAGTTGAGCCCATCCAGATTTGGGCGCAATGATCCTCCAGATGGTCTTTGCTGCCATGGCCACGTTCTGATGACCTATATTTTTGAAGTTTAGGCCACCTTCCATCAACGGCTTGCCAATGGTTTCCCAACTGATAAGGGGGATTTTCCTTTCATTTTGCTTTCCGCCCTTCCAAAAGAACCTGTGCATAAACTCATCCATCTTGCTGAGGATGGTTGAAGGAGCAAGGAGACCTGCAAAGTGGAAAATTGGGAGGCTGGACAGCACAGATTTTACAAGAATTGACTTGCCAGCAGCGTTGAGCCAACGAAAACCCCAGGACTGAATTCTAGATTTGAACTTTTCAAGCTGAGGATGCCAGTCTTTGACTGAGAGTCTTTTGAGGCAGATAGGGAGGCCCAGGTATTTAAAAGTGGTCCAAGAGGATGAAGCAGCAAAATCCAGGCATCTAGAGATAGCAGATAGAGTTCTTGGCGAAGTATTCCAGGAGTAGATATGGCATTTATTCTTGTTAAGGGCGCTGCCAGAAGCCTTGATAGAAACATCTAAGGCAGCTTTGAACTTGGAAGCTGAGGAGAGGGTGGCGCTACCTAACAGCAAGGTATCATCCGCAAATAAGGCGTGGTTTAAGCTTTTGACCCCTCTGGCTATACAAAGGCCATTGATCTCTTGGTCTTGTAATTTTCTCTCTAACAGGAAATTGAGGACAGAGGCTTGAATGAAAAAAAGCAGAGGGGAAAGAGGACATCCCTGCCTGAGGCCTCTCGAGGCTTTGAAAAAATCAGTGGCTCTTCCGTTTACTAGGGGAGCAATCCAAGGCTCTGAGATGCAGGCCCGGACCCACTTTATAAAATTTGCTCCAAAACCAAATTTACACATTACTTTTAATAGAAATCTATGATTGACTCGATCAAAAGCATTTGCTAAGTCTAGTTTGATCACCATACCTTGTTCCTTTCGGTGGAGACTTGAGTGTATTGCCTCCTGAACGAGAGTGTAGTTATCCACGATTTGCCTTCCCTGAATGAAGCCTCCTTGATTTTCCGGAATTATTTTTGGTAGGATGGACTTCAGCCTGTTTGCGATGACCTTGGTAATTAATTTGTACCCAGTGTTACAAAGCGAGATCGGGCGAAATCTGCTGAAGTTGCTGGCTCCTTTTTCCTTTGGAATGAGAGCTAAGAAAGCAGAGTTTGTGCTGCCTCCTATTTTCTGAGAATTTTGAGATTTTTGTACCATTTTAAGAAGATCCTTTTCCACAATCGGCCAGCAAACTTGGAAGAATCTGGCAGAGAAGCCGTCTGGTCCCGGGGCCTTGTCGGGCTCCATGTCAAAGAGGGCTTTTTTAATTTCCTCTTTTGTGATTTTGGCCTCTAGGATCTTGTTCATACGGGGAGAGATTGCTTGAGGAATAATGTCTAGCAGCTCTTGATGAAGAAGATTCTTCTGGTCTTCATAGATTTTGGAAATGCGTGTAGGCTGCTTTATTGATGTCTGCAAATTCCTTGTGCGTGACATTATTTTCCTTGATCTCAGAGATAGTATTGAAACTTTTCCTAGCCTGGGCTTGCTTTTGGAAGAAGCCCGTATTCCTATCTCCAGCTTTCAACCAGAGATTTCTCGATTTTAATCTCCAGTATTCTTCTTCTGCCAAGCAGGCCTTATGATAGTTTTGTTGTAGATGGGTTTCCTGGTCAATCAACTCCTCTGTGATTATGGCGCTCTCCATGCAAGTTTGATGAGAGGCAAGGGAGGATTTGATGACTTTCCTTTCAGTTGTTGGATTTGGGAGAGATTTTTCCCAGCGTTTCAAAACCCTTTTTGTCCTTCTGAGTTTTTCCTCCCAAATGTAAAAAGGTGAGCCATTGACAGGTTGGCTCCTTGATTGTTTGCATGAATAGGGGTTCCTTTACCCAGAGTGGACTGAAGCGGAAAGGAATGGGTCCCAGATCTGGGTGGGCAAGCAGCTCTAGCTTTATCGGCTTGTGGTCCGAGATGCTAAATGGGAGAATGTGCATTCTGGATTCTAGCCCAAGAAGCAGGAAAGAACTTTGGATGAAAAATCTATCTAGCCTGGCAGCGATATGCCCAGGACCTATTCTTTTGTTAGACCATGAAAACTTACCGGTTGAGGGTTTGATGTCTATCAAGTCCCATTCTTGCAGAAGATCCTCCGCCTATTCTCTTGCCAGGTCTCGGACTGTGCTTCCTCCCCTTTTCTCAGATGAGTGGAGAGTGAGATTGAGATCTCCA
This sequence comes from Pinus tabuliformis, assembly GCA_031772625.1. Taxonomy (NCBI): domain Eukaryota; kingdom Viridiplantae; phylum Streptophyta; class Pinopsida; order Pinales; family Pinaceae; genus Pinus; species Pinus tabuliformis. The sequence goes on along the minus strand of CM062804.1, from coordinate 6,466,033 downwards.
ACAATGATTACATTTTCCAGAGTTGTCAGATCTTCCTGTTGTTTTATGGTGTCCCAGCACTCCTTTTTCTCTCTTATGTTGACTGGAGACTATACATTGAAGATAGTGATGGTTTCCTTTGTGTCAAGGTTCTGCATCTTTAACATCAACCAATGAGTGTTGGTTGCTTCAGAGGTGAGTGCATATTTGTTGGAATTCCATAGAGTACCGATTCCTCCTAAGGCACCCCTGGCTGAGTTAGCTCTTGCTTCGCTTTTGGGCCACAACTTTTTGCTTATTTGCAGGAAGAGTTTTTCTTCCATTTTGGTCTCCTGGATGAGAAGTATATCTGGGGCTTCTGTTCTTATTAGGTTTCTTATGCCTTCTTCCTTAACTTTGCTCCCCATACCTCTACAGTTCCAGGAGATAGCTTTCATTATTTATGCTTCTGTTGGGCTCCCTTGGAGCCTTGGGGCTGATTTTTCCCCATTTTGGGCTTTGAGGCCAGGAGCTTTTCCAGCGTTGGTTGGCTGCCCTGTAGCTTATCTTTGTAGGTCTGCTGCTCTCTTTTCTCTTTGTCTGTTTTGCGACCCCTTGCTGATCGTCTCACCGAAGTTTGGGATTCGCCTATTTCTCCTTCTTCTTCTGACTCCTCAGTTTCTTGTTCTTCTTCTTCCTCTTCTTGGAACGTGTCTTTAGGATTCTCAGCTTCTTTGGGGGAAGCTGGAGGTGTGCTTTTCCTTGAGGATTCTGGCTTTTGTATCTCTGCTTCTGGAACATCTTCTGTCGGTTGACTTAGAAGGACAAATTTATTTTCTTGCGTCTTTTTTGTAGGGGGTTTCTGAGTGTTGCTCTGAGGGTTGCCTTTGCCCTGTTGTCCTCCTTGTTTTTGTCCCTTTTGATTGGCTCTGGTTTGCCTTACTTGATTCCAGCCCTCTTCATTTCCTTTCTCTAGCTCTGGGTTGGTCGAACAGTTTCTGGCGAAGTGTCCATACACGTGGCATTTCCTGCATTTGAAAGGCAGTTGTTCATAATCCAAGATCTGCACATGGGACCAGCTGTCGACTTTGATTTTGATTGCTTCTGGTAAGCCTTCTTCTAAGTCTACCTCAACGCAGATCCTGGCACAATCGTACTGGTCCTTGTTGCTTGCCCGATCTATGAATTTTCCTAGGGAGTTGCCGATGTGCTTCAAGGAGTCCTAGTTCCAGCAGTGAACCGACAGATTTGGGAGGCAAACCCATACTGGAACAGCCTTGGGGACATCTACCGCCGGGTCGAAATCCGGTGTCCATTTATTTAGATAGAGGCCCTGAGGGCCCATGAAGTACGGTCCGTTTCTAAAGATCAGGTCTTTGTCTTCTCTGGAGGTAAATTCGAAGAGAAAAAAACCTCGCCCTAGAAAGTATGAGGTAACACTTTGGCTGATCAGAGGTGCCCAGTTCCTGTTGACCCATTGCTCTGTAGTTTTCGGGGATGGACAAAGTCCTGTGAATTGGCCAATGAGTCCCCGATCCGCCAGCGACAAAGCTACCTGCATGGGGGTCTCCGGAGGCAAACAGATCTCTGGAATTTCATCTATTTTCTTGACAAATTTAGAGGCTTCGTTTCTTTTCTTTGGAGGCAAGCCTGCCAGAAGTTGATGGAATGCCTCTGCGGCAGGATCAGAGGGAGGATCATGACCCTGAGTCTCCATCAGGCTTAATGCCGGCCGCCACCGAGGCAGCACAGCAGAGATCTCTCCCTAGCCAGAGGGGCGACAAGCTGTCAAGATCCGAATAGTTCTGGATTCGAAGAGCTGTCTGGATCGGTGAGCTAGATCCGATCAGCTCTGATTTCTTGAGGCAGAGGATGCTAGTCGGTGATAGGCGCAGGGCTTAGAGCCCGCGAGTGCAGATCGAGGAGAGCCGAGACCTGGTCACAAACCCTCGCAGCGCAGTCTTAGCTATTGAATAAAATCAAGAGAGCACATATTTAACAAGTGTTAAAAATGTATATATAATGGTCTTAATGGACATTAATCATCATCATTATAATATATATATATATATATATATATATATATATATATATATATATTATGAGTTGTTTATGTATGAATGTTTTATGAATACATGTTTACGTAGTATATTTTGTGAGTTAATTTATGCCCAAAATATATATGCAACATTAAAGTCCTCAATAGACAATTTGTTGTTACACGAGGAAAAGAGCAGTGCCATTTTTGCCATGAAATCTTAAACATCAAATAAATTATGTCATTGTTTGCGTGTGAAATGGTACGTGAGATGTGCGATTATTTTTAACAAAAAAAAAACTAGAACAAAGGTACTGCATAATTGTAGAGTATATTACTAAATTAGTAGTAAGTTAATTATTAAATTAGAACTTATTTTGTGTGTTATGTATTAAGTTAATTATGGAGTTGTCTTTAGTGCGACTTTTTGGAAGCTTTTGCAGTGGGTTTTTCCAATTAAATTTCTCTAAAATTTGGCAGGAATTTATTGAAATCACAAGTTTAATGGGTAATCTTGTGCAATCGAAGTGCCCTAGGGTTTTCGAGGGTGCTGGATCCATATATACAGTCAAAAAACTAGTTTAAATAACACAAATCAAGATTTCACCTCAAAAATTTCCACCGGATTCTGACACTAGAAAGTCCAAAAAGTCGCACTAAAAACAACTCCGTTAATTATTATTTTAATAATAATAATAATAATAATATTATTAGTATTTAGTGACTAGCATAATTGATAACACGCAGACTCTCGTACTCGCATCACACGAGGTTGATCCTCGATGATTGCCACTATAACCTCTAGGTGCGGCCGCACTACCCCAAGCACGACGCACATGTAAGACAAGGTTTAAACATGTGACTTGCACAACGATACAAACGCCTTAGTAGTGCATACACTAGCCAATAAGTTGCACCCCGGGAGCTACTTTAACATTTATTTTATTTATTAAGTATTAAATTAATTATTCATTTAATATTTTTTATTTATTATAAAAATAATATATTAATAAAATATAAATAATATAGTACTTAGAGAAGATAAAGGGAAAAAAAAATGATTTCTCAATAACAAATATAAAAAAATGTTAATAGATAAGTTAAATTATTAAATGGAATTTCTCATATTAACAAAACCAAATTGATGAAGGAACGTAGAAGAAATAGAGTGAATTGACTAAGCAAGGGCATGTTGATTTGCCACATGTGAAATTTGGAAACAAGGGAAATATGTATAGGCACCATTTGGTCTGTAATTTCCGAAATTGTTATGAATATGTTTATGAATATGTCTATATTGGCATAGGGTAGTCTATATAAGGTAACAATTATTCATCTTCGTGCGTGATAGTTAATGTGTAATGATTGTATATGCACATCGTTAGATCTAAGTGAGTACATTTCTTGTGGGGATCCAATGATGCGCATATACACCTGCTATGTATAGGTTGAATACTTGTTGTTGTCTATACAAATGTGGGTATGGATATATCTTGGAATGTAGGTAATATCTTAAAAGTACCTACAACTCTCATGAGAAAAGAGACAAAGTGGTGATGGTGCATGGAGAAAGTACCTGCTTTGCATGCTATTAATGTGGTGCAAGGATTAAGGTGTATCATTTTTTTATTTGGTAGGGTACAATATATCTGCTATTATATTTTTATATTTATTTTTAAATATGATAGATATCACAAGGTGTAATAAGATTTTATGAATTGGTCACAGGTACATCACCATCATTGTAAGGGTTCATTAATCGAGATAATGAGCAATAACATGTTCAACTTGATAACCAATCAGGTTAAAAATAAATAATTTCAATAATTTTTAAAAAATAATAAATTTCAATTTGCAATGTTAAATTATAGAAAATTTACATTTTTTTATCAAACCTAAATTAATACAAATTTGACCAAAAACTTAATACATTAGTTGATAACAAAAAAAATAAACATTATTTTAATACATGCAAAACTCTTACACGGATAACTTACACTGCCTAATATTTTTATACTTGAAACCATTATAACTATCATACCTAATTCTTTATAACTCAAACCACCAAATTCTTTATAACTTAAAGCATGAGAGGTGAAACCATTATAACTATCATTTTAATTATCAATTGCCTTACCTTATACCGCTTAGATTGTAAATCTGACCCTAACTAACTGTTACCTAATATTTAATGTTAAGGTGTATTTTATTTTATTATATATTTATTTATTTATTTATTTATTGTTACATCACGTTTAGGGAGAGAATCAAAATGCATATTCAAAGAGGGTGTGTTGATCTTATGCACACCCACTTAACATGAGCTCAACATTGAGATAGAGATGGATTTATAATATTTAATGTTAAGGTGTATTTTATTTTATTATATATTTATTTATTTATTTATTGTTACATCACGTTTAGGGAGAGAATCAAAATGCATATTCAAAGAGGGTGTGTTGATCTTATGCACACCCACTTAACATGAGCTCAACATTGAGATAGAGATGGATTTATAATATTTAATGTTAAGGTGTATTTTATTTTATTATATATTTATTTATTTATTTATTGTTACATCACGTTTAGGGAGAGAATCAAAATGCATATTCAAAGAGGGTGTGTTGATCTTATGCACACCCACTTAACATGAGCTCAACATTGAGATAGAGATGGATTTATATCATTTAGTTAAAAAATGTCTAGTCACGAGATTAGAGAAAGGAAAATTATAAATTTGTTAAGAAATTAATAATAATAGATAGTTTAGAGATGGGGAGGTATTTATTTATTTTAATATATAGTGGAAAAAATTGCTAAAACTTAGTTGTCAAATCAACAACGAGGATAGTTATCTTTGATTGTTATTTGTAAATGATGGCTGAATCATCACCGTTGTTCAAGGAAAACCATACCACCTGGAATTAGCTGTTGGTGGTACATAAGGAAGTAGACTTTCACTCCTTCCAGATGCCTCTTGGTCTTGGGCCAATAACATGTTTCCTTATATTCGAGGAAGAGAAGTTCTTACCCAAGCAAAAGCAGTTTTAGGGCATACTTCAAGCTCACTTTAGGGAGGAACATATATATAAGTTTGTGTATATATTTTATTATAATAATTAAAATAATTATTATGATAGTTTTGTTTAATGTTATAATTAAAAGGTTTTTTTGGTTTAAAGAAAATTTTGCAGGGATATGTAAAAGATGTTTCCTTACATTTTTAGATGTCATCTTTTGTAATTTTGTTGGCATAAATTAGTGTGTTGTACTAAGGGGATTTGAATTAGGTACTCATTATCATGGAATTAACTAAATCTCCAACAACATTAATGACAATTAGTTGAGTTAACCTCTTGGGTTTGAGTACCAGATCACTTTTAACCAAAACACTATTAATAACCATCATTATGAATTGTGATTTGTACTGCTAATAAACATTGATTAATTTCCTATAGTAAGAATCCATACACTGGGATCCATTGATGAATTGCATAATGAAGCATAAATAGATATTTGACAAAATTTACAATGGTTTCATCTTCAATGTTGCATTTGGAGTTATTAGAAACTTTATCTCACCCCAAATTAGTCCTCAATAGCATATTGAAAAGCTAAGGATTGCATAAATTGTCTCGTTGTTTGTATTATTGACGAACTAGGTATTGAAGGATGTTTGTTTGGTTTTCCCTATTTGGAATTGTTACTTGCTGCCACTTTAAGTGTAAGTCTTAGGGAGTGGAGTAAGAGGTACTTACCATTTGTTTCAAATCTTCAATATTACTTCTCCACGAAAAAGGGTTGGAAATATAGGATGTTATATTGGCTAGTGTCCCCCTATCATGAGAAGTATGTTCTAGTTCAAAAGGCCAAAGTCAAGGAGAATGGAGATGGCATTGAAATAGGAATATTGGGTTCTTAAGTCATAAATAAAGGTACATTTGGCATTGAGACTAACAACTAGAGCCAACAAAACTAAAACTTTAAGTCAGTGTCTTCTTAAATTTGTGGAGGAATGGTTGTCATATAAGGTCCATTGTGTGTAGGGTATCATATTATTCCTTAATAAATAACAACTCCATGGGAGTGTAAATATTCCTTAAGCTATGTATAGTGTTAATCTTGTTCTAATGGAGTTTATGAATAAACTCAAATCTTTTAACAAATCCAACATAAATATCTTAGGTAGCCCATTTTATAATGGTGGAAGAGCAAATTGGGGTTCCCTTGCCATAGGAAGATTTAGGATCAATGAAGATAATGATTAGAGATTGTTCCTTTTCCATTTGGTTGTGCACTATTATCACCCTTGCACCTTAACTTCATACGCAAACTCCCAAATGGCTTAATGATGATGTTCAACATAGTATTTAGGAAATTATCACTTGCATTCCATAAACTTGGCTCTAAAAATATGATTGGGAAGCATAATGGTGCTGCTCAACATAATATTTGGTTAATTATCACATCCCTTCCATAAATTTTGCTCTAAAACATGATTGGAGAGATTGGGCTTCAGTTCTCTTTCCCTCTTTCCATAGGAAGATTTAGGATCAACCAAGCTAACGATTAGATATTCTTCTTCTTCCATTTTTTTGTGCATTTCCTTTTCCTCTCACCCTCGCATTTTAACGTCATACATTAACTCATCGATGGCTTACGGATGTTGTTCAACATAATATTTGGCCAATTATGACATGCATTCCATTAAATTTTGCTCTAAAAACATGATTGGGGAGCTTGGGCTTGGGTTCTCTTGCATAGGAAGATTTAGGATCAATGAAGACAAGAATAATTAGAGATTGTTCCTTTTCCATTTCTTTGTGTAATGCCTTTTCCTTTCACATTTACATCAGAACTTCATCTACTAACTCACAAATGTCTTAATGATGTTGTTCAACATAATATGTAGCCAATTGTGACATGCATTCTATAAATTTCGCTCTAAAAACATGAATTCCCTTTAAATTAAGGATCTCATTTCTTCTTCTCATCATAAACTTCTTTGCATTAATCTCATTAGAATTTGTAAATCAAGTAGCATATTATATGACACCCATTTTCATGTAGAATTTTAGTTGATCGTTGAACTTTGTGTTTACAAAGATGCGTGTAATGTACATTCAATGTAGGTGGTGGAGTCCCATGGAAGCATGTATATTTATTCACATCTAAACATCACAGTCAACAGAGGTTCTCAGTGCCATCACAACAAATGTTAGTAGTAGGGTCACTACCTCTATTGACACTCTCATGTCATAAGGATCATGGTGTTTTGAGACTTAAATGTTGTTGGAGATCAAACCTCGTAACACATAATAAGAGAACATTTTAAAGTTCAGAATGTCCAAAAAGAAAAGAGTTGGGAGCCATTTGATATATCTAGTTGTATTGTCCTATTTAATAGTCACATATACCCACACAAGTACTAGAAGAGAAAAGATAAGTTGAGTAAATAAGCTCATTCATTCACAACCAATTCAATAGTAGAAAAAACACTACCTTGATAGGTAGACAATGTCATCCCGGAGATCACACTATATTAAGATTTATATGCTAATGTGAACCAAACCTTTCAACCAATGTAAAACAACACACAAGAAATCCTCCATTTGTTGTTTTCTATAAAAACTAGTTCAAACCCTAGTTAAAACAAACCATCCTCACTTTAATATATATCATATATTAAATGCAATAAAATGTGGAAAAGATAAATATTATTGACCAGGTTAAAAGTATAAGGGCATTGAAAATGTAAATATATATTATACAATCATATAATCAACCACGCCGCAACCGACTCAAGTGAACGTGACAGTAACCGATAGCAACTAAATTGAAACTGACAACAACCTGCAACTGGTAATAGGCAAATTCCATACACCTAATTACATTCACAAACTATAAGTACCCAATGGAGTTCACAAAAACAACATTGCGGGCTTTCCTCGTCTTGGTGTTTGAACTGTCTTTCAATCATGGATTGCATCAGAGGCTCCCATGATTTGTATTCTCTCGCAAATTTTCTCTTCCCCGGAGTTGACTCACAGAATTTCTATTACAAATTGATTTGGCTTTCGTATTTCTGCGACCCACAGACCTGAAATTTTGATGATTTGACAGAAATTACAGAGGTATGTAATATTTTTTTAACAATTTTATTGCGTTTTTTGGTAATTTTATTATCGTGTTTGTGTTGGGAAAAGTATTGGGAGTAGCAGAAAACACCAGGGTGGACAATGACATTTGAAAAGAGTGTGCCGGAACTCTTCTGGATTGGTTTTAACTGGAAATTTGAATTAGAAAATGGGGTTTAAAATTCATTGCAGAGCTTTGATATTCGATGTTTGCTGATATTTTTTTGGCAAAAATAATGGGTGGGTTTATTTACTGTTGGATCATTTGGTTGTTTTGTTTTTCCAGAGTGGCAGTTGATCGCACCGACTTAGAATATAGAGCTTGGCATCATAATTCCTTTTAACAGCAGAGGAAGGAAAAGACTAGGGTTCAATGAATTGGGTTTGGGATGAGCTATTGCTCCTCTTCCAAGAAGTGTTTGTTTACCTAATTCACTGGGAAGAGGATTAAAGAGAAAGTGTGTGTTTACCCAGTCCGGTAAGAAGCAAAAGCTTGAATCTGATTATTTGGGCCCAAAATAGGATGAGGGAAATTCGGTCTCGTCAGAATCCGCGAGAGCAAGGCTACTAGAGAAGAGAGAGCCTGCAAGATTTCGCCCAAAGAGACCAAAGAGAATGCCTGTAGAGAAGACGAGAGCATACAACACCTTTCTGGGCATCTTAGTGTTTTCACGCTGAATGCCGTGTATGGAGATGCAGATTATTTGCATCTTGTGATGGAGCTGTGCTCTAGGGGATACCTGATTGATGACATGGCCATAAATGGATGCTACTCAGAATCAGGCTGCAAAACTGATCAAACATTTAATATTGATCATCAAATACTGGCATGAGATGGGTGTTGTCCATTGGGATATTTAACCTGAGAATATGTTCTGAACCTGTACTGCACTGAGCAGCTGAAGTTAGCTGATTTTGGTTTGTCCATGGGGGTTTCTGAAAGGTATTTATTTCTGAACTGCATAGTAATCAAGTTTGACTCTTCTCACTAAACATCTACATAAGGGCATTATCATCCTTACTAAATAATTCAGGAGTTTTGTTTATGTATTTCATTAACAACATTTGTTTGCATTAAAACAGGCATGGAACATATTCTGGTGTCCCCTACATGCTACCTTGATAGGCCTGTTCTTTGGAAAATTTGTTGAAGCAATAAGCCTATCCCAATTGAGTTTTCATTCTGTGAAATTGTAATTGATAGGACTAGCTTGATGGATTCTGTCCTTATGGGTTGAAATGTTTCAAACATCTACACCTTCAAGTAATTGAGGGTATTTGAATCTAGGTGGGGAGTAACAACTTTGAAAATAATATTAATAATTGAAATTAAACTTAATTGACGTCAAATAGTAACCATTCAAATTCAAATTAAACCCAGTTGACAGTAAACACATTTAAATATTATGTAAGTAGATGTGATGCTTATATTGGTTTTGTGACCATATTTTTTTACTACTGCAGGATAGCTTTGGTATTCGGTTTAGACTCTAATGTATAGCTGCAGCCAACCAGGTCATAAAGAAAGAAACATATCGTGCCTGTCAATGGACCTACAAGGAAGAGAAGAACACACTTCACAAATTCAGTTTTAACAGAGAATGGAGAAGATAAATCTTTCTCTGGGCACTGCTGTGTCTACCACTCCAAACCTAACAAAACTTGATATCCAAGCAGCAGGAAATATGATCTTGTAGATGCTCTTGTCGCTGTTATTTCATGGATAAGATATCTGTGCCCAAAAGGAGCAAACTGTGTGTGTGCCTATATGCCCTATTCCTGTGTAGTGGCAATCTATTATAAGGATCTGCTTGTACACAGAATTTGGAAGCATATCGTTGTTCACTGTCACTTATCAACCGTTATCATTTACTGACTGACGGTACTCCATTGATTTTTCAGGTGGCAGTTAAATTTTTGATCATTTCTGCAGCCTGATGCTAAGAGTAGCATCCGTTTTTGGACATGTCATCGATCAGGCGTCCCCTGGAGCATAGCTCCATAACAAGATACTGAGAACTTGCATCTTCATGAATGGCATTCAGCGTGACAACATTAGGGTGACCAGAAAGGTGCTGCATGATCTCGACTTCCACATGAACAATTTCTTTGGTCTTTTTGGGGAAAGTCTTGCAGGTCAGCTCTTCTCCAATAGCCTTGCCTTTTTAGAGTCTGAGCATACCAATTTGCCCTATCCCAATTCTCAGTTCAAATAATAATCTGTTTCAGGCTTTCTCTTTCAGCTGGTCTATCCCAATTCTGAGTCCAAATAATAATCAGTTTCAGGCTTTCACTTTCAGCTCTCTTCCGAGTGAATTAGGTCAATAATCCCTTTTTAGAACGAGGAGCAGTGGCTGCTCCTGTAGGATGGATGGAAATGTATTCGGTCCCTCATTTTTTCTTTTCCTCCTTTGGAAAGAAAGAATAATGTTGCATATACAAGCTGTATGTTCCATGTTAGCATTATTTGCTGTTCTGTTCTCCTTGCCTCTTCCTCAATGAATACATATCAACTATGGAATCTGGAAAGTATTGGACAAAGCTCCGTAATGATTTGAATATTCATCTGAGTGAAGGTGTTTTTATCATATAAAGTTAAAAATGAAGATCCATGGGGAGATTACTGGGAATACTCTTAAAAAATCAGCACTGCATATTTAAATTACAGGTCAAGACAAAGATGAATTCATCAAATTACTTTATAAAACAAAGGAAATTTCTCATTACTTTATAAAACAAAGAAAATTTCTCATTCATATGTACAGGCCACCTCAAGCAAAGAGAAAATATAATTAGAATCAATACTGCAAACCTGATATGATGAAGTGTTATAGTGTTATGATAGCACTGTAAATGTGTTTCTTGTTTTTTAAATACAGGACAAAAGACGGATGAATTTCTCATTCATATTTACAAGCCACCTCAACCGGAGATTCCAGAGAAAGTTGTAAAATAATCAGCACTGAATATTTAAATTACAGGAAAAAAGACATGAACTCATCAAACTACTTTATGAAACAAAGAAAAATTCTCATCTATATTTTCAAGCCACCATAAGCAAAGAGAGAAAATATGATTAGAAACAAAGAAAATTTCTCATCTATATTTACAAGCCACCTCAAGCAAAGAGAGAGAAAATATGATTAGAATTAACAATGCAGATCTGATATGATGAAGATAAAATATTGTAAATGTTACAATGAAGATAAAATAGTGCAAATGTTTTTCTTTTAAACTGGAACAAGAATTTGGGCTACTTGACAAAAAACAATTTCATAAATCTTATGAATAAGACAATTAAAACATCTCTGAAGACTTGGAAAATGAATGGTTAACCAAAAAACTTGAACCAAAATTAAAATCTTTTACAAAATTACATTTCATCTTGTTTCATTTTTTTTCCTGGCATGAAAGGTTCATGAAATTTTTTTTTTATATTTTTCAATGTATTTATTCCCAGTTTTCTATATTTTATTCTTCACTGTATTTTTTCCACATGCCAAGCATGAAGCTACATTTGGCATCATATAGGATTCTGTGTAAAAGGAGAAAAGAACAATCTTAATTCGTATTCTGTGAAAAGGAAAAGAGAACTGTATAGGAAGAGGTTGTAAAAGGAGAAAAGAACAATCTTAATTCGTATTCTGTGAAAGGGAAAAGAGAACAGTATAGGAAGAGGTTAAGAAACTTGAATAGAACATTGATTTTGTAATCAATTTATAACTCTATTGTATTTTGCACGTGTGAGTGCATGATATGTTGGTCGGGGCGGTTGGTTTGATCAGCCCCCGACCATGTTCGAATCCTGCGGGAGCTGCGCGATGCAGCATATTTGTATTGGTGACGACTCTGCTCGCTTCGGCGATATTTGTACCAGTGATGATGTGGATATTTGTACCAGTGATGATTGTATATATATATACTCCTTCCGCGATATGATGTATGATGCTTCTTCAGCGGGGATTCTTCCCCCACTGAAAAAACTCTAGTGTATTTTAAAAAATGAGCTTTGAAAGATTTATTTAAAATAAAGGTTATTTAAACAGTTTTTAAATAGAATATTTAATTTTGTAATCCAATTTGTATTTATAACACAAATTTTTAAGATGCAAGTGTTAATTCATATTGAAAGGGGTTTTAAATAGAATATTTAATTTTGTAATCCAATATGTATTTGTAACACAAATTTTTAAGATGTAAATGTTAATTCATATTGAAAGGTTTTTATAAATAGAATATTTAATTTTGTAATCCAATTATTTATAACATAATTTTTTTTTAAGATGTAAGTGTTAATTCATATTGAAAGGTTGTATAAATATTAATTTATATTGAGTAACTTAATTTATGGTTGGAGTAGGGTTAATAAATATTAATTTACATTGAGTAATCTAAATATTCATTTGGAATATATAGAATTTCATTATTTGATTTTATTATTTAATTCATAATATATCGAGTTTAAAAATCTATTTGGTAATAAAAGTCAATTCATAAATGTCAAATATTTCTTATCAAAAGATTAATCTATATTTAATTATAAATATTTCAGTAACAAAAGATTAATCCATATCTAAGTCATTAGGTTTGTTCAATCTTAATCTCAAAAATTTCAAAAAAAAATAATTACAATGTAGTGTGATAAGGTTAATAGTGCCTATTCCTACAAACAATAAGTCTCATTGAGTCTAAATATCATTGTTTTAATACATAGATTTGTATTTATAAGCATATTGATTCCAAAGCGCCAATATCATTGTTTTAATACATAGATTTGTATTTATAAGCATATTGATTCCAAAGCGCCACTTCATAGTCAAAGCTAGTTCATAGGTGTAAAAGATTTCCATGTTAAAAGTTTAATTTAATAAAAAAATATATTGATTGTAAAAATATATTGAAAGGTTGTATAAGGATTAATTTATATTTAATGTAAATATTTGAGTAAATATATATTTTATTTTGAAAATCTAATTTATAATTTTATTGAATTCAAAAGTTTTGAGGGCTAGTTTAGTTTGTTAAATTACTTCTTTTATTAAGAGGTTTGTTGACTCTTGAGATTAGGTTTAATATTAGGTTTAATTCTTTAATATTAGGTTTAATTCTCTCGACACTCGCGATTAGGTTTAATTCTCTTAGGTTTAATTCTCTTGACACTCGCGATTAGGCGATTAGGTTTAATTCTCTTAACACTCTCGCAATTAGGTTTAATATTAGGTTTAAGGTAGGAAGTATTTGTTTTGGGTAGATATATTTGATACAACTATTTTGTTTAGGCGATTAGGTTTAATTCTCTTGACACTCTCGCAATTAGGTTTAATATTAGGTTTAAGGTAGGAAGTATTTGTTTTGGGTAGATATATTTGATACAACTATTTTGTTTAATTCTCTTGATATGGATGTGAGGTTGAGTTGGTAGGAAGTAATTGTTTTGGGTAGATATATTTGATACAACTATTTTGTGAGATCACTAATTGTTGGAACCATAAACCACATAAAATAAATAAAAAGAAGAATATATATATATATATATATATATATATATATATATAACTCAAAAAAACTACTAAGGAAATAAATTTCCATGCCTAGCATTTTTTTTTTGTATAAATATTTTCATGCCAAGTTTGTAGAAGGATTAATTCATATTGAATTGAAATATAGTGTCAAAGCTATTTTTGGATGTTTTTAAGGTTTTAGAGTAAATTTTGATTAAAACTTATAAAAAAAAAGAAAAGAAAGAATGAAAGAATGAATTTTTGGAACCACAAACCACATAAAATAAATAAAAAGAAGAATATATATAATCCAATTTTTTTTGTATAAATATTTTCATGTCAAGGTTGTAGAAGGATTAATTCATATTGAGTTGAAATAGAGTGTAAAAGTTATTTTTGGATGTTTTAAAGGTTTTAGACTAAATTTTGATTAAAATTTAAAAAAATGAATTTTTGGAACCATTGATGTGACCTAGCCCACTCTTCCACGTAACCTTGGTTATCCACTTGTTTGGGATTAACGATGTTGGAGGATTTGGTTTGTTGTTTTGGCGGTTGATTGCAAATATGAGTATTGGATATTTTTATTGGAGTTTGTAAACATTAATGGGGCTCGTAAATGCCAACCTACCGGTACCCAGCCTCGGGCTTTGTCCTCCTGTTTGATCTTTTACGCAAAATCTTTATGCTTCCCAGTCTTTGTGTGGGTTCTGCTCTATTATGGAAACTCTGCAAGGGTTCCTGTCAAAGTGTTTGGTCTCGTTCTTGCGCTTATGGCAAACTCTAGCTTTGGGCATGGTTGCGAATGAATGTTGGTCTTCCGAACTTGCTTGTGCTATTTGCAAGGATTTTCCCTATTGCATGAACTTGTCTCGGCTCTGGAGGTTAGTCTGCTCGAATTCTTTTACACTGAGTTCTTTCTTTTGTTTAGACTCAATATCTGGTCTTTCAGGCCATTGGTTGTTTTTTTACTGTCGTTGTTGGTACTCTTTACTTCTGCTATGGTGCAAAAGTCGATTTAAGTTCTGGTTCTGATGTGCACAGGTGACGACACAATGATTCTCTCGGCTACAAATCAGGTAACTTGTCCCTCCGTGCTTTATACTTGCCCTCTTCTGGTGTAGTAACTGACCAACGCCTGCTCCTCTTATCTCAGGCTTCTTTTGGTTGTCTGCGGCTCTGTTTCGTGAGATTCTTGGTCCGGTCGTGCCCAGGTATGCTACGCTTTCCCTTTGCTTTTGTTATGTCTCGGTTCAGGTAACATTGTGCAATATATGCTAACTGTGGCTCATTTGGTTTGTACAGGTCAAGGGTTCGACCCGGGGTGCGAAGACTTAACACAATTCGGTCTCCAAGCTAGACAACCCTCTGCTGGTAGGCTCTGTCTTCCACAGTTTGTCAACTTGCAGTTAGGGTTTCTTTTTGTTTCTGTGGTATTTGCCCCTCGCTATCCAGTTGCTGTGTACAAATTGGGTCGTTCTCATGACTTAGGCTTGAGTCTGGTTTTAGTTACGGTTCTGGTCTGGCTGTCTGGTTGAGGTTGAGGGTTTCCTTGACATCAAACCCTGGACTAGGGTTTGTCCGTTCTATCAGACGTTGTGTACTTGATTTGTTTTGGACAATGTAATACTTAATTTGCATGGAACAACAGCAATGTAAATATAAATTATCTGTCTCTGTTTGCTTACGAAAAAGTGTGAAAGTTTGTCCAAAAATTACCTCTGTTGCAATTTGTTTCTCCGGTGCTTTGTTTCTGTATTCTCTTTGATTGATTCGCTGTATGTCACCCTTCTAGTTGTGAATTCAATTTGCTTGCCCGTTTGCTCTGGTTATGGGATTTATATGCGTGTTACAATGTTGCTTTCTGTTAAGAGAGGAATAAAAAACACAACCTACAGTAGTAGGCCCGTACTCTGTCTGTTATCACTGAATTCAACTAGTTAATTGATAAAACATAATGGCACAACACGTAGGCAATGATACAGATGGACGATAGGAAGAAATTTACATTCTGTCTTTTTTTATTTTTTGTATCTGGAAATGCTGAACCTTTTACATGTGTTCCATTGTTCCATTTATATATATCTTTGTTTACAGTTAATGAAACTGTAGTTACTTTCGATTATAGGCAATATAGTTGTATAACTAGAAATTTACATTCTGCCTTTTTTTATTTCTCGTATCTGGAAATGCTGAACCTTTTACATGTGTTCCATTGTTCCATTTATACATCTTCGTTTACAGTTAATGAAACTGTAGTTACTTTCGGTTATAGGCAATATAGTTGTATAACTACTAGCTTCTCGGTTCTCTTTTCATGACAAGATTTACATTTAGACATTTTTGTCTTTTCTTTTTAAGTTGACAGAACAATTACTAATCTGTAATCTGTTACATTTAGACATTTTTGTCTTTTCTTTTTAAGTTGACAGAACAATTACTAATTTGTTGTTTATTAAGGTCAGATACATAACAACCCTAACCAACCAACTAACTTTTGACTAATACAACAATTAAGAGAAAAAAACGAAATTCTACCAATCTGTTACATTTAGACATTTTTGTCTTTTCTTTTTAAGTTGACAAAACAATTACTAATTTGCTGTTTATTAAGGTCAGATACGTAACAACCCTAACCAACCAACTAACTTTTGACTAATACAACAATTAAGAGAAAAAAACGAAATTCTACCTCCTGCTTTGATAAACTAAACATGAAAGACAATCCAAATGCTAAATCAACTTTCCAACCTGGCAGAGACATCACCCGGTCATGGCGCCCTAGCTGGATGCTCCTGCATCAGGCTCCCGGGGCAAAAAGAAATCATGGCTCCGGTCCATGAGCTTCTCGATTGAAGAACTTGTCTGCTCAATCTGCTTGGCATCAAGCCACAAACTGTCCTCAATAGGACGGTTCTTCCACTTGACCAGGTATTGCAGATACTCCTTCCGCTGAGTTCGTTTGGCCACCTGAGTGTCGAGAATGCTCTCGATCTTGGGAGGTTGAACGTAAGGCATCTGTCTCTTCCAAGCTTCTCCTCCATCCTGGGTATTCCATGTAGGCCGCGTGGTTCCATCTTCTTCCTTTTCTTCTGGGTCAGCTGTGTAGGGGAACAGGTCTGCTACATTGAAGATGGGTGAAATGCTTATCCCTGGTGGCAACTGTAACTCATAGGTATTCGCTGAAAATTTCCAGAGGATTTTGCAGGGTCCTATCTTCTTGTACTTTAACTTATTGTATGTACCCTTAGGGAAGCGTTCTTTGCGCAAATGCGCGAGGAATTCATCCCCCACGTTAAACTGTACTTCCCTTCTGTTATCTCAAAATCAAGCACTGGAAGGCTGCAACCCAGGGAGACTTCAAGTAACTATTTCACACCAATCTTTTGACTAAAGCTTAACCTCCTTAGCCTGAGAGGGCTCTCTCAAAGGATTATTGATTTTGACTATTAATAAGATGGCTAACTCTTGTGAATAACATTGACAAATAATGAAGGCTGGACAAACATTACATAAGTTTCCATTAGGCCTATGGAGTCAAACATACTACAGCAAACAATGATGATGCCTTACATAGAAGTCAGGGCATTTAGCATTTGGATGTTCAGAATACCACTTATATAAAACCACAGTTTACAAAGACATACAGGAAGTCAGAGCATGATCAATGAATTCTGAGTGATTATGCATTTGTACAACTGTAAAAGAAAACTAAAGAAAATATACCATCACACATTCTGAACAAGAAAATCCCTTATGAATCCTGAGAAGTAAAACAGTCATTTATATTACTGAACTCTGTTTTTACATAAGCCAAAACAGTCCTCTGTTTTATAAAATATCCAACCCCTATTCTTTTTCTGTTTCAGCTATATATAGAGTGCTTATTCTACCTGATTCAATTTAATTTTCTCTGAGTTTTCCAGTTCTTGTATAATATTTCCTCAAATGCTGGAAGTACTCGGGGTAAATTTCAAGGTTGCAGTGACCACCTCCATTGACCCACAAAGGTTCATACGGTTTTGTAGATAGCTTGTATAGAGCCTTGTATAGAGCCTTTCCATGTGACATGTCGACTATATCATCGTCTGTTCCATGTATACCGAAACCTCACTGCCTGTTCGACTAGCAAGTAACGCTAGGCATGACTGCACATTTTTTCTCACAATAAGTGTCGCATTTGGATTGAAAAGCTCTGCAGCAAGAAAATCCACA
This sequence comes from Pinus tabuliformis, assembly GCA_031772625.1. Lineage (NCBI taxonomy): Eukaryota > Viridiplantae > Streptophyta > Pinopsida > Pinales > Pinaceae > Pinus > Pinus tabuliformis. The sequence goes on along the minus strand of CM062804.1, from coordinate 6,448,184 downwards.
ACTCCTTGAAAACTCTGTTTTCGATGTTCACATATTGAGCCCTTTCAAACTACCCAAATTCCATTGGCAAGAAACTCCTGCTAAGGGCTCTCTAAAAGCACAATTAATGTGTACATTTTGATGTGAATGTCCATTTGATATCAAGTTATCTCTACGACCATCAATCCACAAAACTGCACGCATCTGAGGCAGGTTATCTGCACCTTTCTGATCTGGGTGAATCTTAACACCACTACTTGGCTCTAGATATTCCAATGAAGTTTCCAATTCGGTCTCAATACAGTCAACTTGAATACTTCGCTAGCATAATACAGATGATATTACCATTGCCCCACCTAGAATTCTATGTGTCACTTTGATGTTAAGTTCACTACCCAAAAACTGAACCAAGGGTGGGCCTTGGATCTCCATTTGGCCAGGGACCGACTCTAGGAACTTCAGATGAAGATCATCAACAGAAAGACTAACAACAGTATCACTGGGAACCATTTCAACGAAGCTACCAAATGATCCAGTCTTATCCAATTCTTTGTTTCCATTCCTTTGTTGCATACTTTCACCTGTGCTTCTTTCTTTACCTCGACTTCCAATTCTTGATATTTCCTCACCCACCTTCCCCATATATGCATATAATTTCAAGACGAATAATAGTTGCTCTACAGAAGTGTTTGAGGTGAACCTTTTACATGCTACACCCATCCTGACCACACCACCTGGAGGTGGTACTGTAACCCAGGGACTACCATCCGCCGTCACCATTGCTCCTTCTATGCCAGGTTCATGCAATTCAACACAATTCCACAAGCCTGACGTCCAATCATGAGGACTTTTACTCTGAGCTAAATCATCAAAGCTTCCCGTCTCTAGAGATAAACTCAAGTGTGTTGTCCGCAAAAACCATTTTCTTTGACTGGAATCAATAGGATGGCCCTTCCATAAAGAAAAGCAAGCTGGATCTTTTTCAAGATTGAGAAGTTCAAATGACAAATATGGTGACTATGTAAAAATCAATCTTTCAACATGAAGTCTTGTCCCTGTGAAGCAGTTATCAACAATATTGCAAATGTCTTGATCTAGCTTTGCTGCATCTACCGGAATTGTAAGGTCAATCTCCTTGAGACTGAAGTAAAGGGCGTTCACCGAAGTATCAGGTAAAACATCACCAGGATTTACCACAATGCCATCAGCCACAAAAGAAGTAATTCTTAAGCATGATTCCTCTTGAAGATTAATCTTAATGGGCTGCAACTGAACAACTGTTTGTGATGGACCAAAAGGCTCTTGTGTGGCTCTAAACACTGCAGTGTCAATAGTAGTAAGCACCATTCGGGCAGGAACCTTATCATCAGGTGGAAGTAAATTAGAAAAATACCTCACAAACGACCCAAAGTAATTGACCTGATCTATTGTTTGATTTGCTCCTGTATCGTGTAGTTCTGGAGGGCGATCTGCTGTTCATTTGCAATAGGTTGTTCAATGCTACACTTTGATTTTGATATCTGATAAAATTTCAATCTTTCCCCAGAGGGATTTGGCAACAGTGGTGGATGCAAAGCATAAAAGTCACCAATGGAAGCAGCCAGAGACTCAAAACACTCCTTCTCTTCATCCCACTCAACGTTATTTGCCAAAGTCCTGGAGTAACTCCTTCACCTGTAATATTTCCCTTCAGATTCAGAACTGATGACAAGCATACACGCAGGAGCTTGAGAACATGCCACCTGTAAAATGCATCTATCCCAGAGCTATTTTGCATGACAGTTGCTATGGATTCGAACAAATCCCCAATTTTGTAGCGCAGCCTAAAACATGTTGCGCTGCGAAACTACAAAAAGGCTTTATACGCTTTACCATCAAACAAATGTAGGACATTTGGCATTGGAATTTTGTCAGTGATAACACCTTCTCTTCAAATCTGCTTGTTGTTTATACTTTAGGCTGTTGTCCTACAATTTAATTTTTACCTGTTCATGCAAATCTCTCATTGCGTTAGTGAAATCTTCTCCATCTGCGCTTCGCCTTTCTTGCAATCCAAGATCCTGCAACTCATGCACTCCGTGAGGATGCATGCCGTATAGGATTTGAAATGGGCTGAAGCCCGTGCTGTGGTTAGGCGAGTCGTTATAAGCGAACTCTACCTGTGCAAGCACTCGATCCCACATCCATGAATTCTCTCCAACCAGGCTTCGTAGCAGGTTTCCTAGACTCTTGTTTACAACCTCTGTTTGTCCGTCGGTTTGTGGGTGATAAGCAGAACTGTAACTCAGCTGTGTGTCCATTTTCTTCCACAGGGTACACCAAAAGTGTCTCGTGAACTTCACATCCCTGTCCGAAAGGATAGACTTAGGCAACCCATGTAACCTGACAATCTCTGTGAAAAACAAGTGGGCCACGTGAGTGGCATCACTGGTTTTTCTGCAAGGGATAAAATGCGCCATTTTTGAGAATCTGTCCACTACTACCATCACCGAGTCGTAACCTCGCTGTGTCTTAGGTAGACCTAAGACAAAGTCCAAGCTGACTGAGTCCCATGGTCTGCCTGGAACAGGTAATGGTGTGTACAGTCCCGTGTTTTGATTGTGACCCTTCGCCAATTGGCACACTTTACATCTGACCACAAATCACTGTACATCCCTCCGCATCTTTGGCCAAAAGTAGAAATGACTGAGCTGCTCGAGTGTCTTGTCCATGCCGAAATGTTCGGCCAGACCTCCACTATGCTTCTCCCGAATAATATTCTCTCTCATCGAGCAGTCAGGTATGCATAGCTGTCCTCCCTTAAACAACAGTTTCTCTTGTAGGTTGTAGTCCAACCATGGGCTGTTATCTCTCACCAAGGGATTCTGACATGCCTCATAGGCCTCCTTAAAGTTTGTATCAGTCTGGTATAAATATTTTAAGTGCTCAAAACCCAACACTTGCACAATACTTTCTTGCAGAAGTAAAGCTCTCCTACTTAGTGCATCCGCCACCTTGTTGGCCTGCCCGCTGATATGTTTCAACACGAAGTTGAAACTTTGCAAATACTCCACCCATTTGGCGTGTTTGTGGATCAACTTGTGCTGTTGCATAACATACTGTAGTGCAGAATTATCTGAAAACAACACAAATTCGTTTACCAGCAGATAATGCCTCCAGTGTTTTAATGCCTGTATAACAGGATAGAACTCCTTGTCATAAGACGAATATTTCTGTCTGCTTTCATTTAGCTTCTCGCTGAAGAATGCCACATGCTTATCCTCCTGGCTGAGTATAGCTCCAATAGTCGTACCACTAGCATCACAACGAACCTGAAAAAGCTTCTTGAAATCTGGCAATCTCAGGATCAGCCTCTCAGTGATCTTTCTCTTTCTCTTTAATAATTGGAAACTTCTCTTTGCTTTCTCTGTCCATCGAAAAGGCTCACTGGCCTTTTTAATGGTATCCAACATAGGTGCATAAATATTGCTAAAACTCCTTATGAATTTCCGGTAAAAACTCGCTAGTCCATGAAAGCTACGTACCTAAAATAAATTTTTTGGAGATGGCCAATTCACTATCGCCGCAACCTTCTCCAGATCCAGATCCATCTTCAGTTCCTTTTCTGCTATTACAAAGCCCAAATAAATCAATTCCTTATGAAGAAAGGTACATTTCTCCAAATTTATTAGCAGTTTATTTTGCTGTAATTTTTCCAGCACTTTCCGTATGTTTTGGAGGTGCTCTTCCCTTGTCCTGCTGAAAATTAGTATGTCGTCTAGGTACACTATCACAAATTTCCCGATGTATTCCTTTAACATCTCATTCATTAACCTCATAAATGTACTGGGCGCATTGCTCAGTCCAAATGGCATGACCAGCCATTCGTACAGTCCCTCATTCGTCTTAAAGGCTGTCTTCCATTCATCCCCCTCTCGTATCTGGATCTGATGATACCCGCTCTTCAAGTCTATCTTAGAGAAATATGCTGCCCCGCTTAAAAAATCCATCATGTCATCCATCCGTGGCAGTGGAAACCTGTACCGGATGGTGATTTTGTTGATGGCCCTTGAGTCTGTGCACATCCGCCACTCTCCTCCCTTCTTGGGAGCAAGAACCGTTGGGACTGCGTAAGGGCTCAAACTTTCCCTTATCAATCCCTTGTCTAGTAGTTCTTGTACCTGCTTCATAATCTCTTCATTGTCCTTGGGGCTCATTCGGTATGCCGCTTTGTTCCGCAAACTGGTTCCGGGTATGAAGTCAATATGATGACTTACACTTCTTTTGGGGGGTAATTTGTCTGGCAAGTCATCCACCACTATATCTGTAAATTTTTGCAACATTCGCTGGATTTATGTATGTTAATCTGATACCTCTGTATGCAACAACACTGTTTTTGCTTTCTTTACAACTGCATAACCCAACTCACTGTCCTCAACTTGTTTAAGAAATTGTTTTCCGCTAACCAACAATGCTCTTTGTTCACTTGTCCCTGTTGTCCCTTCCTCTTTGATGGGCACAAATGTATGCTTGATTCCATCCTTGACAAACTTATAACAGTTCGTCAATCCATCGTGTACCACTTTCCTATCGTACTGCCAAGGCTTGCCTAGCAGTATGTGACATACATCCATCGGCATGATGTCACAAACGACTCTATCCTTATATCTGCCTATTTGAAACTCCACCTCGCACTGTTCATCCACCAGCAACTGATGGCCTTTTTGCAGCCATGAGACTTTGTAAGGGGTTGGATGTTTCAAGTGCTTCAATTCCAACTTTTCTACCATTTCTGTGGACACCAAGTTATCTGTACTACCGCTGTCAATAATTAACTTACAACACTTACCATGTGACTTACAAACTGTTCTAAACAAAGCCTTCCGCTGTGTCTGTTCGGTGACCTCTTTGACTGGTTTTAACAACACCTTGTGCAGCACCAGGGCTTCCCCTGTCTCTGGAGCATTTTCTGCTTCTTGGGGAGGTGTCGCTGCTTCCTCTGGTTGTGCAACATATGCACCCTTCTATCCAGCTTGATCTGCCTCTGGACATTCAACTGATTTGTGTCCCCATTTATGACACCCGTAACACTGATAACCAACCCCTCTACCTCGGCCATTTCCCCTGCTTCGCTGGGATGACCTACTGCCTCTCGCATTATCACCTTTGTCTGCTGATTCGGGAACTCTGGAACTGCTGCTTTCCTCATTGCTACTAGCAGTCCGCCCTCTGCCATGTGACTGGCCTTTTCCCCTGCCTCTTACTCTCTGGGCATTCTGCCTTTTAGTAATTTTCTCTTCAGCTTTCATCGCACTCTGATACGCTTCTTCAATGTTCTTCAGAGATAAAATACTGATTTCATCTAAAATTTCTAATCTTAACCCATTTACATACCTAGTTGTTCTTTCCACGGTATCCTCTGTATATCCGGCTCTTAAGTTCACTCGATAGAACTCCTCCGTGTACTCCCTTACCGTCATTCCTTTCTGTTTCAGATTCTGCACTTGCCTGTGTAGTGCAATCTGATAGTCTTTCGGCAGAAATCTGCCCTTTAACTTGGCCACCATCCTTGACCAGGTTTTAATCGGCAACTTGTTCAATCTCTTTCTCTCCGTCTGGACACTATCCCACCACAGGGCTGCGTGTCCCTTCAATTTCGTCGCAGTGAACTTAACTCTGCGATCTTCGCTGACTTCCTCACACTCGAAATACTTATCCATCTCGCTGATCCAATCTAATAAAACCTCTATGGACAGGCTGCCGTCATAGGTTGGGAGTTCTGGTTTGGGTTTACTGCTTGCCACTAAAACAGACCTCAACAGTCTCACTTCTGGGGTCTCTCCTTCCGGTCCATCTGTTACTACTTCAGCTTCCTCTTCGCTGTCATCGCCTATCTCCGGGTCTCTTCTTCTCCCTGCCTCTACTGCCTCCAAACGGGCAGTAAGAATTCTGATCTCCTCTCTCAGCCCTTCCTCTGCTATCCTTCGGGCACCTCTGCCACGACCCCGCCTTCCTCTCTCCATTTCTCTAACTAACCTTAAAAACTGCTCTGATACCACTATGATGTGACCCAGCCCACGCTTCCACGTAACCTTGGTTATCCACCTGTCCGGGATTAATGATGTTGGTGGATTCGATTTGTTGTTTTGGCGGTTGATTGCAAATATGAGTATTGGATATTTTTATTGGAGTTTGTAAACATTAATGGGGCGCGTAAATGCCAACCTACCGGTACCCAGCCTTAGGCTTTGTCCTCCTATTTGATCTTTTACGCAAAATCTTTATGCTTCTCGGTCTTTGTGTGGGTTCTGCTCTATTATGGAAACTCTGCAAGGGTTCCTGTCAAAGTGTTTGGTCTCGTTCCTGTGCTTATGGCAAACTCTAGCTTTGGGCGTGGTTGCGAATGAATGTTGGTCTTTCGAACTTGCTTGTGCTATTTGCAAGGATTTTCCCTATTGCATGAACTTGTCTCGGCTCTGGAGGTTAGTCTGCTCAAATTCTTTTACACTGAGTTCTTTCTTTTGTTTAATCTGCTGCTACTTAGACTCAATGTCTGGTCTTTCAGGCCACTAGTTGTTCTTTACTGTTGTTGTTGGTACTCTTTACTTCTGCTATGGTGCGAAAGTCGATTTAAGTTCTGGTTCCGATGTGCACAGGTGACGGCACAATGATTCTCTCGGCTACAAATCAGGTAACTTGTCCCTCCGTGCTTTATACTCGCCCTCTGCTGGTGTAATAACTGACCAACGCTTGCTCCTCTTATCTTAGGCTTCTTTTGGTTGTCTGCGGCTATGTTACATGAGATTCTTGGTCCGGTTGTGCCCATGTATGTTATGCTTTCCCTTTACTTTTGCTATGTGTTGGTTCAGGTAACGTTGTGTAATATATGCTAACTGTGACTCGTTTGGTTTGTACAGGTCGAGGGTTCGACCTGGGGCGCGAAGACTTAACACAATTCGGTCTCCAAGCTAGACAACCCTCTGCTGGTAGGCTCTAGCTTCCACAGTTTGTCAACTTGCAGTTAGGGTTTCTTTTTGTTTCTATGGTATTTGCCCCTCGCTATCCGGTTGTTGTGTACAAATTGGGTCGTTCTCACGACTTAGGCTTGAGTCTAGTTTTAGTTACGGTTCTGGTCTGACCGTCTGGTTGAGGTTGAGGGTTTCCTTGACATCAAACCCTGGACTAGGGTTTGTCCGTTCTATCGGACGTTGTATAATTGATTTGTTTTGGAAAATGTAATACTTAATTTGCATGGAATAGCAACAATGTAAATATAAATTATTTGTCTCTGCGTGCTTACGAAAAAGTGTGCAAGTTTGTCCAAAAATTACCTCTGTTGCAATTCGTCTCTCCGGTGCTTTGTTTATGTATTCTCTTTTCGATCGATTCGTTGTATGTCACTCTTCTAGCTGTGAATTCAATTTGCTTGCCCGTTCGCTCTGGTTATGGGATTTATATGCGTGTTACAATGTTGCTTTCTGTTAAGAGAGGAAGAAAAAAACACAACCTACAGTAGTAGGCCCGTACTTTGTCTGTTATCACTGAATTCAACTAGTTAATTGATAAAACATAATGGCACAACACGTAGGCAATGATACAGATGGACGATAGGAAGAAATTTACATTCTGTCTTTTTTTATTTCTCGTATCTGGAAATGTTGAACCTTTTACATGTGTTCCATTGTTACATTTATACATCTTCGTTTACAGTTAATGAAACTGTAGTTACTTTCGGTTATAGGCAGTATAGTTGTATAACTACTAAATTCTCGGTTCTGTTTTCATGACAAGATTTACATTTAGACATTTTTGTCTTTTCTTTTTAAGTTGACAGAACAATTACTAATCTGTTGTTTATTAAGGTCAGATACGTAACAACCCTAACCAACCAACTAACTTTTGACTAATACAACAATTAAGAGAAAAAAAACGAAATCCTACCTCCTGCTCTGATAAACTAAACATGAAAGACAATCCAAATGCTAAATCAACTTTCCAACCTGACAGAGACATCACCTGGTCATGGCGCCCTAGCTGGATGCTCCTGCATCAACCATGAACCACATAAAATAAATAAAAAGACAAATATATATAATCCAAAAATTTTAATAAGCACTAATCCATAGGCATAATGCATTATTTTTTGTATAAATATTTTCATGTCAAGGCTGTAGAAGGATTAATTCATATTGAGTTGAAATATAGTGTCAAAGTTATTTTTGGATTTTTTAAAGGTTTTAAAGTAAATTTTGATTAAAACTTATAAAAAAAGGAAAAGAAAGAATGAAAGAATGAATTTTTGGAACCATGAACCACATAAAATAAATAAAAAGAAGAATATATATAATCCAATTTTTTTTGTATAAATATTTTCATGTCAAGGTTGTAGAAGGATTAACTCATACTGGGTTGAAATAATGTCAAAGTCATTTTTGGATGTTTTAAAGGTTTTAGAGTAAATTTTGATTAAAACTTAAAAAAAAAAATGAATTTTTGGAACCATGAACCACATAAAATAAATATAAAGAAGAATATATATAATCCAAAAAATTTAATAAGGACTAATCCATAGGCATAATGCATTATTTTTTGTATAAATATTTTCATGTCAAGGTTGTAGAAGGATTAATTCATATTGAGTTAAAATATAGTGTCAAAGTTAATTTTAGATGTTTTTTAAGGTTTTAGAGTAAATTTTGATTAAAACTTATAAAAAAAGAAAAGAAAGAAAGAAAAAATGAATTTTTGGAACCATGAACCACATAAAATAAATAAAAAGAAGAATATATATAATCTATTTTTTTTTGTATAAATATTTTCATGTAGGTTGTAGAAGGATTAATTCATATTGAGTTGAAATATAGTGTCAAAGTTATTTTTGGATGTTTTAAAGGTTTTAGAGTAAATTTTGATTAAAACTACAAAAAAATGAATTTTTGGAACCATGAACCACATAAAATAAATAAAAAGAAGAATATATATAATCCAAAAAATTTAATGAGGAAATAAAATTTTCCACGTGTAAGGACTAATCCATAGGACTAATGCATTATTTTTTGTATAAATATTTTCATGGCAAGGCTGTAGAAGGATTAATTCATATTGAGTTGAAATATGGTGTCTAAGTTATTTTTTATGGTTTTAAGGTTTTAGAGTAATTTTTTATTAAAACTTAAAAAAAATGATTTTTTTGGAACCTTGAACCACATAAAATAAATAAAAAGAAGAATATATATAATCCAAAAACTTTAATAAGGAAATAAAGTATTCCTAATGCATTATTTTTTGTATAAATATTTTCATGTGAAGGTTGTAGAAGGATTCCCTTGATCGGGGTGAAAGAATTGGAGAGGATGTGTGATAAAATGATGAAGGGAAGAGGGTGGCAAAGTTGGCCACCATACATCCTCATATTTCCACAGGACGCGGGGGCAGCATGCAGGCAGGGGGGTAGAATCTCGAGGCATAGAGGTGATAGGGAAGTGGGGGAAGAAGCAAGAGGAAAAGGTGGCGGAAGTATGATGAGACGCAAGGTAGGTGGGAGGAGGTTAACAAAGGTGGCGAAGAACAGAACCAAGGTTATCACGCAGCAAGGGAAGGAGAAGGCGGGAGCTCGATGCGAACTGGTGTTCTCAAAGAAGAGAAATCTACTAAGTTAATTCCACATCACCAGACAACAAGAATGAGTTAACTAAGTTAATTTCACTTAGTTGGCTCAGTGAATTCAAGTTGAGGGCCTAACTTGAGTCATGCAGAGTGGTTCCTAAATTTTAGGAGCCTAGGTTGAGTTTAATTTGAGTTTTAATAGTTTAATTCTGTTAAACTGAGTTAATGTCAGTTAAATTAGTTCCAACCATTTGAGGAACTAGTAGGAGGTCTAATAGTGGGGTGCAACTTCATGTGTTCAACCAGTTAACTAATAAATAAACCATAATTAACTCATGCATGCATGAAATTCGAGTTACCTAGTTGAGATTGGAGTTCAAGGGCAACGTATTATCAATTGTATAATTTTCCGAGTTTTATAGGTGGTGCATGTAGTCAGAGAAAGGCCTATAGGGATTGCGCAATTCAGGATGGGTATTTCCCTAATTAATAGGGGGCTAATTCCTCGAGAAACAATGCAAGGAAATAGGAGCTTCACGGGAAGAAAAATTGGCTAAGTATTGGCCATAGTCAGCTTGTGAGGTAGAGAGATAGATTATACTTGTGCAGGTATTGTTCAGGTTGAACAAACATTGTATTTCTTCTCTATTTTCTGACTAATACAATACAGATAGGAAGAGGTTTTGAGCAGTTGCTTTCCCCTTAGATAAATCTCTGAGCATATGTGATTGAATCTTGTTTCATGTTTATGTTGTGATTTCTTAATCGATTAATTGTTTCCATTGATGAGTAGAGTAGATTCAAGCCTTTTGTTTTAGCATATTATATAAGCAGTTTGAATCTACAAGGGATAGTGTAAATAGAGGACGTGTTGAGCTCATTTGAGAGCAATCAATTCGTATGATATGTCCTGAAATATTATAGAGAAGGATAGTGAAGAAAGGAGGGCCAACGTATGAAATTGTCAAGTAAAGAAGGGTTTTTCTTGAGCTCGATTTTATGGAAGTTATGCCATGACACATCTCTTATTGAAAGATTGTTCTTGATGCTACATATGTTGTTCATCTTTTGCTGTTGATGGAATTGCTATGTGAAAGGAGGGCATGACTTGACATCTTGAGGGTTGGAGTCTTTTCATGGTCATGGGTCTTGGATATCTCACTTTGATTTGATTATATAAGAAGAGAATTTCTTTGGGTTTTCTTCCTTGTAGGGTTTTCGCCCTAGCTTGAAGTATGTATCTTGTGATCTTCATGTTTTGTACATTTGGTAATTGTTTGATGAAGAAAACATAATAAACATTAATAAAAAGCCAACAACATTCACAAGAAATTATCAAAGAAGAGAAATCTACCCTAATGTACAGTCAACTTGATTTCTCAAAACCCCCAACAAAACCTCTATCCGAGAGTATGTTTGTAAACATTTTCTTCTGTCCAAAATGCAAGGTCTCTACAACCAAATCCTTTAAAAATTCAGAATTGGAATTCAAAATTACTGACCTTTGAAAAATGGTCCACAATTAGTGTTTCAATCCCTGGTGAAATGTCGAGATTAGCCGCATGTAGTTCCTTGTTATTCTCTTCAATGAACTCTATTTACTTTAGATATTTACATCGTAAAACATTTCTCTCTGAAATGAACTCCTCTATATGCCACATGTATTGTCTTGGGTTGTTGATATGATGTGTTAGACGACTAAAAGACTCCCACAGTAGGATCATCATAAGCGGTTATAGTAAGTTCGTTATGGTAATGTCTGTCTGCACCAACTCAAGAATATGAAGTATGGTATACATGTATGTAAAGAATTGATTTCCAAGTATATTTAAGGATGCTGTCAAATTATGTGCAGGTGTTTAAATTAAGGAGCCTATATCACCTATATAAAAACGGAAAGTTCCCTTCGTCGCGTTAGCGGGGGAAAACACAGAGCGACGACCTCGAATCAACATCGTTACTGTTGCCTGAATCTGAGTGGTTTGATCGCATTTTAAAGAATAGGGCATCTCAGCATGTAAAGTGTTGCTCGAGCGAAACAATTCCCTGAATCTGAGACTTCAGAGCTCAGATTTTGGACGCTTATGTTGTAAATGGTACGAGATGTGTCCATGTCTTCTGGCTGCTCCCAACAATTGTGATCAACTGTAGGATCACCTACTTAAGCAAGTATAAAGCAAGTTATTTTCTTCTTGCATGGGAAATTTAAATGATATTTTCACTAAAATTCGTAATATATCAGTGAGTGCAGCATTCACTGTTACAAAATTTGCAAAATATTCAACATGTTTATACAAAATAATCCCATTTATAATTGCCACCCCTAGCTAAGCAATTCAATGATAGCTCGTTGAATACATAGCAAATTAACTCTTTGGAAAATTTTTAATAAGCAATTAATGCTTCATAATTAATTATGGAGAGGACATTCTAATTGTGTAGCCACACCTGCATCACAATATTGAATGTTGGCAAACCCTGAATCATTTTTCAGGACGAAAAAAGCCAAATTGTATTATATAAGATATATAAACACAGATCAATACATTGACATAGTGATTCTGCATAAGGCAAAATATAGAGCTGAGCCCATAGAGAAACTAGGAAAAATGGGAAGCATAATCTCAGCTGATGGAAAAGATTTCCAGGAAGAAAAACAAGACAGTCCAAAAACTGCTAGCCAGATGTAAAATATTATACTTCTGATAGCTGCTAGCCAGATGTAAAATATTATACTTCTGATAGACAAACCCTGAATCGTTATCAGGTGTTTGACGAAAGTTTACTAATTAATGAATACAGTTTGCAAATACCTACACCAGCATTACGTTTCTTAACTAATATTCAATGGCTCATTAATACTTCACTTATATAGCACTTTGCGGTAAATAAGTTTTCCTGTAAATGCTTGGTTTGATGAGGAATGAAAAATGGCAAGGAGAACCTTGAAAAAGGTAATGAAAGAGAAGATGAATGTAAAGTTATATAAGAAGATACTATAAAGGAAAAAAGATGAGTTCATGCAAATAAGGAGAGAAGAGTTAATATATTTAAGAAGAATAATCCAAAGCTTTTCTGGCAGGCACTGCATCCAAGGAAGAAGCAAATTGAAAATAGTATTACAGCCAATTAATGGTTGGAATATGCAAGGCAACTCTATGAGAAAGAATCTGAGGCGAAGTCCCCCCAGGATCAACACAAATTTAAAGCTCTTCACATTACAAGAGGTAGAGAATGGAATTAAGAAGCTGAACACAGGAAAGGCAAAGGACTTGGTTGAACTTCAAGCAGAGTATTTAAAATGGGGAATGAACGCTCTTGCACTACACGTAATGAAAATATTCAATTCAACAACATCATTCAGCAAGGATTCCCAAGAGACTAGACAACTAGCCTAACAATACCCCTTTTTAAAAGTGGAGACATTAATAATCCATCCAACTATAGAACAATTATGATCAATCCTTTGTTTGCAAAGCTTTTCGGCAGCATGGTAGAAGACAGAATTAGCAAGTGGGTAGAAGTAAAAGAAAAGAGGGCAAGAGGACAAGCAGGTTTTATGCTGAAACATTCTACAGTGGATCATGGCATCACGTTGAGACACATTGTTGAAAAGGTTTGGGAGGAAAAAGAAGAAGTATTTTGCTGCTTTGTTGACTTCAAAAAAGCATTTGACACAATCCCTAGGGATAAGTTGTGGCGTAGAATGGAAGAACTTGAAATTCCTGTGCATTATAGAGCCGTTGTCCATAGACTTTATGAAGAAGTGAAAGTCAAAATTAGAACGTTAGCAGGTATCTCAGAAAGCTTTAGAAGTGACATTGGAGTCAAGCAAGATTGCCCTCTATCCCCCACTCTTTTTGGTCTATATATTGATAAATTGGAAGAGTGGCTAAATCTGCAAGGTGGAGATGGTGTTTGGTTGGGGGAGTTTGTGATAAAGCTTCTTTTATATGCTAATGATATTGTATTGATTTCTAAATCGGCCCATGGATTGTAAATGCACTTATATGCCCTTGAGCATTTTTGTAGAGTAGTGGGGATGCAAGTCAATACTAGCAAGACCAAAATAATGATTTTTTCTAATTAAAGGAAGCAGAGCCAACATACTTTCTTCTTTGAAGACAACATTCTTGAAGAAGTAAATGAGTACAAGTACCTTGGGATTGATTCCAACAACAAACTCAATTGGGAGGACTATAGAAAGAAAAGAATTTTAGGAGGGTGGAAAGCATTATATGTTCTTCAAAATAGATGTAGAGAAGCAGAGTTATGGGATTGGAAAACAATTAAAGTGCTTTCTGGACTCCTAGTTTGTCCAGTGATGCTATATGGGTGTGAATTGTGGGTTAGCAGTGCTCTCGTCTCAAAATGGAAACAAATTGAGAAAATCCAAAAATGCTTGATCATGAGCAAGTTCAAAATAAAAAGTTCAGTGCCTTATGAGATAATGTTGAGTGAAATAGGAGCAACTTCCATTGAAGCAATTGCTATGGTGCGGCTCATAAGATACCTAAAAGGAATTGAACAAATGAGAGTAGGTAGATGGCCTAATGTTATCTTCATTGAAGGCATGCGTGAAATAAAGAAAACATGGATGAAACAAAACTACACATGGATGCAAAAATGGAATATCTACCTCAATGCCTGTCCCACAAATAGCAAGGAGCTAATGGATTTTATTATGGAGAAGTTTCGTAAAAAGGTATGGGGAAAAGAGTTGGGTAGAAAGAAGAAATATTACATTGAGGAATTCAACCCTACGTGTGATTTACAACAAAAAGAGTTCATTGGAGCTAGCATTTCATGGAGGGCAAAGGTTTTTATTGCTCAATTAAAGACCAACTCACATCAACTTGGGTGTGAAATAGGACTGTGGAAAAGGCCTAAAGAAGCTTGGGAAGAACGAGTGTCTACATTTTGCATGTCTGGGGCTGTGGAATTGGAAAAACATTTCATTTTGGAATGTGATGCATTCAAAGACATCAGAGAAAGTCATGAAAACATGTTAGCATCAGTTTCTTGGCATTGTCGTTTTAGTAAGGGGATTGTTGGAAGGTTGGGTCGGCTCATCATCAATTTGAATCGAAAAAGGACTGAATTGCAAAGAGTGAAAAACATGGAACTAACGGTCTCATAGGCTATTTTTAGTCTCGTGGACCTTAAAATATCATATCATATCATTTATTATATTTTATTCCTAATTTGATAAACGGTAATTTTGTGGTTTCACCATCAACCTCAACAACTTATAACAACTTATAATGGCGGTGCATGAGGGCATTAAAGTTGTTTGCAGCATTGGCTAGAAAGGTTCAAGCCAAAATCGCAGGTAAAACATAAGGCTTTAATTGTGGCAAGAATACCATAGATATTGCAATCACCAAACACACTATCACACAATCAAAAAAAGTATAATGTTGTTGGCTCTATAATAAAAAGACTAAGTCAGTGGAACAATAACAATATAAATAAATATATTTTCCTATTTTAAAAAGGAAAATAATAATTTTAAAATTAAAAAATAATTAATCAATAATAAAATTAATTAAATAAATAAATATATTTTAATAATTAAAAAATGTTATATATATATATATATATAATAAACTTAATAATGTCATTTAAGTTTGGATAATAAACATGATTACATAAAAGTGTTTGGGCATTTTTTTTGACATAACACTTTTGGCCTTAAATGTGCTTGCTTGATGTTTCGTGCCCTTAATGCTGGGATATTTTAAACCCAAAGGATTGCCCATGAATGCCATTCGATTTGGCTTTGTATGAACTTTGGTTGTGCAATCGATTCATGGAATTGGAGAAAATGAAATCGAACCTTCAACCTTTTCTAATGTTTCAATAATATTAAATAATTAAAAAAACATATACTTGTACTTTTTTTTAAAATTATTATGTACACATACTTAGTTATGGGTTATTATATAATATAATATAATGTTATATA
Organism: Pinus tabuliformis; assembly: GCA_031772625.1. Classification (NCBI taxonomy): domain Eukaryota; kingdom Viridiplantae; phylum Streptophyta; class Pinopsida; order Pinales; family Pinaceae; genus Pinus; species Pinus tabuliformis. Next base: position 6,432,652 of record CM062804.1, on the reverse strand, counting down.
ACAATGTTTCTCTCATATTGAAATATTTATATTAATATTAAATATGTATTAAAATATTTATATTAATAGTAAATTTTATAATTTGTATATTATTATTTTATCATAAACTCTATAATTGGTTTTTTATTTAAAATTTGTATTTTTTTCAATGTCTTTACAATCTATTCACTCACAAGAACTTATTGAGTATGCTAACTGATGTATGTGCATCTAACCTAGGTCAATTGTTTATTAGAAGAGTTAGTTTGTAAAGTTAGGATTTAATTAATTAATGTATTTTTTTCTATAATTTTTAAGAGAGAATGATGATTATTGTAAATAGGAGAAGATTAGAGTATTGTGGAAAGTTTGAGAAGATTATGGATTAGTTAGCGCTTATCTAGGGACAAGGGATTGGATGAGACATTTTATGGATATGAGAGATATTTTGGGAGTTAGTTTAAGGATCTAGAATCTACCTTGGGTTCTAATCTATTTGTAAAAATTGAGGTGAGTCCATGATGCATGTATGTATATAGAAGGTTGTAAATAAGTGTGAGGAAGGAGAAGTTCTCCTTTAAATATTTTATGTCTTTAATAAATTATATTTGAGAGTTTATATGCATTCTTATTTTGTGGATTTTAGAGTTCTATTGTGTTTGATTTAAGGGCAGAACCTATGGTTAGAGGCCTACATCAAAATTATTTTGGTATAGCTTGGATAGATAAGGGTTACTATGTGTGAAGAATTTTTGCATAAGTTATTGTGGAAAATTTGGGGTAGTTGGGATCAAACGTTGTGAAAATATGTGAAAAATTAAGTCCAATCAAAATTTTGAATATATTCCTGAGATTGAAGACCAACATTATGGACCTTGTATTTATCTTTAGCCCATTCTATGACCACTTTCCAATCCTCGAGAAACCAAGTTGTTTTTGCAGAATGTAGAAGTAGCCACAAAGCAACAAATTCCTCCCTCATATTTGATCTAAAACCTAGAGCATAGGAAATATGAGAAAAATGTGAGGAATTAATATGAAGAACTATTGCTAGTCAACACTGCAAAGGATGGTCTTGTCTAGCCCATCAAAAAACCCTCATAGGATCTTAAAATCCAAAGGAGGCATAATGGGATTACGAGCTTTGGCTTTCTTAGGATCTCACTTACACTTTCACCATCATCATGAAAGAGTAACATTTTAATGCTACTATTTGACCGTAATCTACTAGCTCTTCATCACACAAAAACTTATTCAATGTACTCCATTACCCTAGGTTTTTTTGACAAAACTCTCAACTCTAAGTTTCCCTCATACGCCTCTTCCTCCATACCATCAAGCTGGTTCTTTTGTAGAAGGCTGCTAATACTTTTACTTGCTTATATATATATATATAAACATTTTCACATATCCTTGACATTGTATAAGTGCAGTGGTTATTGCATCATGGAAAAGTTCACTAAAGCTATCATGAGAAAAATGTGAGACCCTTTATTTCTCCTCTAAATTGGAGAGGCTATGGGTTTTAGCATCTCTCTTCTAAAGTTGGGGCAAGTGTTTAATTTAATTGATTCTCCCAAGATTAAGCTCCAAGTCAATTGTTTAAAAAAAGTTTAAGTGATTTTGAGGAAGCAATGAAGAAGTTTTCCACAAAAATTTCGTTAGACAAAAGAGTTTGAGTGGTTTTCCATTAACTGTATTTCTTGTTTTGAGATAATGTTTCTAATGCAACCCTACACATTTAAGGGCACTTTTGACACAATGTTTCCATCCAACTCCATACATTTAAGGGCACTTTTGACACAATGTTTCCATCCAACTCCATACTTTGAAGGCAATTATGGGTGCTTTGTATATTTTAAAAATATATATAAATAAATTTAGACCTTGAATATGCCAAATTTCCAACAAAACCAACTTTGAAAATATGCCAAGTCAGCAACATGTGCGTATTTTGACTACGCTTTAAAAGGCAGCAGCATGAGAAACCTTGCACCTCGCAGTTCAACAGTCAGCAAATCAACTGTTCGAATCGAATGGCGCGCAGCGACAGAGTACGAGCCTACCGAGCCTCCATTGTGCACAGCGTGGGCGACCCCTCGCAGGTGGGCATCGAGGCCTCCTACGAGTACTACGAAGACGGCCTCCTCGTGGTCTCCGAAGGGAAGATAAAAGCCCTAGGCCACGCCCACGATCTGCTTCCCAGCCTGAGCCACGACACCGAAGTCGTAGATTACCAGGACTCCCTCATCGCCCCGGGATTCATCGACGCCCACATCCACTTCCCGCAGCTCGAAGTCGTGGCCTCCTATGGGCACCAGCTCCTGGATTGGCTCGACAACCACGTCTTCCCCGCCGAGGCCCGCTTCGTCGACCGTGCCCACGCCTCTACCGTGGCCCGTCGCTTTCTTGACGAGCTTCTGCGCAACGGCACGACAACGGCGCTTGTTTTCGGGTCCTCGCACATGGAGGCCGTGGACGCTTTCTTCGAGGTAGCGTCGGAGCTAGGGCTTAGAATGATCGCCGGCAAGGCCCTCATGGACCGCAACGCCCCGGATTCCGTCACCGATACGCCGGAATCAGGCTATAGGGACAGCGCGGAGCTCATCCGTCGTTGGCACGGCAAAGACCGTCTGAGCTACGCAATCACGCCACGATTCGCGATCACCTGCACAGGCGAGCAGTTGCGGCTCGCCGGCGAGTTGCTCGCGGAGCACCCTGGGGTGTACATGCACACGCACCTTTCAGAGAATAAAAAGGAAATTGAAATCGTGGCGGAGCTTTTCCCCGAGCACCGTGACTACCTCAGCGTCTACGACCACTACAAGCTGGTCGGCCCGCGGTCGGTGTTCGCCCACGGTGTCCACCTTACGGACGAGGAGTGCGCCCGCCTTGGGCAGAGCGGTGCTGCCGTGGCTTTTTGCCCGACGTCCAATCTTTTCTTGGGCAGCGGGCTCCTGGACCTGCCCAGGCTGGAGGCGTATGGGGTCAATGTAGGGCTGGGCACCGATGTGGGCGGCGGCACCAGCTTCTCGTTGCTCCAGACGCTCAACGAGGCCTATAAGGTTATGCAGCTCCAGGGCCACAAGTTGCACCCTTTCAAGTCGCTTTATTTGGCCACGCTCGGCGGTGCGCGGGCTTTGAGGCTGGACGACAGGATTGGGAGCTTCGCCCTGGGCAACGAGGCGGATTTCGTGGTGCTCGATTACAAGGCCACGCCGTTGATAGGGCATCGAATTGAGAGGGCGCGCAACCTTGAAGAGAAGTTGTTCGTGCTCATGATGTTGGGGGACGACCGTTGCGTGAAAGAAACATTTGCGGCCGGAAAGTCTGTCCATAAGCGCTCTCATTTCTGGTAATCTTTGTCTTGCCTTTCAGGTTTTTACCTCTCCCACATGCTGGTATCAAATATTTGAATTTCTTATTTTTCTCTGTTATAAAGAGGCCACTCACCAAAGTTCAGTCGGGTCGGTGTACAATAAATTGCCTGATAAGCCCTAATCGGCAGCCTCAGGCAGTCATCGCGAAGCATTTCCGAATATTTTTTTTTTTTTTTTATGAATTTTAAAATATTTTGTGATTGGTATTTAGTTGAAATAGTTTTTAATATATATATATATTTTTAATTTTAGGGTTTTGTTCGTTAAGTGATGTGAGTTTTTAATATGACTGAGTTTTCGCATATAATTTTTTTTACTGTGACCTTTACAACACATAGTGTTGTAACAGTATACTCATTACTATTTATTATATGTCATATAAATAATTCTAAAATATATTATTATTAATATCCTAAAATAATTTTTATAACTATATATTTAAAACACTGACAAATACAGTGGTTTCTACCACTTAAGTGATTGGTGTTCCTAATAATTTCTAATTTCTATGATTTTAAAATCTCCTCCCTTCCCTAAGATAGCTAGACTGAAATAGTTTATGATTTTAAAATCTTCTCCCTAGCCTCAAACAATGAAATAGTTTGTGACTTTATTACCCTGTTAGGGTGTGCGGCTCAAGGAGTAGACTCGCTTTATCCGTGAGTCTCCGCTCTTGCCAAAATCATAAGAAATTAGTATATCTGCTTGCAGGTTGTTGGATGTACTCTTGGTGTTATAGTGGCAGCTACGAGAATTGATCCTGGGTCTTCCCTAGATTAGGTTTGGCAGTTACCGATTCACACTGTGCCTAAAAAAATATGTTAATGATCAATGTCTTTAACTTGTTTTTATGACTTTGGAATCTCCTCCCTTTCCCTTAGAAACCTGGAATTTTGTAATTTCAAAATAAAATCAAAATTTCAAAATAAAATCTCATCCCTTTTCCCTGAAAGATATTCTATGAAGTAGTTTCTAACTCTTTTATGGAGTAGTTTCTAACTTTTTTTATTGGTATTTTTGATTAGTTTTTATGACTTTAAAATCTCTTTTCCTTCTTTGAGTAGTTTTAATGACTTCAAATTCCCTTCCCCTTCTTTTAGAGGCTTGAAATAATTCCTGTAACATTAACATATACCATGATTAACCTTCTTCTATAATTTTCAAGTCTCATCCCTTCATCAAAGACATCAATAAGTGGTTAAGCAACCTCCTATAATTTTTAAATCTCATCCCTTCCTTAAAGACATGAATAAGTGGTTAAACCTGAGTGTAAAAGGTCACACAGTTTATACGTGCCCGCTTATATGTTTTTCAGGCCATTGTAATGCTCCTATTTGAAAAGGCTTTTAACTCTCCCTTTTTAAGAATTATTCACGAAGAAAATGATGTGGATTAAGAAATTTGAAAAAAATGATGCCAATATTTCATTACCGGAAATTATTACAATTTATAATCTAATTTTGGGAATTTGTTTTGAACATGAATTTGGAAGTTTCAAAAGAATAATGTAATTTTATACAGATATGAAGTTGGAAGTTTCAACAGAACAATGTAATTTTATACAAATATGCTAAATTATTTTTAATTATATGATTTATTTTAGAATAGAGTTTTTAAAATTTCTATTTGAAATAAAAAAAATGTGATGATTTAGATTTAATAATATGAGAATATGTTTTCTTATAAACATAATCTAACAGATGGAATCAAAGGTTTTCAAACTATTTTTATTTTCAAAATTTATGCTATGTATTTGCTATATCTATTCTATGTTGACATTACAAATTTTTAATGTTACATAAATTATATGGCTAATAAATTAAATGAGACATAAGTGTTTGATTACTATGAACATTTATCAGCCATTTAATTTATATAACTATACTAATATAATAACTTAAAATTTTTATATAACAATCTAAAATAATTTTTATAACCACTGTTTTTGCCATAAAGTTTCTATTATTAATCAGAATAAAGCCAAAGTATAAATATACACACAGACAACTTATAGGGCCCTACTTTTTCTGGCCATTGTAATGCTTCTATTTAAAGAAGGCTTGCAACACTCCCCTTTCAATATTAGTAAAAAAGAAGGTTATTTGGATTCAGAAGTTTGAAAAAAATGTACATCAAAAATTATTTTAAAACTAGAAATTGGAAAGAATATTTAGTTTTTAATTTGAAATTAGGGGTTTGAAAATAACAATGTAACAATTACTTAATGTGTGGAAATTTCTGAAATAAATCGGTGAGAAAGAATAATAGTAAGTGTTGTACATATCACAACAATTGTGATATTATCATCAAAATCACATTTGAGGATATTATTGTTTGAAATTATCAGAGTAGTTGAAAGGAAATTATTGCCATGCTGCAGAAAAAATTGAGGTTCGTGTTTTTTAGGTTTTTTTTTGTTTTTTCTTGTGCTAAGATTGAGCTTTGACAGTTGTGTGAATTTTGTGATTATTTTTTATTAAATAAGGAAGGGAAAATCTATAGTTTTCTTTGCTATCAACTGGAGTGGAGACTTACTCTAATATACCATATCCTCCATATATATCTAGATATGTAATTTTTTTTCTTCTTTTTCTTGGTTTTCCAAGATTAGTATACTTTAAATTTAGAATCTTTCACTTCTTACCCTTTTTTTGAATTTCCACATTTGTTTTGTCTAGTAAGTCCAAAACATAAAAATTTAATTAGAGCTCTACAAAATGGCAAAACCATTGGACCAAATGTGGGAGTATGGTGAGCTATGTGAGGGTGAAATAGAACAAAGTTGAGTTGCAAGTTATGTGAAATGGAAATGTTTGGCGGAATCATAGGCTTGAAATACCACTTTGCCAAAATTCCAGGGCATGAAGTGGATATTTGCCCTATAGTTAACCCAAAGGTTGTCCTTATTGCAAAGAACTCAATTCTTGATACTGCTAGAAAGAGAGATTAGAGGGAGGAACTAAGGAATTGCATGGGAACCACAAGCTTCTCAAGGGCGAGGGAAACCTAATCCTTGGCCACACCTTCGTACTGCATTATTATTATCGGATTATCGTTATAGGATCTAGATGCCTCATGATGATCATCTCATGAGATACATTTATTTTTGTTTTAATGTGATTTTGTATTAGCTTTTATTTTGTGAGAACTTATCACTGAGGATTATCTACTATCAATGATTGATGAACCACTTGACATCTTATACATTTTATATTGTAGTGTTATTTTCATATTTGTGTGACAATGTGTTTGATTGATGTTGATGTTGTTTTTTTTTGTTTGCTAGGTTATGTGAGTCTTGAGATGACTGGCATGTTAAGTCACCTGACACGGGGTTCAGGATTCGACGGATACTGGGATTCGAGTGTTTGATACGAACACGTTGACCCCCAGGAACAAGACATGTTCGGATACATTATATATATATATATATATATTAAAAGTTAGATATTTCTTACACAAATTCTCATTCATGATACAAAGTCATTGATTCAAACATAGATTTTCATCTAGATGTAAGTTTTACAAAGTAACATTATGCATACAAAATTACAAATACAATTGTGACATAAATGATAAATGATAAATTATAAATTTATAATACATTCAATTCATCAATGATCCAATAGGAGAAAGACAAGATAGTAAGATAAAGATATTGTAGTTTTCTTATTAAGTCATCAAAATCAAAATGTGTTACTGTTTACATAGGTAGTGAAATTCCAATGGTAAATAGAAATAGCAAATACAAAACAACTACAACTCAAGTCTACAACTATACAAGCCTCAAGGCAATAGGTAGTTCATGACTCGTGAGTCATCAATCCTCATAGTCATCATCAAAACAACAACACTCTCCTCATCATCATGGTCAACATTGCTCTCCTCCATTGCATCCCCAACAACACTCTCCTCATCATCATGGTCAACATTGCTCTCCTCCGTTGCATCCCCCTCCTTTGTATCCAAAGTCATCTCTGCATCTGCTAGTGTGGAGGATGACCCCTCTATAGTATCACCATCATCAAATTTGACAGACTCTAGCACGCACTTGTTGCTTGAATCTTCTTGAAAATGCTCCCACACCCTTTGCTCTTTGCTCCCAAACACCCACAACAAACTAAACAAGTGAATGTGCAAATAGAATGGGGAAATACGTATTTATAATGCCGCGTGGGTTCTTGAATTCCAGATTCGAAGTGTCCTGATCGGGACATGTTCCAGATTCAAAGTGTCCCAATCGGACGCAATGTGTCCCGATTTTCGAACACGAATCCGCCCGATCATGGTGGGTCACATGTTCTCGAAGTTGTATGCTACTGTTCTACATAGGAAGCTCTCCAGTGACCTTGAGCAGAGACAACTCAGAGCTAGGGGACAGACAGGGTTTCGACCGGATCATCAAACCATTGACCACATCTTCACCCTTCGCGCTGTGATTGAGGAGGCGCGACACCGCTCTTCGAAAGTCTACTGTTGTTTCGTAGATTTTCGGAAAGATTTTGACTTTGTTCTGAGGGAGGCCTTGCTCTAGAGACTTAGAGATATTGGCATCTCTGCAACCCTATTAACCGCTATTATGCGCCTATATGAGTCCATTTTTGGTTGTCTTCACGCAGCCCATGGGATGTCTGATTTCATTCGAAGCACTATTGGGGTTAAACACGGTTGTCCACTGTCCCCCACCTTGTTTGGGATCTATATTGATGAGTTGGAAGCATTTTTACACGAACATATCCAGGACACTGAAGGTTGCATTCTTCACCAGGTTTTGATATCTATTCTATTCTTTGTGGACGACTTGGTCCTCCTCTCCTCATCCCCAAAAGGATTACAGAGGCAATCGGAGGCCTTAGCTCTGTTTTGTGACCTTCGACAGTTGAAGGTCAACCTGGGTAAAACCAAGGTTATGATCTTCAATGGGGTGAAGAAAACATCAGACTGTCACTTTCTATTCAAGGGGGAGGAGATTGAGATCACCGACACGTATACTTACTTGGGGGTGCAATTCTCAGGTCCCCGCTTCAGTTTGCGACTAGTGCTTCAACCTCATATCAACAAAAGATATGGATCCTTAGCCCTTCTCGAGAGACAATGCTTTTGACATCACTTCTAGGACATCTTGTCCAAGATGAGCCTCATGGACACCTTGATTCGTCCCATTGTTCTATATGGCTCAAAGATTTGGGGACCGTCTTTACTCAGAGTGGGTTTCAGCTAAGAGAGTCCAGATTCTTCTTCTCCGCCACATCATTAGGTGCACACTGACAGTGCCGCAACACATCATCTTTGTAGAGTTTGGAGCTCAGCCCTTTCCGCTTGAGATTGTCTTCAGATTGGTTTCATTCTTGCATTGTGTCTAGGGCTTGCCAGACTCGATAAAGAGTAGGGACCTTTATCCTTACTTGGCATATTGTTCTTCTGAGACTATTGCCCGTTCTACTACCTCAGGCCGAGCCAAATGTTGGTTTACAGGAGTTTCAAACCTCTTAGAGTCAGTGGGAATTCAGTTGGATCGTCTCCCTCCTTTTCGATATTCCTTAGATGCTCCTGGTCACCTTTTACCTACTAGATAGGAGCTAAACAAGATCATCAGGGAGGACATCTATAGGCAGTTCGTCCAGGTCACCTGGGTCAATCCTCCAGGAGGGTTGCACCCAAAGATGGCTTTCTACGCTGAGCACTTCTTGGAGTTGAGAGATGGGCTCATTATTCGACCCCATTATACATTTCACCATTGGATGCATGCTCTTCACATTCCTTAGGCTAGTTCAGAGTAGGTTCTCATAGACTTCTGGTAGAGACAAGCCACCAAGTGGATAGACTAGACAGAGTCTGCCAGGTATGTCATTTACAGGAAGTGGAGATCGAGGTGCACTTCATCCTTGGTTGCCCTGTTTACTACAAGATCAGAGGAAGGTTTCATTGCTTGTTCAAAGATTCTCGGAGTCTCGCCGACTTTTTCAGGTACCCCGATCAGAGATGTTTGGCCCTATACATGCAGGAGGCTCTTAGGTTCCGAGCGCATATTCTTTAGCCTCCCATCAGACCAGACCCCACACAGAGGATCACGACATTTTTCAGGGTACTACATTCAGACAGAGGCACCAAGAGATCGATTAATACCAATACGCATCCAGACTCCAGATCAACGAGGATTCGTGGGACCTCACTCTGCCACACGAGATCTTAGCAGCAGTTCTGTCTCAGATCCATTCCTGGGAGACAGACTAGGTCCTCCAGCATTCAGTAGCGTGTGAACTCCCCCAGGATACGATTTAGTGGACATTTTGCATTTGCCATTGGCTATTCATCAGGCGAACAGAGTTTGTTGAGTTTCTTCAGTGTTATTTATTCAGCGTCAGATGTTAGGAGAGATGGGTCTGATCCTTAGACATATTAGCTTCTGGATCTTCTACACTAGGGCCAAATGTTGATTTACTTCATGCATTGTATCTTTTATAGGAGACTGTTTGGTTTTCCCACTTTGTATATACATCAGTGTACTCAACAATCCCTTTGACCTACTTTGTGGTCATGAGTTGGACATAAATATAATTATCTTATCTTATCTAAGCGGTCAAAATCCCTTGGGATTGCGCTTGGCTTGTGCCACACCAACCGTTAGCATGGCTGGATTCTTGCCATAAAATTTTGAATTGATGACCTTTGCACTACACCACTGAGTGCTTTAACAAAACACCCTATAGCCATCTACTATATACCCAATAAACTGATATTAATGTTACTTAAAAAAATTGAAAAATATTTATTTTTATATATTTTTAAAAATTGTCAATATTTTTCCTAATATTACCGATAATTTAAATTTTTAAAGCCCCTTTGATCGCAACGACATTGATAAGAAAACAAAATTTAGTAAAATTTTCACTAAATCTCTTATTCAACTTACACATAAACGTGATCAACAAGTTTATAGTTCCTTCAGTTCACTTGTATGAACTTCTTTCGTCAGCACTAAAGTTCCAGAAAATATTGTATTACTTTTTTTTCTAGTTTTAGATGAACCATAAGTCAGTCTGAAAACAGTAATATCGTCTCCAGTATCTTCACAGATTTCAGCAAGGCTGCTCATTTCTGGCAGCTTCTGTTAAAGGACCATGAAACACATATATTTGCGTATTCTAAAGAATCATAGATTGGTTCAGAAAATAATGGAAATATAATAATAAAATTTAGTAGAAATTTTTGAAAATATGGTTCAACATTCTCAAATTTAAAGATTTTAGATGTTTAAAAGTGGGTTTTTGATAGTGCTGAATTTATTTTCACCATGAAAAAATTATACAAATACACTAGCATTCTAATATTTTGTAGTTTATTTTACCAAATTCAAACCAGAAATTTATCTTCCTGGAAAATTTGTGACATCCGTAAACAACTGCACAGTTTACCATATATATATATTTTTTAATTCATAAAAATAATAATTTTTTTAATTAGTAAAAATAACCCAAGAAAAGAAAAGAAGGAAGTAAGAAGAAATCACTTTTTCCTCTGAGAAAAGCTACTTCTGCTAATGATAATAACTCGATTCAAAATAATAGTCCTTTTTATGCACATGGTGCTACCACACACACCTGCCTTTTTTTCGTGTCAATAAAAGAGATCTTCCGCTCATGATAATAACTCGATTCAAAATAATAGTCCTTTTTATGCACATGGTGCTCCCCCACATACACATGCCTTTTTTTTCGTGTCAATAGAAGAGATTATTTATATTAATGTTAAAATTAAAAAAAAACTACTCTGAAATACATAGCACCAGCACCAATACAAAATCAGGGTACTCTTTAGCTTTATTTGTGGGGTTTCATATCAAGATGCGGATAAGCAACCAGTGTCATAATTGTAACCACAAAATAAACCAGACAAGACCAAAGCCTTTACAATAATCACAATACCTCTTACTGATGGGCTACTCCACAATTACAAAAACCAGCTGTAACCCCTATACTAACGGTGCGTAACCATCCTTAATATTATACTCCTAGGAGTACAAGTGAGCTGTGTCATTTGGTAGTCCAGGACTCTTCATAATCCCTTTTGCGCAAGTCGAGCTTCTGTTCAGAGTCAGAGTTTACTCTTTCAAATGGTGTTGCTTCTGGTGTGTGGGGGCATATCCCCTTTCTGGCTGCCCTAATCTATTCCCTCGATTGCCTCTCCTCCCATATGGTGACTACAGTGGCATTTGCCAGACAGTATCCAGCTTTTTCTCCAGGTATTCCAGCACCCATTCACTTAATTAATTAGGACTTCCTAATCACATCTTTATGATGTTGGCTTGATGGTGTAAGTCACCACCCATTCTTAAATAATTGCCCCCTCTTCTACACAGGACCATCTCACTCAAAGTAGTGAGTAAATTGTGGTCATTGATAATGTCTGCAATTTGCTCGATACTGCTACTACTAAAATCATGGCTCCTTGAGATTATATTTCTTATGTCTTAATTATCTACAACATTGAGCCTCTTATCCTCTTTTACATGGTCCTTGTTAATTATCTATTCCAATAAGCTGATTTCTGTCATCGGTTTTCAATTCAGGTGTGAAAACTGCAAATGGTATATCATTGCAGCATTTTTTTAGCCAATCAAAAAGATATTACACGCTACTAGCTTGAAAACATCGAACTTCAAATTAGGCAACTTGATTGGTTCCCTTCTTATAATTTTGTATACATTACTGAAGTTCCAAAATTAGATATTCCTAACCGACAAACAATTCAAGAACCGTAATCTTGTCTCAGAGAGAAGTTGATTGCTTAGTCTTTTTATATTTCACCCAGCATTGCTTCTTTTCTCTTAGATATTATATTTATGCACTGCACTGTTTTGATTCTCTCATTGTTATAATTATGATATGTGGTTTTTGGTCATATCACATTTATTTCATGGTTTTATTGTTAGTTTTTGTAACATCAAATGTGTTTTAGCCTTGAAATTTGGTGGAGAGACTAGAATACATGAGATCTCCGAAATTTAGAAATTATTTCCAGAAATTCCACCTAGAAATGAATTAATTAGATTATTAACCTGTTTTTAAATATTTCGTAAGTCTAGAATTAGGGAATATGTTTAATTAATCAGTATTAATTAAGTCAATAGGAGAATCATCTAGAAACTCACACAGATTGATTTAAAAATATACGAGTCATTGACTATGTTTTATTCTTGGTTGTTGGTGCTTTAACAAAGGATTATAAGAGGAAGTTGATGTGGTGATGGAGAATGCACTTGAGCAGTGCATTTTTTGAGCAGTTTGATTTTTAGAGTAGTAGTAGTGAGTTGCCAGAGAGAACACCAGAGATTGAAGGAGTGAGAGGGGTAAAGACAATGAAGCTAGAGGAGGCATTCCAGATCCAGTGAATGCATTTGCAGAGAGACATAAGAGCCACAAAGAGACTGATGGAAGGGTGGTGCAACAATCTCTAGAGGCAAGATTGATTCGCTGAGAAGGAGAGGTTTTCAGTTCTAGAGGCCGGGAAAGAGTCCTAGAGTGTCGGAGAAGCATCTTTTCAGTGAGCAGAAAGTAGAACGACTTCAATAGAGATTGGTCTAAGGCTAGACGTCCGTCCAACACGCTGTGCAGAGCAGTGTAGAGGCTGACATAGAGGGTCACAGGGCTGAATTTCTAAAGGCAAGTGGTGTCGGGAGATTGCCTATAGGGTGAGGAAAATTCCTCACTAGATTTTTGCCAGTATTTTTTCTATAGGATTGCCAGATTTTGGCATTTAGTTGTATTCAAAATTTCTCACTGCTGCATAATAATAAAACCATCAACTATTGCATCGGTTTTCCAAGTTGAATTTTTCCAGAGACTTTTGTCCAAAAATAATTGTGTTATTTTTATATGTGTGCTAACATTTCTCCGCGTTCAACTTTTTATTTTTCCACCAAATTTTATTTATAAAAATAGCAACGTATTTATTTCGATATTTACCTCAACAAATAAATTGTTAATTAATTAACATGATATGCTGATAATGTTATTAGTATTTTCATCCATCGCACATACCCACGTCTATGCTCAACATGGTTTGTAACTACACTTTTATTTCTTTTCACCAGTTAGCTAGCTATTCCTTATTTTGCTTATATTAATGATAAGAGTTGCTTGCGTCATTCTATTATTTGCTTAGATTCTTGGAATCATATTAATCAACTAGGTGGTCTTATCTTTAGTATATTGATGTATTTTATTTATTAAGATTATTTTTTAAATATTCAATGAAAATCTTTTATAATATTAATTATTTCAATAAAATAATCTGATGTCATTTTCACACATTCAAATTATGAAAAATAATCTGATGTCATTTTCACACATTCAAATTAAGAATGGGGTGTTGGTATGAAGGCAATCCTCGTGGAGGTTAATCTTATTTCTTCCTAGAATCTTTAAATAGAAGGTAAGAATTTTTAAATAGAAGGTAGATTCACTAGTAACCATATAGGTGACGAGTGGCTCCAAAGGATTCGATAAGATTTGGTCTTGAGACATTTGTGGACTTAGAACACAAGGTGATTACTAATTAACGTAACTCTTGGTTCCTTTTTCAAGGTTAATTATTCACATAGTGTTTGTACAATATCATTGACGTTAGTTATATGGGTGAAAGTTACATCTAATTCTTTTCGATATTAGATAGTGATGACATTACACATTTTTCAAATTAAATAGACCTTTCTCTTTCCTCTTTATAGATTTCTCTTTTCATGAACTTTTATAAACACTGATTCTAAGTGCTTGGGCAGATAATGTCATTTTTAATGTTTATATTTGAATTCTTATTTCAACTCCCAAAGAGTTGTAGTTCTTGTTTTTTTCTCTTTATACCAGCCTAGATCCATCTTAACTCCAGATGTCGATCTCACAACGCTTGGTAGATCCAGAGTTAAGATGGATCTAGGCTAGTTTGGTTTCCCCCTTTAAATATGCTATATTCCACTACATGAATACCATGGGTTTTCATACCGTGTGTCAATAATGTGGGCGAATACCATGAACTTATTTTTATTTTAACGTTTATTTTAATTATTTTAATTTTATTTTGACCAAGTAAAAATGTTTTCACGTTGATTTAATTTTTTTTATTTTTATTTTTATGTAATTTGACCAAGTCAAAATGTTTATAGAACAGGACATTACATCATCTCTTCCATGCTGGGTTGGAGAGTGCCTCTTGATGCAATAATGTGTTGTATCACCTTATTGTTCATCGAAAGTGTTACAACCCGTACCTACACCCAAAGTGGTAAATTTCTAAAATACAAAGTGCATCCTAGGGGACACTTAAGAAGGTTGCCCATTGTCACCACATCAGCTCTTCCCTTCACTTTAGGTTCACTGCCTTCCAATCGAAAGGGGCTTTTTAAAGTTAGGATTACTAAAGCTATGACAAGAAGGCTCTAGGTGGATATGAAGAGTTCACTTTAACAAAACAATACATTATAGCAAAATAAAATGACATGATGGAGGATTGAGACTAGTCCCTATTCAATATTGAGCAAATGGAGTTAAGTGATTGATGGGTAGCGGAGGCCCCGCGTAACAGTTTTGGGGCTTAAAGTCTATAAAGTAGGGTAATAATATTGTAAATCTTCGAAATATGTGGAGCACGAAATGTAATAGGTCGAGTCAAAGGGTTGTCCGCCCAAAAATAATATAGAATAATAGGAAGTAAGTCAGCCTGCCCATGGTCCATGGACCATGGGGGATGTATAAATAGAGCGAGGCTCTAAGGGTAGAAAGTAGTTTTTGGTTGGAGAATGGTGTTAAGGGTTTTTGAAAGTAATGGTGCTCTGAGTCTGTACGTCCAGGTCGTGAACTGTTAGTAGTTGGATAGAGGCTCCGTCGCTGGGTGCGTGGAGGCCTAATAGAGTCCGCAGCTGTGTGCGTGGAGGCCTAATAGAGTCCGCCGCTGTGTGCGTGGACCCCTGTAGCTGTGTGCGTAGGGCAGGAAGTTAATTGTATTGAATCAAGAATATTAATAAAGATAAGTTGGTTCTGAAATACTGTGTGGACTCTGAAACATTGTAGTTTTGGTTAATTTCTGGTTTATATATCTGTTTCGATCTGTGCACTATGCTTATGTTCTGAATTTATGCAAATTTATAACATTTTTGGGTGCACGTATTGGGTATCTCTATTAAATAGTTGCTTAAAGACTGTAAGGAGTAGATCTGGTCTATAACAAACTCATAAATAATAACTACTAAGGAAGTGCCTTGTTCCGGATCTACGCGGAAGCAGAGTGGCGCAAGGCCACAGATCGGTTGACAAACTTTTCAAAACACATCTAGACATCCCAAGGGTGCGGAAACCTGGTTCCAACACCCTCCCTTGCTACCTCAGATGAGACTTCAGTTTGTGCTCCGCGGACTATTGCTGAAAGGGCCAGTAGCGCGGGATTTGTTTGGCTAATAACTCTTAGGAGCCTGGGTCAGGCCTTAATAAGCCAACAAATGGTTCCGTTGTCAGGATCGGGATCTGCCTAAGGGATGTCTGATGTCGGGACGCTGGAATCATACGAAGAAAGAACTCGAGAATTGATTGGATCAGGAGTGGTACAAGTTCATAGTAGGTCCTAGCACACCGACGCGCAAACCAGAGGTTAAACATGACGAGCACGATCCAGTTGTCGGTATTCAAAGGAGCAGGAAGTGAAGATCCAGAAAAATTTTGGTTCGTGGTGAGGGCAGTATGGGAAGCGCATGGAGTTACGGACGATAACATCAAAAAGGCTACCCTGGTTAGCGCACTGCAGGACCGCGTGCTGACATGGTATATAAAGTACTCAAGCGATCACCCAAATGCGAGAACAGTGGAGATCTGGGCTGAATTGAAAAAAGAATTTAGCCGGCCGAAATCAGAGACACAGTCGATCATCGGGTTCAAGGAGATCGCGATGCTGCTTGGTGAAACCCTGTGGGATCTGGATTAGAGATTAAAGGGTACAATCTGCGAGGCTAACATGACACTGACAGATGCGCAACACTGTGGGTGGTTTGTGGCAACCTCGTCGTTGTCTCCAACGCTTCAGCTTGGGTTGAGATCTTTTGCTGTGACAGTGCCGTCCTCAAATGTGGTGTCAACGATGAAACTCCAATACAAGATTCAGGGTTGGGAGTTCAGCAAATCCACGCACAAATACAAAACCTATGTTTAGAAATGCAGAGTTTAAGACAAGAAAAGGTGCCCCGGCTAGAGGCCCGGGAGGAAGTGTGGTGTATAAAATGTAGAAGCCAGGGCCACGATAAGGATCACTGTCTGGTCTTTGCGAACTATGTGGCAGTGGGGGGACCAACACCGTTGCAACCAGAGGCACAAGCGGGGCCAAGCGCGACACCCTCACTCTGGTGCGTAATTTGTCAGGTGGGAGGAAAGCATAACACGAACAACTGTCACCTATTGCGAAAATTTAACCAGACCCCCCAGCAGCGATTTTGCAATTTTCGCAGATCGGTGGGCCACGAGGAGCGAGATTGCCGTAGTTATCAATTATTGATGGATCGGTCGCCAGCCTACAGAATGCAGAGTGAAGCGCGAGGTCAATATCCAGCCACGACGATAGCGCGCGGTGGGTTCCAGGGACGTGGATGAGGACGGGGAGGAATGGGACTAGGAAGGGGTCGTGGGTAGCGAATCTATTACAACTGCGGAGGACCAGGGCACTACGTGCGTGATTGTACCAACCCAAACAGAATATCGTGACCCTACTGCGAGCAGTTTGATCATGAAATGATAGATTGCCCCACACTGATAGCACATATACGCGAGAAAAGGGCAACACAACCCACGACGACGCAGAATGTCCAAATGATGAGGGCTAAACCACACGAAGAGGACCCCAGCGTAAACATGGTACTGAGGAGCGGCACAACTATAGGAGGAGATGCGAGGAAACAATGTGGAGAAGATGGGAAGGGTCGCGATGCCAGCTTTAAGGTGGAACAGGTAAAAGGGACATCTACGGAAGCTCAGAAGAGCTTCACAGAGGTCTCTACTTTAGGTAGTAGTGATCCAATTGAGCCAGGGATGGATCCCTCTATGTTAACTACCTTTTTAGAGACGTATGAAACTGTTACGCTATAATCAAGCGATTAAGGGATTACAAGAGCTGATAACTAGGTGCGCAGGGTCAGGTGCACCTTGCGTGGTCCGGAAATTAGGAAAACATACTTTGCGCACTGGATGGGAAATGCGATTAACAGCGCAGGTCGACGACTATGAGATGGATCAGATCATTCTGGACTTAGGTTCAGATGCAAATGTGCTACCTAAACAGACATGGGAATGCATGGGCAGACCTACATTATAGTGGTCCCTTATTCAATTACGGATGGTGAACCAACAAAAGATCTTGCCCATGGGGAGATTGCAAGGAGTCACAGTGGATATAGAAGGCGCGAGCACACAAACAGACTTTGAGGTAATAGAAATTGTGGATGACAGTAACCCTTACCCAGCATTATTAGGGATAGACTGGGCCACGGATATGAATGGAGTCATTAATTTAAAGAACCGGAAGATGATATTTGAAAAGAAGTCCCTCCGCATAGTCGTTCCCTAGACCCGGTTGAAGGAGTGGTATACTGAACCCGTATGTGACGATGAAATAGATGAGGACTTGGATCATATCTACAAGATCACGACGCGAGATCAGGAATGGGTGAATCTGACTGCTGATGAAAGAATTCCATGGGAACGCACAGAAGCCTGCATTTCAGATTCAGATGAAGAAGACGAACGGTGGCATAACCAGTTGAACGAAGTAACCACGTTAAACTGCAATATGATGACAAGGTCGCTGTGTTGTGTAAAAGCTCAGGATCGAGAACTGCCGATGTATGATGGATTGACCAAGGTAGACGAATTCCTGATCAAGTTTGAGTGCACAGTACTAGAACACCAGCGGTTTGATGCATTAAAATGGGCGTTGCACGCAACGCCTGCGCGGTGGTGGGGAACACATGAAGGAACCTTTGAAGATTGGCGCAGCTGCAGGCGGATGATGCAGATAAGATTTGGGAAGCTAGAACTACGACTAACTGAGAAATATGATGGATGTGAAAACCCGCACACACCTCACCAAATGGATTAAAGCCTATGGGGAAGAGCCCCAGCCAGAGTGGGTACACTTATTTTATCATACCTTGGATGTCATCCAGAGGAATTGGTATACTGAAATAGAGCTTCGACATGGCACGGGCGAATGGGATATCTTGCGTGAAGGTTTTTTGTTAACGTTCCTCTTTGAAGATCAATGGATGGATACTGTGGACGACGCGTTGCAGGTTGTGAAGGCCGCTATTTTCAAAATACCACTGGAACCAGAAGAAATCGTGCAGCCAGAATGGTCACGATAGTTGAGCCAGGCCTTGGAATGTTACAATGTGCAGGTAGAAGATGATGAGGACGACCCTAGAAACATCAATATTCCAGAAACAAAGGGGAGTCACGAGGTTTGTGGACCAGCAATCGAGGATCCAGACATCACCGCGTCGCTGAAAACGAAACAAGTAAACATGGAATGGAGGAAGAGCTAAAGTATGCAACGCTTGGGGACTATTGGGATGATGCCACGGTGGAAAAGGTCGTTGAATTACTTCGAGAGTATCAAGATTTATTCCCAACTAAAATCACGGAGTTAAAAGGGATCCTCGGTGACCTGGGAATGATGAAGATAACCCTGAAGCCGGATGCGAAGCCAGTTAAGCAACGACCTTACCGATTGAATCCGAAATACAAAGCGAAGGTTTGCGAAGAGTTGGACAAGATGCTTGCAGCAGGAATAATTGAACCAATGGAGGAGTCCGACTGGGTAAGTCTTATGGTTGTGCAGGAGAAAAAACAAAAAGGCGAAATTTGCATCTACGTGGATCTCAGGAAGCTCAATGATGCATGTGTTAACGATCCATTTTCGATGCCATTTACAGACGAGGTACTGGAAAATGTGGGTGGACAGGAAGCCTACTCCTTCACGGACGGTTTCTCAGGGTACCACCAGATCAAGATCGTGCCAGAGGACAGGAGTAAAACAACTTTCGCCACCGAATGGGGCTGTTTTCAGTACACTGTGATGCCCTTTGGACTGAAGAACGCGCCGACGATATTCTCGCGCGTTGTGGTAGCTGCATTCAAGGAATTTATACATAAGTTCTTGGAAGTATATCTTGATGATTGGACCGTATTTGGGTTAGTCAAGAAACATATCACGAGCTTACGATTAATGCTGGATACTTGCTGACGACACCAGATTACCTAAACCTAAAGAAGTGTACTTTCCTCATCCCCTTCGGGAACTTGCTTGGCCATGTGGTCTGTAAGCAAGGTCTGATGGTGGATCCGACAAAGATTGTTGTCATACTCAATCTGCAAGCGCCGCGAAGTGTCAAACAACTACGCACCACACTGGGACACACTGGTTACTATCGGAAGTTCATAAAAAGCTACGCACAGATCACGGCACCAATGGAACAGTTGTTGAAAAAGGATGCTACTTATTACTAGAATGAGGAATGTAACAAAAGTCTGGAAATGCTCAAGGAAAATATGGCATCAGCCCCTATATTGGTCTTTCTGAAATGGGACATCGAATTTCACGTGCATGTTGACATGTCGTGTATCGCATTGGGCGTGGTACTCACTTAAGGAGTGAGGGGAATTGATCACCCGATCGCGTTCGCAAGTCGACGATTGTCAAAAGTTGAGAAGAACTACTCCACTATTGAGCGTGAGGGATTGGCGATGGTATACATGCTCCAGAAATATCGCCAGTATCTGCTCGGAGGACACTTTAAGATGTATACTGACTACTCTGCGCTAAAATACCTAGTGAATAAGCCTGTGTTGGGAGGGCGCATTTGTAGGTGGTTGCTATTATTTCAAGAATATGACTTCGAAGTCGTTGTAAAGCGGGGACGTCTAATTGCAGGCGAAGAGCCCACAAACTTAGAGGAAGGACTACCTGATGCACAACGGTATGCAGTGCGTGTTGCGGATGGCCATTTTGAGGATATGATCCACTTTTTAACCACAGGAACCCCGCCGCAGGGATATTCCGTTCAGTAAAAGAAAGAATTGGTGATATGCGCAATAAACTTTACTGTTATTGCAGGGCATCTTTACAAAATGGGCAACGACGAAATATTACACAGATATGTACCTGAATTTGAGCGAGAACAGATCCTCGCTGAAGCACATGGGGGGGTTACTGGAGGACATTATGCGGGCCGTGCTATAGCACAGAAGATTCTTCGCGCCAGACTATGGTGGCCAACTCTACATCAAGACTCGAAAGCGTATTGTCGGGCCTGTGATGTATGTCAACGGATTGAGAAACCATTGTGGAGGGATGAAATGCCGCTCAAGCCACAGATGACGCTACAACCGTTTGAGAAATGGGCGATTGATTTTGTGGGGCCTATCACACCTCCAGGAAAGACGGGGGCGCGCTATATCATCACGGCGACAGAATACTTGACCCGATGGGCGGAAGCACAACCGGTTAAAGACTGCATGGCCGCTACAGCTGCGAAATTCTTGTTCGAGAATGTGTTAACGCGATTTGGATGTCCAAAAATTCTAATGAGCGACCACGGAACGCATTTCCTAAATGAGACTATCAGCGCGCTCACTGAGGAATTTTAGATATACCATCAACAGAGTACACTGTACCATCCGCAAGCAAATGGGACTGTTGAAGCATTTAACAAAATTTTGGAGACAACATTGACCAAGGTATGTAATGCGCAGCGAAACGATTGGGATTTGCGCATATCTGCTGTGCTATGGGCATACCGAACAACGTGCAAGAAGTTGATGGGCTAGACACCTTTTTGGTTAGTCTATGGCAAGGAAGTCGTCATGCCAATGGAATACATTATACCTAGTTTACAAATAGCAACAACGATAGGCATGGCAGACCGCGGAGCTTTGGAAGAAAGGATCGCACAATTGGAGGAACTCGAGGAGGAGCAATTTCTGACAGGATTCCATCAGCAAGTACAGAAACACCAAGAAAAGCTTGGCATGATCACCATATCAAGATGCGCACATTCAAAGAAAATGATCTAGTATTACTATATGACAACAAGTTCGAGAAATTCCCTGGAAAACTCTGAATGCATTGGTTGGGACCCTATGTAGTCAAAGAAGTCACAGATGGAGGCACGGTCCAGCTTGCCAAGTTGAATGGGGAGCCTTTCCCAGGCAGAGTAAATGGCAGTCGCCTGAAGCTCTACACGGGTGGGCCAACCGCCTGACTAACCGACCACAGGACAATCTCACTGCTCCAGGCAGTTGAAAGAGAGCGCGGGACGTTAAAGCAGTCTGTGGGGGAGCTGCGCGACAATCAAGGGACGCGCAAAATTGGTATGAGGTCGCGGTTGCACAGAAGGGGCTGCGCTGCTGCGTGGACAAGCAGAGAGGTGACCGTTGCTGACACTATTCATGACAAGATGTCTGAGTTATGGCAAAAGGGAGCGGGCGACGGGCAATTAAGAGACGAGGTACGAGCCAGATCTGGAACGATCTGCCGCAGGCTTAACGATATGACACCAAAAAAGGAGGGAACCGATGAATTTGAATTTCGAAATGCTTATAAATCACCAGGGGGCATCCGCCGAATGAGCTGCGCTTCTAAGAAAAGTAAGCTATTGTGCCCTCTCGCCGCTATGGAACTGTTCATTATCTACGCTCAAGGAGTAAGCCCGAGGGTTGTGATATGGCCAATGGAGATGCAGGACTTTCTGACTAGTATGGTGTTGACGACTGCAGGCACCGTGCAGAGTTCAGCATTGACGGTAGGGGATGTGCCAGAAATTTTTAGACATGAAGCAGAATTGGTCTGGATGCCATTGCCTAACCCATGGGTTGGTCGACAAACCATAAAAGATAAGGGAAAGGCTGTAAATACGGAGACAAATGGTGGAATTGCAGTTAACAAGTCGTCTTTGATGCACCTTGAAGATTGGGATCTCGCGGACAACAGCAATGGTCTTGCAAAATTGCAACACAAGTTGCAGCAGACAGTGCGTATAGAAGATACGAAATTGGAAATTGGTTGTGTTGGTACGAAGAGGTCTCATATGCGGCACCCCAGCTTGAGCTAAAATCCTATGAGGGGGTGCTCTGTGTTAACCGAGCAAAGTAGAATGAGCATCATTGGTTGCGTGAACTAGTGGAGGCAATGGAGCAGGAGCAAGAAGAAGAGTTGTAGGAGTCAAAGACGGAGCAACAGAACAGAGTGCGTCACTCACAGGGATGGTGGACTGCGAAGCCTAGGCAGCATGTATCGCCGCATCGACAAGTGACTCGGGACGAGTCACGATGATTGTGTTGGGGGCCTGTTGGGTAGCGAAGGCCCCGTGTAATGGTTTTGGGGCTTAAAGTCTATAAAGTAGGGTAATAATATTGTAAATCTCCGAAATACGCGGAGCACGAAATGTAATAGGTTGAGTCAAAGGGTTGTCCGCCCAAAAATAATATAAAATAATAGGAAGTAAGTCGGCCTGCCCATGGTCCATGGACCATGGGGAATGTATAAATAGAGCGAGGCTCTAAGAGTAGAAAGTAGTTTTTGGCTGGAGAACGATGTTAGGGGTTTTTAAAGTAATGGTGCTCTGAGTCTATATGTTCGGGTCGTGAAGTGTTAGTAGTTGGATACAGGCTCGCAACTGAGTGCGTGAAGGCCTGATAGAGTCCGCAGTTGTGTGCGCGGACCCCTACAGCGATGCGCGCAGGGCAAGAAGTGAATTGTACTGAATCAAGAATATTAATAAAGATAAGTTGGTTCTGAAATACTGTGTGGACTCTGAAACATTGTGGTTCTGGTTAATTTCTGGTTTATATATCTGTTTTGATCTGTGCGCTATGCTTATGTTATGAATTTATGCAAATCTATAACATTTCTGGGTGCGCGTATTGGTTATCTCTATTAAATAGTTGCTTAAAGACTGTAAGGAGTAGATCTAGTCTATAACAAACTCATAAATAATAACTACTAAGGAAGTGCCTTGTTCTAGATCTATGCGGAAGCAGAGTGGCACAAGGCCACAGATCGGTTCGCGAACCTTCCAGAACACATCTAGACATCCCAAGGGTGTGGAACCCTGATTCCAACACCCTACCCTGCTACCTCGGGTGAGACTTCACTCTGCGCTCCACGGACTGTTGCCAAAAGGGTCGGTAGCGCGAGATTTGTTTGGCCAATAACTCTTTCGAACCTAGGTCAGGCCCCAATAAGACAACAATGATCAAACAAAGAGAGTAGTTTACAAATGGTTAAGCCAAATAAAGTCGTTTTACAATCCACAATAAGCCATAACTTGCTATTAAATAGTGCATAAATTCATTTGTAGGACCTTAATGGTGTCACTCTCAAACATTGCTATGATGGTGTGCCCTACAATGGAGTATTAAACTAGCAACAACTCTTTCACAAAAGCAAGTTAATGCATTCAACCGTAAAACAACAAAGGGAAGAAGAGAGAAAATTGCTCACATAAGTTCTTTCCAATTTGTAAATATACTCCTCTTGATCTCTCATTCATGTTATTTGTACGCAGTTCCTAGAATATATCAACAACAATTAGAAACAAGAGCATGAGCTCGACATATAATTTGATTAAACCCTTGCACTTCTCATTAAGCCTTCCACATGATATACAACCAAGTTCCAAGACCAGAACTCCTCACAAATACACCATCACTACATGTTAAAAGAGTTACCCTTCAAATAGAGTGAACTCCATTTCCTTACAAGAAACGATGATTTATCTTCCTCGATCCACTATTTTCTCCAAGGAAAACAATACGATAATGCTCTCGCATAGCTAACTCCATGAGACAAGTCAAACAAATGATAAAATATGAGTGGTCATGCCATGTATCTTCTCCAAAGTGGTTGACCTCATCAACAAGCTCCAACGTATCCTAAATCCTCTACAAAACAAGTCGTTCCACTAATAATATTCAGTAGATGTGCAAAAACCATCTCAAAATAGCATGTGTGGACCTCAAGGTGGATGCATTATTAAATAATTGATCAAGTAACCACCTTCCAAAAGGGTATGCCTTGACCATCTAGTTTGAAAACCATTTATATCTCCTCAAATAAAAAAAATATTTACCAAGTCATAAGCATATGGTGGCACTCTCTAAGAGGCTTCTTATATAAGAAATACAATAAAAAAATCTCCACAAAGGAGCATCCTTGATCCTTGTGCATGTAAATGCCTTGGGACCTTATTGAACAAGCAATATATAATTAAATAATCTTTGAGGAGGTGTGACTTTGGTAAGTGTGCCAAGGTAGTTACATAAATGAAAGTGCCATGATGCCAATTGGGGGAGTTCTCCATCAACAAATTTATGAATAAGTGCGCAAAGGAGACTTCATAGTTGGAGTGCTTTACTCCCTTGACTAGTCAATTGTCTTGGGATACCTAAGACATTCTTAAAATATAAACATTGCCTCTCCAACATGTAACTAACTGATATTCATTGTGCTTGACCATGTCAAACCCTCCATATAATAACAAAATATGCTCTAATGTGGCTACAACTCAAATAGTGTGCAAGTGGACAAATCCAAGAAACATAAAGTCAAAATATCAAACAATAATATGCCAAGTCATTGTTGGGCCCAATTAACTCCTCTAAGGGTTTTACCCCATTTCTAGCAATACAATAATGTAAAAAGGTGAAAATGGCTTGACATGTGTGCCAAGGAAGGGAGCATTGCATTGAAAGCAATGTTCACATCATCATAAAGTAGTATACATGCTAAATATCTACAATCTAGCAAAGGTGTTTTCACTATGCAGCTCAAACCACCCTAATAAAGCTATTTTAAAGGCTAAAACCAAGAGAAAAGGATGAATAAGCGACACGCTATCCAAGAAAATGATGCCAACCCCACCAAGGTGTAACACACATGTGAAATAAACTACCAAAGTGCTAAGGCACACATCCACTAGGTTCAAATATCATCAAGTCATGCAAACCTAGTCATATGGTGATAAGATAAATTATATGTAGTAGGCAACTATGAAGCATATACCAAAAAGATGATCCATCGAGCAAAGGCATGCAATATGAACAATACTACTAGACGAACCATCAAACATGATCATACACCAAGGAGAAAACGAGTCTCCACCGAAACACCAGCCTAATCAATTGATAATACCATCTTTAAGGATACGAGTGTAGTAAAGAAGGAAGCTCCATTCAAGTGTGTATCCCCAACCCATTAAGGGCTCTATAAGTACCACGTTGCAAACCCCATCCATTGTGATTGAAATCACAAGGTAAAACCTCATGCAATATGAGGGGTAACAAGAAGTACACCATGAAAAACACCGAAGGAATGCTCTTGATTACTTATGTTCTCCCCATATTTGACAAAAGCAAAGGGTTCTCTATGGGTTTGATGAAAGCAATCAAATATTCTTGGTGCCTAATTTGTTGGTAATATAATCCTTTGGTCTTGTGAACTCTCCTTCATGACCATTCCTTTTGCATTTGATGCCAATTATTGTAGGATGCGTGTAACAAACTTTAACTATGATTCTTTTCTTTCCATTTGTGTAGAAGCTAGGATAGTCAAATCTTGTTTACATAATTATCATATTTGGATCTATGAAAGTTGAAAGGAACTCTGACATCCCCTCAACTTGTACTAGTTGGCATGCATCTTGATCTTCAAACTTGTATCTCATTCTATTTTGTCTCACTTATCACATGGTTCTCTTCGTGTATAAATGTTTAGCCTAGATCCACTCATTGTTCTATTGATGTTCCACCAACTTGGCTAGTTTCTTCAGTCTAGTATCATGTATTTTGACCATTTTGAATAGTGCAACCCACTTAAGTTGCAACTTTATCAATTAATAATAATAATAATAATAATAATAATAATAATCTAATTTTAAGGCCATGGCCAAGCCAGACGCGGAATTGGTGTATGAGACCCCCTTGTTTGTGGGACAAGGGACTCACCTCCACATATGGATTTCCTTGCTAAAGTCTATGGAGGCATACATACTCTAAGCTCCTCTAGATTTGAACCCATGACATCTTATGAAGAATCACATGTTCTTAACCATTAGGCCCAATGAAGTTGTATAATCATGTAAGAATGTTGTAATAGACATCTTTATGAACTCGCAAGAAGTGCATATGTCTCCACTTTTTTTGTTAGATATTTAGTAGTCACAATGACATGTCAACATTGATTCTTTTTTATGTAAATGCTTAAAGAAGCCAACACAGTCTAACCCCCATTATACAAAAACACCTGAAGACAATGGTGGGTGCAGTGGCATGAAATCCTTATTTGGTCTACCTGTTCTTTAGCATTTGCAAAAAGATTGTGTGTACTAATTTGGTTTTTCCTTTGGGCCATGTATATCTTCTGATTGATCCATCATTTGACTTTTGCTAAATGTGAGGGCATTTTACAACATTAGGATGTAATTTTGTAGAATCCAAAGCAACATTCACTCAATTAACTAGAAAGCCATAGTTTTCTTACTAAATTTATGTGTTCTTTACTCATGGAAGGAGGGAATTATCATGAAGGAAGATACTCTACAATTATTATATTCTACTTTGGTGCCCATCATCACTCGAAAGCAATTAGCATCTAGGAGCTCATCATGTACTCAAACTAAAACCCTTGAAAGGTTGTTCACTATAACATTGAATATATATAATAATGTGAAGTGTTTACAATTCCTTCCACGTAGAAATGGTTTTTGATTAAATATAAAAGAGCTTGATGGTCAACATATCACATAAAAATTAACAAATAGAATATGTCCAAAATTTTGGATTGCAGATGGTGGATTGTGTCTTCTTTATATGGAAAATTATGCGTCATGGTCTCTTCTAAGCTCATTTCCTCTTACCTAAAATTCGATGAAATCGGTTAGAAAATCACACTTGTTTGTCAAAAATGTCTTTGGTGTATATTATATTCATTTCTACTTCTCTTTGTTGTTAGACATCCTCACTACTTTTGTAATCATTAAGTCATTCTTCACTCTAGTAAGTGTTCATTACCTCCTTGATTGCATAAACATGTTCGTACGAAGCAATCTTCTATTGCATGTTGTGTTGTCTTTTATTAGAAAATACATATTATACCAAGACTTCTAATCATGTTGTTTTTAACCTAAATTGGTCATCATTTCAATGAGTAGTGTTCTTATTCCACAGTAGGGCATCTTTAAGGTCATTTTCTTGTTTCATTGTTTGTCATGTTGGCAACTTATCTTTTATTTCACATTGAAAACCCATGCAATTGGTTCTTCCTATATATCCAAGTTCTTATCATTTATAGTGTCACAATTTTATACTTGTCATCCACTGAGCTTATCCTCTATGAAATCAAGCTCTCCTATATATATTCAAGTCGTACTTTTCCATTCCTTGACATCATGTTGCATGCTAGGCTTCAATTCAAGCAACATTCCATGACATGACATCCTCACAATTTATGTTTTCATATTGTCAATAGGAAAACCGATAAGCCATCATATGGCTATGTGGATTCCTTGCATAATGTCTTACTCATTTGATCATTGAACATCCCAACATGTCATCTTATTTTATACAAGACGTTCTCTTGTTCTTTTTTTTTTACCATTACTTATGCATGGTGTTCTATTAGGCCATTTATAAATTATAGGTTGTCCTTGCAATGATTCCTTGATTGCTCTCATTTGTAGATGTCCTTACAAGTTTATTCTCATCATTTTAATCACAATTTTGATTAATTGTTATATTAGTATCTTCATGTTTAATCTTGTCTTCATCCACGATTTGGAAATGTTTTGGAGTAAACATCTTATAATCCTCCATCTACTGGCACAAAAGACCATTATGTCATTGTTAGAACATTATTCAAGTATTAGGTCCAAATAGCCAAACGAGCATAAAAAAGGTCTTAATCTAGTAATGTTACACCTAAATCAAGTGAAAGAGTTATTTGATAATAAGCCACTTCAAGGGGGCAACCTCCTATTATAATATATGAAATGCGTAACATGACCCTTCAAATGAGTTAATTTAAACAATGGAGACAAAGAGGGATAGAAAGCAATAATAAGTGGACATACCTATAAGTAATGTGATGAAAACGGATAATGGTTATGATTAGGGGATTAGCATGTCACTCCCATTGAAATGAGCTTTTCTTTCAATATTAATCTACTAGTTATGATGTTCTTTAGGAGTCATTGATTGAGATTCCTGAAATCTGTGTAGGTATTCAATACTCATACTTGTATGATTGCTCTTCATTAGTCATTTTTTTTCTTAGATCAATCAATAATATTTTACTATCATGTCTTATAACCAATTCGTATATCCCATAATCATCTTAATAAAGGTGAACAAATTGAAGCCTATTAGTGTGTTGGACTCATCATTAAATCGACTAAGAATCTATCTTGCAATAAACACTTCTTGTGATATTGACATTCCTTTGGGTTCCACTCTTATTTGATATGCCATCCTTTTCTACACTTCCTTATACATTCCTTTTATAGTATGAGCTTGACTATTGAAACCCATTCTATAACAATATACTTCATTTTATAGTCATCAATTGGCAATGTGACTTTAGTGACATGATTGCCTTCATTCATCACCTAGATAATATCTTTCTACTCATGGGGAAATTCTCAACAATTGTTTCTATAACATGTTTGCTCATTTCTCTACATTTAGATACAATGGTTTCCACTATGCAACATTACCTACTCATCTTCATACACAACTTTATGTACCTTGTAAATTGGTTTGCCACATAAAGTGTTCATTGTAAATGTTGCCATCTTTGTTGGGGTTTCCTTTTTCGTACCACTTGATGAACCAACCCAATTAGCATTTTTCCTATCTTGTATTTGATTTGATTGTGTTAACTAAATTTTCCATTTTTCTATATCATTGACTATTTCTCAGTATTTTGTCTTGGCAGTCACGGTGCCCAATTCTCCTTCTCATGCATTTTCTTTAATCAACTTCTTGGCTTCCTTCCCTTGAGTCTTCTCTTTCAGACGATGTTTGGATTGTGCTTCCTTCACTTGTGTCCTTGTTTGCAATCCATATATATCCATTCCAACAAAATTTAGTTGTTCGTCTTTTGGACAAGGGTCATCTTGTGACCGCTTGATCAACATCATTAACGCCATAATGCCTTCTTGGTTTTTCTTCCTTGCAATCCTTTATTAATGACCCCACTTCCCACATATAAAACATTATGCCATTAGTCTTCCTTAATGGTGTTTTCTTCTTATTTTCTATGTAGGATTACGCTCATTGTTACTATTTCCTTTACTAATGTTGGTATTACCATTATCTCTTAATCCTCTCCTCAAAATACATGAATATTGTAGTTTTGTTTTCTAGTATTGCACTCACTTTCACTAGTATCATGATTGTCTACTTTGCATATGTGACAAAATTTGTTTGTAAGGCATTCAAAGTCTAAATTTCCTTTGCACTTATAGTTTGTGAACTATATTTTTTTTGTCTCTTTTATGTTTCATTTATCTCGTGATACTCAAAACATCTTCTCTTAATGCATCAACTACAAAGGTTTCATCATCACTTCTTGTCAACATTCCTCAATCTTCACTCTACATTTAATATATAATTCATCATCACTTCTTGTCAACATTCCAATCTTCACTGTACATTTAATATATAATTCAGACTATCTTTATATGAAGTGGGGGGGGGAACTAGCATCATCGTGTTCATGTAATAGGCAACAATTCCCATGTGAACTATATTTTCAAGTATGGTTCAAATTCTTTAAGGCTCGTCTTCTTAATAAAATCTTTAAGGTTCAAATTTTTTAGATGGAGACTTTATCCCCCTCCTACTTCAAGTTGTGTATTTTGTCTACAACTTTTCCATCATCACATAATCATTTGAACTCAATTCTTTTTCTTTTTTGGGGTGCATGGCAATTATGGAATTTATTTATGGGGAACTCCTTATGTTAATCATACACCTAATATGCCTCTAAATGTCAGAAGAAATGCCTTTAAGTATTGTGCCTCTTCATCTTGAAAACATTGCTAATCTAAATTGTCTCCCTAATGCTATAATAGCTTATATGGCCTTGTCTCCAACACCGTTGACATTGGACAACTTTTCCTTTCAACAATAGTTGTTGTGTCGCTTGTTTTAAGAATTCTTTCGAGTTCCTCTCCTTGATTCCCTCTTATGTTAACTTAGTAGTATTCCACTTGAACTCCAACCTACACCCACTTCTTAGGGGATGAAGATGAAAACTTTTTATGGGATAAAGACACAAACTTAATCTTCACTTATCATAAATGTGTCCAAAATTCTAAACAGAGTTGAATCATTCTTAACCTTTTCTCCCTCCCTCTTTGCTAGTCTCCTTCAAAGGGAAACCATGTATGTTTCCAAGCTCACTAATATTTGCTTATTACTTAGACCCAATAATACATTTTCATACACCACTTCATCTTTAATAGGGAGGGGTTGTGACTACTTCTGACATGTGTCCCTATAGAATGTTGTAAATCCAAACTTTGTGACAACTTGTCTCATTGATTCTTCTTTCTTGGATTGTAATAGGGGCATTCAATAAATCAAAACCAATGTTTGAAACATCACCACCATAAACTTTTGAACAATTGGTGCTTTACAACCATATGTAAAATCTTCTAATCACTCCAAATCGACATGCATTTAATTTTGTATGAGATCATTGGATGCCAAATCTCTTCACTTGAATTGCTTCCTTATGGCTTGAGAGCCATCAAATAGACGATTGTTTTTACATCTTCATATACTTTTAACTTAGCATTACCATTATCACTAAATTCTCCTTGATCAAACAATCACAACCATTGACTAATTCAAGAGTTTACCTTGTTGAATTTGAACCCAATAGCAATTTTGAATGTTAAGAGTAAATGCCGCCAAAGTTATAGGTTTGAAATGAAAATGAGGCAAACAAAAATAAAGCAATGTGCATATGACTTAAACAACAGGAGTATTCTGTTGAGTTTCTACGATCTCGAGTCTAGGTTAGAATCTAGAATCTCCGACGCTACCAAACCAAGAATCTCAGCAGAACTACTTTGCACAACGAAAAATATAAAGCAGTAAATCATATATGCACAAGTATAGGCATTTTTTAACAAAATATTGTACAATAATGTACAACCCAATCTTCGTTATATTAGACCAATCTGAATAATACAGTAGACTATGGAATACAAGATACAATGAAAATCATGCTGCAGACTCTATGGCGTATATTGTCATGCTAGTCCTTCGCTCCTGATATACTCTCTAGTTGCCCCTTAGTCCATCAAAGGACATGTTGACGGTGCTAGGCCTGTGAACATTCAGGGGATCTCCCCGGTATGAAGTCCCAACTATACCTCACACCGTTTGGTGTAGGAGTCCCATCCGGTATGATGGCCCGGTTGCCATTATCTTAAAGATTTTCCTTAGCTCTTGCTTGTTAACACATGAGATTGGTTTGCTTTGTCTTTGAACAACGAGGTTTGCGTGCCTGGTGAGTGCTTAGTGTCACTTGTTTCAAAGTTATTTCACTACAGAGGGAAAGGGTGGAGTGAGTCTCATGTTGAGAGGGAATAGTCCCAACTCTGCTAGAGACACACAAGACAACGAGACATGCACAGCTTCCGGTCGAGTAGCCCACCTGGATGCAGCAATCACAAATACAAGGTGAGCATATATCATGTACAACACCCATCAGAATATTCCACATGAGTGCGGTAGTCATTATAACAGGTTTACGAAAATGAGTCTATCAAGTGCTCGACAGAATAGTCCATATGGACGAAACAACGTTAGAAACTGATACAACACATTTCCAATAACATATGTACTAAAACAATCGAAATAGTTCAACTGTCTTAATACAGATTAAAGCAACATGCATTACAAGCATCCAAATAATAGTCTTACAAATGAATAAAATACACTTGTGAAAACGTGCTGGCCTATTAGCAGGGTTCTGAATTAAGCGAAAGTTCCAAGACACATCCGTACACCATTACGTCACTAACCCCGATAGCGGGGCGTTGGAGCCACTGCTCACTCTTCAAAGAAAATATTACAGACTCTCAAGGCTATGTGGGAGGAGCCAAGGTAAAAAGTCTTTTGCATGTACAAATGAGGGGTATATATAGCCAAGGGTGAAACTGACCCTTGTGATTGTTCGACTTCCCTCATGACTATTTGACTTACATGACTCTTCAAATTTACATGACTCTTCAACTTCACACATGGGTTTCTTGGACTTCCACGTTACATTACATTGATTACAACAATATGGCCCATAGTAGCGATGTGGCTGAGATGACTTATGACATGACTCGACACGACAATGCTGGTATCTTCATGCTGATGGTGGTGTCCACGTTGAGTTGCAGTGCTGCTGAGTGATGAGTGTGATCTTGGTGTATCATAGCTTCATCTCCGCATGGCAAGGTGTGCAAAGTCTTCAATGGTCTTGGTGTTCGCTTGATAGTTCATGCATGCACATGTGTCTCCTTCGCTTGCTACTTGGTACGCTTCGTGTGTTCATCTGTTTGCGAACAAGTCTCCTAACATGCGCTCCTTGTTCATCCCGTTCGTCGTCGTGCCATGTCTCATCCATGTACCTGTATCTGCAATCACTCATGATGAGACGACATCAAATTCAGAAATCTCCTAGTCTACTATGATGCATCATCTTTCATTTTCGGGTGCGGGTGATTGGGAGAGAGGACAAAGACCTGAAATTGCGCAGAGCACATTTCAGGTCGGAATGCGGGCTGCGGGCATTGTCAAGGAAAATTGCATAGAGATCATCGGGAGGCTGAGAGTGGCAGTTCGGATCAGTGGTGACTATCTGCGGGATTTGGCTCGGCTGAAGGGAAGATCTACCAAATTTTCCAGGGAGGCAGTGTAAGCAGCAGGGATGATCCAGGTGGATCTTCAGATACAATGGCATGGAAAAGCTCAAAATTCAAAGTGGCAGAAAAGCAAGTATCTTGACATCAGATCGAAGTGCTCATTGCCCTGATTCCAATGGTGTGAATGACACTCCAATTCGAGTCCGGATGATGAAGTTATCGCGAAAAGAGTTCGTCTTTATTCCTTTGAAAATGAGGCATTTTCTCCTAAAAATGGACTTAAAGCCTTTGAAAGGCAAATCGCAATCGGAGAAATCAAGAGGCAGGGTTAAGGCAGGCGCAACGGAACCCCTGATCAACGATATCCGCCTAAATCACAATCAGGGGTAAGCGATCGGCAATATCGGGATGATCAGATTGGCGGATCAAATTGGCGAAATCCAAAGGATAGGACCAAGACCCCTGGGCCGTAGCAATGCGATAGGGTCGATGTGGTACGCCGATATCGGCGATCGACGATCGGCGGTCAACGATTGACGATCCGCGGTCGGCAATCCCCCGCTAACACGACTAGTGAACCAGCAATATGCCGATTGCAATATGGGGACCGAACCTGATGGGTTTTTGGACCCAATTTGATAAAATTTGAAGTCTGGGGTTTTCGGTTTTTCAATGTTTTTGCGTGTATTGTTTGTTCAAACAAACAAAGGCCATT
Source organism: Pinus tabuliformis (assembly GCA_031772625.1). Classification (NCBI taxonomy): domain Eukaryota; kingdom Viridiplantae; phylum Streptophyta; class Pinopsida; order Pinales; family Pinaceae; genus Pinus; species Pinus tabuliformis. Next base: position 6,398,622 of record CM062804.1, on the reverse strand, counting down.
TCAGGGTTTTTTGTGAAGGATGAGCGGATTCATCACGCTCGACTGATCCTCTGTTAGAACAACCTTCTATTCTAATCAGAGAACCCCGATTTTCAACTGGCATTATGTTATAAATCCCAATGCACGCAGAAGTGTACGGGGGAGAGGATTTTCTGGCACACGGTTCGAGGCAACAACTTGCAGGAGGGACGATTGATCATTTTGTCTGAATTGGGAAAATTTTATATGGCTTCTGCCCTTCTCGACGCCATGAACTCAATGGTGCTATCCATTTCTCCATTTCACAACCATTTTCCAGAATGGAGGTATAATACTCCTTTTATGTAACTGATGATTGTATTCTCTTCTTTTCATGCCATTTAATGAATGAAGGCCTCCCCATTGATCAAGCAGGGCCCAAAGACGTAGTCCGAGTTGGACGAACTCCATTATCAAGTCTTGTTGTCTTCTTTTCGTGCCTTTATGTGTTTCTTCTTCTTTCTTGTGTGCACATTAAATTTCTATGTTAAGCTGCAATTTTCACATGTGATTCTTTTCATACATCTATAAGCAAAAGATCCCTGGATCAAGTGGTATCAGAGCAGGTCTTTTTAGATGTGAATTGCATGTTTGTATGCTAACAAGAAATAGGCTCCAAAGAGGCGAAGGGGAACTAGAGCCTTTCGATCCCGAAGTAGGGCGTGCACATCGAAGGAGAAACATGGCAGAAGATGAAGCTCATCTTGAAGAGGAGCGAAATTTCCGTAAGACCTTCTATTTAATGGCAAAGAATGTCGGTAAGTTGGTTTTAAGACTGTAGAAAGCAGGAGAGAGAAACCTAGACAAATAAGGTTCAACGCATGAAAATGGTAGAGAAGAACCCCCTCCTTCTCCTTCCATGAGTGAAAGTTCTTCTTCCTCTCATCACCATAATAATAGAAATCCCAGGGATGCATCTAAGAAACCTTTCTCTAAATTAGATGTTAAATTTGATCTTCCCATTTAATGGTGAAAGTAACGCAGAGAAGCTTAATAATTGGATTAGGAAGATTGAGGTCTACTGCAGGATTCAACAGATCGTGGAGGATGAAGCGAAGATTCAACTAGCCTCTCTACGGCTGAGCAGTACCGCTCTCGTTTGGTGGGAGAGCAAATTGCAGAGTAGTAAGAACGTGGGTAACCTCTTTTCCTCATGGCCTGATTTTATTTCTGCGTTAAGGGAACAATTTTATCCCTTGGGATACAAGCAAAAAGCTTTAATGAATTGGCAGTATTTAAGGCAAGGCAAAGGTTAGGACGTTAAGAGTTTTACAAAGGAGTTTAGAAAGCAAGCACTTAATTTTGGTATTGCACTTGATACACCTGAAGTAGTAACTAAGTACATTGGATCGCTACATAGTTACATTAGGCATTCATTATTGTTGTTTGAACGAACCACTATTGACTCAGCCAGCGTAAAGACAATTCATATTGAGAATAGGGGCAAAAATGAAAGAGATGATCATTCCAGAAAACCACCATTCAAACCTCCCAATGGAAAATCTAAAGCGAAATGGAAAGGAAAGGAGAAGAAAACGACAACAGCCAAAGAAGGAGAAAGGTCGTATTGCAATCATTGCAAAAAGGAAGGTCACGATGACGATCACTGTTGGAAACAACATCCAGAACAGAGACCAAAGAAGTATGGAGGAAAAGGCAAGCAAAAGACAATGGCGACTGTGCAGCAAGACCTTGGATCCGATTCGGGCGATGAAGCCTTAATCACAGCCGCAGGAACAAAAGGTACTCTTACACCTCATGTTAATTCTGAATCACATGAAGGCACTAGTTCTGTAAATGAGTCCCTTCCTAATGATCAAAAGAGAATTGAACTGTTTCATATCAAAGTTGTTGTAAATCATACTAAAGTTGAAACTCTGTTTGATACTGGATCCCAAGAAAACTTAATCGCAGAATCCTTGGTAAAGAAACTCGACTTAGAAACAAAACCACATTCGAAACCTTACCTGCTTGGATGGATACATGATAAAGCAAAACTGAATGTAACCAAGCAGTGTAAAGTCAAATTTGTAATCGCTTCTAAGCTAGTGGACGAAGTAGAACTGGATGTAATACCATTGGATATCTGTGGCATGGTGTTAGGGAGTCCATATCTGTATGATAGAAAGGCAGTCTTTTTCCGTCATGAAAACAAATACCAAATCACAAAAGATGGGGTAGAATATATAGTAAGGGCTCATCAAAATAAAATCAATGCCAGCCTTGTAAGTGCTGGACAAATGAAAAGGCTGGTGAATTCCAGTAAGGGTTGCATGCTTATGGTTGTAAGGGAAAAAGAGGCAGAATTAGTTGATGCTTTCCAGGGTTGTGATCAGGAACATAAACAGGAATTATGTGAATTAATTTCTAATTATGATGAGATGTTTCAGGAACTGAAGGGATTACCTTCGAAGAGGGAAATCCAACATGAAATCCATTTGCAGCATGACGCTCCTTTACCAAATATTGGCATGTACAGGATGTCGACCATTGAGATGGAGGAAATCAAGAAACAGGTGCAGGAATTGCTGGACCAAGGGGTCATCAGGCCGAGCACTTCTCCATGTGGCTCACCGATTGTCTTAGTGCCAAAGAAAGACAACACATGGAGGATGTGTGTGGATTACTGCGCACTAAACAAGATCATAGTGAAAAATCGCTACCCTCTTCCACGCATTGATGACTTATTAGATCAGTTAAAGAATGCTATTTATTTCACAAAATTGGATTTGCGTAGTGGTTATCACCAGGTCCGAATTGCAGAGCAGGACGTGTGGAAAACCACCTTCAAGACCAAACAGGGGCTATTCGAATGGATGGTGATGCCATTCAGACTTTGCAACGCTCCAGCCACTTTTATGAGGGTCATGAATGATCTCTTTAGGCCTTTCATTGATGAATTTGTTCTTGTATATTTAGATGATATACTTGTCTTTAGTAAAAGTTGGAATGAACATGTGTGTCATGTGAAGAAAGTGCTTGATGTATTGAAAAAAGAAAAACTCTATGTAAAGTTGTCAAAGTGTGAGTTTGGGAAAACCTCTTTGGGTCACCTAGGCCATATTGTTGGTCATGGTCAGTTAAAAATTGATCATTCTAAAGTTGAAGCAATTGTAAATTTGCCTAAGCCTACTAGTGTAACCGAGGTCCGTAGCTTTTTAGGTGCAGTCCAATATTGGAAGAGATTTATTGTCAATTTCTCTGTTATTGCAGCGCCTTTGCACACATTGACAAGTGTGAAACAGGTCTTCCAATGGGGAGGAAGACAACAGAAGTCCTTCGAAAAATTGAAGGAAAAGATCGACACCGCGCTAGTCTTAGCCTTACCAGATCTCCAACAACCATTCGAGATCGAAACCGATGCCAGCAGTTATGCCATGGGAGCTATACTGATGCAGCAAATGAAGCTGATTTGTTACCATTCTGAGAAGTTTTCTCAAGCTGTGATAAACTATCCCACTTATGACAAGGATCTTTATTCCTTGGTGCAGAGTGTGAAAAGGTGGAAACAATACCTGATCGGCAAGAAGACCATCATCCATATGGATCATCAACCCTTGCGGTATCTTCAGTCACAGACCAAGTTGCAGCAATCTCGTCATTTTAGGTGGATGGGTTTTCTTCAACAGTTTCATCTGTTAATAAAGTATAAGAAGGGCACTAGCAATAAAGTGGCTGATATGCTATCTCGCCCTCCTATTTCTGCTTCTGTTATTTTGCATAATGCTTCGTTGTCTTTTGAGAGTTATGCTGAACAATATGCTAATGATGGTGACTTTAAGGACATTTATGCAAAACTAACTCATGGTTCACAAGTGGACAACTATCACTTGCAGGGGAAACTGTTGTATCACCTTCGTAAATTGTGTATTCCCACAGGGGAAAGAGTACATGTAATTCGAGAAGACCACACCTCTCTTGTGTCTGGACACTTTGGTGTCGAAAAGAGTTTATGCCATGTACAAAGATTTTTTTTTTGGCCTCATATGAAGAACATTGTGACTCGCTATATAAAGGGTTGTGTGATGTGTTCTGTTTCAAAGCCCTCTAATAGAAAACTCGGGCTCTACACACCACTCCCTATTCCTAGTCGTCCAAGGGAAAGTGTGTCAATGGACTTTGTAGGAGGCTTTCCTTTGTCTAGAAAGAGTCACGACTATTTGTATGTCATCGTTGACCATTTTAGCAAGATGTGTATTCTCATGCCTTGTAAAAAGCATATCACTACAGAGCACACTGCTTATCTTTTCTTTCAACGTGTTTGGGTCCATTTTGGATTGCCCACATTGATTGTGTCAGATCAGGACTCTCACTTTCTCGGAGAGTTTTGGACCAGCTTGTGGAAGATGATGGACACCAAATTGAAAAGAAGCACGACATTTCATCCACAGATTGACGGACAGATAGAGGTTGTCAACCACACTGTGGTACACTTGTTACGAGGCTATTGTGGGAAACATCCCAAGTTGTGGGATGAGCATCTCCCATATGTACAACATTCCTACAACCGAGCAGTGCACTCATCTACGCAACGTTCACCATTTGAGACATGTTTTGGTTACCTGCCAAAGGACCCTTTTGATATGGTCTTTGGAAGGGAAGATGGCTCTAGTGGACGTAATGATAGGAACAAATCTCAACAGTTCATTCAGCGAATCCAGTTGATTCACCAAGCAGTACAAGAGCAGTTGGAGAAAAGTCAAGCCCGTTACAAGGCTCGACATGACAAACACCGAGTCGACCATCAATTCCAAGTGGGCGACAAAGTGTGGTTCCACATCAGCAAGGATAGGATGAAGGGAGAAGGGAAGAAGTTGTGACCAATCTGATATGGTCCATTCACCATTTTGGAGAAGATTGGAAACAATGCCTTTCATCTTGATTTGTCGATATATATGCAGATCTACTCAGTGGTGAATGTAGAGAACTTAAAGTTGTATGAACCACCATTGATCACGGACATCGATGAGGTGGGCACAGTTCCTACAGTTGATGATTTTGCACTAGAATACTTCGATGAGTTACCTGAAGACATCATCCTTGACAGAAGGACCAAGGCTTCACGACGAGGAGATGTGGAATACCTTCGAGTTGGTTTCAAGGGAATGCACCCCAACAAAGCAAAATGGCTGGAGAAGAAAAGGGTGAGGGAACAATTCTCTCACTTGCCAATTGACTAATGAAAGCTTTTGGCGGTCCAAAAGCTCCTCAATGGGGAGGATTGATTCGGGTGGATCTTCAGATACAATGGCATGGAAAAGCTCAAAATTTAAAGTGGTAGAAAAGCAAGTATCTTAACAACAGATCAAAGTGCTTGTTGCCTGATTCCAACGGTGTGAACAACACTCCAATCCGAGTCTGGATGATGAAGTTATTGCGAAAAGAGTTCGCCTTTATTCCTTTGAAAATGAGACATTTTCTCCTAAAAATGGACTTAAAGCCTTTAAAAGGAAAATTGCAATTGGAGAAGTCAAGAGGCGGGCTTAAGGCAGGCACAGCGGAACCCCCGATCAACGATCTTCGACTAAATCGCAATCGGGGGCAAGCGATCGACAATATTGGGATGATCGGATCGGCGGATCGGGTTGGAGAAATCCAAAGGATAGGACTAGGACCCCTGGGCCGTAGCGATGCGATATGCCGATGCAATAGGGCCGATGCGATACGCCGATATCGACGATCGGCGGTTGGTAATACCCCACTAACAGGACCAGTGAACCAACAATATGGGGACTGGACCCGATGGGTTTATGGACCTGATTTGATAAAATTTGAAGTTCAGGGTTTTCAGTTTTTCAATGTTTCTGCGTGTATTGTTTGTTCAAACAAACAAAGGCCATTTCTGGGTATTTTGTGAAGGACGGGTAGATTCATCGCACCCGACTGATCCTCTGTTAGAACAACCTTCTATTCTAATCGGACAACCTCGATTTTCAAGAGACATCATGTTATAAAGCCCAATGCACGCAGAAATGTATGGGGGAGAGGATTTTCTGGCACACGGTTCGAGGCAGCGGCTTGTAGAAGGGGTGATTGATCATTTTGTTTGAATTGGGCAAATTTTATATGGCTTCTGCCCTTCTTGATGCCACGAACACAGTGGTGCTATCCATTTCTCCACCTGAGTTCTCCATTTCACAGCCATTTTCCAGAATGGAGGTATAATACTCCTTTTATGTAACGGATGATTGTATTCTCTTCTTTTCATGCCATTAATGAATGAAGGCCTCCCCATTGATCGAGCAGGGCTCAGAGACGTAGTCCGAGTTGGATGAACTCCGTTATCAAGTCTTGTTGTCTTCTTTTCGTGCCTTTATGTGTTTCTTCTTCTTTCTTGTGTGCACATTAAATTTCTCTGTTAAGCTGCAATTTTTACATGTGATACTTTTCATACATCTATAAGCAAAATATCCCTGGATCAAGGGAGGACAATGGCAGTGAAAACTACATAGATTCTTTGGGGATGCTGGCAGCAGGCTGTGGGAGCTTGCTGGCCAAAACTACGCAGAACTGGGAGGCTGGCCTGCAGGACATCTCTGCGCGGTTTTTCGGCTGAGCGAGGTGTCGAGCCGCTGGAGGACAACCCAAGAAAACTGCGCAGTTTTTAGGAGGAGTAGCAGGTCGGCTCCGAGGGTGACTAGATGATAGAACTGTGCAAATTTCAAGGGCAGTGCAATGATAGGCAATGGGTGCCTGTCCTTTAGGTCTATGCAATTTCTTTAGTCAGCGAAGGCGGGCATGCTGGCAACTTCTGCACAATTTTTTGGAGGACTGAAGCCGGGGTCATTGCCCTGTCAAACTCTCTAGTTGACTAGCGGGAGGCTTGATAGATTTGTTTGTGGGTAGCATAGATTAAGATGGTTTGTTGAGCAACTTTTATGTTATTCTGGGTGACAGTCAGTTGGGTTAATTTTAGGATTGTGCAGTGCAGACTGCCTGGGAGAACCTCAAGCTTTGCGCAATTCTGGGCAGCAGTAGCTGGTCACTTAGGCCTGAGACTGCACAATGCAGCTCAATGGAGGTCCGGCTGATGGAGGGTGGTCCGGTCGACAGATATTTGGAAAAAATGGTTAAGTGTGTGAATGAGTGAACTCGTGCATGCATGACCTTGTGAACACACACTTAACATGACTTGACGACAAGACATCTCGAACCAATAAGACAACATATGCTTAGTGTCACTGACTACAGGACTGTCAAATGGTGAAAGAGACAAGTGTGACACTTCAGATAAACCTTTAGACGACTGTGATGACACTTGCGCAAGAGTGCTTACAACATTGTGTGTGAGTGCGATATATGTTTACATAGCGAACACAACTCAAACACAAACCTTCAACATCACCAGAATAAAGTCGCAAGCACAACATAGCAATCGACATGCCAAAGATGACAGTCGGTCAAACAACAGAAAGAAAGGAAGACATGTAGAGGAAACATGTGAAATGACTTATTGTGTTTGCGCACATGCATGTTACCGAGGACAAGATGATATGATAATGACAAACAGTCCTGCAAACCCAACTAAGATGTGTACTTCAAAGATGTTCTTTAATTACCATACTTACCCTTGAGATGATCATGCATCTGACAGAGTTTGCATGCGGTCCTGATCTTTTCCATTACTCGGTCTCTTGGTCCTTCTCCTCAACTCCTTGGGAGTGATCTCTGCATGTCACCTTTTCTGTAGTCACTGGGTGATGGATCGATGGGAAGTGACTACTGCCGGAATGAGGCCTTGGGAGGCCTATCTGCGCAGTTTCTGCAGTAATATGGATAAGACAACTTGGAAAACACTGTGGAGTTTTGAGGATCAGGACACTATTGCGGGATGGGGGTCTTGGGAGGACACCTCTGCACAATTTCTAAATGCAGGGCAACTGACTGCTCTGCACATTTCTGGAGAGCAGTGCTCGCTGGGTCTCTGCGGGTTGTGGGGTTTCAGCAAGCAAGGCAGGAAGCTTGATGGTTGCAGAAGCAAAGTGCGAAGTTCTAAGAAACTAAATGAGGCTATGTTACTTGGGAAATGGCTAAATGTGATATCAGTGACACAGATGTAAACAATGATAGGACTCGACTATGATCACACACAGACACGTAGTGAAACAACGTAGACCATCCAGAATGCATAAAACATAATATTTTGTTTGATGCAACAACCTTCGTGACACGAGTGCATGAAGTGAGTGTGAAACATGTCTATGTGATTACAACCACTCATACACACACAATTCCCTTGAAGCAAGACAACATTCCCTTTGCATGACAAACAACAACCCCTATGCCCAATGATGATACATGCTGCATAAAGATGAGAACATGAACAACTCTTAAGATTGAGGAGGGGAAGCTTAAGATCATCAACTTACCAACAATTGACCAAAGATGATCGATCGCAGGATCCAAGGTAGGCTCTGAAATTTGAATGCGAGCCAAAATTTTGGAGGGTGGTTGTAGCCGCTATAACACTTGGTGAAACACTAGTAGAATTACAACGCTCTGAATGGACCTTGTTTCGTGAAAAGTGAGTCTAACCCTTCCAGAAGTTTTGTTCGATTATTTGATCATCATGGTTTCCACACTAACCTGATTGAAAGATGTAGATCTTGCCATGCTCTTGATTGGTCAACACACATTCCAAGCCAAGTCAACTCAGTTGTTTTGATTGGGGATGAGGGGTATATTGGTGCAGAGGTAATATGACTGTCAGAGTTTAAGTTTCATCTCTGGTTTTGCTCTGCTACCGACAGGACTGGACAGTACCCTACCTGAGTCACGCAGGAACACAAGCATCGCTCCACTGCTAGCGAGCCTGGTCAGTACCCCGACGGAGTTACTTGCATCACCTCTCTACGTAGGAAGCCTTCCTCTTCTTTCACCTTGTTCATTTTTCATTTTCAATTTTTTTTTGAAGAACTGTGCATAGGAACTTATTTATTTCAGAGGCGAAAGAAGGATCCCGACTTATTAAGAGCAGGAAAGGTTGTTCCTTCAGAGAAGTATGTTATATATACCTTTGACATACTTTCTAAGGTTTTTCCCCCTCACCTTACTCTACTTAACTGAGCTGACAAGGGTTAACCCAAAAGAATCGATTAAAGTAGGTGGTACTAGTTAATAGTGCAAGCTTTGTGTTTTCACCAAGACTCACTCAGAATAGAACGTATTTTCCATCAAGGCATCGTCGACTGAAGACAACAAATTCTTCATAAAGAGAGAGGACAACGAATAACCAAATGTTGATAGCTGTACAATACCTCTTAGATTTTCCCAGCTTGTCTCGAGATCCAAACACGGTTTCACAAGATGCTAACCTACGGGTACAAGCAAGCAAAGAAAGAAAAAAGCAAAAAACAGAGGTAAAGCGAAAGCAAAACAAGTAAGCAAAGCAAGCGAGTAAGAAAGCAAAACCAAGTAAGCAAGAAAACAAACATGCAAACCAGAAGGCAAAGCAAAGCAAAGAAGTAAACACTACTCCTACTCCTAGGCTAAAAAATGCATGGGCCTACTCATGTGAAGCGATATTTCTAATGCAGCCACTGACACATTGGTTGGCCCATGTTGGTGAAGGCATGGTTCGTGAAAAGCACAATCAAGGAACCAGCAAACATGAAAGATATAACAATGAAGACCAACACACTTTGAGTTTAAACGCGTCCATCGAAAAGAAAAGAGTGAAAGCACAAGACAAACACTTTGTGGAATTACCATGGTGTTGTGACACACTGCGTACAGATGATAAGCATATGCACTCTCTTGACTGTGATAATGTGATTCTAGTGGAGGAAGCGAAATCTGTGTGTTGGATTGATCTTTAGTGCATACAGATGAGTGATGAGGAGCTTTAGGTGTTTCAAAAATTTTCTGATCGGAAGTGGAACTAACCTCAGGAGAGCGAGGGCCTGACATAACCACCAGCTTAGGCTGAAGTGCTTGACAGCGTGCGGGATTGCCACTTCATCAATAGATAGATCATTGGAGACCAGTGGCTTAGACAGATTAATAATGAGTGAATTAACATCGTGATCAAATGAAGAAGTCCATAGATCATGACAACCACAATCAAAAAATTCGGGATGTTCGTCGACATCCTCATGATTTGATGAATCGTGCATAGGGGTAGATGAGAAGCAAGGATGTTCACCCTCTATGTTTTCAGAAATGAAAAATGACAGATGGGACGGATTTTCAGAGGAAAATGTGTCCTCTCTGCAATGTAATGATAGACTGACATCTGGTGTGTCTGGTGAATGATCAGAAATAGAAACATCCAGAGGTGAGTTTCCACAAGGGAAATCAAAAGTGGCAAAATCAAAAGGGATGTCAGGATAGAGCGGATGAGGCACGGATGGAAAGGAGTCATCCTTCATCGCGGGTTCTTCTTTAGATTTCCACACACACTCATCATGAATGATAGCGCAAGTTGGTTGCACAACACCAACTCTGTCGACAACTTGATCCTCGTTCACAACAAGTGTGGAGTTCGAAACAGAAGAACACAAGACAATACAATTCGGAGGATCAACAGAACGTGGAGACAAAGGTTGAGGTAACAAGTCCACATGACAACAGATGTGCATGCACCTTCTCCCACCTTGCACCACAAAACTAGAGGTGTTTGATGAGAAGAGGACGGACAGTCACTTGTGACATTGACCTTGTCCGTCTTAGATTTAGCGTCTCTAACATCGAGGTACGCTGGGAGGGGTTCGAATGATTCTAAGAATTGCGGATTTTCAGATATGTAAAGAATATACTTAAATCTTTTAGCGCAAAATTCCCAATCAATTTCATCTTTAGGAAATCGATATGAAATATTACGAAAGTGCATGTAAAATTATTCAACAGATTCATCAAGTGCTTTTCGTAATTCCAGAATTCCTTTATTGAATGCTTTACGGTTAAAATGATTGAAAGTACGGTCTATCTCTGCGATCAGATGATGGAAAGAGTGAATAGACTTTTTGAGCAATGTGGCACACCAATGCAGTGGGTGCCCTTGAAGCGTGTATGCAAACAATGCGCAGGTCATGTAATCTTCAAAGATTTCATGCCTTTCTATTTACAGTGCTAGACCCCACAACATGTGAGGGGATCTTCCCAGTAAGAAGTCCCAACTAGACCTCAGACTGTTTGGTGTAGGAGTCCCAATAGTGGGTTGTACGGTATCACCTTGACGGTGGTTGTGCATAGAGGCATGTAATATGTCCCTGTTGGTAGCAAGGGTGTGACATATGCGACAAGTCAAGGAAGGTGCATGAGCGGTTATAACACATGGAGGGTGACGTAAGTGCGCCCCATGGAAGCTTATGGAAGCACAAAGTTAAGAAGGGAACACACGAGCAAAGATACATCACAAACTGGACGACAAGTAAGTTAGCAATCCAAAGTGATGGTTAAACCAACAACACATTTTAGTGAGATTCATATATACATATATAGAAAATAGCTACACATGCACGCGTAAGCAAACATATACATATATCATTTAGAGTAAACAAGATAGCTGAAATACAATGTGACATATGCGTCAAACGTGTTGGCTTTGTTATATTAAGAAGTGAAAGTTCTAGTCATACAATACAACCATGACCAACCACTAGTTCCGACAGCAGAACGTTACAGTCACTGCCGCCTGCTCCTCCAAAGAGATATACTAGCTCTGCACAGTGGAGAAGCCAAGGCTCGTTACAATACTCTCCAATATTTCTCTAAGATACTCCTATCGGAAGCTTGGTTGACCAAAAGCCTCTACAATGAGTTATGAGGGACTATATATAGCAAAGGGTGGGGTGGCCCTTGACATTCCCCTTTGTGACTGTTCATCTATCCTCATGACTCTTCATCTACTCTATGACTGTTACATCCAACTATCGACACTTGAAATTCCACTTGAAAAGACATTACATACAATCTGCACATGTACCCATGTGAGACAAAATAGGCTTGAGAAAGACATCACTATGACTCGGACAACTATTTGAAGACGAACTCTTTGACATCCTCACGGTGGTCGACAATGGCGAATTGATGCCAAACTTGGTAGTCTGTGATGGTGTTTGTGTACTTTATGGTGACATCTTTCTGGAAACGAACTCTTGCCTCTGTAGCATCCGGGTACACTGCTATAGCTCCTCTGTCCAACTCATTTGATAACATGCGCATCATTTTCTTGAGTGCGGCCAGACCAGCGACATACTGATGCATGGTGTCTGCATTGATCACCGAGTTAGCGTTGGTGGCTATGTGCATCAACTTGTCAAAGTATGAGTCAAGCTCTAGTCAGACTTGTGCCTTTGTCTTTTCATGGTGAGTGTCCTAATAGATGGGACCGCATGTGCGCGCACAACAACATCCATACTCCTGAATACTCTTGCACAGGAAGCCTGCAAACTAGTGATGAGTTGCGGGAGCTCTTCATATTTTTGGATTTGACTCCAGATGCATGCCTTCAGCTCGACCGCTCTGGGATTCATCATCTTGGGCAAGTGTAATGAGGCTCCCTTGTATCTCATTGTCCATGTTTGCATGTATTCAACAACAATATGCACGCTTGACAAGATACATGCTCTCCTAGCACATTGTTGCTGCCAACCATTGAGATGGACAACCACCTTATGCACGGTATCAAACTTGGAATACAACACCCACATGACTGCCTCAAGGGACAATCCTTCATCTAGTATTGCCTTCTTCAACTCTCCTTGGACGGATGCTGTAACTAGTTCTCCTTCCTGCTTGGTCGTTTGTAACTCCTTAGCCATTTGCTTGTTCTCAGCTATCAAGAAGCAAACACTCGAGCTAGTGGCTTCGACATATGCTTTGGTAGCATCGACCAATGCCGCTGGATGCTTGCGCACGTCAGACACGATCATTCATTCCTCAAACTACGCAGGAGATGTGTTGTCGTCCGGAGTAGACACTCTGCAACATTGCACAACTCTATGTTGCGACTCGTTGAATGATATGTTGTGCATCTCTTTGTCGAGATTGTCTCCAAGGATCTCAATGTCTCCTTGGTCGCTTGGGACTTTCTCCGCGTTCGGATCCGGTGAAGCTGGTAGGTCGACCTCTTGGTAGTAAGGCAAGAGGTCGATGTCTTGCTCTAACACTTGTTGCTTCATATCTATATCCATCTGCTTAAGTGCTTGTTCAATCTCTTGAGCGAAGTCCTGCTCCTGCGATTGCTCACCATGTCTGCTTGGTGCCAGCTATTTGGATGAGTCTACCACCTGTACGGGAGCAGCTTCATCTGTCTGTACATGTTGTGCCCGCTGTTGTATCTGTTCTTGCTGCGCTTCCTTCTCCTATCTATGCAACTCATGTTCCTTCCAGATTTTCTCCTTCAACTCATGCAACTCCTTCTATGTCTCCTCCATTCTCCGTTTTTCTCTTTGCCTTTATGCATTCCTCTTACCACCCTGTTACCTCTTCGCCTCTATTGCCAAAGCTGGTTTCTGCACAAGTGGGTATGTTCTGAACTTGCAGCTTTGTTCTTCCTTCGCACTGTTGACAATGTTCCTCTTGCCTTTGTTGCGTGCCGATATGTTTACCTCTATTGCTGCTGCTGTTGGTGCTCTCTTGGACGCTGCTTCGCTAACCATTCCACAACGATGTCAACCGATTCATTGGGCCCGGAGAAGCTGTAACAATATCTCCATGGGTCTTTCTCCGCCCAATGACATGGCTTGTGGATCCATTGAAACTGTATTCTCGTGTAGTTTTCTTTCACAATAAAATGCGGGTCATACGAATTGAAGCTTCGAACATCGAAAGGATATTTCTTGATCTCCTCTATTTCGACATCCACATGCTTGAGGTTTTGTATCTCGTACAACCCGATCCGTAACAGAAGAGTGGGCCAAGGTGCCCTCTTCTTCCGGTGTAGCCTAGCTAACAATCCTGTTGAGATGTGGTATTATACTTCTTGCATGACGAGCTTGTCCATGGCAAACTTCAACAAAACATGCAGAGGCTTTTCCGCGTTGTACATCTGTATGAAGGTGCCGGACGGTGAGGCATACCAATCCGCTATATCGATTAGTGCCTGCATTGCTGCCTTTGACATGCAAGGTGGATCCTGCTCAAATATCATCTTGTACACAGGGGTGTCAAAATGATCTGACCGCTGTGTCATAACTCCTCTGAAGCTGCATTCTGAAAATAATTTGCAATAAGTGTTGACAGAGGTTTCTGCCGATGTCCTTGCCCACTTCATGCCCAGGAACTTCTAACGGGCACAGGTTGCATCCAAGATGTAGGCAGACATGTATATTTCTGCTTGTTGACCTTTGGGCGGCTGTATAGCTCTTGTGACCTGTTCCTTCAACCTGTGAGCCAATATGTCAGACCAGTTATATGCTTTTCCTTCACTGGCCAGTTGGTCCAACGCGATCACCCAACTCTGCGAGAAGGTCTCCGTGCGCTCTTGGCCATACAAGCGACTTGTAAAGATGACCAAGTATTGATACGCCTTCCACAATATCTTCGTCTTGTAGATATGGTTAGGTGTCATCTTGAATTTGGCTGGATCCTTTACCCAATTCTTCAAGATATCCCTGGAGTTCACATTGCTCCTGGGTAAGCTGAAAGGTATCTCCATGGTGATCACTGGCTTCGACAAATGATACATCTGTTGATAATCCTATGCCATAAAGGTAGCAATCTCCGTTCCACTAACACTGCTTAATGTCATCGTCTCAGGATCATTTTTAGAGATGATCCAACGTATCATGTCCGCGCATGGGAACTGGAGATACCTGCATGCAATCCGGTACAAGCCGGACTTATGAATGTTCACATAGACATGACTGTCTTCGAGATCTTCCCCAAATGTGCCTGCGAATGCATCATTGACCTCTTGCCATTTCATCTTGATGTCTTTGTGTACAATCAACTTGGCGTCTTCATAGATCGACAAACTTGTAGACACTTGCTCAACTTCTGCTCTAGTTGCGCTTCCGTCAGTGTCCTTTGATCCTGCTCTCTTGGAGGCCATTGATCCTGAACTGCTGAGAGACGGATAAACACATGCTATATCTGGAGACATGGCGATGCTGAGTGTAAGCAAAGGTGAATGATCATGCATGCAAACAGTGAATGCAAGATTCAAAAAACAAAACAACATGCATGTGTGTGAGATGAGTCGCCAAATTGGCGATTGTTCGTGCAAAACAATGTCATGCATGCATCAACAGTGAGATGCTAATGAAAACTGAAATGACGCTAGTACAATCTAATATGAATGTAAACGACAACAACCGTTCACAGAAATGAAGCAGACAACACTCACAAGCCAAAACACAAAAAGCGACGAAAATGTTGCAAAAGACAAGTAAAGCAGACTTATCCGGAAATAGCTGAGCTGGATGTATCGAAGACCCCTAGATGTGTTGTGGGATGTTAGAGCTCCAATATCAATGTGAAGAATGAGCTCTGAAGCGTCGAATAAATAAGTTTGAGGCTCATGATGCACATGCCACAAATCTAGGAAAAAGCGACACTTGGAGGAAAGTTTCTAAAACGATATTTGTAGATAACCTCCAGCTGCTAAAAATAGATCCCTAAAATCTAGGGATGATTTTTGCATGTTGCTTTTTTCTATTTAGGGAAAATATAGCCCATGCATGCAAGTCAAGTTTTCTCGGTCCAGGGTGGAATCGGTTAACTTGAGGGCACATGCAACAACCTGCTTGACTGAGGGGAAATTTGTTGCTAGGAGGAAGTTGGGATGGCTTTCTATAGGGATTACGCAATTTCTGGGAGGAGCAGCTGACTGCTTCCTAGAATTGCACAATTTCTGGGTTGATCAGTTCTGCTGGGGCAGATTGTGCAATTTTCATTGGGAAGGTTGACTGATAGGATTATGCAGTTTCTGAGCCCAGCAGGCTGCCAGTGAGATTTGCGAAATTTCTGAAGGGAATACTGGTTCCCCTCCAAAATTATGAAATTTATTGAGGGAGCTGCTTAGCCAATAGCTGGACCAAGTATGAAGAAGCAACCTGTGAGGGGAGTGAAGCAAACTATCATGCACAGGCTGGAAATCTGCTAGAAAACCACTAAAGCTCATGTACTTGACAGTGCAAGACATGCTGCTGAGGATGGTTGGTAAGGAGGCTCCAAAATGAAGATAAGGCAAAATTTGGGAGGGTGGTTATAGCCACTACAACACTTGGTGACACACTGGTAGAACTCCAGCTCTCTGAATGGACCTTGTTCGTGAAAAGCAAGTCTAACACCTCCGAAAGTATAGTTTAGTTCTCTGTTTGTCTTGGTTTCTACGCTTGCTTGATTGTAAGATGTAGCATCTGTCAAGCTCTTGGTCGATCGACACACATTCCAAGCCAAGCCAACATAATCGTTTCGATTGGGGATGAGGGGTATATTGGTGCACAAGCAATATAGTCGTCAGATTTTTAGTTTCATCTCTGGTGTTGCTCCGTTGCCAACAGGCCTAGACAGTACCCCGACGGAGTCACACAGGAACACAAACATCACTCCACTACCAGCGAGCCTGGTCAGCACCCCAACGGAGTTACTTCCATCACCTCTTTGCGCAGGGAGCCTTTCTCTTCTTTCGCCATATTCATTTTTCATTTTTTTCGAAATTTTTCACTTTTCATTTTTTCATTTTTCATCACTGTGCATAACACTTATTCATTTTAGAGGCAGAAGAGGGATCTCGACTTATTGAGAGCAGAAGAGGTTGTTCCTTCAGAGAAGTAGTTTATATATACCTCTGACATGCTTGTTAATGTTTTCCCCCTCACCTTACTCTACTTGATTGAGCTAACAAGGATTAACCCAAAAGAAACCGACTAGAGTAGGTGACACTTAGTTAGCACGCAAGCGTTGTGTTTTCACCAAGGTTGACTTCGAAAAATACATATTTTCCATCGATGTATCATGTACTAAAGATAACAAGTTCTTCATACAGAGATAGGATGACAAATAACTAAGTATTGATAACTTCACAAGTCCTCTTGTACTTTACCGAGCTTGTTTCAAGAATCACACATGGTCTCATGTGAAACTACCCTATGAGCGCAAAATAAGAAAACAAACACAAAAACAAAGCAAAAGCAGAAGTAAATGTGAAAGCAAAGTGAGAAACCAAACAAGCAAACAAACAAGCAAGCATGTAACACAAGTTAACAAACAAGCATGCAAGCATACAAACCAAAAGCAAACACTACTCCTACTTCTAAGCTAATTGTGCATGGGCCTGATCACGTGAAGTGATACTTCCAATGCAGCCATCGATGCATTGGTCGACCCATGTTGGTGAAGGCATGGTTCACAAACAACACTACTGTGCGAACCGACAAACACGAAAAAATAACAACGAAGACAAACACACTCCATGTCTAAATGTGTCCACAGAACATAAGTGAGTGCAAGTGCATGACATACAATATGTGGACTTATCATGGTGATGTGAGACACTGCATGCAACTGTTAATCATACACATACTCTTGACCGTGACATGCAAGTAAACAATAGAAACAAAGACAACTTGCGTCGTGCACGTGTGCTTGCAATGTAAGATTCCTCCAATGCATGAGCGATGGGATCGTGTAGTTCGAGTGGAGGAAGGATGATCTGTGTGTGAGGTTGATCTTCAATGCATACAAATGAGTGATGAGGAGCCTTGGGTGTTTCAATAATTTCTTGATCGGAAGCGACACCAACCTCAGGATAGTGAGAGCATGACATAATCGTAAGCTCCAGCGGAAGTGCCTCGACAGTTTGTGGGGTTTCGACTTCATCGACAGATAGATCATCATAAACATGCGGCTTCGAAAAATCAACTGCGATAGAATCTGTTATCACTTAGAATTTTCTCTAGAAGTTATTAGAAGAAAGAAAATGACCGAGGTAACCACAAACCAACTTTGGAGCATAGGCTCTAGCCAACCTATGGCTCAGAGAGGGCTCTCTCTATATGATTTAGCTTTGTTTGTTGGGATTTCAGGCTAGTTATGAATGTTTAGGGGGGGTTTGATTTGTATTGAAGATTGGATGGTGGAATCCTTAAAACAGATGGATAGAATGATGTCTTCAGACCATTGGGCTATGGAGTCAACAGAAGGGCAACAAAACTAGATCAACTCACTAAAGGGAATGTTCAAAGGGCAAGCTAGCAGAGTAAAGTGCAGGTCTTTGGAACAGGAGGGTGAAATGGTTTTAATCAGGGTGAGAGAGAAATTAAGAATTC
This sequence comes from Pinus tabuliformis, assembly GCA_031772625.1. NCBI lineage: Eukaryota > Viridiplantae > Streptophyta > Pinopsida > Pinales > Pinaceae > Pinus > Pinus tabuliformis. Next base: position 6,380,386 of record CM062804.1, on the reverse strand, counting down.
TAAGACCGAGATATAAATGAGGAATAGAGGGTAATTGAAACAAAGGGAAATTAAGAATCCTTTGATATGGATTAGCAAGAAAGAACCTAAATTAAGGAGCAACTAACAATTCCTTAACTTAGAGATTAGTTGAAAACATTTATATGCCTAACTGTTAAAATAGAGTGTAATTAAACAAATTCTGAGATATTGTTCCAGTTATAGCATTAAGATTTAGAAATACATTAAAGATTGTGGAAAAACTTTAAGAAAGATAACAACAACATGAGAAAATACTTGTCTACACTTCGCTCAACACATGAATCCTGTGAAATATCTTGTCTTTATTCATCAACCCAGCTTGTTGGCTCAGTCAGTGATACAATAACTTTACAGTCTTTTGATCAATAAGTCTATAAAAATGTCTAAGAATCCACCCTACATATTTCGAATTGTGAAGTATTTATACAAAAGTTATTACAAAATATCTCAAACTAACTTGAGATTTAATCTAGGAAATACAGGTATCTTCTTGCACGAAGATAGAGACAACTATTGAACTCCTTTCATGCTGTCCCATTTATTTTGGTACTGCTGGCCTTTATGGTTTGGTTTTTAGCCCTTTATGCTCTTTTCTATTTGAACTTTCACGTTGGAGGCTTTAGTCACTTGAGGCTTTTATCTGATACTCTTCGACACTGCTGACCTGTCTTTATCTTTTCACTTAGCTGTCTTGCTTTTACTTTTTTACTACATTTTTCTTATAGTAAATCAGTCAATTATTCCCACCATTCAGCATCAGGTAATTTGATTTTCAACATCTTCCTATATATTTCATTTGCCTCGGTGTACTTAGCAAAAGTAGGCTTAGTGATGAATAAGTGTTTTACCTCATGCTGGAGGAAAAACAAGTTTTCAAATGTTTGGTAAAACACCTTGTCTGTTGGCAGTGCCTTTATTGATGACTTATTGGCCTGTTCTTTAGCTAGCTCTTTGATTTTGTTGTTGTAATATTGTTGTGTCATGAGCTTGTCGTTTATGACCAAGGGACTGGGTAACCCTTTCTCTTTCAAAATTTGAAACTTGGCCATAAATCTATCAACTGCTACCTGCATATTTTGACACTTGTCCTCCAAGTTTAACATTAAATATCTCTTGGAAAGGACCTTTCTCACCTCCAAAATGGTTTCTATCATGTTTTCTATCTCTAATCCCTGAAGTTCATACTTGTTTTTACTATTGAGGAAGTGGATAAGTCTTGTTGCATCTTCAGGCATGTCTCCTAATTCTTCCTTGGCTCTTTGGATAGCTTCTGTAGCTATCTTTATCAGATCTATTTGTTCAAAAATCACTTGAATGGATGGCCAAATATCTTTGACAGAGTCAATGATATTGACCCATAATAGTTCCTTGGTTTGCCCAAGGGGTTCCTTTAGTGTTAGATCTTTCTCCATGGCCTTTAACCTTTCATTCATTCAGGCTGCTTTCTTCACTTCTTCCTTGTGCATGACTTTGGCAAGCTTGTAATCTGTTTCCAAGCTTGTCACCCTTTTCCTTCAGCCTATTCATCTTTGTAGCTTGTATGGAAATTTCCTCCATGGCTCTGACCAACTTTGCTGCATCTTCACCTGATGCACCTGCTGTTGATGTAGACTCTGTTGAAACTAGTTGTGCTGTAGGCATAGGAGCTGTGGGAGTCAATGAGGCTGGCAATGTTGAAGGGATTGCTGTTGAGACTGTTGGGATGACATTTGCGGATTTAGTGGCAATATCACTTTGATTCAATTGAATTAAAGTGTCTAATGCCTTCTCTGTCACCCTTAATTGATAATTTAATTTCAGGACTAGGTCCATCAATTCTTCATGTCTGGTCTAGTTCTCCAAAACTTCCATTGTTTGGGGATGTTGCAGTTGAGGTATCTTCAATTGCTTTTTCAGTGCTGTAATGTCATCGTTCTTTTTCTTAATAAGTTGCTCAGTGGATTTAATGTCTTTGGTATCATGTACCAATTCAATCACTAAGTCTTCCAAAGACTTAATTTTGGTGTCCTTGGCCTATGAGGAGGCCTTTTCTAACTGATATTGAGATGAGATGCTGGTCAATGAATTCTGCAGTTGATGGGCAGCTATGGCTTTACCTGTAAGGGTGGATTAAATCATTTATCCAACCTGTTTATGAAACTCAATTTGGTCGATGGGGATGAATATCCTTTGCCAACACTTCAAAATCAATTCTCTTGTAATCTGCTGATGTCCTTGGCTGTTGTGCAGCTAGTTTTATGAAGGATATCTATAAGTTTCCCTCTTTCATGTCAAAAGATGACATCAACCTGGTCTGATTGGTAGGTGTGAGTTTGAGATACTGAGCATAAGTTTGGGCCTTCAACTTCTCATTTCTCATTTTGATCTCTTTATATCTATCTTTTATATCTTTATCCTTATCAGCAGGCCTACTGAATGAGGATACTTCTACACTTAGCTACCTTTCTAAAATCTGGGTCTATGATGTGGATGGACGCTGAGTTTCCTCAGATGGAGCTGTGCCTTTACTTCTGTCTAGCTCAGTATCAGTTATTTCTACTGAGCCTTCCATGTCCTCCTGCTCTGAAACAGGTTTTAGCCTAGGCATGTTGCTCTGACTGGTCTCATATTGTATATTTTATGTGCCCATTCCTGAACTTGAGGGTTCCTCTCTAGTCCTTTTGGGTTTCTTTTCCTCATTCTGAGGAGTCTGCATGATAGGAGGGGTGCTCATAGCTCTTTCTAGCTATTCAGGTACCTATAGAAACGAGCTCTCATCAAGCTGTCTTTCTAAGTCAATCAAGGTATTCTCTACATATACCTTTGTGTTATCCCTGTCTACAAGAGTGTTTTCCACCCATTCATATTGATTTGCATATCTTTCAATCTCTGGTATGGGATGATGAATATAAGGCCCCAATTTGACCTTTTGTCTAAGTTTAGTCATAAACCCCTGGGGATCATATCTGTAGGAATTTACAGGGTAAGTTCCTCAGAAAGAATACCAAAAGGACACCGCTCACAACCAGATCACAGATCAATACACCAGTATTTTTGACGTGGTTAAAACCCTCAAAGAGGGAAACAGTCCACGGCCTGTCCCAACGTGGGTACTACAGGCAATTTATTAATCAAAGAATGAAAATTTACATAAGCTTCTCTCATGCACGGATTACCCGAACAATGACCCTCCATGCGCTTGAAATAGAACTCATGGACCAATCGGGTGTCAAGCCACGGATCAAGTGTCGGTAATACCGAGGAGAGAATGAACCGTCGGATCACTACATATCGTGACCGTCGGATTGTAAGTTACAAAATGTACAACGGTAAAGAAACACACTTTACCTAACTCTACACTAGACCAAGTTGAACTTAACTATATCCTATGTGTCGGAATATCCTAACATCCCCCCTTAAGAACAACTTGGGATAGGATTGAAGGATTTATAAATATGACACAATAGGAGAAGGAAGGAGGCACTAGAGCCTATCCCCCCTTAGTGACAACTTCCTGAACTCCAAGCATATATCGAAGTTTAGTGAACTTCGCCTCTGTGAGAGCCTTTGTGAAGATGTCTGCAACCTGATCATCTATTGGACAATATTGCACTTCAAGAACATGGTCATGAATGAGCTTTCTGATGACGTGCATGTGTAGTTCAATGTGTTTGCTGCGCTGATGCTGGACTGGATCTTTGCATAGCTGAATGGCACTTTGATTATCACACCAAAGTGTGGTTGGATGCTGCTGCTCAAAGCCAAACTCTGATAGGATCTGACGAAGCCACAAGGCTTCCTTACTAGCTTCCACGGCACCACGATACTCTGCTTCTGCTGACGAAAGAGAAATGGCAGCCTGTTTCTTACAAGCCCATGTAATAGGTCCTGAACCAAGAGTGAAGACATAACCGGCAGTAGACTTCCGATCATTAGGGTCACCAGCCCAATCAGAATCAGTGAAACCAACTAACAGAGCAGCTGCTTTGGCACTGTAATGAATCCCAAACTGTACTGTACCTCGAACATAACGAAGTATTCTTTTAGCTGCTTTCCAATGACTTTCACGGGGGTTTTGCATAAAACGAGCAACAAGGCCAACAGCAAAGGAAAGATCAGGACGAGTATGGGTTAAATACAAGAGTTTTCCGACAAGTTGACGGTATAAGGTAGCATCAACTTCAGGAGAAGTACAAGAGACTGAAAGTTTGACTCCAGACTGAAAGGGAGAAGGGGTTGGCTTACAGTCTTCCATGTGAAAATGACGAAGAATATCACAAGCATACTTGGACTGGGAAAGGAAAATACCCTCCTGGGATTGCAAGACTTGAAGACCGAGAAAATAGTGTAAGTGTCCTAAGTCTGTCATTTCAAATTTCTTTTTAAGGCTGGACTTCACATGGTTTATAAGGTTGGGATCACTACCAGTAAGAATAAGATCATCAACATAAAGAACAAGGATGATAAGAGAGTTGCCCACTTTCTTGGTGTAGACAGTATTGTCAGAATGACACCTAGAAAAGCCAGATTCTAAAAGAAAGCTATCCATTTTGGCATACCAAGCCCGAGGAGCTTGCTTGAGGCCATAAAGGGATTTCTTAAGTCGACAAACAAGGCTGGAGTCTGTTTGTATGAAGCCAATGGGTTGTTCCATATAGATTTCTTCCTGCAAGTCCCCATGCGAGAAGGCAGATTTAACATCCATCTGATGGACTTCCCATTTTAAAGAGGCAGCAAGGGAAAGAACAAGGCGGATAGAGTTCATTTTGGCAATAGGGGAGAAGGTTTCAGTGTAGTCAATGCCGTCAACCTGTGAAAAGCCCTTAGCAACGAGACGAGCTTTATGTTTATCAACTTTCCCATCTGGTCCATACTTGGTTCTGTAAACCCATTTACATCTAACAAGTTTGCGTCCCTTTGGTAGAGGAACAAGATCCCATGTATCATTTGTCATCAATGAATGATATTCTTCATTCATAGCTGCTTCCCAATGTAGATGGCCTGAAGCTTCTGCAAAAGTGTCAGGATCATGATTTACTGGAGCTTGAGCCAGTAAAGAAGAGGCTCTTTCAAACTGAGAACGTGTATGTCGCTGATCTGTAGGATCACCGGCAAGATCACCTGCTGCATCCCGAGTAGCACGGACCCATCTTGGAAGTTGAGGATCCTGAGAAGGTGGGGGAGGATTATCATCCTCGCTTTCATCATCTGAAGAAGAAATGTTTTCAAAAGTAGAAGAGATAGGAAGAGGTGGCACATCCGCCGGACTAGGCTCGCAGGCCGATTTATTTTCATCAAATTTTACATCTCTTCTAATGATAACATTTTTGGACTTAAATGGAATAAGTCTATAACCTTTTACATCTTCAGAATATCCAACAAAAGTACATTTCTCACTCTTAGGTTCTAAAGCTTTATGCTTTTCATCTGGAATATGGGCCCATGCTTCACTTCCAAACACACGAAAGTGACTTACATCTGGTTTAATGGAACTCCAAGCTTCTTCTGGAGTGATATTCTCTAGAACCTTAGTAGGAGTGCGATTGATTATATAATTTGCACAATTAATTGCTTCGGCCCAAAAACTAAGACTGAGTCCTTTAGATTGCAGCATACAATTAGCCATTTCCTTTAAGGTGCGATTTTTCCTTTCAGCTACACCATTTTGTTGTGGAGTGTATGGAACAGTATGTTGCATTTGAATTCCATTTTCGGTGCAAAAGTTGATGAATGTGTTTTTAACATATTCTCCACCATTATCAGTTCTTAGCTTAAGAATTTGATGTCCAGATTGTTTTTCAACAAAGGCTTTGAAGGCCAAAAAAGTGTTAAATACTTCGCTCTTGAGTTTTAAGAAGTATACCCAAGTGCGTCTGGAGAAATCATCAATGAAAGTTAAGAAGTATTTGCAGCCAGAGAATGAAGCAACAGGAAGAGGACCACATAAATCACTGTGCACAAGCTGTAAAGGGGCTGAGGCGTGCCAAGAGGCACGTTTGTCAAAACTGTCCCGATGATGTTTTTCGAGTACACATCCGGAACAAACACCATCTCTGCAAGATACCATAGGAAGACCTGTCACCATATTTTCTTTACATAGATGCTGAAGGGAGCGATAGTTTAAGTGACCAAATCGCTCATGCCAAAGTTTGCTCACTTCATCATTATGAGCAACAAATACTGAGGGAAGATTTGATGACCCAAAGTTGTGGAACTTATACAACCTTTTGGAATCATCAGCAAGACCAATAGCTAGAATTCGTTTAGGATCTTTTAGATCCTTAATTACAACATCATGAGGTGAAAATTCAACAATTTTACCTTCACCTGAATGAGTTATCTGATAGACAGATAGAAGGTTGTAGGATAAGGTTGGAACACATAATACATCATTAAACTGACCATTGTCTAGATGAACAGTTCCAGTCCCTACAACATTAAGAGATCTATCATCACCAATATATATATTTTTGGTGTTACAATCATTTAAAGAAGAAAACATGGCTTGGTTTTTGGCCATGTGATAAGAGGCTCCAGAATCAATGAGCCACTCATGAGAATGAGAAGAAGAAGAAGATACATTTAATGCATAACCAGACTGAGATGATTGACAACGACATGCAGAAAGTGCCATTCCGGAAGTTGAAGTTGAAGTAGGCTCCACATGGATGTTATGTTTCTTCATTGCGGCTTCCAAGGCTTCCATCTTCTTAAAGCATTTAGATTCCAAGTGGCCATCTCGATTACAAAAGTTACAATGTCTATCAGTCTTCTTCCATTTGTTTTTATTGGTCTTATCATTTTGCTGAAATGATCTTTCATTTTGAGGCTGAGATGGTTTAGGACCATTCTTTTGAGGATATGACTTCTTAGGATTCTTTGAATTTGGTTGCTGCTGGGCGGCTAACGCTTTCGTGGAAGAGTTTCCAAGATTAAGAAGACCAAGGTGTAAGAGTTTTTCTTGTTCTCTTATTAAGGAATCACAAAAGGAGTCAAAGGAAGGGGCCTTGTAGTCTTTTCCTTGACAAATGAAAGCTTCCCTTGTAGAATGGAAAGTGGAAACAAATACAGAGTAGGCTGGTCCCAACTTAGTAAGGATGGAATAAATAAGGTTACCATCTTCTTTCTTAACTTTAACACCTTCCAAGAGATATCTAAGGGTCTTGAATTTGGACAAGAAATCTTCAATGCAAGAAAAATTATTAGGATCCAAAGTAAGCAACTCATTTTAAAGTTGATGGGCTCTAATTTCATTTTTAATCCCAAAAACTTTAGCAAGTTTTTCTAATGCTTCATGAGGAGTCTCAAGTTCTGCAATGTGGAATCTAAGATCAGGAGAAATAGACATCCCTATCAAACCACGTGCTTGATCTTGTCTATTTTCCCATTTTGCAGCCTTGTCTTCATCTTTTGGTTTCTTCTCTTGGTCTGTGGCTATTCTGAAGAGACCTTTACTTCTAAGTAAATCTTCCATGTAGGCTACCCATTGGAAGTAGTTAGTGCTGTCAAAAATGACTTGGCATGGACTTTCCATTTAAAAAAAAAAAAACTGAAGCTGAAGATGCTGAAGGTAAGTGTTCCAATGGATAGATCTCGAAAAAATAGGCGGTTTTAAAAAAAACGGCTCTGAAAAAGGCTTCCGGATGAAGAAGTTATGGCTTTTTGAAAAAAAATTGTTGACGTTGCCGGCAAAGTGCGCGAATGTGCGGGAATGAAAAAATCCGCCCCCACAAAATGGAGACTTGAACCCAAGACCTCTACTCTCTTAAAATAGCTTTGAACCAATTGATTTATACAAAAAATTTGAGAGAGAGAGAGAGAGGGGGGGGGGGCCTTGGTTTGCGTGCTTGCCTTGAGAAAGCTCTTTTTCCCTACAAAACACAAAACACAAAACCCAACACGAATATGCAAAGAAAAACGAACCTTGCGGCTCGAAGTTAGCTTTAGCAAAAAAACTAGAAATTTTTAAAAAAAATCTCAAAGTTAGCTTTAGCCGAAAAACTAAATATTTTTCTCAATGTTTCTGATTTTCCGAGATCACACTAAGGTGCAGGGAAAAGAGCATACGCATGAGAAAAATCCTTCCTTTCTGTTTCTGATTTGCCCAGATCGCACAGAGTCACAGGGCAAAGAGCATACGCAGAAATGAAAGGTATAGATCCGGTTAAAAAAAAAGGCTAAATAAACTGAGACCGAAATAAGCAGAGAGAAAATAACAGTAAACTGCAAAAAACACTGTATACCTCCCGATCTGAAAAATGACGCAGCTAGGGCTACCGGAAACCTTTTCGCCTGAAACGAAAGCAGTTCCTCACTGGAACAGATGCTCCGAACGCAACAGAGCAATCCTCTCGGCCCGAAAGCAGTCAGAAACAACAGATCTAGGAAACGACAGCCGCATGCAGTTCTACCGGCTTCAGATTTGGATCACCGTCGGACGCGGCCCTCAAATAGCTCTGATACCATGTAGGAATTTACAGGGTAAGTTCCTCAGAAAGAATACCAAAAGGACACCGCTCACAACCAGATCACAGATCAATACACCAGTATTTTTGACGTGGTTAAAACCCTCAAAGAGGGAAACAGTCCACGGCCTGTCCCAACGTGGGTACTACAGGCAATTTATTAATCAAAGAATGAAAATTTACATAAGCTTCTCTCATGCACGGATTACCCGAACAATGACCCTCCATGCGCTTTAAATAGAACTCATGGACCAATCGGGTGTCAAGCCACGGATCAAGTGTCGGTAATACCGAGGAGAGAATGAACCGTCGGATCACTACATATCGTGACCGTCGGATTGTAAGTTACAAAATGTACAACGGTAAAGAAACACACTTTACCTAACTCTATACCTAACTCTACATTAGACCAAGTTGAACTTAACTATATCCTATGTGTCGGAATATCCTAACAATATCTCCATATGAAACTGTTTTGGAACTTCATTCGTTGTAGAATCTTATCTGCTTCCTACCTTGCTTCTCTAGAGTTGCAAATGAAGGGGCGTAACTGGTTTTTGACTTTGAATTGACATATTTTCTTGGCTGAGACGAAATTGATCTCGTCAGAGTTCATTACCTGTCTATAGTATTCTAGAGCAAATAACCTCATGGGGAGGTATTTGGGCAGTTTATATGGTGCAAGCTGGCAACCATAGATTCTTATCTCTGTGTGATTTTGGTAAAGGTACCAATCTCCCACTTTGCTTTGTTTAGACAACTGAAGCACCCTTTTGATCTCTTGACTTATTCTGGGTGGAGGGCTTCCTATCAGCATGGTCATGATTGGATGAACAAAAGAATCAATGAAATCTGTATAGGTATATGGTGAGTGAAACTCATGGAAGAGTGGGGTCCAAAATATGACAGACCTGGGTTGTCCTTTGGTATCCAGCTTCTGAAGAGTGAAAGGAAATCTGTCTGGCTGATAGTATAGGAACATATGGTAGAGAACAAATGAGTATTTAAATACTCTCTCATTGTGCATTCTGGTGAACTGTTCATGCATTCTTTCAGCTATGAACTGGGCATAATCATACACAGTAGCAAGAGGCTTTCTTGGGGTGTAAGTGGACATGAAGGTCAGGGTAAGCTCATCAATAAACTCATCAGTGGTGCAACCTAGAATACATGATATCATGGTGATGATTTGTTTGCCTTTTTTCAGAGAACATGGCAAAAACATATGGGGGGGGGGGGATTTTAAGAATGTGTTTCTCTTCAACAATGAAATCTTAGAACAATTGGGCCAGTCTAGAGGGACTTAACTTGGAGTATTGGTCTAACAAATCTCCAATTGAGAATGGGGTTAGGTTTGGACCTGGTTAGAGTTGTAGCATCTCATTTATTGACTCAACTGTGTCGGTGAACGTGAATTTTTGGTCAAGGGACATTACAACTCTCTGGCTAGGTATGTAATAGGCTTGGCACATATGGACAATTTCAGGAAAGATATGTACTTGGGGAAATTGGATTCCCACAGACCAATGTCATCAGAGTGGTTTAGGTATTTGTCCCTACTCAAACAATGAAGTTTGAGCATGACCTCATATGCACTGGTATCTCTGATTTGGAAATCCCTGTCTGTCAGGGGAAGATGGTCTAGGTCGAGATGGGGAGTTGTGATGGGTCGGACATCCATTGCAACAGGGGCAACCATAATTCAATTCTTGTGGATTTGAATTTATCTTTACAGGTTTATTTAGGGGTTTTAACATAAACTAAAAACTTTCAGAAGGGTTTGGTCACAAAGTTTCAAATTCAGAGTAATTTTCAATTAATTTACTTAATTAAAATACTTTAAGAGTGAACATTTTCAAATTTTGAAAGGGCGTCTGGTAATTCGTTCACAAATACCTAGAGTTTAGGTGAATTGGCTTCGAACTAGTGTTCTGGACGACAACGGAAGGTTGAAAGGGATCTGAGAGCTTTGAAGGTGGTCTTCGCAGCTTCTTTGAGGACTGAAATGGGGTTAGTTGGTAATTTTCAGGTTGGTAGGTGTCGCACTGGTTTGCAGAGCTTTTCAAAGAGCTCGAGCGAAAAAAAACAAAAAAGGGCTTCTCGGCCTTTTTATTAAGCAACAGTCACTTTTTGGCGAGTGATTTCAAATGAACAATGAGCAGTTATCGGGTTGGCAGGGGGGTGGTTTTCCCAAGCCATCGCATTGCTTATGAGGGTCGGGCGGTATTTGGGAGGGGTCACCCAATCTACTCCGGAAATTGACACGTAGCATTTGGGGTTCGGGGGAAACTCACTTTATTAGACGGGTAACGATCGACCATCGAGCGTGGCTGATATGGCTATGGACCGTTGGATGAGGGCGCGGTTGATCAAACGATAGTCGGGTGGTGAACTTGCGTGGAGAAAATGAACGGGAGTTTAGGGTGGCCCAGGGATTTAAACTTCAGGGGTATGGGATTGATTTATAGGTTAATGATGGGTTAAAACGATCGGGCGGGGCTTAATGACAAGATTAATTGATTTTGTTGGGATATGGGGTGAATTGTATAATTTTTATTAAAACTAAGGGCTGGGGGTATTTATTTATTGGATTTAATTAATATACAAGTGTAGTGGCCAATCTAGGGTGCTAGATTAGACTAGATTTAATATCAACCAAGGTAGGTAAACTTAGAGGCACGTGTCTAAAGTCTATAGACCTAAAAGGATCTCATCTACCTAACTAAGTGTTTATTGTGACAGGATACAACACTCCTTTACAGGAGATTGAAATATGTTTCCTCTCACACTTTAGCACTCAGATCATCTAGTTTAATTAATTGTTCTAAATAAACAGCGTGTTACTAGTCTGAGTTTTCAACCCTCTTACAAGGATATCATTCACAAAAGCTCTTTCCAGCTAACACACTAAGCATTCATGAAAACCAAAAAACTCTTTTAAGCACATTAAAACTCAGATGCATGAACATAGAGTCCACTGAGATACTTCGAAATTCAATGGTTGATCAAATCTTTTACAAGATATTGTTCAATAATCTAGCAATCAAATTCTCAAACTATCACCATGAATAATACTTGCAAGAACTTCTAATCGAATCAATAAATTCACAGGCAAGAAAATAACATTAAACGCTATTCAACACTACTCAGACGTTATGGAAATGAAAATAAAAGTATACCAATCTCCACGTAGGGCCCGTCCACACTTCAATGGCACACTTAGGAAACTTCAAGTGATGAAAACTTAACGCATAAGCACTGTAATGGTAAAATGATGCCTGTAATTAAGTTCTGGAAATCAAATCACATGCAAGAGCAATGTTCTGAAAACAATACACAAGAACAACAACGTTCTGGACAATACAATATGCAGTCTTTTTTATCTGCTTGTCTCCTATCCTCGTTCACTAACTTTCCCTTCTAGTCTATAATCGGATGTACATACATTATCATCCAGATGTTTCTGCTTTTACAAGAAAGGTGATTTTTTGTCTTTTCTAATCTTAACTGATTTCCAAATAAACGAGATCAGTTTAGGAAACTCTGGCTTTTTGCTGCTTTTGTGACCAAAAAGGCTGGGTTTGACTAGCATTGACCATGTATCCAGGAGCTTTAGATTTGCTGTTGAATAGATCTTTTACCATGTATGTACATTCGAGATCATGTTCCTATCCTTTGTTTTGGTTTTCCTGCCATGCCACGTGTCACATCATAAACCATTTACAGGAAGTCATGACATCCTGTAATTTTGTTGAAAATTTCTAATTTTTAACATAAAAATTCACAAATTAAATTGAATGTAAAATAACAACTATAATGCTTTGATTAATCAATTTCAATGGACTATGAGGGGTTTATGGGAGAAAAAGATAGACAAATGATGGATTTCTAGAAGAAAAAGATGGCAATGAAATGGTACCAACATCTCCCCCAAGCTCAATGATTTAGCATGTCCTCATGCTAATCCTGATGTGCTCCCTTTATACTCTGTTCTCGCTTGTGCCTCTGCTGCTTGTAGCAATGCATCTATATTCTTCTGAGCTTGGGAATTCTTCTGGACGTGGAACTCATGTTTCATATTCTTGTATTTTTCTTTGAGAGCTTTCTTTTGAGTATACCATTTGGTTGCCCATTTGCATGTTTCAGTTTGGTCAACCTTAAGTTCTTTGATTTGCTTCTTCAGTTTTTCATTTTTCTGCTGAATCTTCTTGCTCTGAGCTCTCAACATTTCATTCTCCTTCTTGATGACCTTCTCTAGCATGTTTGCCTCCATCAATTCCTCTTTTAACTTTTCAATTTGTTTTTCTAACCTCCTTTGTTTCTTGTTTGCAGGTGCTGGCTCTTTCCCTTGTCCATTGTTACTCTCGACTTCCATTTCTGCTTCCAGTCCTGGCTGTGAATGAGCACCGCTCTCAATGTCCATTGGTGCATCTGCATTTGACTCTGGTTGATCATCTTGTGTTTGGGTCTTTTGTATTCTCCTTGATCTTCTTGTATATGTAGTGAAGATTTTGTCTTGCTCAATTTTCTGGGCAGCTTCTTGCCTCATCCTTCTTGTCCTTACACTACTGCTGTGTGGAGGAACATTTCTTGACTTGCGCTCAGGGATTTCCTCATCAATATCAAGCATAAACTCAGTGCGTTCTTGCTGCTGTTCCTGTTCATCTTCTTTAATTTGGTTGGCAATTAAGAATTCCTTCCATGTTTTTCCTCTCCTCTGCAACTCAAATTCAATTAGAATTTTGATCAACCCAAAATGACATAAACTCTTATCTTCATTACCCTTTCGTTTCTGAATGGTCTTTGCCATTTTAGTCAAACTCTGTAAGAGGAAGTAAGGTAAACTGATGGTGCATTGCCCTTTTAAGTGCAACAGGAGTTTGATGTGATATAGATATACTATGCTGTAACGACCTTCACATGTAACAAATTTCTGAATAATGTACACCATTTCATCCCATGGGTGCATCAGCCAGCTTCTAGGGACACCCTTTTTCCAGTTGACAGAGGAAACCCTCGACCTAGACATAAACTAAGTCCATGATTTTTCCTTAAATTGTTTTTTTTTGAAATATTTTTCCCCTTCTGGATTGATTCCCAAGGTTTGTGCTATAGTATCCTCTAAATCCTAAAAGAGAAGTTTCCTATCAATGTTTTCTCTCCATTAAATGTGAATGCAAACTGCTTAGTCACTTCTTCATTGTTCCCATTAAATTTCTCTAGGAAGGATAAGCATTGCTTTTCCCTTAAAATCGTAATACAGTCATCATGATATTGGGAACTATCAAATGTCTCAGGCTCTGCTCTATTGGTCATTTTGAAAAAAAAACTCCTGTTCTAACCCTTTTTGTTTATGCTCAACAATTCAACAGGGGTCTCTCGATTTGTTACCTCTGTTCTGCGCTCCACTTAACCGACCTGGTAGCGCCCTCGGTTCTCAGGGTCTCCTTCTTCAATTGCTTGGGCAGCGACCGGATTCACGTCCTCAGATTATGGGCGGAGATAGAAACTCGTGATGAGCCTATTTACTATGCTCTGCCTTTGTAGCGTCTGTTGTCTCGGCCTTTTTTTTTTTGAAATCACAGAGTTTGAATCACTAATATGGTAACGCCCTTTATGAACTGAGAGTTTTATGAAATGAAACTTAACAACCGACCTTACCCAAATTACTATAATGATAATGCAGAGCGCATTCACATCATAAAGACAGAGGAGCTGTATTGGTTTGCATATGTACAATCATGAGAACGCCATATACATGTAAGGAGTGCTGGAATGATGATAACGGATAGATGTTGCATGAGTCGACTTGGGTCAAACAATCGTTTTATAACTTGGCCGATTCAAAAATGAATGAAATCATTGAACACTTGTCTTTCCAATGATTCACCACTTGTCCATTACTTGTTGGTGCTTGGCCGATTGGAAAGATGATGGATCAATGACAAGGTTTGATGGCCGATTCAAAAATGAGGAGTTAATGACAAGGTTTGAAGGGTGGTATAGGAAAAAGATTTAAAAATTGTAGGAGGAATATGGTAATAGGCTAAAGTGTGTTGGGAAATGATAGCAGAGTTGAGTAGTTAGGAATGTTACAAGGGCGATGGGTATAGGGGTGTGTGAAATTGATATTAAGCAATTATAATCATCATATTTAACACTAAAATAATTCAAGAATTTTAAATGTTAAAAATAAAAATTACAACAATACATTACACTTGTTGGTTGACCAAAAGTTGAGTTGGCATGCACAGGTAGGACTGATCTTCATTACAGGTAGGACTGATCTTCATTACAGGTAGGAATGATCTTCACTGTCCATAACAGGTCCCTTTTGAGATGAAATTGGATATAACAGGTCCCTCTGAGATCTGAAGAATGTTTGTGCAACTTCCTTGATCCTTGGTGTTGATGTAGCCTTGATGATGAGCAACCTTTGAAACTCTGTTGAAAATTTGTTGAAGTAGCCTGATGTATCTTGAATGCAGTCTTTAACAGGTCCCTTTGATGTTTGTTGAATAGGTCCCTCTAATATTGGTACTAGTAACATAGTCTTCTGAATAGGTCCCACTGCGTATTGCTTGAACAGGTCCCTCTGATTAGAACAAAAACAAAAACAACTCCTTTATTTAAATACTGAAATGCTGAAACAAATTCTTTGAAGATTTACAAATGAGGAGATGAGATAAGGAAAACAAAATGTTGATGCTTCTCCCCCACTAAAGCTGTGACTTGTCCTCAAGTCATTATTGAAGCGATGAACCAAACAGTAAACAAACAGAACAAGGAATTCTTACCAGCCAAAGGATTGGTTTTCAAGTAAGAATTCTAGGTTAGAGTGTGCCAGAGTATGGTTTTCACATCTAAACAATTATTATTTATTTTATTTATTTTTGTTTTTATTTATTTATTTTAATTTTTGTTTGTTTGTTTGTTTTTTTATTATATTTATTTATTTATTTTATTAGTAAAAATGAAATGAAATGAACTAAGGTAGAGAAATCACAGCTGAACGCTGTAATATCTCAACCTCCCTTTGTTGAGATATAGTTTGAAGAAAATCCTCCTTGCTGATGGGCTTATGATAGAGTTTCAACCGGTGGCCATTGACAAGAAAGGTGTTGCCTTCTCCATCAATGGTAGTAAGCTTGACTGATCCATTTTCATAAACTTGAACTATTTCATATGGGCCCATCCAATGTGTGGTAAATTTGGCTTTATGATCTTTGAATTTAGAGTCAAAGAGTAAAGCCCAGTCTCCTTCTTTGAATTGTTTCTTTTTGATGTGTGCATCATGCCACTGCTTCCTTTGTTTCTGCATTAGGAGTGTTGTCTCCTCTGCTTGTTGCCTCATTTCATCTAGCTGGTTCAATTGCTGAATCCTCTCTTGTTGGGCTTCATTGAGATCAATTCCTAAATCTGCAACCATCTTATAAGTGTGTATTTGAAATTCAATAGGAAGCATTACCTCTTTGCCATACACCAACTGATATGGTGTAAATCCTGTAGTGTTCTTCCACGTGATTCTGTAAGCCCAGAGTGCATCTTTGAGCTTCTCTTCCCAATTATTTCTGTTCATTGCTACTGTCTTAGTGATAATTCCTTCCAATGTTTTATTGGTAGATTCCACCTGGCCATTGGTCTGTGGATGGTAAGGTGTACTTTTCCTGTGCTTGATTTTATATTCTTCTGTGATGTCTTTGACCAGCTTTGAGGTAAACTGAGTACCTTGATTGGTCACTATCTCCCTTGGTACTCCATACCTTACAAAAATTTCTTCAAAAAGGAAGTTTACCACTGTTTGTTCAGTTGCCCGGACTAGTGCTTTGGCTTCAGCACATTTTGTCACATAATCAGTACATATTAAGATGTACTTTTTACCTTTAGAAGTTGGACTGATGGGTCCTATGAAATCTAGAGCCCATTTTTCAAATGGCTCTAAGTGTACTTGAGGCTGAAGTGGCATTTCATCTGTAGCTGTTGGCCTGCCCATTCTTTGACAACTATCACAACTCTTCACATACTTCTTGGAATCCTTAAAAACAGATGGCTAGTAGTTTCCAAGACTAAGAATCTTGAATGCTGTTATTTTCGCTGCAAAATGCCCACCACACGGTTCATCATGGCAAGATTTTAAAATATTAATTATTTCGTCATTTCTTACACATCGTCTAATAAGCATATCATAACCAGTGTAAAATAAATCTCCATTAACCCATGAGTATCTAGCACTTTGTTTGATCAACCTCTTCTTTTCCTTTGGAGTAAAATATGGAGGTGTTCTTCCTGTGGACAAATAGTTGGCCAAGTCAGCATACCAAGGATTCACTATTGAAATTGCAAATAAATTTTCATCTGGAAAGGAATCTTCAAGCGGAACAACCTCACCTGGATTTTGCAGTCTAGAAAGGAAATCTGCCACCTGATTCTCCTTACCTGGTCTATCTAACACTGTGATATTAAATTCTTGTAATAATAACAACCATCTGGTAACTCTGCCATTAGTGATTGGTTTATTCATTAAATACTTAATGGCAGAGTGATCAGTATGTACAAAAACCTCATAACCAGTGATGTAATGTTGGAATTTATTTACAGCATGTATGATGGCAAGCATTTCTTTTTCAGTGACTGTGTAGTTTAATTCTGCAGGTGTTAGATTTTTGCTAATGAAATAGATGGCATAATTGAAAGACTCTTCTTTTTGGCCTAATGAGGCACCTACTGCAGTATCAGATGCATATGTAAAGATGTGAAATGGTAAGGTCCAGTTAGGTCCTTTTAAGACTGGTGTGGTTGATAACTTTCTTTTGAGTGTTTCAAAAGCTTGCTGACAATTCTCATTCCAGTTGAAAGCTGTATCTTTTGCTAGAAACTTAAACAGAGGTGAATCTATTTTACTAAAATGTTCAATGAACCTTCTGTAATAGCTTGCATACCCAAGGAAACTTCTTACCTCTTTTGGAGTCTTCGGAATTGGCAAATTGACAATGATCTGGATTTTTGATGGATCAAATTTAATGCCTTGAGAAGAAATATAGTGTCCTAATACTATCCCTTCATTTAACATCATAAAACACTTTTCATTGCTCAGGGATAGATTAGCTTCAAAACATTTCTTCAAAACTTTTTCAAGATTCTCTAATGCATGCTCAAATGAATTACCATACACTGAAAAATCGTCCATATAAACTTCAACACAGTCATGAACTAAATCAACAAAAATAGCTAATACAACTCTCTGAAATGTAGCTGGAGCATGGCAAAGTCCAAATGGTAAAACATTATAGGCATAAGTGCCCCAGGGACAAGTAAAAGTGGTTTTGTCCTGGTCCTCTAAGGCTATCCTGATCTGATTATAGCCACAAAAACCATTAAGAAAAGAGAATGATGATTTCCCAGCTAATGTGTCTAGCACTTGGTCGATAAATGGTAGTGGGAAATAATCTTTGAGGGTTGCTTTGTTCAATTGTCGGTAATCAACACAAATCCGCCACTTTCCATTTTTCTTGGGCACTACTACCAATGGGGATACCCACTGACTGTCAGAGATAGGATAAATAAAGTTGACTTTCAATAGTTTTTGTAATTCATCTCTAACAATATCCTGAAGCATGGGATTCATTCATCTCTGCGGTTGCCTCACTGGTTTGATATTACTATCCGTATAAATATGGTGAGTACATGTTTCAGGGTGAATTCCGTGCATATCGGTGTAGTCCCAAGCAAATGCGTTCTTATATTTTCTCAATAATTGGATCAATTTTTCCTCCTGAGATGAGTCTAGGTGAGTGCTAATATTCAAAGTTTTTCCTAGACTAATCTCTATGGTCTTGCTCTGTGTGTTTGTGATAGATTGAATGGGAAAAATGTTCTGAAATGTTGTTTGCAAAGATTGAATGGTGCATGTTTCCTGAAAATTTTGTGCCAAAAGTTCATCTGCAGCATGGTATTGTTCATTTCTTAATTCTTCAGAAATATCAGGTTGAGAAAGGAACAATTCTACCAAATCATCATTATTATGTTCTTGAAAATCATAGATTTGATTGATGCTGAAAACAGATTGAACTTCTTCCTTGTCATTGTATTTATCGTCAAGCCATAAATTGTGTGCTACTGCTGGTGATTGTGCTGATGGGTAAAGAGTGAGTTGCTTTCTTTCAGTTCCTCGTGAAATAATCATATTACCCGATCTACACCCTATGAATGCATCAACAGTTGCTAACCATGGTCTACCAAGGATGATAGGGTGTCCTCATAAATTAGATTTTGGCTGAAGAACTAAAAAGTCCACTGGATACTCCCAGGAGTCCAGTGAGACAATTATGTCCTCCAAAATCCCTTCAGGAATCACCTTAGACCTATCAGCTAGTTCTAGAACAATTGTTATGTGCTGTAATGTTTTCATTGTTTCAAGAGTCATCACATTTATTGAAGCACCAAGATCACTTAAGGTGTTTGGAATATGTATGTTGTTAATGATTGTAGTGACTCTCGGAATACCAGGATCAACATACTTTTCCATTGAAATGGTGTTTGTCATAAGGCCAACTAAATGTCCAATAACATGAATAGTTTATGGATCAATTCTTTTCCTAGTAGGTTTCTTGAGGCACAGTTCTTTGATTGCTTTAGTATATATGGGAATGTCTTTTATGGCTTGCAATAGTGGAATTTTTATATAAACATTCTTTAGCTCATCTAAAAAATCAAACTGTGGTATAGAAATGGGAAGTTTTGCTTGGACCAATCGTTCTGGAAAAGGTGGTGGATGCAATGGTTGCATTTGTTTATTTTTGATGTCATCATTTTGTTTCTTTTGAGTTGGAGTTTCATTTTCTTCGTTTTCTTCTTGTTTTTCCGCTATTGGAGGTTCTTTTTGAAGTACCTTACCAGACCTCAGATTGATATTTTGTAAAGGTAATGTGGGATATGATGGTCCCTCATCTACATTATAAGCTGGTCTCTCTGCTCTGTTATTTGGATTTGGTACAGGCTGAGCAGGAATCTGAGTGGGTCTAGGAGGTTGTTGGTTAGATGGGAGTTGTAAGTGGGGTGGATTTATTGGTGGAGGAGCAGGCAATGCTTGTTGAGTGTTTTGGGGTTGATAAACAACTTGCTGCTGAGGATATTGCTGATATGTTTGAGGATATTGCGAATGTGGTTGATGATACAGTTGATATGGCTGGGAATACAGTTGGTATGGTTGAGGATATGGTTGATATTGTTGAGAGTACTGGTGAAATTGTCTCCATTGTTGCTGTGGGTAATTTTGGTGTTGCCATGGCATGGGCACATTCCAAGAATTCTGAGCATACATCTGATCTTGTGCAGGAAATTGCAAATTTTGGTTTGGAAACATACCTGGAGGTGGAGGTCTAGGTTGCCACGATCTCTTAGCGCCCATGAAATACACATTCTCCATATCTGTATTCGCTGCTTCCACATTACAATTCTACAAAATCTTGACTTTAGAGCAATGAAATATATCATGATTTTCAGTACAAAAGGCACAAACTTGAATGTTTTCTAATGGGCAGTCTTTCAAGGCATGTTTCTTCCAGCACTTTGGACAAAAGACAACCATTATTTGATCTTCCTCTTCTTGTCTTTTCTTGGCTTTCAGAGTGTCAATTTGAGTTCCTAAGGTACTTAATAGATCTGTTTTGAATTCTTCTAACATTTTTCCTATTTCAGCCCTTGTGACACTTGCTGAAGCAGATTTTGTGGCTTTAGATGATAGAACTCTTTTTCCACATCTAGCTTTGCTCTTGGAATACTTTTCACATAACTCAGCAATTTCTTCAAAAGGTAAAGTGGAAATATCACCTTTTCCCATCAAATTAAGATCATCTAAGTATTCCTCTCGAATGCCCTTCAAAAATATTGTTCGAATCAGATCAAGAGACATGGTTCTGTGTTTTGATTTTTGTAAATAGTAAACAAACCACTCCAAGTACTCCTCTAAATTTTCATCCTCTTGTTGATTCATCCTAAAGATATCATCTTTGGAATCTTTTGATCTACAATAAGGTTGGTATTTCTTTAGGAATATTCTTCTCATGCCATCCCAATCAGTTATTGCATGTTCACCAAGCCCCATGAACCATCTTAATGCTCATGCTTTTAATGTTGCTAGGAAGAGTCTAAGCCTATGGACATCATCTATGTAACCATACGTTCGACATACTATGTCAAACTCAAACAAGCATGAATCTAGGTCTTCTGAAGCCATGCCATAAAAGTTTGGTAGCACAGATGGAGGTATGTTTTTCATTTTTATTTCGTCATCTTCTTTTGGTTCTTGAATAGGAAATTTAAAGGTTGACTCTTCCTCCTCTCTTCGACCTTGATTTGGTGGTCTTCTTGCTGATCCATCTCCTTCCTCAGCCATTTTGATAGGTTCCTCTGTTGATTTAATTTCTTGTTTAGTGTCACTTGTTTCAAAGAGAAGTTCAAGGAGAGATTGTTGAGTTACTGTGCTACTTTCTGTTTTTATAGAGGATTCAGGGAAATGTTTCTTCTGTGATTCGTGTGCTAATATAATTTTCCTCTCGATGAGTGTGAGTCTTTGCCCTGATTTCTGTTTATCCTCTAATGCTTGTATGGTAACTTTCCCGGCTGGTGTTGTGTGTTCAAATTTTCCTAAAGGGTCCGCTCCTAGTGGTAGGTTAGTTTTTGGATGGGGGGTTTTTATGAATCTACCTTTGTCATCTCTAGATCTAGACATAAGTAAACATGACTTCTAAAGTGATGAACTAAAATTAAATCTATGTTTTTGCTTGTTTTTGTTTTTTTTTTGTTTTTTTTAGAAATCTTCTAGTTGTGCCTCCCTGGCAACGACGCCAAAATGTAGTGGCCAATCTATGGTGCTGGATTATACTAGATTTAATATCAACCAAGGTAGGTAAACTTAGAGGCACGTGTCTAAAGTCTATAGAGCTAAAAGGATCTCATCTACCTAACTAAGTGTTTACTGTGACAGGCTACAACGCTCCTTTATAGGAGATTGAAATATGTTTCCTCTCACACTTTAGCACTCAGATCATCTAGTTTAATTAACTGTTCTAAAGAAACAACGTGTTACTACTCTGAGTTTTCAACCCTTTTACAAGGATATCATTCACAAAAGCTCTTTCCAGCTAACACACTAAGCATTCATGAAAACCAAAAAACTCTTTTAAGCACATTAAAACTCAGATGCATGAAAACAGAGTCCACGGAGATACTTCGAAATTCAATGGTCGATCAAATCTTTTACAAGATATTGTTCAATAATCTAGCAATCGAATTCTCAAACTATCACCATGAATAATACTTGCAAGAACTTCTAATCGAATCAATAAATTCACAGGCAAGAAAATAATATTAAACGCTATTCAACACTACTCAGACGCTATGGAAATGAAAATAAAAGTATACCAATCTCCACGTAGGGCCCGTCCACGCTTCAATGGCACACTTAGGAAACTTCAAGTGATGAAAACGTTAACGCATAAGCACTGTAATGGTAAAACGATGCCTGTAATTAAGTTCTGGAAATCAAATCACATGCGAAAGAAATGTTCTGAAAACAATACACAAGAACAACAACGTTCTGGACAATACAATACACAGTCTTTTTTATCTGCTTGTCTCCTATCCTCATTCACTAACTTTCCCTTCTAGTCTATAATCGGATGTACATACATTATCATGCAGATGTTTCTGCTTTTACAAGAAAGGTGATTTTTTGTCTTTTCTAATCTTAACTGATTTCCAAAGCAAAACGAAATCAGTTTAGGCAACTTTGGCTTTTTGCTGCTTTTGTGACCAAAAAGGTTGGGTTTGACCAACATTGACCATGTATCTAGGAGCTTTAGATTCGCTGTTGAATAGATATTTCACCATGTATGTACATTCAAGATCATGTTCCTATCCTTTGTTTTGGTTTTCCTGCCATGCCACGTGTCACATCATAAACCATTTACAGGAAGTCATGACATCCTGTAATTTTGTTGAAAATTTCTAATTTTTAACATAAAAATTCACAAATTAAATTTAATGTAAAATAACAACTATAATGCTTTGATTAATCAATTTCAATGGACTATGAGGGGTTTATGGGAGAAAAAGATAGACAAATGATGGATTTTTAGAAGAAAAGGATGGCAATGAAATGGTACCAACAACAAGAAAAAGGTATTATGGGAATTATATAATAAAATTAAAAATTAATATGAAGTTTGGTGGAATGAATATACCCTTAAGTATAAATGTCAATGTAATATTTGTACACTTTATTTACATACACTCAATACTTTGGATAAGATGTTTTTGTGGGTTTTTGAATGAAATAGGATTTACATGGGGGTCTTCACTTTTCCTAAGTAAATGAAGCTTATCCTTAGAAAAAGGGGTTTTATTAGGGTAATAAGGGGAAATGAATTTCATGAGGGGGATTCCAACACTTGATATCCATAAGTCATTAAGCCGAGGGTCCGGTCCCACCAAAAGTCAGCAAAATGCCTGAGCCTCTTTGACTTGAAGGATTTAAAGTGCTAGAACATATTTGTGGATAGGAAATTAGTAAGTAAGGGGAAAAATGAATGAGGGGGATTTAAACACACTTAACTTCCAAACCTTTGTTTTTGCTTCCATAGTTGATCATACATGTAGAAATATGTGTCTAAGCATGATGCATGTGTTTTGATCCAATCAACTTTACACTTTAACAACCTTTCTTCTACTTACCCTACCATTTTTTCTTCATTTTATGTGGGTGCATTTAGGCTAGCAAACCCTTATCAACTATTTTTCTTTTGAAAATTAATCTATCTAATTCTAACCTTATATCATCCAAGTGCTCAGATTGAATTGATGAGCTCTTTTATTTTCTCTACCTATCTAATGATCTGCCAAGATTAAATTGTTTGGTCAGATTTTATTCTCTAACTATAAACATAAAATTCAAAGCATGAAATAACCAAGTTTAAACAGTTTGATTACCATGGGTTGTGGCATGAATAACAAGTTGCACGCAATCATTATTATGCAAAATAGTAGTGGCATTTAGACTTGCACACCTTCATGGTCTTTTTATTTTTTTTGGGTTCATATATTCTTTTTTTTAACCTTCTCTTTTTCTTTTTTGTCCTTTGATATTTCTTTTAGGATATACACTCTTTACATTTTTAATTTTTTAATATGGAAAACATTTGCAAAAAGCAAAGGTATGTACAATATTACAAGGCTCAACCTTAGTCATTCAAAATTATGACTCCTATTGGTATAGGAACCTAACAGTGGCTCCACTTGGCGATGGCATATTTGAAAAAATGCCAAGAACTAATGAAGATCAGTAGCCTTTGAATTGTTGCTGATGTTACCTTGCAAAGTGTCCTTTTGTGAATCTGCATTATTTTTGAAGTCCATTCTTCACCACCATTTATACCTACACTCCCTCAAACAACCTATTGTTACTCATTCACCATCTACTAGTCCTAGTTTTTCATCCACTGCTGCACCATCTCCCAGTACCTCAACCCCACATCTCAGCCCCTCCCAACTTACAGCAATGGCCAACATATATTCTCCCCTTGTTTTACCAACTCAACTTCATGCTATGCCTGCAGATTATCAGAGTAATATTTTCTTGTTTGATGTTATTGGTCATTACAATGCCCAACAGCATGTAAACAAGATGTCTGACTTTTCTTAACTACATGAAATAGATGAAGTAGATGTCTAGATGAGACTCTTTACCCAAACTTTGACTGGTGATGTCAAGAAGTGGTTTAAATCCTTTCTTGCCTACCACATTACAAACCTAGCAAATTTCCAAAGGTTGTTTATTGGTAGGTGGGAAAAGAATAAGAATCCATTACAAATCCTTTCAGAATGCGAGAATATTAGAAGAGGACCTAATGAAACTATTCAAGATTACTACACTAGATTCAATAATATTTATAACGCCATCCCAATTAATCTTAGACCCCCACCTAACTTAGCATTAATAAAGTTCCCTGATGGTTTTGACACAGATATGTCATACCAACTTAGGGAAAGAAACCCCCTAACATTAGAAGAAATGCAAAGTGTAGTTGTTAGTGTAGAAGCTAATTTGTTAGCTAAAAGAGTTAGAGTTAGAAATGAAAGGAGAGGCACTGCTAAGAATGAAACTTCACTATCTGACATTAAAATAGATACTTTAACCAAAAGTATGGAAAGACTCATGAATAAAATAGAGAATATGGAGAGGAAACCTCAATGGGATAACCAACAAGCGCCTCCAGTTAGAAACCCAAATTCTAGAAAAAACCAAAACATTTGGAAAAATGCACCAGATTAGAACATTATGCCTCCTTTTCAAGAAAATTATGTAGAGACATCCCAGCCAGAAGATCTAGAACAAGATACACAAATTAACGTAATGGGAATAAATGAGGAGGACAATTTTTTCTAACCCAAGATGAGCAGGAACTGTATATGCTGCAACAATTACAAACACAGTCTGGGGAACCATTTGATTACAAACAAGGATATGATTCTGTCATCTTTGAAGTACATAAACAGTATAATCTAAGAAGAAAAAAGAATGCTGATGTCCCTGATCAAACCAAGAAAATAGTACAAAATCAACCCAAGAAAATAAAAGAAGCCCCTGTTTCAAAAATCCTCCAAATTCTCCCTAGGGAAAACCAAAAACCTTATGGCCCCACAATTGTAGACAACATTTGATCAACGTTTTGTTGATCCACCATCCACTTCAATTCCACATAAGGAACTAGTGGACAAAGCTCAAAACATCAAATCTGAAAATCCACCTAAGGAGGCCCCCAATAAAGGAAAAGAAGACAGACCTACTCAAATCCTTGCTGCAAAAATTCAAAACCTTCAAATAGAAAAAGTCTCTTTGCCAGTCAATCTAGGAGCAGAGATAGCAAAGCTAAATATTTGAGTTCCTTTAACAAAACTAATCAAGAATGAAACTTACAAATCACAGGTAAACCAGACCTTAAACATTGCTGAAAATGAGGATTCAGTCAATTTGTTTGATGACCAACCATAACTCATATTTGGTCCAAATGTTAATGAAAAACCATTAGAAGGACGAGTTCCACCTTTTTACATCAGCCTTAGTATCCATGACAAAATTCTACACAATGCAATGTTGGATTCTGGGGCTTCTCACAACCTAATGCCCAAATTAGTGATGGAGAAATTAAACCTAGACATTACAAGGCCTTACAAAAACTTATTCTCATTTGACTCCAGTCAGGTAAAGTGTCTAGGATTGATCAAATACCTATTTTTCACTTTAGTCCAATATCCTGCCAAAAACATCCTTATTGATATTGTAGTTGCTGACATCCCACCAAAGTATGGCATGCTGTTATCCAAATCATGGGGAGCCAAACTTCAGGGATCCTTACAACTAGATATGTCATATGCAACAATCTCTGTTCTTGGAAAACCTAAGAAACTATACCGTGAAACCTTAATGAAATATATGGTAAGTAGCCAGGATCAGCCTCAAAACCTTCCCATCTACTCCATACACTCAGATATCAATTCTTTTAGCTTTTATAATGTTGATCAAACACAAGAATTTTTTTTAGACAGTACTAATACAGAACTAAAAGAAATTGCAGTTTCTACACAAAATGAAACTAACCAGTCTACAGAGTTGTTCAATGAACAAGATGGTCAAATTGCTATAAATGATGAAAATTTTGTTGCACCAAATAGTGTAAATATAGATCATGAGATATTATGGCATCTAGAATTTGATGGGAGTCAATAGGTTAGGAGCAGGAGTGTGGATATATAATTTGGAAAATAATCACTTAGAAGGCCATGCATATAGATTGAATTTTAAATGTACCAACAATATGGCCAAGTATGAAGCATTAATTTTAGGTCTTAAGTTAGTTAGGAATCTAGGATCTAAAAGAGTTTATGTCATGGGAGACTCTAAACTAATTATAAAATAGATTGATGTTGTAGATATGACAAATGACCATAGATTAAGTTGTTATAGGGGAACTATCGTAGAAATACTTAACACTTTCCTAGAAACAAAGCTTGCAGTAATCCCTAGAAAACACAACATGCAAGCCCAAAGTTTAGCAATGTTTTCCAGTACCTGCAAATTACCCTTCCAACCTAACCATTAGTACACTGCTAAAGTTAGGCACAGACCTGCAATTCCATATAATTTGAAGAACTGGCAAATATTTTCTGATGATAAACAGATAAAGAACTTTTTACTTTCAGAAGAAGAGTTTGTAAATAATAATATAGATACTGATACGTCAATAGATCCTGACACTAAGGGTGAGATAGAAATAAATGAGATCGAAGGTGATGAACTAGATAGACTCAACCCAAAGAAATTTATCAAATCAGATGTAGGTAACTTAGAGCAAATTGAGATTGATGAAATAATCAGTGAAGAAACCAAAGTAATTAATCTCAATGATAACTTCTTACCAAAGGGATTAACCCCTATGGAATATTTATTTGATTCTAATGATGTTCCTAAGAAACCTAAAATGAAACCTTTAAGGTTTGATATAGAGGAATGTAATATAGGCACTGATGAAAATCCTAAATTGATCAAACTTTCGAAATCATTACCCCCAACTGAAAAAGTGAAATACATTGAGTTATTGAAAGAATTTCAAGATGTCTTTGCTTGGAGTTATGAGGACCTCAAATCCTATGACACCAACATCATCCAACACATAATTCCTATTAAAGAAAATCAAAATCCTTTCAAACAAAAACTAAGGCGGATTAATCTTGTTTTATTACCTGCAATTGAAAAAGAAATTCAGAGGATGTATGATGCCAAAATAATTGCACCAATCAGATTTTCTAACTGGGTCTCAAACTTGGTGCCAACTAGAAAGAAAACTGGTGAGATTAGACTCTGTGTGGATCTCAGAAACCTCAACAAAGTGTCACTAAAAGACAATTACCCTCTCCCCAAAATGGACCACATTTTACAGAGAGTAGTTGGATCAACCAGAATCTCATTGTTGGATGGGTTTTCTGGTTACAATCAAATCTTGGTTCACCCTGATGACCAACCCAAAACTACTTTTACTACTCCTTGGGGCACATTTATGTATGTGAAAATGCCTTTTGGGCTAATGAATGCAGGAACCACTTTCCAGAGGGCTATGGATATAGCCTTTTCAAAAGAAATTCATGATTTCCTTGTGATATATAAAGATGATATTACTGTATTTTCAAAATCTGAAAATCAACATTTGGATCATCTAAGACAAGTTTTTATTAAATGCATGAAATTTGGAATCTCCTTAAACCCCGAAAAATCCTTGTTTGGGTTAGAAGAAGGAAAGTTGTTAGGTCACATAATTTCAAAGATGGTATAAGAATAGACCCTGCTAGAATATAAGCCATCTTGCAAATAAGACACCTTAGGAACATTAGAGAGTTAAAATATTTTTTAGGAAAAATTAATTTTCTTAGAAGATTTATATCTAATTTTGCAGACTTAATTAGATCATTGATCTGAAAATGGGGCTCTTAGGCTTCTTGTCTAACTTATAAGAACCTCTCCCACTTTCAAAGCTTTAAATTTTCCCAAGTCTTAATGATTAACCAATGCGGAATTAAGAAATGCTCGAAAATATGGGTGTATGCTTGTATTTGTTTTCAGCTGATTATTTACTTTTAAAATCTGTTGTTTGTGATGATATGGGAAGGTACTTAAACTGACATATAAATGCATATAACAGTAGTTTAAGCAGCAATAAAAACAAACACATAAGACAACAAGATAATATGGAGTTCACCCTAATATCTTGGGCTACGTCTCCTTGAGCTCTAATCAACTTGATTAGGCTCTCTAGAATTATGGCTTCAATTCTTTTACAAGTGCTACACTTAAATCCAATGTTTTATACCGGAACATTGGGCTCAAAACACCATCTTATCCCTTGGCTCTTGGAGCTCTTCGGATTTCTAGCTCTGGCTCTTGACTCTGGCTCTGGCTCTTGGCTCTAACTCTGGTTCTGGCTCTTTGGCTCTAGCTCTGGTTCTGGCTCTCAGCTCTTGCTTCTGGCATCGCTCTGGCTCTTGGCTCTAGCTGTTTTCTCTGGATCTCTAATCTCTTTCTCTCGGCCTTTGCATGCCTCTGTGAATCGCTCGACCTTCGAGCAACTCCAACAACAATATGCTGCTGTCAATTGATCTCTCTGGCTTTTCACTCAACCTCTGAGTGGCTCCAAAAGACTCTCTACGCATTCGATGTTTCTTTTTCTTTCGCCGCTTTCTCCTCACTCTTAGCTCTTTCTCTTTGTTCTTGGCTTAAGGCCAATCTGTCTCACGACTGTTCGAATCCCTTCTTTCGGCTGTTACAGTCACTGCATCACCTCACAGGGAAAATGGCCACCTGTTCCATAACGGATAAGTGTCAGGTTCACAGGAAACACTCGATCGTTTGAAACGGTCATTATTTCCGTTTACTTCAAGAATTCCCGCGAACACGAATCTCTACCAACTCATTGCCCACATTGGACTTCAAATCTTTACGCGTCGTGGTTTATTTCTCCCGTCGAATCCGGTTTCCCATCGGGCACAATCTCCACCATTGGATCTGGGGCCTCCAAATCCTACGGTTATCGCTCTTATCGTGCAGATGACTTACTCGGACGTTAGCCCGCGATAAGAGCGGTTTTCTCTCTCATTCACCGAACACGCGTCATTCGTTGTATGGCATCGCTGTGTCTTCTGACAAACCCGATTATCGGCCGAAACGCCTCCGATATACCGCTGGTTTTGGAGCACGGGACCCGCCGTCTGTTTTAGCCCTTTTCCCACAGTTTCTCAGCTTCGCTTGTGACCATGCACTTGGGGATTCTGCTTCTCGAGGGGTTTTGCTACTAATCGCGCATCAGAAACAGCGTCCGTTTCCTGATCTGGATTTCCCAAGTGCTAGTTTGCGCCACTGTGTGGTCTCCACGGGCCTCGGTCAACGTGCTTTGACCGAAGGTCCTCGTTACTCCGTGCTGGCTACAAATTGTCGTTGTTCAGAGGCTATTTTTGATAGGCTTTGACATCCACAAGACTTTAAACTTTAATATGAGTTTTTACAGAGTCCGGGTAGCTTTAAGAGAGTTTAAGGATCCAATTTCGGATCTCGCCTTCCCACTAAAAGAACTTTTGGTCCACCAAAAGACTGATTTACTGATCTGAGCAGTAAATGAGAGTAACAACACCCTCTTCTTTTAGCCTCCCTACACTTGCCTTTGCATAGTGCCTCTGAACCAGAATCTATGACCACTTCCCTTCTTGGATGGGTTGGTCGTCTCAGGAAGAACTGTTGTCCTCCTTGACTTCATGCAGAACTTTTGTTGTGAAGTTTGCAGAGGGTAGTTTGAACTTCTTTGCCTTGATCCTTGATCCAAGGTGGCTCAAACAAATGTGAAGTACATCTGCTCCACAAAACTTTCATTTTTACCTGTTTGAAACGCTGCCAACAACAACTATTAACAACAGCAGGCATACAGACAACAACTGCATGGGCTAACTCCTGCTTCAACAAAGAAACATATTTCACATCTTGTGAACCCTTCCATGTCTTATATCTACATACAAACGATTAGCTAGATAATCAAGCCAATAAAACACGCCTTTACAACAAATGACCCTTCAAGTCAAGCATGTAGGAAAAATACCTTTAGAATTCTTTTCCAAAATATGAACACTTCATCCTTATCTCCATTTTAGAGACCAAGTTAACTTCTCCCAAGCCAACATTACATGCATCTCATGCTCATGCATGCATTCCATCTATCAACTTTCGCTTAAGTACACTGTACTTCCGAAGCTGAAATGATCGTATTGTTGCAGCAATAAAGTGAGTTTCATACTTAACTTCTTTCCATTTACCATTTTGGTAAGAACGTGCAAATTGCATTTATTCCACAAAGAAATGCAAACAGGTGCATCAATAGACATGCAGTGTTAATTGGATAAGAATTCTAACCATTTCTTACCAATCCATTTCAAAGGTCCCTCCTTTGTTTGCACATCAGCATCAATATGTGAATCATCCTGAACCACATCAATCATGGAATATTTATTTCCATCCCTGCCATTTTCTTTTTCCACCTTATCCTTCAGCTTTGGTGGGAGCAGTGCTGGATTCAAAGTTCAACACCTTTCAGCAAGATTCCCTTGCTTATGGCAGTGGGTGCAACACATGTGCATCCTTTTGACA
The DNA here is from genome assembly GCA_031772625.1 of Pinus tabuliformis. Classification (NCBI taxonomy): domain Eukaryota; kingdom Viridiplantae; phylum Streptophyta; class Pinopsida; order Pinales; family Pinaceae; genus Pinus; species Pinus tabuliformis. Next base: position 6,349,684 of record CM062804.1, on the reverse strand, counting down.
ACATGATTTGCCTTGTCCTGTGGACCTTTGGCTGCTTGCTTCTTTTCCTTCAAAAGTCTCCTGTATGTGGCCATCCTCTTCCAACATCTAGAAACATAATGGTTATCCAAACCACAAAAGGAACATACAATTCTTTTTCCATGCTTTACAAAATTAGAATGAATGTGTTTAGAACCAGATTTATACCTGCCTTTTTCACCTTTATTGCCTTCATGAGGAGGTGAGACAAATGAAGAAGTAGCTCCCTTTGGAACACTATCACTTTCTTCAAGGCTGTCAGAGTTTCCACAACCCTCTGGTTCAAGTATGTGCTTCTGAACACCTGCATCATGCGAATGATGTTTCGAGCTATTGCATTCCTCCTAAATACAATCCTCACACTTCTGAGGTAGAGGACCTGCAATGAAACTCCTTTTCGGAACTATTTCAATGGCCTTCATGGCAGCTTTGGAACTCTCTCCATAAGACTGTCCATAGCCAAGACCCAAATACTTAGGCCTTTCCTCAACCATTATTGGCTCAACAATACCTTGTGTGTGCTTTCCCAAGCCCTTTCCTTCATAGCCCATCTTGGACATTAGCTTGGAACCTATGCCTCTGGTATATTTTTCAAAAGAACCAATATAAGCATTCTTAGAAGAATTTGAAGACAAACAGGAATGGTTTACCTCTTCTTCAAGCTGATACTTGGCCAAGGCTTCTTTTGCAACAAAGAGCTATGATTCAAACTCATGCATCCTTTTCAGGTTCATATTTGCAATATGAAGTCGCCTCTCCATTTCCTGCAATTTGTCAGAAAGCATCTGCTTCTCTTCGTCCACTGAATTCAATCGCTCTCTAAGTATGCTGCTCTTCCATGCATCCTCATACATTTCTCTCACCATATCCATCATGGTGGATAAGTCTTGCTTCATGTCTTCATCAAAGACTCTTGTGAAGAAAGAAGAATTTGAGGACTCACTTGTAGAATTTGTCATTATGCCAATGAACAAAAGAACTTCAAACAAGATTAATAAAGAGCTTACTCAAGCAACCTTTTGCAACAACCTTCCTATCCTTCAAGGGTTGCTTTGAGGTCTTTTGGGGATAAGAAGAGTGCCTTCAACCCTTCTTCCTTCTTGTCCTTCCTGGACTGATCTGATAATCACCCTATGAGTGACCTCAGTTGAAGATTTATTAAACAAAAAGGTATTACAGACCCATGTGTTGGTGTGTGTGTTCTGTGTTATTGAAACAACAGATCGATCAAATTGCCAATACACAGAAAATAGGTGGAAAGACAGCAGATAAATACAGTAAGCAACACAAGACACAAACAATTTTTAATAAGGAGTTCACCCTATTCTCCAGGGCTACGTCTCTGATCCAGCTTTAGTGGTGGCCTTGTTTTATTGTGTCTTACAGCAGAGAAATTACAATACAGGGACTCAATATGAGTTCTCCTGAAGCAGATTTTGCTTGGTAGGGTGGTTCTTGGATTCCCCAAGCCACTCAGAGTTCAAAGACTCTTTTCTTCCTACCAGCTCTGTGACCCTTGGTCTACAGTGGAAAGAGCCAAATGTGATGCTCATTCTGGACAGATTCCTCTATGGGAAGGCTTGAATCTTCAAGCTCTCTGGTGCTCGCTGCTTCCTGTGGTCAGCTCGGACCTCTGTCTCCTCTGCTTGGATTTACTGCTCTCTGTGTTCACTGTCTCTCTTAGTTGCTTGGACTCCTCCCAATTCGGGTTTTCAATTAACTCTTCTCCTCTCTCTTTTTCCCTCTTCCGACTGTCTCTATTCATGGCTTTAGTCATTCGATCCCTATGCCTGTTTGGTTCCTTTCCTGCCTATGTCGATTCACCTTCTGCAGCTGTGCTTGGAATTCCTTGTTCGGCGTCAGCACGATCACTCAGGAAGTGGCCACGTGTCTCCATCTAACTGGTGCCAGCATGCTTCGTCGGTTCGTTTCTTTCGTTACGTCGTGTATGCATTCTTTCTCCACCATGGTGGTCAAACGGACTCCAAATCTCTTTAGAACTCGGCTTGATCCCCTGTCGATTTCGCTTCCTCCATTGGGCGCAATCTCAGCCGTCCGATCTGGGCTCCTCCAGATCCAACGTCATATGCACGTCGAGCGCGGTTGACTTGCTCGACTGATAGCGCGTGATCAACGACGGTTTTTCTCTCACCTCCGCTGCCACATGTCGATCGCTGAGTGGGATTGCTTCGCTCTCCTCCAAAACCTCTTACCATTCAAGGGCGCCCCGATCAATACCGCCGATTTTCGAGAGCGCGGGTCCCGCTTTTATCCTTTAGCGCTTTTTGTTTCTCCCCCCGCAGTTCTATAGCTCCCAACGCGACCGAGTGCTTAAGGCTCTTCCATTTTGGCCATATTTGCCCAGCGAAGCGCTAATCGCACATCAAAATCGCCTCCTTTTCTCGATCCGGGGTTCCCAGGGGCTACTTTGACCTCCTACGCAGTCTCCATGGGCGTCGGTCAACGCGCTTTGACCGAGGTCCTCGTCGTTCTACGTTGGCGACCATTGCCACTGGTTCAAGGCATTTTTTATTGCTGTTTTGGAATTTTCAAGGATTTGTTCAACTCGATACAGTCAAGGTTCTTGACAATCTTTTGTGGATCCGATTTGGATCACGGCCTCCCTACTGAAAAAGCTTTTGGACCACCAAAAGTTGGCTTTCTTCAAGCATCGGCTAAGTGAGGAAATTGTTGTCTCACCTGCCCAATCTCAATCCACTTCGCACTGCTCGACTTCGAACCTTTAAGCCCAATCCTGAGGTATTCCACCTGTCCACTACGCGTCGTCCTTACCTTCCTATCCAGCACTGTGTCTTCCCGTAACTTTTTAAGATATTCAGGTAGCAGGTCATCAACATAAGGTAATTGACTCTGCTCTTCAGGGTCCTCAATCATTGAAGGTCCAAACAACCTCAAGCAATCTGCGTTCACGATTGAGTAGATGTGCACGTAAGCTGGCAGATCAAGGCGAAAAGCATTTTCACCAATCTTCTCAAGTATCCTGAAGGGTCCATACCTGATAGGTTTTAGCTTTTTACCTTCACCTTGCATCCTGTCCTTGCTAATATATAGCCAGACTTGGTCTCCAACTTGAAAACTATGCTCCATCTGATGCTTATCATGCCTAGCCTTGTACTTGGCCTGGCTCTTTTCCAGCTGTTCCTGTACCGCTTGCTGGATCTCCTGGATCTGTTCAATGAACCTAGTTGCCCTGTCCACATCACTGTGTCTATCAACCATGGTATCTTTACCAAAGACAAAATCCAAGGGAGACCTTGGTATGAAACCAAAGCAGGTCTCAAAGTCTGGGTAGAAGAGTGTTTGGCTCTATTGTAAGCATGTTGCACATAACACAAGTGCTCATCCCAAAGCTTAGGGTGTTTGCTGCAATATCCTCTCAGTAACTGGATCACCGTCCGGTTAACTACTTTTGTCTGGCCATCTGTTTGTGGATGAAAAGATGTGCTTTTCTTTAACTTGGTGTCCATTAGTTTCCATTGACTTGACCAAAACTTCCCCACAAATCAGGTGTCTCGATCAGTTACAATAGAAGTGGGTAATCCAAAATGAACCCATACATGTTCAAAGAATAATTTTTCAGTTTGTTCAGCTGTAATTTGTTTACTACAAGGTATCAAAATACACATTTTTCTGAACCTATCCACAACTACATACAGATAATCATGACCTTTCCTAGATTTGGGCAGTCCTCCAACAAAATCCATGGAAACGCTTTCCCAAGGGTGAGAAGGAACTGGCAATGGAGTGTACAAGCCTAGTTTCCTATTGTTGGGCTTGCTTTTAGCACACATAGCACATCCCTTCACATATCTAGAAACTGTTTCATTCATTTTTGGCCAATAGCAGAACCTTTGCAGCTGTGCAACTGCTTTACTTACCCCAAAGTGACTTGATATCAGAGAAGTGTGTGCTTCCCTAATTATCTTTACTCTCTCAGTTTGTGGAATGCAGAGTTTCCCACAATGATATAAGATTCAGTCCTTCACATGATAGTCCAATTCTTCTACTATTTTGCCTTGACTCAAAGTTGCATATACATCTTTAAAGTCCATATCCTGAGCATACTATTCTATGTAGCTTTCATGCAGCACAGAATTATGCTGAAGTATGGTGGATGCATTTATAATGGGTCTAGATAACATATCTGCAACCTTGTTATGTATGCCCTTTTTATATCTGATGACTAAATGAAACTGTTGAAGAAAACCCATCCATCTGTAATGTCTTGACTATTGCAACTTAGTTTGGGAGTGTAGATATTGAAGTGGTTGATGATCAGTATGTATTACTATTTCTTTGCCCATTAAGTAATGTTTCCACTTTTTTACACTCTGAACTAATGCATACAATTCTTTATCATATGTAGGATAGTTAACTACTACAGGATTAAAAGTCTCATAATGATAACATATGGGTTTATCGTGTTGTGTCAACACTGCTCCCATGGCATAGTCATTGGCATCAGTTTGGATCTCAAATGGTCTTTGTAGATCTGGCAGTGCTAGTACAGGTGCTGTACTAATTTTTTCTTTCAAGGTGTTGAAGGCTTTCTGCCGTTTGCCTCCTCACTGAAACACCTTGTTCAATCCTATCAAAGCATGTAAGGGAGCTGCAATTGAGGAAAAATTGGAAATGAACTTCCTCCAATATTTTGTTGCTCCTAAGAATCTTCGTACTTTTGTAGCAGACTTGGGTTTAGGCCAGTTTACAATGACTGCCACTTTAGAGGGATCTATTTTCAATTTACCTCCCCCTACTATGTGACCCAAATAATTTAGAGAGGTTTTTCCAAATTCACATTTGGAGAGTTTAACATAAAGTTTTTCTCTTTTCAAAACATCTAACATCTGCTTAACATGCTTTAAATGTTCTTCCCACGTTTTACTAAAAATCAGAATGTCATCCAGGTACACAATAACAAAATCATCAAGAAAAGGTCTGAGTACATCATTCATTAATCTCATGAAAGTAGCAGGAGCATTAGTTAGGCCAAAAGGAATAACCAGTCATTCATACAATCCCTACTTTGTTTTGAAAGCAGTCTTCCATGCGTCTTGCTCTGCAACTTTGACCTGATGCTATCCACTGTGCAAATCCAGCTTGGTGAAATAAATAGCCTCCTTCAATTGATCTAAAATATCATCTATGCGAGGAAGAGGATAACGATTTTTTATTGTTATCTTATTCAGTGCTCGGAAGTCAATGCACATTCTCCATGAGCCATCTTTCTTTCTCACCAAAACGATTGGTGACCCACATGGTGATATGCTAGGCCTGATGAACCCTTTCTCGAGCAACTCCTGCACCTGCTTCTTGATTTCAGCATTCTCTAAAGAAGATAACATGTACATCCCAATGTTAGGCAAAGGAACATCTTGCTGCAAAACAATATCATATACTATTCCATTTTTGGATGGCAGACCTTTAGGTTCTTGAAATAAGACATCGTACTCTGAAACAATCTTTTCTATATCAGCTTGCTGATCAGCATTACAACCCTCAAATACATTGGTTTTTTCAGGTGTCTTTTCCTTTACAACCATCAATAAGAACTGTTTGCATGAATTTATCATTCTTTTCATCTGTACTGAGTTTATGAGAGTATAATTATTCTTGAGCTTATGAGCTCTTACAAAGTATTCGATTCCATCTTTAACAAGTAGATACTTGTTCTCAGCTCTATAGAAAATAACCTTTCTATCATACAAGTAAGGACTTCCTAAAACAATTCCACATATATCCAAAGGAATTGCATCTAACTCAACCTCATCTACAAATGCTGACCCAAAAGAAAACTTGAGTTTGCGCTGTCTAGTCACTTGTAGTTGTGCTTTATCATTCAACCATCCTAATGGGTATGGCTTCTTATGAGGTGTAGTTGCTAATCCCAATTTCTTTACAGTTGCTTCAGAAATCATATTTACTTGTGAGCCACTATCAAACAAAGTATCAATCTTTTGATTTTTGGAAACAACTCAAATATGGAAAAGCTCATGTCATTTTCTCTCATGTTCTTCATCAATAACAGATTGAACAGAATTACTAGTAGATGCTTCAGAATTCTCACCTTTTATACCTGTGGCTGCAATGATTGTTTCATCTCCTGAGTCTGACCCCAAATCTTTCTGAATAGTTGCAGCAGTCTTCTTCTTCTTTCCCTCGGACTTCTTAGGTCTCAGCTCTGGATGCAGAATCCAACAGTGCTGATCATCATGCCGCTCCTTTTTACAGTGAGTGCATAAAGTTTTGCCTTTTTGTGCAGTGTTAACCTTCCTTGCTTTACACTTCTGCTTTCTTTTCTCCTTGCTCTTGCTTATAGTGGGTTGGGATGGTTCCCCAACTTCTGGATTTCCATTCTTTCCTCTGGCTTCTAGATGAGTAGCTTGTACAGATACCTCATCTATACTAGTGGGATTAAACATGAGGATGGTATGCCTCATGTAGCTGTGTAGACCACCAATGTACTTCAAAAGAGTTTCTGGTGAGTCTAATGAGATACCCAACATCAATGCTCTCTTTTTGAACTCTTGAGTATACCCTTGCACACTTTGCCCTTTCAACTGCTGAAGAGTTTGCCAACTCATCATGGCTTGTTGCATGTAGGCCAATGGATAGAACTGCTTTTTGATTGCAGCAACAAATTCACTCCAGACAGAGATGGTCTTACCATGCTTCTTCACATCAGCTTGGGTTTTGCCTTCCCACCAAACTAAGGCAGTGCCTCCTAGGCGTAGGCTTGCCAGCTGAATCTTACTCTTGTCTGAGTCTATATTTTGTACTCTGCAATACACATCAATTTTTCTAATCCAATTGTCCAACTTTTCAGCATTTAGCTCTCCATCATATATAGGAAAATCAAATTTAACATCTAGCTTAATCAAAGATGCTTTCGTATTGTGCACAGGGCTATTAGGAGGTCTAGGGAAGATTTCTTCTTTTCCCTTTCCTTTTGAGTGGTCATGGGAATGAGATTCATCTTCTTCTTTATCTTGCTTAGACCCTGATGAATCTTCATCCTTATGCTTTCTAAAGTCCCTATACATTTCTTCTACCATAGACTTTATAGCTAAGAAACTTTCTATGAAGTGAGGGTCTGGCCCTATAGAACCTTCTTCTGACATTGTCTTCTGAGAATAGACTCTCCCAATTTCAGGATTAGTTTCCACCAACTCTCTTTCTCCTAATTTGAGCTTTGATCTAGTGAGCATTCATAGCTAAACCAACACAAGCTTGTTTAACCTTACAGCCTAAAGCTTTGATACCACTTGATCTAATAATCACCCTATGAGTGACCTGAGTTGAAGATTTATTAAACAAAAAGGTATTACAGACCCATGTGCTGGTGTGTGTGTTCTGTGTTATTGAAACAACGGATCGATCAGATTGCCAATACACAAAAAATAGGTGGAAAGACAACAGAGAGATACAGTAAGCAACACAAGACACAAACAATTTTTAATAAGGAGTTCACCCTATTCTCCAGGGCTACGTCTCCGGTCCAGCTTCAGTGGTGGCCTTGTTTTATTGTGTCTTACAACAGAGAAATTACAATACATGGACTCAATATGAGTTCTCCCGAAGCAGATTTTGCTTGGCAGGGTGGTTCTTGGATTCCCCAAGCCACTCAGAGTTCACAAACTCTTTTTCTTCCTACCAGCTCTGTGACCCTTGGTCTACAGTGGAAAGAGCCAAATGTGATGCTTAGTCCGGACAGATTCCTCTATGGGAAGGCTTGAATCTTCAAGCTCTCTGGTGCTCGATGCTGCCTATGGTAAGCTCGGCCTTTTGTCTCCTTTGCTTGGATTTACTTCTCTCTCTGTTCACTGTCTCTCTTAGTTGCTTGGACTCCTCTCAATTTGGGTTTCCAATTAACTCTTCTCCTCTCTCTTTTTCCCTCTTCCAACTGTCTCTGTTCATGGCTTTAGTCATTCGATCCCTATGCCTATTCGGTTCCTTTCCCGCCTATGTTGATTCACCTTCTGTAGCTACGCTTGGAATTCCCTGTTCGGCATTAGCACGATCACTCAGGAAGTGGCCACGTGTCTCCATCTAATTGGTTCCAGCATGCTTCGTTGGTTCGTTTCTTTCGTTACGTCGTGTATGCATTCTTTCTCCACCGTGGTAGTCAAACGAACTCCAAATCTCTTTAGAACTTGTCTTGATCCCTTGTCGATTCCACTTCCTCCATCGGGCGCAATCTCAGCCGTCCGATCTGGGCTCCTCCAGATCCAACGTCATATGCACGTCAAGTGCGGTTGACTTGCTCGACCGATATCGCGCGATCAACGACGGTTTTTTTCTCACCTCCGCTGCCACGCATCGGTCGCTAAGTGGGATCGCTCCGATCTCCTCCAAAACCTCTTACCGTTCAAGGGCGCCTCGATCAATACCGTCGGTTTTCCAGAGCGCGGGTCCCTCTTTTGTCCTTTAACACTTTTTGTTTCCCCGCCTATGGTTCTCCAGCTCCCAATGTGATTGAGTGCTTAAGGCTTTTCCATTTTGGCCCTATTTGCCCAGCGATGCGCTAATCGCGCATCAAAACGCCTCCTTTTCCCGATCTGGGGCTCCCAGGGGCTACCTTGACCTCCTGCACAGTCTCCATGGGCCTCGGTCAGCGCGCTTTGACCGAGGTCCTCGTCGTTCTACGTTGGCAGCCATTGCCACTGGTTTAAGGCGTTTTTTATCATTGTTTTGGAATTTTCAAGGATTTGTTCAACTCGATATAGTCAAGGTTCTTGACAGTCTTTTGTGGATCCAATTCGGATCATGGATTGAGCTATCAATAGCTTTCCCTTCGCCTCTGCAAACTCAAACAATAGTCAGTTTGCAACCAAGCATACAATTGATGAGGCAATCAACCCTTGACTGTCCAAACACCTTTCAGACAAGTAATCTTTGCCCTGTCAATCAAGCATTCTGATACAACCTTATTTGAAGGTGGGGCTAATCAATCTTAAGCTCTGATACCACCTGATGTGAAAATGGGGCTCTTAGGCTTCTTGTCTAACTGACAAGAACCTCTCCCACTTTCAAAGCTTTAAATTTTCCCAAGTCTTAATGATTAATCATTGCGGAATTAAGAAATGCTCGAAAATATGGGTGTATGCTTGTATTTGTTTTCAGCTGATTATTACTTTTAAAATCTGTTGTTTGTGCTGATATGGGAAGGTACTTAAACTAACATATAAATGCATATAACAATGGTTTAAGCAGCAATAAAAACAAACACATAAGACAACAAGATAATATGGAGTTCACCCTGATATCTTGGGCTACGTCTCCTTGAGCTCTAATCAACTCGATTAGGCTCTCTGGGATTATGGCTTCAATTCTTTTACAAGTGCTACACTTAACTCCAATGTTTTATACAAGAACATTGGGCTCAGAACACCATCTTATCCCTTGGCTCTTGGAGCTCTTCAGCTTTCTAGCTCTGGCTCTTGGCTCTGGCTCTGGCTCTTGCTCTGGCTCTTGGCTCTGACTCTGGCTCTGGCTCTTTGGCTCTGGCTCTGGTTCTGGCTCTCAGCTCTCGCTTCTGGCGCTCGCTCTGGCTCTTGGCTCTAGCTGTTTGCTCTGGCTCTCTAAGCTCTTTCTCTCGGCCTTTGCATGCCTCTGTGAATCACTCGACCTCCGAGCAACTCCAACAACAATATGCTGCTATCAATTGAGCTCTCTGGCTTCTCACTCGACCTCTGAGTGGCTCCAAAAGGCTCTCTACGCATTTGGCGTTTCTTTTTCTTTCGCTGCTTGCTCCTCGCTCTCAGCTCTTTCTCTCTATTCTTGGCTTAAGGCCAATCTGTCTCACGACTATTCGAATCCCTTCTTTCGGCTATTACAATCACTACATCACCTCATAGGGAAAATGGTCACCTATTCCGTAACAAATAAGTGTTAGGTTCATCGGAAACACCCGATTGTTTGAAACGACCGTTATTTCCGTTTACTTCAAGAATGCCCACGAGCATGAATCTCTGCGAACTCATCGCCCACGTTGGACTTCAAATCTTTACCCGTCGTGGTTTATTTCTCCTGTTGAATCCGGTTTGCCATCGAGCGCAATCTCCATCGTTGGATCTGGGGCCTCTAGATCCTACGGTTATCTCTCTTATCACGCAGATGACTTGCTCAGACGTTAGCCCGCAATGAGAGTGGTTTTATCTCTCATCCGCCATACACGCGTCATTCGCTGTATGGCATCGTTGGGTCTTCTGACAAACTCGCTTACCGCCCGAAACGTCTCCGATATATCGCCAGTTTTGGAGCACGGGACCCGCCGTTTGTTTTAGCGCTTTTCCCACGATTTCTTGGCTTCCCTTGTGACCGTGCGCTCAGGGCTTCTCCTTCTCGAGGGGTTTTGCGCTAATCGCGCATCAGAAACAGCGTCCGTTCCTTGATCTGGATTTCCCAAGTGCTAGTTTGCGCCACTACGCGGTCTCCACGGGCCTTGGTCAGCATGCTTTGACCGAAGGTCCTTGTTGCTCCATGCTGGCTGCAAATTGTCGTTGTTCAGAGGTTATTTCTGATAGGCTTTGACATCCACAAGACTTTAAACTTCAATATGAGTTTTTACAGAGTTCAGGTCGCTTTAAGAGAGTTTAAGGATCCAATTTTGAATCAATCACTAAACAACATGCTGAAAAAAGACTCCACCATAAAATGGACTGTTGAGGCTAAAAAATCCTTTGAAGACATTAAACTGGCCTTGACTAACACACCCGTGTTAATTAGTCCTAAATTTGACAGAGATTTCATCATTTTTTCCTTTGCTTCTGAGCACACAATTGCTGCAGCTCTATTGCAAAAAAATGACCAGGGCTATGAACAACCCATTGCTTTCTTTAGCAAAGCCCTGAGAGATGCCCCCTTGAAATATAATATAATGGAAAAACAAGCATTGGCCTTAGACAAAGCCATTAAGGACTTTAGAGTATACATCTTATATTTTCATATAGTAGCCTATGTTCCCAATTCAGTAGTTAAAGACATCCTAACTCAGGATGGTCGAAGAGGGGAAAGTGGATTGCTACTATTTTAGAGTATGATATAGAAATCAAGCCTACCATGTTAATCAAAGGCCAAGGTTTAGCCAAACTTATGGCTGAATCGAACTGTGACGCCTTGGATATAAACTTTATTGCAACAGTAGATAATGAAGAGGAGATGGCGACTCCATTAATCATCCAGGCCTTTATTGAATCACCTTGGTATGCTGATATTATTTATGTCTTACTGAATTTACAAGCTCCTCCTCAATTATCAAGGAATAAAAGCAGGTTTTTGAAGATGAAATACTTAAACTTTTGTATACTAGACAATGCTCTGTTTTGGAGAAATCATGAAGGTATTCTTCTTAATTTCTTATTAAAAGATGAGGCTAACAAGATTTTGCAAGAATTTCATGCAGGTGACTGTGGAGGACACATTTACTAGAAGACCACAATAGATAAAATCCTTAGAGCTGGTTTCTACTGGCCTACCTTGTTTGCTGATGTCAAAAAATATGTGGCCTCCTGTCACAAATGCCAAATCTTTGAGGGGAAGAAAAAGCTCTTACCTTTACCCCTCAAGCCAATCTCTGCAGAGATACCTTTTCAACAGTGGGGTTTAGACTTCATTGGTGAAATTCACCCACCCTCCTCTGCCCAGCACAAATGGATCCTCACAGCTATAGACTACTTCACAAAATGGATAGAGGCCACACCTTCAAGGCAAGCCACAGACACTGTTATCATAACATTTTCTATAAAGATTTGGATATCCAACTAAGCTCATTACTGATAATGCAACAGCCTTTAAATCCAAAAGAATGATATATTTCTGCACTAAATACCATATCACCCTTGGCCATTCCACAACCTATTATCCTCAAGGTAATGGACTGGCAGAATTCTCAAACAAAAGCCTTGTAAACATCATCAAGAAGTTATTAGAGGACAATAAGAAAACCTGGAATAAAAACTAGTCAATGCCTTATGGGCAAATAGATTGGCTATTAAGAAATCAGTTGGTACTTCTCCCTATCAACTAGTTTATGGGATGGAAGTTGTCTTTCCATCCTCTTTGGGAGTACTAGTAATGAAAATACTTCAAGAATTACAGGTTGAGCCAAATAGTATCCAAAGAAGAATCAACCAAACTATTCGTCTACAACAAACTAGAGAAGAGGTCTATGTCAGGTCTCAAGTTGTGCAGGAAAAGATTAAAAATATTTTTGATAGAAGAACCAAGGCTGAAGATTTCTACCTTGGTGACAAGGTGCTCAAGTGGGATTCAAGGAGGGAAGACAAAGACAAACATGGGAAATTTGATTTCCTATGGAAAGGTCCCTATGTCATTTATGCTTACAGAGGAAATAATGCTTTCTTCTTGAGAGAAATTGATGGTATAGATACAGAAGGTGGACCAGTGAATGGTCGAATGCTAAAACATTACTTTGAACCAAGTTACTAATTTTCATTTCCCATTTTGTACATACTTTATTTACAAAGTCTAGTTTGGATTGGGTGGTGATCTTTGAAGTTGAAGCCCGAAGAGAAGGCCCTAAGCTTTAAAAGATTTACTGTCATAAGTATCAATAATGCAGATTCACAAAAGGACACTTTGCAAGGTAACATCAACAACAATTCAAAGGCTACTGATCTTCATTAGTTCTTGACATCTTTTCAGAAGATGCCATCCCCAAGTGGAGCCACTGTTAGGTTCCTATACCAATAGGAGTCATAATTTTGAATGACTAAGGTTAAGCCTTGTAATATTGTACATACCTTTGCTTTCTGCAAATGTTTTCCATATTAAAAAATTAAAAAATGTAAAGAGGGTATGTCCTAAAAGAAATATCAGAGGACAAAAAAGAAAAAGAGAAGGTCAAAAAAAGAGAATATATGAACCCCAACAAAACAAAAATACCATGAAAGTGTGCAAGTCTAAATGCCACTACCATTTTTCATAATAATTATTGTGTGCAGCTTGTTATTCATGCCACAACCCATGGTAATCAAATTGTTTAAACTCGGTTATTTCATGCTTTGAATTTTATGTTTATAGTTAGAGAATAAAATCTGACCAAACAATTTAATCTTGGAGATCATTAGATAGGTAGAGAAAATAAAAGAGCTCATCAATTCAATATAATCCCTTGGATGATATAAGGTTAGAATTAGATGGATTACTTTTCAAAAGAAAAATGGTTGATAAGGGTTTGCTAGCCTAAATGCACCCACATAAAATGAAGAAAAAATGGTAGCGTAAGTAGAAGAAAGGTTGCTAAAGTGTAAAGTTGATTGGATCAAAACACATGCATCATGCTTAGACACATATTTCTACATGTATGATCAACTATGGAAGCAAAAACAAAGGTTTGCAAGTTAAATGTGTTTAACTCCCCCTTATTCATTTTTCCCCTTACTTAATAATTTCCTATCCACAAATATGTTCTAGCACTTTAAATCCTTCAAGTCAAAGAGGCTCAGAGCATTTCTCTGACTTTTGGTGGGACTGGACCCTCGGCTTAATGAGTTATGGACGTCAAGTGTTGGAATCTCCTTCATGAAATTCATTTCCCCCTCATTACCCTAATAAAACCCCTTTTTCTAAGAATAAGCTTCATTTACCTAGGAAAAGTGAAGACCCCCATGTAAATCCTATTTCATTCAAAAACCCACAAAAGCATCTTATCCAAAGTATTGAGTGTATGTAAATAAAGTGCATAAATATTACATTGACATTTATACTTAAGGGTATATTCACTCCGCCAAACTTCATATTAATTTTTAATTTTACTATATAATTCCCATAATACCTTTTTCTCGTATATTAATTAAATCCCATAAATAAATACCCCCAACCCTTAGTTTTAATAAAAATTATACAATTCACCCCATACCCGACAAAATCAATTAATCCCGTCACTAAGCCCTACCCAATCGTTTTAACCCTTTATTAACCTATAAATCAATCCCATATCGTCAAAGTTTAAAGCCCTGGGCCCCCCTAAACTCCCGTTTATTTCCTCTGTGCAAGTTCACCACTCGACTACCGTTCGATCAACCGGGCCCTCATCCAACGGTCCACAATCATATTGACCGCGCTCGATGGCTGATCGTTACTTGCCCGATAAAGTGGTTTTCCCATGAACCCCAAATGCTACGTGTCAATCACTGGAGTAGATCGGGTGACCCCTCCCAAATACCACCTGACCCTCATAAGCGGTGCAATGGCTTGGGAAAACCACCTCCCTGCCAACCCGATAACCACTCATTGTTCATTTGAAATCACTCGCCAAAAAGTGACCGTTGCTTAATAAAAACGTCGAGAAATTTTATTTTATTATTATTTTTTTTTTCTCTTCACTCGAACTCTTTGAAAAACTCTGCAAACCAATGCGACACCTACCAACCTGAAAATTACCAATTAACCCCATTTTAGTCCTCAAAGAAGCTGCGAAGACGACCTTCAAAGCTCTCAGATCCCTTTCAACCTTCCGTTGTCGTCCAGAACACCAGTTCGAAGCCAATTCACCTAAACTCCAAGTATTTGTGAATGAATTACTAGATGCCCTCTCAAAATTTGAAAACGTTCACTCTTAAAGTTTTTTAATTAAGTAAAATTAATTGAAAATCACTTGGAATTTGAAACTCTGCAACCAAACCCTTCTAAAAGTTTCTAGTTTCCATTAAAACCCCTGAATAAACCTATAAAGCTAAATTCAAATCCACAAGAACTGAATTATGGCTGCCCATGTTGCCATGGACGTCCAACCCATCACAACTCCCCATCTGGACCTAGATCACCTTCCCCTGGAAGACAGGGATTTCCAAATCAGAGATACCAGTGCATATGAGGCCCTGCTCAAACTTCATTGTTTGAGTAGAGACAAATACCTAAACCATTCTGATGACATTGGTCTGTGAGAATCCAATTTCCCCAAGTACATATCTTTCTTAAAATTGTCCATATGTGCCATGCCTGTTACATACCCAACTAGAGAGTTGTAATGTCCCCTGACCAAAAAATTATGTTCACCATCACAACTGAGTCAATAAATGAGATGCTACAACTCCAACCAAGTCCAAACCTAACCCCACTCTCAATTGGATATTTGTTAGACCAATACTCCAAGTTAAATCCCTCTAGACTGGCCCAATTGTTCCAACATTTCATTGTTGAAGAGCAGCACATTCCTAAAATTCCCCCCCCCCCCCCCCCACATATGTTTCTGCCATGTTCTCTAAAAAAGGCAAATGAATCATCACCATGCTATCATGTATTCTAGGCTGCACCACTGATGAGTTTATTGATGAGCTTATCCTGGCCTTCATGTCCATTTACACCCCAGGAAAGCCTCGTACTACTGTGTATGATTATGCCCAGTTCATAGCTGAAAGAATGCATGAACAGTTCACTAGAATGCATAATGAGAGAGTATTTAAATACTCATCTATTCTCTACCATATGTTTTATACTATTAGCTAGACAAACATCCTTTCACTCTTCAGAAGCTAGATACCAGAGGACAACCCAGGTCTGTCATATTTTGGACCCCACCCTTCCATGAGTTTCACTCACCATATATGTATACAAATTTCATTGATTCTTTTGTTCATCTAGTCATGACCATGCTGACAGGAAGCCCTCCACCCAGAATAAGTCAAGAGATCAAAAGGGTGCTTCAGTTGTCTAAACAAAGCAAAGTGGGAGATTGGTACCTTTACCAAAATCACACAGAGATAAGAATCTATGGTTGCCAGCTTGCACCATATAAACTGCCCAAATACCTCCCCATGAGGTTATTTGCTCTAGAATACTATAGACAGATAATGAACTCTGACGAGATCAATTTTGTCTCAGCCAAGAAAATATCTCAATTCAAAGTCAAAAACCAGTTAGGCCCCTTCATTTGCAACTCTAGAGAAGCAGGGCAGGAAGCAGATAAGATTCTACAACAAATGAAGTTCCAAAACAGTTTCATATGGAGATATGACCCCCAGGGGTTTATGACTAAACTTAGACAAAAGGTCAAATTGGGGCCTTACATTCATCATCCCATACCAGAGATTGAAAGATATGCAAATCAATATGAATGGGTGGAAAACACTCTTGTAGACAGGGATAACACAAAGGTAGATGTAGAGAATACCTTGATTGACTTAGAAAGACAGCTTGATGAGAGCTCGTTTCTACAGGTACCTGAATAGCTAGAAAGAACCATGAGCACCCCTCCTATCATGCAGACTCCTCAGAATGAGGAAAAGAACCCCAAAAGGACCAAAGAGGAACCCTCAAGTTCAGGAATGGGCACATCAAATATACAATATGAGACCAGTTAGAGAAAAAGGCCTAGGCTAAATCCTTATTCAGAGCACGAAGAAATAGAAGGCTCAGTAGAAATAACTGATACTGAGCTGGATAGAAGTAAAGGCACAACTCCATCTAAGGAAAAAACAGGGTCCATCCACATCACAGACCCAGATTTTGGAAAGACAATTAAGTGTATAAGTATCCTCATTCAGTATGCCTGCTGATAAGGATAAGATATAAAAGATAGATATAAATAGATAAAAATGAGAAATGAGAAGCTGAAGGCCCAAACTTATGCTCAGTATCTCAAACTCACACCTACCAATCAAACCAGGTTGATGTCAGCTTTCGACATCAAAGAGGGAAAACTATAGATGTCCTTCATAAAACCAATTGCACAACAGCCAAGGACATCAGTAGATTATAAGAGAATTGATTTTGAAGTGTTGGAAAGGGATATTCATTCCATAGACCAAATTGAGTTTCATAAACAGGCTGGAGAAATGATTTACTCCACCCTTACAGGTAAATCCATAGCTACCCATCAACTGTAGAATTCATTGACCAACATCTCAGCTCAATATCAGTTAGAAAAGGCCTCCTCACAGGCCAAGGACACCATAGTTATGTCTTTGGAAGACTTAGTGATTGAATTGGGACATGATCCCAAAGATATTAAACCAACTGAGCAGCTTATTAAGAAAAAGAACAATGACATTATAGCATTGAAAAATAAATTGAAGATACCTTAGCTATAGCATCCCCAAACACTAGAAGTTTTGGAGAACCAGAACAGACATGAAGAATTGATGGACTTAGTCCTGAAATTAAATGATCAATTAAGGGAGACAGAGAAGGAATTAGACACTTTAATTCAATTGAAGCAAAGTGATATTGCCACTACATCTGCAAATGTCATCCCAACAGTCTCAATAGCAGTCCCTTCCACATTGGCAGCCTCATTGGCTCCCACAGCTCCTATGCCTACAACACAACCAATTTCAATAGAGTCTACATCAGCAATAGGTGCATTAGGTGAAGAAGCAACAAAGTTGGTTAGAGCCATGGAGGAAATGTCCATACAAGCTACAAAGATGAATAAGCTGAAGGAAAAGGTGACAAGCTTGGAAACAGATTACAAGCTTGCCAAAATCATGCACAAGGAAGAAGTGCAAAAAGCAGCCAGAATGAATGAAAGGTTAAAGGCCATGGAGAAAGATCTAACACTAAAGGAACCCCTTGGGCAAGCCAAGGAACTATTATGGGCCAATATCATTGACTCTATCAATGATATTTGGCCATCCATTCAAGTGATTTTTGAACAAATAGATCTGATAAAGATAGCTACAGAAGCTATCCAAAGAGTCAAGGAAGAATTAGGAGACATGCCTGAAGATGCAACTAGACTTATCCACTTCCTCAATAGTAAAAACAAGTATGAACTTCAGGAATTGGAAATAGAAGACAGGACAGAAACCATTTTGGAGGTGAGAAAGGTCCTTTCCAAGAGAAACTTAATGTTAAACTTGGAGGACAAGTGTCAAAATATGCAGGTAGCAGTTGATAGATTTATGGCCAAGTTTCAAATTTTGAGAGAGAAAGGGTTACCCAGTCCCTTGGTCATAAATGACAAGCTCATGACACAACAAGATTACGACAAAAAAATCAGAGAGCTAGCTAAAGAACAGGCCAGTACATCATCAATAAAGGCATTGCCAACAGGCAAGGTTCTTTACCAAACGTTTGAAAACTTGTTTTTCCTCCAGCATGAGGTAAAACACTTATTCATCACTAAGCCTACTTTTGCTAAGTACACCGAGGCAGATGAAATATATAGAAGGATGTTGAAAATAAAATTACCTGATGCTGAATGGTGGGAAAAATTGACTGATTTACTGTAAGAAAAATGTAGTAAAAAGGTAAAAGAAAGACAACCAGGTGAAAAGATAAAGACATGTCAGCAGTGTCAAAGAGTATCAGATAAAAGCCTAAAGTGACTAAAGCCTCCAGCGTGAAAGTTCAAACAACAAAGAGCATAAAGGGCTAAAAACCAAACCATAAAGGCCAGCAGTACCAAAATAAATGGGACAACATGAAAGCAGTTCAATCGCTGTCTCTATCTTCATGCAAGAAGATCCCTGTATTTCCTAGATTAAATCTCAAGTTAGTTTGAGATATTTTGTAATAATTTTTGTATAAATACTTCACAATTCGAAGTATGTAGGGTGGATTCTTAGACATTTCTATAGACTTCTTGATCAAAAGACTGTAAATCTATTGTATCATTGACTGAGCCAGCAAGCTAGATTGATGAATAAAGACAAGATATTTCACAGGATTCATGTGTTGAGCAAAGTGCAGACAAGTATTTTCTCATGTTGTTGTTATCTTTCTTAAATTTTTTCCACAATATTTAATGTATTTCTGAATCTTAATGCTATAACTGGAACAATATCTCAAAATTTGTTTAATTACACTCTATTTTAACAGTTAGGCATATAAATGTTTTCAACTGATATCTAAGTTAAGGAATTGTTAATTGCTCCTTAGCTTAGGTTGTTTCTTGCTAATCCATATCAAAGGATTCTTAATTGCCCTTTGTTTCTATTACCCTCTATTCCTCATTTATATCTCGGTCTTAGAAATCTTAATTGATCTCTCACCATGATTAAAACCATTTCACCCTCCTGTTCCAAAGACCTGCACTTTACTCTGCTAGCTTGCCCTTTGAACATTCCCTTTAGTGAGTTGATCCAGTTCTGTTGCCCTTTTGTTGACTCCATAGAATGGTCTGAAGACATCATTCTATCCATCTTTTTTAAGGATTCCACCATCCAATCTTCAATACAAATCAAAAACCTTCCTGAACATTCATAACTAGCTTGAAATCCTAGCAAACAAAGCTAAATCATATAGAGAGAGCCCTCTCTGAGCCATAGGTTGGTTAGAGCCTATGCTCCAAAGTTGGTTTGTGGTTATCTAGGTCATTTTATTTCTTCTAATAACTTCTAGAGAAAATTCTAAGTGATAACATAATCATCATCATGATCGAATAAGGGAGTAAATAGATCACGAGAGCTACGATTAGAAAAATTGATGATTTCATCAGCATCCTCATTTACCAGCTCTAGCTCTAGAAGTAGCCCTTTCTGCCTATGTCAATAGTGTTTCCCATTCTGAAAACAATATTTCTTTATGCGACTCTTGAATTTTCGGTAGGTTAGCAGCTCTGCCTTCCACTGTGCTTTGCTAGGAGAGGAAATTTCTGACCTTGTCATCTGTGTCCTCAAATTCTAATATGGTATTAACTTCCTGATCGATCAACGATGTAGTTATGATGCATAATGGGTCGAAAAGAGATATTCTATGGAAAAGTAGATTGAGTTTTTATGATAAGGCTTTATTTGCTTCTATGGCTTCCTTCTTAAATTCCTCGACCTTAGGATAATCTCTTAACTGTTCTGTATATAGTTGTAGTTGTGAGATTTTCTCCTCTTTAGCCTTCATTTCTTATTGATGTGTTAATTGAAGCTGTTCGAGCTGTTGGAACAACTGTTGTTGTTTTTGGATGGTATGTTGGCCAACCTTTAGTTTCTCCAGGTTTAATTGTACTTTGAGCTGCTCGTTCTTTCATTTTTCTTCTGCCAACTGTTCTTCGAGCTGATTAATCTTCTGTTGTTCTACTGCTGTTTTCTCTTCAAGCTGAGTAATCCTTTAATATTTTTCTTTGATTAATTGGTTAACTTCAGTGGCCTTATCAATTGTAACAGCCGTGTAAGCCCCTACAAATTGGGATAACTTAGTCAAATCCTCAGAAGGATTGACCTCTGAATCCTTCCATATAACATTCATAAATTCAGATTAAGGAGCTATGGATGACGTTTGGTCAATTTTCCTCTTTTTCCTCTGTCTCTTGACCACAGCCCTGTGCTTTGGGCTGTAAAATACATCCAAAGGTGGTATTTCCTCAATATTTAATATAATTTCTCCTGAAGGATTTTCAAGGATTATTTCAATCTCTTTCTGAGCTATGTCTGTACTGGGTGTCCCTTCAATCACACTCTCAGTAACGATGGGCTGTTGTGTTGCAGGCGATGCTGATGCGATAATGTTCTGGGGGTCACTCTGGCTTTTGATCTATTGACCAAACTGCTCCCATTCTCTAATCAAGATGGGGTCAATATTAACATCTATGCTAAGGAGTTCACTGGTTTTTTCAATTGTTTCCCCTTCCCCGGAAATCTCTTCAATAGTTTGTTGCCCGCTGTGCTCTGTTTGCTAAACAGTAGGGGTAGTATTCAATAAATCTAAAGGCAATGTATGTAACCTCCGTGTCCTGTATTCCATGAATTTATCCATCTTTGCGGCTCCTAGTTTGAATCTTGCCACATGAGTTACTTGTGAGAATAACCTTACTGAAGCAAATAAATCATCAAACCATCCCCCTCATGTATAAATTTACTAATTTTCACGTGATTGGTGAAATTGTAAGTGACCTTGTTTGGATCATACTGTTTTTTAGGAGTCACTGCTAGACTCGGATCCTTAGTTTTCTCTGCTTCTTTCTCAGCATGTTTAAAGTCATGCAATGTGTAAGTGCCACAACGGAGGGGAAATGGAGGCCACACTTGTTTTTTAGAGTCTTTAAGGTTTCTAGTCATCCCCTTTTCCACTATCTGGTATGCTATTTCCCTAGCTAATAGCTTATCTGGAATATAGAGTGGAAGGACATGAGGGTCTGTAATACTGCCAAAAACCATAATATAGGTGAAATTTTCCTCCCCGAACCAACTGCCGATTGAAGTTAAATCAATGCTAGCCTCGTCAAACACCCGAGGAGCAGGTTTG
Organism: Pinus tabuliformis; assembly: GCA_031772625.1. Lineage (NCBI taxonomy): Eukaryota > Viridiplantae > Streptophyta > Pinopsida > Pinales > Pinaceae > Pinus > Pinus tabuliformis. Next base: position 6,328,501 of record CM062804.1, on the reverse strand, counting down.
TTAAAAATGGCTTGATGAACAGGTAAAACAAAACCATGGAAAATTTTGTATATATGATTCTTGTAATTAGACTTCCATAAATACTTATGATAAATATGAATGGGGGTTGGATCCTGAACAATCCATTTCCAACCTAGAATGGGAAAGTTGGAATTAAAACAGATTGTGTCCATTATGTAGGCGCTCATATAAAATGGGGGCATGACTCGGGTGGTGACAAATCTGTTCCTTCTATAATCTAATATTTGACTGGCCATTTTATCTGATAGAATGGTTGCCCAATCCATAATAAAGGAGTTGATTGCTGCTTCTATTAGTGGAACCATTTCTATAGAAAACTTAGTAGAATCGGGGCTTCTAAAGATCCTACATACCATTGCAGCAGCATAACAATACGAAGATGCTAAGGAGTCTATAGAGTACATACCAGAGGATTCGTGTTTATGCTTGTTTGGAAAATGTCTCCACTGTTTGATAGGATCTGACTCTACGTCATTCTCCTTAGCGAAAGCTTCCAGAAATGCTTTGTTGTAGTGTCGTTGGGGATCTGGAAAATGATACATATTCTTGACATCTTCAGGCTTGAATGTCCCAAACATCCTCTCATCAGATGTGAAGAAAGCTCTGTCTGCTATATTAATACTTTCGATTACCCATCTCACTAGATCATTATATGGTAAAATTTTGGCTCAGGTTGTTATTTTATGGAGGAAGGAGCTGGCCAAATCATTGAGCGTGCTTTCTGTTCGATTAGTTCCATCAGTTGTTGCTTCTTCTTCTATCTCCATTGGATTTTCTGCTTCGAGTAAAGCATATATGCCTTCCCACGAGATTTTACCAAGGCCTAGACAGGTAGTATCTGCAATTACCACCAATTTTGCTGGTGCTTCTTCCACTATAACGGGGGCCTTTGCCTTTCGAGATTTCTTAGACATCTTGCCTGATTGTGTGATTCTCAGTCAGCTCTACAAAATGAGAAAGAGGAGTGTAACAGTCGAAAAACTTGAAAAGAGATAATACAAATTACAGACCAAACGCAGTTAAGCGCATTAGATGCATGAGATGTTATATTGTACTTAGCTATCATGGATGAAATCTTCAAAGGACTTACCCATAACTGCTCCTTAATGTTTTACTGTAACTTCCAACGTGAAACTTTAATGCTGAAACCATATGTCGCGTCGCAAGTCTTGTAACAGTCTTTTTTTATAGAATAGGTGCCATGACTCTGCAATTTGCAATCAACGATTGCATTATTTTAATATTTTTGTAATAATCGCGTATCGCAAATCAAGAGTTATAAGTGCCACACTCAAAAGGTTTGTTTGCATAGTTACGAATGCGATGAGTGCTGAGTTGACATGGGGAGACAACGGGTTTTAATCTTGGAAAATCACGTTATTTCTTTATAATCGATTTATCCCTTTACCACATGTATTCATAGTATTTATCACTTTTCTTTTATCGAGAGCGCGACATGCGATAATTAAATCGCATCGTGATTCTTCAATGCAGTGTATTGGATGCTTCCTTATGAATCAACGATATGCGATTGCGATAGCCTCATCGCATCGCAAGTTTTGAATGCCGCTTTAAGTCATTCCGTGGGATTAATGATGTGCGAGGCGCGATAGTCACATCATATCGTGTTTTTATAAATGGCTTATTTTGATTAAAACTTTGCAATGAGGGCTTTGATATGACTTTGATCAGATCGCAAGCTCTCCAAATGGATGTTCACATGTTGTAAAGAAATGCGATTTGCGATGAGCAGTCCTAAATACTCTAAAAGCAATTTTCATAACTTTGATTAAAAATTTATTTTATTCAAAAGTTTATTGCTTTTATTTATACTCTAAAGGGGACCCATTTCTTATTTAGAATTTTAAGATTGACTTAAAAAATTGAAATGGGTGGGGGGGGGAGAGGGTGTTGTTGTATAGCACAACAATTGGCGATTCACTGGGAGAAACAATTATCTCTGAAAATAATGAAATTTCTAAAACTTTCTTAAGTAGAATCAATTGAGGAAAAAGACAACTATCTAAGAATTGGTTAGATAAAAATTTACTTTGAATAAAAATATATGAATTTTGCAACTTCTTGTACAAACCCTTATGATAAAATAAAAACATTTTTTGGTTTCTTCAAGCTTTGATTGGTTGTTAAAGATAAAGTAGGGGGCTCTTCCAACTTAGCTTTTTATATTTACTCTTTTGTCACAGGTAGTGCCTCTGTTGCCAACAAACATCTATAGTCTCGACAGGGTTACCTTTTAACCATCAGTCATTCATTTTCCCATCCATCTAAGAGTATAACTTTTTGAAAGATAAATCCAAAAGATATGTCTACATGTATTTTTTATTTTTTACTTTTTCATTTTTTTTGGATAAAATCCATTGTCCTGGTTTGGGAGCCAGATGATGACAATGCCATTCACTGGTTGTAATTGAACTGAACAAGCTGGCTCGTAATGAGACCCCTTGTCTTATGATTATAAGCCATTACCCTGTTTTGATATGCAATTTTGGTAATGTCAGTTTAATTAGTTCCCTATGATCATGGTAAGCAATCTCGTCATGAGACTTCTTATCTTTTAAATTAGATATATTTTAGAATTACACTCTGAAAAATCATAAACCTAGTGGATGGGGTGAATGAGTTACTCCTTAAGAGTTTGTGGATGACAATTTTAGAGTTGTGGATGCTTAGCTGGAGAAAGTCTTTACCTTATTGTAAATAACCTTTTTTAACTTTATAAAACTTCAAAATGATTTACTGTATTTTCGAGGTTTGGAATATTTCACAAATTTAAAGAGGTTCTCAGAGTTTCATGTTTTATCTAATTTCCAAAAATGTAATCATTTCCTTGAAAGGTTCTATTTTTTGAAGGCCAATATTCACAAAATTATTTCAAAGAACTTTTCAATAGTGAAAAGTCAATGGGAGACTATTTACAACATTATTTCCTAAAAGAAACTAGCTTGCATAAAAAATGTGTACAGGTAAGAAGGGGTTACCTCCTTAGGAAAATAATTTCTTTGAGATAAGCCCATTCACAGGAAGAGAATCCCTCTTTCCTGATAATTCTTACAGTAGAAATGTTGATGAACCTATCTTTTCAATGATCTGAAATGGTCCAAGCCACATCTTTTGAAATTTGGTATGCTTACCTTTGTCTTCATGTGCTTTGTCCCATTTCAAAACGAGATCACCAATTTGAAATGTTTTTGAGCCGGCAAAACTTGCATCAAAAGAAGATTTAATGATTTGTTGATGTTTAGCATGAGTAATTTTGGCCTTTTCTCTTTCCTCATCCAATTTAAGGATTTGATCAAACCTCAATTGAATGGAGGAAGAAGGGATTTCTTCAATAAATTGTACTAGGGCTAGAGATGGGAGTGCTAAATTTGGAAGTATTACAACTTGTTTCCCATACACCAAGTTAATAGGAGAAGTACCTATTAAGGCCTTATGAGTTATGTGATCTGCCCATAATGCAAATATTAAAGATTTATGCCAATTCTTTTGATTTTTATCAACAATTCTTTTAATAATCTTAATGAGATTCTTGTTAGTTGACTCTACTAAGTCATTTCCTTGAGGATAGTAATTTGCAGAGTATTTTAACTTAAAACCTCTCTTAAGAGCAAATTCAACTATACTATTCCCAGAAAAATAAGATGCATTATCAAAAATAAGCGCGTTAGGTAAACCAAACCTTGTAATGATGAATTGATCAATAAATTCAATAATTGCATTAGAATTGGCTACCTTTAGTGGAATTGCTTCTACCCACTTTTTGAAGTAGTCCGTGGCCGTGAGGATGTATTTGTGTTGCTTGGAAGAATGTGGAACAATCTCTCCTATAATATCAAGCCCCCATTGTTCAAATGGTTGCTCAACATTTACTGATTGTAAAGGAAAGGCTGGTTTTCTTTGTCTTCCACTAGCAATTTGACATATCTTGCATTTCCTTACGTAGTCACGGGCATCTTTAAACAAAGTCGTCCAATAATATCCAACATGTAGTATTTTGTGAGCTGTAGTGTCTCCTCCAAAATGTCCACCTGCTGGGCCATCATGCAATTCTTGCAAAACCATTTGTGCTTCAGTTTTTTCCAGGAATCTTAATAAAATTGAATCATAATTTCTCCTGAATAACACATTATCAATGATTTCGAAGTGTTTGGCTTTTAATCTTAAGGCATGTTTGTTTTTGTAACTGAATTCAGGGGGAGCATATCCATTTTTCAAGTAAAAGATAAGATCAGCATATTGAGATTCAGAATTAATGATACTTATCTCATTTACTTGTGCAATATTGTTTGAATCTTCATGGTCTGGAATATTGGAAGCTCCTGTGAATAACCTGCAAAAACCTTGCCCTCTAAAAATTTTCACTGGTTTAATATCGATATCATATTCTTGTAAAGTTGTTACCTAGTTAGCTCTCTTCTCTCCTACTTCCCTTTGAACTAGCAATTGTCTCACTGTAGAGAATGGGACAATCACTTTATTATGTGTTTTTAGGAGAAATGGTCTAAAGTGTCTGATAGATTTAAATATAGCGAAAGCTTGTTTTTCAACTTCGGAATAGTTGAGCTCAACACCTTGCAAATTATAACTAAAGAAAGATATGGTTGCTTCTACTTGCTGGTCATTGATTTGTGTTAAAACAACGACGTAAGATGTTTCAGTGGCTAAAGTATACAAAATAAAACGACTAGAAAAATTCGGAGTATTCAATGCTGGAGCACTAATGATTGCTTGTTTGATCAAGTCAAAAGATTCTTTTTCGTTATGTCCCCATTTGAAAACTGAATTTTTCTTAATCATAGATTGCAAGGGTAAAACTATCTGAGAAAAATCAGGAACAAATCTTTTCACAAAATTTATTTGTCCCAAAAATGATTGCATAGATTTCTTGTTATGTGGCAAAGGAATATCAGAAATCTCTTTTATCCTATCTGGATCAATGTATATGCCATATTTGGATACAATAAACCCTAAGAGCTTACCTTCATTAAGAGCAAAGAATGATTTCTTGGGATTTAAAGAAATCCCATATTTTTTACAACGTTCAAAGATCTATTTTAAATCATGTAGATGGTTGGTCCTTTTCTTAGAGTAAACAGTTATGTCATCTAAGTAAACACTAATTGTTCTATTGATCAAACCTTTGAAGGTTATAACCATGGCTCGTTGGAAAGTAGCTTCAGCATTTATCAAACCAAAAAGCATTTTCTGATAAGCATATGTTCCCCATTTACTCTGGAATGTAGTCTTTAATCTATCGTCTGGATGTACTAGTATCTGATTATATCCTGAAAAACCATCAAGAAAAGACATTAACTCTGAGCCAACAACTGATTTAAGTATCTGTTCCATTGTTGGTAATGGGAAATTATCCTTCTCACATGCTTTGTTGAGATTTCTAAAATCTATGCAAATCCTAATATCACCGTTCTTTTTCCTCACAGTTACCAAGATTGAAACCCATTTAGAATGTCTGACAAGAAAGATTATCTTAGCTTTAAGGAGTTTATTCAACTCTGCTTTGATTTAACTTTCAAGACTTGGGTGAATTTTCCTTAGCTTCTGTTGTACAGGTTTCTCATCATAAATCATTGGAATTGTATGTTGAATGGTAGAGGTATCATAAGTTTTTAGATCTTCGTAATTCAAAGCGAAAACATTTTTGTATTTTTTAAATAATCTGAAGAAAGCAAATCTTTCCTCTGATGAAAGTCCAAGTCCTAGATTGGCATTCTGGGGTTTGGCCTCAGTGCTAAGATTTACTAATTCAAACCTTAAAGTAGAACTTTGAAGTTTTTCATTAGTGACCTTTTTGAATCTATCCTTAATATCATAAAGATCTTCTAGCTTGACCACAGATTTAGGAATAGGATTTTCATTGAGTCTTTGTTTTAATTGAAGATCATGATTGCTTTCATCGATAATTTGCTCATCATAAGATCCTTCAGAAGTCAGGAAATTTAAGATATCCTCATCATGATTAAATACACGCCAATTGGTGACATTATTTGGGACAGATGGTCGAAAAATTAATTCAATAGAAAATCTATCTGGACTATAATCCTTGGATGGAAGGAGCTTAGAAGCAACATTAGCCAAAAGATCGGTTGTTACATTCTGTGATCTAGGAATAGGAGAAATGTCGAATGCCAAAAAATGAGTTATGAGATCTTGAACAAGTGATTGATAATGTTTGAGATGTCTCGAGAGACAATGGATAGTATTTCTCACTTGTTTTATGACAATATCAGAATGACAAAATACTTTCAGATATTGGATATTCAGTCCTGTTGCTTTATAGAGCCCTTGAATCAATGCCTCATATTCCACAGTGTTATTGGTACACTCAAATTCTAATCTACATGATAACATTTTTTTTTATCTTTCTGGATTGACTAAAATACATCCTGCTCCTGCACCATATTGGATTTTGATCCATCAAAATAAAAAGACCAAAATAAAGGCTTATTTACAAGTTCATCTACAACATTAACACACTTTGAGGTATCAATATGGGAGAAATTTTCGATCTGTGACATGACACTATTAACAAGAAAAGGGGATTGCTGAGCATTAAAATTTCCAAAAAATGACTCAGCCGAATAGTTTCCGAGAATGTTATTATTGAAGGCCACAGGTTGATTTTCTTGTTCAAACTCAGTTACTGTATGAGTCAAATGTTTTTCATGATCTATTCTGATTTGATTTGGTTTCCCATTATAGGGAAGCCACATGTGAGACCAATCAGTCGAAATATAACCGTGAAGTTTTTCAGACCAATCTCTGCTCAGGATCAAACCATAAAGCTTAGGGATGTCAACAATTAGTATATCAATTCTTTGGACAACCTTGGGATCAGCTTCTAATCTGCTAGTAATTGAATTTATCTCTCCTAAAACTTATACCTTAGTTCGATCTAATTGAGCAATATGGACTGCAGACATCTGGGGACCAATATTTAATTTGGAGAAAAATGAGGCTGGCATTATATTTGATGAAGCCCCTGCATCTACCAGGCAGTTACGCAAATTTCTATTGTAGATCTTGTTAGTGTCGGTCTTGAGCCCTCCATCGGTGATCAAAAGCTCTTTTCATTATGCATAGGTAGGTGTCTCATCAGTATCAGTTTTGCATCCCGTTAGGCATGCCATAAAACTGATGGAGGAGCTGGTCCTTTTTCCCTTCTTGGCTTTGCTGGATCAGGTCATATCATAATGAGGTTGGGTCACACTTGTTTTATTTTTGTCTTGAAGTCCCAAGTCTTAGGTCTAGGGTTTTGGTCAAAAATCACTGCAAGGTCATGAGTCAGAGGTCTAATAGTCCCCAGCAAGCCGGAAGGAGGTATGTAAATATGTTCCATTGATATCTTTCATCAGGTACAGCTCATTTATACCTTGGTTTTAAAAACCCTGTTTTTAAACCCAAGGTCATGTAATATTTGTAAAAAATAAGGAAAATTTCAAAAGTCTTCAAAATGCCGGCAATAACCCTGGTCTCCTCGCCAGAGTCCATCAGATGGTCAACTTGCAAAAAGAACGGAGTTAAAGTGCCTCAAAAGCTAAATTCAGGACAAAACAACTCAAGAAACAGTGTTAAAAGTGAATGCCAAAATAGAACATTAGAGAGTGGGTTTTGTGATTTAATTTTTTCAAATTCAACCTACAAGAGCTAAATTTCCCTCTAAACATTTCATTATGCCTCTATGAGCTAACAAAGAGGAGCAAGAGGGCGAAAATAGTGAAGGAGGTCGAATTGCAGTGAAATTGGAGAGTTTCTCTGGTGCGCGACCACTCGGGCAGGGTGCGCGACCACTCGAGCCCTCCTCCGCAGTGCAAATTTTACACTGGCATGACCACTCGAGCTGCACGCGACCACTCCAACCCTGCGCGCGACCACTCGAGCTGTAACTTGCAGAACCAGCCCAAACTCACTCAAATTGCCTTGTGACTTGTAAATTGCTCGAGGTAGGCCTCTCAAATGTTTTGAATGTTGAAAATAAGGATGATGAGCTTGTGTTTGTGCATTTTTATCATCAAAATTATGAAGAGAAATAGGTTAAGTGATTGCTTGTTCTTGTAGGCAATTTTGCTAGGGTTATGTTTGATTTCAAGGTTTTTAATTCCTTTTTATTCCCTCCATTACTCCTATTAGATTTACACTTGTCATCATGTGTCTCAATCTCATCTCATTTGCAAAGAATGAATCTCAATTCCCCATTCCCTACACCTAAAACCCTAATCCCTCTCATATGCATCCCTAAACCCTAAACCCTCTATACAAATCTGTCCCAAAACCCTAATTCATTCCCCACAGCAATATCATTATAAAAATATGTAAAACCACAGCAAAGATCAAATAGTGATGGGAAAATGAAAGAGCAATTGCAATAATAAAACAAAAAGACAAAAAACAGAGAAAAAGATTACTATGTATAGCCAAGCCGTTGCAAGAACAAAAGAAACTTATTGCTGTGCATAGTCCTCACAAATACAGTGAAAAGAAGGCTGTGTTATTCAAAGCAAAAACAAAGCAAATACAGCTGTACATATTTATTAAAGGACATGCTGCTCTGAAATACTGTTTGCAAAAGAATGTTGCTGTGTCTCCAAAACCTAACCCTAGGCATCCTTTTCCCTTCTATCCCCCTAATACCCTTGATGCAATGCATCTCCTTTCTCTTTGAATTTGTTAAGTAAAGCCCTCCTCCCCTTATGACAAATGTAAATTAATTCCTTATTTCCCCTTAGCATCAAAAGTACATCAATCCCTTGGAAAAATAGAGTATGCCTAATAATGTACAGTCAAAGGACAAAATCTAAGAGCTATCTGTTGATGCTAGTAATCAGTGCTGCCCCATCTCCTGTATTACATGCTATCCCTTACCCCCTGTTGTAAAATGTATTGTCCTTTCCCTTGGTGACCCTATTACATGTCTTCCCTAATAAAGATATTTCTTTGCAAATGATTTCCCGATGATGAGAGATGAGATAACATGTTTGACATTTTGTGAATTTTTCCTTAAAAGTTCCCTGTTTTTATATATTTTCCCATTCCTTATGAAAAAGTCCCTCCCCTAACACTTCCCTCATGATTTTTTCCCCTTGAAAACAGCATATTTCTCAGCATTTTGCAGGCAGGGCAGCAGTCAACTTTGTCTATTTTCTCCACCTTGCTCAATAATACCATGTCAACCACTCAAACCTATGAGCAAGGTGATGACCGGTCTTCTTCCACAGAGGTTGAGGTACAGCGGAGGCCTCGTAGGGGAGGCAAAGGTGATCATCACAAAAGAGAGCAGCAAACTCAAGAAATTTTGAGAGTTTTGAGGCATTTTGGGCATTTTTGAGAATTTTACAGGTTTTGGCCGTTGGAGTGGTCTCACCCCGCGCGCGACCACTCGTGGGGATAGCTCAGAATGAGAAAAGCTTTGCATTTTTGGAATTTTCATGCAAAAATACACTTGCCTATGCATGGGGTCAAATTTTTATGGAGATTTGGGCCTCCAAAAGCTCAAAATACATGCAAATTTTGACTTTCTGCCCACTTTTTGAGTTGCTGAAAGCTGTCTTGGGAGAAATGACTTTTGAAGGGTCAAATCAACTCCAAATTCATAAATTCTAGTTGGGTTGGAAAGTAGACTCACAGACCTTTCCAACAAGCTATCCTGCACCTGATTTGGACACCAGGAAGGCCCTCAAACACAGCTGCCAATGTGCGCGACCACTCCAAGGGAGGGGCGCGACCACTCAGGGAAATTTCACCATTTTGACTATTTCGGCCTGCAAAACACTGTTTTTACTTTGGTTGACTCTTAATGCATGTAAATGATGGATTGTTGGGTAATTTTCATGGCACATGGATACATTTACTCTCCTTTAACACTTCTAGAAGTTTCCTTGATGTAAATAGTGAATATTAAATGCATGAATGGGTTACCTAAGTTTTAGAGGCAAGTTGTTTTGACTGCCTATTATCTAGTGCTCAGTTTAGAATTAGTTCAAACTGCTCCTAGGAAGCTGAGCTCGACCCCTAGAGGTGGGGAAAGGAGTTAGATGATCTATATTATGCCTTCTCTTGCTCATTTTCATGGTTGGACTCTTGAGGGAGAAGCTCCTATTGTATATTTCACTTGTATCTCTGCAATTTGAGGAAAAGGAAGGCCAGGGTTTTGCAGACATCATTGGGATTCTTGTGGACTCTTGTGTTGATGGTGTGTTCCCTTATTGTAATTGTAAGTGTGTTTATGTGTTCCATCTCTTTCTTTATTGCAGCTTATTAAACAAATGAAGTGATAAAGTTTGAATTCATGCATGCCATGCTCAGCTTTCAAATTTGTTTAATGTTTATGTTTTCCACTGTCTAGAGAGGATTCAAAGTCATTGTTTGCCCTCTTTAGCTTTTCTCCTTTCTTCCTTGATCATCCATTTCAGCTAAAGGCATCATCACAAGCTCCTACCTTGCCCCAAAGACCCACCTGCAAAAACTGAGCTCAATCCCCGCACCCTGAATTGCACTCCCTCCAATTGCCACCAAAAACCCCAAAAACTTTAAATCAACCCTCCTTATCAGTTTACTAGCCTAATATCAGTGTTCCTAATTGGGTCAGCTCATCCTATTGAAAGATCTACCGAGTTTGACCGGAGAGAGCCTTCTCATACCCCGTAGGGCTAGCTACGAGGTGAAATGGTTTGATGTTGCCTTGAAGGTTTACCTTCCTCAGCCTAGGGTGAAATCTCAAGCGCTAACAGATCTCATAAGTCAAGAGAAAAGGAGGAGTATGAGAATTCAACCTATCCCCAATTAAAACAACATAAGTAGCATCTACCTTATCATATGGTGGCTTACCTAATCCTTTAGCAGCCTTGGATAATACACTAGTTGGAAGAGGAGAAGAAGGTACGACATTTAATTCTTTAAGCAACAACTTTTGTTGATGTTTGAGCTTGCTATGTTCATGCAAAAAAATATTTGCTCGAGTCTTCTTCATGTCTTCCACAATGTTATAATCCATGGAGTCTGAAACTACTAGCATTTTAGATGACGAATGAGGATTGGAGGATGATGGTTGATTGTGGGGAGGTGCAACTAGAGTTTTCTTTGTGGGAGCTTTGTCTTTAGTAACAGGACTTGAGTTTTTCTTCTTAGAATTTGCCTGATTAGGCTTAGCTATACTTTTGCTTCTAGTATTTATTAGGAGAGCTTCCTGTTCACTTTCATTATCAGAATTGGGCAAGATGAAGTCCCACATTCCATGACATTCAACTTTTTCATTTTCTTTCGTTTCTTTAGCTGATAAAACTGTATCTTCATCTTCATCATCGTCCAGATCAGATTCAGCATTAGATATAGCATTAGGAGGTTTAGGATCAGCTGACTGATTCCTTTTAAAGTTCCTAAATGGTTTTTTCGTAGAAGTTTCAGCCACTTGCTTTTTAATTTCAACCATTTCATTAGACATAGTTTTAAGAACTTTTTATAAACCTTCCATGTCATATGGATCCTTAATTGCTTTCTTCTTTGAATCATCTCTAAAGGTAACTTTTTTGGATTTTCTTTCTTCTATAGCGTTTTTATTTTCCAAAGCAAGGATACGTTTTTCAACAGTGATTGCTTCCTTCATATTTTTTGCTAATGTTGGTTTATCAGCCCTATCAACGAAGATTGCTATGTTGGAAGGCAAGGCAGAGATATACCATTCATTTCGAACTTCCTCACTAGGCTTGGATGTCGCAAGAATTTTATTCAATAACTTATTAAAGCGTGAGTTGAAGTCTTTGATGGGTTCCTTGCGGATTTCATATTGGACAGATCATTAATCAAAGTGGCAGTGGACCTATCATCTCCAAACTCAGTTAGAAATTTCTCCTGAAAAGCATCCCAACTATTGATAGACCCTGGCGGTAAAGAAAAGTCCCACGATCCTGCTACTCCTTGTAGAGTGTATGGAAATAGTCTAACAACATCTTCTTCCGTTACTCCATTCAAGTGGATTGATAACATGAAATTATTTATATGTTCTTCTGCTAACATACCAATGTCAAGATTAAATTTTGGTAACCATTTCTCAAGATGTGTTGGTAATTGGCTCAAAGGTGTAGGCATTCTGACAGCTCCTGGGTTGGTCCATGGCCTTGGTTGAGGTTGATTATGTGCCATCATTGAGCTAACAGTAGAAGAGGGTGAAGAAGCAGTTGAAAGCAATTGGGTAGAGGATGTTGAAGTTTCTGTTCCTATTTGGACTATGATCTGAAGTTGGGAAACGGATGGATGACCTTGCAATGGTATGGATGGAATAGATGATGATGAGGAAAAAGTCTCACTGTTAGATTCTGATGGTGTCTTCCTAGCCCTTTTTCGACTTGGTAGAGGAAATTCGATTGGTGGAATACCAAGTTTTTCACTCTTTGCTCTAGTAAGCGGTTGCGATGGGATATATTGTGAAGTCACACTACCTTGGGATAACTCAGATTCTTCTTGGGATATTGAAAACCCTTGGAGTTTATGAATCAAAGACTGTACTTCAGGGGTTCAGGAGAAGAATTATCTAGTGTGTTTAGGGTTTTAGCAGTGGGTGTTGTATTTTTCTTTTCAACTTCTCACTTAGAAATAGGAGATTTAGAATGCGAGGGAGAAGTTGGAGGAGATGGTGAGGGAGTTTTACTCTTAGAACGACCTATGGATTTATATTTACTTGCCATTCTTAATAAGGGCCTCCTTCTAGCACCCAAAATGTTGATGCCTCTAAAATTGTAGCACCAACATTGGGGGATAACCACCCAGTCTGAACCTTAGTACAACTCCTTTTTCGTTTAGGATGGTGGCTCTGACTGGATATTATGGGACCAGTTTCCCAATAATGTGTGGTTTGATGAATGAGTGTTTTAAAAATGTATATTGAATGTGGTAGATGGTTTAATCTATGACTTTAAAATATATAAATATACTTATATAACCCGGGTAATCTTATAACAATGTGATTTTTGATAATTCCTAGCAGACAAACAATCATATAGATGATTTACTTATCCATAGAAAGATGCATTTAAATAATGATTACTTTGTTTAAGAAATTAAACAAAGTAATTATAAAAACATATCGCATGACATCGTAATATTTATCACTGATATATATCTATAATGTAACAATTCTAAATCATTCAGAAGTGACTCAATATAGAATTGCTTGATGTGTGCGAATACATCAACAATGGAAAATTAAATGAAATGCTAATAAAATCAAGACAAAAAGAACTTTGATAGAAATGTTGCATGTATTTGAGTCTTGATATATAAATAACATTCTGATTCCACCTCTTTATTCTAGAAACTTCCAGGAGATACAAAAATGCAGGGCTTGAAAATGTTCTTTCAAAAAAATCTGAACCTTGATCCACTGCTCATAAAAAAATAAATTTAGAAGTGCAGAAGCGCAACTTCTCAAGTCTAGTTTTTGTACAAATTGAGGACCCTTTCTTCAATAACATGAAAGGGTTTATATAATAGAACTAAAACAAACTATCAACAAAAATCGCTTAGAGTTGTTGGAACTGTAAACATTAAAATCTGGGATTTGAATTGAAAAAATAGTAGTGTGATTGCCTTTGAAAAGATTCATTGCATCTATTTCTTCTCCTATGTCCGCAACTGACAAATTGAGAGCATGTTTGAATTTCCAGAGGATGACTCATCCTGGAGCGTAGTTGTCCCATGTATGTGGCATCTGAAAGCTCGGGCACCATGCGATCAACAACATCGACAAGGCATTTGATGGTCATCTATTGGCTGTGCGACTTGACCAAAAAGGACCAATACACATCCCAAGTAAGGCTTTGTACTCTGCTGAGTTGTTCATCTTTGGTGGCCAAATCCTACTTCCATTGATTTTCTAACACTTTCGCTTTTGGAAGTTTTCCTGGGGAACAATCAGAAATCAAATTGGCTCCATATAAATTATCATTTACCAGCTCAATCACATTGTTCATTATAGCTCTGGCTCTGGAAGTAGCCCTTTCTGCCTTTATCAATTATGTTTCTTTATGTGACTCTTGAATTTTCGGTAGGTTAGCAGCTCTGCCTTCCACTGTGCTTTTCCAGGAGAGGAAATTTGTGACCTTGTCATCTGTGTCCTCAAATTCTAATCTGGTATTAACTGCCTGATCGATCAGCGATGTAGTTATGATGCATAATGGGTCGACAAGAGATATTTTATGGAAAAGTAGATTGAGCTGTTGCAATAAGGCTTTATTTGCTTCTAGGGCTTCCTTCTTAAATTCCTCGACCTTAGGATAATCTCTGAACTGTTCTGTATATAGTTGTAGTTGTGAGATTTTCTCCTCTTTAGCCTTCATTTCTTTTTGATGTGTCAATTGAAGTCATTCGAGCTGTTGGGACAACTGTTGTTGTTTTTGGATGGCATGTTGGTCAACCTTTAGTTTTTCCAGGTTCAATTGTACTTTGAGCTGCTCGTTCTTTTGTTTTTCTTCTGCCCACTGTGCTTCAAGCCGATTAATCTTCTGTTGTTCTACTACTTTTTGCTCTTCAAGCTGAGTAATCCTTTGATATTTTTCTTTGATTAATTGGTTAAATTTAGTGGCCTTATCAATTGTAGTAGCTGTGTAAGCCCCTGCAAATTGGGATAACTTAGTCAAATCCTCAGAAGGATTGACCTCTGAATCCTTCCATATAACATGCATAAATTCATATTGAAGAGATGTGGATGATGTCTAGTCAATTTTCCTCTTTTTCCTCTGTCTCTTGACTACAACCCTATGCTTTGGGCTATAAAATACATCCAAAGGTGGTATTTCCTCAATATTTAATGTAATTTCTCCTGAAGGATTTTCAGGGATTATTTCAATCTCTTTCTGAGCTATGTCTGTACTAGGTGTCCCTTCAATCACACTCTCAGTAACGATGGGCTGTTGTGTTGCGGGCAATGCTGATGCGATAATGTTTTTGGAGTCACTCTGGCTTTTGATCTGCTGATCAAACTGCTCCCATTCTATAATCAATATCTGGTCAATATTAACATCTGTGCTAAGGGGTTCACTGGTTTTTTCAATTGTTTCCCCTTCCCCGGAAATCTCTTCAATAGTTTGTTCCCCGTTGTGCTTTGTTTGCTAAACAGTAGGGGTAGTATTCAATAAATCTAGAGGCAATGTTTGTAACCTCCATGTCCTGTATTCCATGAATTTATCCATCTTTGCGGATCCTAGTTTGAATCTTTCCAGATGAGTTACTTGTGAGAATAACTCTGTTGAAGCAAATAAATCATCAAACTCATCCTCCTCATGTATAAATTTACTAATTTTCACATGACTGGTGAAATTGTAAGCGACCTTGTTTGGATCATACTGTCTTTTAGGAATCACTACTAGACTCAGATCCTTAGTTTTCTCTGCTTCTTTCTTAGCATGTTTAAAATCATGCAATGTGTAAGTGCCACAATGAAGGGGAAATGGAGGCCACACTTGTTTTTTAGAGTCTTTAAGGTTTCTATTCATCCCCTTTTCCACCATCTGGTATGCTATTTCCCTAGCTAATAGCTTATTTGGAATATAGAGTGGAAGGACATGAGGGTTTGTAATACTACCAAAAACCCTGATATAGGTGAAATTTTCCTCCACGAACCAACTGCCGATTGAAGTTAAATCAATTCTAGCCTTGTCAAACACCCGAGGAGCAGGTTTGTTAAAAATGGATTGATGAACAGGTTAAACAAAACCATGGCAAATTGGAATCCTGAACAATCCATTTCCAACCTAGAATGGGAAAGTTGGAATTAAAACAGATTGTGTCCATTATGTAGGCGCTCATATAAAATGGGGGCACGACTCGGGTGGTGACAAATTTGTTCCTTCTATAATTTAATATTTGACTGGCCATTTTATCTGATAGAATGGTTTCCCAATCCATAATAAAGGAGTTGATTGCTTCTTCTATTAGTGGAACCATTTCTATAGAAAACCTAGCAGAATCAAGGCTTCCAAAGAGCCTACATACCATTGCAATAGCATAACAATACAAAGATTCTAAGGAGTCTACAGAGTACATACTAGAGGATTCGTGTTTATGATTGTTTGGAAAATGTCTCCACTGTTTGACAGTGTCTGACTCTATATCATTCTCCTTAGCGAAAGCTTCCAAAAATGCCTTGTTGTAGTGCCACCGGGGCTCTGGAAAATGATACATCTTCTTGACATCTTCAGGCTTGAATGTCTTGAACATCCTCCCATCGGCTGTGAAGAAAGCTCTGTCTGTTATATTAATACTTTCGATTACCCATCTCACTAGATCATTATATGGTAAAACTTTGGCTCGGGTTGCTATTTTATGGAGGAAGGAGCTGGCCAAATCATTGAGTGTGCTTTTTGTTCGATCAGTTCCATCAGCTATTGCTTCTTCCTCTATCTCCATTGGATTTTCTGCTTCGAGTAAAGCATATATGCCTTCCCACGAGATTTTACCAAGGCCTAGATAGGTAGTATCTGCAATTACCACCAATTTTGTTGGTGCTTCTTCCACTATAACGGGGGCCTTTTCCTTTCGATATTTCTTAGACATTTTGCCTGATTGTGTGATTCTCAGTCAGCTCTGCAAAATGAGAAAGAGGAGCGTAACAGTCGAAAAACTTGAGAAGAGATAATACAAATTACAGACCAAACGCAGTTAAGCGCATTAGATGCATGAGATGTTATATTGTACTTAGCTATCATAGATGAAATCTTCAAAGGACTTACGCATAATTGCTCCTTAAAGTTTTACCTTAGCTTCCAACGTGAAACTTTAATGCTGAAACCATATGTCGTGTCGCAAGTCTTGTAGTGGTCTTTTTTTTTAGAATAGGTGCCATGACTCTGCGATTTGAGATCAACGATTACATTATTTTAATATTTGTGTAATAATCACGTATCGCAAATCGGGAGTTACAAGTGGCACACTCAAAAGGTTTGTTTGCATAGTTGCGATTGCGATGAGTGTTGAGCTGGCATGGGGAGACAATGGGTTTCAATCTTGGCAAATCACATTATTTTTTTATAATTGATTTATCCCTTTACCGCAATTCACTGCATGGAAGATAAAGGCAGTGCTGCATTTTTGACATTGGCTGCATATGAAGAATCATTGCTGCAGGAACAAGACAGTCAAAGGTGAGACGGAGAAGCTGTTATACAAACTGAGGAGCAACGGAGATATAATCTGAGGTCAAATGCAAAAAATTTCAAGGAGAATCCTGCCCAAAGAGCTACTGACCAAACAGAGTCACGGAATATCAAACAGAGAAGACCAGCAGCTGATCTAGTCATCCTCAAAGCACCAGTTCAAGAGGTAAGAAGTTCTAATAAGTTACCTTCCTCTTTCAGTTTTGAGTCAGAAGTCCAGAAGTTAAAAATATTTGTGCCTCTGTTATAGACATTTTTGTGCCTTACAGCTATAAGCATGAAATGTCCATAAACCAAGGGATCCTAAGTCCCTAAAGATGTTGTTCCAGCTCCTAAAGAAACAAGGTCAACAAATTACAGCTTCTCCCAGAAGTTCTCCACCAGAAACTACTCAAAACTAGTCAAATCAGGATCAATTCAAATGCTCCACTGGTTGCCTGCGTTGCAAAGCACCCAAATACACTGGCTAGATGCGTTGCAACGCAGGTGAATGCACTACCAGGGTGCGTTGAGTGGGAAATGACAAATGCCAAAGTCATTCAACGAGGTGGAAAGGCAATGGAAGCTTCCAGAATCTTCTCCAATGACACTTGCCTCACTAAATTCGACCAGTGATGAGTAAGAGGCTCTCAGTCTCCAAGTGGAAGCAAGAACTGACAGAGAGAAGCCACAAGTCAAAACATAAGCTGACTCATCTTCTTTGCTTACATCTATATATGGATCCCTCATCCCAGAGATCCAGAGGCTAGAATTTTGTACTTTGTAGAGAATTGTTGTTGGTTTTGAGATTGAGATTAGTGCATTGGGTGATTTATGCTTTGTTGGAGGTGAGGAAGGGATTCCTTTGCTGGGAGGTAGATGCTGGATCGGGACTCACTTGGTTGTATCTCCTCTTGGACTTTCTTATTATATCAATAAAACTATTTGAGTTTCTCCTACATGCTTGTGTATCAATGATGTTTGTTATATATGCATGTTTAGCTTAAATCTGATCCTAAGCTATTTATGAATGTAAATCTATGTCTTTTGTGTAGTTTTCCTCTTCTGTGATCTTGCAGGAACTTGGTGAAGCTGGGTAAGTAAGGGAGCAGGAAGCGGGAAGCAAACAAAGAGGAGAGCGATTGGATCAACAAACTAGCGAAAGACACAGGTTAGTTACATCCTTCCTCTTCGTTTACATTTCATAAAGAAGAATACGAAAGTAGTTTTTCCTTGTTTGTTGCTAAGGCACTGTCACACCTTAGAGTGGGATAGGGGCGTTCTGAATAGATACTTTTCCCAACAACAGCCTCTGGTAGAACTTGTAAAGAGTGAAGTGTTTATAAAGCCTATCCTTGAATCTCTTGAGCTGGAAACCACACAAACCTCCACTGACTCTGTCAATTCGCAAGATGATAAGCCTGTCGTTGTGCTTAGCCCCATGATTGAACCTGCTAATAATAATTCTCCATCATTTTATGTCTCCTTGACCATTCATGACAAAATCCTCTACAACTGCCTACTAGATACAGGGGCTAGCCACAATCTGATGCCTAAAGTTGTCATGGAAGAGTTAGGCCTTGATATCACTAGACCCTTTCATGATTTATTCTCTTTTGATTCAAGGAAAGTGAAATGCCTAGGATTAATCAAAGACCTGGTCATTACCTTAACTCAGCTGCCCATGAAGAGTATGATGATGGATATTATGGTGGCAGATGTCCCTCCTAAGTTTGGCATGCTGCTGTCCAGAGGATGGATTAAGAGACTAGGTGGGACATTACATAATGATCTATGTTATGCCACTGTCCCAGTTTTTGGAGGAGAAAGCAGGAGATTGTACAGAGAAGCACAGCTGGCATACATCATCAGTGATGAGAAGAACCCAACTAATCATCCCATATATGCTGTGGACACTGATTTTGGAGCATGTATCCTCAAAATAGAAGAATCACAGAAAGCCTAAATGCAAATCAGGAAACCAGTAAACCAGGCCGAGAAAGAGCAAGGAAGTCAAGTTTGGGAGATGTTCTTTGATGGAGAATGTTCCAAGGAGACTTCAGGAGCAGGGGTGGTGTTGATATCTCCAGAACAAAAAAGCACACAGCTATCTTTTGAACTGGCTTTTCAAGTCACAAATAATATAGCAGAGTATGAGGCTTTGTTGTTGGGCCTTAATGCAGCAAAAGACAGAGGAATCAAGAACATAAGGGTGTTTGGAGATGCTGATTTAATCATTTAGCAAGTAAATAGAACATTTCAAGCAAAGAACCCAAGGCTGAAAGTGTACAGAGATGAGGTATGGAGACTCAAATATTCCTTTGACAATTTCTATATTTCATATATCCCTAGAGCAAAAAATCAGCTTGTTGATTCCCTTGCTGTGTCTGCTAGTCTGTTTATTCCTCCCATGCCTCCCAGACTAGTTTATGAAGTCCAAATGAAATATAGGCCATCCTTGCCTGATAATGTCCACCATTGGAAAGTGTTCGAAGATGATGATGAAATAAACAGGTTTCTGCAAGTCATTGATGAGTTTTCCGAAATGCAAATTGACCAAGAGAATGAAGCCTTGGAAGAAATCCCCAAATCCCACCTTAGAAACATAATTGGCAAAGATAGCATTGTCCAACTTCCCAGTAATCATATTCCTAAGGGTTTAACTCCTCTAGAACAACTGTTTGACCAGAATGATGTGCCTTACAAGGCTGCCCAAAAAGAAGACCAATCTGCAGTCTGTAAGCATGACATAGGGAGTCCAGGTCAGCCTAGATACATAAATCTTTCTTCTCATCTATCTGTTGATCAATGTTCTGAATACTGCAATCTAATGAAGCAATTTGTTGATGTGTTTGCCTGGGAATATAGTGACCTGAAAACCTATGATAAAAAGATTATTCAACATAAAATCCCTCTGGAGAAAGATACCATTCCTTTCAAGCAGAAGCTGAGACCAATAAATCCTTTGCTCCTTCCTTTGATTGAAAAAGAAATTAAAAAGTTGTTGGCTGCCAAAATCATAGTCCCTCTCAGATATTCAAAATGGGTAGCCAGCTTGGTGGTAGTGAGGAAGAGAAGTGGAGAAATCAGACTGTGTGTCGATTTCAGAAACTTAAACAAATGCTCTAAGAAAGACAACTATCCTCTACCCAAGATGGAGCATTTGTTGCAAAAAGTCTCAGGAGCCAAAGTAATGTCTTTCTTGGATGGATTTTCAGGGTTTAATCAGATTGTTGTGCATCCAAATGATCAAGAAAAGACTGCATTCACCACTCCTTGGGGCACTTTTATGTATTCCAAGATGCCATTCGGATTGATGAACGTTGGAGCAACCTTTCAGAGAGCTATGGATATAGCATTTGTAGGAGAGAAGGATAAATTTGTCCTCATCTACCTAGATGATATAACAGTATACTCCAGCAGCCATCAAAACCATTTGCAACATTTAAAAAAGGTGTTCCTGAAGTGCAAGAGGTTTGGGATTTCAGTCAATCCTAAAAAATCACAATTTTCTTTAGAAGAAGGCAAGCTGTTAGGACATGTTGTTTCTGCTGTAGGTGTCTGAATTGACCCATAAAGAGTAAAAGAAATACAGACCCTATCTGTCCCGAGATCAAATAAGGACATCCAATCCTTTCTGGGCAAGATTAATTTTGTAAGGAGGTTTATACCAAAATTTGCAAAATTAGTGAAGCATATTACCTCCATGTTGAAGAAGGGGTCAGAAATCAAATGGACTGATTCAGCAAGAAGATATTTCAAGTCCATCAAGAAATCCATTATGGAAGCTCCCACTCTAAGTAGTCCAGATTACAGCAAGGAGTTCCATATATTTTCATTTTCCTCTAAAGACACCCTTGTAGCAGCTTTATTGCAAGCAGATGAAGAAGGCTTAGAGCATCCAGTGGCATTTTTCAGCAAAAACTTAAGGGATGCTGAACTGAGGTATGACATTATTGAGAAACAAGCATATGCTCTTATCAAATATTTGAAAGCTTTCAGAGTTTACATTCTGCATTCCAATATAATTGCATATGTACCCTCTGCTGCAATAAAGGATGTCTTAACACAACCTGATATTGATGGAAGAAGGGCTGAATGGATTGCAAAGATGATTGAATTCAATATAGAACTGAAGCCCACCAAACTTGTCAGAGGTCAGGGTCTTTCCGGGTTGTTAGCTGAAGAAAATTGCAGAACACCGGACATAAACCTCATGGGTCCAATTTCAGAAAATGGTCAAACAGAAGAAGAGGAAGCTGTTGAACCAGAGAGAAAGCAGTCAGTGGAAGAAAATCGAGCTTCTTGTGATTGGTATTCTACAATAGTTAAATTCTTGCTAAAGCTAGAAATCCCTCCAGGCTTAAGCACTAGTCAAGCCAGAACCATTAAGCTTAGGGCAGCTAAATATTGCATTAATGAAGATCTGCTCTACTAGAGGGATCCATCTGGAGTGCTTTTGAGGTGTCTGGACAAGGAATAGTCAATAGAAGTTATGTAGCAGTTTCATTCCAGCATGTGTGGAGGACACCATTATTGGAAAACCACTGCCCATAAGATCCTCAGAGCTGGGTACTATTGGCCCACTTTATTTTCTGATGTATTTTCATTTGTTAAATCTTGTGACAGGTGCCAAAGATTTGAAGGGAAGCAGCAGTTGAAGTCCCTGCCCTTAAAACCAATACATGCAAAAGGACCTTTTCAGCAGTGGGGCTTGGATTTCATTGGAGAGATCAATCCACATTCCAATGGCCAACACAGATGGATATTAGTAGCCACTGATTATTTCACTAAGTGGATTGAAGCAATCCCTACCAGAAAGGTTGATCATAATGTGGTCATGAAGTTTTTGACAGAGAATATCTTCACCAGATTTGGTTGTCCACATAAATTAGTCACAGACAATGCAGCAGCCTTCAGAGCAAAAGAATTGGTGGATATGTGCAATTCAATGGGTATTAAACTAGTTCATTCTGTTAGCGCTTGGAATTCACCTAGGCTGAGATAGACAAACTCTCAAGGCTACATCAAACCATTTCACCTCGTAGCTAGCCCTACGAGGTATGAGAAGGCTCTCTCGGGTCAAATTTGATAGATCTTATAATATAATTAGGCTGACCAATTAGGATCAAAGATATTAGGCTAGTAAATTGATAAAGGGGGGTTGATTTAAAGATTTTTGGTTTTTTGGTGGCAATTGGAGGGAGTGCAATTCAGGGTGCGGGGATTGAGCACAGTTTTTGCAGGGGGATCTTTGGGGCAAGGTAGGAACTTGTGCTGATGCCTTTGGCTTGGATGAGTGATCAGGGAAGAAAGAGAGGAGGTTAAAGAGGGCAAACAAGGACTTTGAATCCTCTTTAAACAGTGGAAAACATAGATATTGAACAGAATTAAAAGCTGAGCATGGCATGCATGAATTCAAACTTTATCACTTCATCTTGTTCAATTAGCAGCAAAGAAAGAGAGATGTAACACATAAACAAACTTACAGTAACAATTAGAAGACACACCATCAACACAATGATCCACAAGAATCCACAATGAAGTCTGCAAAACCCTGGCCTTCCTTTCCTTAAATTGCAGAAGTAGATGTACAATACACAATAATGCTTTCTCCCACAAGAGTCCAACCATGAAAATGAGAAGGAGAGAGCATAATATAGACCATCTAGACCATCTAACTCCTTTCCCCACCTCTAGGGGTCGAGCTCAGCTTCCTAGGAGCAGTTTGAACTAATTCTAAACTAAGAACTAGAAAATAGGCAGCCAAACAACTTGCCTCTATTACTTAGCTAACTCATCCATGCATTAATTTTTCACTTTTTACATCATGGAAGCTTCTAGAAGGGTAAAGAGAGATAAAATCTATCAAAGTGCCATGAAAATATTACATTTATCCATCATCTACAAGTAAAAATGGTCAACCATAGTCAAAACAGTGTTTTTTGACCGAAAATGGCAATTCTGGCAAATCTGGAAGTTCTGGTCGCGCCCCTAGAAGTTCTGGTCGCGCACCTTTACAGCTGTTTTTGAGTGGGTTCCACTGGTCCAAATCAGGTGCAAGATGGCTCATTGGAAAGCTTGGCCTGTCTACTTTCCATCCCAAGTGGAATTTCTGAATTTGGTGTTGATTTGACCCCTCAAAAACCATTTCTCCCAAGGTCACTTTCTGCAACTCAAAAAGTGGGCAGAAAGTCATTATTTAGGTGTATTTTGAGCTTTTGGAGGCTCAAAACTCAAAATCAGGCTTCTCCCAAGTATTGGTAATTTTTATTTTTGAATGCCCTTTCCAAAAATGCCAAGTTTGCAAAATTCCGAGCAGCCCTTCAAACTGGTCTCACCCGGGGTGAGACCAGTTCTTGGGAAAAACCTGTAATTGGCACAAAAAATTCACAAATGACAAAATTTTCTCCAAATTTCTTGAAATTTGGGCTGGGAGTCCCCAATCAAGTACCATGCTCAGTCAAAGAGGCTTTGGCCAAAATTTGGAGTGGATCGGGCGTTTTTCTTCGTTTTTGTGCTTTGGCCAACCGTCCTTGGAGCACCTTCGTTCTCGCCGGTATTTTTGACATTTCTCTCAAACCATGACACCTGTGTAAAAAGTGAAAGAGATTTTTCTTCCTTGGCATGTTGTGGACAAAAACCTCTCTCAGTTTTGCAAAATTCATCTTTGATTGCTCAGAAACAGCTTTTGAGTGAAACTTGTCCCGATGTGTGAAACAAGGGATTTTGTCGAAATGGAGCGAAATGAAGGGGATAGAGGGCTTCTAAATTCTTGGGGAAATTTTTGGGAGTGGGGAGGGATGTTAGGAAGCAGGGGAAAGTGGAATATCAGAGATTGAGTGAGGGGAAGGGGTCGAAAAGGACAAAACACAGGCCAAACCTAGAAAATTGCCATGTTGTAGCTAGAAACTAGGGTTTGTGCAAAAATGAGGAATTTGGCGGATCTAAGGGATGGGAAGTGTTTGATAAGGTACTTTAAGGATAGGGAAAGGTGTATGAACATCAGGAAACAAGTTTTTCCGGTGATTTGACCATCCAAGTGAAATTGCCTTCAAAACCCTAGGAGAGGGAAATGACCTTGCCTAGGTGCAACCGAAGCATGAAAAAGGTGTGAAAAGACTCATTAGACACTGACATGATAATGACAACCCTCTGAATGATGATAGGCTCAGCTGAATGATGACATGGACTGACATTTGGGCAAACCCTAGACCTAATGCCTAGTGACCAAATTTTGCTTGAAAACTCTTTGAAATGACAAAATTTGACCTTGACACTTTAAAATCACTTTGAAAGAGCATATTTGATCACTGGAGGAAGGCTGGAAAGACTGACACTAACACATTCCACCTCATATTATCCTCAAGGCAATGGTCTAACAGAATCCTCTAACAAAAGCCTGATAAGGATAATCAAAAAGTTGTTGGAGGACAACAAAAAGAATTGGGATTTTAAGCTCAAGTATGCACTGTGGGCTGATAGAGTGACCATTAAGAAATCCACAGGAAATTCTCCATTCAGGCTGGTATATGGCACTGCAGCTATATTCCCAATTCAGTTAACTCTCCCTGTGGCAAAGTTCCTGCAACCAGAACATAATGAGGGAGAAGACATGGCACAAAGGATCACTGATTTAGCAGAGGTACATCAAATCCGAGAACAGCTAGTTGAAAAGGCTGCAGCACATCAGAAAAAGATCAAGGAAGTTTTTGACAAAGGGACAAAAGCAGATAATTTTCAAGTTGGAGACTTGGTACTGAAGTGGGATGCACTAAAGGAAAAGAAAGGCAATCATGGGAAGTTTGATGCTTTCTGGACAGGGCCTTTTATCATTTCTCATATTCAAGGGAACAACACCTTCATACTAAAAAGTATGGGAGGAGAGGCAGTTTTTGATGGCCTAGTTAATGGGCGTTTTCTAAAAATTTATGTGATTTAAGGCCTTTTGGCCTTAAAATTGTAAATATTTTATTTTATCAGTCTTAGTGTAGGTTCAGTTAGACTCCATGCCCAATGGAACACTAGGAATTTTTCTAATTTGTTTTCATCAGAAAGGCATTGATCTGCAGGTTCTTGAGACCTCACAAGGAGGATCTCATCCCTAGAAGGAGCCAGTGTTAGCTTTGATATTCAATTCAACATTACGAGGATCAAATACAGGCCTGATCAGGTCATTTGCTCTCAAAAAAGGATGTGCATCAGTTGTTCTTCTCCTGCTCTTCCATTTTTGTGTACTCCCATAGCCCCCCGCTGCATGTGTTTTCCTCCATTTCACCTCTAAATTGCTGTGAAAGCCTATGTTCTTTCGGCCCCCTAGGCGCTAGGGATTAAACCCATGTAACCATGGTAGCATGACCGCGTGCCTTTTCCTACGGTAACCCGTGTGATTAAACCCACACCGTTCAATTATTTCATCACTATCCGACGGTCTCCACTGCTTTCCCCGCTCATTAAACCCAGTTTACTTTTCCCACCGGCGATCGCGTTCACCACAATCTAACGATGTTCGCTCCTCCCGATGCCACAAGCTGCCCGCACGTTAGCTCGCGGGGAAAGTGGTATTGACCCTGTCCCATCCGCCACGCGTCACAATCCTAATGGAATCGCTACCCCGCGTACGTTTACCGCCTACTCACCAAAAGCGGTGCGATCAATACCGCCCACCGCTTGAAACCGTTCTCCCGGCCGTTAAATCCCTGCGCAGCTTCCACCCCCGATCACCGTTGGATCTGTCTGCCCGAGATCCAACGGCCTGCGATCGTCCTTCGCCTCACCTTCCCAATAGCCCCTGTCGCGCTGTCTCCGCCGTTGATCTGTGCAATCCGACGGTCCGCCTCGTTCCTCCATTCACTCTGTCCACCCGCCATGAAGTCCTCACTCCTTTGACTGTCCTATGCTCCCGAAGGACAACAGCGATCAACTACCAGTACCCGGTGCAGTTACTCCACAACAACTGC
Organism: Pinus tabuliformis; assembly: GCA_031772625.1. Taxonomy (NCBI): domain Eukaryota; kingdom Viridiplantae; phylum Streptophyta; class Pinopsida; order Pinales; family Pinaceae; genus Pinus; species Pinus tabuliformis. The sequence continues at coordinate 6,302,361 of CM062804.1, read as the reverse complement.
ATTTATCAAGGAAAGAAAGCCGTGAAGGAAAGAGCAGTTAAAAGCATTAATCAGTCATGGAGCTTTATTCATATTACACTCCACCTGCTCGAGGAGTACAACAGAACATCAAAGAACATCAAATTCATCCACTGAAGCAATCAGATTGTATCAGAGACCCGTATTAGATAGTTAATGTGGTTGATGGTCCATTATGACCACTCCTCGTATAGGATAGCAAAACATTTTGTAAAAAAACTCCATATATACCCAGAAAACAGATGTAATGAGGGTTGATGGTTGTAGTTTTGATGTAAGGTTCAACTTCTGGAGTCTGTTACTACTATGATACTTGCAGTGTCTGGTCTTCATTTTCAACTAATGCAAGCTTCTTTTGTTGTTAATTGCTCACTTTCCATTTCTATTCTGTTCTAGGTTGTGCCTGTTATGTCTTTTTAATGTGCTCTTGATGTTTAGCATTAGAGGGGCTGTCATCCCACCTCTGTGTTAGAATCTAGTATGTATCATTGAATGCGCTATGCAGGTTTTTGTTTCCTTAGTGCCAAAGAGTTGTCATCATGTCTGTGCATTAGGAAATAGATTTGCAGACCTCTTTACTGGTTGCAGCTGGCCATCACATGGTCTTGTGCATCTGCTGGTATGGTCAGTATTCTCCATGTTCACCTAATCCTCAAACTGTGAGTAATTGGTGGTTTAAAGCCTTGTAGTCTGAGTGTGTTCACCCATGTCTGGAGTTAAGCATAGTAGAAGTGGTTATCTGGCTTGAATATGCATCATTCCTTCCATTCATCCATTTCCAACATTTTTTTGAGTTTGTAATGTTCCTGAGCATCTCTGAGATACAACCTAGGAGAGCTTCTTGGGGTGATAACAGTTAGAATGGTAATTGAAAATTCGAGTGACATCCCCCATGGTGGGTGCGAGAATAAGCCAAACATCATGCTAGTGATTCATATGAATGGCGATACAAACCACCTACCCTTTTTTTTGCATATGCCAATGTATAGGTACACTATGTTAATTCCTCACATGTCATGAGAATTAACAGACTCAGTGGGTAGGTACACTCGCTCAACTCTGAGTTAAAGGAAAATGATGGTGAATCGTAATGGAATGGAAGGGATCATTGAGTTGCAAGCAGAAGGCAGCCTTAGAGCACTGCAACTTCCATATTTAGACCAACCGAGGTCTTAAAATATTTGTACAGACTATCTCTCTTTGTTGTAGGATATGACGGTCACCAATCACCATGTCAATGGTTTTCGTCACTGCTATGTTTACATCCACTAGCCCATCCTTGGGCATTATTTGGTTTTCTCCTATTTCACCTCCAACACACTCCTGCATCTTCCTGGGTACTGTGCAGTTCAAGATGGTTAGCCAACCTCAATTTGATGGTTCATCTGTCACCAAGTACCTTTTGTCTTCTTTCCATCCATCGAACACTATAGGTGGCATCCTAAAATTCATAAAGGAATCCGCTCACTACAAACTGGGGGCCTCTCATTGGAAGCTTAATTTCTCCACTAGTTTCCAAACAATGATGGGTTCGATTGGCATTACACATTTTAGCACCTTGGAGTATTAGGAAGACCATGGTTTCGTCTGCATAATACAACTATCAGTAGTTCTTTCGCTCATGGCCACAGAGCCAATGGCTTATGATTATGCAAGGCGGAGCAACATAATAATGGACACAATAGTCAAGATCATGGTCATGAAGATGGTATCTGAAGACATGGTCGAGGTGCTCATGTTCAAGGTGATCGTGGTCGAGATGCTCGTGGTAGAGATTCTCATGGTTGGGGTGCTCGTGGTTGATATGCTCCTGGCCATAGATATGGTAGAGGTGCTCGTGGTCAAGGTTTTGATCGTGCCCCAGTGTCTCTAGTCAAGACCAATTATCATTGTTCTTTGCTTGTCAATGGTCTCGCTCTTCTTATTCATCAAGGGTTGTGTTTTAAATTATGTATTACAGAGTAAAGGAACACATAAAATATTGTGGAAACATAAACATAGAAAATGCATAAAACAAGAGACACAGATATATGTGGTTCACCCAATTTGGGCTACGTCCATGGAAAAACAACCAATCCTTCCTTTTATATTATCTAACAAAATGAAGAGATACAACCTACATCAAATCCACTGTAATTTCCTCTTCACACTCACACAGTCCCCTCTTTCTTTCTTGCTCATAATAATTAGACACAACTGCAATAAAATTCCCTCATATAAAGTGAGGGTTTCCTTTTAGGGAAAAAAATCCCTAAATTAGCATAACTCCTACCATCATATCATCTGCCTAATGAACGACCCATATTGACTATGGAATTACAATATATTACAAGGAAAATTTTCATCTATTTTTAGCTTTGGGGACGTTGGCCCCCAGACCCCTCAGCCGAGGGGGATGGTCCCCCCCACACCCCCCCACGTGGAGGGGTGTACAGTCTTCCTGGGGTATGCATCTGGTTGAAACAAAGGCCTCTGAATTAGGAAGATAATCAAGATCCACACCCAGTAGGTTGCCTCTCTAAGCTAAGTCTATCTTTGTGAACATCTTCCCTCTTCCTAGTAGATGGATTCAACAATCTCAAAGAACCAAGGAAGTTTTCAAATCACTCAACAAGATTTGCATTGCTCCTATTCCGAAGAAATGAGATGAAATATCCTTTGTGGATTTTAGACCCATATCATGTTGCAATTCCATTTACAAGATTATTACAAAGCTAATTGATGTTCGTTTAAAGCCTATCCTAATCGGAGTCATGTTTGAAGAACAATTTGATTTTATACAAGGTAGACAAATACATGATGCTTTGGCCATTTCTCGCGAAACTATCCACACTATCAAGACTTCTAAGAAGCCAAATGATGTGCTCAAGATAGACCTGCCCAAATCTTATGACAGTGTTAGTGGGACTTTTTTAAGATCATTTTTTCTTAAGATGGGGCTTTCCCTTCCAATGGTTAATTAGATTATGGACTACCTCCAACTAGTTTTTTTCTCCCTTCTCATAAATGTGGGCCCTTTTAGTTTCTTTAGAGCCTTAAGGGGATTGAGGCATGGATGTCACTCTTATTTCTAATTATTGCAGAAGCATTGAACAAATTCATTGATCTTGAAGAAAGAATAGGTTCATTCTTCAGAGTTGGGGCTATGTCCAATGAAGTTATGTCACACATCCTCTTCATGGATGATGTTCTTTGTTTCACAAATGGATCTTTTGGGTACATCAAATCATTAAGATGCATTGTGTATCATTTATACACTACTACATGTATGGAAACCAATATCAAAAAGTATTTCTTTTTGCATTCCAGTTTACTTGATCTATGTTGGTACCATTTGGGAGAGTTTTTCCATTTTCCCCAATGAGATCTACATATGGGTTTCAAATATTTGGGTTTTCACCTAAAGTCAAATGTTTATAGGATCTCAAATTGGACTTGGCTTTCAAAAAGGTGGAAGCTTGCATCTCTCTATGGGTAAATCGTTTCTCATCTAAAAGGGTCAAGCTAATATTGTTAAAATCAATCTTGGAGAGCATCCTTATCTATTGGATGTCTATTTCCGTCGTTCCAAAGACTATTCTCAATAAGGATAAGAAAGCAAGTTTTTACTTTTTGTAGGGAGGTTATAAGGATTTTGTTATTCTACTTGCTAGGTGGGACAAGATTTCTTTCCCCAAGTCTCTGGGTGTGTGTGGCTTAAAGAATATATTCCTTTTCACCAAAGCATTGGTGGCTAGAAGCCTTTGGAGAATTTCTCAAAATGAGACTCTTTGGGGCTACGTAATGAATTCTAAGTATTTAAAACATGTTACATTTGTAGATTGGTTCAAACACCCAAAAAAATCTTCAAAAGGGTTAGTTATATGGAAGGCCATGGTAGATTCTTTCCTTATCATTGGAAATTAGGTGGCTTGGAAGGTAAGAAATGGTGTGAGTATCATAATAGGGGAAGATCTGTGGGTGGGTGTTAATGATAAATTCAGGCATTTGATGGACTCAAAAGTGATTTGAACGATGCCAAAATTTACTTTTTAGTTTATTCAAAGGCCAATATCCCTCAATCTTTGAGTTGAGCAAGCCGGAAATCCCCCAAAATGTTGGGGCTATAAATTTGCGTAGCGGAGGAATGACAGGTCTTTGTAGATCAATTGGCTTCTTGCTATATTATTTTATGCATGGATGATTGAGATTCTCTACTCTGCTAAAAAAACCTAACAAATGGTGATTATCCAATTATATTAAGCTATAATATATAGTGTGAAGACTCTTTCAGTGGTGCATCCTATTGGTGGTGGATTTGCATATGGAAGCTTCATGCATTGCTTAAATGTAAAACTTGTTTTTGGTTGGTAGATAACAACAAATTATTGCCATGGAACAATTGTCAAAAGCATCATTGGCTCAGTCCAGGTTGGTGCTTTCTTTGCAAAAATAACATTGAATTTTCGTTACACATTTTCATCAATTATTCATATACTCAACTAGTGATCTCTTCAATTCAACAAGATCCCAAACAAGGTACAAATTAGGACAAGTATTCACTCTAGATATGCTTGCAGTTGTGGCTATCTAATAAGTCAGTTTCTAGTTTTGGAGGAATGCCATGTGTCTTTATATATCATATTCAGTGAGAGAGAAACACAAGAATTTTAGGTTTATTGACATCCAGAGATCATTGTTGCTTTTATCAAAAAGATGACCAAGGAATATGAGGTAAAGTAGATATCGATAAAAACATTCCTTGGGGTTTTTTTATGGGGATTGTCAAGGAGACCTCCCCATGTGTGGAATTGATGTGGTATTATTCATTGCATAAAAGCATTTTATCAATGTAAGATACGCTCGTGGTAGATGCACTAACAACAAAGTTGAGTTACTAGGCTTATGGTCTCTACTGGAGGTGGAGAAGGGTAAAGGCATCATAAAACTATAGGTTTTCAAGGATTCTCAGCAGGTAATTAAGAGGGTAAACAACCAAATCTCTATGGAAATTATGTGCTTACACTCGCTCCTCCAAATATTACAGGACCCTTTACAATCTTTTGATTTTCTCTTTGAAGCATATTTACAAGGAATTGAATGAATAGCCAGATTAGCTATCAAAAGAAGCCCCCAAGATCCCAACAAACATTTTCAGCAATTAAGAATATTTTGATGGAGAAATCACATAGTCAATGAACATAAGGGTCTAGTGCTCCCCTTTATTTTTTTCTTTTTTTTGTCTTTTGCAAAATCGATGCATTGAACTTTGCATGGTTATGCAGTTTAAAACAAAAGAAAAATGTAGAAAATATACTCAATTTTGTGTTTTAAAAGATAGGATAGAGCAAGCCAAAGGATCTTAGCTCGAGTGGTTTGGGGAACAATTTGTTTCCCCAACTGTGTGGGTTTAAGTCTCTAAAGACACGTTATAATCAACCTGCTAGTGGTATGTATGAATAGTTGTATCTGGTGTAACAATCGCAATGAATCTATCAAAATTAGCAGTTCTCCAAAAATTCTTATTTATTATTAAAACAAAGGTAAAAAATGACATTATACAACCTACTATTAGAAAAAAACATGTATACTTGTTTTATGAAATATAATTATTATTATTATTTTTGCTTGAAAACAACTATAATTATACAATTATTTACTTTTCTTTTAGAAAATTTAGCAACTTAAATTCTATTATTATGTAAATTATTTCCAATTAAAAAAAAACAACAACAACAAAAATTCTTTAAATAACAAGAGTTTATGAGCAATTTTTTAACACCTTCCATCATTAAAAAGTTGAAAAATTTTGAAACCCTCTATACACATTCATTGAAAATTTTCGAAATCCTAATTTTATGATCAATTGCCCATATTCTTAAGAAGATTAATGCCTCTTCTTCATTCAAATTAGGGTTTTTAAAAGATAATAAAAAAACAGAAGTTTTCTCAGTGGTTTGTGGTAAGGATGACTACCTCATACTTCGATTAGACTAAAATTTTCATTTTCCTCTGTATGAAATTCAAAAGCTTAATGAAAATACGGATCCATCATTGTTGGCACTACCAAAGCTAACCTTAGGAAAGCAAAAATAAGAGAGGTTGACGGGTTATAGTTTACAACTTAAACTTCGAAGGGTGAAATGTGTTTACCTTTCAAATTATATATATATGGGGACAAAAGTCAACTAGGAAGGGAAAATAAATATGTGAAACCTAGGAAGAGCATTTTCATTATCTTGGGTAAATAATGAAATATTTAGTGTCCTAATGCATTTTGGGGCTAAACTTTAAAAATATCATAATATGAAATTTTCACTTTTTAACTTTTCAAACCCCTCAAATTTTCATTGGCCATCCACAAGCATAACATTGTCAATCCACAAAACAAGGACACGAGGTCACCCTTTTATGATTAAACCATAGCTTTTGACCCATTGGTGGTTTTGGAGAAAGGGGTCCTCTATACCATATATATGTGAAGAGAGTAAAGTTGGGGTCAAAGTGAGGTTAGGACAAAGTGTTGTAAACAAGCCTCTTATTAAGAAATCAATAAGGGAGGTTAACCAAATTTGACTAATATTAGGATCCTTTGAGCATTCTTACAAGCGATTTTAAATCTTAGTTGTCACCATTATCTTGAAAGCACATAAACTAATTTGATAATTTATATCGACCAATTTTTAGGACCCTTTTTGTATGAATGGTGATCTCTTGTGCTACTAGGTGGAGCTTAGCATGGGCAAGTATAGGATGGTGACTAAATTTAATTCAAAACATGGAGAAGGAAGTGCAACATTTTTCCTAGCAATGTATTATAGCTAGGCAAAAATTGCCTTGAAGTTTAATGCTCCACAGTTCAAGTTCTCCAATAAGTCTAGAGTCTACACAACAAACAATTCAGGAATAATTTCACACAACTTTTTGATAATGATCAAACTCTACGAACCAAAGCTCTTTTGTTATACTTATTGTGCTTTTGCACAAAATTCAGTGGCCTATAGCATACCTTTTCCACAATTTTGTTGAATTTTCTCATCCTTCTATTGTATCTTGTTGTAGGAAGGTACTTTTGCCTTGAATATCAATTTCACTATGGAAGTAGTATTGCACAATATTTTAGAAGCTTAGATCTTCCAAATCATGCACAAGTGTTTTGCACATCAGGTGGAATCAAGGAAAAACACAATTTTTAAGGTTGAAGAACTATGAGACAATTCACTCTAGTTCTAGGTATAATCTTGAAGATTTTGGATCACTTGACCACCAAATAGGGAAATGTTATGTGCATGAAATCATTGATCTAGTGAAATGCCACAATGTCTTGATGGTCAAAATAATTTTTGGCACAGATATCAAACCCAACCAAAGCAAGAATGGGTATGTTCTGGAAATAGCCTACTAGGCACTTTTCACATGGTAAACTGTATAATCTTCTTCCAAAACATTATGCAAATTTATAGCCTAGAATTATCAATTTAAGAATTAGTCTCAAAAAGCTATGAATGAGCATATCAAGAAAGGTGCTTCTATCATTGAAAAAAAAATCATTTTCACTAAAGAGATAGTGGTTGCTAACTTTACTTAGAATCTTTATGTAGTGCCCTATTCTATTGGACCTTCGATAGGCATTATTTTAACTATGAGATTGCATTATGACATATATTCTTTAAGACATTATATTTCGATGATCTGGTTAATACTATTTCATGCGAGGACTTTCGTGATCCATAATGAAGATATGAGTCTTTCGGATTAATCACATCGTTAGGATTTGATCGACGTTTTGAACCAACTAATGTGGTTCATCCTCAGGACAAGGTGAGAAATCAATTGATCTAAAGGAATAAATAGAATGGATGCATCATTGCCAAGAGTTAGCTGTTGAAAACTAGTTGTTGGTAAATTCATTAATGAGGAAGGTGTTGTGCTGTACAACAACCCCCCATTTCATAAATTTTTTCTTTAAAAACATAATATGAAATGGGTCCCTTTTAAACATATATGTGTGAATAAATTGGTATTAACTCATCATTAGAAAAACCCTCTTCAAAAGGCCCAAAGGAAATGATATATTATAAACCTTTTGAAGAATAATATAATAGGTATTTTAAATAATTGCAAAGCTCTTTATTATTACGATAAAGCAATCATAAGATCACATATCGTAATAATAAGAAAACATATATAAAAGACCCATTAACTACTCCGATCCGAAAAAGGAAATCGCTATCGGATATCGGGGAAAGGCAAAACACATCGTATATACAAAGCACCTCTCCCATTCCTCCGATGCGATAAAAGGCATCGCCATCGGCAATCGGCCTTAACAACCCTGCATATGAATTGTCACACCTTCAAATCTTCCGATGCGATAAGGCGTATCGCCATCGGCGATCGGCGATTTCGCAATGGCATAAGTAATATGACCCGAGCCCATTCCCGATTGCGATACATTAAATCAAGGCACGTGTTTTGAAACATATTTGAAAGGCTTGCATGCATTGTATCACCTTTTGGTGATCGAGGGATATTTTGGACTATTATTAAAACCTTCCCGTTCACGTCACCAATCATCAATTGCGATTATCCGCCAAAAATCTAAGCCACGCTTGAATCGATCATTCACCATATAAACGTTATGATGGGTATTTAAAAGCTCCCTTACCATGATTGACAGGTGAAACGGCCAATTAATGAAGCAGTTATGCCGAGATTTTCCACTTAGATTCTATCTGCGGCAGTTTCACTATAATCTTTGATTATTCGCTAATTGATATAACTCTTTCATATTGGCTCATACTACCTATTTCCCTGTATCACGCTGGTTTCATTCCTTGTGCAGAATTCCGCCGAAATAACAAGTTTTAAGCAAATGGGAAAGAAATCCAAGAGATCCGCGGCAGCAGCGGCCCCTACAGTAACAGTGCAGCCAACCAGTGATCCAGGACCAAGTAAAAAAGGCCTAATCTCAGACACTACATGTCTCGGCCTTGGAAATACAAGTTGGCAAAGCATCTATAATTTAATTGAAGCAGAGGAGCCTGAGGAAGTGTTGGAAGAAGCTACTGCAGACTCAACTAATAAATCAGAAGCCTCCTTGAAAGATTTAGCCGACTCATATTTGCACAGGATAGCAGCTCGGGAGAAAATTCTTCCATACACTGATGTAGTTAGATGGGTGGTTGAAGAAATTCTAGTTTCAAATAGAACATTTTGCACAGTTGACGGAAGAATTTTTGGTTCATTTCAGCCTGATGACTTAAGAAATATGTATCATTTTCCCGAACCTGAAAATAAATAAAACAAAGCCTTTCTGGAAAAATTCGCAGCGGATAACGAGACAGAATCGGCCCCGATTAAGCAATGGAGACAGAATCCCACAAAGCACAAACATGAATCATCGGGTAAGTACTCCGTGGATTCGCTATCATCTCCTTATTGTTATGCTGGGGCAATGATGTGTAGGATATGGGGAATGCATGATTCAGTAAAGTTTACTATTGAAATGGTTCCTTTAATGGAAGCGGTTGTTAACAGTTATGTGATGGATTGGGCTAACATATTGTCTGATAAATTAGCCTCTGCAATTCTTGATTTTAGATCAAATTCACGTAAAACCACCTGGACCATTCCCCCTTTCTATTATAGTGCTTATGTTATGGATATGTTTTGCTTTAATTCCGAATACCCGGTACTTGGGTGGAGATGGACGCCACAAGACCCTAAGCCAATCCACATTTATCATCAAATGTTATGGAAGGCGCACTATAAAGACCATTTGTACCAAATCTGTAATGGTTTCATGTTGCCTATCTATTATGCCATTTTTGATAAGCCTGCCCCAAAGATTTCTGAGGAGGCAGAGATTGACTTGATTGTTGTAGGGAATTGGTTCTGGGAGGACAAGTTCACATATATAAGGGTTTTTGGTAGCCTTGCAAGACCCCATGTCCTTCCTTTGTATATACCTGATAAGCTGTTGGCTCGAGAGTTGGCCTACCAAATAACAACAGCAGGAACATCCAAAACTCTTAGGACTTCTAAAAAGCAGTTATGGCCTACATTTCCTTTAAGATGCAGTGTTTATACTCTACATGATTACAAACATGCGGAAAAGGAGGCAGGAAAAATAAATATGCTCAATCTTCCAACCATTCCTAACAGGCAATTCGATCCAAGGAAAGTTGCCTATAATGTGCTTGAACAAGCCAAACTTACAAAGTTTGACCATGAAAAAGATGAATTTGACGACCTGTTTTCTTCAGCAGAATCATTGTTTCAGGTGAAAACATTGGCCAAAATGAAATATAAAGATGAAGGACTGGTAGAATTCAATAGGCTCAGAGAACAGAGGTTGCAAACTCTACCTCTGGACTTATTAGCTACTACACCAACAACTCAGTCAAGCGAGCCTGAACAGAGAATTATTGACAAACCTCCTGCTACAGAGAAAATCCCTGAAAAGGGAAAAGAGCCAGAACAAGAGACAGAGCAGGAGAAAGAGAAGAAGCAGGACAGTGAATATATTGATCTAGAGACTCAAATTGATCCCAAACTCCTCAAAGAGTGGCAACAATTTGACTCTATTATAAGCAATCCTGAGACTTCACAAGGGTTTGGCACACCTCAAGTAACAGTCGGTCAAGAAACAACAACAACTACGGTTCCAATTGAAGGAACCAGCGGCCTATCCATCAGCAAAGATGCAGAAATAATTCCTAAAGATCCATCCGATCAGATTGTTTTGCAGATAGAAGACATACCACCATTAGATGTCTTTTACAGTCCCAAACATAGGGCTGTGGTGAAAAGATAGAGGAAAAGGAGGAGACTTGATCAATCTTCCCTTTTACCAGAACAAACAGAGATGGCTAATGTGGTGTGGAAGGAGGAATTTAACCCTTCCGATGACCTTACAAAACTTTCTCAGTATGCAGGAGCTTATTCGGCAACCACCATGGATAAAGCCTCGGAAGTAAGCAATCTACTTAAGGAAAGAGATCAAACAATTGTTTCATTGTAGTCACAAGTGTCTGAAACACAGCGAAAAATAGAACAATTAGAACAACAACTATCAACGCAGCAGCAGATAAACAATCAATTAAATGAGCAATTGCTCAAGGAGAAGGAGAGGATAGACTTAAGCGTAGTACAAAAACAAAAGGAATTATCCGAAGCATTGGCAAGATTGAAGGCAATGAATGAACAAATAAGTAAGACGAAAGATGAGCAAATCGCTCAACTGTCACAAGAAGTAGAAAAGTGCAAGCGTCTTCCGCAACCAACAGATTTCAGGTTCGAAGCTCTCCAAATAAACAAAGCATTGATTACACAGCTAAAACTGCTATGTCACAATATTTCTCTGGTTGAGCCTCTTTGTGAGATTACTGCATCAATAGTTGACAAATCAGTCGATGCCAGGCAGGATTTAGAACAGGTCGATGAGACTTTAACCAACTTTCTTGCTTGGCAAGACACCAGTGAAGGACAAGCCGCGAATCTACCCAAAATTCTAGAGTCACACAAAGACATCCTTTTCCTAGAATGGCAGTCACAACTGATGAAAGCAGAGAGAGAAACCTCAAGATGCAGATTATCTACCAGTAATTTAATTGAGTTAATCAATGACACCCTTTATCTGTCTAACATGATTTCACAGTGCACTCCAGGTAAATTACTGTCAGCCAAAGCATTGGAACAAACATGCAATCAGGAATTGGAGAAGAATGGAAAATTAATCGCTGGCATCCAAAGTTTAACTTGGGATACCTTTTGTTTTTTCTTAATTAAACCATACAGTCAAAGGGCTGCACTCAAATGTTTAACCGATGCGATCGGTTGTATGATTCCCGAAATCCATGATGCCACATACTCAGCCCAACTGCATTCTCGTCTAAGTCGCCCTCCAGAATTGCAACCGATGCTTGCTATCTGCCAGCTCAAGCCAAAGGGAGATCATCTGAAACAATGAATCATGCTGCCGACTGCAAACAAGCCGATTTTGAGGAGATACTCATAATGTAGTTGTACCAATTAATAACATTTTTATTTTGTAATTAGTTAGCCTAATTAGTATTTATAGGCCCTTTCATGCATTTAGAAAGGGTCCTCAGTTTTTGTATAAACTCAAATCAGTAAGTCACACTATTGTGCTTCTGATCTATTTTTTATGAAGACTGGGCCAATATTCTAAATTTTAACGGAGAAAGCTTTGGTGACATGTGCACTATTGCCTTATTGTAGAAGTGTTTCTCAGTTAGAAGAAGGAATTTGAATGCGATTGATATCGGGAGTGATTCAAATAACATATGGTACTATTATCTATGCTCTTGCCTCATTCTTACATGTGAATCAACATTTATTTAATCTTGCTATCATTGGATATATGTATGTGTTTTAACAACAATCCTTATACTTTTCACTATTGAATGTCTAAGGAGTGTTATTCTTTCAATCATATTTATGTCTATGATATATATGAAGAATAGTGTAATAATGTTTGCTTGATTGCTTTGTTCAACTATTTGAACTTAGTAATTATCATATGAATAAATGTCTTTGTTTACCAATAGAGTCATCTATATGCCTGTTTGTGGATAAATATCATCAAAAGTTACACTAAAGCAGAAATTTCCCGGGATAGGATAGTTGTTTATAATTTTACTTTTAGATTAAATCATTCATCCGTTATCATTAGATATCAAAGAATCAACCACTTATCCATCATATTTACCAATCATTGGGAAACTGGTCCCATTATTTCCAGTCGGAGCCACCACACCAAACGGAAAAGGAGCTGCCTATAAGGTCTGGACCGGGTGGTTTTCCCTGATGTTGTTGCAGCGTTTTTCGAGGAATCATAATTTTTGGCACTAGAAGGAGGGCAGAACTGTGAATGGCGAGAAAACCTAAACCTATAGCCCATTCTGAGAGTAAATCTCCCTCCACCTCACCTCGGACCTCCCGTTTGCATCCTGGAACACCAATATTCAAACGAGAAGAAGAGGAGTCAACTACCACTACTCAAACCCACCATACTTCAGATCGATTAAGTCTCGAGTCCCCTGAAGTGCAGTCTCTGATCCATAAAATTCAAGGCTTTTCGATATCACCATAGAAATCTAAAGTATCTCAAGGCAGTGAGACTTCGCAATTCAATCTACCTCATCCTCTCACCAGACTTCAAAGCAGAAAACTCGGTATTGAACCTACTGAGTTTCCTCTACCCAAAAGGAAAAGGGAAAAAAAGAATACTGAAGGATCTGACAGTGAGAATTTCTCATCATCATCCTCCATCTCATCTTCTCCAGTGCAAAGTCAACATTCACTCCTCCATTACACATTGTTGTTCAACAAGGATCGGCAACTTCAACATCCCAGCCTACTCAATCCTCAATAGCAACTCCTTTCCAAACATCTGGAACTTCATCGGCAATATCATCTACTATTAATTTGACAATGGCTCAAAATCCATGGAGTAGTCCTGGTGCAGTCAATATGCCTGCACCATTACACCCATTGCCAGATTCTCCTGAAAAATGGTTGCCAAAATTTAATCCAGATACTGGAACACAAGCCGAAGAACATATTAACAATTTCATGTTATCAGTTAATTTAAAAGGAGTGACACGGGAAGATGTTGTCGTTAGGCTTTTCCCTTATACTTTACAAGGATCAGTTGGGTCTTGGTATTTCTCCCTGCCCTCTGGATCCATTACAAGTTGCGACATTTTTCAAGAGCAGTTTCTGACTAAGTATGGTGACGACAGGTCTTTAGCATCGTTAATTAATGATCTCTCCAATCTTAGGATAGAATCTAAAGAACCTATTAAGGAATTCAACTCACGATTTAATAAACTCTTGAATAAGGTTCCAACCGCCTCTAAACCAAGTGAGAAAATCAAAAGCGAATGGTATATAACAGCCCTACCTTCAAATATATCTATGTTTGTAGACAGAGCTACTAAACCAACTTTAGCTGAGAACATGAAAGAGGCACTTGCTGTAGAAAAATGCATTATTGCTTTAGAAAAGAAAGCGCCTCTTGAAGATAGGAAATCCAAAAAAGTTTCTTTTAAAGATGATTCAAAGAAGAAAACCCCTAAAGATCCATATGATATGGAAGGTCTACAAAAGGTCCTCAAGACTATGTCAAATGAATTGGTTGAGATCAAAAAGAAAGTAGCTGAAACTTCAACAAAAAGGCCATTTAGAAATTTTAAGAAACCTGAATCAAAACCACCAAATAATATATCCAATGCAGACTCGGATCTTGAAGAGGAAGAAGAGGATGAAACAGTCTTGCCATCCGAGGAACTAGAAGAAGAAGAGACTGTTGAATGCCATGGGATGTGGGATTTTATTTTACCTAACTCCGATACAGAAAATGAACAAGAAGCTTTTCCTGTGACTACCAGAAGTAAAGGTACTCCTGAACCTGTTCAGGCTACTTCGAAGAAAAGGAATGCAGGTACCACTACTACCAAAGAAAAGGTTTCCACAAAGAATGTCGCACCAATACCATCTCAAAATCAACCATCATCTTCAAATTCACCTTCAACATCTAAGACATTAGCAGTTACAGATTCTATGGACTACAATATTATCGAAGATATGAAGAAGACTAAGGCAAATATTACTATGTTTGAACTTAGCAAACTCAAACATCAACAGAAGTTACTTCTTAAGGAGCTAAACGATGTATCTTCTTCGCCTCTTCCTAATGTTGTGTTGTCCAAAGCTGCTAATGATTCAGGTCGACCACCCCCTGGTAGAGTAGAGGCTATTGATGTAGTTTTAATTGGGGATAGATCAAATTCTCATACTTCTCCTTTCCTCTTGACCTATGAGATCTAAATAGAAATCTACACAACTGTTTGATTAACTCAGGGGCTTTCTCTAATATAATGCCATCTTCAGTTTATTCCAAACTAAACATTGAACCCCAAAAGTCTGCAACTCATATTGTACAGTTGGATAGAACTAAGGTCCAGGTTTTAGGAGAAATCAACTCAGTAACTATCAAGTTATCAGCTGATCCAAGAGTGGTTCAGAGAATTGATATTTTAATTGATGATATACCTGAATTCTATGGTTTAATTTTGAGTAGAGACTGGTCTGAGAAACTCCACTGATTGGTCCCATATGTGGCTACCTTATAAAGGAAAGCCAAATCAGATCAAGTTTGATCGGGAAAAACATATGACCCATACTGTTACTGAATTCGAACAGGAAAATCAACCAATAGCATTCAATAATAATATTTTGGGGAATTATTCATCAGAATCATTCTTTGGCAATTTCACTGCCCAACCATCTCCTTTCCTAGTTAATAATTTCACATCTCAAATTGAAAACTTCTCACAAACAGATAGGTCAAGATGTGTTAATATTGCTGAGGAAACTGTAAATAAAATTGTTGATAATTCTTTATTTTGGTCACTATACTTTGATGGGTCTAAATCTACTGAAGGTGCAAGAGCACGATGTATTTTAGTTAGTCCTGAGGGAGAAAAAACTATGTTATCATGCATATTCGAATTTGAATGCACAAATAATATAGCTGAGTATGAGGCCTTAGTTCAAGGACTCTACAAAGCAATTGGTCTTAAAGTTCAATATTTGAAAGTGTTTGGTGATTCAGAAATTGTTATAAAACAAGTTAGAAATACAATTCATTGCCTTTCTAGTCATCTCAAACACTATCAGTCTTTGGTGCAGGAACTCATATCTCAATTTTTAGCATTCAATATTTCTCCCATCCCTAGGTCCCAGAATGCAGCAGCAGACCTGCTAGCTAATTTTGCTTCCAAACTCCTACCTTCCAAAGATTACAGCCTAGACAGATTTTCAGTAGAGTTAATTTTTAGACCATCAATTCCGATAATGTCACCAATTGGCGAGTGTTCAATCATGATGAAGACATTTTAAATTTCTTGACTTCTGACAAGTCCTACGATGAACAAATCATTGATGAAAGTGATCATGACCTTCAAATGAAAGAAAAGCAAGAAGAAAACTCAATACCAAAACCAGTGGTCAAGCTTGAAGATTTTTATGATATTAAAGATAGGTTTAAACACGTGACCAATTCAAAGCTCCAGAGTTCCACTTTAAGATTTTAGTTGATAAACCTAGGTACTGAGGAAAATCCTCAAAACATCAATTTGGGATTAGGACTTTCTTTAGAAGAAAGATCAGCATTCATTAGATTGTTTCAGAAAAACAAATATATCTTCGCTTGGAAATATGATGATTTGAAAACATACGATGCATCGATCATTCAACATACTATTCCAATGCTTTCTGAACAAAAACCAGTGCAACAGAAGTTAAGGAAAATTCATCCTAACCTAGAGAGTCAAATAAAGGCTGAGCTAAACAAACTCTTGAAGGCTAAGATAATTTTTCTTATCAGACATTCAAACTGGGTGTCCAACATGGTGCCTGTTAGAAAGAAGAATGGCAATATCAGGATTTGCATCGATTTAAGAAATCTTAATAAGGCAAGCCAAAAAGATAACTTCCCTTTACCTACCATGGAACAGACACTCCATTCAGTAGCCGGTTCTGAGTTAATGTATTTTTTAGGTGGTTTTTCGGGATATAATCAAATTTTGGTCCATCCTGATGACAGGCTTAAAACTACCTTCAGAACTAAGTGGGGAACTTATGCTTACCAAAAAATGCCTTTTGGACTTATCAATGCAGGAGCTACATTCTAGAGAGCAATGGACATAGCATTCAAAGGATTGATCAATAAATCAGTAGTTGTCTATTTAGATGATATCACTGTATTTTCCAAGAAAATGTCTAATCATTTACATGATTTAAAACAAATCTTTGAACGATGTAAACGGTATGGTATTTCGCTTAATCCAAAGAAGTCCTTTTTTGCTCTTAATCAAGGAAAGCTTTTGGGCTTCATTGTTTCAAAGGATGGTATTTATATTGATCCAGATAGAATTAAAGAAATTTATAATATTCCATTCCCTCATAATAAAAAATCCATGCAGTCATTTTTGGGTCAAATTAACTTTGTCAAAAGATTTGTTCCAGATTTTTCCCAGATAATTTTACCATTGCAAACAATGATTAAGAAAAAATCAATGTTTAAATGGGGACCTGCAGAAAAAGAGGCATTTGATTCTATCAAACAATCAATCATTAATGCCCTTGCTTTAAGCACTCCCAATTTTTCAAGTCATTTCATACTATATACTCTCGCATCCGCTTCGTCTTATGCGGCAGTGCTAACTCAAATTAATGATCAAAACTTGGAAGCACCCATCTCATTTTATAGCTCAAATCTGCAAGGTGCTGAACTATTTGGGAGTTGAAAAACAAGCCTTTGTTGTGTACAAAGCCATTAAACACTACAGGCCCTTCCTCTTGAAAGCTCACACAAAAGTTATAGTTCCTTTTCAGCAGTAAGACAATTACTAGTTCAAAGGGAATTAGGAGAAAAGAGAGAAAATTGGGTCACAGCATTACAAGAATATGACTTATAAATAAAACCAGCAAAAATTGTCAAAGGCCAAGGTTTTTGCAGGTTGTTAGCAGGAGCATCCAATATTCAGCAACCTGAACTGAAGAAATCAATCAGATAAGTATCACAGATTCCAAATCACAATATGCAGATCTGATTTTCTATTTAAAAAATGGATACGCTCAATCTTTCCTATAAAAACAAGCGTGCCATTAGATTGAAAGAAAAAAACTTCACAGTGGTAGATGATGTATCATTTAGGTGAAATTATGATTCAATTTTATTAAGATGCTTAGAAAAACCTGAAACACAAAAAGTTTTGCATGAACTACATGATGGACTAGCAGGAGGACATTTTGGAGCTGATACAACAGCTCACAAAATCATTCACGCTGGATATTATTAGCCCACCGTATTCAGAGATACTCATGAATATGTAAGGAAATGCCAAAGTTGTCAAACATCCAGTGGAAGACAAAGAAAGCCAGCTTTCCTTTGCAACCAGTCAACATTGAACAACCTTTTGAGCAATGGGGATTGGACATCATTGGAGAAATCACTCCCCATTCTTCCAAACAGCATAAGTATATCCTTACTGCCACTGATTACTTTACTAAGTGGGTTGAAGCAATTCCTTTGAAGACAACGAACTCTGAGGCAATCATGGAATTCATAGATCAATTCATTATTACCAGGTTTGGTGTTCCAAATGCTCTCGTTTTTTACAATGCATCTTATTTCTCTGGAAATTCTATATTTGAGTTTGCAATCAAAAGGGGATTTAAATTAAAGTACTCTGCAAATTACTACCCCCAGGGTAATGGTTTGGCAGAATCCACCAATAAAAACCTTATTAGAATTATTAAGAGAACTACTGAGTAGAATCATAAAAACTGGCATAAATCTTTGATATTCGCACTATGGGCTGACAGAATAACACAGAAGGCCTCCATAGGCACTTCTCCATTTAATCTAGTGTATGGAAAGGAAGCTGTCATACCAGCAAATTTAGTACTTCCATCTCTAGCTTTAGTGCAGTTTATTGAAGAAAGTCCCTCATCTTCTATTCAACTAAGACATGATCAAATTTTAAAACTAGAAGAAGAAAGGGAAAAAGCCAAGATTATACATGCAAAACATCAGCAAATTATCAAGTCATCTTTTGATACAACTTCAACTTGTTCAAAGCAATTACAAGTTTGTGATCTAGTTTTGAAATGGGACAAAGCCCATGAGGATAAAGGGAAAACACACTAAGTTCCAGAAAATGTGGCTCGGACCATTTCAAATCAACGAGAAGATAGGCCCTTCTACTTTCATATTGCAAGATCTATCAGGTAAGAGATATTCTCTTCCTGTTAATGGCCTTATCTTGAAAAAATTCTTCAATTAAGGAGGTAACCCCTTCTCCCTTTGTAAATATTCAATTTTCAGCAAAATTTGTGTACATAGCTTATTTACTATAATTATAGGAAAATAAAGTTGTAAGATCCCTTCCATTGGTCTTTGCTATATTGAAAAAGCTTCTCAAAAGAAATAGTTCTGATATTTACTTTTAAAAATGGAAGCCTTAAACGAAAGGAAAATTTCTAGGAAATTAGGTATATTTAGATTCTGAAACCACATTTTATTTTTGTGAAATCTTCTCAAGATTTAGAAGTACTGTAAATCATTTTAATGTTTTTAAGCAGCCTGAGAAAGGTTATCAATACAAAACAGAAACAGATTCAATCTTAGCATCTTCAACTCTTACCCTGTCATCCATGTTCTCTTAAGGAGAAAATTGTTCATCCCATTCGTCAAAGTTTATAATTACTCAGAGTGTAATTCTAAAATATATTTGATATAAAAGATGAGAGGTCTTATTACAAGCCTGCTTACCATGATCATAGGGGAATAGTTCAACTGACATTACCAATACTGCATATTAAAACAGGGTAATGGCTTATAATTATAAGACAAGGGGTCTCATCATGAGCCAGCTTGTTCAGTTAAATTACAACCAGTGAATGGCATTGTCAAATAGCTGGCCACCAAACCAGGACAATGGCTTTTTATATTACAAAATAAGAAAAAAGAAAAAGTGATACGAAAATATGAAGGCATATTTTTTTATTCATTCTTTTAATTATACTCTGAAATGAATGGGATAATGAATGATCAAATGGTTAAAAGGTATCCCTATCGAGACTATAAACGTTTGCTGGCAGCAGAGGCTCTACCTATGACAAAGGAGTCATTATAAAGCTAAGTTGGAGAATTTTTTGTTTTATCATTATCAACCAATTAAGGCTAATTTAAAACATAGAATGTATTTACTTTTAATAGGGGAAGAAAATAGCAGAAATAGTTATTATTATATTCAGAATTTATATATACCTAGTTATATTAGAATTCTCTTCTTAGATAAGATTTCCAGATGAAGAAAGTTTAAGTGTTTCAACATTTCTCAGAGATAATTGTTTCTCCCAGTGAATCGCCAATTGTTGTGCTGTAAAACAACCCCCCATTTCATAAAATTTTTCTTTAAAAACATAATATGAAATGGGTCCCTTTTAAATATAGATGTGTGAATAAATTGGTATTAACTCATCATTAGAAAAACCCTCTTCAAAAGGCCCAAAGGAAATGATATATTATAAACCTTTGGAAGAATAATATAATAGGTCTTTTAAATAATTGCAAAGCTCTTTATTATTACGATAATGCAATCGTAAGATTGCATATCGTAATAATAAGAAAACATATATAAAAGACCCATTAACTACTCCGATCCGAAAAAGGAAATCGCTATCGGATATCGAGGAAAGGCAAAACACATCATATATACAAAGCACCTCTCCCATTCCTCCAATGCGATAAAAGGCATCGCCATCGGCAATCGCCTTACAACCCTGCAGATGAATTGTCACACCTTCAAATCTTCCGATGCGATAAGGCGTATCACCATTGGCGATCGGCGATTTCGCAATAGCATAAGTAATATGACCCGAGCCCATTCCTGATTGCGATACATTAAATCAAGGCACGTGTTTCGAAACATATTTGAAAGGCTTGCATGCATTGTATCACCTTTTGGTGATCGAGGGATATTTTGGACTATTATTAAAACCTTCACGTTCACATCACCAACCATCAATTGCGATTATCCGCCAAAAATCTCAGCCACGCTTGAATCGATCATTCACCATATAAACATTATGATGGGTATTTAAAAGCTCCCTTACCATGATTGACAGGTGAAACGGCCAATTAATGAAGCAGTTATGCTGAGATTTTCCACTTAGATTCTATCTGCGGTAGTTTCACTATAATCTTTGATTATTCGCTAATTGATATAACTCTTTCATATTGGCTCATACTACCTATTTCCCTGTATCACGCTGGTTTCATTCCTTGTGCAGAATTCCGCCGAAATAACAAGTTTTAAGCAAATGGGAAAGAAATCCAAGAGATTCACGGCAGTAGTGGCCCCTACAGTAACAATGCAACCAACCAATGACCCAGGACCAAGTAAAAAAGACTTAATCTCAGACACTACGTGTCTTGGCCTTGGAAATACATGTTGGCAAAGCATATATAATTTAATTGAAGCAGAGGAGCCTGAGGAAGTGTCGGAAGAAGCGACTGCAGACTCAACTAATAAATCAGAAGCCTTCCTAAAATATTTAGCCAACTCATATTTGCACAGGATAGCAGCTCGGGAGAAAATTCTTCCATACACTGATGTAGTCAGATGGGTGGTTGGTTTCAAATAGAATGTTTTGCACAGTTGACGGAAGAATTTTTGGTTCATTTTAGCCTGATGACTTAAGAAAGATGTATCATTTGCCTGAACCTGAAAAGAAATACAACAAAGCCTTTCTGGAGAAATTCGCAGCGGAGAACGAGATGGAATCGGCCCCGATTAAGCAATGGAGACAGAATCCCGCAAAGCACAAACATGAATCATCGGGTAAGTACTCCATGGATTCGCTATCATCTCCTTACTGTTATGTTGGGGCAATGATGTGTAGGATATGGGGAATGCATGATTCAGAAAGTTTACTATTGAAATGGTTCCTTTAATGGAAGCGACTGTTAACAGTTATGTGATGGATTGGGCTAACATATTGTCCGATAAATTAGCCTCTGCAATTCTTGATTTTAGATCAAATTCACGTAAAACCACCAGGACCATTCCCCCTTTCTATTACAGTGCTTATGTTATGGATATGCTTTGCTTTAATTCCAAATACCCGGTACTTGGGTGGAGATGGACGCCACAAGACCCTAAGCCAATCCACATTTATCATCAAATGTTATGGAAGGCGCACTATAAAGACCACTTGTACCAAATCTGTAATGGTTTCATGTTGCCTATCTATTATGCCATTTTTGATAAGCCTGCCCCAAAGATTTCCGAGGAGGCAGAGATTGACTTGACTGCTGTAGGGAATTGGTTCGGGGAGGACAAGTTCACATATATAAGGGTTTTGGTAGCCTTGCAAGACCCCATGTCCTTCCTTTGTATATACCTGATAAGTTGTTGGCTCGAGAGTTGGCCTACCAAATAACAACAACAGAAACATCCAAAACTCTTAGGACTTCTAAAAAGTAGTCATGGCCTACATTTCCTTTAAGATGCGGTGTTTATACTCTACATGATTACAAACATGCGGAAAAGGAGGTAGGAAAAATAAATATGCTCAATCTTCCAACCATTCCTAACAGGAAATTCGATCCAAGGAAAGTTGCCTATAATGTGCTTGAACAAGCCAAACTTTAAAAGTTTGACCATGAAAAAGATGAATTTGACGACCTATTTTCTTCAGTAGAATCATTGTTTCAGGTGAAAACATTGGCCAAAATGAAATATAAAGATGAAGGACTGGTATAATTCAATAGGCTCAGAGAACAGAGGTTGCAAACTCTGCCTCTGGACTTATTAGCTACTACACCAACAACTCAGTCAAGCGAGCCTGAACAACGAATTATTGACAAACCTCCCGCTACAGAGAAAATCCCCGAAAAGGGAAAAGAGCCAGAACAGGAGACAGAGCAGGAGAAAGAGAAGAAGCGGGACAGTGAATATATTGATCTAGAGACTCAAATTGATCCCAAACTCCTCAAAGATGGCAACAATTTGACTCTATTATAAGCAATCCTGAGACTTCACAAGGGTTCAGCACACCTCAAGTAACAGTCGGTCAAGAAACAACAACAACTACGGTTCCAATTGAAGGAACCAGCGGCCTATCCATCAATAAAGATGCAAAAATAATTTCTAAAGATCCATCCGATCATATTATTTTGCAGATAGAAGACATACCACCATTAGATGTCTTTTACAGTCCCAAACAGAGGGTTGTGGTGAAAAGACAGAGGAAAAGGAGGAGACTTGATCAATCTTCCCTTTTACCAGAACAAACAGAGATGGCTAATGTGGTGTGGAAGGAGGAATTTAACCCTTCCGATGACCTTACAAAACTTTCTCAGTATGCAGGAGCTTATTCGACATCCACCATGGATAAAGCTTCGGAAGTAAGCAATCTACTTAAGGAAAGAGATCAAACAATTGTTTCATTGTGGTCACATGTGTCCGAAGCACAACGAAAAATAGAACAATTAGAACAGCAACTATCAACGCATCAGCAGATAAACAATCAATTAAATGAGCAATTACTCAAGGAGAAGCAGTGGATGGCCTTAAGTGTAGTACAGAAACCAAGGGAATTATCTGAAGCATTGGCCAGATTGAAGACAATGAATGAACAAATGAGTAAGACGAAAGATAAGAAAATCGCTCAACTGTCACAAGAAGTAGAAAAGTGCAAGAGTCTTCCACAACCAACAGATTTCAGGTCCGAAGCTCTCCAAATAAATAAAGCATTTATTACACAGCTAAAACTGCTATGTCACAATATTTCTCTGGTTGAGCCTCTTTGTGAGATTACTGCATCAATAGTTGACAAATCAGTTGATGCCAAGCTGGATTTAGAACAGGCCGATGAGACTTTAACCAAATTTCTTGCTTGGCAAGACACCAGTGAAGGGCAAGCCGCGAATCTGCCCAAAATTCTAGAGTCACACAAAGACATCATTTTCCTAGAATGGCAGTCACAACTGATGAAAGCAGAGAGGGAAGCCTCAAGATGCACATTATCTACCAGTAATTTAATTGAGTTAATCAATGACACCCTTTATCTGTCTAACATGATTTCACAGTGCACTCCAGGTAAATTGCCGCCAGCCAAAGCATTGGAACAAACATGCAATCAGGAATTGGAGAAGGATGGAAAATTAATCGTTGGCATCCAAAGTTTAACTTGGGATACCTTTTGTTTTTTCTTAATTAAACCATACAGTCAAAGGGCCACACTGAAATGTTTAACCGATGCGATCGGTTATATGATTACCGAAATCCATGATGCCACATACTCAGCGCAACTGCATTCTCATCTAAGTCGCCCTCCAGAATTGCAACCGATGCTTGCTATCTGCCAGCTCAAGCCAAAGGGAGATCATCTGAAACAATGAATCATGCTGCCGACTGCAAACAAGCCGATTTTGAGGAGATACTCATAATGTAGTTGTACCAATTAATAGCATTTTTATTTTGTAATTAGTTAGCCTAATTAGTATTTATAGGCCCTTTCATGCATTTAGAAAGGGTCCTCAGTTTTTGTATAAACTCAAATCAGTAAGTCACACTATTGTGCTTCTGATCTATTTTTTATGAAGACTGGGCCAGTATTCTGAATTTTAACGAAGAAAGCTTTGATGACATGTGCACTATTGCCTTATTGTAGAAGTGTTTCTAAGTTAGAAGAAGGAATTTGAATGCGATTGATATCGGGAGTGATTCAAATAACATATGGTACTATTATCTATGCTCTTGCCTCATTCTTACATGTGAATCAACATTTATTTAATCTTGCTATCATTGGATATATGTATGTGTTTTAACAACAATCCTTATACTTTTCACTATTGAATGTCTAAGGAGTGTTATTCTTTCAATCATATTTATGTCTATGATATATATGAAGAATAGTGTAATAATGTTTGCTTGATTGCTTTGTTCAACTATTTGAACTTAGTAATTATCATATGAATAAATGTCTTTGTTTACCAATAGAGCCATCTATATGCCTATTTGTGGATAAAGATCATCAAAAGTTACACTAAAGCAGAAATTTCCCGGGATAGGATAGTTGTTTATAATTTTACTTTTAGATTAAATCATTCATCCATTATCATTAGAAATAAAAGAATCAACCACTTATCCATCATATTTACCAATCATTGGGAAACTAGTCCTATTATTTCTAGTCGAAGCTACCACACCAAACGGAAAAGGAGTTGTCTTTAAGGTCTGGACCGGGTGGTTTTCCTTGATGTTGTTGTAGCAATTTTCGAGGCATCAACAGAAGGTAAAATATTATTTAAGTAAAAGTGGTAAGGGGTTATCTGTTTAATTATTCAATATTTAGTTAGAAACTAGTTGTTATGTGATAATTAATTATTTAATTTAGATATTATAAAATAGTAATTTAATGATATCAATTTATATGGTAATAGTTAATATATATAATATTATTTGACTTATTAAATAGAATATATTCGGTCGAAAACTAGCTCTTAGGAATAATTCAAAATTAAAATAATATATTTTAATAATAATTTATAAATATTATTAAATTATTTTATTTCACTATATTTTAATGATAATTCATTAATATTATCAATTTCTTTAATAAGAATATTTATTGATGTTATCCATTTAATATGATTATTACTTATTAGAGGATAACTTATTCTTGAATAGGAGGATAGTAGCAGAGGAAAGCAGCAAAAGCCTTAAAGGTTAACAAAAATTTTAATAGTTAAGATGTATTATTAAGTGCATCATGTAATTTAGATGTAAGAAGAAAAAAAAGGATGCTCAAAAATATATAATATACTAATCATATTAGACATATGAAGTTAAGAAAATTAATAAGGATAATAGGGGATAAAACTAGAAGAAGATAGAAGAAAATAAGGAGGAAACTGAGGGAGAAAGGAGAGAAAAAAGGAGGAAGAGTCATGAGGAGAGAGTTGGAATCCAACTTTTACTTAATTTCCACCCATCATCCCTATTAAGGTTATTGGCATGCCTTTCAATTTCAATCGCTTCCCTAAGTTTCCTGTGGTGGAAATGATCAACCCTAGAAATGATTGTGGATTCTTCAATGCAGACGTGGTGTTTCGATTTATCTGCATGCTCGGCAAGGGCTGATGTGCAGGAACAATTGTGTCTAATGTAAGCAACATGTTCATTAATCCTCTGTTTAATAGACCTACCTGTTTCTCCAATGTAGGGGATACCACAAGAGCAGGGAACAAGGTAGAACCCTTTCATGTCCTTAGGATAAATAGGGTCCTTAACAAATCTAAGAGAATTTTTAGTGGTATTGAGAAGTTTGAATGA
The DNA here is from genome assembly GCA_031772625.1 of Pinus tabuliformis. Lineage (NCBI taxonomy): Eukaryota > Viridiplantae > Streptophyta > Pinopsida > Pinales > Pinaceae > Pinus > Pinus tabuliformis. The sequence continues at coordinate 6,276,418 of CM062804.1, read as the reverse complement.
AGAAGAGACATTAATATTCTTAAGAATATAGGAAATCCTATATGTGGTTCCTTGGATATACAGGCGATGAACCTTAGAGATAGGATCAACACGAGTGGGTTTAACTCTAGGCATTTTGTTGGCTCTATGAAAGGCCTTGAGGATTTGGGTTTGCTATACCCATCCAAGAAGCCATTGATATCATAAATCACATCTCTAACAAAGACATTGCTAAGTTAGTTGGTATTTGCCTCACCTCGACTTTCTTCAGTTCCCAGGGTGAATTCTATGAGCAAACTTGCAGTGTTGTGATGGGATCCCCTCTTTCCCCCATCGTCGCTAACTTGTTCATGAAAGATTTTGATACCAAGGCCTTAACCACTGCTCAATTTCGCCCTATAAAATGGAAAAGATTCGTTGATGATACCTACGTCATCTGGCCTCATGGTCGTGAGAAACTAGATTTGTTTCTTAACCACCTTAATTCTCAATCAAACTCCATCAAGTTCATGATGGAAGTTGAGGAGAATGGTTGCCTTCCCTTTCTCTAAATTATCCTTTCTAGGAGAGATGATGGTTCTATCTGTCACCGAGTCTCTAGAAAAAAGACTCGCATTGAACATTATCTTCATGTCAGTTCTCATCATTTCCCGGCTCAGAAATTCCGGGTTCTCAACACTCTTGCCACCCGTGCTTTAAGAATCTCTGATGATAGCCACCTTGAACAAGAGAAATCTCATCTTCTTGAAGTTTTTAAAAATAATGGGTATAGAAGACCTCAAAGCCTCGAGGCCTTTCACAGAGCCAGCAAAACATCTAGAGTTAAACTTGCTCGTGTTGATCCTATCTCTAAGATTCATCTCTTGTATATCCAAGGAACCACGAACAAGATTTCCCATATTCTTAAGAAGATTAATGCCTCTTCTTCATTCAAACCTCTCAATACCATTTAAAATTCTCTTAGATTTGTTAAGGACCCTATTGATCCTAAGGACACAAAAGGGTTCTACCTTGTTCCCTACTCTGTGGTATCCCTACATTGGAGAAATGAGTAGGTCTATTAAACAGAGGATTAATGAACATGTCGTTGATATTAGACACAATCGTTCCCGCACATCAACCCTTGTCGAGCATGTAGAGAAATCAAAACACCACGTCTGCATTGAAGAATCCACAATCATTTCTAGAGTTAATCATTTCCACCACAGGAAACTTAGGGAAGCGATTGAAATTGAAAGGAATGCCAGTAACCTTAATAGGGATGATGGGTGGAAATTAAGTAAAAGCTAGATTCCATCTCTCTCCTCGTGACTCTTCCACCTTTTTTCTCTCCTTTCTCCCTCTGTTTCCTCCTTTTTTTCTTCTATCTTCTTCTAGTTTTATTCCCTATTATCCTTATTAATTTTCTTTAACTTCATTTGTCTAATATGATTAGTATATTATATATTTTTTGAGCATCCTTTTTTTTCTTCTTCTTACATCTAAATTACATGATGCGCTTACTAATACATCTTAATTATTAATAGTTGTGTTAACCTTTAGGGCTTTCGTTTCTTTCCTCCTTTGCTACTATCCTCCTATTCAAGAATAAGTTATCCTCTAATAAGTAATAATCATATTAAATGGACAACATCAATAAATATTCTTATTAAATAAATTGATAATATTATTGAATTATCATTAAAATATAGTGAAATAAAATAATTTAATAATATTTATAAATTATTATTAAAATATATTATTTTAATTTTGAATTATTCCTAACAGCTAGTTTTTGACCGAATATATTCTATTTAATAAGTCAAAAAAGTATTATATATATTAACTATTACCATATAAAATGATATCATTAAATTATTATTTTATAATATTGAAATTAAATAATTAATTATCACATAACAACTAGTTTCTAACTAAATATAGAATAATTAGATAGATAACCCCTTACCACTTTTTCTTAAATAATATTTTACCTTCCTCATTAACGAATTTACCAACGGCTAGTTTTCAACGGCTAACTCTGGGAAATGATGCATCCATGCTATTTGTTCCTTCAGATCGATTGATTTCTCACCTTGTCATGAGTATGAACCACATTAGTTGGTTCTAAACGTCGACCAAATCCTAACGATGTGATTAATCCAAAAGACTTATATCTTAACTATAGTTTGGATTGATTGCATACTATTGACACTATAAATTTAAAGTTCAAAATAATATTTTTTTATGATTACTAATGACATGATAGTGGTTGTAGGCACAGGTCAGTTGCTTGGGAAAATGACTCACACTTAGGTGATGGGGTTGTACAGATAAATGGAACTTTATGGGAGGGGTGGGACAGCGTCCCTGATTTCATCCGCTAGCACTCCCATCGTGACTTGGGATGGAAGGTGTCGGGATACCTTCACCTTAAATATCATTACGTCATGGAGGTAGACCGCATATTGGGCCACTCATGATGATTTTACTGGGGGTATGCGCATCAAGGCATATTCCTTGATCCCCAACACCATTAATCTCACTATAATTGGTGACAGGAGAGGATAGTAGTCTCCATTGTCACATCTAGTTTTTTTCCCCTCGTATTTGTTGGATGCTTGAAGGGAAAGTGGTGTGGCATCCTTAGAACTTCAATGCAAGTTCTTGAAGGGAACGACCAACTTGGCACCGTTGGCATCATGAAGAAACTTAATTGTGTGGCACCCTTGGAACTTTGAAGGGAATTTCCTGAAGGGCGTGACCGACTTGGCACCCTGGGCATCAAGAATAAACTACTGAAATATAACTAACATATGATAATCATTCTAATTCACATAATGTGGTAAGTAGGGTTTTAGAACCAAATAGAAAAGGGAGAATAGGAATAAATAAAAAGGTTGGACCACTTGAGAACTCTACCCTCCCCACATTTGGAAAATATAAGGGAGATAATGTGCATAAGTGTTTTCATAAGAAAAGAGGGGAAATGGACATAAAGTTAATTAGAAAGATTAATCCTAAAATAGTTTAACCTCATTAAGAAAAGAGGGTGGTGAATGAAAATAAAGAATAATAAATTTAATTAGAGAAATTTAATTTCATGAGAGAACCTCCATGTGGCAAGAGCCAACACAAGGATCTCCATCTAAGAGTCAAATTGAGTTAAACTAGGGTGTAGTTGGGAGACCAAATATGAGACCTACCAATTGACTTCAGTAATGAACACAAATTAAGGAGCATAAAGGGGAATTAAGAGACAACTAGGAGAAAAAATAGGGAGTCATGTTGGGGTGAGGAAAACTATTATTTTTGAATAAGAATTTAAGTAAATAATTTAGGAGAGCCTTGGTGAGAGGGTGACACATGGGTGGGTGAATAATCAAACTTTTATATTAATAAAAATAATTATTTATGCATGAAGTGCCAAGTGTCACCTATGAAGCCTCCTATAAAATAAGGGGCAAGTTATGGGGGGGCCTTTTTGCCCTATTATTGGATGGATGATATAATGCTATGGTGAGTGACTACGAGCTATAGTGAGTTTGGTGAGGTGGAGGTATTTAGAGAGGAGACTCTTGAGCCAAGAGTGCTCACCTCTATTAGCTGACATTCTTCCTCTATTGTACAACCACATTGCAGCTCGGGGGTCTGTGGGAAAGTGGAGTACCCAAGGAGAAGGTTGGGAGGTAAAGTGGTGAGTCACTAACATTCGGTTGGGACACATCAATATTCACACATGGACAAGGACGACAACAAGGGAGCGCAAGCAACAACAAGTCTGAGAACCAAAGCTCCACTCCTGGTTGAACAGTACATTGAGTATTCATAATTTATGTTATATGATTATTGATGTATTTATAATGACCAGATTGTAAATATTAATGGCATGATGGTTGAATTGAAATTTATAACTATTGACGTATGCATATCAATTTATGTGGTTTCAGTAGTCATTTAAATTTATGTGGGAACTTGATTTCTACTTTGAATTGTAAATTTAAAAAAAAATGGTCATCATAGGGAAGGTCCCTACACTCTAATAACTTTCAACTAAAAATTTTGTTTTTTTTAGGGACCAATACCTTAGTCAACTTGGAATATAAAGTGAAGGATAAATAAGAAGTGCCTTCATTAGACATGTTAACACTAGATTGAGTGCAGATATTCAAGTGTCAAGAGTCAACATGTATACATGAGTACTCTCCGGATCAGGTTGGACTTCTCTTCCTGGTCACTTGACATTGATGGTTTGAGGTCATCATACAGGGGTGAAGTTAACATTATAGAGCTCACTATTAACATTGATAGTTCATGAGTACCTCATCCATATTGGTACATTATTGTAAGCCATTATTCCATCCAAAGTTGCATTAGTATGAGTGTTTGGAGATCACATTAAGATCACTGCTCTAGGGGAAACACATGTTGTGTTATTTTTAGCAGGCTTCTGGTCTAGGCTACAAGATCTATTTTAAGAAGGTTCCTTGATTGTGGTTGCTAACATTTCCAAATTTTATGAAGCTTTATTTGTCTAGATGAATCCTAATGTATTTAGGTAGTGCATTAGGATAGACATTAGGTCAACAATGGCCAAGTGTAGTTTCCTAGTGAAATAAATCTTTTTGGTAGGCAATATCATTGTGAGAAGTAATATGAAATGCGTCATAGCCAGAAGAAGAAGCATGTTGAACATTTCAAGGATGAATATTCCATGCACATAGGATTTGGAAAACATAACTAAATCATGATGATCATCACTCAATTCCCACACTTGACAATCGAGTGACCATTGAGCTCGAATTTTAAAAATTCCCCTTTCCTTGTCGCTCCTCTGAACAAGGTTTGGATACTTAAAGGGAGACTTCACAAAAATGGATGGGATGAATGTAAATTTTAGTGAATCTAGAACGAATGCTAGTTATATGCCCATGAAAAGTACACACTTGTCTTTTTAAGACCACTTATTTTTTCCAAGATCGGTTTCTTAAAGTTGTTTTCTTGGGAAGATGATTGTAGATAGAGAAAAATCGGTTCATATTTTTGGGGTACACATAGCCAAGTAGAACGAGGCAGTGGATTGTGAGTCCATCATTGGTGGGGTTACACAGTGACAACAATTACTCAAATGTGCATACATCTAATAAAGGCCTCATAAGTATACTTCCAAGGAATTGAGATGGCATATTTAATTCCTTTTGTTATATTCAATATGTTATATCTTTAGTAAGCGGAAAGAGAAATATTCATGAATGACACATTTGAAATTCTTAAATGGGAGGTCTTGCGGGATGCCATTAAGTTGGGATCGACTTGAGGTATTGATAGGTACTGAATTAATACGAGAGATAAAATATCATATGATCGCGATGAAAGGTAATTCTAAAGGAAGCACAAGATCAAAAAAAGAGATATGCATATGCTTATCGATTAATCAAAGTTGTGAAGGAGGAGAGAGGGTGTTTTTCATAGTAAGGCCTAAAACGAGCTCCATAAGGTTTGGGAAAGGAGAAAAATTATCTCCACAATTCATGCGACCTTTTGAAAGCATAGAAAGGAAATAGTCGATGGCATATAAGCTTTCCTTACCTTCATCTCTAGCACGTATGCATGATGTGTTCCATGTGTCAGTATTGTGTCATTATGTTTTAGATCCTTTGCATGTTATTGACTTGGGTCATTTGTAGGTCTCAGACGAGGGCACAGTGATGGCCAAACCAGTTCGCATACTAAACTAGCAAACTCTATGGCTTTGACGGCGATTGGTGGACCAAGTTAAGGTCCAGTGGGACAGTTATAGTCCCAGCTCTGCCACTTGGGAGGACGTCGAGGAGATACATCACCATTTTCCTTTTCTGTTTTGAGCCCTTTGAGCAAAGTACATTGTTAAGAGGGGGTGTATGTTGTGCCCCTCTTTTGTTAATTGACCCTAATATGAAATTAGCCTTGATATATCCTTAGGGCTCATACATTATTCTTAGAGTACCTCAGGCCGAGGATCTGGATAATTGAAATTTACTATTTTTGCATGTGATAATAAATATTTTTTGGTTTGATGTTATGATGATAATAACTATGATGGATGTGTTTTATGACTATGTCTAATAATGTGATGGATTCATTATGCTAGCTGCATACATTAGTTCTTGCTCATGATTTACGGAAACGTTGTTGATTATGTCATGATGATGATTTAGCATACAAAATTATATTGGTGACTAATAATATGAATCAAGTATTAATGATGATTAATGAGTGTGGAAGGAGATTACCCAGATACATTTCATGTGATGAGTCGGCAACATCTTATTTGGTTTGAATTACATATTATTATCTCAAAATATTTTAAAATTTTAATTTAAAATTCTATTGTGAATTCTAATGCCCTATTAGTGGTTGCAGACACAGTTTAGTTGCTTGGTTGAACGACTCACACATGGGTGATGGGGTTGTACAGATAGATGGAACTTCAAGGGAGGGGTGGAACAATATCCCTAATTTCAACTGCTAGCACTCTCATCGTAACTTAGGTTGGAAGGTGTTGGGATACCATCTCCTTGAATATCACAATGTCGTCTAGACAGACCCCGGATTGGGTTGCTTGCAAAAATTTTACTAGCAGGCATGCATCAAGGCGAATTCCTTGATCCCCAACACCATTAGTCTCGCTGTAGAGGATGACATAGGAGAGGATAACAGTCTCTGTCATCGCACATAGTTTTCCCCTCATAGTCACTAGATGTTTGAAGCGCATGTGGTGTGGCACCTTTAGGACTTCAAGGGAATTTCTTGAATTCCATGACCAACTTGGCACCCTTCACATCAAGAAGAAACTAATTGGGTGTGGCACCCTTGAAACTTCGAAGAGAAGTTCTTGAAGGACATGACCAACTTGACACCCTTAGCATTAAGAAGAAACTACTCATATATAATTAAGATATGATAATCATACTATTTCACATAAAGTGGTAAATGAGGTTTTAGAACCAAGTTATCTAAATCAAGAATAAACCTTGGGTAAAGGGAGGATAGGAAGAAATAAAATGATTGGACCAATTGAGTAACTTTATCATTCCCATGTTTGGAAAATATTAGGTAGATAATGTGCATATAAAGTAACCCCATTGTATTTAATTGTTTGATGATAAAAAGGGGAAAGGGACATAATTTCAATTAAAAACATTAATCCTAGTATAGTTCAAACTCATTAAAAAAAGAGGGTGGTGAAAGAAAATAAAGAATAATAATTCAAATTAGAGAAATTTAATTTTATGAGAGAACCTCTATGTGGAAAGAGCCAACAAGAGCCAATTTGAGATAAACTAGGGGTAGTTGAGGAACTAAATATGAGACCTACCAATTGACTTCAGTAATGAACACAAAATAAGGAGTATAAAAGGGGGATCAAGAGGCAACTAGGAGAAGAGATAGGGAGTCATGGTAGGGTGAGGGAAAATATTATTCTTGAATAAAGTTTAAGTAAATAAATTAAGAGAGCATTGGTGAGAGGTTGACACATGGGTGGATGAATAATCAAAAGTTTATATTAATAAAAGTAATTATTTATGCATGAAGTCTCAAGCGTCACATATGAAGCTTCCTATAGAATAAGGGGCAAGCTATGGGAGAAGGTCACGTTTTTCCCTATTATTGGATGGATTACATAATGCTATTATGAGTGGCTATGAATCCTATAGTGAGTTTGGTAAGGTTGAGGTCATTAGAGAGGGGACTCTTGAGCCAAGAGTGCACTCATCCATTGCACAACGCCATTGTAGCTCAAGGGTATGTGGGGAAGAAGAGTACCCAAGGAGTAAATTTGGAGGTCAATTGGTGAGTCAACAATGTTCGATCGGGACACAAAATTAGTCATATGTGTACACAGACAACAACAAGGGAGCATAAGAAGCAACAAATCGAGGTCGAATCTCCACTCTTGGTGAACGAAACCTCGTGTTTCTATAAAATTTCTACTACATGTGTATTGTTGCATAAATAATTACCATATTGTAAAGGTAAATGATATGAGGATTGAATTGTAATTTATGATCTATTGATGTTTATGCCTTAATATATTTGTGTTCCCAATGTTGATGGGTGTTTAAAGTACTATGTGATCTTAATAATGGGTTTTTCCAGCAAATGTTAGTTTAAATGAAAATGTTTATTTGCTTATAACTGAATTTTGATACTGAACTACATTACTTTTGGTTTTAAAAAAATGCGTCATAGATTTGGTACCTACCCCAAGTGCCAAGAAGGATCAAAACTCTTTTCACTCTAAAAGAGGTTTGCATCTCAAGAGATTTCATCCCTCTTGGCACTTGGTAGATCTAGAGCTAAGATGAATCTAGGATAGTATAAATCATCTATTTTACCATCGCAATTTTATGTTGAAAGAGAAATGACTTGTGGGAATGTAAAAAAAAATTATCATATATTGAAAAAAAAAAACATAACATAACAATTTATAAATAAAAATAGAAATAAATAAAAAAGGAAAGCTTTATTGTTGATCCTTGAATGTTCACACAATAAAAAAAAAAGTAAGGAAAAGTTGAGAAGAGGAATCAAACCTTAAATGCACAGGAAGCATTGTTCGATCAGCTGACCAAACTCACAAATCAGCCAGCTCATGATCAAATACCACCACAACCTTCTTCTTCTACAGATCCATAACATTGTCCAATACTTGAGCATTCTTCTTTCTTTCTATTGTATCAAATCTTGTAAAATTTTGTAAGTCTCCAAATTTTGTAAGGCATTGAAGGTGGGGGAGATGTTGGAGGGGCTAGAAAAGAGTCGATAAGAAAGAATATATTTTAAAGTCAATCGATCCTCTAGTCAAGTCAACTACCTGAGTTGGTAGGAAAAAGTCAGTTCTAACAGTTAAAATGTTGTAATGGACTTGATAATATTACTTGAAATAAAACGAATAGACAAGGATGTTTCTTCTTCCTCTTCAACGGTTGATAATAATCATTGACAAACCAATTTCACATCATATAATGAGAATTCCATTATGATGTTATTGCGTTAAGAGGCACTCTCCAACCCAGTATGATAGAGATGTAATGTAATGTAAGGTAATACCCTATAAACATTTTAACTCGGTCAAAATAAAATAAATAAATAAATAAAAATTATTATTTTTATTTTTATTAATTTTTATAAATTATTACCAAGAGCTTTTGAGCTCCAAGTTTATGGGAACTGATGGTATTGACCCATGCTATTCATGTGGAATGTAGCTTATTGAAGGGTGGAAATTAAACAAGCCTAGATCCATGTTAACTCTGAATCTACCAAGTGTTGTGCCCCACTTTGGTTGACTGACCCTGATATGACATTAGCCTTGATATAGCCTTAAGGCTCATACATTATTCGTTGAGGACGTTAGGTCAAGGATCTGAATATTCGACTTTTACTATTTGTGCATGTGATAATAATTATTTTCGTGTTTAATATTATGATGATAAGAATTGTGATGGATGTGTTTTATGACTATGTATAATCATGTGATGGATTCATTATGTTGTCTACGTACATTAGTTCTCGCTCAAGATTTATGAAAATTATGATGATTATGTCATGATCATGATTTAGCATAAAAAGTTATATTGGTGACTAATAATATGAATCAAGTATTACAAATTATTATTGAGTGCGATAGGAGACTACCCAGATGTACTGCTTGTGATGAGTTGGAAACCTTTGTTTTGGTTTGAATTGCATACTATAATCTCAAAATATTTTAAAAGTTAAATTTAATTTTTTTTGTGAATTCTAATGACATGTTAGTGGCTTCAGGAACAGGTTAGTTTCTTGGCCAAATGACTCCCACATGGGTGATGGGGAACTTCATGGGAGGGGTGGGACAACATCTCTGATTTCACCCTCTAGCACTCTTGTCGTGACTTAGGCTGGAAGATGTTAGGATACCTTCGCCTTGAAGATCACAATGTCATGGGGTCAACCCCGAATTGGGTCGTTCACAAATATTCTACTAGAGGCCCTGCATCAAGGTGGATTCATTAATACCCAACACCATTAGTATCACTATAGAGGGTGACATAGGAGAGGATAATGGTCTTCGTCATTAAACCTAGTTTTTTCCCTCATATTCATTGGATGCTTCAAGGGCAAGCGATATGGCACCCTTGAAACTTCAAGGGAAGTTCTTGAAGTGTGACCAACTTGGCACCCTTGACATCAAGAAGAAACTAATTGGGCGTATCACCCTTAGAACTTTGAAGAGAAGTTCTTGAAGGGCACAACCGACTTGACACACTTGGAATTAAGAAGAAACTGTTAATATATAATTAATATATGATAATCATACTATTTCACATAATGTGATAAGTGAGGTTTTCGAACCAAGTTATCTAAATTAATAATAAACATTGGGGTAAAGGGACAATAGGAAGAAATAAAGAATATTATACCAATTGATTAACTCTACCCTTCCATTGTTTGGATAATCTTAGGTAGATAATGTACATATAAAGTAACCCCAATGTATGTAAGTGTTTAATATGTAAAAAGGGGAAAGGGACATAGATTTAATTAAAAACATTAATCCTAGTATAGTTTAACCTCATTAAGAAAACAAGGTGGTGAATGAAAATAAAGAATAATAATTTAAATTAGAGAAATTTAGTTTCATGATAGAATCTCCATGTAGCAAGAGCCAACACAAGGATCTTCATCAAAGAGTCTATTTGAGATAAACTAGGGCTTGTTAAGGAGCCAAATCTGATACCTACTAGTTGGCTTCAATAATGAACACAAAATAGGGAGTATAAAAGGGGGATCAAGAGACAACTATGAGAATAAATAGGGAGTCATGTTAGAGTGAGGAAAAATATTATTTTTGAATAAAATTTAAGTAAATAAATTAGGAAAGCCTTGGTGAGAGGCTAACACATGGGTGGGCGAATAATCAAACTTTTATATTAATAAAAGAAACTGCTTATGCATGAAGTTCCAAGTGTCACCTATAAATCCTCCTATAAAAGAAGGGGCAAGATATGGGAGAATGATCACTTTTTTCCTTATTGTTGGATGGATTACACAATGTTATTTTGAGTGACTACGAAGCCTATAGTGAGTTTGGTAAGGTGGAGGTCATTAGAGAGGGGACTCTTGAGCCAAGAGTTCTCCCCTCCATTAGTTAGTATTATTCCTCTATCGTACAACCCCATTATAGTTCAGGGGTCCGTGGGGAAGAAGAGTACCCAAGGAGTAGGCTGGGAGGTCAACCGATGAGTCAACGATGCTCGGTTCGAATGCAACAATCTTCACACGTGTACGTGGACAACAATAAGGGAGTGTAAGAAGAAACAAATTCGAGATCGAATCTCCACTTTTGATGAATGGTACCTCGTGTTTTTATAACAATTCTACTATGTGTATTGTTGTATAAATAATTAACATTATGTTAAAGTAAATGAATGAGGATTGAATTATAATTTATGGACTATTGATGTATATGCCTTAATATATATGTGTTGCCAATTTTGATGGGTGTTTAAAGTACTATGTGATATTAGTAATGGGTGTTGCTAGCAAATGCTTATTTTAAATGAAAATGATTATTTGCTTATGATTTCATTTCGATACTTAACTGCATTACTTATGGGTTAAAAAAAACTGGCATCATAGGGTTAGTCCCTACACCTAGTATTAGTGCCTAGGTTCAACCTCTAGGACCTATGGACCCTTGAAGTAAAGCGCCAAGAAGGGTACAATCCTCAATCGAAGAAGAACGAATATGACTAGAACTAGTGAGGCCTCCTAAAATGTGTTTCATTATTGTTATACAGTAAAATGACCTCCTCATCAGCTCAAAGGAGAAAGACACATTGGTTGACGATAATACCTAAATTACAAGGCCATTTTCCAAGGTAATGCACCCTAGAAACAGACAAGGATAGTTATAACGCTTTCCATCTCTCAGCCAAAGGTGTTAGTCCCTAGTTTAATGCTTTATTTTGCCTAAAGGGCAACATTACTAGATATTTATGAGATTCTGGAGGTCAAAGCATGAGTTGATTGATTGACACTCCGCTTTTCACTCAAATGTCAGCTCAAAACGCAGGAAACATCTGCCTTCAGCCTAACTAAGGACATTGGTATTCATAAAGGAGTCTCATGGGAAGTGAAAGAGAAATAAAGTGAGGCAACATCCAAGCTTTTGCCTCAATGGAACTCATGAAAGAATTGGCAAGGATGAACCTCTCTCCATCTATATATTGGAGGCTCGGTCATTGTAATGGAGGTTGAATGGTTGTCAAAACTTTGCAAGAGATTTAGTATTGTTATGTTGCCATGAAGTTAAGATAGAGAGAGAGAGTGGAGTTGAAGGACTAGAGGAGGCTTGATCCAACCAAGATGGTTGTAATCATTCTTCTTCTATCTAATAATATAGATATGTTTCTGTGTTATCTACTTGATGGTGTCGATATTGTATTCCTTTACATGTTGATTTGATTACATGATTAATAATGCATGCTAGCTTATATTCTCATATATTGAAGTTTTGATTATCAAGGTTTATATATTGTAGGATTATGCTTTATCTTGTCTATGTGCAGGTTCTGATCTAGGAGATGGCGAAGAGGTTTTCCACTTTTCCACACTGAGTTTTCCAGCAGGGCTACACCAAGGACTAAGATAATCATTCTCCTTTTTCTTTATCAATCATGTATTAATATGAATATATGTGTGTTTCTTTGTGACATTTGCATCTAATCTTAAACATTCTACCTTGGGTCCCAGGAAGACCCGAGAGAGTATTTCATTCACAACCAATCGTGCATTAATCCCTATAGCAGAAATGGCGACTCCGCTGGGGACTAATACTTAGTTCCTGGTTTTGATCTTTCAAGTTCCTGGATTTCTCTTTCTTTCTAGGCCTTCCCATTTTTCTTGGTTCCCATTTTGACCAGTCATGATGCTTCAAAACCTCCTATGTTGTGCATAGCCTTTGATCAGACCCTTAATGACCCTTTTAATAGCCTCTACCTCTATAACGCACCCTATTTATGCAGTCCAGTGAGTTATAATGCTCCCCAGGCTTTTGGACAAAGTGTTAGTCCTGCTATTAACGCTTTTTAACCTCTTCTAAGAAATGTTAGTCAACCATTATCTTGATATCCATCATGTTCTTTGGATTCCGGGGTTGGGAGGTTGCTTGTAGTCTATTCTAGGGATCTTTAACTGTGCATTGTGTTTGGTTGCCTACTTCTATGATCATTTTTCTTTTTATGAAAATAGCTTAAGTGCATTTGTTTTTCAGGAAAAGAAAATGAAATTTTTTGTTTAAATTTATGTTTTAGTTGGTTTGATTCTGCATATATATTGGGTTAGTTGTTAGAGAGCATTGAATGTATGCATGTTGTGCATGTGTTTACTACATTGGATGCATGGTACTGAATTGATGTATATATAACTCTCTCCTTTTAGAAATACTTCTTCATCGAATTGAAATTGAAAAGCATATTTTATGCATGGTTTGAGTCAGAGTCTCATAAAACTCCATATGTCAACACCCCTTCTGAAGACATTAATAAAGTACCTTTAAAATCAATCTCGTAATAAAAACAATTAGCAACTCTTTTTGAGCATACACACAGATTAGTTTAGGCTAGGATATTGAGCTAGGTCATGGTGAATAAACTGCCCACAATCACAAAACTGAGACCAGAGTCATTAAGAGAGTAAAATCATGTTGCACTCATATCATCCGGGACCGCTCCCCTCAGAAAGGAGTTAAATGTGAGACAACATTGGAATGTGAGAGAAGGTATCTCACCTTCGATTGCATCTCCATTGGGTATTTTGTGTATTGGGGATCCCCTCGGGGATATTGGAGCTGAGTCGAGGACTCAGGTATCCTGCCCACACAACATATTGTCTACGACCATGTCCCCCCCAGTGGTGTCTGTGATTTTAGGTAACCTTAGTGGCCAGAATTTTTTAGGGACGAACATAAGGTGAATGGGGCAGGCTTCCCTAATACCTAAATAGATGAACCTACTCCATCTTCGGTTTTTGGGAGGGTTATCGTCTTCACGAGAGTACTTGGACCCTTAATTTAAGGTTCGGAGGAAGCTCAGGAGTAATCATAATTGCACATTTGGCCAACTCTCTCTTTTAGCCATTGTGATATTGGGTTTCATCTCCAGCAAATGGTGGTTATCAAATAGATTCATATTTGCTTACTGCTTGTTGATTGAATTTTAGAGTATTTTTTTATTTTTAAGTGTTGGTTTGTTATCACTGAGACTATAATAAATATCACTTTAGATTTTCTTATAAAATATATCGGCCACCGTGGCTACATACGGCCCACATCATCAATCTAGGTGACAGCAAGGTCTTCCTCCACTGACCCTGGAGGATCAGTCGAGCCTTGGTAATATGGATTCTCCATTTCAGGAAATCAGTCTCAAATGTCTAACGCTGAATCACATAACACTTCCCAAGGAACCATACTTCCTGAGGACTTCTTTAACGAAGGAGTTGTACCTCCTTACAATCCTCCCCTCACTAATCCTCTTGGACCAGTGTTGATTTAGGTAGCACATGTACCTGTCATGTCTTCATCAGTACCCACATCCAACATTCCCCTGACGACTAATGGGTTGTGGTATTTTATGGACAACTTTGGTCCACCATCACTTCCCCCGCCTATAGTCAGTAATACATAGCTGATTGGTTACCTTGCTATCTAGACTATGCCTAGTCAGAGCAACCTAGTTAAACTTGTTGTTATATACCTAGGGTGGATAATATGGGGTACAAAGGGAGGTACCCAAGGTAATAATGTAATAATGGGATGGGCCATAGTAATAAATAACATGGTTAACCCATATCATGTAAGGGACCACAAGTAGTTAGTAATAATGTAATGGGCCCATGGTATTAGTTCGATGGTATGAGGGAACCATGGTAATCACCCACGGTATTGTATGTATGAGGCCTATATAGAGGCTAGAGACTCCACATGGAGAGGTGTCAAGGAATATTGTATGAACAGGCATATGGCTTGTGGAGTGTACTCCTTCCTTAAGGAGTGAATGTCTGGGGTTGCCCTACCTTAAGGGTTTTGGTCAATAAAGAATAATTTCTATCTATTTCTATCTATTATTTCTTGGGTTTATTTCTATTATCATATATTTTTTATTCAAAGCCATAACAAGTGGTATCAGAGCACATTTTTGAGCAAAAAAGTGGAGAATTTTTTTTATTTTTTTTTTTAGGATTTCGAGGGCGGCGAGTTTGCAGATAAGATTTGTACGTGTTGGTGCAAGATATGAAAAATCTAATTGTATATCTGGATTCTATGTGAAAAAATACCCGATTCAAAAAAAAATCGGTCGAATCGGAGTTCGGATGAAGGAGATATCGCTGATTTAAAAATCAGTGGGGGTTGCAGACAATTTTTCGGGGCAGCGAGTTTGCAGCGCAGATCTAGACGTCCTGGTGCAAGATCTGCAAAATCTAATTGCAAATCTGGATTCTTGGTGAAAAAATACCCAATTTCAAAAAAAAAAAATCAGTCGAATTGGAGTCCGGATGAGGGAGATATCGTTGATTTAAAATCAGCTCTTTTTTGCAGAAATTTTGATGACGGCAGGAGAGTTGTAGCGCAGATCTGAAATTCCAGTGCCTGGATCAAGATTTCTATCACATGGGCAGATGCAGAATATTTGTTCCATTTCCAAAAACAGATCATAATATGGATTCTGAAAAATATTGACTAAACTGTGACATTTTAAATTCTCGCCAAGTTTTTTTGTGATGGCAGCCTAGATCAGAGTTTGAGGGACTTGTATAAATTTGATGGCTCTCATCTAGCCAAATAGCTAGCACAAATGGAGAAATATTTCAAATATAATTACGTCTATGATGATGAGACTCAGGTGAGTGTGGGAAAAATGTACTTGGACAATGAAAGATGGCAATGGTGGCAAGGGCATCAACGTTGCTATGGAAGGCCTTTAACTTGGGACACATTCAAAAAAACTCTTATGGACCACTTTGACCGTAAATCTAATCTTGTGGATAAACTCACACAGACAGACACACAGCCTAGCAAAGATTTTACTTTTACAGGAAAGAAGGAAACCAAGAAACCTAAAGGGTTATTTTCTGCTGGTATCTCCTTATTGCAGGTTCATGGATTGATTCAGAAAGAGATGATCAGATCTCTGACGGTACTCACAACATTTGTTTAGATCTGGTCTAGGTTAACCCAATGGATGGTAGTTCCAAGGTTTCTCCTACTACTGCTAAGGTGGAGTAGTGGTAGCTAGCTACGAAGTGGTAGGTTGTGAGGTAGAGGTAGATGTAAGAGTACTAGTATTAGGTGATGGTGTAGGAGGTGGAGCTGCTTGAATAGAACATTGTAAGATCCTTAGTTCTTATTGTTGTTGTGGCTGTGTCGGAGGTATAGTTGGTGGAGTAGTCTGAATGATAGCAATTGTTTCTATAAATCCTAGTTGCAAGCATAATTTTATCAATGTTAATTTGGCAAAAAAATTGCAAGTTCCAGTCAAACACATTGAAAACACACAGGTGGATGATGAGGATGTTCAATTGTATAAGGATTTGAAGATTTCTATGGATAAGTATGTGTTGCATGGTGATTTTTATACTTCAGAGATGGATAATATGGATGTTGTTTTGGGATATTCTTGGATGGAATCTGTGGGTACTATCAATATTAATGTGCAGAAGAAATTCTTGAAGCTCTGGTATAAAAAGAAGAAAATTACATTACAGGATATTTCCATCAATAAACAGGTAGAGTCCAAGGAGGCTGAAGCAGAAGATGTTCTAGGGACTAACATATCAGATGATGAGCCAGTGATGATCGACAATCAAACACAAACAGAGGTTGAAGCAGAAAAGGTTACAGGTGCTGATACATCAGATGAGGGCTCAGTGGTTGAAGTAATATTGGAAGATAAGACACCACAGCAGGCACCACAACATAACAGTCAGGCTCCAGTAAGGGGTGAATTAAAGAAAAAGACATCGTGGGTTAAAACTTCAACATATCATCACCCACATCACCCCGCAAGACAACCATCAAGATGGCAACCAATTAGCCACAAGGACAACAACCCCCGCAGGACAGATAGAGAGGAGTGAAGATCCACCTACTACACATCAACACAGAAGAGCTACCACGGTCAACTTCCATCTCAAGCGAGCGAGGCACCAGCGAGATCGAGGGTTCACCTTTCTCTTGGATGGCTAGATGCACGTGCATGGTACCAGTGGACTACTCTTTTGAGTAGATCTTATTATTTGTGTTCTTCCCATGTTTCGGGGACGAAACATGCTAAGGGGGGTGGAATGTTATATACCTAGGGGGGATAATATGGGGTACAAAGGGAGGTACCCAAGGTAATAATGTAATAATGGGATGGGCCATAGTAATAAATAAGGTGGTTAACCCATATCATGTAAGGGACCACAAGTAGTTAGTAATAATGTAATGGGCCCATGGTATTAGTTCGATGGTATGAAGGAACCATGGTAATGACCCATGGTATTATATGTATGAGGCTTATATAGAGGCTAGAGACTCCACATGGAGAGGTGTCAAGGAATATTGTATGAATAGGCATATGGCTTGTGGAGTGTTCTCCTTCCTTAAGGAGTGAATGTATGGTGTTTCCCTACCTTAAGGGTTTGATATCAATAAAGAATCATTTCATATTATTTATGGGTTTATTTGCATTGTTTTATATTTTCATATCAGATCTATAACAAGTGGTATCAGAGCTATAACAAGTGGTATTAGATCTATAACACTTGCTATGAGTGGAACCCAGTACATCCTGATTTCTGCCCCTTTTGTGTCTTCTCCTGGACCTTCGGCTATCGCTCCTAGTAGTGTTGTTAACACTGATACCTTCAGTAACCCTTTTGGTTGGAACCCTTTGCTAATTTCAAACCCCCAAGCTCATATGCTTTGGAGAAATGTTCCCAACATGCATATACCGGTATGGGGCATTACTGTCCCCCCTCCTCCTATAGGACAACCTAGATCATCATTAACTGACTTAACTCCTCCAAGTGGACACTATTATAGTGTCATTCATGTTCCTACAACAAACTATATGGCTAGCAGAATCCCTCAACCTGGTCCTACTCCGTCTATTTAGGCACCCCCTCCTCAACCTCAATTGAGTCAAGGGGGAACTTTTTATCCTGGGGGAAACCAGTCTTTTGCCCCCCAGCCTAATATCCCTTATGGGTTGCCACTGTATATAATTTTTCCACCAAAATAGGGAGGTTATTATCCAATGAATCATATGTATCATGTTGGAAACAACATGATGGGAGGACCCCAGGGTCCTTCAAGTCATTCTTCATCACCCTGGTCAAACTTGGGGGCACCTAACTCTTTGCCTTTTCTGGAAACACTTGATATCCCTGATCTATATAAACTGACTAATGACCCCATCTATCATAACTTGCATTGGCCCCCAATCCCGCACAAGATACCTACTGACATCCTGAAGTTTGAAGGGAAACAAGGGGATGATACAGGTACACATGTCACCACCTACCATCTATGGTGTGTATCGAACTCCATGGTGGATGATAGTATCTAGCTCAGACTCTTCCCCCACACCCTTACTGGAAATGTTGGCAAGTGGTACATTGAGTTACCACGCACATGAGTCAATACCTTTGGTGCCCTGGAAATGGAATTTTTAAAGAAATTTCAGCTTCCTATCTGCTATGAAACCATAACAGAACTCCTTACTACCTTATGCCAAGACACCTCCACCCACATCTCTGATCACATCCATGAATGGAGATGTAGGTGGAGGCTTGTCAAAGCTCCCATTCTGGATTACTTGTTAGCAGATTGGTTCTGCAAATCACTTCTTCCTCAAATTGCCAAGGATGTTGCCTTAGGTGGTGCAATCACAGAAGACCAATCCATTTGTTGTGCCCAAAATTGAGATTTGATTTACCCTCAGTTTTGCGTGCTATGATATAATTCCCCATGCCCCTCAAACTTCCAATGCTCCCACTACTCAGCAACCTGGTGTGCACACTGACGGTCTCATCGGCGCTACCTCTGAGACTGTTGAAATAACTTAGCAGGCTCGTTGCCCAATTGTCTGTCGATATTGCTCCTTCTACACAATCAGATGCTCTTCCAACCACTGTGATAAACTTTGTGCCATCTACAAAAAAACCCAATGGCAAGAACAAGAAGAAAAAGAAAAATACCTCTCCTTTCCAAGAGTGGCCCACTACACAAAACAATCCCAAATAGAAAGCTACTGCTAAATATGAAAGTGGAAAGGAAAAAATTGTGCAGAGGACCACATGACACACAAATGTCCTCGTATTCAATAATGCAAAAATCTCTTTGCTCAAAAGTACACTGGATGGACCCCAACGGTCCTAAACAACCCTTTCCCTCTCAGCAGCAACAACATATTGTTTCGAGCCCACCGCAACCCCCGCAAGGGGGAAATGGCAGTTCAAACCATCCTTCCTTTGGTGAACGATCGTCAACCACTTACACCTTTGAAACAGTTGATCTTCAAACGCAATCCAAAATTTATGGAACTCTCGTTGCTAACACTCTAAACGCTTCCTCAAGTTAAAATCCACCATCGCCTAATGATCTTCATATTGAAAGGCCCATTGCTCATCTTTTGATCATCCCCCCTAAAGGGGCACTTCGTCGCATGGAACACAATACCTTTGCACATACTTCCTAGAACTACATTATTGTAGAATATTTGGCGCAAGCATCATCAACCATGTCTGCACTCAAAGTATTGAAAACATGTCCAGCACAATGGAAAGCTTTGCTTTTGGCCATTGGTGGAGTTCATCCTCAGGATTCCATGCTAGCAATTTTCGACATGGAGAAAAGTAAGCCTCGCCTTTCCCACCAACTTGCATTTCAATTGCAGGTTATTTTGAAAGGCAGAGCTATCCATAGAACTATCATCGACGAAGGCGCTTCGACCGGCATCATGTCTAATTCATGTTGGATCGCGCTAGGTTCTCCAACCTTCGCACAGCTGTCGAATTCCCTTAAAGAATTCGATGGCCACACGTTCATTCCAAAAGGAGACATTGCCATCTACCCCGTCACTCTGAGTGGTAAAATGGTAACGGTGGACATTGAAGTAGTAGATCGTCATCTCGACTATAATTTGCTTTTGGGCCGTAGTTGGACTTATGTGATGACTACCATTGTTTCTTCGGTCTTCTGACTCATCCTCTTTCCATTGGATGGGAAAATAGTCACAGTGGACCAATTGTCCTTTTGTACCCCAGATTACTCCCCGTTGCTTAGTGGCACTATGCCCTTAGTGGGTGGCATACTTGAATCTTATGTCAGTACCAGTCTTTTGAAGGGTTCCTCCCTGTTAGGTTTATTTCCTCTTCTGTCACCCGAGGTTCCACAGATGGTTTGTATGGTCTCCACCATTCCTCATGACCCAACTGATCCTTGGATCCTCCTGGCCCCTTTAGACATTGACTCTTATGGAGAAAAAATGTCGCTTTCACCAGCCGAATTGGCTTATCAAGCCATTCAATCTGCATCTGATTCTTCCACTGATTTGGTTACGACTAATGGTACCGCCCCCTCTCCCATCACGGCTCCTAAAAATATCCTTGATGAAGTCCTAACTATGGAAGAAGCTATTCGAGAGATCATGTCTTTAGAAGAGTGACCTTGGGAAACCTCTCACCATCGTGCTTCGATATCTTATTCGGACGTGACATCTGTAAAAATCCTACCTTTTGAACCACCTGAGATTGTTCCCTCAATTTATACAACTGTCCAAACTATGGATTTGGAAGGGAACTTGGGAAATCTTTCAAAGACTATGCTCATTGATATCTCAGTCAAAACAGGTATCGTGGAAAACATTCAAATTGGAGCTGACTGCAATCCTGAGGAAATTGTGAGCTTCACCTGCCTTTTTAGAGAATTCTGTGATGTATTCACCCGGTCTTATGAGGAAATGCTCCTCATAGATCCTTTTATTTTTGAGCATGAGATCAAGGTCTATGAAAATGTCAAGCTTGTCTGACAAAGGCTTTGACCATTCCACCCCCTGCAAAATTGTAGCTATCAAGATTGCGGTGGAAAAAATGTAATGTGCTGGTTTTATCTACCCCATTCCTTTGACGGAATGGGTTTCCGATCTAGTTTCTTTAGACAAAAAACAAGGTACCATCTGCGTTTGTGTCAACTACAACGATTTGAACGCAACATGTCCAAAAGACAATTATCTGACTCCGTTCATTGTGTTGAAATATGGCAACAAGAATATTCCAATTTAATTTGTCCTTGAATTAAATTGTGAATTAAAATCGAATTTAGTCTTAATAGCTACTTGGAAATAATTAATTGAGTTATTTTGACTTAATTGGTTGGAGAAATTCAAGTTAGAATTCTTTCTAAAGTCATGCAAGAGTTATCCCTTAAATTAAGGAGATAATATTAAGTTATATTTGAGTTGTAATTAGTTAACTCAGTTTACTGAGTTAAGTTCAGTTAAATTAGTTCCAAACTATTTGAGGAACTAATAGAGAATTAACAGTCAGTTGATGCATGCATGCACTCAACTAGTGTACTCCAGTTAACTGAAGATTCCCTCATCAAAAACTCATGCATGTCTATTCTGAGAAAGACCCAGTTGAGATTAAAGACATGGACAGCATACTATCAGTTTCATGTGTTTTCTTATAAATAAAAATAATGCATGCAGTCAAGGCATCATTCTTTGAGGATTGCGTAGTTCTGACAGTGTGTGAGAGAGTGTTACACTTGGTAATAGGAGAATCATCCACAAGGAACAACGCAAGGAAATAGGAGCTTGGAGGGCAGAGAGGAAGCCTTGAGAGAAGCCTAGATTGCCTGTGAGCATATGTGAGGATTGTACTAAGAGCTGGCTAGCTGTGAGAGCTAAGGCTTTGTATGATTCCTATGTATTTCCACCTTGTATGATAATACAGATAATGGGGTTTTTAGCTGAGGCTTTCCCAAAATTATTTTCATGTGTATTGTGCATTGATTCTTCTTCTTCTGGTTATATTGTTCAGCTCGATCTTTAAGCTTCCGCAAATTGATAGTAAAAGTAGGTTATAGTATTCTGCTTTGATTTATATTGCATTATCGGGTTAACCTACACCATATTTTCTAAACATTGACCAAATAATCGACGATTGAACCGGTTCTGAGTCCTTCTCCTTCATGGATGGCTTCTCAGGCTATAACCAGATTGCTATAAAACCTGCAGACCAGCACAAAACCGCCTTCATTTGTCCTTGGGGCATATTTTTGTATTGGAATCTCCCATTCAATCTAAAGAATGTGGGTGCAACCTTTCAGAGGGCCATGGACTATGCATTTCACGATATCAGACATATTTTTTCAAGATTACTTGGATGATCTTCCGACTCATTCCAAGAAACGAGCCCAACACCCAACTCATCTTCGAGAAATATTTCCTAGATGTAGGTTTTATAACATCTGCCTAAATCTTCATAAGTGTGTATTATTTGTCCAGTCTGGATACCTGCGTTTTTTCATCGTCTCCAAACAAGGAATAAGGATTGATCCCGATAAGGTAAAGATGATTACTCAATTGCTCGCGCTAAAATCCATCTTACAAATCTAAAGTTTCCAAGGGAAGGCAAACTTCTTACGCCATTTCATCATGAATTACGCTGAACTAATGAAAGGATTTATGTGCCTGCTAAAGAAAGGAGTATCATACTTCTGGGACGATCAAGCCCAACAATCATTTGATGCCTTGAAAGAGGAACTCATATGTGTCCCACTACTTAGTCCTCCTGACTATTCGCGTGACTTTCTCTTATACCTGGTAGCCTCGCCATCCTCCATTGGTATGGTGTTGGTCCAAACTCACAATGATCACAGTGATCATGTGATCTATTATCTCTCGAAAGGCCTGGTTGGGCCCGAACTTTGATATTCACATGTGGAGAAACTATCCTTGGCAGTTGTCTTTTTTATCAATCGCTTCCGACACTACATCTTGCTGCGACAGACTACTATCATTGCCTTAGATAATCCCATGAGACACATTCTATCTCATCAAGTCATTGGAGGAAAATATTCCAAATGGATTGTGATCCTCCAACAATTTGATCTGGTTTTCGCCACTACCAAGGCTAAAAAATCCCTAGTCTTCGTTGAATTATTGTCAGACCTTCCCATAGTCGACCCAGACAAGGTATCCCATGATCCTATACTAGATGAATCTGTCTATCTGGTCGACTCAACTAATCCTTGGTATGGAGACATTCTTGTCTACCTCCAAACACAATGGTTCTGCCCATATCTCTCGTCAGACGACCATCATCGCATCCACCACCAAGCCAAGCACTACTTAGTGTTGAACAATACTCTATATTGTCACAACATTGACTTAGTTCTTCAACATTGTCTCACTCATGTCAAGGTGGAACACGTTCTAAATTATTGTCATGTTGGGGCATGTGGCGATCATATTTCTTGCATGGATACTGCCCAAAAAAAATTGTGTGAAAGATACTACTACCCAACCTTGGTTAAATATTGTATTACTACAGTCTAGCAGTTTCATCCTTGTCAAATCTTTACCAAGAAAATGAACGCACCCCTGCCCCTCTTCACCTGGTTATCTCCGTCAACCCCTTTGCTAAATGGGGCATCGGCTTGTCTCCTGTAATCCCACTTCCTCTTATGGACACAACTTCATTGTTGTTGTTGTGGACTACTTCAAAAAATGGGCAGAAGCCATTCCCCTTTTTTGAGTTGATGGAGAAACCCTTTCTTTATTCTTATTCAATCAGGGAATATGTCATTTCAGCGTGACCCGTGTGATCATTATAGAACATGGTTCCAACTTTCAGAACCATATGATGTATGACTTAACATTGTTGCTCGGTTTTAGGCAAGAGCATTCTTCCTCCTACTACCCATAGGCCAATGGCCAAGTGGAAGCTGTCAATGACGTCCTAAAAACCATGATATGTCGGTTAGTAGGCAATCATAAAACCCGTTGGCATCACATGTTATATCCTGCTCTTTGGGCATATCGAACGTCAGTCAAAAATGCTACAAGCTTTACACCATTTCAACATGCCTACGACCTGGAAGCAATTCTTCCTATCGAGTGCCAGATTCCCTCCCTAAAATTATTTGTTGAACTCCTGCCTGACACTACTACTGAAGAAGAGCACTTACTATCACTCAATCAACTACATGAGACTCATTTAGATGCCACACTGCATCTCAAAGCCCATAAGTGTCAATTCAAATCCCAATATGAAAAAAATGTCAAGCCTCGATCTTACCAAGAGGGTGACCTTGTTTTACTTTATGATCAAAAGCATGATCTCTTGGGGGCAGGAACCCTTCAACCATTATGGGTCGATCCATATGTCGTTACTAAGGTCTTTTCAAAAGGCGCCTATGAACTTCAGGACTATGATGGAATTCCACTTGTCGTGCCCCGCAACAGGCTCTACTTGAAAAGGGAATTTTTCCCAGTATTCAACTGGGCATCTGCTTTGTAATTTTATGTATATAAGTTTTTCTTCTTTTGGTGTGTCTGGATTTTTTTGGCTTTTAATGGGTATTTGTCTCATACACATCTCTCGTTGCACAGATGTCTTTGTCACCCTTACCATACGTCGGATATGCAGATGGTGTCAGTCGTCACACATGGCACATTGCATTAGCTGCTTGGGTCCTTTACACACCTGAGTTGGAACTACTTAGTTCCGGGGGAGTTTTTCTTGGTTCTGCCACCAACAATATTGTCGATTACATGTCTATGATCAAACTCCTTACTAAAGCCTCATCTCGAGACATCTACAATATAGTGGTCAGATTAGACTCTTAGCTAGTCATTATACATTTGACTAATCACTATCACATTTGCAATCCAATATTGTTACGTTACTTTTTAAGGGTGCAACTTTTGGAACGTAAATTTGAGTATATTACTTATGAATAAATTCCAAGAGAATCTAATGCATTAGTTGATCCGTTGGCAAATTATTTATTGGATTGGCATATGTCCCATTATTTATAGTTACATGTATGAATGTAAAATTTTCATCATTAAAAATTTACAAAAATGAAAGCAAACACATACACCATTAATTGCTAATATATATATATATATATATATATATATATATATATATATATATATATATATATATATATATATATATATATATATATATCGAGTCCAGTGTTTTTACATCAAAATTTCCCAAAAATTAGGTGTTTTAAGTACAAAATGGCTCTTCTAAGCCTCACTATGACACCCGCTGGCCATATGCTACTCCTATTGAGCCTGTTTCTCATGGTAACAAATGAATGATATAGCTAACCTCCTAACACTACAACAAAACAAGAAATTTGTGCCATATTTAGCACCAGATTTTAGTACATATTTTTCTCAATTGGGATGAGTAGCCTGGCACTAAATCTGGCTCTATTGTACAATTTTTAAAGCGTCCTTTTTTTGCGCCAAATTTTTCATCTTTTTTTACGCCAAATTTTGCATCATATTTTGCACCAAGATTTTCATTTGGTTTTACAACATGTTTTGCTTCTAGTTTTGTGCCATTTTTTGCATCATTTTTTGCTTCATGGTTTGTGCCATTATTTTCTTCTAGTTTTGTGTCGTAATTTGCATCGAGTTTTACACCATATTTTGCATCTGATTTAGTGCCTTTTTTTCATCCAGTTTTTGCATCTGGTCTTACGCCATTTTTTGCTTATAATTTTGTACTTATTTTTACATCTATTTTTGCGCTAGTTTTTATGCATTTTTTTCCACCATTTTTTGCATCCACTTTTGCATTTTTTACACCATATTTTGCATCCACTTTTGCATTTTATTTGTCTCCCTTTTTTGCATCCTATTTTGCACCATATTTTGCATCTAATTTTGCATTATTTGTTGCATACAATTTAGCATCATTTTTAACACCATTTCTTGCATCCCATTTTGCATCATTTTAAGCATCTTAATTTGCATCCTATGTTGAACCATGTGTTGCATCCACCTTTACATCCAATTTTATGTCTAATGTTATATTCAATTTTGAGCCATTTTTTTCGTCTACTTTTGCACTTGTTTTTGCACCAAGTTTTGAATCGTTTGTTGCACCTGATTTTTCATCCAAATTTGAGCCATTTTTATGCCCATTTCTGCACCATTTTTTCTAATTTTGTGTCCAATTTTGCACCATTTTTTATGTCCAATTTTTCATCCTTTTTGTTGTCTAATTTTGCATCATTTTTGGCATCTAAATTTACATCTTTTTTCTGCCACATTTTGTGTCCACATTTGCATCTCATTTTTCACCTAGATTTTAGTTTGAATTTTCATCTAGTTATGCATCACTTTTGGCATCCTTGGTTTCTCCCTTTTTTGGTCCCATTTTGCATCTTGTTTTGTGTCTTTTCTTACATCATTTTTGCACCCAATTTTTCATCCTAATTTTACACCATTCTTTGCATCCTCATTTTGGTGTCCATTATTTGCATCATTGTTTGCCCCCAATCTGGTATCCTTTTGCATGCCCTATTTTGTTCCCTTATTTGTGTCTAGTGTTGCACCATTTTTTAATTCTACTTTAAAACCCTTTTGTGTCTAGTGTTGCACCATTTTTTAATTCTACTTTAAAACCCTTTTGTGTCATTGTTTGCATCTATTTTTTTATGGCTAGTTTAACATCCAATTCTACTCCCAATTTTTCATCCATGGTTACATCCATGTTTGGCTTCTTGTTTAGAGTTTTAATTTTATTTCCATTTATGACCCCATTTATGGGTTCATTTTACTAATTTCAATTAGATAGTGAAATATAGTACAGTTTCTAAATATCATTTTGTTGTAGGATTTAATGCACGGTTATGTGAACATAAAACCCTCTCATTTTAGCCCCAAGGTTTAGCTCAGTTGGTTAAAATCAGTGCCTCGCCAATCGGGAGGTCACAGGGTCCATTCTGCTCGAAGCCCTTGGGGTTAGGCCTTGCTAGTGGGCCGCAAGGCTAGATTCCCTTCGGGGTCGATCAGCCCAAATTTTTCTGTGGACGTAGCGACCACCCGTTAACCAAGGTGTCTGTGAACCACAGCCAAAAAAAAAAAACCCTCTCATTTTATCCCGGAAACCTAGGACGGACCAATTAAGAGAAAGGTTGTTCTAAGGCTTAGGATTCTTAGTAGATCAAGATGTAGAGTATAGATTAAGAAAAAGAGAAGGAATTCCTGTGAGTCCTCGCATGTAGGTCTTGTTGGAGTTTTTAATGTAGCTGGGAAGCGCTCCTAGCTAGCTCCAAAGCTTGGTCCTACACATAAGATAGTGAACAAAGCAACCTTCAGAGCATAATATATTGATAATTGGAACTATCAGAAACATATAAATATTACTGGGAAAAAAAATTCCCATGCATTCATTAGTTAAATAGAATAAGTAAATAATGAATAGCAGCATATGGAAGGAATAACAACTGATCTATATTAATAAAGGAGTTGGAGGAAATTTACAACCATCAGATGCAGTTTCCCAACTCGTAGCTCCAAAAATCTCCCTCTCAAGATAGATCTTAGCAGCGTGACAATACAAGAACTCCCATCATTTTCTCAATGGCCAAGCCTCCAATATCTAGTAAAGTGAAGGCTATGAAGATTTCCCAAATTCCTCGTTAGTTCAATTTGGGTAAAATATTTTGGGTGAATAATGATTCCTCATATAAAAATGGCCTTTTCCACTTTTTAGATGCTTTTGTGCTTAGGAAAAAGCTTCCCCGTGCTTTATGGCTCTTTCCCGCTTTTGTATGCTTTTCTTTTTCAGTAAAAAGCTAACAATGAGGATAAAGAGATCACATTCCTCCATATGAGTTTTTGAAAGTGAACAAGAGTGTCAAATTCTAGTTAACTCGAGCTTTTTCCCTCGTGACTGAGTGAGAATTTTGGTAACAAAAGTTATATGAAGGGGACAACTTGTTATAGACTAGTATAATGTGGTCCTCATGGTGCATAACTTGTGTTATAGTCTTATATAGTCTAGGAGAAAGGGGTATTTCAACCAACAACCTAGTATTCTCCTCCAAGATGATAGGGAAGTATTTTCATGTCGAACACATTTAAGAGGATATCACAATTCAAATTGATAACTTAATATTTGTTAACAAATTTAAGGGTAATTGACAACATTGAGAAAAAAGATAGCAATATCCTCATATATAACAATTCTCTATCAAAAAATCATTGACAATTTTCAATATACATATATGACTACTAAATCAACACTTAGCGTAGATATCATTATCCAAGTTAAATTCACAACATTACATCCAAAAATAGTAATATCATCACACATAATTATTCTCCATAAAAAAGCATTGACAATTTTCAACACATATATAAAGTAACAAGATAATGCTAATAATATCCTCATCATCTTTAATCAAATCAACTAAGATTCAAATGTGTGATTATCAAATCAAAATCTTTCGTGAACACCATTATTCTAAGGTAAATTCACAACATCCATCAAAAGATAGTAATATCATCATACATAATAATTCTCCATCAAACTAATGTTGATAATTTTGAATATATACATAAATTAACAAGATAAAAATGATAATATCATCATCATATTTAACCAAATCAACTAAAATTTAATGTATGATTACCAAATCAAAAAGTTTCATAGATATCATTATTCTAAGGTAAATTCAAAACATCCACATTAAAAAAATAGGAATCTCATCATACACAATAATTCTTCATCAAAAAAATGTAAACAATTTTCAACATATTCATAAGGTAACAAGATAGCATCGATAGTATCATCATAATTATTCAAATCAACTAGAATTCAAATGTATGATTTCCATATTAAGACATCCCAACTAAATATCAAAAATAATGCATGGCTAGCTAGCATCACAAAAATCATAGTCAAGATCATCCTCATGATCATTTCCATGATCATCATCTTGACCATCCTGATAATATCATCCACATAATCAATGTCAACGCCATCACCATCATCATCATTGTCTCTGATATATGATCTAATCTAATCATAGTTTGTATCATCATCTTCGTGCTCATTACCCGTAGCGTTTTGGAAAAAAAAAATCAATATTACATGTTAGTACTAATTCTATAGCACAATGCATATTTTTATTACAATGCTAACCATAAAATTAGGTATGACATAATAACATTTAATAGTACTAAAAAATAAAATGAAAATATGGTTTAAGATATATTGGAGATCTAACTAAGATTACACTTGTAATTCACATTAAGTAGTAGAAGCATTTTTTATGCATATGAAGTAGGTACCCATTTGTTATTCATATTATATTGTGATTGTTTCTTATGATATCCATGCACGATTGGTAAATTAAGAGTTACTAGAAGCTTTATTTCAAATTACAATTGTAATTCAAATTAGAAATAGAAGAAATTTTAACAAAAAAAGAATGTCACATGAAAAAGTAAATTGTTTTTAATGAAAAATGAGTTGCATACAATATGAATGTCACATGAAATATTGAGTTGTTTTTAATGCATGTACTTTTCTCTATGATAAAATGGTTCCTAATGTTCATTCAAGAATAAATGCTCACAAATAATTACTTCATTTTATCCATTATCACACTTAATCCATTATACCTAGTGACAATAATAATTCCATTCAAATTGCTTTGATCTCCACGACCGCAACCCCCTCCCTTGCCTCGTCCACCATCAGAGACAATGAACTTGGACTTATGACCACGATAGCAACCCCTCCCTTACCTCGTGTCCACCATCAGAGGCATTGAACTTGGAATTAAGAGTACTCAGGTTTTCTTTTCTCTAATTAATCTCCAAGGAATCAAAACTTGATCAATATATCAAGGACTCCATCAAGGAATAGATATATCATAGGCAAAGCTCAATAGGCTTTGACAAAAGAGTGTGAAATAACACTTATCTATGTTTTATGAAATAACTCAAGTGAGTGGAATGAATGGTGGGAAACATTTATTAGGGAAAGGAAGATTTGTGGTCCATCCTTATTTCTATTATTATTTTTTCCTCTTAGAATGGAGGGAAGCGTTTAAAAAATTTCTAAAAATTATTTTAAATTAAAATGCTAACCTAGTTTAATCACACCGGGATACAGTATCTCTTCAGATAGTGGACGGCTACGCCTTCTCTTCCATATTGTGGTTGAATGTGCGTCGATCCAGTCGCTGCTTGTAGCGTGGCAGAGCCTTCCTTGCACTTCACTGGACGCAGGGCGAATGAATGGATGCAGCGTGAAGGGATCTAGCGGTTTGAGCTGCGGTTCCTCTTCAGATATACGGTTTGAGTTGCGTATCTCTTCAGATCTGCGGTTTGAGCTGCGGTTCGTATCTCTTCAGTATCTGCGGTTGAGTGGGACGTTCGTATCTCTTCAGATCTGCGGCTTGAGCTGCGTATCTCTTCAGATCTGCAGTTTGAGTTGCGGTTCGTATCTCTTCAGTATCTGCAGTTGAGTGGGACGTTCGTATCTCTTCAGATCTGCGGTTTGGCTTTCGATATAGATCTGCAAATTCTTGCTCGGCTTTCGGTATAGTTATGATGAAAAAAATCCTAAATTAAATTAATACCTTCTCCCACGATTGGGAAGAGATCTTTCTTTAGCTTTCGGTATAGATCTGTGGTATTGAATTGAATCTGGGGTATAGATCTGGTGCAGATCTGCGTAAAATATGGCTCCGAGCTTCGCAAAAATAACTGGTGGCTCATCCGCCTATGGAGGGAAATCTCCTGCCCATATCGTGAGTGAAGCCCCAGCTCCCACTATCCAAGTGGTCCAGGACTCACTCGATGAAGCTTTGAAGTTCTCCGAAAGTGCCCTAATTTGCCAGTTCAATGGTTTTTGGCCGCGGCTGATAGCACTCCACAATTGGATCTCGGAGGTATGGAAGCCTATCATTTCTGATGAAATTAATATCTACCCCTGTGCTAGAGGTTTCTTTATAGTAGATTTTGAAAATCCTGAAAGCAGACAATGTATTCTAGATTCCGGCCCTTGGTTTTGGGAAAAATCAGGCTTATTCATGAAGCCATGGAACCCATCATCCGATCCCTCTACAGCAATGATAACCTCAGCACCAGTTTGGGTGAGATTGCCAAGCCTACCCTTGCATCTCTGGAATCTCTCCTCGCTAAAAGCCATCGGAAATGCAATTGGGAAATTTTACTGCAGGTGCCCAGAAACAGAGGAATATGCCAGAACCACCTATGCACGCATCTGTGTGGAAATGGATTTCAACGCCGGATTCCCAGCTGAAATAAACCTAACAAGTAAAGGCTATGTGTGGAACCAGAAGCTTGATTATGAAAGTGTCCTCTTCAGATGTCGATCGTGCTTTGAGACGGGGCATCTAGCCAAAAATTGCCCAAAAGCCTCTGAGAAAAATTTTGCTAGAAAAAACCACCACAGATCTACATGGTGGGAAGGAGCACAAAAAGAACACTACACTGTCATCAAAGAAGAATATTCTAGAGAAAACTCTGAGTCACAAGAAATCAAGGAAGAAGGAAACAACTCTCAAAGCAAGCAAGGAGAAAGCCCGCCCCAACAAATCAACAGTTATGAGGATTTGAATACCGCAGAAAATAAATCTTCATTTAACAGCAAAGCAGATCTCCTAAACCAAACTTCTTCTCCGACTATAGATCGCGAAGCTAAGACACCAATGTCCCAAGAACCAGAAGAGATGAAGGAGATGCAAGACAAAGGAAGTTGGAAGACCGTAGAGAAAAGAAAGAAAGCTACAACACCAATCTCGCCAAGAAAGACGAGGAGCCAGACAAGTAAAAATTAAGAAAATTGTAGGTCCGATAGACCAATTTGGTCTCAGTGGACGTTAACCATCATCATCATCATCATCATATATATATATATATATATATATATATATATATATTTGCTTATGTTTCAGTTTTTTTTTTAAATTTTTTGGTCAAGTAAGAATGGAGCCTTCTATTAACCGTACAAGTACATTACATATGTTACACGTCTTTGCAAGTGCAAAGACCCAAACAAGAACTAGCCTATTGTGGGAATGCCAACAATAGGAAAAACAAAAGCCAAGATCAAACCAATTCTCACGGATTTCCAAAACTTTTAAACAGGAAGGAGTGTTAAATTCCCAAGGGCTCTTTGTCATCCACTGACAACTTTAGAGCTTCTGCTAAGCTAACAGACCCCTCCCAAAGTCGTAGATTTCTGCTAAACTTCCACAAATCCAGACCCGACGGTAATACAAACCACAGTCTAAAAAATTTGAAATCCACCCCTCTAAAGAATTTTCGGCACTTCTCCATCGTTGATCTATCCAAGATCCAACAGTCACAACATTTCCCGACTTTGAAACATGCTCCTCGTCTGTCAACCGTCTCACTCTGCCAGATCTAACGGCTCGCACGTATTTCGGTCAGTTAACTTGCGCACTTCAAATCTGCCCGAAAAGTGGTTTCCCTCTCTCACCTTGCTGATACGTGTCATTGAGTGAGTGGAATCGGAGCCAACTGGGAAATACCATTTACGGCTTTTCCTCCACCCGAAATCCACTTGTGGGTTTCCCAACCTATTTCTACTAATTCAAACCCAACGGTAACTCAAAACAAAATTTAAAAAAGTTTGAAATCTGCCCTTCTAAAGAAGTGTCGGCACTTCTACACCGTTGATCTATTCAAGATCCAACAGTCACAACACTTCCCGACTTCGAAACTTGCTCCTCGACTGTCAACCATCGATCTCGCTCCACCAGATCTAATGGCTCACACCTATTTCGGCCAATTAACTTGCGCACTCCAAATCCGCCCGAAAAGCAGTTTCCCTCTCTCATCTCGTTGTTACATGTCACTGTGTGTATGGAATCGGAGCCAACGAGGAATTACCGCTTACGGCCTTTCCTCCGCCTGAAATCCACTTGTGGGTTTCTCCAACCCACTTCTTCTCATTAACTATCGGGTAACTCCCTCACCCAAACACCATAGATCTAACTCAACCGAGATCTATCGGTCCAAAATCAATCTCGACACCACTACTTCCTTGGTCTTCCTCACCACTACTTCCTTGGTCTTCCTCTATTGATCTCAACCAACCGCTCAAATCCTTTGGAATACTGATGCCAATACAATCTGCGGACTGCTGCCAATCAACAAGAAAACAGTTTAAGCATCCATGTACTCCTGCCTATCTCCTAAGCCTCATCGATCCAGCTTGTCGATCCATTGATCCCTATCTTTGGCAGCCTGACAAAGGCAATCCTCTAACAGTTTGCCTGGGGGTATCAGCTCCCAAACGTGTCGAGTGTCCCTTTCCTTACTAATCACTCCTTCATTCACCAGACGATCAGCTAACATATTAGCTTTTCTTTTCACATGGAAAAAGTTTATAGTTTTTAAGGTTTGCAGGTGGGTATAAATACGGAGAAAGACCTGCAATAGCCTCCAATGTTTTGACACTTTATCCGGTGCCGTACCATTGCATATTTTCTTGGCCGCTCTAATAATCAATTCTGAATCTACTTCAATGATGACATTGTGTGAATTTGAGTCCACCAAGATTTCTAGGCATTGCTCTAAGGCCATGAGTTCTGCCATGTTATTAGTGGCCTTCCCCAAGTGGCCATGAAATATCTCCTTTATTCGTCCCTGTTCATCCCTTATAACACCCCCAAAACCAACTAACTCTGGGTTGCCCTTAGACACTCCGTCTATGTTGACTTTTAAGAAACCATGTGGAGGAGGCTTCCAAATATTTATATCTGCATTTATTTGGCTCACACCCTTATTTATGCCCTGTGGGCCTATAGACTAGAGACCCAAATGCAGTAGTATACACGCATCTTGGGGCAGAGGAGGGTCCTTGGGAAGTTTCCATAACAAGCTTCTGACTGTGTCTTTGATTTGCCTTAAAATTTGATCAATTATGTGGTGGGGCTTGATTGCTTTGTTCTTGAAGATCCTACTATTATGTTGTTTCCAAACATCCCAAATAAAAAAGCCTGGAACCAGAGTCCAGGTTTTATTGATGATTTCATTCCCTGAGAAGTTTTTCCTCCAATTCTTCAAAGTGTTGGAGATGCTGAGTCTATACCTATCAGTGTGCCTAAATATTGAAGCCACCCATTCCCACACGGTAGAGGTGAAAGGGCAGAGGTTGAGAAGGTGATCCATCGTCTCCTCTTGTAAGCCACATAGGTAACATTTGGATGGGCGAGTGAATCCTTTTTTCAAGAGATTCTCCCAAGTTAAAATTTTCCTCTGATGAACTAGCCAAATGATAACTTTATTTTCATCCAGTGGGGGCTCTGCCAAATATTCTTCCATACTTGATTAGGGTTTTGGTAGTTAAACCCTGTTACTACTTGTTTAGATTCTTTGAGATTGAAGTTTCCTTCAGTATTCGTTCCCCATCTTAGTTGGTCAGGCAAGGAGGATACCAAAATCCTCCTATGTTCTAGATCCTGAGCAAGAGAGTCTACCTAGGCTTTCAGAGGGGTCTCTTCACTGTGGCCTAGATCCTTCCAAATTCTCCATTTTCCATTGTTCCTTACCTGGTCCCAGAAGTCATTTACCATGAGTAAACCTTTTTTATCGGTATCATGCTTGAGAGTTGCTAATTCATCCTTATACATGTTGGGTTCTTATTGCCAGTTATCCTCCCAAAACCGAGCCAAGTTCTCATCTCGGATCTCCCATAAACTATGCTGCTGAACAATACCTTTATTTTCCCAAGCAAGGTTCCAAATGTGGGAGCCCTTAATATACCCTGACATTCGAATTTGATCCTTCTCCTACCAATTTTTGGCATATTTTTCTTTCCAAATCTTGGCCCAGGGGGTTGTCAATTCCTTGATCCACCTCCACTTGAGTTTAGCTCCCGAAACTCTGTTGAGGGTTTCAGGGTCATGAAGCCCCAAACCACCATGGCTCTTGGGTTTGCAGATATTGTCTCAGGCCACTAGATCCCATTTCTTTTTCTCTTCTCCTTTGCCCCATAGAAAATCCCTTTGTATGCTCCTGATTTGTTGCTAAACTCCTTTAGGAGCAAAAAGAGTTGAGAACATGAAAATGGGAATTGCCTGCAAGACAGCCTGTGTGAGCACAAGGCACCCCGCAAAATTTAAAGACCTGCATGTCCTTTTCTGATCTTCTCCTGAATTTTATTTATTATTGGCTCCCATACTCCCTTGCTTAGAGGCTTATCTGTAAGAGGTATGCCCAAATACTTGGAAGGTAATCGGTCCCTTTGAAACCCAAGAATCCTAGTGATGTTTCTGTGAATAGCAATGTCAGTGTTAAAGAAAAAAACTTTTGATTTGTTGAGGCTTACCTTTGTGCCAACTGCCATAGCAAAGTCATTTAAGATTTGTTTGATCGCTCTGGCTTCCCTAACTGTGGGTATGCCCTGCAACATTGTGTCATCCACAAATTGTTGATGAGTATTTGCCGCTCCATCCAAGGTGAGTTTGATACCTTGGATTCTTCCTTCAACATTTGCCATTTTAATCGCTCTACCTAGCCCTTCCATCATGAGAACAAAAAGGAAGGGTAAGAGCAGATCCCCATGTCTGAAACCTCTGGAGGGTGTGAAGGTCCTTGAAGGAGTGCCATTGAGCAGGATGGAAAAAATGGTCGTGGTAACTAGTGCCATAACCCATCTTATCCAGTTTTGGTTGAAACCTAATGCTCTTAGAACTGCCCTTATATAAGACCAACTTAGCTTGTTGTAAGCTTTCGTTAGGTCCAACTGAATGGTCATACCAGCTTGTTTGTTGCTTTTGAGAGAGTGTACCACCTCGTGAGCTTGGATGATGTTATTGAGAATTTGTCTTCCTTCCACATAGCCCATTTGCTCCTCTAAGATGAGAGTTGGTAAAAGTGGCTTGAGTCTATTGGCAATCACCTTGGAAATAATTTTGTACACCACATTACATAAAGTTATGGGTCTGAAGCCATCCGGAGTCATGGCTTTTTCCTGTTTTGGAATCAAAGCTATAAAGGAAGCATTAAGAGCCTTCAGAACC
Source organism: Pinus tabuliformis (assembly GCA_031772625.1). Classification (NCBI taxonomy): domain Eukaryota; kingdom Viridiplantae; phylum Streptophyta; class Pinopsida; order Pinales; family Pinaceae; genus Pinus; species Pinus tabuliformis. Next base: position 6,240,312 of record CM062804.1, on the reverse strand, counting down.
TTTTTGGATCTTCTTGAGTCTTCCACCACCTCAAGGATATCCTGTTTGATTGTTTTCCAGCAGGCTTTGAAGAAGTCTACATTGAACCCATCTGGACCTGGAGCTTTTCCATTTTGCATTTCATTAATCACTCCATTGACCTCCTCTTCCAACACTGGCCTGTTAAGATTGTGGCTGTCCTCTCTGGTAACCATCTGAGGGATGTACTGAGTGAAATTGTTGATGAACCTGGATCTATCCACTAGAGGCTCCTCTGCTATACTGAGGAAGTGTTGAACAAGGACAGATTCCATATCTTTGTGAGAGACGAGTTCTATCCCTTGAGAATCTTTGAGCTTTGTGATTATGTTGTGTGCCCTGTGATCCATGGTGGATTTATGAAAGAACTTCGTGTTTCTTTCTCCCTCTCTAATCCACTGCACCCTCGATTTCTATCTCCAGAAAATTTCCTCTTGCATGCACCGATCTTTCCATTCTTCCTGCAAAGAGTCAGCTAGCTTTTTCCGCTCCTCGGTAAAGCCATCTGTGATGCTGATCTGATTGATCTCCTGGAGTTTCTGCTCAACTTCTCTTTTGGCTTTGAAGATATTTCCAAATTCCTTTTTGTTCCAATCCTTAAGCCTAGATTTGATATGTTTAATTTTCTGTTGGAGCAGGAACATTCTAGTGCCTTGAATGTTCAGATCCTCTCTCCACTATTTGTCAATATTGCTGGTGAATTCAGGGTGAGAGAGCCAGGCATTTTCAAATCTGAAGGGTTTGTTTCTTGGTGTACCCATAAAAGTGGCTTCTAGTTGTACAGGCAAATGGTCCAAACCTCTAAAGGGAAGAATAGAAGTTGACATGGCAGGGCCTAAAAGAAATAGGTCCTCTGAAATGATAAATCTATCGAGTTTAGAGGCAACTTGTGAAGCCCCTCCCCTCTTGTTGTTCCAAGTGAAGGTCCCATTGATTGTTTCAGTGTCCACCAACCCCATGTTGCTTATGAAGTTCTAGAAGGCCATGGAGTATCTGCCTAGCTATCTGATACCGCCTTTTTTCTCTGTAAGATATCTTATCATATTGAAATCTCCTGCAACGATCCAGGGCATATTAGGGTGTCTTGCTCTTAGTTCCTCAAGGGAGGTGAGAAGCCTGAGTTTATCTTCTTGATTTTGATGTCCATATACATTTGTGATCATGTATATCTTCTGATCACCTAAAGGTTGACATACTAAAGAAAGATAGTTCCTAGACGCTTCAGCATCCAGGATTCCAAATTTCTGGGGATCCCAGAGTGTAAGAATCCCCCCCGCCGAGTTATTTGTTTTAACCTCTAGATACTTGATTAGCCATTTATTATGAATTTCTCTGATCTTATCCATCGAACATTTTGTCTCCTGAATAAAAACCATATCTGTTTTTTCTTCCTTTATTCTATTACTAATATTTCTTTGTTTCCTTCTATTTCCTATGCCTCTAATATTCTAGGTTGTGAGCTTCATTAAGAAATGTTTGTAAAGGAATAACTAGTGATATGTTTCATCTTACCTGAGTTGATCAAGAGTTTCCCACATTCGTTTAGCAACTCATTCTATCTTTTTCTTCCTCTTTTCCTGCCTGGGTTCTTTGGAGATTGTGCCTGTATCTCCTCCATCATTTTGATCCCTCTATGCTCCTGGATTTCATGATTTATTTTGACTCCAGAGCCCTTCGGTTGTGATCTCCATAGGAAGAGTTGTTGAACCCTATCATATTCCTCTTTTGGCAGGGAGTCCACTCCTTTGGTCATCCCTTGTTCTAGAAATTTCTCTAGATCTAGATTTTCCCTTTCTAAAATCTCCTGCAGTTCATGGTCCTTTGTTCCCTCTTCACTTGGAGTCATCTCATGGTCCCTAATTATCTCCATAATGCTTGGCAGATCCTCCTTTTTCTGGTTGTTTTCTATGATATCTTCCATGCTATCATCCCTATCCTTCTTAGTGATAATGTTCTTCGTTTCCTAGTTTGTTTCTTTATTTCCATCTTCTTCTTCTAGGATCTTAAAGCTATTGTGGCTCGGTTGTCTTTCCTCATTGATATTTTTTTGTGGCCGCTTCCCGCCTTTCCCTTTGCCCCCAACCTTGGTGAAACCCTTGGGATTTTTATCCGTAGTGGTTTTCACATTTCTCTCCATATTGTTTGTTGGGAAATCTCTGTATAGATGCCCATGTTCATGGCATTTGTAGCACCTAAATGGGATGTGCTCATAGTCCACCGCCTGCACCCATTTTTCATCATATACTTCTAAAATTATCGCGTCTGGAAGTGCTCCAGATAAGTCCATTTCCACACATATCTGGGCGAAGGAGGTGTATTTTCCTTTCAGAGTCGCATCTGAGATCTTTAGAAAATTCCCCAGTTTGTTGCCTATTGTTTTCAAAGATTTCGGTAGCCAATAATCCAATAGAAGGGAGTATATTCTAATCCATACTGGTATCGATGTGAATGTTTCACGTTCTGGGACAAAGTTCATCATCCATGGCCGCATGTAGAGGCCTGCAGCTGCGTAGAAATATGGTCTCCTCTAGGCTTGTGAACACAACTGTGAAGAAGCCCTTAGATCCCAGATGAAGGTTTATTCCCCCCTTTGGTTTCCAGCGGCTCCTTATCCATACTTGCAGCGCCCTCTCCGTCGGCCATATCCCCATGAATTTTCAAATCCGAATATTCCGCCATATGATCCCTATGCGCTTGCAACACTGGGTCGCTTAAGATGACCCAGGAAATGATGTTCGACTTGGGTTTGCATACCCTAGTTGTCCTTATAGAAGTAGTTTTTTTACTGCTACCCCCTTTCTCCTTCTCCTTACTAGCTTCCTGCTGATCCCCTTCCTGTTCATGAGGTCTATTTCTTCCCAATATTTCCATGTTACTTGCCTCTGTTGTCTTCTCCAGAGGTTTCTTGAAACGTTCCTTTCCAGTGTCCTTACTTCTATTCGTGACTGCTTGACTGTAGGAGGGAGCATCACTCCCCCATGTGCCTCCCGCCATGGTACCCAACGTCAAACCCTAACGCCAACCCTAGATCAAGTTGCAGAGCCTCTGCCATCGAGTGTTCTGTTTTATTTTTTTTTAATATATATTTAGTTTTAGTATTTTTTATCTTCTAAAAAAGTATATTTATTTTTTGGTAATTTTTTTATAACAAAAATTATATTTTGTTTTTATAAAAATTGTTGACACCTAATCCTTGTGATTGGATAAATATATGTAAATAGATAAATAAGAAATATGAACAGTCATCGGGAGATGAACTGAACAGTCTCTCCCTCATGTATATAATGAAGACCTACCTGATGGAATATGACACACGAATCATTTTTTCCTTGTGGAGTTACTACCTGGCCTGACATGGTATTAGAGCCAGCTCCTTCTTTTTTTAGCTCTTATGTCCCTTGTAACTCCCTAGTCTACTCTCCATATAGAAGCGCTGCTCCTCCATACAATTAGTTGTCCATATAATTTAGAGCCTGACACTGCCTGTGCTCTCTGGCTCTCTGGACTGTCCATAAACGTTTTCTGCCATACTGTTCAAAGGAATCAAAGCGCATTAAGTCCATAAACTTTTTCTGCCATAACGTTTTTTGCCATACTTATTCCACTAAAAGCTATCGCCTCCGCCATTATCATGAGCCCATACAGTCCGTTTGAGGAACATTGGTGCGTGAGTCAAGCTGCCGCCATCACTGAAAGCCATCGCCTTAGCCAAGGTTCTAACTATTCAGGAAAGGGTTCTTTTCTTGGGTAATCTTTACACTTTCGAATCAATGCTCAATATAAACATTGTTTCAAGTTTTCTACGTAACGCTGCTCCGGTATTTTTTAACGCTGGACTGATAGAACGCTAAAGACCAACCAAGGCGAGTTGAAGGAATTCAAGGTCGAAACTCCTCTGGTTGTGGAGGAGTGCAGTGCCTTAAGGGATAAATTGCAGCCTGACAACAGTCTTGTTGTCGATCTGGATGCCTGCATTTTGGAATTGGTGGTGAGCTTCCTCCAGTTCAGGAAAATGATAAGAGACCAATTTTTGGGCGATGATTTAGTGAACAGAATGGCTTGGAAACGATATTGAACTTGTATCTCAATCTGCTGCCTTGATTAATCAGAAATGTCACATGAAGAAGAAGGATATTTGAAAATTTTTGGATGGTATATATGTGTGTGAGAGAGCCACTATTGAAGATTGAAGGTTGTGCTCTCCCATCAGACAACAAATTTTCTCCATCATTTTTAAAGATGCGAAGTAGTGCAATTAGGGTAGCGAACTGAGCTTTATTTCAGGGTTTTTCTAATCTAAACACATAAAATTCATGTTTTTTTTTTTTGTTTGAGATGATATCATTATCGTTGGCATATACTTTGAAGTTTTTTGGTATATACGTTGAATATTTTTTGACATGTAAAATGTGTACTCTTAACTCTGTTTAACACATGGAATTGTATTGAGCCCCTTATTTTTAGTACGCTGACTGCATGGTATTGGCGTCCATATTGGTATATAAGGAAGAGATTTGAAATCTTTTGAGAATGCCCTTTTGAGTACAATTTTACTGTATATTGGCAGAAGTATTTTTCTGACAGCAGAAATTATTTTTTTACAGAATGCATTCAATCATATCCATGGTGGGAGTAGTTCTCACTGGAAAGGAGAACTATCCTAAATGGTCCGGGATGATAAAACACACCCTCATTTTCAATGAGTTGTGGAAAGGACTGTGTGTCGGAGACGGAGACAATGAACCAGTACAACCTACCTCAGACAAAGAGCTCGTCATTTGGGAAAACAAGAACAGGAAAGCTTATGCATTAATCACAGCATCTGTAAATGAAGAGGTCAGTCACCATATTTCATCATATTCAACTGCCTTTGAAGCCTTACAAAAGCTGAAAGAACTCTATGACTCACATTATGCACTTGAAGTTGTTCAACTCATGATTAAACTCTTCACTCCTGAACTGCAAAATAATGATCCTCTTGCTCTTGCATCTGAAGTAAAGTCTATAATGCATGATATCAAATCCACTAAGGTTGAATTGGATGTTCCTCTTATCACTTTTCTCAAGCCACTTTATCCTACTTACTCCAATTATCTTGAGCCATTGCAAGCAAATGGAAATCTCAAAGATATAACCTTTGACTCTCTTATGAAAAAGTTTGCTGAAAGAGAGAAAGCTTTTGGAAAGAACACATCCCCTAAATCTTCTGAAGAGGTTGTGTGCCTTGCTCATAAAGAAAATCATCGTGCTCAAGATTCTACAAGAGGAAGAGGTGGTCGAAGAGGAAGAGGAAGACATTTCAGAGGCAGGGGGGGCAGACATTCTCAAGGAGAAAAGGCAGATTTGCACTGCATACGCTGCAAAAGAAATGGATCACATGATGCCTCTACATGCAAGCTACCATGGGACAAAATTGAGCAGAAAAGAAACCAACAGAAAGGTAAAACTGATGATACAGACAAAGGTAAAGCACCTGAATCCACTCACTATGTTGTGGCACAATGTAACATTGGAGTAAATGAAGATTTATTTAATGCTTCACTTGCTTCTTTGAAAAATGATTGGTTGCTTTATTCAGGAGCAACCTGCCACATGACTCGTAGAAAAGATTTTTTTGAAGATTTCACTGACAATGTTGATGGAGCAGTATACTTTGCAGACCAATCAAAAATCAAGCCATCAGGGCTTGGCACAATCAGGCTTAAACTGCCTGGTCTTCCAGACTTTCTTCTGCATCATGTTCTATATCTCCCACAGCTCAAGAGAAACTTGTTGTCCTTGGTCCACATCCGCCAGCAAGGTCACTCCATTAATATGTTTGATGGCAAGCTTGAGGTAAGAAAAGCATCTGACCACTCACTTGTCATGAGGGGAATAGAAGAAGAAAGGCTTCTCAAGCTGCAAGGAACCTCTGCTCGTGCACAACATTTCCCATACAATTCTCATCATGAAGAAGGTACACTTCCATCAAGTTTATTATGGCATGCTAGATTTGTACATTTAAACTATGACAGTCTCCGCTTGTTGAAGAAAAATGGTGTTGCTGGTTTGCCTACAATTCCTAGGAAACTTAAGCAATGTGATGCTTGCATTCTAGGAAAGCATAGCAAACAGTCTTTTCATGATTCACATTCAAGAGCACATAGAAAACTTGAACTCATTCATTCAGCTTTATGTGGTCCAATGCTTGTTCCTTCTGCAAATGGAAATAAATATATCATGACATTTATTGATGACTACACCAGAATGTGTTGGGTTTATTTATTGAAGAACAAATATGATGCTTTTCAAACATTCAAGAATTTTCATAAATGGATTGAAAATGATGCACAATCTCATATTAGGTCTATTCACACTAATAATGGAAAAGAATACACATCAAATGAATTTGAAAACTATCTTCGCCAACATGGGATCAAACATCAAACAACTATGCCTTATAATCCCCAACAGAATGGTGTAGCTGAAAGAATGAATAGGACAATCTTAAATATGGTACGATCCATGCTCTTCTTCAAAAATGTAAAGATAATGTTTTGGGTTGATGTTGTTCTATGTGCTGCATATATAAAGAATAGATGTCCATCTAATGCTATAAGAAACAAGACCCCGTATGAAATGTGGTATGGATATGTTCCTTTGGTAAAGCATCTCAGGATCTTTGGTTCCACCTGTTATGCCTTGATACCAAAGGTACATAGAAACAAACTTGGTGTTAGAAGTTGTAAGTGTATCTTTCTGGGGTATTCAAACACCTCCAAAGCATACCGCCTCTATGATGAAGTAAATAAGAAGTTTGGTGTATCTAGAGATGTAATTTTTCTTGAATCATCCAAAACTGACAATGTTGTTGAGCGGCAACTTGATCGCTTGGATAGATTCGCAAAAGCAAAATCATTTCAAGAATTTGATAATCAGATTCCACATCTTGAAGGGGGGATTCCTATACTAGATCAACATGTGGAATCTTCTTCTGAAGAACACTCTCCCCTGCATGAAACTCCAACAACGGATGATGCTTTAAGTGATGTGATTGATAGAATTGGGAGACTCGATCTTGATTCAGTCCCAACTCAATCAACGGAGCAGCCTGGACCATCTAAAAAAGGCCCCCCAAAGTGGCTGACAAAGACACTTGAAAATGTTCATCCTGATGAGGTTGGAAAGACAGGAACTAGAAATTCAAACCGGCAAAATGGAGGTGATGTGGATGACTCTAATTCACCTGTTGATATGGATGTTTCTTATGATTGTGAATTGAACTTGTCTACAGATTTTGAACCAAATTCCTTCAAAGAAGCTGCTTCTCATGATGAATGGAAAGAAGCAATGCAAAAGGAGTATGATGCCCTCATAAAGAATGGCACTTGGAAGCTGGTTGATCCTCCATTAGGAACCAAACCAATTGGCTGCAAGTGGGTCTACAAGAACAAGTATAAAGCTGATGGCTCACTTGACAAGCACAAAGCTAGGCTTGTGGAAAAAGGTTTTGCACAGAAGGAAAGGGTCGATTATGAGGAGACTTTTGCCCCCACAGCAAAATGGGCTACCATTTGGACACTCTTTGCACTAGCAGCTCAGAATGGTTGGAAAGTCCACCAAATGGATGTAAAAACTTCTTTCTTAAATGGAGATCTAAAAGAGAATGTTTTTATGTCCCCGCCTGAAGGATTTGCTGTGAAAGGACATGAACATAAATTATGAAAACTGGTGAAGTCCTTGTATGGCCTCAAACAAGCACCGTGAGCCTGGTATGAAAAACTGAGCATCTTCTGAAACTCAATTTCAAACATTTTGATCTTGATGATGCAACTTTATTTGTCAAGAAAGTTGGCAAAACGGTTGTATATCTTGTGGTATATGTAGATGATCTTTTGATGATAAGGAACAATGAAAGCTACATTGCATCCATAAAGAAGGAATTGGGGAAAAGTTTTGAAATGACTGATTTGGGCTATGTTCATTACTATCTTGGCATTGAAGTAACCCAACATCCAAAGTCCATATTTCTTTCTCAAAAGAAATACATTGGAGATCTGTTGAACAGGTTTGGCATGACAGAGTGCAATCCTCTTACTACTCCAATGGAACAAAACTTAAAGCTCACATCTATTGAAGGAAAAGAATTTGAGGATGCAACAAAGTATAGATAGCTTGTAGGAAGTCTCAACTACCTAACTACTACCAGACCAGACATTTCATTCGTTGTTGGAATCCTCTCCATGTTTATGCAAAAGCCTTGTGAGGTACATTGGTCTGCTGCAAAAAGAGTTCTAAGGTACTTGAAGGGAACTCAAGAATTTGGAATCAAGTATACACAGGTGGACGACTTCAGCTTGATTGGATACTCTGATTCAGACTTCGATGGAGAAAAAGAAACTGGGGTATCTACTTCAGGATATGCTATGAGTCTTGGATTAGGAGCTGTCTCCTGGAGATCACGCAAACAATCAGTTCTAGTAGATTCCACAACAGAAGCAGAATACGTGGCAGCAGCTGCAGCAACAAAAGAAATTGTATGGCTCAGGAAAATTCTTGAAGATTTGTAGGTAAAACAAGTACAATCAACTCCACTCATGATTGAAAATACCTCTGCAATAAAGTTAGCCAAGAACCCAAAGTTCCATGATCGAATGAAGCACATCAATACTAAATATCATCTGATTTGACATCATGTTGAGGCCAAAACAATCCTTCTCCATCATTGTTCCACAAATCAGCAAATTGTAGACATCTTCACCAAAGCGCTTAGAAGAGAAAAGCTTGAACAATTCAGAATGATGCTTGGACTCACCAACATCCCTTTAGATTAGGGGGGGAATGTTGACACCTGATCTGATAATCACCCTATGAGTGACCTCAGTGAAAGATTTATTAAATAGAAAGGTATTACAGACCCATGTGCTGGTGTGTGTGTTCTGTGTTATTCAAACAATGGATCGATCAAATTGCCAATACACAAAAAATAAATCGAAAGACAGCAGAGAAATACAGTAAGCAACACAAAGACACAAGCAGTTTTTAATAAGGAGTTCACCCTATTCTCCAGGGCTACGTCTCTGGTCCAGCTTCAGTGGTGGCCTTGTTTTATTGTGTCTTTTAGCAGAGAAATTACAATACAGGGACTCAATATGAGTTCTCCTGAAGCAAATTTTTTCTTGGTAGGGTGGTTCTTGGATTCCCCAAGCCACTGGGAGTACATAGACTCTTGTTCTTAATACCAGCTCTGTGACCCTTGGTCTACAGTGGAAAGAGACAACTGTGATGCTCAATCCGGACAGATTCCTCTATGGGAAGGCTTGATTCTTCAAGCTCTCTAGTGCTCGATGCTGCCTGTGGTCAGCTTGGCCCTCTGTCTCCTCTACTTGGCTTTACTGCTCTTTGTGCTCAGTCCTCCTCTCAAGGTTCACTGTTCACTGTCTCTCTTGTTCGCTTCGACTCTTCTCTATTCCTCTTCTCTCCGAATCCTCATTCAACTGTCTTTGTTTATGACTTTAGCCATTCGGTCTCCATGCCTGTTCGGTTCCCCTCCTGCCTACGTCGATTCACCTTCGTCCTGTGTGCTTGGAGTTCCCTGTTCGACGTCAGCACGAACGCTCAGGAAGTAGCCAGGTGTCCTCATTGGAACAGCGCCAGCCCGCTCATCGATTCATTTCTTCCGTTATGCCGTGGATACGTTCTTTCTCCACCGTGGCGGTCAACGGATTCCAAATCCCCTTAAATCATGGCTTAATTCCCTGTCGATTCCGCTTCTATCTATCGGGCGCAATCTCAGCCGTCCGATATGGGCTCCTCTATATCCAACGTCATACGCACGTCGAGCGCGATTGACTTGCTCGACCGATAACGCGTGATCACGGCGGTTTTTCTCTCACCTCCGCTGCCACGCGTCGATCGCTGAGTGGGATCACTCCGCTCTCCTCCAAAACCTCTTATCGTTCAAGGGCGCCCCGATCAATACCACTGATTTCCATGTTATGGGTCCCACCTTCGTACAATGGCGCTTTTCGTTTCTCCGCCCATGGTCCTCTAGCTCCCAACGTGACTGAGTGCTTAAGGCTCTACCATTTCAGCCCTGTTCGCCTAGCAATGCACTAATCGCACATCGAAAATCAGCTCCTTTTCCCATTCCGGGGCTCCCAAGGGCTACATCGACCTCTTGCGCAGTCTCCAGGGGCCTCGGTCAGCGCGCTTTGACCTAGGTCCTCGTCGTTCCACATCGGCTGCCATGGCCACTAGTTCAGGGTGTTTTCCATTGTTGTTTTGGATTTCATTCAAGATTTGTTTCGTCCCGATACAGTCATGGTTCTATGACAGTCGTTTATGGATCCGATTTCGATCACGGCCTCCCTACTGAAAAGCTTTTGGACCACCAAAAGTTGGTTTTTTTTTTGCTTCAAGCATCAACTAAGTGAGGAAATTGTTGTCTCACTTGTCCAATCTCAATCCACTTCGCACTGCTCGTCTTCGAGCCTTTGAGCCCAATCCTGAGGTATTCCATCTATCCACTACGCATCGTCCTTACCTTCCTATCCAGCATGGTATCTTCCTGCAACTCATTAAGATATTCAAGTAGCAGGTCATCAACAGAAGGCAATTGACTCTGCTCTTCAGGGTCCTCAATCATTGAAGGTTCAAACAACCTCAAGCAATCTGCGTTCACGACTGAGTAGATGTGCATGTAAGCTGGCAGATCAAGGCGAAAATCATTTTCACCAATCTTCTCAAGTATCCTGAAGGGTCCATACCTGATAGGTTTTAGCTTCTTACCTTCACCTTGCATCCTGTCCTTGTTGATATACAGCCAGACTTGGTCTCCAACTTGAAAACTATGCTCCATCCGATGCTTATCATGCCTAGCCTTGTACTTGGCCTGGCTCTTTTCTAGCTGTTCCTGTACTACCTAGTGGATCTCCTGGATCTGTTCAATGAACCTAGTTTCCCTGTCCACATCACTGTGTCCATCAACCATGGTATCTTTACCAAAGACAAAATCCAAGGGAGACCTTGGTATGAAACCAAAGCAGGTCTCAAAAGGAGATCTCTGGGTAGAAGAGTGTTTGGCTCTATTGTAAGCATGCTGCACATAACACAAGTGTTCATCCCAAAGCTTAGGGTGTTTGCTACAATATCCTCTCAGTAACTGGATCATTGTCCTGTTAACTACTTCTGTCTGGCCATCTGTTTGTAGATGAAAAGCTGTGCTTTTCTTTAATTTGGTGTCCATTAGTTCCCACAGACTGGACCAAAACCTTCCCACAAATCGGGTGTCTCGATCAGATATAATAGAAGTGGGTAATCCAAAATGAACCCATACATGTTCAAAGAATAACTTTGCAGTTTGTTCAGCTGTAATCTGTTTACTACAGGGTATCAAAATACACATTTTGTTGAACCTATCCACAACAACATATAGATAATCATGACCTTTCCTAGATTTAGGCAGTCCTCCAACAAAATCCATGGAAATTCATCCCCAAGGGTGAGAAGGAACCGGCAATGGAGTGTACAAGCCTAGTTTTCTGTTGCTGGGCTTGATTTTAGCACACATAGCACACGCCTTTACATATCTAGAAACTGTCTCACTCATTCTTGGCCAATAGCAGAACCTTTGCAGCTGTGCAACTATTTTACTTACCCCAAAGTGACCTAATATCAGAGAAGTGCGTGTTTCCCTAATTATCTTTGCTCTCTCAATTTGTGGAATGCAGAGTTTCCCACAATGATATAAGAGTCAGTCCTTCACATGATAGTCCAATTCTTCTACTCTTTTGCCTTGACTCAAAGTTGCATATACATCTTTAAAGTCCATATCCTTAGCATATTGTTCTATGTAGCTTTCATGCAGCACGGAATTATGCTTAAGTATGGTAGATGCATTTATAATGGGTCTAGATAACATATCTGCAACCTTGTTATGTTTTCCCTTTTTATATCTAATGACTAAATGAAACTGTTGTAGAAAACCCATCCATCTGTAATGTCTTGATTGTTGCAACTTAGTTTGGGAGCGTAGATATTGAAGTGGTTGATGATCAGTATGTATTACTGTTTCTTTGACCATTAAGTAATGTTTCCACTTTTTCACACTCTGAACTAATGCATACAATTCCTTATCATATGTAGGATAGTTGACTACCGCAGGATTAAAAGTCTCAGAATGATAACATATGGGTTTACTGTGCTATGTCAACACTGCTCCCATGGCATAGTCACTGGCATCAGTTTGGATCTCAAATGGTCTTTGTAGATCTGGCAGTGCTAGTACAAGTGTTGTACTAATTTTTTCTTTCAAGGTGTCGAAGGCTTTCTGCTATTTGCCTCCCCACTGAAACACCTTGTTCAATCCTGTCAAAGCATGTAAAGAAGCTATAATTGAGGAAAAATTTGAAATGAACTTCCTCCAATACTGTGCTGCTCCTAAGAAGCTTCTCACTTCTGTAGCAGACTTGGGTTTAGGCCAGTTTACAGTGACTGCCACTTTAGAGGGATCTATTTTCAATTCACCTCCCCCTACTATATGACCCAAATAATTTAGAGAGGTTTTTCCAAATTCACATTTGGAGAGTTTAACATAAATTTTTTCTCTTTTCAAAACATCTAATGTCTGTTTAACATGCTTTAAATGTTCTTCCCACGTTTTACTGAAAATCAGAATGTCATCTAGATACACAATAACAAAATCATCAAGAAAAGGTCTGAGTACATCATTCATTAATCTCATGAAAGTAGCAGGGGCATTGGTCAAGCCAAAAGGCATAACCAGCCATTCATACAATCCCTACTTTGTTTTGAAAGCAATCTTCCATGCATCTTGCTCTGCAACTCTGACCTGATGGTATCCACTGTGAAAATCCAGCCTGGTGAAATAAACAGCTTCCTTCAGTTGAACTAAAAGATCATCTATGCGAGGAAGGAGATAACGATTTTTTATTGTTATCTTATTCAATGCTCGGTAATCAATGCACATTCTCCACGAGCCATCTTTCTTTCTCACCAAAACGATTGGTGACCCACATGGTGATGTGCTAGGCCTGATGAACCCTTTCTCGAGCAACTCCTGTACCTGCTTCTTGATTTCAGCATTCTCTAAAGCAGATAACCTTTTATACCTGTGGCTGCAATGATTGTTTCATCTCTCGAGTCTGACCCCAAATCTTTCTGAATAGCTACAGCAGTCTTCTTCTTCTTGCCCTCGAACTTCTTAGGTCTCAGCTCTGGATGCAGAATGCAACAGTGCTCATCATCATGCCCCTCCTTTTTACAGTGAGTGCATGAGGCTTTGCCTTTCTGTGCAATGTTAGCCTTCCTCGCTTTCCACTTCTGCTTTCTTTTCTCCTTGCTCTTGCTTACAGTGGGTTGGGATGGTCCCCCAACTTCTATATTTCCATTCTTTCCTCTAGCTTCTAGATGAGTAGCTTGTACAGATACCTCATCTATACTAGTGGGATTAAACATGAGGATGGTATGCCTCATGTAGCTGTGTAGACCACCAATGTACTTCAAAAGAGTTTCTAGTGAGTCTAATGAAATACCCAACATCAATGCTCTCTTTCGGAACTCTTTTGTATACCCTTGTACACTTTTCCCTTTCAACTGCCGAAGAGTTTGCCAACTCATCATGGCTTGTTGCATGTAGGCCAATGGATAGAACTGTTTTTTTATTGCAGTAACAGATTCACTCTAGATAGAGATGGTCTTACCATGCTTCCTCATATCAGCTTGGGTTCTGCCTTCCCACCAAACCAAGGCAGTGCCCCCTAGGCGAAGGCTTGCCAACTGAATCTTGCTCTTGTCTGAGTCTATATTTTGTACTCTGCAATACACATCAATTTGTCTAATCCAATTGTCCAACTTTTCAGTATTTAGCTCTCCATCATATATAGGCAAATCAAATTTAACATCTAACTTAATCAAAATGTTTTCTTATTATCCACAGGGCTACTAGGAGGTGTAGGGAAGCTTTCTTCTTTCCCCTTTCCTTTGGAGTGGTCATGGGAATGAGATTCATCTTCTTCTTTATCTTGCTTAGAGCCTAATGAATCTTCACCCTTATGCTTTCTAAAGTCCCTATACATTTCTTCTACCATAGACTTTATAGCTAGGAAACTTTCTATGAATTGAGGGTCTGGCCCTATAGAACCTTCCTCTGACATTGTCTTCCGAGAATAGACTCTCCCAATTTCAGGATTAGTTTCCACCAACTCTCCTTCTCCTAATTTGAGCTTTGATCTAGTGAGCATTCACAGCTAAACCAACACAAGCTTGTCTAACCTTACAGCCTAGAGCTCTGATACCACTTGATCTGATAATCACCCTATGAGTGACCTCAGTGAAAGATTTATTAAACAGAAAGGTATTACAGACCCATGTGCTGGTGTGTGTGTTCTGTGTTATTGAAACAACGGATCGATCAAATTGCCAATACACAAAAAATAAATGGAAAGATAGCAGAGAAATACAGTAAGCAACACAAAGACACAAGCAGTTTTTAATAAGGAGTTCACCCTATTCTCCAAGGCTACGTCTCCGGTCCAGCTTCAGTGGTGGCCTTGTTTTATTGTGTCTTTCAGAAGAGAAATTACAATACAAGGACTCAATATGAGTTCTCCTGAAGCATATTTTCGCTTGGTAGGGTGGTTCTTAGATTCCCCAAGCCACTAGGAGTACACAGACTCTTGTTCTTCCTACCAGCTCTGTGACCCTTGGTCTACAGTGGAAAGAGCCAACTGTGATGCTCAATCCCGATATATTCCTCTATGGGACAGCTTGATTCTTCAAGCTCTCTGGTGCTCGATGTTACCTGTGGTCAACCCGGCCCTCTGTCTCCTCTGCTTGGCTTTACTGCTCTCTGTGCTCAGTCCTCCTCTTAGGGTTCACAGTTCACTGTCTCTCTTGGTCGCTTCGACTCTTCTCTATTCCTCTTCTCTTCGAATCCCCATTCAACTGTCTCTATTTATGGCTTTAGCCATTCAGTCTCCATGCCTATTTCGTTCCCCTCCTTCCTGCGTCGATTCTCCTTCTGCTTGTGTGCTTGGAGTTCCCTATTCGCCGTTAGCACGAACGCTTAGGAAGTAGCCACGTGTCCTCATTGGAACAGCGCCAGCCCGCTCGTCGATTCATTTCTTCCATTATGCCGTGGATACGTTCTTTCTCCACCATGGCGGTCAATGGATTCCAAATCCCCTTAAATCGCGGCTTAATTCCCTGTCAATTCCGCTTCTGTCTATCGGGCGCAATCTCAGCCGTCCGATCTGGGCTCCTCCAGATCCAATGTCATACGCACGTCAAGCGCGGTTGACTTGCTCGACCGATAACACACGATCACGGCGGTTTTTCTCTCACCTCCGCTGCCACGCGTCGATCGCTGAGTGGGATCGCTCTGCTCTCCTCCAAAACCTCTTACCGTTCAAGGGCGCCCCAATCAATACCGCGTCGGTTTCCAGGTTGTGGGTCCCACCTTCATACGATGGCGCTTTTCGTTTCTCCGCCCACAGTCCTCTGGCTCCCAACATGACCGAGTGCTTAAGGCTCTACCATTTCAGCCCTATTCGCCCAGTGGCTACATCAACCTCCTGCACAGTCTCCATGGGCCTCGGTCAGCGCGCCTTGACCGAGGTCCTCATCGTTCCACACCGACTGCCATGGCCATTGGTTCAGGGTGTTTTCGATTGCTGTTTTGGATTTCATTCGAGATTTGTTTCGTCCCGATACAGTCATGGTTCTATGACAGTCGTTTATGGATCTGATTTGGATCAACACCTAATCCTTCTGATTGGGTAAATATATGTAAATAGATAAATAAGAAATATGAACAGTCATCGGGAGATGAACTGAACAGTCTCTCCCTCATGTATATAATGAAGACCTACCTGATGGAATTTGACACACGAATCATTTTTGCCTTATGGAGTTACTGCCTAGCCTAACAAAAATGGATTTTGAACATTCAATTCATGCTAAAAATTTTTATTTTATGATAGAAGTTTAAATTATATATAAAAAAGTAAATTAATGCCATGTGTTTTGTCGCTGAGATGGGTATTATACATCTCTTCCTTGCTAAGTTATAGAATGTGCTTGGTTTTCTTAATGCATTAAAACTAATTTTGCTCTTCATTATATCTTGAGATGTTCAGCTTGCACCTAATAAAACAATAAAGTTAAAATAGGTTTTCATTTGTCCTTTGTAGATCTTTGTCCCCATTAATCTTGGTCTTAATAGATTAATTGTCTTATGGTGGCCTTGAGTGGTCACTCCCATTAGTTGCATGCTTTTTAGTTTTCTATTAGTGACATTTCTTAGGCTTGATAACATGTTATTTAATTTATGAAAATGTTTTATTGTCCATATTATTGTTAAATATTAATATTAAATATGTTGGTTTTGAGCATGGTTTAGCAAAAAGCTCCCAAAATGTTTATAGATTGTATTTTATAATGCAATGATTCATTGCTTGATGAAATTGTTTTGGATATTTTTTTTTAATGATTCATTGATTGATGAAATTGTTATGGATATTTTTTTAGTATATTAACTTGTATGTGATAAAGTCAAAAGTCACCTCTTTTTGAGATTTTCATTGGTCAATTTCCCTTAAGGCCATCAAGTTCACCATTTGGTCCCAAGTTAAGGTAATATAGGAATCATGAAGTGGTATTTTCCAAGCACTTAAATCTTGAAACATGTTTTTTAAGTCACATTGTACTTCCTTTCTGTGTAAATTCTCCATGAAAATAGTCTCATGGAACATGAGGGGCCTCAATAGTAAAGGAAAACAAAGACTCCTAAAATAAAAATGGTACGCAAAGCACCCATCAATAATGTTGATATAAGAAACAAAATATTAAGTGAGGTTCTACCTCATATAATTAGCAAATGGGGGAGGAATTTCCAAGTAGTATTGATTGATGCTTAGAGATACTTGGGTGGAATGGTTGTTATTTGGAATGATCAGGACATCAAGGTTACCAATATGTTTACCTCTTTTTGGATTATGAAAATACAATTTTAGTTAATTGACATCGAGTAATACTACCATGTATCCAATGTCTATGACTTCAATATCACAAATGGAAAACCTCTATTTCTCAATTCTATTTCCAGCACACCTAATTTATACTCCCCATATCCATGGATTATTGGGTTTGACTTCAATATTATCAATTGTCTCAAGGAAAGAAAGGATGAATCACAATGTTTACCAAGAGATTTTGTAAGCTATACCATCAAACATCAAAGCCCTAAATTAGTCTCCATTAAAGTTCTCAAGCAATGAGTCTCCAACCCACACATGTGGATCAATGAGATGTAATACATGTGTGTGTGGTGACTAACTTAATACATTGTTCTAATAACTCCACAAACTTAAGTATTTCACTTTGTCACATAAATTGACCGTAGTGTGACATAAGTAAACCAAGAGTAGACATGAAACCCTTAGGCAAAAAATATTCCCTATATCCTCAATTAGGTGCTTAAATGATACAGTGAAAATGCAAGGGGAAAAGAGGACTTCATGATTTAACCATCACAAACATGTGATCAAGTGTGACTAGGAGTGTATATATTCATATGTTTTCCAAATAGGGAGTGAATACCTAAGTTGACATTCATTGGGCCTTATTTTTATTTATTTTTCTTTTTCTTATATATAGGACTTGGGGAATAAGGTTTTCATAAGTTTGGCACAACTCATAGATATAAAATTTACATGAATTTTAACTTCAACCTTAGAGTTTAGACTTAGATAAATCATTATAGTGTATCTTTAATGATTTTGGCTTTCACTTTTTTATTTTCTTTCATCACAAATGACAAAAGTGGAAATATTTGCGACAAATATATGAATGCTTAATCATAAAGGCGTCATGCGATGAAAACAAATTAATTATGTTATTCTTTATGAAAATGATGGGTATTCTTGATAAAAACTTATGATTGTGGATGTATCCTCCCTAGTTGAGAGGGAGTGAGGGTGGACACCATATTATCCATGTGTCATGTACTATGGCCAGGACTAACAGTCGTAAGCCTAGTAAAGACACCAGTATGGAGAATGATGGATTGGATAAACATCTAGGACCAATATTCTTTGCGAATTTGTACTTTGACGAGGACTAACCACCATAAGTCAAGTACATTAATCCAAGATAAGAATAGTCATGAGGATCGACATTTTCTGGTGTTAAATATTATGACAGTGGATTAGGAAATGATCATGTGAGGACATACCTGATGAACATCCTGGTGGGGTAAGTTCCTAAAGAGGCAATGGTGTCCAAATTTATTCCTCCCAACATTGTGCTCTGACCTAATGGAGAGATAGAACTTGTTAGTCAAATCCTTGCTATTTTGATAGTGTTGGCTATGATGATGTAAATCATCATTGATGCTTATCAATCCAAATCCCTTCTTATATGAATATTTCAATTTGAGAGTATTATTTTGTCTCGTTATGAGTACCTCCCTAGTTTAGATGGATTTTCATCATCTTCATTATCATCATCACCACCAGCATCATCATCATTATTCTCATCATTTCATTACCATCATAATCACCATTCATGCTGTCGTCATCATCATCATCATCGTCATTATGGACATTGTCGTCAATTGTTCATAATTATAGGTATCGTAAGAAATATCATCAACCCAAAAAATGTTATGAGTGCTCGAAAATGGTTGTTAGGACACATGATATATGAAATAGAAATATCAACTTTATTTTTTAGAGATGATTGATGATGATCATCATCACTACCATTATCATTGTCATTATAATTTTCATCATCCCCATCATCATAATTAATGTAATTTCTATCATCATTGTTATCATCTTTATCACGAACATCATAATCATCATTCATGCCATTATTGTTGTTGATGATGACCAAGAAGAAAATAATGATAATGATGATCATATGATGATGACTTGGAAGACGACGCCAAATATAATTTTTTGGGCGCAAGATCTCCCAAGGGAATTTTTGAGGCTTAGAGCCCAGATTTTGGTCACAAGTTGTAACTACGATGTAAAGGCTCTGCATTTTGTGGGCGCGGAGCATGTAGCTTGTAAAAGAGTCATAGGGTTGTCCGCCTTCAATTTTGTAATGTAATGTCAGCTATAGAGATCTACCCATGGTCTGCGGTATAAATAGAGTGAGGCTCTAAGTAGTTAAAACATCACACAAGTCTAAGGATGAAGAGTTGAGTCATATCTAGAGGAAAAGTCTAATTTTGGTTCGTAGAGTAGGAGAAGGCTCTGCAGCTGAGTGCATAGAGGCCTAGTAGTCTGCAGCTGAGTGCACGGACCCCTGCAGCTAAGTGCGCAGGGTGAGTCGAGTCTATAACAGTTGGAAGTCTCAATAAAGAGAAGTTTTATATCAATTTTGTGTATTTGTTTCCTGTTTTATGCATTGAATGTATTGGGTATGAATTTCACTTCTACTGTTTATATGATGTGCGAATATATATGATTGTGTTAATCAAGTGAATATCAGATAGAATATTTGTTTACGCGAAGTTAATAAGATGTGTAAGAAGATAAGTAAGAATCAAGGTGTAACTGAGGGAAATAGCGCAAGTCACTGCCATAGCAGCGCGAAAGCATCTTAGCCCCTGGTTAGGGATACGCAAAGGACGATTATAACAGATCGTGGAGGTATTGAAGACCAGATAGTGCGTGAAGTCACCTGCACGAAGGTAGGCACAGTTGGACTAAATCGACACCTCAAACATCTCAAGGGTGCAGAAACTTAGTTCCAACATCCCCCCATACTGCTTCAGGTGAGACTTCAGTCCGCGCTCCATGGGTTGATGCCAAAAGGGCCAGTAGTGTAGGGATTTGTTTGGCTAAATAACTCTGAACCTGGGTTAGGCCCCATAAAGCCAACAAATGGTTTCGTTGTTAGGACCAAAATATGCATGGAGATGTTTGATGTTGTATCATTGGAATCCAACTAAGAAGGAAATTGAAGGTTGGTTGGACAGAAGAATCCATGATTTCACGGCGCAGGAGAACAGGAACATGTGACTTTCAAGAAGAGTGGTTATACTGCTACCTGTACACAGAGATCCGTGAAATCTTCTTCGCGTCCTTCCCCACTGAGCTATATGAGTGGATCGCAAAGCTAGCAGATAGCCAAGGAAGGTGGAAACTTGACGGTCCTATTGTGTGGACCCCATAATTAGTGCGAAGATTGGAAGCATCGGAGGATAAGATAACACACATCATTTATCATTAGCTCGTTTGAATTATAGGAGGATTCATTACTGAGTTCGCGGTAGACACTTGAGTCAGCTAGAGCGAGGCAGAGCGACGCTTTCTCAAAGCACTGTGAGATAAGTATGTAAGATCTTTGAATACTTTGATTAAAATGTTATTGTGCGAAAAGAGGGTTATGCAATTACATTGATGTTTGGGGCTACGCAAAGTGGAAAAACTTACAGAAATGAAGGAAATAAGGGACCAGAAAATAGCCCCTTGATTTCACCTCCACGAGGGGACAAGGAAGAGCTCGCAAAGTGTGATCCATTTGATAAGGCAAATAATTCCGCGAATACCACCCCCGCCCACACTGCCACCAGCTTCACCGCCCTCACATCCATCTTCACCTGTACCGCCTCCACCACAACCGCGATTCAATATGGTAAGCATAGTAAAGTTGCCTGTGTTCAAGGGATTGGGAAATGAGGATACAGACCAATTTTGGTTCGTTGTAAGAGCTATATGGGAAGCGCAGGGAGTTACAGATGACAATATAAAGAAAGCAACATTGGTTAGTGCCCTGCAGGATCACGCGCTGACCTGGTATATTAAGCATTCTAATGATAATATGAATGCGGGAATCGCGGATATCCAAATAGCACTAAATAAGGAATTTAGCAGGCCGAAGTCTGAAGCACAGTCAATCATTGGATTCAAAGAGATCACGATGCTACTAGGTAAGACTCCTTGGGAGCTGTATCAAAGGCTGAAATGTATGATTCGCGAAGCTAATATGAATCTGACGGATGGACAGCACCACAAGTGGTTTGTAGCATCGCTAATGCCACATTTAAGGAGTGCCCTATCGCAACAGAAGCTAAACACTCAGGTAGAGGCCTTGGAGACCGCGATGAGGCTGCACAAGACCCCGATGCAGGATGCTAACTTAGGAGTTCAACAGATCCATGATCAGTTGAATAATTTATGCCTTGAGTTACAGAGCCTGAAACAGGACAGGACAGCTCGACTAGAAGTGCGCGAAGAGGTGTGGTGCGTAAAATGCAAGAGCAATGTCATGACAAGGAACACTGCCTGGTGTTCGCAAATTACCTCGCGAGAGGAGGACCGATGTCATTAAGGCTGGAAGTGCAAGCAAGACCTAGCGCGACGCCTTCTTTATGGTGCGCGATTTGTCAAATAGCTGGAAAACATGCTACGGACAACTACTATTTGTTACAGAAGTATACACAAAATTTGCAACAGTTGTTCTGTAACTTTTGTAGGTCGGTGGGACACGATGAGCGCACTTGTAGAAGCTACGACTTGATGATGGATAGAAATCCCACCTATAGAGTTCAGGCCGAAACATGGCCCCTTGACCAGAATGTAGGAATGGCGCAAACAGGATTTCAGGGGCACGAACGAGGCCGAGGTGGAGGAGGACCTGGAAGAGGTCGCGAACGATTGATATGCTATAATTGCGGAGGGAAAAGAAATTATGCCCGCGATTGTACGCATCCAACATCCCCATCGTGTTTGTATTGCACCTTGTTTGATCATGAGACAAAAGATTGTCCTACGCTGATAACTAGGATACGCAACAAAGGAGCGCTACCCCCTTCCCGAATCAAAACCTACAGATAATGAGGTCTGAGCCACGTGAGGAAGATCCGAATGTGAACATTGTGCTCCGAAGTGGAATCGCGACGGGAGATGACAAAGGAAAAAAACCAGAAGATAGTACTTGGGTTCGCAAAGCTCCGGCGAAAGAAGCAGAGTTTGATTTGGAGTGCACTCGAGAAACCTTCATGGAAGCTAAGAAGAGCTTCGTTCATGCCTCCACTTCAGGAAGCAAAGACAGACCAGAATCGGAGATGGACCCATCTATGCTCACGACATTCCTGAAAATGTGTATGAAGTTATTGCGCGACAGTAAGGCTGTAAAAGGATTACGGGAACTCATTAATAGATGCGCTGGGACCGCGCCAGGAGAACTACGTGTAGTCCAGAAGATTGGAAAGCAGAAGACAAGGACGGGAAGAGAGATGAGACTTACCGCACAGATCAGAGAATATGAGATGGATCAAGTTATCCTGGATTTAGGATCAGACGTGAATGTTATGCCAAAACAGACGTGGGAGCGAATGGGGAGACCTACGCTGTAGTGGTCTCCTATTCAGCTGCGAATGGCGAACCAGCAAAAAATAATACCCATGGGCCGATTGCAGGGAATAAGCTCGATATTGAGGGAGCGAGTGTGCTAGAAGACTTTGAAGTGATAGAGATTGTTGATGATAGCAATCCCTACCCCGCACTCTTAGGAATTGATTGGGCCACTGACATGAACGGGGTGATTAATCTGAAGAAGCGCAAGATGATTTTTGAGAAGAAGTCTCTATGCGTAATTATACCCCTAGACCCTGCTGAAGGATCGCGCTATACGGAGCTAGTGCGCGAATATGAAAGTGATGATGATTCGGACTGCATCTACAAGATTACAGCGCAAGAGAAAGATTGGGTAAATCCCACCGCGGATGGGAGGATTTCATGGGAGCGTGAGAGCTCCTGTACTTCGGATTCTAAGGAGGAGATAGAGCGATGGCAGAATCGATTACATGAAGTAACCACGCTGAACTGTAATATGATGACCAGGTCGTTGCGCTGTGTATAGACAGAAGTGAGAGACCTACCTACTTATGATGGTTTAAGTGAGGTAGATACTTTCTTGGATAAATTTGAAAGAGAAGTGCCAGAAAAGCAATGTTTCCAGGCCTTGGACTGGGTACTGCACGCTACACCCGCAAGGTGGTGGGGTATGCACAAAGGGAGATTTGATGATTGGAGCGAATGTAGGAGAATGATATGCACTTAATTTGGGAAGCTTAGGGTGTGATTGACAGACAGATATAATGGACGGGATGATCCGCATGCGCATCTGGCTAGGTGGGTGCAAGCATATGGAAAACAACCTACGCGAATGCACATGAACTCCGCATTGAGAGGTATGGTCAATAAGCATGTGTTGGGGGGACAAATGTGCAAATGGCTCTTAATGTTGGGGATACATTATGCAGGAAGAACAATCGCGCAGAATTTTATCCATGTAGAAGCATTCAACAAGGTGTGCAACACACTGAACAAAGTATGCAATGCACAGCAAAGTGATTGGGACCTGCGCGTACCCGCAGTATTATGGGCTTATAGGACGACATGCAAGAAACTGACGAGACAGATACCTTTTAGGCTGATCTATGGAGTGGAAGCCGTAATGTCGATGGAATACATCATTCCTAGTCTACGCATAGCAGCGCTCACAGGTATGGCAGACCGCATAGCCCTGGAGGAGAGGCTCGCGCAGTTGGAAGAGCTCGAAGAAGAATGTTTCTAGCTGGATTCCATCAGCAGGTACAAATGCAGCGCGAAAAGGCCTGGCACGATCGACATATTAAGTTACGCACCTTTAAGGTGAATGATTTGGTGTTGTTATATGATAGTAATTTTGATAAATTCCCAGGGAAGACCAAAATGCATTGGATGGGGCCATATATTATTAAGGAGATCACAGATGGTGGCGTGGTGCAGTTGGTAAAATTAAATGGTGAACTCTTCTCGAGAAAAGTAAATGGTAGTCGTTTGAAGCCATATACAAGTGGCCTGACCATCTGACTAGCCGGCAGAAGCACAATCTTAGCGCTCCAGGTAGCTAAAAGGAGGCGCGGGACTATAAACTAATGTGCTCGGGAACTGCGTGATGTCAGGACTGCGCGCAGTAGCAAGGTGTCACAGGGTCCGCAATAGCGCGAGGGTAGCTGCATTGCCGCGCGGGTTGGCTGGAAAGTGACCATTACAATCACTATTCATGATGTGATGCTTGGTTTGAAACCAAATGGAGCAGGTAACAGGCATTTAAGGCAAACTTTATGGGCTAGATTTGTGAAAATCTGCCGCCAAGTGGGCATTAATGGACCGAATGTGGGGGGAACGCTCAAATTCAAATTCAAAAGGCATTATAAATTACAAAGGGTTGTCCAGCAAACAACACTTGGCAATTTGAGAACTGAGTTTTTGTGGGTCTAGACACTCATGAACCCAGACTTGTTTGATCTTTTGAAGTCGAAGTCGTTGTTTGAGCACTTACCCGGGCCATTGAGAGAATTGTGGAATAGCAATATGGCAGCGCCATAGGAAGCCATGGATAATGAAGTAATGACTGCTGAGGAGGCCACACAGACCATGACGGAAGTAGAAACCCCAAAAAGTGTCAGGATAGTCGCAAAAATCCCTAAATCGTCGCGCACGCCGAGACCCAAGAAAGACAAGCAAGCTATGGTATCAGTGCGTGTGTCCCCTACGAACCCGCTAAGAACTAGGCTGACCATGGAAGTAAAGGGGAAATCTATTGACTTGGAGGTCGATGAGGAGGAAGAATTTGAAGAAATCCTGGAAGAAGAGGAGGAGGATGTAGAAATGGAGGTGGAAACCCAGGGTACGGACCCTCTGACCAAGCTGCCCGCGTATGTTCCTCCGTAGAAGGGAAAAGCAAGGGTGCCCAAAGACCTAGATGAGAGAAAAATCTCTCTGCAGACTTCACTGCTCCCCAACGACATCATTTTTTACAGAGCGCACTTAGGACGAGTGCCTATACTGAAATTTGAAGTCTAGGATCTCGTGAACCACGAGAAGTTCCCACATTTAGCAATTGCGTAGCTAATGCGCCAGAAGAAAAACACACTGACGGAAGTTATAGAGTTGGACCTGCATCAATGGTTGCGAGGTGTGGAGAAGGCAAGACTGTTAAACCTGCTCTAGGTGCCACATTACCATCGCGCCCCAGTGACCATTTTCATCATCAGGCAGTTGCTCTGCCTGGTCCACGATGGGTGCTTGTGGCTGGAGGAGCCCATCCCCATCATGGACCACTTAATTCACAAAATTACTCAGCTCCCTTGCAAAGGGGAGGACCGAACAAACATCTCGGAGGGTAAAAGTTATGATTTGGCCATTGCAGAGGCCATGAAGAAGAAGTTCAAGCTATAGAAGAAGAAGAGAGGGTACGTGATTTCCAACATCAACAACGTTGCGGTCAAATTCGCAACACAGATATTGACCAAAAAGGTTATGTGGAAGTGTCGCGCAGATGAGGTTCCCGAACCAGTGGTTGCACTTGCCGCACAATGCGCAGAAGGGGTCCAGTTTAACTGGGCAGACTACTTGTGCAAAGAGTTCCTTGAGAACTGTCACGAGGCGCAGGAGCAGGGGAAGACTTTTCATTATGCGTGGTTGTTGTTGTCCATCGTGCTGGTGGCATGGGAATTTCCCAAGGACAGATAGTTCCCGACGATTTCACAAGACCTTCCAGAGGCAGCGAAGTACACTTCGTTGTGGGCAACCAAAGATGTGCAGAGAATACGGGACAGTAAGATATTTCGGGTTCATGGAGATGAACATTAGAATGGGGATTAACTACAAGCCACAGTTATCGCCCACTGTCTACAACAGTCTGCAGAGCCTCGCGGAGTTCAAGGCGGACTTCCACCATGTGTACATCAAGGCGCAGAAGGACCCCGCGAGGACATGGAACGAGCTACCCTACCTGGCAACGGATGATGTCAACTTCGTGGTCCTTGAGTCATGGTCGTCAAAGTGGCGCACTCTAGCCAGCTCCACGGTGGAAGCAGAGAAGTCCACCGCGCAAAGGAAAAAGGATGAGGCGAAACTGCAGATGGCACAGTCAGTAGAAAAGTGCAGGAATGAAGCAGCAGCAGCCAAGGCCCAAGCGGCACGGGACGCTGAAAAAGAGGCGGAAGAGCAACAAAAGGCAGCTGAGGAAGAACGTGAGGGAGAAAAGTCACCTTTTCCCAAACAGGAGACAGAGATAGAGCAAGGTGGCATGGACCCGCAGACAGCGTCCACACAGCTGAAACGACAGTGCCCCAGAGAGCAGGTGGGGCCATAGAAGAAGTCGAAGGCCTCAAAGAATTCTTTCGACCCGATCACCCTCACTGAGGGGGATCTACATGACATTAGGGAGACGGTGAGGGACGTCACCATAGAGGCCCTCCAGCAGTTCGTGGAGGAACACCAAATGGTGTTGGGGGCCCTCCGAGCACAGATACAGGAGTTACAGGTGCGCACTCCACAAGCTGGTACTATGTCAACCAGCCTCGCATTAGGCACGGCCGCAGCTGAGGAAATGATGTGCGCCCGCATGACCAACACTATAGTGCTGCCAGAGGGAGCACTCATGACAGAAAATGAGGCCAACAGGCCTATGGTCAATGGATTGAAGGGAATCAGGATAAATATGGTTGCGCTCCCTCGGGAGACGCTATGTTTTATAGGATGGAGTTACTGCAGAACTGTGAGCCAGGGAAGGTCGCGCGCTCAAGGTAATGAGTGAGAAGCACATCAAAATTGAACAGTTAATCCTATAGCACGACGAGGTAGTGGCACAGAACCGACAGGTCGTGTAGGTGGTCGAGGAAGCCTGCCGGATGGTCCCGGAGTTGGCCATCCAAGCAGAAGAACCAGTGGAGGCACACATCTGAAAACTAGTAGCACGGGTGCGCGAGGCAAAGGAAGAGATCGCCAAGGTTCAGCTAGAGCTAAACCTTCAGATAGCCAAACTGCAATTGAAGACGCAACCTTCAACTCCGCTAGAGATTAAAGAACAGCGCGCTAGTGCGATTACAGCAGCCATAGTGGAGGTCAACAGTGCAGTGAAAGACTGCACAAAGCTATTCGAGGAGTCGTTTGAAGTTCTCACTACTCTGCAGGAGGACCCGAACATACAACACCTAGAAACAGAGGTGCACGAGCTACAGTAGAAGTACGACGAAGTAAAAGGGACCACGCAAACGGTCGCCCTTACATAGAGGCTCGCGTGAATGCAACAGGTGAAAGCACTCAAGGAGAAGGTGCATGCTACTCGACACAAGGAAATAGTTTTGAAGGCGTGCTTACAACCATGGATTGGTGAGGCATATGTCATTACAGCCTCCATTGAAGCCAAGCTCGCGCAGATGCAAGGAACACAGGAATAGGTTCAAGGAAGCAGTTCAGCTACAGCGGTCTCTAAACAGCGTGTCCAGGAAGTACAACAGGCAGCTGCTCAATGCACTGCCGATCTTGTAGTGATCCAAGCAGAGTTGGGAGGTCTTCGCACAAAGTCTCTGCACCAACAAAGTGACTCGAGGGCGAGTCATGATGTTTGTGTTGGAGCCCTGTTGGGTGCGGGATCCCCCAAGGGAGTTTTGAGGCTTAGAGCCCATATTTTGGTCACAAGTTGTAACTCCAATGTAAAGACTCTGCATTTTGTGGGCATGGAGCGCATAGCTTGTAAAATATTCATAGGGTTGTCTGCCCTCAATTTTGTAATGTAATGTCAGCTATAGAGATATACCCATGGTCCGCGGTATAAATAGAGCGAGGCTCTAAGTAGTTAAAACATCACACAAGTCTAAGGATGAAGAGTTGAGTCATATCTAAGGTAAAAGTCTAGTTTTGGGTCATAGAGTAGCAGAAGGCTCTACAGCTGAGTGCCCAAAGGCCTAGTAGTCCACAGCTGAGTGCGTGGACCCTTACAGCTGAGTGCGTAGGGCGATTCGAGTCTGTAACAGTTGGAAGCATCAATAAAGAGAAGTTTTATATCAATTCTGTGTATTTTTTTCATGTTTTATGCATTGAATGTATTGGGTATGAATTGCACTTCTACTGTTTATATGATGCGTGAATATATATGACTGTGTTAATTAAGTGAATACCAAATAGAATTTTTTTTACGTGAAGTTAACTAAGATATGTAAGAAGATAAGTAAGATTCGAGGTGTAATTGAGGGAAATAGCGAAGGACGATTATAACAAATTGCGGAGGTATTGAAGATCAGACACTACGCGAAGTCACCTGCGCGAAGGTAGGCATAGTTGGACTAAATCGACACCTGAGACATCTCAAGGGTGCGGAACTTGGTTCCAGCATCCCCACATACTGCTTCTGGTGAGACTTCAGTCCGCACTCCACGGGCTGATGCCAAAAGGGCCAGTAGTGTAGGGATTTTTTATCTAAATAACTCCGAACCTCGGTCAGGCCCCATCAAGCCAACAATAATGATTATGATTATGATTATGACCATGACAACATTTAAAAATTGGGAAGATTGGCCAAGGTCATTAGCATCGTCATCATCATTGTCATCATCATCATTGTTATTGTAACCTCCATCGTCTTTATTGTCATTGTCATTATCATAATAATCACAATTCATGTCATCGTCATCATCTTCATTATCATCATCATCATAATTATTGACATTGTCATCAGTTGTTAATAATTTCCAATGTCATAAGAAATATCATCAATGCAAAAAATATGATGAGTGTTGGAAAAGGGATGCAAAAGTGAAAAAAATGGGGACAACAATAGATGTAAAATTGGATGAAAAGTGGACACAACATAAGTAGATGCAAAACAAGACAGAAAAATTGACACAAAAGTGGATGAAAAAGTAGTTGCAATAGTTGATGCAAACTTGGACACAAAAGAGGATGCAAAAATGGATGAAAAAGTGGAAGAAAACATGGGTGCAATAGTAGGCATAAAATTTAGCATGAAATGTGGATACAACAACAAACGCAAAAAATGACACAAACTTGGATGCAAAAAGGAAGCAAACTTAGAAAGGGATGTAAACATGGACCAAACATGGGTGAAATAGTGGATACAAAATTAGATGCAAAATTGGATGCATCAGAAGTGGATGTAAAAGTAGATGCAAAATGGGATGCAAAAAACATAAACAATATTTGATGCAAACTTGGACACAAAAGAGATGCAAATGTGGATGAAAAAGTGGAATAAAATGTGGGTTTTAATGATAGGCACAAGATACGGAACAAATTGTGGCACAACAAAAGTGGATGAGAAAGTGGATGTAATAACAGACACAAAAAAAGATGCAAGCCAAGATGCAATAAGTGATGTAAAAGTGGATGAAAACATGGGTGCAACAGGAGAAACAAAATTGGATGCAATGGAAGTAGATGCAAAATAAGATACAAAATGAGATGCAAAAGCCAACACCAAAGTGGATACAAAAATAGATGCAATATTTGATGCAAAAGAGGATACGGAGATGGATGCAAAATTGGAAGCAAACGTGGGTACAACAGTAAGTACAAAATATGGCACAAATTATGTCACAACAAAAGTGGATATAATGATAGATGCAAAAAAAGAAGCAAATGAAGATGAAAAATAAGATGCAAAAAAGGATGCAAAAGTGGACGTAAACATGGGTGCAACAATGGATGCAAAAGTTGATGCAACAAAATTCGATGCAAAAGTAGATGAAATATGAGACACAAAACCTTATGCAAATCTTGACGCAAAAGTGGATACAAAAAGGGATGCAAAAATAGATGTAAAAGTCGATGAAAACCTAGATGTATATGATGATGCAATCGTGGATGAAAATTTAGAAGCAAAAATGGGTGCAAAGGGAGGTGCCAAACTAGGTGCAAATTATGGCACAAGAAAATTGGATGCAATAGTGGACACAATAATAGATGAAAAAGAGGATGTAAATATGGATGCAAAACAAGATGTAAAAGTGGATGAAACAAAAGTAGATGCAGAATTAGATGCAAAATTAGACACAAACCTCAATGCAAAAATTGGTGCAAAGGGGGTGCAAAAAATGATGCAAAAATGGATGCAAAAAATGATTTAAAAAATGATGCAAGAGATGATGCATAAGTTGATGCAAGTGTAGGTGAAAAAAGTGGATAAAAAAGAGGATGAAAAAGTTGGTGAAACAAAATTAGGTGCCAAAATTGATGCGAAGGATGGCACAAAACTTGGCATAAAACCAGGTGTAAAATCTGGTGCAAAACCTATTACAATACCTGGTGCTAAACTTGGTGTAAGATTTGGTGCAAACTTTGCACCAAGTTTTGCAGCATATCTAATAAATGGACACAAATTGCACCAAAAATGGCTCTAAATGCAAAGAGGGAAGCAAAAGTGATGCTAATCACAGGGTTTTG
This sequence comes from Pinus tabuliformis, assembly GCA_031772625.1. Taxonomy (NCBI): domain Eukaryota; kingdom Viridiplantae; phylum Streptophyta; class Pinopsida; order Pinales; family Pinaceae; genus Pinus; species Pinus tabuliformis. The sequence goes on along the minus strand of CM062804.1, from coordinate 6,210,040 downwards.
TTGTAGTGTAAGAGGCACCAGAAGCTGCTCCAGCACACCCATTGTTTGTCGTTGCAGATGAACCAGTATCTCTCTCATGGGAAGAGGTGGCACACCCATGCTCAATCCTTCGATATTCCTAGAAACCTTGTGGAGACTTTGTGTTTCATCTCCCTCTTCGGTGGTTGTCGCACCCGATGTTGCTGCTCTAGCCCCAGGTAGATGATCACCTCGCCTAGCATGGTGAGGCATACCCACAGGATGTACCAGTGCCACATCTGTGTCAAGCAAACGCTTCATGTCAAAACCTTTTCACCCATAACAAAACAAAACAAAAATTGCATAAACTTCAAAAGACAAAAAATACTTTTTGGTACTTTGATCGATCCTCTTACCTTGCAGCGACCACTGAGTGTCGGGTGGAAATATCAGTTCCAGATCCCCTGTGTATTCCATGCCTACATAAGGATAATCCTCAATCATCGAGATCTAGCAACTAAGCCAATCAAAGAAGGCATCATCAAAAGTGTCTAATCGATCCCCCTCCAGTACGAGGTGCTAGGGATGCCCATCGATGTTGTCTCAGCTCCCAGGGATCGGCTATACCCAGACTCATACACGGCCTCATCACGGGCACTCTCTCAAGTATAAAGGACACGATCAAAGTACTATACCCAAACTCTCTTTGGACCCAGGTCTTACAAGTTGTCAACTCTGCTTTCACCTGACGGAAGGCTCCCTCACACTAGTTGAAAACATGTGGTTATAAGCAGTCCAATGCTAGTAGCAATTGGACATTTGTAGCCACATGCTAGATCTTGGACCCTGTCAGGCATACGATCATCCATAGAATAGCCCTCATCGGTCTTGTTGTTAACCGCTCTATGGGAACCCTATTTCTCACTAGCCCACTGCCCTGTCACGGTTACTCATGCACCTATGAATAATAAACTAGTGAGGAACTATATATCATATCTTTCGATCAAGAGCTCATGGTCCGCAATCCTGAACACACTCTGTTGTTCATCCCACCATTGGATGATCCAACTAAGGAGATCCTCTTGACTCTTCATCAAGTCAAGTCTGGCATATTTCAGCAGCCCACACCTTCGCAAAGCTTCCAAACAAGCCAGATCATTTAGCATTTGTATTTCCTCGGCATCATGAGCTCTTTCTCTCCATAGACTCATTTTGCAAGCTTAATTTCTGTAAAACAAAACCCTTAAATCAGTTTTCAGCTGGCAAAAAAACCTAGGAAGTCAAGTAAATCAAGTTTTCCTTGCACTTGACCGGCTAACATGGCCCTCCAGAGCCCACAAGGCATGCTAACGCCCCTCCCTTTGACGATAAGGGTGTTTAACATGCCCCCTAGCCTGGGTGACCGTGTTAACCACCCAAGCCACCTAGGGCTTGCCCAAAACTGCAAAATTAACCAGCAGAAAGACTAAAATGAGTATTTAAATGCAAGATAGGGATGAGGAAATCTACCTGGAACTGACGGCACGTCAAATGGTAGCCTGGATTGCTCGCAATCGCTCAGGAAATTTCTACTCCTTTTTCTCTCCAGAGCACTCTCACATAACTCAAACAGTGAAAATGAAGGCATGTCACCCTTCTTATAGTCACTCTGGAGGTATGAATCACTCTATCTAGTCATCGAAATTGAATTTTTTCATTCCTATATTGTTTAAAACATGCGCCATATTGATATGTTGTCAAATTTTACTTATGTTATGATGATATTTTAGTGTCTTTATATAGAGTTGACCAAGTTTGACTACGGATGAGAATGTTCTTTTTTGGGACTTTTTCTCGCTCTTGAATTGAAAAATCCCCGAGTTACCCTCTTCGGGCTCACAAAACTCCTATGAAGAAGATATGAGCACTCTCTTTTTTGGCACATTTTCTCGCTCTTGAACTGAAAATTCCTCAAGTTGCCTTCTTTAGACTCATAAAATTCCTATGAAGAAGACCTAAGCAATTCTTTTATCTCTTTTTTCTCACTCCCTAAACTGAAAAAATACATATTGAGTTTTCTTTAATTGACTCGTTAAAATTTTATGAAGATCTATCGAGTTTTTCTTTGTCTGACTAATTAAATTTTCACGAAGAATATCGAGGTCACTTTGTCTCCTCATACTCATAAAAAATGAGGTAAACGTCTATTGAGCATAGGTTTATCACTTTATCCGGACTCAGTAGACTAACTTACAGAAAAGGAACTGTGTCAGGTATACTATTAAACCTTTGTCGCACCTGGTCATCAACCATGACAAAGGTACCCCCCTAGAGTTTCTCTTTAAGATCTTTTCAGACTCTCTAAATATGAAAAGACCATCAAGTTTACCCATCTGGACTCATTAAACTTAATTAGATGGGGAAAATTTGGACAACACAGTGACTCAATATATGTATTCGAAAGGATTTTTTGGCAGCAGTCTATCCCTTGAACATGGCACTCCCTCAACAAACCTCTTTTGTCAGCCTCTCACCAAACCTTACCATCCTATGAGTTTAGCCTTCATACTTTGATGTTCCTGCATCCCTATATCCTAACACTCTTTGGTGTTCATGAGTCTAAGTTTCCTGGTAAACCTTTGTGTCGTGCCTTCTATTGTTCAAGGGATTCATTTATCCTCTGCTTCTTGTATCGACCATCCATCATATACTTAAAAAATTCCCTCCGTCTATTTGACCCATTGCTCAAAATTTATCTCCAAAACAATCATTCTTGTCTCGTTTCATGTCAACTGATGTAGGACACCTCATTGCCTGCCTTTTGACATATCTCTTCCTATCGACTCCAACACTCTATCTAGGAAGCAGATCCAGAAACATATCAGTACCCTGGAACTTGCAGTCCTCAGTGGCAGGTTACCTTGCATTTGATTGGGGGTTTTCATCATTGGCTCCCAGTTGAATGATTCTACAAGTGTTTGATGACAACATCCTTCTCACACTCGCTAGATTGTACTGCGCATCTTGGAGACCATCATCCTTATCGGTGGCCATCCTCACGTCTGTTAACAGTTTTCATCATTGACTAGTAATTAGACGATTTCTCACATGTTCGACTTCAACTCCTTTATTCACATGTGCAAAAATATGTTGTTCAGATAAGCGGCGACCAAGACCTTGGGTAGAGGCTTACATCACTCAGCCTTGTTTCCTCTCCCAAGCTGCGTATATTGTTTTTGGAGACAGCTCATCAGGTTGATCATATTATGACACAGTTCCACATTGTGCTTATCAGTGGACATGATAGTCATACCTCTTTTTTGAGAAATCACTCTGACATAGCTATTGAGCATGGGAATGCCCGACTCAGGACATGATCTTATATTTTTTACATATGTGGCTTGTTTCAGGTCTCTCACAGTCCCGAAGCTCTAGTCCTCTCTCTCTTTTACTACAATATCTATAAATTATTTTGGCCATCGTCTTCGTCTCTAACCTCACACTTTAGGGGGCATCTGTTATACAAGAAAATGACCTCCTCATCATCTCAGAGGAGAAAGACACATTGGTTGAAGACAAGACCTAAATTACAAGCCTATTTTCTAGGGTAACGCACCCCAAAAACAGACAAGGAGAGTTATAACGCTTTCCATCTCTCAGCCAAAGGTATTAGTCCCTAGGTTAACACTTTGTTTTGCCTAAAGGGAAATGTTACTAAATATTTATGAGATTCTGAAGGTCAAATCGCGAGTTGGCTGAATGACACTCCGCTTTTCACTCAAATGTTAGCTCGAAAAGCAAGAAACATCTGCCTCCAGCCTAACTAAGGACATTGCTATTCCTAACGAAGTCTCACGGGAATGGAAAGAGAAATAAAGCGAGGCAACATCCAAGCTTTTGCCTCAATGGAACTCATGAAAGAATTGGCAAGGATGAGCCTCTCTCCATCTATATATTGAAGGCTCAGTCATTGTAATGGGGGTCGAATGGTTGTTGAAACTTTGCAAGAGCTTTAGTATTGTTATGCTTCCAAGAAGTTGAGAGAGAGAAAGAGTGGATTTGAAGGACTAGAGGAGGCTTGATCCAGCCAAGATGGTTGTAATCATTCTTCTTCTATCTAATAATATAGATATGTTTCTATGTTGTCTACTTGATGGTGTCGATATTGTATTCCTTTACATGTTGATTCGATTCTATGATTAATAAGTAGCTTAGATGCATTCTATGTTATAGTCTCATATATTGATGTTTTGATTATCAAGGTTTATATGATGTAGGATAATGCTTCGCCTTGTCTATGTGCAGGTTTTGATCTAGGAGTTGGCAATGAGGTCTTCCACTTTGCCACGTTGAGTTCTCCAGTAGGACTACACCAAGGACTAAGGTAATCCTTCTCCTTTTGTTTTGTCAATCATGGATTAATATGAATATATGTGTGTTTCTTTGTGACAGTTGCAGTTAATCTTAAACAATCTGCCTTGGGTCCCAAGAAGATCCGAGAAGGTATTTCATCCACAACCACCCATGTATTAATCCCTATAGAAATTATTAAATCATGCGCCTCTCTAGGCTTCTCTAACCTAAGAACCACTTGGAAAATCAACAAATAAACACTGGAATTTTCAAGGCTCGGGTGCAAAAACTTTAGATAGGGGTCCAAATAAAAGTGGTCGCACTTGTGGGACACTTTTTGGAACTCTCTATTTGTCTTCTTACTTTAAAACTCTTAAGAAACATCCATGGTACACCAATTTATTTTTGAAATCTCAAATCATGTCGGTACCCCACTAAGAAAATAAATTTTGATAAATCAAACACGTTTTGGAGGAATGATTTCTTATGAGTAGAATCATCTAAGAATCGATTTGTAGATGATGAAACAACTAATCTAAATCTTAAATAAATCGTCAAAAAAAAATAAATGGTTTTTTTAGCACATCTCGTGTGCCAACCGACAAAAGGAGGTTGAAGATCACAAATACCAAGAAAACACTTCTAACATTTGTTCTCCTCATAAGAAAAGAACGTAATTGGATCAATAGGTTCAAAAGAAACAGTTATTGTGGGTGTTTTATTTGGTAAACTAGGTCTTTGTATCAATATGTTCCTAGTGGGTCTGCATCTATTTTGACTACCTTCACTACTAGCACTTGACACATATTTCGATTTTCATCTGGATATCACTATTATAATGTCTTTGCTTTTGTTAGCTTTTAGTTGAACGAGATCTCTAAATCGAATTGGAAGGGTTTGAGTCGTGCTAGAAAGAATGAGGATAAATCATATGGCATGAGTTCCACTTCCTTTGATGTCAGGCCAGATCGAATCAAGCTAAATACTACAAAACCAATTACTCTTTGAAGGCTTATTTAGATTCTTCTATCTACGCTTACACTCCAACTTCTTTGGCACGTGGAAAAACATCAGATGCCTCATTTTAATGCAACCCATTAGATGTCTTCCCTATGTGGCACGTAGATATTCGCAACATGGCTTGTTAGATCGTTGCCCATTCTTTCCATGTGGCCAGAAAGGAAAAAAGTGGATCATTGGATGTGCAACAAATGGTCTTACTAATCGATGTCGAGTGGCACCATCGAACCAAGTGTCATGGCTGATGCAAAAAATGGATCATTGGGTAGAAACTAGACCTATGTGGTCGACACCTATTATCTATAATTTCTTCAATACAATAAGTATCATATCTGGAAGGTATGGATCACACTCTCATGTACAAGAATCCTCATAGAAGGAAATATCAAACCCAGGTCGTGCTTCTTCTATTATTTCTTTTGTTGGCTTTGTTACCAGCCTAGACTTTGATTTGGCTCTCTAGACTTTGATTTGGCTCTCTATATGTATCTACACATGTTGATATTATTGTTCAAAAGGCACTGGATCTACTACTTGATTTTGTTGGACCGACTATTGCTTTTGGTATTGGATCAACATACAAAGCACTCGGATCAATAGATGCTTCATCTACAACTAACTCAGATACTAGTGCCCCTGTGTCCGTGGCTACTCAAGTCTTCCAATCTAAATTACAAATCCTGAATTCACCCTTCTTGTGAATGAAGCTCTATCCCCACATATCATTTAAACAGGGGATAAGGGTGAAAGTCTTAGTAAAGTATTATGATTAGGGCAGGTATCGTCACACGCATGCCTCCTAATTGAATCCCAATAAGACATATTCATATAGCCAGTTGATTGCTTTGATCGCAAATTCCATATACAAACAAGGGAACAAAACCATTGTAATGTCTTCTTAATTGTATTTCATTACCCATAGTATTTCATATTCATAGTAAGTGGACGGATCCTGCCTCTGTTTGTTCAATTGTATCATATTCCCATCCATTCCATTATTTTCATATGTTGTAGAAAGTAGGTGATAAGAATAATCAGTAGATTTCATAGAGGCATAGGCAAACGCAAAACCAGAAGCTACGATTCTAAGATATAGATAAAGTTTTATCCCCAATGAAATAATGAGTAATCCATTACCCTGCAGATTATGTCCTTACCAATAATTGAGAGAGTAGGTCCACGAAAATGGTTAAGTGAGAGGAATCACGGAAAGTTGCCAACACATATATAATCCCCCTCGACTTCCCAGATATAGTACATAAATGTTCTCTCTCTCTCTTCTCAAGGCATCATTAAAGGTCATAAGCCTCATGATAAATGTCCCCATCGACCTCCATCGACCTTTGTTGTGTAGGGAAAAGAACCTCCCACTGCTTCAAACCCCTTATCTTGCCTACTTTTAGTACTATAGTGAAGAAGTACTATATTCTTCACTAGTATTAGTGGATATTACATAAATGTTTGGCCTTATCATAGACATTCCTTTGGACACCTAATCCTCTATGGGTTGGTGTGGAATGTGAATAGCTACCTGAGTCCAAGAGACCACTTGGAATATGAATCCAAGGGTCACACCATGTACTATAAATATATATCATGTTAATAATATATGCAATCTAATGCTTATCATTTACATTAGTTGTATCCATTCCATGTGAGTTTAACATGGCATCAGAGCCGCGAGAAATCCCCTGCTCTACTCAAGTGTGAGCTACCTATTTATGTGTCCTTTGTAAACCAGCGCTCTTCTCCCTATGGATTCTATGCCTTTCTAAGAATTTGTTAGAATAAAGGTCGTTCCCTTTATCATCTCTACCATTCCTTTGTTGTGAGCAGATCTGCCCTTGCAGAAGTGAATTTCTCATTCTACCATCTTGAACTTTTTTCCATCCTGAACTTGTCAGAGCTAAGTTTATACATGGTTGCTTATAAATCTTCTATTTGATTGTTGCTTCGCCCATCAATTATGTTGCAGTCATAAAAAATGTTCCTTGCATGTCAGATGTTACCTACTCTTGCAGAAGCATTTATTTTTTCTCACCAAACCAACGTACATAAAATTCTCACTTTCTGAATGAATTGATGGCATAGTAACGCCCGTTCTCTTGTAAACCACCTCCTTGTGGGATATCGAAAGGCCTCGATGGTCGTCTTGGTATGTGTTGGTATGTCAAATTCACTGAAAATCGTTGATTGAAGCTTAGAATGTGTGTGTAACTCTTGGTTGCAGAACTTTTCCATTATTCCTATGTTCTGTCCCTCTGCATAGATCCTATTCAAAGGAGCAACATTGAGGCAGCGTTGAAAGGAGATGGTGCAATGGTGATATGGATTATTTGAGTGTTGGATTAGTGCTTAAATAAATTTGAATTCCATATGTTGGTGTGCATTCCTAACTTCCTCTGTGTTAATCCTTTTTTAAAGATTATGTGTTGGGTCAAAATGGTTGTATATTCTCTATGATGGACGATGTTGAGAGAAGAGTCCAAAGCCCGTGGTGCATTGATTTGAGCCGCTCTGAAAATTATGGCGCTCAATCCTGGATTGTGAAGAGCTCGGTTTTATTTAGATAAAAGAGACCATGTTGTGCGGTGTGAGTTATCTACGTTGAAGCTCTATTATTGTTTATATGGAGCATTGATTATATGTGGTTGATTTATTTATGCACTGAATCATAGTTGAAGAGTTGTCGTTAATTACTGCTTGAGAGGTAAGGTATTTATGATTGAGCCAGAAAAAGTTGGTCTCGACTCAACCGACTGATGAAAGACATAGAGGAAAACTCATTTGATGCAGAGGAACCCATTTGATTGTGGCATGCTTCTTCTAACTATATTTCTTCCAAAAGAACAAAGGGATAATCCTTGACTTTTCACTATAGATCTTCCACCAACGAGACTGCTACAGAAAGGACCTTGTCCCTGCTAGTGGTGAATGCACTGAGAGGAATTGGCTACATTGGTGGGGGTCGTGACGACACTTCTCCTGGAGCTCGACAGACAAGGTTGTGTCTCTCCATAAAGGAGTCATATATATATATATATATATATATATATTTTTGAATGGTTTGAACACAACGATTGGAGCATTGGCATGATTGGTTTTGTTGAACATCGTAAATACGGAATACAAAAGGTCATTTCTTTGTGATTATTAAAGTCCCCTCTTGAGAGCTATTCCATTGGTTCAATTAGAACGTTGGTCTCGAACTCTAGTTCTTCGTTGGATAAAAATTTGATGCATCTTTGTGCGTTGAGTTTTGATGGCAGTGCGATGAATGGGGTTATGGTTTGAGTGCATTGACTCTTTGCATTATAGCAACATGGTGTTGTCCTTCTATTATATGTGTGTACGTTGATCCAAGAAAGCATTATTTTCAGTGTATTCACTAAAATCCTATGTTCAATCTCTATTTAATGGCTTACGCATTTCAATTTGGGTGAATCGCTGACTAAGAAAAGCTTTAAGCTCTAAGGGTATCCGAGTGATGGTGGCAGCACTTCCAAGGAATTGTTACCTATTTTCATTTGTGAAATATATATATATATGTTAGTGAACAATACAACTTCATTCCTAGAGTAATGCTTGGTACAATGCATGTCATAGCAGCAAAATACTGAAGAAGAAACAACAACAACTGGATCTAGAAGTGAATAGTTTGGGTTGAATTGGCATGTGTATTGAGATTTAATTAGATTAGTTTGTTGCCTATTATACAAGTATCATAAAGATGTATTTTATGCTACAAAGAGAGTAAAGTTCTGATTGCAGTGGAGATTGGAAAATCTTTGTAATCATTGTGATTGTCAATTAATACTTCTTTTCTAAAATGGCTCTGATTGGTGATGTATTAGAGTTATTAAATATTCTCACTCATTCAACTGTTGATGAGATGGTGAAAATCAACAAAAACGCTCTCTGTGATATTAAAACATGTCTGCAGAATGCAAAGGAAAAGATTGATTTTTTGCAGCTTGAATCCTAGCTTCAGCAAGATGAATTACAGCAACATAAGCATCATGACGCCCATCAAAAACAAGAAATGGAAGATGTAGTACCCATTTCATGAGAAAATTTACATGCAAAAGAAGAAATTCAGTCTGCACTTCCCAAGCAAATCATCAGACCTTTGGAAGAGCTTGTCCACAACAAGCACATAACAGGTCTTGGATATGATAAGGAGGCGTCCTTTCATATTCCATACTATTCCAAGCCCATTCAATTTCAAAGTGTTGGATTTATTCATGATAGTTCACCTTCAGTTGTTTCAGATTTTGTTCCCTTTCCACAGTAGCAACAACAGAATGTTAAATGCCAACATTGTGACCGAGTTGACCAAATGAAAGATCATTGTTTTGATCTTTATCCTTGCAAGCATTGTGGTCAGCATACTCATTCTTCACACAGATGCTTCAAAAACAAGCCCCCTATGAGAACAAAGATTCACCTTGGATGGATTGCTTCTTGGCAATGGGCTTCAACAGCCAAGAATTTATTTCACTCATACAATAGGATTTGTTCTCGAATATTGAAAATTCTTGCAATTGAGATATCTTCATCTTCTCACCTTGTATCTGACAGGGGGGGAAGTGATGGTCATCTAAAAACTTCAAAGCCACATCAAGCAAGCTTGAGCCACAACCTTCCATACCAGATTCAGAGTTGTAACCAGAGACAAAGATGCCCTTGAGCATGCCTTCGGTTGGTGATCAGCCTTAAACCATCTATGTGGGGTTGAGACATCTCTTAAAGAATTGGGGACACTTCCTCTAGTAGAAGACTTTAACTTCCTGTCAATTTTGGAAGAGTTCCAAGAATTGCATTAAGAATTCCAAAGTTGGTGGTCATCGTTAAACCATCACAAGTTGAGACCTCCCTTTCAAGGATGAAGGTTTCCCTCTTCAAAACATGAGGAGCACTTCCTCTAGTAGAAGACCTTAGCTTCATGCCATATTTGGAAGAGTTCCTGGAACTGCACTAAGCGTTACAGTGTTGGTGGTCATCCTTAAACCACCCCCCTTATACCAACATTTCAAAGAGCACAGTCAGCCTAGTGTTGCCATGCATTTTTTGCACCTATCGTATTATTTCTCTCTTCGTAGACTCATACATACCCCTTTGGATTAAGGGGGGAATGTTGGACACCTGATCCCCTATGGGTTGGTGTGGAATGTGAACAGCCACAGGAGTCCAAGAGACCACTTGGAATATGAATCCAATGGTCACACCATGTACTATAAATATATATCATGTCAATAATATCTGAAATCTAATGATTATCATTTACATTATTTGTTTGTATTCCATGTGAGTTTGACACATCCTCTGCCCCAATCATCTATGAGTGAGATCTTTCCATTCCATATGTAGTAGTGACCAGAGTGAGACCTATATTATGAAAAAGAAGAGTTGCATTGGCAGCACACTAGAGTATGCATGTAATAATATCTAATAGGATTGGGGTTTTATTCAGCCTAAAAGAATTACTTAGCACTCTCTTATTAGTGGTATATTAAGGGAACTAGCCAGAGGTAGTTTATTTCCTCATCATAATTTTGAATGTACCTTCCCACCTTTGGATGTGTTAATCTATGTAAATGCTTTGACATGTAGAAGAGTTGGGTGTTAATAGTATTACATATTGGTCGAGTTGACAATGCTAGTTTTGTGGGTTTGGGGGTTTATGTGAGTATGTTGTTTCGGCCTTGGGCCATACAATAGTAAACTCACTTCAGTAGGTGAAATGTCAGAAATCGGGCTCGTCAAGGTTCCAAGTTATTCAAAATGGATCTGGTTGATGGATGGATTTATTACCTTCATAAGGTATTCAACTAAACTCGAAGAGGGGATCTCCCACAAATCTAACCATATGCTCACTAATAGAGAAAGTTAATCTTTATAGGGACTAAATCGTCCCATAATAGCCATCTAGGTTCTCTTTAGAATTTCTTAACAATTTATGCGGTTTAACAATTTTTATAGGAAGTCTAAATGAATTGTTTGAGTTTTATATATTATGATGTGATGAGCACTAATTAATCTTTGCATAAATAACAAGTTTGTAGTGTTAGTTCAATGATTATTAAAGAAATTGTTGTGCAAAGAAATATTATTGGAAGTATTCTTTGGAATTTATTTAGAATTTCTACTATGGAATTCACTTGGAGTCTTTGTTGCAGAAGTGCTCATGAGCCCTTGCAACATATATTTTCTAAAATTTTCAAACACGAGCATCCAAGGTGGGATGCTAATGTATCTAGGAAGACTGGGGTAGAAGGCATTGTAGTTTCCACAAAACTAACACCTCCAGCATGAAGAGGACCCATCAAAATTGGATAGTAATTATTAGGAATTCCCAAGAAGTTGTTAGTTAGTTAGTTCCTTGAAATTAGTTATGTTTAAAGAACAATTAGAGTAGTTTAAGAAAAAAATAGTCTTGAGAGTTGTATATTATATTTGGGACACGATAATTGTTCTTTTACATATATTGGATCTTAGCCCATTTGGGTTTGGTTGTGGAAAGAAGGATTTGACACATTTCAAATTGTTTTGACTTATTGTGCAAGATTAATGCAATAGACATAAATACAATTGCTTCACTACACTTGTTTTACTAGCATTTGTAGTTGAGAGATTCAACCCGATAATCTTCAGAGGAAGTTCCCACTCTACAAGTGCCACTGGAGGTTGTGTCCCTTCTTGTGTTATAGGTTTATTTCTGCAAGAATTTCTTCAATTGTGTAATTTTTTCCTTTGTAGAAATATTGTATTTCCAAGTTTATCAAAGGATTAGTTTAGAGCATTTCAGAATTTAAGGGGTATAACACCTAGCTTTGTTTGTTATTTAAAAATATGTTATCAATTAAATTTTAATTGACATATAAAGCTCATATTGGGAGCAGAAACGTTGGTATCAAAGTAGCAATTGGATCCATTCTTCAATCACCAAAGAGAATATGTTATTCTCTTAATCTTGTTTAGTATAACATCTTATCTTTATGACATTTACGATCAACAGGGGGTTTTGAACAGATACTCTATGAGTAAATTCTCCTCAAATTTTGGCCCTCATATTTTTCATATTTTCCCATGCAAGAAAATGGTTTACTAGTAACCATATTTTACTATAAGAATATTTCACATGATATGTGTATGCTTTACTAGTTAGAGTGACTGAGTAGAGAAACCAATGTGTCACTTTTTATCATCTTGATGTTTCTCCTATGATTGGGATGTTAGACTTTGTCAATGTGCATATGTTGTCTTTCTTTATTTTCCTAAATAGCCATGTTTGCAATTTTGGAATATATATTTGGCACACTATACCGAATGAAAAGTATGATCTATTGATAAGTATGATGTGCCACTACTCATAAATGTAGATATAGCAGAATTCTCCGCATATGGACATAAGTGCTTTGTATAAACGTCAACACCCAATGACACATATAACCACCAACCTCTGGAGTCTATACATCAATTTTCAAAAAAAAAAAAAAAATTCCCCAAAACAAGATCATAGCCTAAAACCAACTTTGTACTTGAACACAATTGATTGAGCAATCTCAAAGGTTAAGTTTTATGCCCATTTTAGAATTGTCTCTACAATCTATTCCACTTTTATTTGCTCTCATAAAATGATGCAATGCTAAAATAAATATGAATTAACTAAAGGTAATTAATAAGAAAAAGATATGTGCTATGTTGTACCAGTATGGGCAGAGAAATTAAATATGTATATTTCTCTACTGCAACTATTTGCCCTACCAAAGGTATTATGTTGCTATGCAGTTTATTAACATATTGATTTTGAAAAATGCAAAATTCTATATTTCCTAAGTTCTTATTGTACTGAGATATGCAACATTTTTTCCCAATATATTTTAGGCTTCGTTGTACTAAGAAATGAAGACTCAACAATGTCACATTCATGGATTCCATTCTCTTCTACCAATGTCCTGATACGAACACTAATAAACATAAAACAAAGCAAAAACTCATGGAAATGGATGTGAAAAGTAAGTATATATATATATATATATATATATCTATATATATATATATATATATATATATATATATATATATATATCATTTCTTATAAAATTAGGATTGTTAAAAGATAAAAAACTGAGAGATTGTTAAAAGTAAAAAAATCCAAAGTTTTCTCGGTGGTCTTTGGTTAGGATGATCTACCTCATACTTCGATTGGACTAAATTTTTCATTTTCCTCTATGAAATTCAAAAGCTTAGAAAAAATAAGGATCCATCATTGTTGGCACAACAAGAGGTAGCCTCAGGAAAGCAAAAGTAAGAGAGGTCGATGGGTTGTAGTTTGTAACTTGAACTTCGAAGGGTGAAATGCATTGACCATTGAAATTATATATATATATATATATATATATATATATATATATATATATATATATCACATGGACAAAAGTAAACTAGGAATAGAAACATTATGTGAAATCTCATAAGAGTATTTTCATTGTCATTAGTAAATAACGAAATATTTAGTGTGGGGCTAAACTTTAAAAATATCATAATATAAAATTTTCACACTAACTTTTTCAACCCCTCAGATTTTGTTTAATGGTGATATTTTTCCCTAGAATTTTCATTGTCCATTCACAAGCATAACATTGTCAATCCACGAAACAAGGACACAAGGTCACCCTTTTATGATTAAACCATTTCTTTTGACCCATTGGTGTGTCTTGAGAAAGGTGTCCTTTGTACCATAGGTAAGTGAAGAGAGAAAAGTTGGGATCACAGTGAGGTTAGGACAAATTATTGTAAGCAAGGCTCTTACTCAGAAATCAATGAGGGAGGTTAACCAAATTTGATTAATCTTAGGATCCTTTGAGCATTGTTATAAGAAATTTTAAATCTTGGCTATCGCCAATATCTTGAAAACACATAGACTAGTTTAATAATTTATATCGACCAATTTTTAGTACCCTTTTTGCTTGAATGATCTCTTGTGCTAATAGGTGGAGCTTAATGTGGACAAGTATAGAATGGTAACTAAATTAAATCCAAAACATGGAGAAGTGCAACATGTTTTCCAACAATGTATTGTAGCTAGGAAAAAGTTTCCTTGAATTTCCAAGAAGCTTATAGTATGCACAGTAAACAATTCGAGAATAATTTCACAACTTTTTAATAATGATCAAACTCTGGGAACCAGAGTTGTGGTGTTATATTTATTGTGTTTTTGCACAAAATTCAGTGATCTATAGTAGTCCTTTTCCACAGTTTAGTTGAATTTGCTCATCCTTCTACTGTATCATGTTGTAGAAGGTACTTTTGCACTAAATATCAATTTCACTGTGCAAGTAGTATTGCACAATGCGTTAAAAATTTAGATGTACCAAATCATGCACAAGTGTCTTGCACATCAGGTGGAATCAAAGAAAAACACAATTTTTAAGGTTGAAGAACCATCAAATAATTCACTATAGTTCTAGGTATAATATCGAATATTTTTTATCACAAATAGGGAAAAGCTATGTGCATGAAATCATTGATATAGTGAAACACCACAATGTCTTGATGGTCAAAATACTTGATGGCATAGATATCAAACCCAACAAAAGGAAGAATGGGTATGTTGTGGCAATAGCCTACTAGCCACTTTTCACGTGGTAAACTGTATAATCTTCTTCCAAAACATTATGCAAATTTATTGCCTAGAATTCTCGAGTGAAGAATTAGTCTCAAAAGGTTATGAATGAGCATATCAAGAAAGGTGCTTCTATCATTGAAAAAAAATCCCTTTCACTAAAGAGCTAGTGCTCACTGAATTTACTTAGTATCTCTAACAACTTGCAACTTTAAATTTTGATTTTTTTAGTGACCAATGCCTTAGTCAACTTGGACATGTTAACTTTGCATTGAGCACACATATTCAAGTGTCAAGTTTCAACATATATACATGAGTACTTTCTAGGTCAGGTTGGACTTCTATGTCTTCATTATCGCTTGACATCGATGCTTTGAGGTCATCATACATGGGTGAACTTAACATTACAGAGTTCACCATTAACATTGACAGTTCATGAGTACCTTATCCATATTGGTACATTATTGTAAGTCCTTATTCCAACCAAAGTTGCATTAGTATGAGTGTTTGCAGATCATTGCTCCAGTGGGACAACATGTGTTATTTTTAGTAGGCTAATGTTCCAGGCTTCAAGATCTATTTTAAGTGGGTACCTTGATTGTGGTTGTTGACATTTCCAAATTGTTGGAAGCTTTTATTTGTCAAAATGAATCCTAACGTATTTAGGTAGTGCATTAGGATATACATTAGGTCAACAATGGCCAAGTGTAGTTGTCTAATGAAATAAATCATTTTGGCAGGCAATACCATTATGAAAAGTAATAAGACATGTGCCATAGCTAGAAGAAGCAAGTTGAACACTTCAAGGATGATTGTGTCATGCACATAGGATTTGGAAAACATAACTAAATCATGATGATCATCACTCCTTAGTTACCAAACTTAACAAACAAGTGACCATTGAACTGAAATTTTATAAAGTCCCCTTTCCTTGTCGCTCCTCTCAACAAGGTTTGGATATGTAAATGGAGACTTCATAAAAATGGATGGGATGAATCTAAATTTTAGTGATTCTGGAACAAATGTTAGGTATATGCCTCGTGAAAGGTACACACTTTTATTTTTAGGACCACTTCTTTTTTCCAAGATCGGTTTCTTAAAGTTGCCTTCTTGGGAACATAATTGTATATAGAGAAAAATTGGTTCGTATTTTTGGGGTAGACATAGCCAAGAAAACCAAGGCAGTGGATTACGAGTCCGCCACTTTTGGGGTTACACAGTGACAAAAATTACTCTAATGTGCATACATCTAATAAAGGCCTCATAAGTATAGTGTCAAGAAATTGAGATGGCATATTTAAGTCCTTTTTCAATGTGCCATATCTTTAGGAAGCAGAAAGAGAAAAATCCATGAATGGCACCTTTCAAATTCCTATATGGGAGGTCTTGCAGGATGTCATTAAGTCAGGATCGACTTGAGGACTAAGTATTGATAGGACATGAAGTAATACAAGAGATAGAAGATCAAATGTTCATGATGAAAGGCAATGCTAAAGAAAGCACAAGATCGACAAAGATCTATGTAGATGCTCATCAAACTAATCAAAGTTGTGAAGGGGGAGATAGGGTGTTCTTGAGAGTAAGGCCCCAGAAGAGCTCCATAAGGTTTGGGAAGGGAGCAAAATTGTCTCCACGGTTTGTGGGACCTTTTGAAAGCGTAGAAAATAAAGGGTTAGTGGCATATATGCTTTCCTTACCTTCATTTGTAGCACATATGCATGATGTATTCCATGTGTCGGTATTGTGTCATTATATTTCATATCCTTTGCATGTTATTGACTTGGGTCATTTGCGGGTCTCAAACGAGGGCACAATGATGGTCAAACTAGTTCGCATACTAAACAAGTGAACTCTGCATCTTAGATGACACTTGGTGGACCAAGTTAAGGTCCAGTGGCATAGTTATAGTTCTAGCTTCGCTACTTGGGAGGACACCAGGGAAATGTGTCATTGTTTTCCTTTTATGTTCTGAGGACTTTGAAACAAAGTCCATTGTTAAGAGGGGGTGTATGTTGTACCCCCCTTCGGTTGACTAACCCTGATATGACATAAACCTTGATATAGCCTTAGGTCTTAAACAATATTCTTTGAGGACCTCAGGTCAAGGATCCAACTATTTGACATTTACCATTTGCGCATGTGATAATAATTATTTTATGGTTTGGTGTTATGATAATAATAGCTATGATGGATATGTTTTATGACTATGTCTAATCATGCGATGGATTCATTATGTTGTCTCCGTACATTAGTTTTTGCTCATGATTTATGGATATGTTGATGATTTAGCATACAAAATTATATTGGTCATTAATAATATGAATCAAGTATTATTGATGATTATTGAGTGTGGTAGGAGATTACCCAGATGCATTCCATGTGATGAGTCGACAACCTTTGGTTTGGTTTGAATTACATTTTATTATCTCAAAAGAGTTTAAATTTCAATTTAAAATTTTGTTGTGAATTCTAATGACATGTTAGTGGCAGTAGGCACAAGTTAGTTGTTTGGTCGAACAACTCACACATTGGTGATGGGGTTGTATAGATAGATGGAACTTCATGGGAGGGGTGGGACAGCGTCCTTGATTTCACCCGCTATCACTCCCGTCGTGACTTAAGCTGGAAGGTGTTGGGATACCTTCGCCTTGAAGATCGCAATGTCATGGAGGCAGGACCCTGAATTGGGTCGGTCACGAAGATTTTACTGACGGGCGTGAATGAAGGAGGATTCCTTGATCCGGACACCATTAGTCTCATTTTGGAGGGCAAGATAAGAGAGGGTAATGGCCTTCGTCATTGCACCTATTTTTTCCCCTTGTAGTCACTAGATTCTTGAAGGGCAAGCGGTGTAGGACGCTTGGCATCAAGAATAAACTGATTGAGTGTGGCACCCTTGAAACTTCAAAGAGAAATTCCTAAAGGACATTACCAACTTGGCACCCTTCACATTAAGAAGAAACTAATGATATATAATTAAGATATGATAATCATACTATTTCACATAATGTGGTAAATGAGGTTTTAGAACCAAGTTATCTAAATCAAGATAAACCTTGGGGTAAAGGGAGAATAGGAAGAAACAAAAACATTGGACTAATTGAGTAACTCTACCCTTCCCATGTTTGGAAAATATTAGGTAGATAATGTGCATATAAAGTAATTGAGTAACTCTACCCTTCCCATGTTTGGAAAATATTAGGGAGATAAAGTGCATATAAAGTAACCCTAAAGTATGTAATTGTTTAAGAGGTAAAAACGAGAAAAGGACTAAGTTAATTAAAAACATTAATCATAGTATAGTTTAACCTCTTTAAAAAAAGAGGGCGGTGAATGAAAATAAAGAATAATAATTTAAATTAGAGAAATTTAGTTTTATGAGAGAACCTCTGTGTGGCCAGAGACAACACAAGGGTCTCCATCTAGGAGTCAATGTGAGATAAACTAGGGGTATTTGAGGAACCATATCTAAGACGTACCAATTGACTTCAGTAATGAACACAAAGTAAGGAGTATAAAAGGGGGATCAAGAGACAACTAGGAGAAGAAATAGGGAGTCATGTTAGAGTGGGGAAAATATTATTTTTGAATAAAATTTAAGTAAATAAATTAGGAGAGCCTTAGTGAGAGGCTGCCATAAGGGTGGATGAATAATCAGACTTTTAGATTAATAAAAAATTAATATTTATGCATGAAATTCCAAGTGTCGCCTATGAAGCCTCCTTTAAAAGAAGGGGCAAGCTATGGGGAAATGATCACTTTTCACCCTATTGTCGAATGGATTACATAATACTATTATGAGTGACTACAAAGTCTATAGTGAGTTTGGTGAGGTGGAAGTCATTAGAGAATGGACTCTTGAGCCAAGAGTGCTCTCTTCCATCAACTAGTATTATTCCTCTACTATACAACCCCATTGTCATTTGGCGATCCATGGGGAAGAAGGGTACCCAAGGAGTAGGTTGGGAGGTCAACCAGTGAGTCAGCAACATTCAGTCAGGCCACAACATTCTTCACATGTGAACATGGACAGCAACAAGGGAGCACAAAAAGCATCAAAGTCAAGATCGAATCTCCACTCTTGGTGAACAGTGCCTCGTGTCTCTATAAAAGCTCTACATGTGTATTGTTGCATAAATAATTACCAAATTGTAAAAGTAAATGATATGAGGATTGGATTGTAATTTATGGTCTATTGGTGTATATGCCTTATTATCTTTGTGTTCCCAATGTCGATGGGTGTTTAAAGTACTATGTGATTTTAGTAATGGGTGTTGTCAACGAATTCTTAGTTTAAATGAAAATGCTTATTTGCTTATAATTGCATTTTGAGATTGCTACATTACTTCTGGGTTAAAAAAAATGGCGTCAGAGGCTTGGTCCCTACACCAAGCACCAAGAAGGATCAAATATCTTTTCACTCCAAAAGAAGTTTGCATCTCAAGAGATTTGATCCCTCTCGGCACTTGGTAAATCCGGAGTTAAGATGGATATAGGCTAGTATAAATCATCTCATTTATCATTATAGTTTTATGTTGAAAGAGAAATGACGTGTAGGAATGTAAACATTTTTATCATATACCAAAATAAACTAGAAAACTTATCAAAATTAAAATTAAAATTAAAAAATAAAACATAACAATTTAAAAATAAACAAAAATGTAAAGCTTTATTTTTCATCCTTGGATATCCACACGATAAAAATAAAAAAGCAAGGAAAAACATTTTCAAATGTCAAAGTTAATTAAATATATTTTAAAAATATAAGGACAAATTTAAAACTACAAAAGCCTCGTTAAAGGATTATATTATTATGTGAGATAATAGCTTATTACAACCTCATCTTGGTGTACAATGTTATGCACACTTGACAATTTGCATGAATATCTAAATGATTCTTTTTACTAAAATTTCAATTTTCTCAAGTGCATTTCAAACATTGTGTAATTGCTAAACAAGAGATGGTTTTATGTCAAAGTTCCACCCCTCGTACAATTCCTCTATATTATTAATTTGAATTAAGAGTTCAATTATTCCTAGTTCTGCGCTACAATTTTGAGGAACAAGTGATAGATTCTACATCAAAGTTCAACACTATCATTGCATAAGTTTCAAGCAAGTTATGATTCCATATTAAAGTTCTATCCTTTGCATTGCCTATATATGACAATTATATTCAAGAGTTCTACCATGTAATGATGTTAGCTTATTCATCTCATATTTCCATAAAGACATCATGTAATTCCCATGGAGACAATGATTCCATGTCAAAGTTCCACCCCTTATGAGTCCCTCCATAAGGTTAAATTCGATAATGTCATCACTCCTAGTTCCACCCTACAATTTCATTCTGAAATTGACAATTCCACATCAAAATGATTCTGTCATTCGTCATTCATTAGATAAGTGATGATGATTTCACATATAAGTTTAACCCTTATTGTTCTTGTATAAGATTCATTCTACTGAAAAATTACATTATTCTTAAATTCCGCGCTACAATTCCACCAAGTAACTAATGGTTTCATGTGAAGGCTCTAGGAAACTTATGCTTCGATGTATGAGAGTTCCACCCCATATGGTTCCTTCATATAGTTAATTCATTGACAAATTACCCCTTAAATCTTGTTGATTCTAGTTCCTACATTATAAACCATTGCTCTTAGTAACTAATAACCTTGTGTCAAAATTATGGTTTCCCATCAAATTTCATTAAAATCCACCACCACTTCCACCTATGTTGTTCCATTATGCAACAATGCCACGATTGGTGATGATTCCACATCAAGACTAGAATACTTGTGGCCTCCATATATGGTTAATTTCAATCAATTGTTCCATGGCTCCTAGTTCCACCCTTGGTTCCTCTAGGTCACCAATGGTTCCACACTTACATAAATGCTAAGTGTTGGTTTCACATTAAACTTGTGTACCTTATGATTTCTCCATACATTTGATCGATTGTCAAACCACCATACAAAACCATTGTGTAATTAATTGTTAATTGTCAACTTTGAAGAACTTATATTTCTGCTATTTGTATTATTTCACCAACAATGGTTCTAGGGAAAATAATTATTCCACTTCAAAATTCCACACCTTAAAATGCTTCCATATAGTTGACTCCACTCAAGAGTTCCACAACCCCTAGTTCCAATCTAAGTTTGATTGGATAAACAAGAAGTTTTGTGTCAAAGTCCTACATTATTACATAGTTGCTAAGAAGATAATGATTACATGTTAAAGTTCTACCCCTTGTAGGTCCTCCATAAAATTGATTCTACTTAATGAGTTATATTTACCATTGTTCCACCTATATAATGTTTCCATGTAAAATGTATAAGTGCATTCAACATGTATCCTTGTAAAAAGACATCATTTAATGACTAGGCAAGAGATGGTCTAAAGTGAAAATCCCACCCCTTCCAAAACCTCCATATTGTGAATTCCACCCCATAATTCTCTTAGATCCACCTTAAAGTTCCACTAGGATAGATAAGTGATGATTGCATGTCAAAGTTATCATTGTTCCTCCACACAACTCCATTTGAGAATTCCACTGCTACTAGTTACGTTTTATAGTTCTATCATGCCAGTAAAAAATTCACATCAAAATTCCATGTCATTGAGTGACCACTAGGGAAGTAATGATTTTATGTCAAAATTACAACCCTTATGGTTCCTACATATAATCAAATCTACTAAAAAGTTCAACTAATTCCACCTATACAATCCCAATCCCAATCCCACTATAGAACTTAGGTTTAAGGTTGCTCAACTTGTATGTTTTTTCCAAATATCACATGATTATTAGGTGGGGGGTGGTTCCATATCAAAATTCCCCATTGTAGCTTCCCTAACATATGATTAATTCAACTCCTCACTATGCCTAAATCCACCTTATACATTTTTAGTTTTATTAGTACCATTCTTCCCTTCTCACACTCAACATTTTGCATAAATTTCTATATGGTTATTTTCACTAAGATTCCAATTTTCTCAAGGACATTTTAAACATCATGTAATTGCTAAACAAGTGATGGCTTTATCTCAAAGTCCCACCCCTCTTACAACTCTATACTATTAATTCAACTTAACAGTTCAACTACTCCTAGTTCTACCCTATAATTTTAGGGAGCAAATGATGATTCTACATCAAAGTTCAACACTATCATTATATAAAATTTTAGGCAAGTAATGACTCCATATTAAAGTTGCATCCTTTGCAATGCCTATATATGACAATTATATTCAAGTGTTCCACCTAGTAATGATATTAGCTTACTCATCTTGTAATCCATCAAGACATCATATAATTCCCAAGGAGTCCCTCCATAAGGTTAAAGTCCACAATGTCATCACTCCTAGTTCTAACCTACAACTTCTTTATGAAATTGACAATTCCACATCAAAGTGATATGTATTATTTTATCATTCATTAGACATGTGACGATGATTTCCATGGAAGTTCAACCATTAATTATTCCAGTATAGGATTCATTCTATTCAAGAATTCCATTATTATTACCTTTCACTTTATAATTCCACCATGTAACTAATAGTTTCATATGGAAGTTCCATCCCTCATGGGTCCTCCATATAGTTAGTGTATTCATTGTCAATTTACACCTTAAATCTTGTTGATTCAAATTCCTACATAATAAACCATTGCTCCTAGTAACTAACAACCTTATGTCAAAATTATGGTTCCTACCAAATTTCATAAAAATCCACCACTACGTCCACCCATATTGTTCCAATATGCGACAATGCCACAGCAAGTGATGATCCCACATCAACATTAGAGAACTTACTGCTTCTAGATATGCTTAATTCCAATCATGTGTTCCATCACCCCAAGCTCCACCCTTGGTTTCTCTAGGTAACTAATGGTTTCACATTGACATAATTGCTAGGCACCCTTGGTTTCTCTAGGTAACTAATGGTTTCACATTGACATAATTGCTAGGCAAGTGTTGATTTCACATTAAAGTTCCACCCCTCATCAGTTTCTGGTATATTTGACTGGTGTCAATCCACTATACAAAACCATTATATAACTAATAGTTCATTGTCAACTTTTCATCTCCATTTAAGAAAAGTATTTACATCTCCATTTAAAAATTCCTCGTGACTTTGATAGTTGGGCTTTAGCTAGTTAGAAGTCAGCAACTTTTCGCCTTATATTATATATTGCATTTGAAATGGCATTTAGCTTATATTCATTTTTCCATCTCTTCCGATTTTGCATTTTGCTTTAAATGCCGCATGTTCAAAATTAATGTCTGGTTTACTGTGAAATCAAGACAGAACATCTGGTTTACTGTGAAATCAGACAGAACATAGTTCTCAAAATTAAGCTATAGCAATCGACAATTATTAGGAAGCAGATAATTTGAAATTCACAAATTAATGTATGCTGAAAGATTGAATGAATTTTTCTTTTAGTGCAAAAAAAATAAAACAATCTAAATGGTTACTGGATTATCCATGCATTTGCAGGTTCAAAATCATAATTCCGATATGCACTAATTCATTACGAAGAGAGCAGATCTAAAATAAAACATATGTTATTCAATAAGTATCATTAAATATCCTCCATATTGTATTAATTCCACAACTGACCAGAAATTGCACACATTTAGACTCTAGAACGCCATGCAGATTTCTTACATGTATATAAACTTCGCAATGCAAGCAAAGATATTATAAAGCAGATGGATAAGCTTTATCTTATTTTAGAAAATTTGAGGTGGTCGGAAAAGATGGGGGAACCCAAAAGAAACACACACTCACTCCCAAAGCCTAAATTACCCGCGTCCACTCACACTTGCCTCTGCCAAACATCATAAACACAAAATGGATGATGTTAGTCTTTCTGAACCACAAGACACGAAAGCTTTGCTGATCTTAACTACAGTAATTTCTGACAGAAACAGGCTTCATATGTCAATAAAAGTCTCCAAATCTAGAAGAAGATAACTTACAATCAACGGGTAGCATTTTCCATTTCTGGTTTTTCTGTTTCTTCCAACTAAACAATATCAACTCGTTCCCATCTTCAACATTCCCATATTTGCCATCAGCTAGCTTTGCATCCAGATTCAAATTAATGTTACCTACAGGACGGATACACTGATATCCATGACCAACATCGGCACTTTGTGTCCAAAGAATGGACTCATCCAGATCATTTTCATTATAATAAGTTAGATCAACCTACACAGAAAAATTC
This sequence comes from Pinus tabuliformis, assembly GCA_031772625.1. Taxonomy (NCBI): domain Eukaryota; kingdom Viridiplantae; phylum Streptophyta; class Pinopsida; order Pinales; family Pinaceae; genus Pinus; species Pinus tabuliformis. The sequence continues at coordinate 6,185,867 of CM062804.1, read as the reverse complement.
ATTATCAGAATTTATGAAATCATAATTGATGATAACAAATGGTCTGACAACCAATTTCAGACTATTAGAATCTTTGAACTCACCCTGTCCCACTCTTGGCTGCCATGTTTTAGAGCCTTCAACGTTGCCTTATTAACCAATGCAAAGGCCGGGAAACCTGCTTCGTCCCGTAATTTATTTCCCCATTCATCCACCTTGATCCAGTGCTGCAGCCAAAGTACTGAAAATTAGTTCATACAGAAAAAGTGGTTACCATGTTCAACACCAGCTCAATTGAAAAGATAAAATTTACTCCGAAATTTCCAAGGTTCTTATAAGTTGTTGACTAAAAACCACAATATTGGATACCTGAGAAACATCATCTGCATCGCCGGATGCAAGAACCACCACCCCATCACGTACAGTCAGGAAATATTCAGGACTTTGTTCGCAGTAAATCCTTACACTCTGGCCTTCAGGAATGCGCTGTGGGAAATCATCATGATGATGATGCGCGTGTACAGCATATGCTGGGCCTTCATAGTTTTTAACTGTGTCTGTTCTTTCTCCATAAGGTGCACCTTCATAATTTGGGACACCTTCTCCATACGATGCACTTCCATAACTCGGGACATCTCCGTACTGTGCACCTCCATATTTTGGAACATCTCCATATGGTGCATCCTCCGCTTCATGCTTTTGGACTTGTGAAATTGGATTAAATGCTTATTAACCACAATAAAAATGAACATCTCTTAGACTTCCAGGTGCACGACAACCAATACATGACAGAACATGAAACCTATTAAGTTAGGAGATTCACAACTTCGTACACCGATATAAGTTTTGAGTGCGGAAAGAACAAAGTGCTAAAAACGTAAACAAATAAAAGCCAGATTTCAATATGAAACTAATCATGACAAACAAACAAACAAACGAATTCCCCTGCACACCAACATAAGGTTTACATGCCAGCATAATGTTGAAAATGGTTGTTATTGATATTAAAGTTTGTCCAAATGAAATAGAAAGTTATGTAGTCAAATAGCATATTTCGAGACCTTTCCAATGATATATGGCATGCTTTCTGGAAGTATTTTTTTGGATTTTTGATGCCTCATTTAAATACCTTATTTTTTAATGCACTTTCACTCCAATTACCTAGCTCAAATGGAAGCATAATATATATGGTTAGAAAGTTTATTCCGAGAGCTTTCCAGCGGTATATGACACATCCTCTAACTCCTCAAGGTTGAAGAGATGATTTTTTAAATATTCATCATACAGTCTGCCAAGTTAGCCCAGCCAGTGCACAAGTCAGCCCAGCCAATGCACAAGTTAGAACAACCAGTGGGGAAGTCGGCCTAGCTTTTGGAAGTCAAACGCATTATATATAGGTATTATGGGGAGGAACCTAAGACTCACTCGCTCAAGCCAATTCGGGTCTGTCTAAGCAAGCGAAGGAGTAGTTCTGAGGTTCATACCTTATGAACCAAGTGAAGTGAAGTTGACTTGGAGAGGTTTTCTGTGAGAAGGGTTTCTGGCACATTTTTGGAAGGGTTTTTGGCACTCTTTGGGAAGGTTTTTGGTCCTGGTAAGAAGGCAAGTTGCAGAGATGTTCTAGTGGCTAAGTTTCAGTGAAAGTGAGTTTTAGACCTATTGAAGGCCGAACTTCAGTCCTGTTGGGGCCGAGTTTCAGGACTGTTCTGGGGGCCGAATTATGGTGTTTGAAGGTCAAGTTCAGGCCCAGTTTGAGGGCCAAGTTCTGGTGCATTGAAGGCTGAGTTCATGTCTGGTTTGAAGGCTAGTTTTTGGTATTTTGAAGGCCAAGTTTGAGTCTGGTTTGTGGCCAAAGTTGCATTCCTGTTATAGGCCAAGTTCTAGTCTAATCTTTGAGGTGGTCGAGCTCTGTTGGAGAATTGTTACAAAGATCTTTGGAGGCTGAGTCTGGTTGGCTAAGGCAATGTTAAGGTAGATGTTAGCTGTAGTAGTTGTGATGTTATGGTGATGATAGGACCAAGCCCTATTGTGGACAGAGGTGCAGTAAGAAGTTAGAACAGAGCTATCATGGGTAATTTTTGTGATAGGCCTGTAAGCTACACAAGGTGAGTGCTTAGTGCAAAGGTTGATACGCCGCAGGAAGCAGACCTTCAAGGTTGTAAAGGCCTCTGTGGTTTCAAGGGTGTTGAAAAGCTCTATGTAGCATAAAGAAATCCACATTGTTGAGTACAAGCTGCTCGGTGGGCAAAGCTTCTCTTTGAACATATAAGAAACCTAAGCAATGATAGTTGTATAGTGAATAGCAAGAGTTGAGGAAGTTGAAGTGCCATATGGGCAGACCTCTTTTTGATCATATACAAAGAACTGACATGTGGGAGATCAAGTCTAAGGAGCCATGTCAAGAAGGCTACTTGAAGAGCAGAGAGTTAAGGTGTACAAATCAAGTGGCTATGATCAAGCTTGAAGGCGCAACCCTGAGGTTTACATCATTAGATGACAACTCATTGAAGAATTTGTTAAGGACAGTAATTTATTGATGGCAGATCCAAGCAACAACTTCAAGATGTCGGTTGGTGCCTACAGCGTATTGTGTTGTGCCTATATTCGCTGAGTTGGTGCTCAGCTAGGGTAATGAAATTGGCACCTACGAAATCTGTAAGTTGGTGCTTACTTTGTACAAGGAAGTTTACGATTTATGTGCATCAAATATTTTAAAAGATAAAAAGTTGTTAAAAATAATTAAATATTGATTCACCTCTCTCAATATTTCCAACACATAAAGAAAGAATCAATCAATATCAAACAGGGCTCATTGCCTGCAAAAGGATTTACTTACAAATGGGTGAAATCTTCCACTTCTGGTTTTCTTGTTTCTTCCACTTGAAAAGAATAAGATCTGTTCCATCTTGTATGCCTCCACTTTCTGGATCACCATGGTTTGCATCCAAATTCAGGTCTGTGTTATCCACTGGACGAATACACTTATAACCATTTCCAACATCATCACTTTGAGTCCAAAGAACAACTTCATTTAGTTCATCCTTTGAGTATGGACATGTGTAAACCTGGTCAAAGTGCAAGAAAATAAGCATGACTCTCAACTGCTCAAGTTAACGAATCCAATTGAGCTACAATAACACAAATAGATAATGATTGCCCTTAAAAATTATTTTCCAATTTCTACTCAAAACAATCTTTGAAGGAATCTGAAGGTTTAGAAAAAAAAACTACAAATCGGAGTTATATAGTTTTAGAGAACCAGCCAGTATATCATATTAGCAGAGATACAAAGCACTAGATCAATGTGCGGTTCAGTCACATCTTGGCTGTAAAAGAACTATAAATATTTGTCAATGTTTTAATGCTTGGGATTATCAGACCTTGTCTTTCTCTTCCTTCCCATGGTTCAGAGCCTGACGTGTGGCCTTGTTTATTAAGGCAAATGCAGGGAAACCAGCTTCATCCTTTACCCTTAATCCCCACGTGGCATCAATGATCCATTGCTGCAAAGTCCAGTAAACTCGATTAAAGTTGATGCACCAGTATTCATCCATATTCATGAAATTACTTGTTCAATTTATCATAGGCTATGCATACAAAACCTGCAAAAGAATTTGTAAATCAGACTTCTGGGAAGAAGAACAAAAGGCGATGCCATTTACCTGGTAAGGATTGGATTCATCACCAGGTGCAAGCACCACATCATCTTCTTTGGCTGTTAAGTAGTATTCAGGATTGGCTTCACAAAAGATCTTCACAATTTCTCCAGGAGTCTCATCCTCATTATGGTGGTGAAACATTGTATGGATTCTGTTCAATAAAAGTAACCGGATCATTTTGTTGTAGGCAGGAAGAAAAATACATGTATCATGATTCATCAGCATAATGATTGACTGGCATTTCACACTAAAAAAAATGTTTAATCACCATGTCACCAACTTAGTGACATTTTAAGATAATTGTGACACCTAATGAGGAACCCTTGGGACTCATTAATCCAATTAATAGAAATCCATGTTTCCCCATGGAGCAGAATGATATTGTAGCAGTAAAATTAACAAGAATGGACTACTTTGTATTACCAAGACGAAAAAGAAGCTTCAATCGAGAGAGGAATCATCTAATCATATTTGTCACTTTTCAATTTGTCACTGCATGTCACATGATATAGTGAGTATGGTGAATTGATGCAGGAGTATACCTGGCTAAGCAAGCTATCCTGCATGCAATTGAATTCACATATAGGTGTGGAAAACTTAGTACTTACCGTCCAAATTTCAGGAGTTGGGCATGCCTAATTTGGCCTGAGTGTGCATTTTAAAGCTCCTGACATGCATTTTTCTGAAATGTAGAAATAAGGGCAATTCTGTTTCAAACACTATAGAATTAGACATGGAGACATGGCACAGGCTGAAAAAGGCTTGTAGATAATTGAAAGTACAACTCAGATCATCTTTCAAATTTTGATTTGGATCCTTAACTTGGCCTCAGTGTGCATTGTAATGATGATTACGTGTTTTCTTGAAATGCAAAAAACAGTGTCACAGGGCAATTTTGCAGGCAAACTACATACATGTTGCAGATAATCGAGGAACTCTATGACATGGGTTTTGTGCCAGCGTAACAAATTACAAACCCTCATAAACAGTTTGCTTACATCATGCATAAGGAAGATTAGGCACGCATTCTGGTAAGGCCTCACAAACCTTCAACATGCAAAAGGAAGATTAGGCATGCATTTTGGTAAGGCCTCACAAACCTTCAATGAATTTTAAGAATGCAGATTTTCACTGTTCATCGTAGTAGTAATAAATATTCTGGAACCATTGTGTTCTAGCTTATGTTCTCTTAAACCAGAACACAGTTATCCCAAAGATTTATTATTAAGACAATTTCAGTCAATTTCAATGAAAAAGAGCATAAGTTGCTGTCCTGGCAGATTCAATACAGAAAAATAGAGGTGAGCTAGAAAATTCTGAGATATGGGTTTTGTTAACAAGGTGACAATACACACATCTAATCTTACTATCTCAAAATGACACCTGTATAATTTGGTGTGCCTTCTTATGACCCCTCTCAAGCAGATTTGTGCCCTATTTCTAACAGCAGACTTGAAAATTTTGAAAACCTAATGCAAATTTGACATCCTTTATGAAGTTTTAGGAACCCCTACAATATGAAGACTATAAAACATTGAATTTGAACAACTGGGTCATTGGAAGGCCAAAGACCCAAGCACCCTTGTGGCTCTCACTTTAATTTCACTTTTGCAGTGATTCTTGCTGTGGGATCCAGAGACCTATGCATAAGGTTTACGAATGTAAAAGGCCCAGGAGCATTTGGACAGAGAATGTTGTCAAAGTTCTTTGCAGTAATTTTTGTTATAACAAACCTTGTGGGTGTAATGTTCACTAATGTTAATGCATTTGCAGATTCGTTGTTTGCTGTGAGTGATTTCTCCTGTGACTTAATCACAAGCCCCAAAGCTGTCATCATAAATTAAGTTACGTTCATTTTATTTACATTGAAAGTTTTAATTATAGTGAAACATTGCTCCTACCTTAAAGAAACAATTCAATTAGTTAATCCAAACATGCACATAAGTAGAAATGAATATCTGAAATGATGTTTCCTAAGTGAGAGCCAAAGTGAACAGAAAAGGAGTTATGGCCTAAAGATTGTGATAGTATAATCATACTGTCTTTTCAGCATTGAATGTGGCCTTGCTGGCTTATCAAGCCAATGTCTTCTCCTAGCATTTTGCATGATCATTCACTGTGGTGAATCTGAACCAACTACCAGCGAGGGCACGCAAGACTCCTTGAAAGTCCATCATGTAGGTGCAATACGTGGTAAGGAACCTCCTCTTCATATTGAGTTCTCAGATATTGAATATGGTAGCCATTATTATGAGTTTTGGGTAGCTTACATTCTTGGTTATTCTGTTGGAACAGTGCCCCCTAAGCCAATTATTTCACATTGAATCTACAAGGAATAGGAATCAAATGGTTGGCACTGCACAAACGCACAAAGCCTAACTATGGATTTTTTTCCCTATTTGAGATCAACAAGTCTTCCCATGTAAAGAAGATAATGAATCGAGGCCCCTGGATATATAAGATTACCCACTGGAACCATGATTTCTCAACTAACAAAGCATAACTTGCTTTCCTACCTAGTTTGGGTAGATTTCCCAAACATGCCCATTCAATTTTGGCCAATCCTATGTCAAATTGTCACCCCCCTTAGAGGAGTTTAATTATGAGGAACTAGAGATATTTTTTGACCCTTTGCCTCAACATCATGTGTGTATGTGGGTTAACCTCTCCTAGGCCTTGAATGAATTCATGTACATCCAGATTGGTAATGAGTTTTATCATTGACTTCAGCACTATATAAATTTTCTCAATACCTACGTCTACTACCAAACTAGAAACCATCCCATTCAAGATTGTCCACTCATAGCCTAAGCCAAAACCAAAATGGCCTTACACTTGCAGGCCCTTGACATTCCCAAATCTCTACAAACACCCAAAGCAGATGAAGCTGTATGGACAAAAGTTGTCTGTAAGGGGAAAAGGGGTAATGTAGCTTAAGTCTCAACCTCAACGAGCTCCAACTCTTAAACCTTCAACCTCTAAGGCCTCATCCATAGTCAACCCTAGTAGGCCTCCAAGACCTCTTTTGGTTCTATGCATGTGGTTGGTTCAAGTTGGTGAACCTATTCTCCACCACCGCTCCTGAACTCTCAAGAAATTATATCTATTGCCGTGAATGGTTGAATTTTCTATGCAAGAGAGCACTAGACACAATTTCCTGCCAGGTAATTTCTTCCTAATGATTTTCAAAAACCCAACCTTGGGAGAAAACCCAAAAAAAAATTCTTTAGGATAAATTATTTTTCAGCAAGGTTTACAAATCACTAAATTGTCTACAAATCTGTGTCAATAATCCAAGACCAAATACCAGTCAAACGTGGTCAAATCACCTGTTGTTCGACACTAGTCAAACCAACCAAAAAGTCCAAAATCAGCCATGCCCAAACTGCTACTTACGGTCAACTTTGGCTTATGTGATCAACCTACACGTGCAGCCTTGCAACTGGTTAGACTGAGGTCAAATCCGCACATGCGAACTGCAGTCAAACCCTTGATCAATCTCTGCACGGTTTGCAGTCAAATCAGAGGTCAAACAACTTGATGAACGCAAGTAAAACTTGGTCATAAAAATAACAAATCAGCTCGATCAACATCTGGTCAACTTTGGTCAAACTGTACTCCACACTTGCGACTGTCCAAGAGATAAGAGAATGATGAAGAGAGAGAAGAGAAATTGCTCTTCCTTGGTGGAGAAAATTGAGATGTCACATCATCTATTTATACTTGTTGAATGGGGCAAAATAACCTAAGGGGCACACCCTTTCAACAGTTAGGCCGACTTGTCTCTCCAAAAATAATTTTAATTTTAATTTTTCTAGGCTGACTAGGAGACCCCTTCATCCATGTGGGAATACCTCCCGATGCTACAAAAATCAACACCCCCTCTTAGCAAGGGAGGTATTCTCCTTAGCTGCAAACAAAATTCCCCTTAGCTGAAATTTCCCCTTCCACAAGAAAAGTTCATGAGCTTCCTATATTAATGTAGTGTCTCCTCACATGCCTGTCTATAGATATAGATCACTCCATCCTAGAGCAGGCAATGTGTGTAACCTGGGCCATTTACCCCTAGCCAAATTAGCATGGCTTCTCAGATAAATGCATCCAACTCCCTAGTCAAATCAGCAAGACCTAGAAAATTAACATGGCTTCTCAAGAGAAGGTTAGCCCCTAGGCCATTCACCCTTGGCCACATTAGCATGGCCTAATCAAATAGCATGAATACTCAGGTGAATGTATCCATCTCCCCTAATCAAACCAGCATGGCTTCTCAGGGGAAGGTCCGCCCGATCCTGCAAAGACATCAACACTCCCTCTCAAAATGGGAGACATTCTGCGCCACACCAAGCTTGTCTCTGATGTATACAAACTTCGCTCTAGACAAAGGCTTGGTGAGAATGTTTGCAATCTGCTCGTTTATGGATATGTACTAGAGCTTCACTGCTCCCTTTTGCACCATGTCTCGAATGAAGTGATATTTGATCTCAATATGCTTCAATTTGCTATGAAAAATTGGATTCTCCAAAAACTTAAAACAACTTTGATTATCACAAAATATCAAGGTCATCTCAAGCTCTGGATCAAATAGCCCTGCAAGTAGCTTCCAAAACCACCTTGTTTCCTGACTTGCAGAATTGGCTACAATATACTTTGCCTCTGCTATATTGAGTGCGATAGAAATTTGCTTCCTCCTAAACCAAGATATCATAGCCGATCCCAAGCTGAAACAACAACCCAAGGTGCCCTTTTTGTCCTCTACACTCCCAACCTAATCAAAATCAGTATATCCTTGCAACCTCATTTCACCACCTAAGACATATCTCAAACCATATCCAATTGTACCACGAAGGTTCCTCAACACATGCTTTGCTGCAATCAAATGTATCTGACTCGACTTGACCATATACTGGCTCAGGGTGTTCATTGAAAAGCAAATATTTGTCCTCGTGTTAACCAAGTACATCAAAGATCCAATCAACTGCCTATACATCGTGGGATCCACCAAATCTAAATCTGAAGCAAAATCACTCAACTTCTTCAAATTGGTCACCATAGGTGTAGCCATAGACTTGCATTCCATCATATCAAATCTCCTCAAAATTTGAACAATGTACTTCCCTTGTCCGAGGAAGATATCATCAGGTCTCTACCACAGCTCTAATCCCAAGAAATAGTGCATCAAGCCAAGATCCTTCATCTCGAAATCTAAGGCCAACTCCCTCTTGCGCTCGATAATGAGCCTCTTTGCTCGCGTAAGGAACATAACATCCACATACAACACCAAGATCAAGGGATCACCATCAACAATCATGGAGTAAAGGTCAGGATTCACAACTCTCTTGACGAAGTCCAAGCTCATCAAGTATCCCTTGATCCTAGAATACCATGCCCTGGGTGCCTGCTTGAGTTTGTACGAAGCCTTCTTCAATCTGCAAACATGGAACTCCTTCCCATGAACCTCAAAACATTCCTCCTCTATCACATCATTCAGGAATGTACTCTTTACATCCATCCAATGTATCTTCCAACCCATAAATGAAGCAAGAGAAACAACAATTCTAATAGAATTGTACTTGGTGATGGGTAGAAACCCAAAAAGATCTCAACACCTTTGTGAAGTATGTGACAAGGATTGTGTTGAAATTTGGTACCGGAGGACAGGTGGTTCCCTAAGGCTTTGATCTTTGGCCTAGGGAAAAGTGTCCAAAAGAATTTAATTTTTCTCCTAAAGTAACTTTATAATTTTTATAAAGTTAAATCTAATTTGAAAGTGACTTTAAGTGATAAAGTTACTAAGTCTAATTTTAAAGTGACTTTATAAAGTCAATGAAAAATTAGAAAGGAAAAGTGACTTTGGAAATAAATGACTAAGTGGGTCTTTATTAAAGTGGGGTGAATTAAAAAATAGAAAGTGAGATTTAAATGAGCATTTAATCTCAGCCATTGATCTAAATCTATTTCAGCCATTGGATTTAGGGATCACCCAAAAGTCATTTAGGGTTGGGTTAAGGGAGGAAAAGGAGAAAGAGATCATTCATTCTTTCATGAGCAGATTGGGAGAAGGAGAGCAAGAGAGCAAGGGAGATTTCTGGACAAGGAGGAGAAAGAGGCAGCAGTTTGGCACACACACCAAGGCAGCATTTCAGCAAATCTGAACAGCATAAAGAACAAGCAGAAAAAGGCAGATTTAGTGAGCAAAACAGTGAAAAAAATTATTTTTCAGCACGAATATCGAGGAGGCGATTTTCTGCACTTTTCCCGAGGGCTGTCCGTACAAGTCCGTACGGCCGTCCGTACAGTCCGTACAGTCCGTACGGTCCGTACGTCCGTACAGTCCGTACATCCGTACGGTCCGTACAGCTCTTCCAGCAGTTTTCAGATTGTCGTTTGGGCTGAAAACAGATAAGTTTTGCTTGCTGGAAAAATTTCTGTTTTGCTGATTTTTTGCTGAAAATATTTTCTCTGTAAAAGGCATTTTCCAGAAATAAAGAAGAGCTCTCAAACTGGTTTTCCCCAAGAGTTGTAGGGGGTTTTTCCAGGGTCAAGTTGACCAAAAATCACTGAGTTTAAATGTGTTTTTATGGCTGTTTTAATTGCTGATTTTTTATTTCTGCAATTTCCAGCACTCTGAAAAATTTCCAGAATTTGTGTTTTCAGCAATATTTATTTTTTCAGTCTGTTAAATGTATGGCTATGGGAATGGGCATTTAACTATATGGGAGAAATAAGGTGAAACTGAAAACCGGGGTGGGAAACAGAAAATTTTACATGGTATCAGAGGTTGAGTGCTGAAGGGCAGTTTGGGACAGCAAAAGGAAAAAAATACAGCTGCTGATTTTTTCACTCAGAAAATTCCAGCAAGCTGATTTTTCATAAACAGCAGTTTTATCTTTACCACAGCAGTGCTATTTTTCAGTTTTAGGACAGCAAGATGTCATTGGGATTGAGGGTGGAGGATAGGTTGGATGGGCATACAAATTACAGCGTTTGGAAGGAGAGAATGCAGAGTATCTTTGAGGAGGCAGAAGTCTGGGATATCATGGTGCATACAGCACAGCACCCTGTTGTTGTGCCTACTGATGCTACTCAGTTGGCAGCTTATAATAGAAAGAACAACAAGGGTAAGAGGCTGATTCTAGACGGAATCAAAGACCATTGCATTCCTCATGTGAGAGGAAAGAGCAATGCCCATGAGATGTGGACAGCATTGTCCAATCTCTACCAGAGTACCAATGAGAACCGGAAGATGGTCCTGAAGGAGAAGCTGAAGAACATTAAGATGGGGAATGATAGTGCAGCTGGATATCTCACAAAGATTACCAATGTGAGAGATGAGTTGGCAGCGATTGGAGAGGCCATTCCATCCACTGAGTTGGTGCGTATTGCAGTGAATGGCCTCCCCCGTTCATGGTTGAACTTTGCTGATGGGGTTTGTGCACGTGAGACCCTTCCCACATGGGAGAGGTTTTGGGATGATTGTATACAGACAGAGATCAGGAAAGGACAGCTTGGGGCAGCCAAGCCAGTTGAGCAGGATGAGGACGTAGCACTGATGGCAGGAGGCAAGAAAGGCAAAGGGAAGAAGCAGGCTTCCACAAGCGGTGGTGGAGGCAAAGGCAAAGGTAAAGGTAAACAGGGTAACTCACAAAAGGACTATTCCAAAGTGAAGTGTTGGAATTGTCAGAAGATGGGACACTATGCAGTTGTGTGTCCGGAGAAGAAGAAGAAGAAGGGGAAGACCAGGATGTGGCAGCGTCAGCTGAGATTGAGGACTTTGCAGGTCGTTTTGACCGGGAGTTTGCGTTCACTACATGTGAGTCCTCTAGTGCAGGATCACCTGCCACACAGGTTCAGAGGGAGCATGCTTTTCCCTCGATTAGCGGAGCATCTACAGGTATCTGGTATGTGGACAGTGGGGCTTCACGTCACATGACAGGAGTCCGGGAGTACTTCTCAGAGCTTTCAGAGAGTGGCACTGATATTGAGGTAGTACTCGGTGATGACAGAGTTGTTAGAGCAGTCGGGGTGGGGACAGTGACATTTCAGAGGGAGTCCAAACCTCCCTTGAAGGTGTCAGAGGTTCTTTATGTGCCAGGGATGAGGAAGAACCTCATATCCGTCTCAGCGTTGGAGGACAGAGGATATGAGGTATTGTTCAGGGAATGACAGGTGTTGATGTATCCCAGGGGCTCTCCAGCTGATTCAGCTAGAGTGATAGGTGTACGCCATGCAAAGGTGTACAAGTTTGCATTCCAGCCCCCTTTGGCATTGAGTTGTAGTACCGACAGCAGAGCTAGCAGTTCTGAGCTATGTGAGATTTGGCACCGCAGGATGGGGCACATGTCTCATGGAGCCTTGAGGACATTGCGGGAGATCACTACAGGTGTGCCAGATTTCAGTACTGATCACCATGATACTTGCAGAGGTTGTGCGATGGGCAAGTTTGCCAAATCCCCTTTTCCCAGCAGTGACAGCAGAGCGACGGGGATACTTGATTTGATTCATTCCGATGTGAGCGGTCGGATGTCTCATGTTTCCTTGAGTGGATATGAGTACTATGTCTTATTCATTGATGATCACTCCAGGAGGACCTGGATTTATTTCTTGAAGACCAAGAGTGAGGTCTTCAAGCGGTTTCAGGAGTTCAGAGCTCTTGTGGAGACTCAGACAGGTCGAAAGATCAAGTCCCTGAGGTCGGACAATGGAGGAGAGTACAACCTTGGAGAGTTTGTTGACTATTGTGCAGAGGCAGGCATTAGGAGGGAGTTCACTGTTCCTTACAACCCCCAGCAGAACGGGGTTGCGGAGAGGAAGAACAGATCCATCATAGGGGCTGCCAAAGCCATGTTATATGATCAGGGGTTGCCATTGTTCTTGTGGGCAGAGGCCTGCAACACAGCTGTTTACTTGCAGAACAGGAGTCCGCATCGTGCCTTGGGGCACATGACTCCGGAGGAGGCTTTCTTTGGGAAGAAGCCTGATCTTGGTCATCTTCATATCCTTGGATGCATTACATACTCCTATATACCCAAGGAGGAGAGGACCAAACTAGAGCCCACCGCAGAGAAGGGTATCTTTGTGGGCTACAGTGAGACCTCAAAGGCCTTTCGGATTTACATTCCTGCACAAAGGAAAGTTGTTGTCAGACGGGATGTGAAGTTCGAGGAGGACAGGGCCTTTAGGAGGTCACGGGAGTTAGAGTATCTGGATCAGCCAGACCCTCAGCAGCAGTTGAGTCAGTCGCAGGGATCCAGTGGGCAGGGATCAGGAGGATCCGGAGGTACATCTATGAGGATGTCAGGTCCATCAGTGAGCAGTGGCTCGCCGAGCCAGAGGGGTGGTGCTCCGGGCAGCATGCAGAGCAGTTCACAGAGCAGTTCACTAGGGAGTCCACTGATGGACAGTTCACACGGTACCTCAGCTTCTACAGGTTCAGGTGCAGGCAGGAGGACAGCAGACAGACAGTCAGGAGTTCAGACTACTGATGGGGATGAGGAGGAGGAGTTTCATTCTCCTATGGGAGAAGCATGCTCAGGGAAGAGGAAGCCCAAGTGGCTTCAGGACACCTTGAGAGATGCCACATCTGTTGCTGAGCCGAAGAGGCCGGTCAGAGAGAGTAGACCACCTGAGAGGTTTTGTAGCTATATGGCGATGGTTACCAGCATCCTTGACTCTGAGCCTTCTAGCTATGAGGAGGCAGCTAGCCAGCAGGTCTGGAGAGAGGCCATGCAGGAGGAGTATTCTTCTATCATGAAGAATGATGTTTGGGAGGTGGTGCCGAGGCCTGAGGGCAAATCCGTGGTTACTTCCAGATGGCTTTACAAGGTAAAGCATGCTGCAGATGGCAGCATTGAGAAATTCAAAGCAAGGTTTGTGGCTAGAGGGTTCTCACAGGTAGAGGGAGTTGATTATGAGGAGACCTTCGCTCCCGTGGCTCGATATACTTCGATCCGCTCCATTATATCGATAGCAGCAGAGATGGGTTGGAAGATCCACCAGATGGATGTGAAGACCGCATTTCTCAATGGCTTCATACAGGAGGAGGTGTACATTGAGCAGCCACAAGGCTTTGAGGTGCATGGGAAGGAGTCCCATGTGTGCAGATTGAAGAAGGCCCTTTATGGCCTGAAGCAAGCTCCCAGAGCTTGGTACTCCAGGATAGATGCATACTTGCAGGGGATGGGTTTCACAAAGAGTGAGGCAGATCCGAACCTTTACTTTATTGTGATTGGTGAGGAGCCTCTCATTCTGGTGCTGTATGTGGATGACTTGATCATTACAGGTGCAGAGAGACTCATAGAGCACTGCAAGAGAGATCTTGCAGCGGAGTTTGAGATGAAGGACATCGGCTTGATGCATTACTTTTTGGGTTTGGAGGTGTGGCAGGAGGAGGCGCATTTCTTCCTGGGGCAGGGGAAGTATATTGTGGACATCCTTAGCAGATTCCACATGGAGGATTGTAGACCCATGTCGACACCGATGATCACCAACTGGAAGAAGCTTCATGCTTCGGATTCCGAGTTGGTGGATCCCACATTGTACAGGCAGCTGATTGGTTCCTTGATGTATTTGGTCAACACCAGACCAGATCTCTGTTTTGCAGTCAACACGATGAGTCAGTTTATGTGTGAGCCTAGGAAGGTTCACTGGGTGGCTGCAAAACACATTTTGCGGTACTTGCAGGGGACAGTGGATTATGGTCTGGACTACAGGCAGGGAGATGGAGTGAGATTGGCAGGATACACTGATTCTGATTGGGCAGGTTGTGCTTCTGATAGGAAGAGCACTTCAGGGTGTTGTTTTGGGTTGGGTTCAGCAGTAGTAGTGTCATGGTTCAGCCGGAAGCAGCAGTCAGTAGCACTGAGTTCAGCGGAAGCAGAATATATGGCAGCCAGTCTAGCTAGTTGTGAGGCCATCTGGCTTCGCAAGATGTTGTTTGGCTTATTTGGTCAGCCGTTGAGACCTTCAGTGATTTACTGTGATAATCAGAGTTGCATTAAACTCACGGAGAATCCAGTATTTCATGATAGGTCAAAGCATATCGGGATCAGATATCATTTCATCAGAGACCATGTTCAGAAGGGAGCTGTAAAGCTTGAGTATATTTCCACTGATGAGCAGGTTGCAGATATTCTTACCAAAGCCTTACCACGGGGCAAGCATGTCTACTTCAGAGACAAGATGGGTGTGGTGAGGAACACCTTCCTCGGTAAGAGGGAGTGTTGAAATTTGGTACCGGAGGACAGGTGGTTCCCTAAGGCTTTGATATTTGGCCTAGGGAAAAGTGTCCAAAAGAATTTAATTTTTCTCCTAAAGTAACTTTATAATTTTTATAAAGTTAAATCTAATTTGAAAGTGACTTTAAGTGATAAAGTTACTAAGTCTAATTTTAAAGTGACTTTATAAAGTCAATGAAAAATTAGAAAGGAAAAGTGACTTTGGAAATAAATGACTAAGTGGGTCTTTATTAAAGTGGGGTGAATTAAAAAATAGAAAGTGAGATTTAAATGAGCATTTAATCTCAGCCATTGATCTAAATCTATTTCAGCCATTGGATTTAGGGATCACCCAAAAGTCATTTAGGGTTGGGTTAAGGGAGGAAAAAGAGAAAGAGATCATTCATTCTTTCATGAGCAGATTGGGAGAAGGAGAGCAAGAGAGCAAGAGAGATTTCTGGACAAGGAGGAGAAAGAGCAGCAGTTGGCACACACACCAAGGCAGCATTTCAGCAAATCTGAACAGCATAAAGAACAAGCAAAAAAGGCAGATTTAGTGAGCAAAACAGTGAAAAAATTATTTTTCAGCACGAATATCGAGGAGGCGATTTTCTGCACTTTTCCCGAGGGCTGTCCGTACAAGTCCGTACGGCCGTCCGTACAGTCCGTACGGTCCGTACATCCGTACAGTCCGTACATCCGTACGGTCCGTACAGCTCTTCCAGCAGTTTTCAGATTGTCGTTTGGGCTGAAAACAGATAAGTTTTGCTTGCTGGAAAAATTTCTGTTTTGCTGATTTTTTGCTGAAAATATTTTCTCTGTAAAAGGCATTTTCCAGAAATAAAGAAGAGCTCTCAAACTGGTTTTCCCCAAGAGTTGTAGGGGGTTTTTCCAGGGTCAAGTTGACCAAAAATCACTGAGTTTAAATGTGTTTTTATGGCTGTTTTAATTGCTGATTTTTTATTTCTGCAATTTCCAGCACTCTGAAAAATTTCCAGAATTTGTGTTTTCAGCAATATTTATTTTTTCAGTCTGTTAAATGTATGGCTATGGGAATGGGCATTTAACTATATGGGAGAAATAAGGTGAAACTGAAAACGGGGTGGGAAACAGAAAATTTTACAGATTGGGGGCGGTAAAGAGGGTGGAACCATGAAATTTATATGCCCCCATTGTCATAAACTTACACAAGTTCCTAAACCTACGTGAGAAAGCATCTTTATGGGAACATGCCATGTGATAAAGGTAAGATTATTGAAGTCAAAATTGTGAGCATGTGCCAACCAAATATAGAAACAAATACAAGAAGGAAAAGAAGGCAACACAAAACAAATCTAAAATATCAAGGGTTGAGTATGAGAGTTCATAAGAATATTCAACAGTCAATCCCCATTCCCCTATGATAGTGGATTTTCACTTGTGCATTCAAGGCATAGAACAATATCATATTTCCTTTACTAATGTCATAGGGATGAGATGAATGCAATAAATTTTTAGATATCTCTACATGTGATTTACCCCTCATTGTTCTTCACTCACACTATTGGTATGATATGGTACAAGCCATCAATGGTGCCCCTGAAGGATACAAAAGCCCCGAGTATGACAAAGCTAAAACCTAGCAACTTGACAAGGAAAGAGCATGTTAAAATTGGCAATTAGGGCCAAATTCCACCTTGGGACAACTCATTTGATGGAGATGATGATTGCATTAAATTCCTCTTTTCGAAAGGACCAAAATTGATACAAAGATCATCCAATTTGGGCAAGCGAAAGTGCATTTTTGAATTTATGCCCACACGTGCAAATTGTTCAGGTCGGCCACATCAACATGTAGACTCATGAAGCCCAATGGCCATGACTCTTCACCCACAACGAATTGTACAAATACAAGTGACCTCTCACCTCATTTGGCATCTTCATCACTCACACATTGTCTCTCCTTCTCTCATTGGTTCGTACAACATTGGCATTCTCTCGCTCCCACGTGTGGCACAAAGAGGACGAAGTTACATGACATAATTGCAGGGCCGGAAATCTCAAAAAAATTATGCAATTTGGCCAGCGTATACTAGTGTTGACTTTGACTTTTTGTGCATCATTTAACTTCGATCTTTTGGTTTGTTCACACCTAATCTTCAACAGTTGGGTAACCTGGAACGTGAACAGTCATCAAGAAGATGAACTGATCCGTCCATTTTATGTATATAAACAATATCTGTCTAATGAAATATGCAATCAATTTCTTCTGCACATTCTGGAGTTACCTTGGCCTGACATGGTATCAGAGCACAAGTCCCAGGTTCTAAAAATAGTTGTAACTCCTGCCTCTGTCCTGAGCACTGCGCTGCTCTGCCTCTGTCTGATATTCCTCTGACATAGTCTAATGACGCTGGTCCGTTACGCTTGTCAGCAGTTTCCTCAAAAGATTGTCCTGCATGTTTTTGTGCGCATTTCATTTTGAAGATTTTCTCTCTGGCATTTTCATTGCCTGGAGGAACCTCCGATAGTCATTCTATCTATCACAGCTGATTCACTACTCTTCCTATACCAAAAATTACTGCTTTCTCTGAAACCAGTAGTCATTGATCCAGTGGCTTTTTAGATGGTTGAAAAAAACCAGTTCCACCACCATTATTCGTGGTTGGTGTCCAGCGCGACCACTTGTTACTGTATGGCCATTGTTCGAATACATATAAAAGTAGTGGACGTTGTATGCCTCTTGTCGTGTCCGAGGACAGCATTTGCAAGAAACAACGCAGACCATCATATCTTCTTTCCTTTATAGTAAAGAACCTCCCAAATGTCGGCTCACTAAATCGTTGGATCTGCATTTGCGTATCCATGGAATTATCGGTACCCTGATTCTGGGGTTGAAGGTTCAGGCCGTATACTGATTCTTGGATTGAAAGGCACCTGAATTTGGGAAGGGTTTTTTGAAGATTAAAGAAAGCAGAACACAATGTGTTACGTGGGTCAAGTAAGCAAGCTGTGCTTGTTCATCGTTGTGCTTGCAGTTGTGGGAGCTGTAGTTTTTGGGTTCGTCTGGCTCGGCCATGAGCATCATGTCAGGAGTATGGCGGCCATCATCACAATCCACAAGTGCTATGCGTAAATCGAGGGCAACGGAATAGTAATATCGGTTTGATTGTATTACTCAGTCTTGTTTTTTTGGAGGTGAATAGTAATATTGCACAATTCTTTATCATCCGAATGATAATGCTGTAATATTGCGCCGTCTATATAAACAGTTTTTCAAAGCATTGCGTTGTTTTTTCAAAGTGTTCATATATATCATTCAAGGCAGTTTTCAAAGCATTCAAGTTATATCAGTCAGAGTGTTTTATATATCAAAACATTTGTAGTGTTGCATGAAAAATTGATATATTGAAGTGATATATTAATACATTGAAGTGATCCCTTGCGCATTTTTTCAAAACATAGTAGTATTGCAGTGATATGTACAATGAAATGCTGATGCTTTTAGCAAATATCAGAAGGATTTGAAGGCTGTAACGTAAGGATTTTTTATCAGCAGAAGTAATTTTTACAGAATGCATTCAATCATCTCTATGGTCGGAATAGTTCTCACTGGCAAGGAGAACTATCATGAATGGTCTCGGATGGTAAAACACACCCTCATCTACAATGAGTTGTGGAAGGGAGTGTGTGTCGGAGAAGAAGACAAAGACCCTGTGCAGCCTACATCAAACAAAGAACTCACCATTTGGGAAAACAAGAACAGCAAAGCCTATGCATTGATCGCAGCATCTGTAAATGAAGAAGTAAGTCGTCATATTTCATCCTATTCCACTGCCTTTGAAGCTTTACAAAAGCTGAAAGAACTCTATGATACACATTCTGCACTTGAAGTTGTTCAGCTCATGATTAAACTCTTCACTCTTGAACTGAAAAATAATGATCCTCTTGCTCTTGCATCTAAAATAAAGTCTATAATGCATGATATTAAATCCACTAAGGTTGAGCTGGATATCTCTCTTATTGCATTTCTCAAAGCACTCTATCCTACCTACTCCAATTATCTTAAGTCATTACAAGCAAATGGAAATCTTAAAGATATAACCTTTGACTCTCTTGTGAAAAAGTTTGTTGAAAGAGAGAAAGCCTTTGGAAAGAAGACAGTCCCTGAATCTTCTGAAGAGACTGTTTGCCTTGCTCATAAAGAAAAGCATCCTGCTCAAGATTCTACAAGAGGAAGAGGTGGACGAAGAGGAAGAGGAAGATACTTCAGAGGCAGGGGGGGGCAGACATTCTCAAGGAGAAAAGGCAGATCTGCATTGCATTCACTGCAAACGAAATGGATCACATGATGCTTCTACATGCAAACTACCTTGGACAAAATGAGCAGAAAAGAAATCAGCAGAAAGGTAAAACTGATGACACAGACAAAGGTAAAGCACCTGAATCCGCTCACTATATTGAGGCACAATGTAACATTGGAGTAAATGAAGATTTGTTTAATGCTTCACTTGCTTCTTCGAAAAATGATTGGTTGCTTGATTCAGGAGCAACCTGTCATATGACTCATAGGAACGATTTTTTGAAGATTTCACTGACAATGTTGATGGAGCAGTATACTTTGCAGATCAGTCAAAAATCAAGCCATCAGGGCTTGGCACAATCAGGCTTAAACTGCTGGTTCCCAGACTTTCTTCTGGATCATGTTCTATATCTCCCACAGCTCAAGAGAAACTTGTTGTCCCCGGTCCACATCCGCCAGCAAGGTCACTCCATTCATATGTTTGATGGAAAGCTTGAGGTAAGAAAGGCATCTGACCATCACTTGTCATGAGGGGTATAGAGAAAAAGACTTCTTAAACTGCAAGGAACCTCTGCTCATACACAACATTTCTCATATATTTCTCATCATGAAGAAGGTACACTTCCATCAAGTTTATTATGGCATGCTAGATTTGGACATCTAAACTATGACAGTCTCTGCTTATTAAAGAAAAATGGTGTTGCTGGTTTGCCTACAATTCCTAGAAAACATAAGCAATGTGATGCTTGCATTCTAGGAAAGCATAGCAAACAGTCTTTCATGATTCACATTCAAGAGCACATAGGAAGCTTGAACTCATTCATTCAGATTTATGTGGTCCAATGCCTGTTCCTTCTGCAAATGGAAATAAATATATCATGACATTTATTGATGATTACACCAGAATGTGTTGGCTTTATTTATTGAAGAACAAATCTGATGCTTTTCAAACATTCAAGAATTTTCATAAGTGGATTGAAAATGATGCACAATCTCATATTGGGTCTATTCGCACTGATAATGGAAAAGAATATACATCAAATGAATTTGAAAACTATCTTCGCCACATGGGGATCAAACATCAAACAACTGTACCTTATAATCCCCAACAGAATGGTGTAGCAGAAAGAATGAATAGAACAATTTTGAAAATGGTACGATCCATGCTTTTCTTCAAAAATGTAAAGATAATGTTTTGGGCTGATGCTGTTCTATGTGTTGCATATATAAAGAATAGATGTCCATCTAGTGCTATAAGAAACAAGACTCCTTATGAATTATGGTATGGACATGTTCCTTCGGTAAAACATCTCAGGATTTTTGGTTCCACCTGTTATGTAATTATCTTTAATACCAAAGGTACATAGAAATAAACTTGGTGCTAGAAGTCGTAAGTGTATCTTCCTGGGGTATTCAAACACCTCTAAAGCATACCGTCTCTATGATGAAGTAAATAAAAAGTTTGTTGTATCTAGAGATGTCATTTTTCTTGAATCATCCAAATCTGACAGTGTTGTTGAGCGGCAACTTGATCGCTTGGATAGATTCGCAAAAACGAAATCATTTCAAGAAGTTGATATTCAGATTCCACATCTTGAAGGGGGGTTTCCTATACTAGAACAACATGTGGAATCTTCTTCTGAAGAACAATCTCCTCTGCATGAAACTCCAACAACGGATGATGCTTTAAGTGATGTAATTGATAGAATTGGGAGACTCAATCTTGATTCAGTCCCAACTCAATCAACAGAGCAGCCTGGACCATCTCAGAAAGGTCCCCCAAAGTGGCTGACAAAGACACTTGAAAGTGTTCATCCTGATGAAATTGGAAAAACAAGAACCAGAAATACAAACTGACAAGATGGAGGTGATGTAGATAACTCTAATTCACCTATTGATATGGATGTTACTTATGATTGTGAATTGAACTTGTCTACAGATTTTGAACCAACTTCCTTCAAAGAAGTTGCTTCTCATGATCAATGGAAAGAAGCGATGCAGAAGGAGTATGATGCCTCATAAAGAATGGCACTTGGAAGCTGGTTGATCCTCCATTTGGAACCAAACCAATTGGCTGCAAGTGGGACTACAAGAACAAGTACAAAGCTGATGGCTCACTTGACAAGCACAAAGCTAGGCTTGTGGCAAAAGGTTTTGCACAGAAGGAAGGGGTCGATTATGAGGAAACTTTTGCCCCCACAGCAAAATGGGCCACCATCCAAACTCTTTGCACTAGCTGCTCAGAACGGTTGGAAAGTCCATCAAATGGATGTAAAAACTGCATTCTTGAATGGAGATCTAAAAGAGATGTTTTTTATGTCCCAACCTGAAAGATTTGTTGTGAAAGGACATGAACACAAAGTATGCAAACTTGTGAAGTCCTTATATGGCCTCAAACAAGCACCACGAGCCTGGTATGAAAAACTAACTGAGCATCTTCTGAAACTCAACTTCAAACATTTTGATCTTGATGATGCAACTTTATTTGTCAAGAAAGTTGGCAAAACAGTTGTATATCTTGTGGTATATGTAGATGATCTTTTAATGACAGGGAACAATGAAAGCTATATTGCATCCATAAAGAAAGAATTAGGAAAAAGTTTTGAAATGACTGATTTGGGCTATGTTCATTACTATCTTGGCATTGAAGTAACCCAACATCCAAAATCCATATTTCTTTCTCAAAAGAAATACATTGGAGATTTGTTAAACAGATTTGGCATGACAGAGTGCAATCCTCTTTCTACTCCAATGGAACAAAACTTGAAGCTCACATCTATTGAAGGAAAGGAATTTGAGGATGCAACAAAGTATAGACAGCTTGTAGGAAGGCTCATCTACCTCACTACTACCAGACCAGACATTTCATTTGCTGTTGGAATCCTCTCCAGGTTTATGCAAAAGCCTTGTGAGGGACACTGGTCTGCTGCAAAAAGAGTTCTAAGGTACTTGAAGGGAACTCAAGACCTTGGAATCAAGTATACACAGGTGGACGACTTCAGCTTGATTGGATACTCTGATTCAGACTTCGATGGAGACAAAGAAACTGGGGTATCTACTTCAGGATATGCTATGAGTCTTGGATCAGGAGTTGTCTCCTGGAGATCACGCAAACAATCAGTTCCAGCAGATTCCACAACAGAAGCAGAATACGTGGCAGCAGCTAAAGCAACGAAAGAAATTGTGTGGCTCAGGAAAATTCTTGAAGATTTGCAGGTAAAACAAGTACAATCAACTCCACTCATGATTGATAACACCTCTGCAATAAAGTTAGCCAAGAACCCAAAGTTCCATGATCGTACTAAGCACATCAATACTAAATATCATCTGATCCGACATCATGTTGAGGCCAAAACAATCCATCTCCGTCATTGTTCCACAAATGAGCAAATTGCAGACATCTTCACCAAAGCGCTTGGAAGAGAAAAGCTTGAAAGATTCAGAACGATGCTTGGACTCACCAACATCCCTTCAGATTAAGGGGGGAATGTTCACACCTAATCTTCAACGGTTGGGTAACCTGGAACGTGAACAGTCATCAAGAAGATGAACTGATCCGTCCATTTTATGTATATAAACAATATCTGTCTAATGAAATATGCAATCAATTTCTTCTGCACATTCTGGAGTTACCCTGGCCTGACAATATTCTTGTCTCAACAGACCGCATTCTTGGGCACAAAAACCAAGGAAAAAGGACTTTGACCTGCATTGACAACAAATTGACCAAGTTTGACTGCAGATTTGGTGACTGTTTGGGCTGAATTTGACCACTGTTGGAGGTTGAGTTTGACTTCTTTTGACCGAGCTTCAAAGGAGGAGTTCGACTATTGCGTTAACCATCTATGAAGTCTGGTTAGGGCTGAAGTTTGACTGCAGTTGACTGTAGATTTTGACAGGGTTGTTATGACTTGAATTTGGCAACTCAATTTCGACTATTGTACTCTCTCTTTCTCTGCTGAACATTTTGATATAATAATAAGAAGAACTTCCCACATTGGGGTTTTTCCTAGCATCCGCTAAATTTGGTGTCCTCTTGTCTTGGCTTGTCTTCTACATTTTGTTTCATGTTCTATCTACTTTTACTGTCAATGTGATTAATGGTTAATGTGATTTCTATTGGAAATCTAAATTGGAAATTGTCATTGGGTTGCTAAAGGAACATTGAAGTAATTGTGCTAAATATAGAACATACCATTGCTAACCAAAATTAACATGGTATCAGAGCACAAGTGAAGACAAAGCCCAAGCAAGAGAGAGAAAAGCAATCACTAAGAAAAATTTGTTGGTCAAGACTATTGATCTAGCTTCAATGGCTTCTACATCTTACTTCAAATCCGAGGATAAGCTCAAGGACAAATCTGACTATCATGCATGGAAGATGACTTTGGACTTGACTTTGGAAGAGAATGATGCCATGGACTATGTGAAGGGAAGAGTGGTGGAACCTCCTTCAAATGCACCTGTTGTTTCAAAGACAAAATACAAGAAAGTTGAGGTCAAAGCTAAAAGAATTATTAAAGACTCCATTCAAAAATATTTCGTTGCTTATGTTTCTAATATAGGAACATCTAATGAGATGTATGATAAATTGGTTGGGATGTTAAAATTGAACAATGAAATTCAAATCCTCTTTCTCAAAAATAAGTTGAAGGATATCAAGATGGACAAAGCGGAGTCTATCTAATCCTACTTCTTGAGGATTACAGAAATGAAGAATGGTCTTCTATCTATTGGAGAAGTTGTTGCTAACTCTGCTCACTCTCATCGTTCTTGGAGGTCTCACAAAAGCATGGGATGTGTTTAACACCACCATTCTTAACAATGATAGATTCCTAATTTCGATGAATTATTGGCTAGATGCATTCAAGAAGAGACAAGGATGATAGAGAGACAAGCCTTCAAGTGGTAATGAACCTACTACTTTCTCCACTCATGCAAAGAGGAAGAACAATGTTGGTCAAGAATTCAAGTAGGGATTCAAAGAAGGAATAAAAAGAAGGTGCTACAATTGCAACAGGTTTGGCCATTATGCTAGAGAGTGTCCTCACAAGAAGGACACTCCAAGGGATGATGACAACAAAAACTACAAAGGCAGTGGCAGTCAAAGGAACAACAAGTTCAACAATAAAGGAAAGAGGAATGCTCCCGCTGCTTGAGATGGAAATGGTTGGCCTCCCAAAAGGACGAGAAATTCCAAGTATGAGG
Organism: Pinus tabuliformis; assembly: GCA_031772625.1. Lineage (NCBI taxonomy): Eukaryota > Viridiplantae > Streptophyta > Pinopsida > Pinales > Pinaceae > Pinus > Pinus tabuliformis. The sequence continues at coordinate 6,161,526 of CM062804.1, read as the reverse complement.
AAAGTAATGTTGTAGAAAAACAAAAGGAATTTTATCTTATTTCCGCCATCACTACTGCCTTTCCTCTGGATACTTTGGATCATTGATTGATTGATAGTGGTGCCTCAAGGCAATTCACTAAGTACAAGGAGGCCCTCTCAAATCTGATTGAAAAGAAGACTAATTAAGAGATTATACTTGGAGACAATACCATCTACCCCGTGAAAGCAATAGGGATTTTCACTCTTCACTTAAATCAAGGTCAAACCCTTCTACAAGTATTATATGTACTCGATTTGAAGAAGAACCTGGTGTCTATTTCTGTGATGGAAGATAAAGGCTTCAAGGTAGCATTCATTGAAACCCGAAAGACGCATTTACACTTGGATTTAGGGTTGAAGGTCTCTATCAAGTTGGAGGAAGCCCTTTGGGAGCTTTGACATGTGATACTTCTCTTCAATCTGAATTATGGCACCGAAGATTTGCCCACCTTCATTACAAAGCCTTATCTGGGTAAGGAAGATGGTCTCAAGTATGCCCAAGTTCAATGTAAATCATGAAGGTGTTTGTGAGGGTTGTGCAGCTGAAAGGCTTAAAAGGGGACCATTCCCCTCAAGTGAAAGTCAAACTACCAACATTCTTCAATTGGTCCATTCTGATCTATCTGAATGCCATTATGCTAGAGAGTGTCCTCACAAGAAGGACACTCCAAGGGATGACGGCAACAACAACTACAAAGGCAATGGCAATCAAAGGAACAACAAGTTCAACAATTAAGGAAAGAGGAATGCTCTCGCTGCTCGAGATGGAAATGGTCGACCTCCCAAAAGGAAGAGAAATTCCACGTATGAGGAAAGTAATGTTGTAGAAAAACAAAAAGAATTTTATCTTATTTCTGCCCTCACTACTGCCTCTCCTCCAGATACTTTAGATCATTGGTTGATTGATAGTGCTGCCTCAAGGCACTTCAGTTGGTAAAAGGGGACCTGTCAAATATGATTGAGAAGAAGACTAATTAAGAGTATATACTTGGAGACAATGCCATCTACACCGTTAAAGGGATAGGGATGGTTAATGTGATTGCTATGGAAATCTAAATAGGAAATTGTCATTGGGCTACTAAAGGAACATTGAAGTAATTGTGATAAGCATAGAACATACCATTGTTAACTAAAATTAACAGAGCCAAAATCTATAGTGCTTAAAAATGTACAAATTCTTGGGACCATTATGGGGTATTCACTGTATCTAATGGTCAGAGAAATGTTAAAGGCAAGGCACTGGAAAATATTCTTGGTGTGTCTGCAAGTGATGCAGTCTTCCTTTCAGCCCATAACTACTCAAATCATTACAATACTCACATTAATATCAAAAAAGCCTTAATTAAAACCATTCAAGAAATTGAATGATGCAATGTCATTCAAGTCATCGTTGATAATGTTGTTAATTGTAAGGTAATATAAGATATCATTGAGGATATGTATGCTAACATATTTTGGTCAAGGTGTCTGCTTCACACATTAAACCTCTTGATACATCATATTATCAAGATGAAGGATCGCGATTATAGATGTATTGGTGCCTAGTAAAATAGAGGGAAGAAAATGATAAATTTATTACCAATCATAGCATGACCAACTATATTTTCTTGAATCACTTTAAGTTGGACCTATTAAAGATTGCAAAGACTAGACTTGCTAGCACCTTCAGGCAACTTTTGAAGGTAAGAGAGGCATTGCCTAATATGGTCTCAAGACCAAACTTGCTAGCTATTACCTCACCTTCAAGCACATTTTGAAGGTGAGAGAGGCATTGGCTAGTATGGTCTCAAGTGATTTGTGGCAGTATTTGAAAGACAAGGCTATATTTGCATCTAATAAACATGAACTTCAGTTGGTGAAGGGCACACTACTTGATGGTCAATATTGGCAATAGGGTAAAGATGTTCTACATTCCACCAAACTCATTTGTAGTATGATTCAATTTGCAAATACAAATCAGTCAATGACTAGGGAGGTGTGTCAGTAAATGGACAGCGTGCTAGGCCAAACCAATGACATTGTTGACCGCAGAGATGTGATCTTGTATGATCATATCCATAAACATGTGGTCAAAAGGTAGGACAATCTAAATTTTCCACTCCATGCCCCAGCATATGCCCTTACACCCAAATATTACTCTCCATCTTGGTTGGCCCAACCAACACACACAAATCCAAAAAGGTACAAAATGGGTATATGGTTGAATTGGCCAAGTTGGTCGTTGATAAAGAGGAAAGTCCTTAAGAATGAAGCCATTTCCATGGCTTCATGAGTTTTGTCTTTATCTTCACAACATCCAAGGTTTCATTGGGGCCATGTAATTCTTGGTCATGTTCCACAAACACTTCCACCTACTCCTACTCTTCTTCATGGATCATGGGAAAAGAAATTAGAATTTTCTCATAGTAAGAGAAAGTCTTAGTAGATACTAGATCTTTTTCTTTTTCCTATTTAGAATTTAGTCTCTAGAACTTATTCTTGTCTTTGTCATGGCTTATTTTGTAAACATTATATGAAAGTTTTAGTTTGAACTTTAATTTTGATCCTACCTTTGAAGTTTGATCTATTGATTGAATCTTATAATTCTCTGGTAATGAATACGATATCCTGTTTCATTTCATGGTTGATGTTATCTATTACAATTTGTTGAAGATTAATTTTATATGTTGAAACTTGAAGATTGGTGTTGGGGATGATGATTGATCATTTAATCATTAATGACAATGTTATAAGTTGAGAGGGAACAATGGAGGCAAGAAGTGATAGGGTTTTCTATGTTGGTTTTATCGACGCCGCAAAGTCTGCGCTCACCTCTTGTTCTCGTTCAAAACCCCAAATCCGTTTATATGCAAGGAGATGGGTTTCAGACAACATGTTTTTTTTCCTTTGGGACAAATTACGCTTATGCAATCGCAGATCCATGGTTAAGCCATGGATTCATGTTGCCTCCAAAGCAAAATCCAACAGCCACTTGCGCAGTTCAATGGAACCCTCCAACCTCACGGCACTTGGATCTGAGGCTGAAGGAATTGAAATCGGGGTTGGAGGTGCATCGATCAGCATCGTTGCTGCTGTGACTAATGGCAATGGCAAAGCCAAGGCCGAGAAGCACAATGTCCCCTGCAATTTGGGGTTTTGTTCACAATCGTCAAAGGGAGTGCAAATCCTCACTAAGTTAATCTAGGGACTAAATTCCAAGGGCCGCAGTAAAGGCGCAGATCCAGATTCAGAGGATTTGTTTCAGGTTTTTATCAAAACCATTACTGGAAAATCAATATTGCTAAGGGTTCAGGGAACAGATCTAGTAACAGATCTGAAGCAAAATGCCCAAAATATCACAAGTATTCCTGCTTCATTACAAAGTTTGATTTTTCCAAAAAAGTGTTGCAAGATGTGGTCCATTTGAAAGACTATGGTATTCAAAGGAACTCTACCATTATCCTAAATTTAAGACTACAAGGTGGTGCCCTAGGAGCAAGCATACCACCTGGATCATCTTCGACTGGCAAGGGTCCGGCTTCGTTCAAGGATGCATTAAGAGGGAAAGTTGCCACACAAGACAAACAAAACCCAAATCTGACAATCCCAGGTCCATACATTGTAGAGAAGATGGAGAAAGCCCCAGATCTGTCCATAGAATTACCAGAAGTAAGTGGTCTCTTCACTACTTTGCAAGCAAAAGCTATCATATGTCGATTTAATGGTTTCTGGCCCAAATCTGAAGATCTAAATGAGTGGATCTACCTCAAAATAATCAAATAGACCAGAGATTGTGACATTTATCTATGTGCAAAGGTTTTTTTGTGGTTCAGTTTGATACTCAAAAAGACTTTGATTATGTCATAAATGAAGGACCATGGTTTTGGGGAAGGGTGGGTCTCTTTGTAACCCATGGTTTCTTGGTTTTGATGCAAACTCAATGGTGGTTACAAAAATGCTAGTTTGGGTAAGGCTACATAACCTTCCGCTCCCCTTTTGGCACCACCAAGTCCTAGAAGGCATTGGAAACTCTTTGGGAAGGTTCCTAAAGATGGATCAAGAAAGAATGGACAAAGGTATCTTCACTTTTGCATGTATTTGTGTGGAGATGGACTTAAGCAAAGGCCTTCTGAATTGTATTCACCTGACACATCAAGACTTCAAGTGGACATAGTGGTTAGATTTTGAAAACACTACCTTTAGATGTCGGATTTGCAATCAACAGGGCACTTGCAGAACACATGCAAACAAGCAAAGAAAAGAACAAAGAAGAGACCGCAAAAGCAAAAAGGATGGAAATTCCCAAACCCTCCTTCATCAGATGATGAGGATGAAGAAATGGATGAGACCCAGCAACATCCGGAGACACAAAATCAACAAGGTTCTCAAGAGGAGGGAGAAGAGAAGGAGGAGGTTCAGAACAAACAAGCAGAGAATCCAAATAACTCAACAGTGGTTCTGATCCTTGAGAACCAACACGAGGAAAAGAACCACAATCAAGGCACAGGTGGAACTAAGCGATCTCATGTCTCTGAGAGCTCAAATTCAGATAAAGAAGCCCCAAACATTTCAAGAAATAATGAGTTGGAAATTGTTACTACTACTTAATCACGATTTGGCAAAATGTCCAAAAGAAAAAAGGTAAAAAAGAAAAAACCAATTTCTTTGGCTAAATGTAATTTTTTTTTGTCACTTAGCTACCATGAGTGCTTCAAACACATACACCGGTCCCCTGGGACAATTCCTGAATGCACTTGTGCATCTACTCTATGTAAAATTTTATTTTGTTAATTGAAAGTTGTTGATTTTTCCTCGAAAGATTTAATTAAAAATAAATAAATAAAAAGACAATGTTATAAGTTATATTTACCATATAATTGATGTTATATGTGTACTTAACGATTGATGCCTTAATGATCATCATTAATCCGATAGTTATGTCTATGTTTTCATGTTTTGTATAGTTGATTTGACATTGTGCATATATATGCATCAAAATATATTGAAATAGGTATTATATAAAAAAGGGTCCCAAAACATTTTGCTAACATAAGCCTTTTTGAAAATTGTGCTTCCCACTCTTATGCTCCCTACAATCCTGAGTGGAATTAAATGTATACCCATCTACTTAATCAGTGAAAAGATCACTTATCAATACCTTTTCACCTAAGTTGCACAAAGCACCAAAACATTTCAGAGTTTCCGAAATAGGTACGTTTAGAAACATCACCTCCCAAAAATGGAAACATCGGTTGAAACATTGACCGAAACGTCATATATATATATATATATATATATATATATATATAACTAAGTTATACGAAATGTCTAAACATTTCAGAGTTTCCAAAACGGGTACATTTAGAAACGTCACCTCCCAAAAATGGAAACATCGTATATATATATATATATAATTATATATATATAATATATTATAAAACACATTATCTTGCAATAAAAAAGGGAATAAGACCCATAGATGACAATTTAGAAGGAAAAACAAGTCTATATTAACTCTCATAGATGATTACATGATGGTCAAGTTTCGGGTACGGGTACAGCCCGAAGTTTCATGCACCATAGATAAAAAATATATTTATAATAAGTGAATAACACATTATCTTGCAAGATAAAGGGAATAAGACCTATAGATAACAATTTAGAAGGAAAACCAAGTTATATTAACTCTCATAGATGATTACATGATGGTCAAATTTCGGTCGAGTTACGGAGCTTCGGGTACAGGTACAACCCAAAACACCAGGTTCCTAGAAGTTTCGTGCAACATAGCTTTTCGCATTTTAGGGGTGGCAAGTGCAGGGGGGCACTAATGCACCCCTCAATGAACAAGTTGAACTAACTTTTTCATAGAGTCTTAAGCAGGCCATACAATCGAGTAGAGGTTTCTGCTCTATTTCAGTGGCTGCTCCAATCCAGCTCGTTCAATCTCCTTAATCTAACCATAATAGGGGAATCTAAGATTATAATGTGGCACCTTCATCTTGGTTCCTCTCCAGCAGATTTCAAGCTCAACACCTTATTTAAAAGGATTCAAACCCATTTGAAAATTTTGAATGAGTTTACGTGGTCCATATTTTGTGTCAAAACAACTCTATAGTGAACCAATTGGCAAACAAGGCAACATCATTAGGAATTGGCACCTTTCTTATCATGACACATGGCGGTGAGTGCTACAGTTGGCATGCTGTTCAAAGCAGTGTTGAAAAAAATGGCATCAGTAAAAAATCAGTGAGGATCCAAAAAAGATCCTTTTGGAAACATCGGCCAAAAAATCGGCAAAAAACACAACAACAACAAAAAACTCTGAAAAAATCAAAGGAAAAATTGTGAATTTTTCCGGCTGAAAAATCACCTCGCCAAAAAAATCATGATTTTTTGGCACATCGCCAAAAAATCAACAATTTTATCAACACTGGTCCAAAATATGTTGCTTTGAACTCATCGTTCTCTCTCCATTGGCAACTCTGTTAGCAACACTGACCTATAAGTACCTAATCTAAAGATAGTTGCTCAAGTGGAAAAATACCAAAATACTCTGACTTAGCACTGTTTGGAAGTTAAATTTTGTTTGATAACAGGACTGTATTGGAGAATTTATATTATTAGGATCTATAATATGAAAGTCTTGTTCAAATCATGTTATGATATCAGACGTTTTGAACAGCTGGAAGCTGATAGCCTGAATTTTTACTTTTGGTATCTCTGATGTAACGCTGCACTCCCAGGCACATATTTCTTAAAATAATATTTTCAGCTACTGTTTTAAAAAGAGAAAACACCTTTTTTTCAGTTTGCTTCTCCCCCTTGCACCTTTTTTAGTTATATGTATATATAACTTAGTTATATATATATATAACTAAGTTATACGAAATGTCTAAACATTTCAGAGTTTCCAAAACGGGTACATTTAGAAACGTCACCTCCCAAAAATGGAAACATCGTATATATATATATATATATATATATATATATATATATATATATATATATATATATATATATATATATACGTGAATAACACATTATCTTGCAATAAAAAGGGGAATAAGACCCATAGATGACAATTTAGAAGAAAAAACAAGTCTATATTAACTCTCATAGATGATTACATGATGGTCAAGTTTCGGGTACGGGTACAGCCCGAAGTTTCATGCACCATAGATAAAAAATATATTTATAATAAGTGAATAACACATTATCTTGCAAGATAAAGGGAATAAGACCTATAGATAACAATTTAGAAGGAAAACCAAGTTATATTAACTCTCATAGATGATTATATGATGGTCAAATTTCGGTCGAGTTTTGGAGCTTCGGGTACAGGTACAACCCAAAACACCAGGTTCCTAGAAGTTTCGTGCAACATAGCTTTTCGCATTTTAGGGGTGGCAAGTGCAGGGGGGCACTAATGCACCCCTCCATGAACAAGTTGAACTAACTTTTTCATAGAGTTTTAAGCAGGCCATATACAATCGAGTAGAGGTTTCTGCTCTATTTCAGTGGCTGCTCCAATCCAGCTCGTTCAATCTCCTTAATCTAACCATAATAGGGGAATCTAAGATTATAATGTGGCACCTTCATCTTGGTTCCTCTCCAGCAGATTTCAAGCTCAACACCTTATTTAAAAGGATTCAAACCCATTTGAAAATTTTGAATGAGTTTACGTGGTCCATATTTTGTGTCAAAACAACTCTATAGTGAACCAATTGGCAAACAAGGCAACATCATTAGGAATTGGCACCTTTCTATAGATGAGAGGGTGTCACCTACCAATTCCATAATATCATAACACATGGCAGTGAGTGCTACAGTTGGCATGCTGTCCAAAGCAGTGTTGGAAAAAATGGCATCAGTAAAAAATCAGTGAGGATCCAAAAAAGATCCTTTTGGAAACATCGGCCAAAAAATCGGCAAAAAACACAACAACAACAAAAAACTCTGAAAAAATCAAAGGAAAAATTGTGAATTTTTCCGGCTGAAAAATCACCTCGCCAAAAAAATCATGATTTTTTGGCACATTGCCAAAAAATCAACGATTTTATCAACACTGGTCCAAAATATGTTGCTTTGAACTCATTGTTCTCTCTCCATTGGCAACTCTGTTAGCAACACTGACCTATAAGTACCTAATCTAAAGATAGTTGCTCAAGTGGAAAAATACCAAAATACTCTGACTTAGCACTGTTTGGAAGTTAAATTTTGTTTGATAACAGGACTGTATTGGAGAATTTATATTATTAGGATCTATAATATGAAAGTCTTGTTCAAATCATGTTATGATATCAGACGTTTTGAACAGCTGGAAGCTGATAGCCTGAATTTTTACTTTTGGTATCTCTGATGTAACGCTGCACTCCCAGGCACATATTTCTTAAAATAATATTTTCAGCTACTGTTTTAAAAAGAGAAAACACCTTTTTGCAGTTTGCTTCTCCCCCTTGCACATTTTGCTTCTCACATTGTGGCATTTTTAACAATAAGAGGGAGAGCTTGCCCAAGTACTTCGGCCTTTGCATCTGTAAGTGGTAATCAGCTTGATAGCCCTTTCCATATGCAAGAATGATTCACAAATTTCTTGGCACAGAAGGACCAAGGAGGCCCATACCCCTAGCTCTCGCCCACCTCTATGCAGCTGAAACAGAGTTTCTAAAGAGAGGATTTTAACAACAATACTTCACTTAGAATGTTCCTTCACAGAACAGGGAAAACCAGGCAGACCTTGTTTGAGCAAAGGGAACTGAACCATCAACGTATCCTCTCAGCTACTATAAATCTCAAGACAGATTATTCATCACAAACAGATGAAGATTTCAAGAATATAGTTCTCATCTCTCTGGATACACTGCTTGACAACATCTACAATGGCCAAAACCCAATGATTATTGAAGAGCAAACCCCTAATTCAACCTGTGAGACACATTGCAGAGAGATGAAGACAATACACTGCTTGACAACATCTACAATGGCCAAAACCCAATGATTATTGAAGAGCAACCCCTAATTCAACCTGTGAGACACATTGCAGAGAGACGAAGACAACAAGCAATACACAACCAATTTGGGTTTCAGCCTTCTGATCTGAGGTTATTAAGTGATATATCTGCTGTTCAATTATACATACAAATATCTGTAATGTGCAAGATCCTATCATTTATTTTGTCCTACTCTGAGTAGGATAAGTCTTGTAGATATCTTTGTCTTTTTTAAATGTCTGAAAAGCTCAGTTTTGGAGTCCTCTGGACTATTTTGATTGTGGCAGCAGATAGCCATAACAGATGTGCTCTGCATTCTTCTTCAGAAGAGCCTATTTTCCTCTAAAAGAGAATACACTGCAAACTTATATCAAAAGTGTTGAAAACAGAGTTAAGTGAAAACTATTCATAAACTTAAGAAAAATAAGCACCCTTGCAAAGATCGATTCATTCGTTAGAGCACAGTATAAAGGCAAGATTTCCAACAAATTTGGAAGAAAATAATGCTGCCAAATGAAAAAATCGAAGAAAATCGGTCTTAATTTTTATCTTATAAGAGCAATGGTGCCTCTGTAAAATAGAGATCCAAGCTAAAATGAAAAACTGAAAACAGATCTCCAGTGCTACACAGAAAAAGTAGGCCAGTCAAATTTGAACCCATACAAATAAATATTGGCAGAAATCTCATTATGTAATCTGGAAGAAATTGCAGCTAAACCCACAAGATTTTAGTCTAGTGGCAACCAATGAGGCAATCTGCCTTCTATTAATGTGGAGACTCAGGTTTAAAATCTCTCAAGTGGGTGCAGATGGGGCCAGATACAAGTCCTGGGTGATCTTGGCAACCTAGGTACATCCCTAATAGCATGGCAACTTAGCCAAAGAGACAGCTGTAAGTTTCTATGAGTAACATTTCCCAAAAAAAGGAATTGCAGCTACAAGTGAAAGAAAAATAGAATACAGAAAATCTGTGTTATTTACAAACAGGGATGAATTAAATAAACTAACGTTTTAAGCCAAAACTCTCCAAAACTTAGAATACACCAGCTGCGCTCTAGAGCTTATGTCCAGAACAAATTGACGACTAAACGTTGCCATATACCAATTATACGGCAGATCTTTAAGTGCAAAATAAACGTACAGCTAAACCATAGCTACAAATCTGAATACGCTCCAGATAAACTTCAAGATATACAGACAACACGTTTCTCAAAAGTTCTCAACAAAATTCAACCAGAATTAGAATTGTAAACTAAAATTGAACCAGAAAAGATGGTGTGAACTAAAGTCAAGTACCATAGTCCAAATCTTTAATTTCTTTCTAAACCTATCACGTCTTTAACGTTGATGTTAAATGTCATCAACACCTAAAATACATCAATTACACTGTAGTATGTACATTTTCCCACTGTGGCATGTACATTTTCCCGTCCAGATAAATTTACAAGTGAGAGGGAGGCACAAACTCAAAATTCATTCCATTTGAACTGACATAACATATGAATTACATTTTTTCGGAAGTGCGTTGATCTTCATGCAGAGGGACTCTGGGTTCTGCCTCAGTTTCTGTACGAGTTAGGCACCATAATCAGCCCAACAAGTTTATAATGAGTACCATCAGCTAAATGCCGACAAGTGCCCCGAATTTCCTTACAGGATTTTTAAAGAAAAAATCAACATATGAATTACAGGAAATTCAAGCGCAGTAGGCTAGCTTGAGTAGTTATGTGCTTTGATCTTAATGCAGAGGGTCTCTGAGTTCTGCCTACGTAGTGGTTTCTGCCTCAGTTTTGCAATGGAATTAGCACCATAATCAACCCCACAAGTTTACACTGGTTACAATCAGCTAAATGCCCACAAGTGCCCCAGATTTTCTTTAGAAGAAATCAAATACACACACATATATATATGAGAAACTTTTACTGTAATTGAAAGTGTAAGCCAAAACTTAATCAGGAAAAATACACTCTAAAATTAAGCCAGAAAACAAGTGACAGCTAAAAGCAAGTACAAAATAACATGTATTTAACTTCTTTCACGGATCGATTAATATAATCAGCTAAATATTTACACCAAATGTCATCAAAACTTACAACAGCCGAATTACATGGCAAATCTTTATGTCCAAACAAATTAACAGGGAAACGAGAGGGACAGACTCAACAAACGTGAATGCAGCACGTTTCTCAAAAGTTTTCTAGGAAATTTAGCTGTAATTGGAATTCCAACCTGAACTTAACCAGTAAAGAAGATACAAGCCGAATTTAAACGGTGCAAACTGCAAACTAAAATTTAAGTACGATATAACAGATCTTTGACTTCGTTTACAAGCCGATCTGCTTATAATACAAGAAAAACGCTACAAATGACCGCAAACAAATAAAAGCAAGAATATGACGCAAAATCATATCTATAAATCCAAATTTCAAGAAAATGCAGAAGATTTATGTCTGTTTTGAAGAAAGAAACGAGTGACGAACATTTCTGAAAAGCTTCTTTTGCCGGGAAAAAAACTAAAATAACAACAAAAACCTGAATCACTCCAAAGCTCGATCGGCACTACAACGAAAAGCTTTTTGAAATTCCAGAGATTCTTTTATTTTTTTAAGAGTGATTTCCACTAGGAAAGGCGCGTGCGATCTGTGTTTATTGACTTCCAGATGAAAATTTTCGCGTACCTTTCACGAAAACTTGAGCTTGAACGGATTCCCTTGAACTTAACCAGACGGATTCAAGTGATCTGCAGACAAGTTAAGAGGGATAGGGGACAAAGGAGTTTATATACGGAGTCGGTCGATGCATGTGACTGGGCATAAATCAGCATTTAATGTAGATGTTTCCGCGGGTATGTGGAACGGCGTACAAAGCAAAATGAATATACGAATATTTAAAGGTTGTCGCTATTTAAGTAGAGTATAAAATCTTCAATAGGTATCCATGGGTTTTAGTTTTTATTAAGTTTTATGTTTAACTTTAAACTGTGTCGAGGAGAGGCCGGGAATGGGTGTAAATTTTAATTCAAAAAGTTAAAAAAGTTTAATAGGATTATTATGAATGGTTATATAGATTTTTTTGAATTTGAGGAGAGGCGGGGAATGGGTGTAAATTTTAATTCAAAAAGTTAAAAAAGTTTAATAGGATTATTATGAATGGTTGGAGCAAAACATTACAAAAAAATCTTTAAAATTGGAGGCTTTGTTTTCACTTTCTACCTTCATAGTATTTTCAATATAGAAATCAAGCATTTTTAATATAGAAATCCAGCATGGTTCCCTTAAATTATTGACTAAAATTTTTTTGGCTTTTAAATGGAACTTCTAATGATAATTTAAATTAATGTGTAGCAATTATCTATTGGATACACTTTAAAAAAAAACTTGTGGATTGGGAAGTGGTACTAATAATTATGTAAGACTCATACTTATTTTTTTATTGTGTGCTATAGAGGGAAGGATGGATATCTGTGTTTGTAAGCCCAGTGGCTTAATGGGTTAGATCGATCAATTTGAACTTACTAGTTTTAAGGCAAAGGTCATTTGAGAGATCATGGGTTTAGATTCAAAAGGATCCCTCTATGTTGGGTGTACATATTGTACTCTAACAACATTTACCTTTAGCGTTATTCATGAATGTAAGGAAGTGCCAAAAAGATTTCCTTCATAACATTTTCCCTAAATGTGTGTGTTTGTGTGTGAGATAGAGAGACAGAGAGAGAGAGAGAGAGAGAGAGAGGGTAATGGTTTAGCTCAACTATTTGTCACCCTATGTTGTGAGGTATTTGCCTAGTTCTATGCCAGTAGGTGTCTAATTCAGATTCCCCTAAATGAGGTGCACTAGTCTAGGTATGCCAATATATTTACTAAGGATGACACCCATATTGTGGGGAAGCATTCCTTGTGTTTCCCTACGAGGTTTTACTAAAATAAAAATAAAAATAAATAAATCTATGTATGTGTGTGTGAGGAAGTTTTTAATTGGACTTCCAAGGGTGACCCAAGTTCATGTGGAGCAAGTGATTATTTATACCTCTTGGATACACATTGGATTTCTTTCTTTTGTGAATTGCATAGTGGCACTAATAATTAGATAGAACTCAATACTACCTTCTTACTATAAACTATAGCAGAGGAAATAAATGTGGAAGAGATCCATTGTTTCTCTAGCCAAAATGATCACTTATTTATTATATATATGCTCTATATATATGAGTAGATGCAATATGACTAAAGTTATTTTGAAGTTCTCTACCATCCTTCAATCATGTCTATAGAAAGGAATAATTCCATGTATGATAAACTGGTAAAAATAGTTATAGAAGCATAGAAAGGCATGTTGGTTTTGATAGAACATCAAGGTGGTGAAGTCACTCCCCTTTCCCCATGGAAAATCCATATATAATAATTTGTCTTGTTTTTGTACCTCCTAGGTTGGAACCAATATTTGGAAAAATTTTAAATGATGTTTCATATAGTAGGATGGGCACGAGATGTTGATGTGTTAATTCCCATACCATCATATGACTTTTTCTTTTCCTTCTTAGGAAGCATGCCTTTCTCGATGCTTCAATAAAACCTTTTGTAGGGCACCTTAAACATGATGAGTAATGGACTTCTAGGGCTCCCTCAATTCCTTCTAAAACTTCCTCGTGTTAGCCTTTACCTTAAATGCATGCTTCCTTTGGGATCTTTCGGATCACTTAATCCTTCTCTCCCTTATTTTTTGCACCTACCTCCATCTACACAAGGTATCCCTTCTTCTTTGTATTTCCTTCTCGATACCTCTTTTCTTCAACTTTCCATTGGTTCTAAGGTTATCACTACCAACCTAGTTAGGGTCCCATGTTTTAGTATGAGTTTCTCAAGTTGAGTGAAGCACCATCCCTAAGAGGATTTTTGTAAAGTCAAGTTGAACCTCTTGTTGTTTAGATTTTGCCACTTCCTACCAAGTAGCACTCGGTCTCCCTTATCTCTCTCATTTCCCTCCCCTTTTGATCTAGGTGGATATTGGTGGCCACCCGCCTATTCCATCTAGAACCCAAAGTCAGCTTCATCTGTTTCTTTAATTGTAGCACAGTTTGTTATTTTTGACAGTTTTTCGAGCCCTAAACTTCTGGAGCCATTTTGAGGCCATAAGTGACGTTTTTTTGGCAAAATTTCTTAGCAATTGCTAAAGCAATCGCTTCAGTAGTCTTAGTCCTCAAAGAGATATTTCCAACGAGGTATCATATGCGTCAAATGGAGATAATATGACCAAGTTACGACCCGGGAAGTTGGTTGCCCAACTAACCCCAACAGAGCCCATAAACTCTTGGTGTTACATCTCCTCGAGTTAGGGTTTTGGTTGTTTAGGGTTTTCTCTTATTGTTCAATAATAAAAAGGCCCTTGAGCCTCATTGTAACTCAATTCAGAGGCATGTAGTCGCCACATCTCTTCTCAAAGATAAGCTACCATCGCCCGAGCTATCTTATTTCCATTATGTTTGTAAGCATAGTTCAGTATTTTTCTATTAATGAAATGAAGTGTTTTTTTGTTGCATCTCTGTGTTTATGATTATATCTATAATTTGTTGCGTTCATGTTTAAGTTTGGATCAGTAGTATCAGAGTGGTATGCTCTTTCTCGATTTTTCTTTGCATGTTCCCAATGAGGTCAGGGTATAAGGAGTTAGGGCTCGATCTGGTTGAACCATTGCAGGATCAACCTCGCAAAACTCGATGACCTCCAATGGCGAAAGAAAAGAAAGACGAGGGGGCAGTAGATCCTTTCAAAATATTGCTCGAGGAAGCCCTCAAGCGACAAAGGGATACGATGATGGATAACTTTGCCTAGATCCTTCGACGACTACCCACAAGTGATGCATCTTCATCCAGCAGCCACTCTGGAGGCGCCACATCTTTTAAGGTACAAGTTAACTTCAATATTCCCATATTTGAAGGCCTAGTAGATGCAAACGCCATAGATAGATGGTTAAATATATTGGAAGGATATTTTTCAGTTCATAACTTTTACAATCGAGAAAATATTACATTTTCACTTCTCAAAGTCACCCCACACTTTAAGGACTGGTGGGAAACCTACTGTGAACAAAAGGACAAGAGTGAACCCTCGTTATTTTCAACTGCACCCACTTGGAATTCTTTTCGAGATGCCATCAAGGAACAATATTACTTTTTCCGGAGCTATGAAGATAAATACATAAAGTGGACCATGCTATGGTAGGGAAGGGACCAAGATGTGCCATAGTTCACAAATACTTTCCATACCCTTCGCATGAAGTTGGGTATCAAGGATACTGAGCAGCATTTGGTGCTCAAGTACCGTGGCTATCTACAAAAATACATCCAGGACAAGATGGAGTTCATGGACATTTCCTCACTCGGCACGGCGTCTCAGTACATTGTAAAGATTAAGTAGAATTTTAAACAAAAGAAGCGGTACTTTGGATCTGTGAATCCAAAGCAAGGAAAAGGCGCCCCCAAACCACAGAACAAGGGACCAAGCCAAGGCGGGGCTACCCAGGACAACCCGCTGAAGCCGCAAGCAAAGAACAACACCACAAAGACGAAGGACATGGGAAAATCGTGTGAGTTCCATAAGAGCTCCACTCACAATACAAGTGAGTGTTGGGCCAAGAAGTCATTAGTGGTTGAGCTGGAGGCTTTTGAATTAGATACTAGTTCTAACTCTGAATCAGAACCCGATAAGGGGACTGACAAAGGGAAGCAGATCATTGATGTGGAGCCCAGTGCCACTGTGGCTACCATAAAGATACGGAAAATTAAGCCTGAAGATCCAGAGGAGGGGGAATGCCTCTTCCACTCTTAGATGTGGGTGAAGGGTTCTCCACTACAGTTCATTGTCGACAGCGGGGGCCAAAAGAACCTCATTTCAGCAAAATTCGTGAATCAGTTGGGCCTAAAGACTACAACACATCCACAGCCGTACACCATTAGGTGGCTTCACTAAGGATGAGATCTTCGCGTCAACCAACAATGCCACCTTCCCTACAACATCAAGCCCTTCACGGATGAGGTACTGTGTGACGTTGCTCCTCTTAAAGTTTTTGATGTATTGTTAGGACAATCATACATGTGGAAGTGACATGTTGTATATGAGTCTGGACCTCGCTCTATGGTTATTACTTTGGCTAATAAGTTGTACAGGATACCGGAGGTAGCCCCGCCTACCGCCATCTCTTTGATCACTGTAAAGCAATGTAGTAAGATCATTTCCCAGACCAAGAAATTTGTTTTCCTTATGATTCGCACCCAAGGCAGGAAGAAGGTTGTGGCCACGGCTACCAGGCAAAGCTCCTCTGCATAACAGCAGCAAATGGACAAGGTCATGGAGGAGTACAGGGATATTTTCGCCTCACCCACAGGGATAGCCCTGCACTGTCAGGTCAAGCACTCCATCGATCTGACCCCAGGCGCATCGCTGCCTAATGGACCGATCTATCGACGCTATGTTCTGGAGAACAATGAGATCAAGAGGCAAATTCAGGAACTACTACAGAAAGGGCACATTAGGCCAAGATCATCACCTTGTGGGAGCCCGATTGTATTGCTACAGAAGAAGGATGGGACCTGGAGGCTCTATATTGACTATCGGGCACTGAACAAGATCACTATCTGGAATAGATACCCAATCCGGTGGATTAATGACCTTCTAGACCAGCTCAAGGGGGGAATATTTCAGCAAGATTGACTTGAAGTTAGGCTATCATTAGGTGCCTATCGAACCCTCTGATGTGTGGAAGACTGCCTTCAAATCCAAGGATGGCATTTTCGAATGGTTGGTCATGCCGTTCCGATTGACGAACGCCCAAGCAACCTTCATGAGACTGATGGACAACATCTTGCAGCCCTTCACCAATGCATTCGTGGTGGTGTATTTAGATGACATTTTGATCTTCAACTAGAGTTAGGAAGAGCACCTCTACCATATTCGACAGTTCCTTCAAACCCTTCGAGAACACAAGTTGTGTGCTAAATTGGACAAATGCACATTTGGCCTGAACCGAGTTCAATATCTGGGGTACATCATTGATGAGCAGGGTGTACATGTGGAGCCATCCAATATACAAGTCATTCAGGATTGGTTAGCCCAAACCACTCTAACATGTTGAAATTTCTAAGTCTAACACGTTAGAATTCTTCCTACATTATCTAGTTTATTTCACCTACTTGTTTATTCCTTAACAAGTTATTAACCCTATAAATACGGAAAATAAACACAAATGCAGTCTCAACTCATCAATAGATCTTCAACTGAAATAATAGACAAACACACAAGGGACACCTTTATTTTTGGACAATCGTCCCCGGAAAAACCCAACTTGGGAAAACCGGTGCAACAGCTATGAGGGTTTTATTATTAAGCAGCTTTCTTGAGTACAACTAGGGTGCCAAACTGGCCCATGCAACAGAGATTTCTATCTGGCAGTAATACCTCTCTTCGGAAGCAGATATTCAGCAAGTCTGCGCCACAAAAATCCTTCCAATGCTTCTCTGAGGCTCTGCGTTAGCCCTGCTATCCTTTGCGTAGCCCTATAACCCTTTGCGTCTGCCCTCTGCTCCTCTGCGTCAGTTGTCTGGCCTTTTGTGTCACCCACGCAGGCCCTGCTAAGCTCCGCGTAGTCTCTCTGGCCTTCTGTGTGTCTCATGTTGGCTCTGCGTAAGCCTCCTCAATCACTGTGCTGGCCCTCTAGCACTATCTCTGCCTCTCTGTTATGCACTCACTACCCCTCATTGCAACTCTGATCACTTGTTCGAATTTTCTCGGCAAACCCTGCTCCAGAAAATCGAACTGACTGATCAATCTTGGTGTGTCTCCAACTGACCTCAAGCCTCCTCTTATACTTTTCCCGTTGGGTCTTCAACGCAAGAGATTAAGTCTCTAATCAATGGGTAAGAGTAGATTTGGCTTGATCCATGTCATTTAGAACATTCTCACCCAGTCTTATATTAGTACCCATTAATATTTTAATTTTCCTAAGTTTAGACTTAGGAACTCCATTAAAAATATTAATTATTTTAATATCTCTCTAATCGAGTGGAATTTCCCCAAACCATTTCTGGGTCTTGGATATCTCGTGTGCTTTAGCCTCTCCACCAAATTTCATGGCTAGAGCACATTCGATGCTACCACAAATCAACATAACATAGCTCTGCATCTTTTTGGGTCTTGCCAATTTCTACCATAGGTTCGTGTTGGGGTTCTCTCATATCACTTTGCCTTTAAGTCAAGTCACCAAGGTCGGAGCAAAAGCAAAGTTCTTTTGGTCGGAAACCCAACAGTGAGCGTTCTCTGAGTTGAAGAATCGCCTTTGTTCTGCACCAGTGCTCACATTACCAAACCTGCAACAACCATTTGAGATTGAGACAGATGCCTCCGACTATGCTATTGGTGCGGTTCTTACTCAACATGGGCATCTAGTGGCTTACCACAGTGAGACACTTTCAGACACAGTCCGAAAGTACCCCACTTACGACAAAGAAATGTATTCCATTATGCAGGTCTGTCGTCAATGGAAGCATTACATTTTGGGGAAGGAAATAGTCATCCACACAAACCACCGGCCTTTACAGTTCATACGAACACAAGGGAAGTTGCAGAATGATCACCATACAAAAATGGTCCACCTATCTGCAACAATCCCATTTGAACATTAAGTATAAGAAGGGCAGTTCCAATAATGTCGTTGATTGCCTTAGCTGACCACCAGTAATGGCACTAATCACTGTGCTTGATTCCTGTGGGCACGGGACATCAGGGTGGCCATATCTTTACAAGAGTGATCCAGAATTCGGTAGCATATACCAAACACTCCTGGAAGGGAAGCAAGTTCCAAATTTTCACCTTCAAGATGCACTGATATGCCACTTGGGACACATATGTGTTCCTTCAAGTTAACGTGCCAAGATGATTTGGGAGGCGCACTACGGTCTGGTCGTTGGACATTTCGGAGTAGAGAAAACAATGGTGGTATTGTAGAAGTATTTTTATTGGCCAAAACTTTGTCAGGATGTTGGGAAGTACATTAGATCTTGCACTGCCTACGCCATTTCCAAACCAACCATCAACAAGCAAGGCATGTATACTCCTCTACCTACTCCTAATCGGCCTTGGGAATTTTTCTCCATGGATTATATGTCGAGGCTTCCTTCTACTAAGCACGACAACAATTGCATTTTCGTTGTCATCGACAGATTCTCTAAGATGGCCATCATGGTAGCCTGCAAGAAGGGTATCATAAGCAGAGTCCACTGCTAAGCTCTTCTTTGAGCGAGTGTGGGTACACTTTGGGATCCCACTGTCCATTATCTCATATCGAGACAACAGATTCCTGAGTGCATTTTAGTCAAGTCTCTGGTCGATGTTGGATACAAAACTTACTAAGTCCACAGCTTTCCATCCCCAAACTGATGTCCAAACAGAGGTTGTCAACAGGATGATCGTACACATTCTACACATGTACAACTCGAAGCATCCACGCACATGGGATGAAAGTCTCCCCTATGTCCAACACAGCTACAACAGAGCTCTCCACAGCTCAACAGGCCATAGCCCCTTTCAGGTAGGGCTGGTATTTCAGCCATTATGCCCCATTGATGTGGTCATACCATTTACAGCCACTCAGGTAGATTCGGCTCATGTGCAATCCGAAGCTGAAAGGGCTAACAACTTCATTGAGCGCATTCAACACATCCGCCAACATGTCCATGATATATTGGACAGAGCCAATGCTAAGTACAAGTAGCGCCATGATTAGCATTGAGTGCCATACAAGTTCCAGGTAGGCCACAAAGTTTGGCTTCATTTGCAGAAGGAGCACTTTGCTGGACCTCACCGCAAGCTTCGCCCGCTTTGATATGGGCCATACACCATCACCAAGGTCGTCGGTGGCAATGCCTTCGAGCTCATCATCCCACCGTTCCTTGGTCTGCACCTAGTGTTCAATGTAGATCGCCTTCAGAGATACTTTCCACCATTGTTGGACACATCTAACATTGCAAAACAACTCACACCAACAGAGCTCAACTCGGACTGCATGGAACAAACCACAACTGATCATATCATGGAAACGTAGATCAAGAACACTTGGAAACAAAGGATAAAACTATATTGAGTTGTCAAAGCAGGCCAACTCCTGCACCAGGGCAAATGGTTCACCAGGGAACAGGTTCAACAAAAATTTCCTCACCTCATGAAGGTTCTACACGCAATGGGGACCATTGCTTCCTAAGGGGGGAGGAATGATTTAGGTGGATATTGGTGGCCACCCGCCTATTCCACCTAGACCCCCCAGCCAGTTTCATATGTTTCCTTAATTGTAGCAAAATTTACTATTTTTGGTAGTTTTTTGGGTCCTGAACTTCCGGAGCCGTTTTGAGGCCCTAAACAACTTTTTTTTTTTTTTGCAAAACTCCACGAGTGCTAAAACAATCACATCAACAACCATATTCCTTGAAGATATCTTTCCAACAAGTATCATATGCGTCAAACAGAGATAATATGACCAAGTTACGACCTCGGGAAGTTGGCTGCCCAACTATCCCCAACTGGGCCCATAAACTCTTGGTGTTACATCTCCTTGGATAAGGGTTTTGGTTGTTTAGGGTTTTAAGTTATTGTTCAATAATAAAAAGGCTCTTGAGCCTCATTGTAACTCAGTTCAGAGGCATGTAGTTGATGAGCGCCAATATTGCAACAAGGATGTTGCAACTCCTGGGCTACTAGCCTTACTTATCAACCCGAGATTTGTACAAACTTGGAGGTGACAGTGTTGTATGCACAAGTAAAAGTGAAGGTCCTTCCAGTTGTCACTGTTCGTCTGGCGAGAGACCCCAAGGGTTCCAGTCCAAACTTCTATAGAGTCAGAAGAAGCTTGATTCTTTGATGGAAGAAGAGAAAATCTACTCTAAGGGAGCTACTCTACTGCAGTAATGAAGAAAACAACATGTAACGCTAAATCACACCATAGCTTAATTAACCATTTAAATAGCTATGCTAAGCAGAATTGCTAAATCA
This sequence comes from Pinus tabuliformis, assembly GCA_031772625.1. Classification (NCBI taxonomy): domain Eukaryota; kingdom Viridiplantae; phylum Streptophyta; class Pinopsida; order Pinales; family Pinaceae; genus Pinus; species Pinus tabuliformis. The sequence goes on along the minus strand of CM062804.1, from coordinate 6,140,502 downwards.
ACACTAAACAAATGCTACTATCTAAGCTACAAAAGTAAAGAGCATCAAACCATACTAATGTGTAAGCAAAAAACTAAACTAAATCTGTTTTCACTTTTTTTTTTTAGGCAAAATCAAGTATGCAAATTAATTGTTCTTGTGGATGTGACAGGTGAATGAAAGGTGATGTAGGATGGATAGAATGTTTATGGAGTGGTTGGATGGTGTGTAAGGGTCTTAGGAGGCTTTGTGTGACTTCCTAGAGGTTTCCCATCAATTCGACCTCAAAACAGGTCGTCTTAGGAAAACCTATAGGATGTACTAGAAACTTACAAGATGATCCTATAGGAATTACAGGAAGCCTATAGGATACAACCGAGAGCTAATTGTGAGGTATTGGAGGTGTTGGGAAGCTTTGGAAAGGTGTATGATGAGTGGAATGGGGTGTTAGAAAGTCTAGGAGCCCTCAGGAGTCAATATCCAAGATAAGAGATGGCTAGATTCACTCAATGTAACTAGGGGAATTTCAATGAAAAGTGATAAAAAAAAACTAGTGAGGGTGATGGGGGAACAAGAGATGGCTAAGGTGGAAGATGGTTGTTGGTGATGAAGTCTGGGTCTCCTCCTGAAGTACTTGCTTTGCTTAAAACATGTTTGTCTTCCAAGAACTATGCAACAAGACACTTTTTCATAAACTAGAAAAGCATGAATCAATTGCCTATATTATGCATGAACAAAGTTGTTGAAGGGAATGAAAGCATGAGTGAGATCTTATTGTAGAAATGGAGATGGAAAAAGATGACAATGAAATCTTCCTTGCAACATGAACCAAATACTGAATCAAAGACAACAAACTCCAAAGCTCATGCAAGAACTAGAAATCTGTGTTTTTGGGGCTGCTGAAGGGTCCCTTCCTCAAGTCATGGTCCCAGAGGGAGGAAGTGAGGCCGAGACACCTGCTGACAACCTTATGGTGATCCTTTTTCTCCTTGCTAACCTGCTACTTGAAAGAAGGCACAAATGGAAGAAAACTATCACACAACCAATCTAATCTACACTATTGTAATGGAAATGCATCTACTAAGCAAATGAACAATTAAACTATGAATCTATACTAGCATACATGTACAATAAAGAGGAGCCTTGGCTGCTAGGGTTGGGCCCTAACCCAAGAGCTTCAGCCCTCTGATTTAACTCAGTGTTGGCTCAAAACAAAACTCATTCTTATTACCAAAACAATGGATTACATCAAAAATTGTCACAAGTCTTGCAGTGCGAAAATAGAGTAGAGTTTTACAATAATAATAAAATCCGAATCCTACTGAGGTCCTAGGCCTCTCTACTTATACATTTGAAGTCTCCAATTACTTCCTTAAAATTAGGGAGGCTTGGCTCCCAAACTCAAGATAAACTGGTGCTTTGTCTTTCACTTGCTCAGCTACCTTCTAGTCCTCATGATTTGGCTGTTTGCACTCCGAGTTGATGGAGGAATATTCGAATGGAGGGGTAGTAAATGAGGAGGATTTACCTCCTATAATCCCTCTCCCTTGTCCCATTCGAGTTTTGACCATGGTCTTTGCCAAAATTCCTTTCTTTTATCCTTTAATCTTGAATTAAATGCACATTAGACCACAAAGAAAAATATCCAACTCTAACTCATCTCATAAACAAAATAAAATCAAAGTATGCAATAAGTTATGAGAATAGTTGGTTTGACTAAGCTAGGAGGTAAATTAAGGCCCATATAATTACCCAATGATGAGTGCCACTATTGCAGCAAGGATGCTGCAACTCCTGGGCTACCAGCCTAAGAAATTACAATATAATAATGTACTATATTTCCAAAACAATGGATTTTTTATTGTAAAACTCTACTCTATTTTCGAGCTGTAAGACTTGTGACAGTTTTTAATGTAATTCATTGTTTTGGTAATAAGAATGAGTTTTGTTTTGAACCAGCACTGAGTTAACTCAAAGGGCTGAAGCTCTTGGGTTAGGGCCCAACGCTAGCATCCAAGGCTCCTCTTTATTGTACATGTATGCTAGTACAGATTCATAGTTTAATTGTTCATTTGCTTAGTAGATGCATTTCCATGACATCAGTGTATATGTAGAGTCTGAAGATTGTCCTACTGTGACATCCTTTTGCCCAATAATCCTCTCTTTTTCATATATATTTACCACTTAATAAAGCCATATCTACAAGGTTTTGATGAAGGTATGCATTAGTATGTTTTCTTGTTCATATTCAGCTGTATACCTTATTGTTTTAATTAAAGTTGTAATTAGCTACCGAATTAGGCTGTTTCCACAGCTAGTCCAGGATTTCGTAGTTGCCTTCATTGTTTGTGAGGTTCCAGAGTTCCAGTTCAGCAACGAAAGGTGCAGATGGATAGAAGATGACTCCCTCATGGATACCTTCCTATCCACTCGAAACTGTTTTCTAAAATAGGCACAGGAGATCGCAGTCAAACTCTGAGTCAATCGTCGGATTAACGCAAAAGAGAGCCTGAGATCAGTTGAAACCTTATCGTTTTGCTTTCGAAATAGAAAAACAGCGATTTCATGATATAATTTTAGATAGGGTTAAGAGATATTAGGCTTAGGATTCTCATACAGTTATGCAAGAGACATGCTATAAAGTTAACGGTCGCACTGTTATTTGGGGTGCACGACGAATGATATGTTTTCTGAATAATTTGTGAATTTTGTGTGAATGAATTTGGTTTCTATATGCAAGCATTGTACTGATTTGAAGCGCTAAACTGCTATGTGGAGGGCCCCTACAAACAATGGTAGGTTTTAATCAAATACAATCTGATTTCCTTCAATTATTCAATTGCTCTGTTCTGTGTGATCATGTTGTATAATGATTTCAAATTGTTATCTGCATAAGAACTCTACTTTGCTTTATACCTAGATTAGGTTGTTGTTAACTTTGCGTTATACCTAGTACTGCACAGTTATTTCCTTTGCTTATTACCCATCATAATTGAAGTGTGTTCAATTCATAGATGTTGCTTGGATTACGTTGTTTGAGCATAAATTGAACAAGTGAGAAGACTTCTCCTAAAACAATTGAGTTCAACAGTATTCCTTCATAGTTGCTAGAGTAAGATTCCAGAGATTTAAAATCAAATCCCAGCAATCTAACATAATTAAAATCACCCTCACATCATCCACAAACTGATTGAATAGCGATTAATTCCTAGGAAACTTAATCAACATCCTTAAGAATTACAACATTAATACAATTGACAAACATCACCTCCATCCTAGGACTAGACCTTGACAAATACATAACAACCTACTAAAACAACTTCTAAGCACATATTGTGCACCTATACTTCATCAATCTATGCACCCTAGTTGACAATTTATGATTGCCAATTCAAGGACATTGAATTGACCAAACATTTTGGCATCGTTGCCGAGGAAGTATAATTAGAAGCCATAAAAAAAACAACAAACAAAACCATCATTAATTTAAAAACATGACATGTGTAGGGATAGAGACTCTAGGGGTAGATTTGTAGGACGAGGAAGAAGTTTAATTCCCACAAATCCACTCACTCCACCACGATTTCGAGATTCAACACCACCTACTCAAACCCAAATTCCATTTAGGGGTCGACAAAGACTTCCTAAAGTCTCAAGATCATAAATTCAATCCAAAACTTCACCTACTTCCTCTATTGAAGCTGTAATTGAAGAAAATCCTACATCCCCAACCATAGGAGTAATCTTTCTATCCCCCATTGGTGAACAAATCGTGGGAGAAGAATTAGAAATTCCTAGTGAAGAGGAGGGATTGGAAACTTATTCTGAACAACCATTGATAGAGGAACCAGAAATATTAGAAGAACATTATCTTACCTCCGAAGAATCTATCATGGTTGAAGAAGAAGGAGAAGTACATAATGTCCATGGTGAAGAGGATAGGATTGGAGGCAAAGGAAGAGGAAGAGGTAGAGGTAGAGGAAGGGTAGAGGCAGGGGGAATCAAGATCTTTCGGGATTCCCTATTCTTGATGAAGATACAACCCTCACAATGAAAAATATATCACCTTCGATTCTTCATAATTTCCATGGGAAAAGAAACGAAGATCCAAAGACATTTCTCTTCGAATTTGAAGTATTATGCAGATCATATGACTATCTGCATGATGCTCAAAAGTTGAAATTATTTCCTGCCACATTAAAAGACTCAGCATTAAAATGGTTCATGAGTCTAGGAGTGCATTCCATAACAACATGGGCACAGATGAAGGAGGCTTTCTTGGGCAAGTACGAAGATTATTGTATGCCTAGTAACCTTAAAGATGAAGTCTTCAAAATGACACAAAAAGAAGATGAGAATCTTGAATACTTGGTAGAAAGATTTGTTTATAATGTTAAAAGAGAAAAAATGGATAATTTGGATGAAGAAAACCTAAAAGCTCTTTTACTCAGGGCCATTAAATATGAATGGATCGATCTACTTAACCTAACAGGAAAAGGAGATATCTCCCAACTCCCATTTGCAGATATTTGTGATTTGTGTGTACATATCTCAAGGGGCAAAGCAAGAGTTGGAAAGAGTCCTAGAGACCCTCTCTTATCAAGAATAAACAAGTCTGCAGCTGGAACAGTTAGTAGGGAAAAAATAGGAAATCTGCTTGACACCTTTAAAACATATATTTTAGGGAGCTTAAGTGAACAAATAGACACCCTTAAAATACAAAACAAGAAAAATTCCAAAAATGTTGCATTATCTATCTTCTGTCCCAAATGTCGGAAGAAACATGCTCTGAGAGAATGTCCCTTAGACTCAAAAGTCATAGAAACCTGTGTCATATGTGCAGATAATCATGATACAAAGGAATGTCCATCCTTACTAGGTCTCAAGGCTGTATTCAATGACGAAGGAATCTTAGAACCAGTAGACCCTCTCTACTTTTTAGCTAAAAGACCATGGCAAAACACCCAACCAAATCAACCACGAGGATTTAGGCCACAACAATTTGCCCAATCTTCACAAAGTAATTGGAATCCAGCCTAGCAGTCTTGGGCTCTACCACAATCACAACCTTGGAATCAAGGATGGAAAAAATCCTTATGGAGCATATGCTCAATATCAACAATACTCGCCATCCTACATTCCACCACAATTCTTAGCCCTGTCCAATCAAAATCCTCAAACCAATCAATTGCCACAAGTCCCAGTACAGAGTCAAAACTCGCAACTTTCCCTACCATTTCCAAAAAAAACAAATCAACTACCCGCTCAACCACTTCCAAATCCTAATAATAAAGTACCACAACAACCAGTATACAACATGGAGGGTCAGAGTCCTCAAACTTATGTAATAACCCCACTAGACCTAAACAATGTTCAATTAAGGTCTGGAAGGGTATTACCAAAAAAACCTCCTGTTGTCATTCAAAAAACAAAATCAGATCTTCAAAAACATAAGAATCAGTTAGAAGAAGGAGAGACCTCTCTCCCTCAAAAAGAAACTAGACAAACTGAATAAATTCCAACAAATGTTCTTATCATAGAACAACCTCCAATATCAATTAAACCACCTTTCCCAGAAAGATCAAAAATCGATGAAGGAGTAGAGAAACAAATTATCTTTCCTGATTATAATATGATGGATGAATTGAGAAATGTCTGTTAATATTCCTTTATTGCAAGCCATAAAAGAAATACATTTTTTGCAAAAACAATTAAGGAATTAAGTACACAATGATCAGGAAGAAAAAGAAAAGATATAAAAATAATTCAGTTAGTCGGAAAAATTGCAGACGTTATGATGGGGAAGATGACAATCCAAAAATATCTAGACCCAGGAATCCCCATTGTAAAAATTCACATTAATGGAACTAAAATACCAAACACACTGATTGACCTAGGGGTAGCCATAAACATAATGAGCAAACAAGTTATGGACACACTTAGGCTTCCTAATCTTCAATACACACCAAATTTGTTGCAGTTTGTAGATAGATCTATTATTAAACCAGATTGTGTGTTAGAGGATGTTTGTGTATCCTTAGATGCTTGGGAATATCCTGTTGATTTCATGGTCTTAACACCCAAGAACAATCTAGGAGGACATCCCTTAATTCTAGGAAGACCTTGGTTGTCTACAACAGATGCTTTCATCAACTATAGGTCAAGTGATATGTTTATCTCAGATGGAAATTCTACAAATAAATTTACATTATACGCCCCTGCAAGAACAACAATAGATACAGAAACTGAAGAATGGATAGAAGATGGAGAAGAAATACAACCTATTTTTGTCACTGAACAAGTAAAAGAGGAAGACAAACTTTTAAATCTGCTAGAAAATAATGAATCTTCCTTACATTATGAGCGCAATCGAAATGAATATCTCTCCTCTAAACAAGTATCATTGTTGTCAATGGAAAAATTTGGGAATTCCTCGATAGAAATCTTTCTAGGAAAAACCTTAAATATGAATGAAAACTTGGAAGACATTCAAAAGAAACAATTGATGGAAATTTTAGAGAAACATTCTTCTGCTTTTGCATGGGAATATACTGACATAAGAGGGATTGATCCTAAAACTTGCATACATCATATCTACATTGAACAAAATGCAAGACCAGTTAAACAACCTCAGCGAAGAATGAACCCAAATTTAAAAGAAATCGTTAAGGAAGAATTACATAAATTATTAAATGTAAATTTCATTTATCCAATTTTTGACAGTCAGTGGGTTTCACCCCGAGTAATCGTCTCTAAAAAGAATGGAAAATGGAGAGTATGCATCGATTACAGGGAATTGAATAAAGCAACATTAAAAGACCACCTTTTGCTACCTTTCATAGACCAGGTATTAGATACTTTGGAAAGAAAAAGATATTTTTCCTTCTTAGATGGGTTCAGTGGATACAACCAGATTCAGGTGGCCCCTAAAGATCAGGATAAAACCACATTCACTTGTCCATGGGGAACTTATGCTTACCGGGTACTTCCCTTTGGGTTATGTAATGCTCCTGCAACATTCCAAAGGGCAGTCCTTGGCATTTTCTTTGACCTTATCCATGATTGTGTGGAGGTATACATGGATGATTTCACAGTCTATGGGGATTCTTTCAATGAAGCACTAGGGAACCTGGAGAAAGTTTTAATAAGATGTCAAGAAACAAACCTCTCATTAAGCCATGAAATTTTTTTCATGATGTTTAACAAAGGAATTGTTTTAGGTCACCATATTTCCGGAGATGGAATTAAGGTAGACTCATCTAAGGTGGAAGTCATTTCCAAGTTATCAGTGCCAAGTTGTCAAAAGGATGTTAGAAGTTTTCTCAGTTTTACCGGATATTATAGAATATTTATAGAAAACTTCACAAAAATTGCATCCCCACTCTTTAAATTACTTACAAAAGACTGTGAATTCAGTTGGGATTTCGAATGTCAAGTTGCCTTTGAAACATTGAAAAAGAGAATTTCTGAAGCACCCATCTTAAAAGGACCTAACTAGAAATTTCCTTTCCATATCTCAACAGATGCTTCAGATTCAGCCTTAGGAGCTATTTTGGGACAAAAAGATCTCACTCCTTATGCCATTTATTATACTAGTAAAAATTTAACCCTTGCAGAGTTAAATTATACTGTAACCGAGAAGGAATTCTTAGTTGTGATTCATGCCATTAATAAATTTAGACATTATATAACTGGCTACAAAACTTTTGTCCACACAGACCATTCTTCCATTAGATACTTAATGAATAAACCAATCACTAATGGAAGAATAACCAGATGGCTGCTACTTTTACAAGAATTTAACATAACCATTCTAGATAGGCCAGGAAAACAAAACACAATTGCCGACTTTCTATCTAGAATACAAAATGAAAACAATGATTAACCCGTAGAAGATAAATTTCCTGATGAATATCTTTTTGCAGTATCTACTAAATCACCTTGGTATGCAAATATTGCTAACTATTTGGCCACAGGAAAAATGCCATTTCATTTAACTCCTAGAGAAAAAAGAAGAATAGTCCACAATAGCACATCCTACTCATGGATAAATGAAGAATTGTATAAGACAGGACCAGACCTCATCATCAGAAGATGTGTTCGGGAGGATAGAACACCAGAGATACTAAAAGCTTGTCACGATGAGCCATGTGGAGGACATTTTTCTGACAAGAGAACCACTTACAAAATCCTGCTTTTAGGATATTATTGGCCTTCCATTTTTAAGGACACCAAAGAATATGTTAAGAGATGTGACAGTTGTCAGAGAATGGGCAAACCTACTCCTTCAAATGAGATTCCATTGCAACCACAGGTACTTATCGAACCATTTGAAAAATGGGCACTGGATTTTGTTGGACCAATCAGCCCACCTTCAAAGCAAAATAAGTATATTTTGGTATGTACTGATTATGTCACTAAATGGGTAGAAGCTAAAGCACTTCCTTTTGCTACTGAAAATATTGTAGTTTCATTTCTTTTTGAGGATATTTTTACTCATTTTGGTGTGCCAAGAGAAATTGTAACAGATCAAGGGACACAATTCACATCTAGACTAGTGCAAAAGCTTGTGGACCAATACAAGATAAAACATTGGAAGTCAACTCCATATCATCCACAAGCCAATGGACAAGTTGAGTCCACAAATAAAGTGATTGAAGCTATCCTTACAAAGACTGTACATCTACATAGGAAATATTGGGTGGAAAAACTTCCAGAAGCCTTATGGGCCTATAGGACTATGTGGAGGAATACTACAGGACATACTCCCTATGAACTTGTTTATGGGAAGCAAGTCTTACTTCCAATAGAGTTCCAGATCTAAACCTATAAGACAACAGTCTAGTTAGATCTTGACTTGTCAAAAGCCCAGAAGCAAAGGATGACACAATTAAATGAGCTCGATGAGATCAGACAAGAAGCCTTTCAGAGGACCAACTTAGTGCAACAACAGAGGTCAATATGGCATGATAAGTACATTAAAGAAAGGAAGTTTCATTCGGGAGATTGGGCATTGCTCTTTGATTCAAAATTCAAAAATTTTCAAGGGAAATTCCAAACCCATTGGCTTGGACCTTATGAGGTTGAGAATATATTTGATAATGGTGCAGTTAGAATCAGGACTATTGATGAAGAAAGAAATCCTCTATTAGTAAATGGACATCGACTCAAGCTTTACCAGAAACCATTAACAAGAGAGGAATTTGTCAAAATATTTCAGGATAATTCAGAACTGAAGATGGTCAAGAAGAATTCTTCTTCTTTTCCACCTTAGAAATTTTCATTCAGTTTGTTTCTTATATATATATATATATATATATATAATATATATATATATATATATATATATATATATATATATATATGAAGAAAAAAAAATGTATAAACATGAAAACCAACATGTTGTTGGCATGTTTATACAAAAAATTTAAAGTGAAAACCAATTTATTAGCACTTCAAATTTTCTTTTCCAAAAAAAATATAATAAAGCTCATCTACTAAAGTTTTCTTTCTCTTAAGCTGCAGAAACAACAACTTTCCGTAGCTCGTCCAACTTTCTGTAGCTTGGACAAGTTTCCGCAGCCAAACAAATTTCTACAACCTAGTAATTTTGATGTCTACAAGAATGCTTGATGATCTGGATTAAAGGACAGTTGACAACAATGCACCTGCAGAAGATCAAAGGACAAAAAATGAGGTTAGCAACAGAAAATTAAAGGTACGTGTTGCTTTAATTTAACAATAGGGAAAGATATATAGCATGTATGAGTAAGGAAATACAGTACTAAAGTGAAATCATTATAACCTAAGGGTAATGGTTGTCTAACGAAATATCATATGCCACCACTCTAAAGGTCATGTCACGACCTTGTGCCAAATCTGCCAAATTAATTATCAAATCATAAGTTTGAATGCGCCTAACGGTCGAATCCATTTCCATAATCCTCTTGATAACCCATCCATTCTTCCCTATTCCTACACTCCTCTATTCTTTCACAATCACACCATCTTTCCGCCAGCCAACAAACCCAACCAGTCCCATTTTCCTGTCAAGGTAGCCAATCTTCGAGGCAAAGCATCCTTCAGCATGGGGGTAATTGTTCGGACTGAGCCAGTAGGGAAGCAATTCCTAGAGGGGTACCCACAAACTAGGGAGTTGCTGCAAAGAAGACAATGGCTGCAGTTCATTGAGAAGTTTAGCGGTTTCCACAAAGAGGTAACCAAGACATTTGCATGTTCCTTCGATGGAATGGAGGTTGAAATTGGGGACATCAAGCTCACAGTAACGAAGTCTATGATTGCTGAGGCCACCAAGTTGCCAAGGCATGGAGAAAAATGGTTTAAAAACAGAGGGATTGATAATGAAGACTGGAGGGTTTTCCTTAAGAATCCAAACATGGACACAACAGTCTACAAAAAAGGTATTCCAAGCTCTGCTCCTAAAAATAAATGGAGAAACTTATTGCTCGTGCTTCAAAAGTTTATCACTTGTGAGGGTAGGTTTGGACAAATTTACTTTTATCATGTTAGAATGATGATGCACTTCTTGGAGGATCATCAGATGAACCTCCCCTATTTTCTCTTGAATAGCCTTAGGAAAATGGCTACAAATGTTCAGAATAAAGTTCAATGCATAGAAAACACCATGTACCATCATGGTCTGGTGAAAATATTGGTCGAATTTCACCTCCGAAGTACAGGGGATGACTGGGAAAGTTTCTTAATAAGGAATCATTTCGAGGAAAAATCCCCAGAAAAACCAAGTAGCAGCAGGGCCCTCAGGGGGAGAAAAAGAACCATAGAAATGACAAAGGAACAGGCACCTCAAACTCAGACAGAGGTAACAGAAGAAGAGCTTCCTATAGTAAAGATTTTGCAGAGAATGAAGAGGGGAAACCCTAGAAGAAAGAAAGCTAGCCAGGAAAAGAAGAACTCTCATGAATTGAAACCTCTCCTCTAAAAGGAAAATCAGAGAATAAGAGGAGGAAAGTGCAGAAAATACAAACCCCAGGGTTGAGAAGGAGCACAAGGTTGAGCACGACTCAACAAACAACCCCAAAAACTACAGAATACATCAACTTGGAGGAAAATGAGCCGATTGAAGAGGAGCCAATAGAAAGCACTCTGATAGAGATTGAGGCAATAGAGGATGAGCCAATTGGAAGCCCTGGGGATTCTCCAAAAGGGTCACCAGGATCATCACCACAACCTTACAACTCACCTCTAGGAAGCTCAATACATAGTCCAAGTATTGACCATGCACAGCAGGAAATATATGAGTACATAGAATCACAGGAAAGGAAGGTGACAACAACAAAGGAGACAATACAAAGCCCTGGATAAGGAAGCAACCATATGAATGAACAATCAGCCTCAAACATCTTGAAGCAAGAGATCTTTGAACTAGAAACATTGGATCGGTATCTTAAAAATGAAAACCAAGTCCTAAAGACACAGAGTGAGATACAAATCTCCAAGAGCGACATTCTAATCCTAAATCTAAGCTTGTGGTATAAGAAAAACAAGAAGCTGAAGAAAGAGAACATAATTATGCAGAGAGAGATAATTAGTTTAAAGTATAAAATCCTAATGAGGAAGCCTAGAATTCCAATCTTTGCCAAAAGAAGAAAACAATGAAACGGGGAGATAACAAACAAGAGACACAAGCAGAAGACAAGGAATAAGTGTATGAGGACACACAACATCTCCAATCTAGGGGAATGTAGAGTCTGAAGATTGTCCTACCATGACATCCTTTTACCCAATAATCCTCTCTTTTTCATATATATTTACCACTTAATAAATCCATATCTACAAGGTTTTGATGAAGGTATGCAATAGTATGTTTTCTTGTTCATATTCAACTGTATACCTTATTATTTTAATTAAAGTTGTAATTAGCTACCGAATCAACTTGTTTCCGCAGCTAGTCCAGGATTCCGTAGTTGCCTTCATTGTTCGCGAGGTTCCAGAGTTCCAGTTCAGCAACGAAAGGTGCGGATGGATAGAAGATGACTCCCTCATGGATACCTTCCTATCCACTCAAAACTGTTTTCTAAAAGAGGCACAGGAGATCGCGGTCAAACTCCGAGTCAACCGTTGGATTAACATAGAACAGAGCCCGAGATCAGCTGAAACCTTATCGTTTTGCTTTCGAAATAGAAAAACAACAGTTTCACGATATAATTTTAGATAGGGTTAAGAGATATTAGGCTTAGGATTCTCATACATTTATGCAAGAGACATGCTATAAAGTTAATGGCTGCACTGTTATTTGGGGTGCACACCAAATGATATGTTTTCTGAACAATTTGTGACTTTCGTGTGAATGAATTTGGTTTTTGTGTGCAATAATTGTACTGATTTGAAGCTTTGAACTACTATGTGGAGGGACCCTACAAATAGTTGTAGGTTTTAATCAAATACAATCTGATTTCCTTCAATTATTCAATTACTCTGTTTTGTGTGATCATGCTGTATAATGATTTCAAATTGTTATCTGCATAAGAACTCTACTTTGCTTTATACCTAGATTAGGTTGTTGTTTACTTTGCTTTATACCTGGTACTGCACAGTTATTTCCTTTGCTTATTATCCAGCATAATTGAAGTGTGTTCAATTCATAGATGTTGCTTGGATTACGTTGTTTGAGCAGAAATTGAACAAGCGAGAAGACTTCTCCTAAAACAATTGAGTTCAACAATATTCCTTCATAGCTGCTAGAGTAAGATTCCATTTTGCACTTAGAGAATTAGGAGCTGCAACAAAGAGATTTAAAATCAAATCCCAACAATCTAACATAAGTAAAATCACCCTCACATCATCCACAAACTGATTGAATAGCGATTAATTCCTAGGAAACTTAATCAACATCCTTAAGAATTACAACATTAATACAATTGACAAACATCACCTCCATCCTAGGACTAGACCTTGACAAATACATAATGACCTACTAAAACAACTTGTAAGCACATATTGTGCACCTATACTTCATCAGTCTACGCACCCTGGTTGACAATTTATGATTGCCAATTCAATGACATTGAATTGACCAACTAGTAGATTAGATTGGTTTTTTGATAGTTTGCTTCCATTTGTGCCTTCTTTCAAGTAGCATGTTAGCAAGGAGAAAAAGGATCACCATAAGGTTGTCAGCAAGTGTCTCGGCCTCACTTCCTCCCTCTAGGACCATGACTTGAGGAAGGGACCCTTCAGCAGCCCCAAAAACACAGATTTCTAGTTCTTGCATGAGCTTTGGAGTTTGTTGTCTTTGATTCAGTATTTGGTTCATGTTGCAAGGCAGATTTCATTGTCATCTTTTTCCATCTCCATTTCTGCAATAAGATCTCACTCATGCTTTCATTCCCTTCAACAACTTTCTTCATGCATAATATAGGCAATTGATTCATGCTTTTCTAGTTTATGAAAATGTATCTTGTTGCATAGTTCTTGGAAGACACACATGTTTTAAGCAAAGCAGGTAATTTAGGAGGAGACTAGACATCAACACCAGCAGCCACCTTCCACTTCATCCACCTTAGCCATCTCTTGTTCCACCATCACCCTCACTAGTTTTTTTTTATCATTTTTCATTGAAATTCCCCTAGTTACATTGAGCGAATCTAGCCATCTCTTATCTTGGATATTGACTCCTGAGTGCTCCTAGACTTTCTAACACCCCATTCCACTCATCATACACCTTTCCCAAGCTTCCCAACACCTCCAACACCTCACAATTAGCTCTCGATTGTATCCTGTAGGTTTCCTGTAATTCCTACAGGATCATCCTGTAGGTTTCTAGTACATCCTGTATGATCCTGTAGGTTTCTAGTACATCTTGTAGGTTTTCTTGAAACGGTCTATTTTGAGGCCGAATTGATGGGAAACCTCTAGGAAGTCACAAAAAGCCTCCTAGGACCCTTCCACACCATCCAACCACTCCATAAACCTTCTAGCCATCCTCCATCACCTTTCATTCACCTGTCACATCCACAAGAACAATTAATTTGCATACTTGATTTTGCCTAAAAAAAAAAAAAAAAAGTGAAAACATATTTAGTTTAGTTTTTTGCTTACACACTAGTATGGTTTGATGCTCTTTACTTCTACAGCTTAGATAGTAGCATTTGTTTAGTGTTGATTTAACAATTCTGCTTAGCATAGTTGTTTAAATGGTTAATTAAGATATGGTGTGATTTAGCATTACATGTTGTTTTCTTCATTATTGCAGTAGAGTATCTCTATTAGAGTAGATTTGCTCTTCTTCCATCAAAGAATCAAGTTTCTTCTAACTCTATAGAAGTCTGGCTTGGAACCCCTGGGGTCTCTCGCCGGACGAACAATGACAACAGGCAGGTCCTTCACTTTTACTTGTGCATATAGCACTATCACCTCCAAGTTTGTACGAACCCCGGGTTGATAAGTAAGGCTGGTAGCCCAGGAGTTGCAACATCCTTGCTGCAATACTGACGCTCATCACTTGTTGTAATAATAATACCACATGGTTTGAATGATCCCATAGGAATTACAGTGACCTGGAAAACCTACAGGAAGCAATCCGAAGGCACATGATAGGTTTTTTAGGTCCCTAAAATTCACCCTATGCATGATCTAGCACTTCATCTCGTCCACCATCATCATCCCTGCACTCACCATTCAAAACAAAAAAAATCAATTTCAACAGTTTTTGCCAGTCTTTAAAAGAAAAAAGAAAAAAAAAGGAAAACAGAGAGGAGTAAGAGCATTACCTGAGTATCCTTTGCTCTACACACTTCTACTCCTTCTTTCCATTCATTACACCATCCTCACAGCCCTAGCCAGCAACATGATTAAAGAATTTTGAGGGAGAAGCAGCTACAGGACATCTTGTAGGAAATCCTGTAGCAACCTATCCCACAAAATGCCAATCACACCAACAACAAGTCTTCACTAGGATGATCTAGGAGCTCCATAGCAGCAGCAACATCAGATCTTCAGCCACAGATACCTGCAAAAGCAAAGAAACCATTAGCAGACAACAAGAGGAGGAAGAAGAATGGCATGCAGCAAATATACAAAGCAACACCTCTAGTCTTCGACAACTGCAGCATAGCATTGAAACCACAGGTAAGTATCTCGCTCACTCACTCATATACATCATGTAGTAAAAAGTTGTAAGGGTTACGAGATAGTTGGTTTATAAGTGAAAAGGTGGCCAGTTAGCTTGGCCACCTTCATTCAATCAGCACATGCAGGACCGGGGGTTCTCTCACATGTGGCTATAGTCAACTCAAAGATAGAGAAAGAGTAGGACAAAAAGCAGTTAAACTACAGATCTACGAGGTGGAAGTTGATTACGAGGAGTGGGAAATGCTGAGGTGGTAGTGGGGACCAACGGTCCAAAAATGGCAACATACCTTTGCTTCCAGCACAACACCTCACCCTGAATCACCATAAAGGGAAATAAAACATCGTTCCCATGCATTCATGCATTTCACCTCCTCGAAACTCCTTCACTCAAGTTGCTCTCATAACCTAGGCCACCCACCAGAAGCAAAGATCCATTGTTCTGCACAAGAATTCCTACAAGAGCATGCACAAGAATTCCTACAGGATACACAAAGACAGTCTACATGATAGGCAGGGAAGAGTTCAAGAGGGAATATCATGGGAATTGGCCACCGTATCCATTCTAAAGAGGCAAGCTCTAAAATTTCATCCCCCTTTGCAAGCAAATACACCAGGGATACTCTAAAATCTAGTGAATTTAGCAACTATGAGAAGTAAATTACATACACAGTCAACTCTGTTTTGCTCCTGCATTTGAAAAATTGTGTCAACCCTCTCATTTTCTCCTCAATTTTCACCAACAAAATAACATGATGGTTTAATAGGAGAGAGGCCACAAACACCGTGAGAATCCAACAACACCCTTAGGTGCTTGAAATATTTACAAGACACAACTGGATGGGGTTTTTCGAAAAATTCACAGGGTATGATGATGAGGTGGCTCAAGAATTTGCTCACTCCCTCACTCCACATAACAGAATCCATGCCACTGTTGTAGTAAGGGGCCTCACTATAGATCTCACCCTAGAGCTCATCAACAGGGTCACCACACTCCCCCTAGGAATTCCATGGAGAAAAGAAGACAAAGGAGACAACCAGGTGGCAAAAAGGAAATTCTTTTTAGAAGGTGAAGAACCCACTGAGGAAAAAAATGGAGTAAGGAGGGACAGTTTTCCATACCCATGGAGTGAGGTACACTACCAACTCATCAAATACATTTCATATGAGGGTAGATATAATGTTGTTTATGGATATAATTGTAGGATCCTTGAGGAATTAATATTTGGGATAGAAACACCACCTCACCAAAGACTCAACATACCCTATTTTTTGCTGCAATCACTCATAGACTCCAACAACAAAGTGAAGGAAGGGAATTCCCTGTTGAAAAATGTGCAACAAGAAATGTTAAATTTAGAATGTGCTAAAAATAGACCTGCTAAAAATAGCATGTCTAAAAATAGTAGTTTGGCCAGTGAGGTCATTGGCCACATTGGGTGAGAGGTGAAACTGCTAAAAATAGCATTTATGGGTCCCTTCCTATTTATAGCAGTCCCTAGTCTATCTATAGGAAGTAAAATTAATTTTGGTCTTAACAACACTTGGAAATATTAATTAATTAATTCAGTTGAGTTAATTAGTTAAGGAAATTCGAATTTGAAGTCTTTGTGAGCATGCACATGAGTTGTCCCACCGATTGAGGAATTTATCCTTAATTTCCTCCACTGATTGAGAGAATAAGTATGAGTTCTATAATGAGAGAATCAATTGACTTAGTTCTAACTAGTCAAGTTCAGTTAGATTATTTTAACAAGTTGTTAAAATAATAAAATATAGTTTGTTAATGCTTATATGCATGTGACAACTATTATTTTAGATAACTGAAGATTCACTCATGGATAACTGTTGCATGTCAGTTTTGTCAGAGACCCAGTTGAGATTAGATGTGGGATAGTGTACTATCAGATGCTTGACTATTTCTAGTAAGTAGTTTTTGCATGATTGAGGAACTAGTGTCTTTAAGGATTGCGTAGTTGGACCATAGGTTGACTTGGTATGTTTGGAATTATTTGCATATGCTTTTGCTATTATTTCCTAAGTATGTTGCGCAAGGAAATAGGGATTGGACCATAGGTAAAGCCTTTATATACAGGGCTTGGTTGGTTCATGAGATATCTTCATATCTTCATAGTTCATTGAGAACTGAATAGCTTGAGAGCTAATTCTTTTTGTATTGTGAAGAGGATTTCCACTTGATTGATAATACATGGTTGGGGTTTTATGCTGGTGCGTTCCCCTAGATATATCTTGTGTTATATGTGATTATTTCTCTTGATCAGTTATGCATGTTTCTACCTGATGTTGCTCATGAATTCGATTATGCTTTCGCTTAATGTTTTGTAGAAGTAGAACAAGTATTATGCTTTAGGACCTTGCATATATCGGTTTATTCCACAGGTGAAATTTCTACATGGTATCAGAGCACAGGTGATCAATCAAGAAAAGTATACTAGTAGGAGAAATTCGAAGTTTATTAGTTGGGATATAGATCTCAAGTTCTTATAACATCTATTTCATCGATGGCGTTCTATGGTTTGAGGCTTGAGTATGCCCTTGATGGCAGCGAAAACTATATAGCTTGGAAGGATCGCATGGAGACAGTTTTGGAAGATAATGGCCTTAAGGATTTCATTGATCAAGAAATTCCTAAGCCTATTGACAAGACTGAGTAGGTGGAATGAAGTGTGTGGCTAGAGCTAGGAGAATTCTCTTGGAGGGAGTGCGAGATCACATTGTCTCGAGCCTCCATGGGAAGGAGACTTCACATGCAATGTGGAAAACATTGAAAGATTTATATCAGAATAACAGTGATCAGAGGAAGCTGGCACTGAAGGACAAACTTCGAAAGATCAAGTGTGAAAGGGATGAGACGATCTCTATGTATCTGACCAAGCTCATCACATGCAGGGATGAGCTTGCAAGTGTAGGGGTCGTGACATCGGATGAGGATATGGTGAGTCTAGCACTCCTTGGCCTTCCTAAGAGCTGGCATAGCTACCAGGACTCGGTGAATGGAAGGGAGAAACTGCCAGATTGGGAACGACTATGGTCGGATTTGATGCAGGAGGAGATCAGACGGAGCACCAAAGACAGTTCTTCATCCATGCATGATGAGGAGAACCGTGCCTTAGCGATTAAGGCAAAGAAGGGGAAGGAGAAGGTTTCTCTTTTCGAATCCAGTTCTTCCAATGATGGGAAGAAGGTTGACAAATCGAAAGTGCGATGCTTTCGTTGTCATGAGGTGGGCCATTACACTGTAAATTGTCCACGGAGGAAATCCAAGAAGGGATTCGGGGAAGGATTTGAAGGTGAGGCACTTGCTTCACAATTTGAGTTGGATTTCACACTTTTCGCATGCATGGTTTCATCTATGGTGGGAAGTGGTTGGTTTCTTAACTGTGGAGCTTCTTTCCACATGATCGGCGACAAGAGTTTGTTCAGTACTTTGGAGGAGAAAGACCTCCATATACTCATAACGATGGGTAATGATGAGAAGTATAGTGTCTCAGGTGTAGGCACGGTTATTTTTCAGAGGGAGCATGGATCTTGCCTTACCTTGACCGATGTCAAGTATGTAACCGAACTGAAGAGAAACTTGGTGTCGACCGCGATGCTGGAAGACAGAGGCTATGATGTAGTCTTCAGTAAGGGAAAGGTTTTCCTTAGACACATCATCACTAGACAGGGGAAGCAGATTAGTTCACGGGTCAAGAACCTGTATGCTCTTGAGGTTCAAGATGCATGCAAAGCCTTGAGCAGCAAGGCAACTGATGGAGACTTGGTGGTTGAGAGGGAGGGTATGTTACCTCTCAACATGCAGAGCCAGAAGAAGTTTCAGACGATTGTGGAGGAGCCACGATTGGTGCAACAACTTCAGGATATTGTGGAGCAGCCACAATAGGGTAAGCTGAGTGGAGATCGAGTAAAGACATCTACTCATGCGGAGACCTCCAGTAGGGCGAAACTTCGAGCCAGGTGGGCTGAGGGGTCACATGCAGCCATACCTCCAGGTAGGAGGTGAGGTGATATAGAGTGATCATCCCAAGGAGGAGGGGCAGGATCCTTAAGGTACCCAACCTCTTGGATGAGACCTTGCTACAGGAGCCCTGATGTGGAGTAGCAGGAATTGGCTGATTGGGTAGAGACAGATGCGGATGGAGCGGCAGAGAGAGTGACAGTGCAAGGAATCCCAGGATAACGCATAGTTAGCAGGCTGCAGCAATGCGAGAGGTACAAGTGTTTTGCATAGTACTAGGTGGCATAGAGAGGTGTGCAATGGTGCGAGATGCATGGAGATGTTGCAGTAGCGCAGATGTCAGAGAGGGAGCACTTGTCAGCAGCAAGTAGAGCTTCAACATTAGAGTATGTTCCTAGCCCAACAGAGTGGTCAGTTGGTAGTGTTTTTGTTCCAAGTGTTGTTGGAGCAAGTGGACCGGGTAGATGTGTTGCATGCAGAACATTCCAGAGTTACAGGATCGGGTTCGAGAGAAAGCCTTCCTTGTTGAGAGGGAGTGTTGAAAAATGTGCAACAAGAAATGTTAATGTGCTAAAAATAGACCTGCTAAAAATAGCACATCTAAAAATAGCAATTTGGCCAGTGAGGTCATTGGCCACATTGGGTGAGAGGTGAAACTGCTAAAAATAGAAAGTTCTAAAAATAACATTTCTGGGTCCCTTCCTATTTATAGCAGTCCCTAGTCTATCTATAGAAAGTAAAATTAATTTTGGTCTTAACAGCAGTTGGAAATGTTAATTAATTAATTCAGTTGAGTTAATTAGTTAAGGAAATTCAAATTTGAAGTCTTTGTGAGCATGCACATGAGTTGTCCCACTGATTGAGGAATTTATCCTTAATTTCCTCCACTGGTTGAGGGAATAAGTATGAGTTCTATAATGAGAGAATCAGTTGACTTAGTTCTAACTAGTCAAGTCCAGTTAGATTATTTTAACAAGTTGTTAAAATAATAAAATATAGTTTGTTAATGTTTGCATGCATGTGACAACTATTATTTTAGATAACTGAGGATTCACTCATGGATAACTATTGCATGTCAGTTCTGTCAGAGACCTAGTTGAGATCAGATGTGGGACAATGTACTATCAAATGGTTGACTATTTCTAGTAAGTACTTTTTGCATGATTGAGGAACTAATGTCCTCAAGGATTGCGTAGTTGGACCATAGGTTGACTTGGTATGTTTGGAATTAATTGCATATGCTTTCTATTATTTCCTAAGCAAGTTGCACAAGGAAATAGGGATTGGACCATAGGTAAAGCCTTTATATACAGGGCTTGGTTGGTTCATGAGATATCTTCATATCTTCATAGTTCATTGAGAATTGAATAGCTTGAGAGTTAATTCTTTTTGTATTGTGAAGATGATTTCCACTTGATTGATAATACATGGTTGGGGTTTTATGTTGGTGCTTTCCCCTGGATATATCTTGTGTTATTTGTGATTATTTTTCTTGATCAGTTATGCATGTTTCTACTTGATGTTGCTCATGAATTCAATTATGCTTTCGCTTAATGTTTTGTAGAAGTAGAACAAGTATTATGCTTTAGGACATTGCATATATCGATTTGTTCTACAGGTTTAATAAACTCTTGAATAAGATCCTGGCTGCCTCTAAGCCAAGTGAACAAGTTAGAAGTGAATGGTATATAACAACTTTATCTTTAAACATAGCTATCTTTGTAGATAGAGCTGCAAAAACCACCCTAGCTGGAAATATGAAAGAGGCAATTGCTGTGGAAAAATGTATCATCGCCTTAGAAAAGAAAGTTGCTATTGAGGACAGAAAATCTAAAAAAGTCTCCTTCAAAGATGATTCGAAAAAGAAAATGGCTAAAGATCCATACGATATGGAAGGTCTCCAAAAAGTTCTCAAGACTATGTCAAACGAAATGATAGAAATCAAGAAGCAGGTAGCTGAAACTTCAACAAAAATGCCATTTAGAAACTTTAAGAAACCTGAATCAAAACCACCAAATGCTATATCCAATGCAGACTCAGACCCTGAAGAAGATGAAGAAGAAGAGACAGTCTTATCATCTGAAGAAACTGAAGAAGAAGTAACTGTAGAATGTCATGGGATGTGGGACTTCATTTTGCCTAATTCTAATACAGAAAATGAATAGGAAGCTTTCCCTGTAACTACCAGGAGTAAAGGCACTCTTGAACCTGTTCAAGTAAATCAAAAGAAAAGGAACACGAGTACCGCTACAAAAGAGAAAACTCCCACAAAGAAGTCTCCACCCGCACCTTCTCAAAATCAGCCATCAGCTTCAAATCCACCTCCAACAGTTAAAACATTAGTAGTTACAGACTCTATGGACTACAACATTATTGAAGACATGAAGAAAACAAAAGCAAATATCAGTATGTTTGAACTTAGTAAACTCAAACATCAACAAAAGTTGTTGCTTAAGGAGTTAGATGCAGTACCTTCTTCTCCTCTTCCTAATGTTGTATTGTCCAAAGCTGCTAATGAAACAGGTAAACCACCTCCTGGTAGAGTAGAAGCTACTGATGCTGTCCTAATCGGAGATAGATCAAATTCCCATACTCCTCCTTTTCTTTTGACCTACGAGATCTATAATAGAAATCTACACAATTGCTTGATTGACTCAGAGGCTTCCTCGAATATAATGTCAGCTTCAGTTTGTTTGAAACTGAATATTGAACCCCAAAAGTCTGCAATCCATATTGTTCAGTTGGATAGAACTAAGGTCCAGGTATTAGGAGAAATCAACTTAGTTACAATTAGGTTATCAACTGATCCAAGAGTGGTTTAGAAAATTGATATTTTAATCGCTGATATTCCTGAATTCTATGGTTTGATTTTGAGTAGAGACTGGTCTAAGAAACTTCATGGTTATATTTCCACCGATTGGTTTCATATGTGGCTACCTTATAAAGGAAATCCAAATTAGATAAAAATTGATTGGGAGAAACATATGACTCATACTGTTACTAAGTTTGAACAAGAAAACCAACCGATAGCATTCAACAACAACATTTTAGGTAATTACTCATCTGAACCATTTTTTAGCAATTTTACTGCTCAATCATCACCCTTCTCAGTTAATAATTTCACATCTTAATTTGAATTTTTTTTCCAAATATGTACATCAAGGTGTGTTAAAATTGCTGAGGAAACTGTAAATGAAACTGTAGATAAATATTTGTTTTGGTCATTATATTTTGATGGGTCTAAATCTAATGAAGGTGCAGGAGTAGGATGTATTTTAATTAGCCCTGAGGTAGAAAAGACCATGTTATCATGCAGATTAGAATTTGAGTGCACAAACAATACTACTGAATATGAAGCCTTGATTCGAGGACATTATAAAGCAATTGGTCTTAAAGTTCAATATCTGAAAGTGTTTGGTGACTCTGAAATTGTTATAAGACAAGTCAGAAATACTATACATTGCCTTTCTAGTCACCTTAAACATTATCAATCCTTGGTACAAGACCTTATATCTCATTTTTAGCATTCAATATTTCTCCCATCCCTAGATCTCAGAATGCAGCAGCAGATTTACTAGCCAATGTTTCTTCTAAGCTTCTTCCATCCGAAGATTACAATCTTGATAGATTTTCAGTAGAGTTAATTTTTAGACCATCAATTCCTGATAATGTCACTAACTGGCGAGTGTTCAATCACGATGATGACATTTTAAATTTCTTAACTTCTGATAAGTCCTATAATGATCAAATTATTGATGAAAGTGAGCATGATCTTCAAATGAAAGAAAAGCTTGAAGAAAACTCAATACCCAAACCAATGGTCAAACTTGAAGATCTTTACGACATTAAAGACGGGTTTAAACAGGTTACTAATTCAAAGCTCCAAAGTTATACTTTGAGATTTGAATTAATAAACCTTGGTACTGAGGAGAATCCACAAAACATCAATTTGGGATTAGGACTTTCTTTAGAAGAAAGAATTGCATTTATTAGATTATTGCATAGATATAAAAATGTCTTCACTTGGAAATATGATGATTTGAAAATGTATGATACATCTATCATACAACATACAATTCCAATGCTTTCTGAGCAAAAACCAGTACAACAGAAATTAAGAAAGATTCATCCTAACTTAGAGAGTCAAATAAAAACTGAATTAAACAAACTTTTGAAAGCTAAGATAATTTTTCCTGTTAGACATTCAAATTGGGTGTCTAACATGGTGCCAGTAAGGAAGAAAAATGGTGACATTAGAATTTGTATTGATTTTAGAAATCTTAATAAAGCAAGTCAAAAGGATAACTTCCCTCTACCAACAATGGAGCAAACTCTCCATTCAGTAGCTGGCTCTGAATTAATGTCCTTCTTAGATGGTTTTTCAGGGTATAACCAAATTTTGGTGCACCCCGATGACAGACTTAAGACTACTTTCAGAACCAAGTGGGGAACTTATGCCTATCAAAAAATTCCTTTCGAGTTAATCAATGTTGGAGCTACATTCCAAAGAGCGATGCACATAGCATTCAAAGGACTAATAAATAAATCAGTAGTTGTCTATTTAGATGACATTATTGTTTTCTCTAAGAAAAGATCAAGTCATTTGCATGATTTGAAACAAATCTTTGAACGCTGCAAAAGGTACGACATTTCACTCAACTCTAAGAAATCCTTTTTCGCTCTTGACCAAGGTAAACTCTTGGGCTTTATTGTTTCAAAGGATGATATTTATATTGATCTAGATAGAATCAAAGAGATTTCTGATATTCCATTTCCACATAATAAAAAACCAATGCAATCATTTTTAGGTAAAATTAACTTCATAAAAAGATTTGTTCCAGATTTTTCACAGATTGTTTTACCATTACAAACCATGATGAAGAAAAATTCAATGTTTAAATGGGGGCCTATAGAAAGAGAGGTATTTGATTCCATCAAACAATCAATCATAAATGCCCTTGCTTTAAGCACTCCTAATTTTTCAAATCATTTCATTTTATATACTCTTGCATCTGATTCATCTTATGCAACAGTGCTGACAGAAATCAACGATCAAAACTTGGAAGCACCAATTTCAATTTATAGTTCAAATCTTCAAGGTGCTGAACTTAATTACTCTGAAGTTGAAAAACAAGCCTTTGCTGTATACAAAGTCATTAAACACTACAGACCCTTTCTCTTAAAGGCTCACACAAAAGTTATAGTCCATTTTTCAGCAGTAAGACAGTTACTAGTGCAAAGGGAATCGGGAGAAAAAATGGCAAATTCGGTCACAGCATTACAAGAATATGACTTGGAAATTAAACCAGCAAAGATTTTCAAAGGCCAAGGTTTTTGCAGGTTGTTAGCAGGAGCTTCTAATATTCAGGAACATAAAGGTACAAACGGTACTGAAGAAATCAATTAGATAAGTACCACTAATCCTGAATCACAATATGCAGATTTGATATTCTATTTCAAAAACGGATATGGTTCTTCTAATCTTTCCTATAAAAACAAGCGTGCCATAAGAGTGAAAGCAAAAAACTTCATGATTGTTGATGATGCGTTGTTTAGATGGAATTATGATTCAATTTTGTTAAGATGCTTACAAAAACCTGAAGCGCAAAAGGTCTTGTAGGAGTTAAATGATGGTATGGTAGGAGGACATTTTGGAGCTGATACAACAGCCCACAAAATCATTCATGTTGGGTATTACTGACCCACTTTGTTTATAGATACTCATGAATATGTAAGGAAATGCCAAATATGTCAAACTACTAGTGGAAGACAAAGGAAGCCAGCTTTTCCTTTGCAACCAATCAACATTGAGCAGCTTTTTGAACAATGGGGATTGGATATCATTGGAGAAATCACTCCACATTCTTCCAAACAATATAGGTATATTCTTACAACTACCGATTACTTTACTAAGTGAGTGGAAGAAATTCCTTTGAAGACAACGAACTCTGAGGCAATCATTGAATTCATAGACTAGTTCATCATTACCAGGTTTGGTGTCTCAAACGCTCTTATTTTTTATAATGCATCTTACTTCTCTGGTAATTATATTCTTGAATTTGCTATCAAAAGAGGATTCAAATTGAAATATTCTGCGAACCACTACCCTCAGGGTAATGGTTTAGCAGAATCTACCAATAAAAATCTTGTCAAAATCATTAAGAGAACTATTGAGTAGAATCATAAAAACTGGCATAAGTCTTTGATATTTGCACTATGGGCAGATCGAATAACACAGAAGGCCTCAATAGGCACTTCTAAGTTGTCATGCCAACAAATTTAGTACTTCTATCACTAGCCTTAGTGCAGTTTATTGAAGAAAATCCCTCATCTTCTATTCAATTGAGACATGATCAGATCCTGAAACTAGAGGAAGAAAGGGAGAAAGCCCGAATTACACATGCAAAGCATCAACAAATTATTAAGTCTTCTTTTGATACAACTTCAACCGGCTCAAAACATTTACAAGTTGGTGATCTAGTTTTGAAGTGGGACAAAGCCCATGAGGATAAAGGAAAACACACTAAGTTTCAGAAAATGTGGCTTGGACCATTCCAAATCAGCGAGAAGATAGGCCTTTTTACATTCATATTGCAAGATCTATCAGGAAAGAGAGATTCTCTTCCTGTCAATGGCCTTATTTTGAAAAAATTCTTCAATTGAGGAGGTAACCCCTTCTCCCTTTGTAAATATTCAATTTTTCAATTCGATTTGTGTGAATAAATTAGTTTGTTTAAAATCATAGGAGATAAAATTGTGAATAGCCTTCCACTTGGTCTTTACTATATTGAAAAAGTTACTCAAAAGAAAATAGTTTTAATATTTACTTTTAAGAAATGAAAGCTTTGAAAGAAAATGAAAATTCTAGGAAATTAGGTATAAGTAAACTCTGAAAACTCCATTTTATTTTTGTAAAATCTTCTCAAAACTTGGAAATACTGTAAATCATTCAAAAGTGTTAGAAGCCTAAAAAAGTTATCAATAAAAAACAGAAACTGATCCAATCTTAGCATCTTCAACTCTTAAAAATGTCATCTATGTTCTCTTAAGGAGAAAATTATTCATCCCATCCATCAAAGTTTATAATTTTTCAGAGTGTAATTCTAAAATATATTTGATATAAAAGATAAAAGGTCTTATTACAAGCCTGCTTACCATGATCATAGGGGAATAGTTCAACTGACATTACCAAAATTGCATACCAAAACAGGATAATGGCTTATAATTATAAGACAAGGGGTCTCATCATGAGCCAGTTTGTTCAGTTAAATTACAACCAGTGAATGGCACTGTCAACAGTTGGCCACCAAACCAGGACAATGGCTTTTTATCTTACAAAATAAAGAAATAAGAAAAAAAGAAAATGTAATACAAAAAATGTGGAAACATATCTTTTGGATTCATTCTTTCTAATTATACTTTGAAATGGATGGAACAATAAATGATTAAATGGTTAAAAAGTAACCCTGCCGAGACTATAGACGTTTGCTGGCAGCATCGGCGCTACCTATGACAAAGGAGTCATTATAAAAGCTAAGTTGGAGAAGTCTTTTTTTTTATCATTATCAAACAATTAAGGTATACTTAAAGCTTATAATGTATTTAATTTCAAGATGAGAAAGAAATAGCAAAAATAATTATCGTTATATTCAAAATTTATGATTATCTAGATATATTAGATTTTCTTTATCAATTAAGGTTTTCAGATTAAGAAAGTTAAAGTATTATATTACTTTATCAGAGATAACTGTTTCTCCTAGTGAATCGCCAATTGTTGTGTTGTACAACAACCCCGCATTTCTAAAAATCTTTATATAAAATTTTAATAAGAAATGGGTCCCTTTTAAAAATCAACTTAGTTAAGATTTATGTGCCCACAAATAAAAAATTGGTATTAACCCATTATAAGAAAAAATCCTTATTAAAAGGTCCGATGTAAATGAATTATTTTATAAAGCCTTTTTAAATAAAAATAAAATGTTCCTTTAGTAAATATTATAAAACCATTTTTTATTGTGATAAAGTGATCGGAGATTACATATTGCAATAACAAATGAAACACACACAAAAGCGAAAACCTCACCCAATTCTCCGATCCGAAAAGGTAATCGCAATCGGTAAATCGGAGGAAACAAATGTCAAAGGTATAATAAAACAAAGCCCCTCAACTCCTCCGATGCGATAAAGCAAATCGCAATCGGAAAATCGGCGGTGTCAATAATAAAGGAACATATGAAAAGGCCTACTCAAAAACCCCCAATGCGATAAATTAAATCGCAATCAGCAATCGGCGCAGTCGCATGACAAAACGATAAAGCTCAAGCCAAGTCCCGACTGCGATCTATTAATTAGGCGCGCATCTTGAAAAATAAAAAATACATTTAAAAGGTTTGCATGCATTATATCACCTTTCGGTAATCGGAAATATTTACAACAAGTGTTAAAGCCCTTCCCTTCGACACTCCCGATTGCCGATTTGCGATTTATCGCCGATCGTTGATCAATGAAATCTAAGGCACACTTGAAATAATCATTTGGCATATGAGCGACGTGATGGGCATTTATGATGTTATTTACCACGATTGACAGGTTAAACGACTATTCAATAATGCAGTTAAGGGTAGATCTTTTAATAAGATTTTATTCGTGGTAATCCTTAACTATATTTCATTTATCATATGCCAATTGATGTAACTCTATTCATTGTCATATTGGCTTGCAGCAACACTTTCTCTGTATCACGGTTTGCAACTGTTTGTGCAGAATTCCTCCAAAACCAGAAATCCGGAGAAAATGGGGAAGAAATCAAAGAAGCCCGCAACAACAGCTCCTGCAGTCAAAGATCCAGGACCAAGCAAAAAAGGATTAATCTCAGATACGACGTGTCTTGGTCTGGGAAACACTAGCTGGGAGAGCATTTATAATCTGATAGAAGCAGAGGAGCCTGAAGAGTTATCAGAGGAGGCCACAACCGATTCAACTAACAAATCAGAAGGAACTCTTAAAGAATTGGCTTGTTCTTATCTTCACAGGATAGCAGCGCGAGCTAAAATCTTGCCATATACTGATGTGGTAAGATGGGTGGTAGAGAAGATTCCAGTTTCAGACAGAACCTTTTGCACAACTGATGGGAGGATATTCGGCTCATTTCAGCCTGAGGATCTCAGGAAAATGTATCACTTACCTCAACCTGAGAAGCGATACAACAAGGCATTCCTAGAAGCGTTTGCAAAGGAAAACGACTCAGAGTCAGCCCCGATAAAGCAGTGGAGGCATTTCCCAGAAAAGCACAAGCACGAGTCATCGGGTAAGTACTCTGTTGACTCATTGGCTTCCCCTTACTGCTATGCTAGAGCTATGATGTGTAGGATGTGGGGAATACATGATTCTGCTAAATTCACTATAGAAATGGTCCCTCTAATGGAAGCTGCAATCAATGGTTATGTGATGGATTGGGAAAATATTTTGTCCGATAAACTAGCCACAACAATTCTAGAGTACAGAACAAATGCACATCAAACTACCAGGACCATTCCCCCATTCTATTACAGTGCATACATTATGGATACTATTTGTTTCAATTCTAAATTTCCGTTACTCGGATGGAGATGGACTCCCCAAGACCCTAAACCAATCCATATTTATCATCAACAATTATGGAAGGTTCACTATAAAAATCATCTGTATAAAATTTGCAATGGTTTTATTTTACATGTATATTACTCTATTTTTAATAAATTTTGCTCACAGGATATCCCAGGAAGCAGAGACAGACTTGACAGCAGTAGGTGGTTGGTTCGGGGAGGGAAAATTTACTTATATAAGGCTTTTTGGTAGCCTCACTAAACCTCATGTCCTTCCCCCGTATGTCCCTGATAAATTGTTAGCTCGGGAATTTGCTTATCAAATAACAGTAGAAGGAACATAAAAAATCCTTAGAAATTCTAAGAAACAGGTATGGCCTATATTCCCTTTACGATGCGACGTTTTCACTCTTCATGATTACAAGCACGCAGAGAAGGAGATAGAAAAGATGCTAATGCTAAATCTTGCCACAATTCCTAACAGGCAATATGATCCAAGAAAGGTTGCCTATAATGTTCTTGAACAAGCCAAACTTGCTAAATTTGATCATGAAGCAGATGACTTCGATGATCTATTTGCCTCAACTGAATCATTATTTCAAGTTAAAGGATTGGCTAGAATCAGGTATCAAGATGAAGGGCTAGAAACATTTAATAGGCTTAGAGAACAGAGGTTGCAAACTCTGCCTTTAGACCTATTAGCCACAATCCCTACAGTTCAGCCATCCAGTCAAATTGAACAAACAACTATTGGTAAGACCCTTGATGTGGAAAAGGTCTCCGAGAAAGAAAAAATGCCAGATTAGGAACAGGAACAGGGAAAAGGTAGTGAACTCATGGATACAGACATTCATATTGATCCCAAACTACTCAAAGAATGGCAACAGTTTGACTCAATCATAACCAATATTGAGAGCCTACAAGGATCTAGCACGCTTGAAGTAACAACTGGTCAAAAGACAACAATTAATATGGTATGGTTCCGACTGAAGGAACCAGTGGCCCACCCATGACTCAAAAGGATATAGAGATGATTCCATAAAACCCATCCAATGAAATCGTTCTACATGTAGAAGAAATACCACCTTTGGATGTCTTCTACAACCCTAAGCGCAGGGCTGTAATAAAGAGACATGAAAAAAGAGAAAACTTGATCAATCTTCTCTTTTGCCTGTACAGATGGAAATAACTAATGTGGTATGGAGAGGAAGTCAATCATTCCCAAGACCTTACTAAACTCTCTCAGTATGCTGGGGCGTACTCGGTAGCTACTTGGACAAGGCATCGGAAGTCAGCAATTTGCTTAAAGAAAAATATTAGACTATTGTTTCACTGGAGACACAGGTACATGAAAAAAATAGAGGATAGAGTAGTTAGAACAGCAATTGGCAGCACAACAGCAGTCAAATAACCAATTAAACGAGCAATTGCTCAAAGAGAAATAGAGAATAGATCAAAATGTAGTTTAGAAGCAAAATGAACTATCTCAAGTATTAAGCAAGTTGAAGACAATGAATGAACAGTTGAGAAAAACAAAAGATGAGCAAATAGCTCAACTGTCACTGCAAATAGAAAGGTTCAAAGGATTTCCTCAAGTAGGAGAATTCAAATCAAAAGCTCTCTAGATTAATAAGGCATTATCTAATCAATTGAACTTGCTATGTCATAATATCTCTCTTGCTCTACCCCTATGTGAAATTTCCTCATCAATGATTGATAAGTCAGTTGATGCAAGACAGAAATTGGAGCAAGCCAATGAAACACTAACAGAGTTTCTCTCTTGGCAAGAAACCAAGGAAGGACAAGCTGCAAATCTGCCTCAAATTCTGGAATCACATAAGGAAATCTTGTTCCTAGAATGGCAATCTCAATTGATGAAAGTGGAGAGGGCGACTTCAAGATGTAGATCGGTGACTGATAATCTGATTGAATTAATTAATGATACTCTTTATTTGTCTAATTTAATTTCAGAATGCACTCCAGGGAAATTGCCATCAGCCAAAGCATTAGAGCAGACATGGAAACGGGAACTGGAAAAGAGGGAGAGATTGATCGTGGGCATTCAAACTTTAACATGGGACACTTTTTGGTTCTTCCTTGTTAAACCACGCAGTCAAAAGGCAACGATGAAATGTCTAACCGATGTAATCGTTTACATGATTCCTAAAATTACTAATGCCACATATTCTGCCCAACTACATTCACGTATGAGTCACCCTCCATAACTACAACCGATGCTCGCCATATGCTAGCTCAAGCCAAAGGATAATCAGCCGAAACAATGAACCATTCTTACCAACTGCAAGCATGTCTATTTCGGGAAGATTTTCATATATTTATGATTTGGTTATATCAGCTCACAACATTTTTAGTTCATAGTTAGTTAGTTTAGAAAGTATTTATAGACCTTTTCATGTTTTTAGAAAGGGTCCTCAAATTTTGTATTAAGACTTGGATCGAGAGTTGCACTACTATGCTTCCGATATATATTTTGTTATGAAGGTTGGACCTGAATTCTAAATTTTAATGAAGAGTACTTTTATGGGATATGCACTATTGCTTTTTGTAAGAGTATTTCCAAGTTGAAAGGTGGAATCTAAATGTGATTGATATCGGAGGGGATTCAAATTACATATGGTACAACTATCTATGTTTTTGTTTCATTCTTTTATATGAATCAACGTTTATCATTTTTGCTATCATTTGATATATGTATGTCCTTTCACAACAGTCCTTTAGCTTATCACTATTGAATGTTTAAGGATTGTTACTTTTTCATTCATATTTGTGTCAATGGTATATAAAGAATAGTGTAATAATGTTTTAATTATTACTTTGTTCAACTACTTGAACAAAGTAATTATCATATGAATGAATATTCTTGTTTATAAGTGGAGTCATCTATATGCCTACTTGTTAATAAGAATTACCAAAAGTTGCACTAAGAGAGAAATTTCCCGAGATAGATTAGTTATTTATATTATTGCAATTTTAGAATAAATCATCCATCATTACCATTAGATAATAGAAAACCATTCATTTATCCATCATATTTATAAATCATTGGGAAACTGGTCCCATTATATCCAGTGGGAGCCACCACATCAAACGGAAAAGAAGCTGCCTTTAAGGTCCGGACCAGGTGGTTTCCCCCGATGTCGATGCAATAATTTTTGAGGCATCAACATTTTTTGCACTAGAAGGAGGGCATGAACTGTGAATTGCGAGCAAATCCAAACCTACAATCCATTCTGAGAGTAAATCTCCCTCCACCTCACCTCCTACTTCTTCCTTGCATGCTGGAACTCCAGTCTTCAAGCGAGAAGTAGAGGAGACAACTACCACTGCTCAACCCCAAAATATCCCAGATAAATTAGGTCCTCAATCTCCCAAAGTATAGTCTCTTATCCACAAACTTCAAGGATTCTCAATATCACCACAAAAATCTGAGGTATCCCAAGGCAGTGTGACTTCGCAATTCATTCCTTCTCACCCCCTCACCAGATTTCAGAGTGAAAAGCTTGGTATTGAACCTACTGAGTTACCTTTTCCTAAAAGGAAAAGGGAAAGGAAAACAACTGAAGGATCTGACAGTGAAACTTTCTCATCATCATCCTCCATTTCATCTTCTCCATTGCAAAGTCAACCATCCACTCCTCCACTCCAAATTGTCGTTCAACAGGGAATTGGAACTTCAACATCGGCTTCTCAACTTTCTGGAACCTCAATATCTGCTCCTTCCCAACCATCTGGAACTTCATCGGCATTATCATCTATTAGTAGCTTGACAATGGCACAAAACCCATGGAGCAGTCACTATTCCTGCACCTTTGCACCCATTGCCAACACATCTTGAAAAATGGTTGCCAAAATTTAATTCAGATGCAGGAATACCGGCAGATGAACACATTAACAACTTTATGTTGTCAGTTAACTTAAAAGGAGTTACAGAGGAAGATATGGCTGTTAGACTTTTCCCTTATACCCTACAAGGATCAACTGGGTCTTAGTACTTTTCTTTACCATCAGGATCCATTACCAGTTGAAATATTTTTCAAGAACAATGCTTGACTAAATACGGTGATGATAGATTTGTAGCAACATTAATTAATGATCTTTCAAATCTTAGGATAGAGTCCAAAGAACCTATAAAATAATTCAATTCAAGGTTTAATAAACTCTGGAATAAGATCTCGCATGACTCTAAGCCTAGTGAACAGGTTAGACGTAAGTGGTATATAACAATTTTACCTTCAAACATAGCTATCTTTGTAGATAGAGCTGCAAAAACCACCCTAGCTGAAAATATGAAAGAGGCAATTGCTGTGGAAAAACGTATCATCGCCTTAGAAAAGAAAGCTGCTCTTGAGGACAGAAAATCTAAAAAAGTCTCCTTCAAAGATGATTCGAAAAAGAAAATGGCTAAAGATCCATACGATATGGAAGGTCTCCAAAAAGTTCTCAAGACTATATCAAACGAAATGATAAAAATCAAGAAGCAGGTAGCTGAAACTTCAACAAAAAGGCCATTTAAAAACTTTAAGAAACCTGAATCAAAACCACCAAATGCTATATCCAATGCAGATTCAGACCCCGAAGAAGATGAAGAAGAAGAGACAGTCTTATCATCTGAAGAATAAGTAACTGTAGAATGTCATGGGATGTGGGACTTCATTTTGCCTAATTCTGATACAGAAAATGAACAGGAAGCTTTCCCTGTAACTACCAGGAGTAAAGGAAATTCTGAACCTGTTCAAGTAAATCAAAAGAAAAGGAACACGAGTACCGTTACAAAAGAGAAAACTCCCACAAAGAAGTCTCCACTCGCACCTTCTCAAAATCAGCCATCAGCTTCAAATCCACCTCCAACAGCTAAAACATTAGTAGTTACAGACTCTATGGACTACAACATTATTGAAGACATGAAGAAAACAAAGGCAAATATCACTATGTTTGAACTTAGTAAACTCAAACATCAACAAAAGTTGTTGCTTAAGGAGTTAGATGCAGTACCTTCTTCTCCTCTTCCTAATGCTGTATTGTCCAAAGCTGCTAATGAAACAGGTAAACCACCTCCTGGTAGAGTAGAAGCTATTGATGTTGTCATAATCGGAGATAGATCAAATTCCCATACTCCTCCTTTTCTCTTGACCTATGAGATCTATAATAGAAATTTATACAACTGCTTAATTAATTCAGGGGCTTCCTCGAATACAATGCCAGCTTTAGTTTGTTCCAAACTGAATATTGAACCCCAAAAGTCTGCAATCCATATTGTCCAGTTGGATAGAACTAAGGTCCAGGTATTAGGAGAAATCAACTCAGTTACCATTAGGTTATCAGCTGATCCAAGAGTGGTTCAGAGAATTGATATTTTAATCATTGATATTCCTGAATTCTATGGTTTGATTTTGAGTAGAGACTGGTCTAAGAAACTTCATGGTTATATTTCCACCGATTGGTCTCATATGTGGCTACCTTATAAAGGAAAGCCAAATCAGATAAAGATTGATCGGGAGAAACATATGACTCATATTGTTATTGAGTTTGAACAAGAAAACTAACCGATAGCATTCAACAACAAAATTTTAGGTAATTACTCATCTGAATCATTCTTTGTCAATTTTACTACTCAGTCATCACCCTTCTTAGTTAATAATTTCACATCTCAAATTGAAATTTTTTCTCAAACAGATACATCAAGGTGTGTTAAAATTACTGAGGAAACTGTAAATAAAATTGTAGATAAATCTTTGTTTTGGTCATTATATTTTGATGGGTCTAAATCTAATGAAGGTGCAGGAGCAGGATGTATTTTAGTTAGCCCCGAGGGAGAAAAGACCATGTTATCATGCAGATTAGAATTTGAGTGCACAAACAATACTGTTGAATATGAAGCCTTGATTCAAGGACTTTATAAAGCAATTGGTCTTAAAGTTCAATATTTGAAAGTGTTCGGTGACTCTGAAATTGTTATAAGACAAGTCAGAAATACTATACATTGTCTTTCTAGTCACCTTAAACATTATCAATCCTTGATACAAGACCTTATATCTCATTTTTTAGCATTCAATATTTCCCCCATCCCTAGATCCAAAAATGCAACAGCAAATTTACTAGTCAATGTTGCTTCTAAGCTTCTTCCATCCAAAGATTACAGTCCCGATAGATTTTCAGTAGAGTTAATTTTTAGACCATCGATTCCTGATAATGTCACTAATTGGCGAGTGTTCAATCATGATGATGACATTTTAAATTTCTTAACTTTTGATAAGTCCTATGATGATCAAATTATTGATGAAAGTGAGCATGATCTTCAAATGAAAGAAAAGCTTGAAGAAAACTCAATACCCAAACCAGTGGTCAAACTTGAAGATCTTTACGACATCAAAGATAGGTTTAAACAGGTTACTAATTCAAAGCTCCAAAGTTCTACTTTGAGATTTGAATTAATAAACCTTGGTACTGAGGAGAATCCACAAAACATCAATTTGGGATTAGGATTTTCTTCAAAAGAAAGAATTGCATTTATTAGATTATTGCATAGATATAAAAATGTCTTCGCTTGGAAATATGATGATTTGAAAACATATGATACATCTATCATACAACATACAATTCCAATGCTTTTTGAGCAAAAACTAGTACAACAGAAATTAAGGAAGATTCATCCTAACTTAGAGAGTCAAATAAAAGCTGAATTAAACAAACTCTTGAAAGCTAAGATAATTTTTCCTATTAGACATTCAAATTGAGTGTCTAACATGGTGCCAGTAAGGAAGAAAAATGGTGACATTAGAATTTGTATTGATTTCAAAAATTTTAATAAAGCAAGTCAAAAAAATAATTTCCCTCTACCAAAAATGGAGAAAACTCTC
Organism: Pinus tabuliformis; assembly: GCA_031772625.1. Taxonomy (NCBI): domain Eukaryota; kingdom Viridiplantae; phylum Streptophyta; class Pinopsida; order Pinales; family Pinaceae; genus Pinus; species Pinus tabuliformis. Next base: position 6,104,974 of record CM062804.1, on the reverse strand, counting down.
CATTCAGTAGCTGGCTCTGAATTAATGTCCTTCTTAGATGGTTTTTCAGGGTATAACCAAATTTTGGTGCACCCCGATGACAGACTTAAGACTACTTTCAGAACCAAGTGGGGAACTTATGCCTATCAAAAAATGCCTTTCGGGTTAATCAATGCTGGAGCTACGTTCCAAAGAGCGATGGACATAGCATTCAAAGGTCTAATCAATAAATCAATAGTTGTCTATTTAGATGACATTACTGTTTTCTCTAAGAAAAGATCAAGTCATTTGCATGATTTGAAACAAATCTTTGAACGCTGCAAAAGGTATGGCATTTCACTCAACCCTAAGAAATCCTTTTTTGCTCTTGACCAAGGTAAACTCTTGGGCTTTATTGTTTCAAAGGATGGTATTTATATTGATCCAGATAGAATCAAAGAGATTTCTGATATTCCATTTCCACATAATAAAAAATCAATGCAATCATTTTTAGGTCAAATTAACTTTGTAAAAAGATTTGTTCCAGATTTTTCACAAATTGTTTTACCATTACAAACCATGATCAAGATAAATTCAGTATTTAAATGGGAGCCTATAGAAAGAGAGACATTTGATTCCATCAAACAATCAATCAGAAATGCCCCTGCTTTAAGCACTCCTAATTTTTCAAATCATTTCATTTTATATACTCTTGCATGTGATTCATCTTACGCAGCAGTGCTGATAGAAATCGAGGATCAAAACTTGGAAGTACCAATTTCAATTTATAGTTAAAACCTTCAAGGTGCTGAACTTAATTACTCTAAAGTTGAAAAACAAGCCTTTGCTGTATACAGAGCCATTAAACACTACAAACCCTTTCTCTTAAAAGCTTACACAAAAGTTATAGTCCCCTTTTCGGCAGTAAGACAGTTACTAGTTCAAAGGGAATTGGGAGAAAAAATGGCAACTTGGGTCACAGCATTATAAGAATATAACTTGGAAATTAAACCAGCAAAGATTGTCAAAGGCCAAGGTTTTTGCAGGTTGTTAGCAGGAGCTTCTAATATTCAGGAACATGAAGGTACAAATGATACTGAAGAAATCAATCAGATAAGTACCACTAATCCTGAATCCCAATATGCATATTTGTTATTCTATTTGAAAAACGGATATGCTCCTTCTAATCTTTCCTATAAAAACAAGCGTGCCATAATATTGAAAGCAAAAAACTTCATGATTGTTGATGATGTGTTGTTTAGATGGAATTATGATTCAATTTTGTTAAGATGCTTAGAAAAACCTGAAGTGCAAAAGGTCTTGCAGGAGCTACATGATGGTCCGGTAGGAGGACATTTTGGAGCTGATACAACAACCCACAAAATCATTCATGCTGGGTATTACTGGCCCACCTTGTTTAGAGATACTCATGAATATGTAAGGAAATGCCAAATATGTCAAACTACCAGTGGAAGACAAAGGAAGCTAGCTTTTCCTTTGCAACCAGTGAACATTGAACAACCTTTTGAACAACGGGGATTGGATATCATTGGAGAAATCACTCCACATTCGTCCAAACAACATAGGTATATCCTTACAGCTACCGATTACTTTACTAAATGGGTGGAAGCAATTCCTTTGAAGACAACAAACTCTGAGGCAATCATTGAATTCATAGATCAGATCATCATTACCAAGTTTGGTGTCCCAAACACTCTTATTTTTTATAATGCATCTTACTTCTCTGGCAATTATATACTTGAATTTGCTATCAAAAGAGGATTCAAATTGAAATATTTTGCGAACTACTACCCTCAGGGTAATGGTTTAGCAGAATCTACCAATAAAAAACCTATCAAAATTATTAAGAGAACTATTGAGCAGAATCATAAAAACTGGCATAATTCTGTGATATTTGCATTATGGGCAGACCGAATAACACAGAAGGCCTCAATAGGCATTTCTCCATTTAATCTAGTGTATGGAAAGGAAGCTGTCATACCAAAAAATTTAGTACTTCCATCACTAGCCTTAGTGCAGTCTATTGAAGAAAATCCTCCATCTTCTATTCAATTGAGACATGATCAGATCCTGAAACTAGAGGAAAAAAGGGAGAAAGCCCGAATTACACATGCAAAGCATCAACAAATTATTAAGTCTTCTTTTGATACAACTTCAACTGGCTCAAAACATTTACAAGTTGGTGATCTAGTTTTGAAGTGGGACAAAGCCCATGAGGATAAAGGAAAACACACTAAGTTTCAGAAAATGTGGCTTGGACCATTCCAAATCAGCGAGAAGATAGGCCCTTCTACATTCATATTACAAGATCTATCAGGAAAGAGAGATTCTCTTCTTGTCAATGGCCTTATTTTGAAAAAAAAAATTCAATTGAAGAGGTAACCCCTTCCCTTTGTAAATATTCAATTTTTCAGCTTGATTTGTGTGAATAAATTAGTTTGTTTAAAATCTTAAGAGATAAAGTTGTGAATAGCCTTCCACTTGGTCTTTACTATATTGAAAAAGTTATTCAAAAGAAAATAGTTTTAATATTTACTTTTAAGAAATGAAAGCTTTGAAAGAAAATGAAAATTCTAGGAAATTAGGTATAAGTAAACTCTGAAAACCCCATTTTATTTTTGTAAAATCTTCTCAAAACTTGGAAATACTGTAAATCGTTCAAAAGTTTTAGAATCCTAAAAAGGTTATCAATAAAAAACAAAAACTGATCCAATCTTAGCATCTTCAACTCTTAAAATGTCATCTATGTTCTCTTAAGGAGAAAATTATTCATCCCATCCATAAAAGTTTATAATTTTTCAGAGTGTAATTCTAAAATATATTTGATATAAAAGATAAGAGGTCTTATTACAAGCCTGCTTACCATGATCATAGGGGAATAGTTCAACTGACATTACCAAAACTGCATACCAAAACAGGGTAATGACTTATAATTATAAGACAAGGGGTCTCATCACGAGCCAACTTGTTCAGTTAAGTTACAACCAGTGAATGGCATTGTCAACAGCTGGCCACCAAACCAGGACAATGACTTTTTATCTTACAAAATAAAGAAATAAGAAAAAATGCAATACGAAAAATGTGGAAACATATCTTTTGGATTCATTATTTTTAATTATACTCTGAAATGGATGGAACAATGAATGATCAAATGGTTAAAAGGTAACCCTGCCGAGACTATAGACGTTTGCTAGCAACAACGACTCTACCTATGACAAAGGAGTCATTATAAAAGCTAAATTGGAGAAGTCTCTTGTTTTATCATTATCAACCAATTAAGGTATACTTAAAGCTTAGAATGTATTTAATTTTAAGATGAGAAAAAAATAGCAAAAATAATTATCATTATATTCAGAATTTATGATTATCTAGTTATATTAGATTTTCTCTATCAATTAAGGTTTTCAGATTAAGAAAGTTAAAGTATTATATTACTTTCTCAGAGATAATTGTTTCTCCCAGTGAATCGCCAATTGTTGTGTTGTACAACAACCCCCCATTTCTAAAAAAATTTACATAAATTTTTAATAAGAAATGGGTCCCTTTTAAAAATCAACTTAGTTAAGATTTGTGTGTCCACAAATAAAAAATTGGTATTAACCCATCATAAGAAAAAATCCTTATTAAAAGGCCCAATGTAAATGAATCATTTTATAAAGCCTTTTAAATAAAAATAAAGTGTTCCTTTAGTAAATATTATAAAACCATTCTTTATTGCGATAAAGCGATCAGAGATCGCATATTGCAATAACAAAGGAAACACACACAAAAGCGAAAACCTCACCCAATTCTCTGATCCGAAAAGGTAATTGCAATCGGTAAATCGGAGGAAGCAAATGCCAAAGGTATAATAAAACGAAGCCCCTTAACTCCTTCGATGCGATGAAGCAAATCGCAATCGGCAAATCGGCGGTGTCAATAATAAAGGAACATATGAAAAGGCCTACTTAAAACCCCTGATGCGATAAAGCAAATCGCAATCAGTAATCGGCGGAGTTGCATGACAAAACGATAAAGTTCAATCCAATTCCCGACTGCGATCTATTAATTAGACGCGCATCTCGAAAAATAAAAATACATTTAAAAGGTTTGCATGCATTATATCACCTTTCGGTAATCGGAGATATTTACAGCAAGTGTTAAAGCCCTTCCCTTCGACACTCCCGATCACCGATTTGCGATTTATCGCTGATCGCTGATCAATGAAATCTAAGGCACGCTTGAAATAATCATTCGGCATATGAGATGTGATGGGCATTTATGATGTTATTTACCACGATTGACAGGTTAAACAGCTATTCAATAATGCATTTAAGGGTAGATCTTTTAATAAGATTTTATCCGTGGTAATCCTTAACTATATTTCATTTATCATATGCCAATCGATGTAACTCTATTCATTGTCATATCGGCTTGTAGTAGCACTTTCTTTATATCACGGTTTGCAACTGTTTGTGCAGAATTCCTCCAAAACACTAGTTGGGAGAGCAGTTATAATCTGATAGAAGTAGAGGAGCCCGAAGAGTTATCAGAGGAGGCTACAGCCGATTCAACTAACAAATCAGAAGGAATTCTTAAAGAATTGGCTTGTTCTTATCTTCACAGGATAGCAACGTGAGATAAAATCCTGCCATATACTGATGTGGTAAGATGGGTTGTAGAGAAGATTCCAGTTTTGGACAGAACCTTTTACACAACTGATGGGAGGATATTTGGCTCATTTCAACCTGAGGATCTTAGGAAAATGTATCACTTACCTCAACCTGAGAAGTGATATAACAAGGCATTCCTAGAAGCGTTTGCAAAGGAAAACGACTCAGAGTTAACCCCGATAAAGCAGTGGAGGCATTTCCCGGAAAAGCACAAGCACAAGTCATCGGGTAAGTACTCTGTTGACTCATTGGCTTCCCCTTACTGCTATGCTGGAGCTATGATGTGTAGGATGTGGGGAATACATGATTATTCTAAATTCACTATAGAAATGGTCCCTCTACTAGAAGCTGCAATCAATGGTTATGTGATGGATTGAGCAAATATTTTGTCTGATAAACTAGCCACAACAATTCTAGAGTACAAAACAAATGCACATCAAACTACCAGGACCATTCCCCCATTTTATTACAGTGCATACATTATGGATACTATTTGTTTCAATTCTAAATTTCCGTTACTCAGATGGATATGGACTCCCCAAGACCCTGGACCAATCCATATTTATCATCAGCAGTTATGGAAGGCTCACTACAAAAATCATCTGTATAAAATTTGAAATGGTTTTATTTTACCTATATATTACTCGATTTTTAATAAACTTGCTCCCAGGATATCCCAGGAAGCAGAGGACAAACTTGACAGCAGTAGGTAGTTGGTTCGGGAGGGAAAATTTACTTATATATGGCTTTTTGGTAGCCTCACTAAACCCCATGTCCTCCCCCTGTATGTCCCTGATAAATTGTTAGCTCGGGAATTAGCTTATCAAATAACAGTAGAAGGGACATCAAAAACCCTTAGAAATTCTAAGAAACAGGTATGGCCTATATTCCCTTTACGATGCGGTGTTTTCACTCTTCATGATTACAAGCACGCAGAGAAGGAGATAGAAAAGATGCTAATGTTGAATCTTGCCACAATTCCTAACAGTCAATATGATCCAAGAAAGGTTGCCTATAATGTTCTTGAACAAGCTAAATTTGCAAAATTTGATCATGAAGAAGATGACTTCGATGATCTATTTGCCTTGACTGAATCATTATTTCAAGTTAAAGGATTGACTAGAATCAGGTATAAAGATGAAGGGCTAGAAACGTTTAATATGCTTAGAGAACAAAGGTTGCAAACTCTGCCTTTAGACCTATTAGCTACAATCCCTACAGTTCAGCCATCCAGTCAAACTGAACAAACAACTACTGATAAGATCCCTGATGTGGAAAAGGTCTCCGAGAAAGAAAAAATGCCAGATCAAGAATAGGAACAGGGAAAAGGTAATGAACTCATGGATACAGACATTTATATTAATCCCAAACTACTCAAAGAATGGCAACAGTTCGACTCAATCATAAGCAATATTGAGAGCCTACAGGGATTTAGCACGCCTGAAGTAACAACTGGTCAAAAGACAACAACTAATACGGTTCCGACTGAAGGAACCAGCGACCCACCCATGACTCAAAAGGATATAGAGATGATTCCAGAAAACCCATCCGATGAAATCGTTCTACATGTAGAAGAAATACCACCTTTGGATGTCTTCTACAACCCTAAGCATAGGGCTGTAATAAAGAGACAAAGGAAAAAGAGAAAACTTGATCAATCTTCTCTTTTGCCTGCATAGATGGAAATAACTAATGTGGTATGGAGAGAGGAAGTCAATCCTTCCGAAGACCTTACTAAACTCTCTCAGTATGCTGGGGCATACTCGGAAACTACTATGGACAAGGCATCGGAAGTCAGCAATTTGCTTAAAGAAAAGGATCAGACAATTGTTTCACTGGAGACACAGGTACATGAAAAACAACAGAGGATAGAGCAATTAGAATAGCAATTGGCAACACAACAACAGTCAAACAACCAATTAAATGAGCAATTGCTCAAAGAGAAACAGAGAATAGATCAAAATGCAGTTCAAAATCAAAATGAACTATCTCAAGCATTGAGCAAGCTAAAGCTAATGAATGAACAGTTGAGCAAAACAAAAGATGAACAAATCGCTCAACTGTCACTGCAAATAGAAAGGTTCAAAGGACTTCATCAAATAGGAGAATTCAAATCAGAAGCTCTCCAGATTAATAAGGCATTATCTAATCAATTGAATTTTTTATGTCATAATATCTCTCTTGCTCTACCCCTATGTGAAATTTCCTCATCAATGATTGATAAGTTAGTTGATGCAAGACAGAAATTGGAGCAAGCCGATGAAACACTAACAAAGTTTCTCTCTTGACAAAAAACCAAGGAAGGACAAGCTGCAAATCTGCCTCAAATTCTGGAATCACATAAGAAAATCATGTTCCTTGAATGACAATCTCAACTGATGAAAGCAGAGAGGGCGACTTCAAGATGCAGATCGATGACTGGTAATCTGATTGAATTAATTAATGATACTCTTTATTTGTCCAATTTAATTTCAGAATGCACTCCAAGGAAACTGCCATCAGCCAAAGCATTGGAGTAGACATGGAAACAGGAACTGGAAAAGAGGGAGAGATTGATCGCGGGCATTCAAACTTTAACATGGGACACCTTTTGGTTCTTCCTTGTTAAACCACATAGTCAAAAGGCAGCGATGAAATGTCTAACCGATGCAATCGGTTACATGATTCCTGAAATTACTAATGCCACATATTCTACCCAACTATATTCACATATGAGTCATCCTCCAGAAATGCAACCGATGCTCGCCATATGCCAGCTCAAGCCAAAGGATAATAAGCCGAAAAAATGAACCATTCTTATCGACTGCAAGCATGTCTATTTCGTAAAGGTTTTCATATATTTATGATTTGGTTATACCAGCTCACAACATTTTAATTTCATAGTTAGTTAATTTAGAAAGTATTTATAGACCTTTTCATGTTTTTAGAAAGGGTCCTCAAATTTTGTATTAAGACTTGGATCGGGAGTTGCACTACTGTGCTTCCGATATATATTTTTTTATGAAGACTGGACCTGAATTCTAAATTTTAATGAAGAGTACTTTTATGGGATATGCACTATTGCTTTTTGTAAGAGTATTTCCAAGTTGAAAGGTGGAATCTGAATGTGATTGATATCAGAGGGGATTCAAATTACATATGGTACTACTATCTATGTCTTTGTTTCATTATTTTATATGAATCAACATTTATTCATTTTTGCTATCATTTGATATATGTATGTGCTTTCACAATAGTCCTTTAGCTTATCACTATTGAATGTTTAAGGATTGTTACTTTTTCATTCATATTTATGTCAATGGTATATAAAGAATAGTGTAATAATGTTTTAATTATTACTTTGTTCAACTACTTGAACAAAGTAATTATCATATGAATGAATATTCTTGTTTATAAGTGGAGTCATCTATATGCCTACTTGTTAATAAGAATTACCAAAAGTTGCACTAAGAGAGAAATTTCCCGGGATAGATTAGTTATTTATATTGTTGCACTTTTAGAATAAATCATCCATCATTACCATTAGATAATAGAAAATCAATCACTTATCCATCCTATTTACAAATCATTGGGAAACTGGTCCCATTATATCTAGTCGGAGCCACCACACCAAATGGAAAAGGAGCTGCCTTTAAGGTCCGGACCGGGTGGTTTTCCCCGATGTCGATGCAGCGATTTTCGAGGCATCAACACAATTTCACACTTTAACTATGTTGAATCTAAAAGACATGTAACTATTGGAAATACAAAACAATTAAGATTATATTGGATAATTGGAAATTGTGTGTGTGTGTGTGTGTGAAAGACATGAAGTTTAAGTGCATACTCTCGATTCATCATAGTTGGTACAATCCATCTAAGTTCTTAAAACTCGCTACAAAAAATTAAGATAAGCACATAAACTTACAATATACTCCACTAAAGATACTCCAACAAGCTAGAATTGCCACTAGTAACTCTTCCTTGGCTTCATGCGCATCATCTCATATTATCTTCATCCTCAATGAATACAACTTGATGTTTATCACTAAACCCTATCTCCAATGCCTCCTTAGGGATCAAACCCTAGCCGTAGACTTTGAGAATACCCCAACGTACAAAAAAGAGAGATAAAATACAAAAAATATTGAATGAGAGAGAGAGAGAGAGAGAGAGAGAGAGAGAGAGACTAGCACTCCTGATTTTACATCTCCAACCCAAATGTGAGAAAAAAATAAGCACTATTATATGGTTGACAATGATAATGACTCTCTTTCCTTTACTTATATAAAATAAGATAGAAGGCTACAATAACAAGTGGACTTATTCCACTACAAGACATAGGTAGGTCCAACAATGTAAAGTGCACTACTCTAAAATACACTTGTCAAGCTTCAAGGTGATTACAATAAAAAAAGGTAAGGCTCCAAGGCATGAGTGCTACTTTTCATGGTCCAATGCTTCTCTTCAAAGTCTCCAATGCTTCATCCCATCTCCAAGGTCATATGTGAGTGCTACTTTTCATGGTCCAACGCTTCTCTTCGAAGTCTCCAATGCTTCATCACATCTCCAAGGTCATATGCTTCCTTGGGGATCACCACCCTTGCATCTCCACTCCAATAATCCATGCCTTTTGGAGTCAAATGTAAGCCTCCATCCAAGCAACTAAGCAAGCCCATTTTTTCTAAGGTTCAATTCCCTCTATCAAAATGAAAAACCTCCTCCTCCAATATAAGTATTCTCCAAGCAAGAAATCTCCCTCCATGTGTCAAATATATTAATAAGTCATGATTCAATATTATCTCCAATGCCCAAGGGAATAATGTCATACAAACATCTATACAAGGTCTCATAACTCAAGAGTAAGGCACCTCCAAAGTCCATCACAAAACACCAAGGTTTAACCATACATCATGCAACCCATATCTCATGAAGCACCCCCAAGCATGGTGTCAAGACTTTAGGAATAACCCCAAAAGATAATAGTAGATTGGGTTGGTGTATAGGTTGGATGTCAATGGGTTGAGGAGGAGAAATTTGTTTCAAGTAAATGTTAGGTTAAGATCTCTTTGCTTGTTTACAAATAGTGTGTCATTTAGAGGTAAAAAATTAGCTTGGGGAGTTTACAAATGAGACAAATTATATCATTATATTAATTTTCATCTATCTCAATTCTTTCAAGGTGGAAAAATTTGAAGGAATTAACTTTCAAGGTCATTAGAGTGATATGTCACAATATGGAAAATTGGGGTTTGAAACATTTTGAATCCATTTAGTGGCATCAAATTGGGGTCAGAGCTTTCTTGAATTTAAACTAGACCGTTTAATGCATATCTACACTCAAGGAGCTTCCTAATGGTGCAAGAATCACATCAAATAGAGCTCATATGCAAGTGGTATGCCTCCTGAAAGTTTACCTACTAGGTTGACCTCCAAGGTATAAGAGGAAGTCATGCCAATTCTTGTCACTCACGTATATAGGGCTAGTCACATCTGGAATTTCAAGAAGATCCTAGAAGGTCCAAAACTATAACTCTAATGTTCAATATCGGATTGTTAGGAGGACAAGGGGTTCCATTTTATGTCATTGTATTTGTTCCATAATTGAGCAAAGCATCTAGGAGTGGGAAGTTGGAGAGTAGAGCACTGAGGCATAAGATTTTGTAAGAAACCTTATAGGCCATATGTTTTACATAACTCCAAAGGGAGTACCTCTTTCTTTGTCTTTGCATATTTCCATACTAGAGAAAAAAAAGCAAAGCAGACTCACCTTCTAGTTGGGTTTTCTCTCGTATGGGATTCCTAAGATAAATCTTGTGTTTATTTTTTGATGGTGTGCATGTATTTTTTTTGTTCTCTATTTTTTGCATTTTAGCTATTTCATACTTTTAACCATAGAACTGGTAATTAAATAATTTGAGATCTAAAGGAAATTAACCTTTGCAATAAAGATTTCAATATTTTAACAGATTTTTTGTGACAAATTTTTCTAAAGGAATATCCATGACAATTTACAAATCATATTGTTATTAAAGAAAGTTTCTCTGGAGTATTTTGTGAGAAGTTATAGGGATCCATGAATCGTTCTACGAGAAAGTCATAGAACCCTAATCATGAGCAACAACTACACTCACAATAACCCTTAAGATCATGAAAAAGAGAGATTTCCATGGAAGCACAAGTTGTTGACATCAATCACAATATCAACTTTCTCATAGTAGTTCTAGCAAACAAGATTGGAATGCTCGGAGAGGTTAATCATTTTAACTCAAAGATCAGATTGGAAGGGGAAATGGGAGATGGTAAAGACATAGAAAAGGTGTCGAGGAAAGAACCTAAGAAAGAGCGACCGAGTTTGAGTGTTGGTAAACCATCACAATCCCTATTTAATATGGAAGTGAAAATGGACATAAAGTCATACCAAGGTGATATTAATGCAATAAAATTGAATAATTGGTCGTGACAACTAGAAGTTTATTTCAATGTTCACCATATATATATGAAGAATAACAGATACCATTTATAGACTAAAGTTAGATGGCCATACTTTAACCTAGTGGAAGATCGATACATAAGCACTTATGTTGGATGGTGATATGCTAGTAAGTAGGTGGGGGGACTTCAAAATGCTCATTAAATCCCCATTCTACCCTATTGAGTATGTAAATGACTAAAGGTTCTAGTGGCACTACTTTAGGTAGAGGTAAGGGAAAATTGTATAGGAGTACACCATTGAGTAAAGATAACCATCATGCTAAGTGTCTCTCCCCATAACTCAAATGCACTCATCAAGTATTTTTGGGGTGTGCTTAGCCATCTATGAAAGCAAGTGATGCTTTTCAAGCCAAGTTTGGTGGATGAGACATGTGTACAAGCAAAATATCTACAAAGCAAAGGCCACATGAAAGGGAAGCCAAACAATTCCAATAAGAAAGAGCACCAAGAATGTAACACCCCATTTTAAACATCAAGTTTGTAATTATAATTAATATTAATAGTGTTGGAAAGGCCAACGTAGATAGTTTGACAAACTTTATGTGATGTAAATATTATTTTTTATTTAATAACTTACTAGAGTTGAAGAAGGGAGTAACCAATATGGATCTCGATGTTTGAGGGAAGCTGTGAGGGGATTGGGAAGTTTCCCTCTTAGTTGAATTAAATGTTCTCATTTTTTATTTGGTAGTTGAACCACCCAATTACTAATAGTTATGGGGAGGAATGGGAGTGGTAATGAATTTATCCACGAGTATAGCTCATGCACTCATTATTGAGAATTTTGATTAACCATATAGCCCATGGAGGAACCTTAAATTTTGATTCTAGGAGTGTGAATGTGGTTGAGTAGAGGATAACAGTGAGCAATTCAGGGGGAATGTGTTTGAAAGAGAGACAAAGAAGTGTGTGTAAGTGAACCAGAGAGAACCTGTGAGCAGAAAATAGAACCAAACATGGGATAAAAGTGTGACTATGACTAGGGTTGATAAAGAACCCCCTATGTCACAACAAGCCTATGCAAAGTTGTGAACTTACTTAATTGGACATGGAAACAATGTGAAATCCTTCAAACTTGGGTAAAGGTCAAAAGGCATGAATAATTGATCTTAATTAGCATGTAAGGAATTGAGAAAATGGAAGCGTCGAGGGATGGTGAGATCAATGAAGGACTCCCTTTGTGTTGTGCAAGCCCATAGTGACCATATTGTGAATGTTAACAAGTCCAAGCTCAGTAGTTGAAAGGTCTAGCATTGATTCCCTATATGGGAAGGAGAATGGCCTTTTTTTCTATACCCTTATTTGAATCCATTGAACCTTGAGTGAATCTTCCTCTTAAGATATTGGATCTGACTCAGAGGTGGCCAGTTGCAAGAAATTTGTAGTGTAGTTGAGCCCATGGTTTGGTGGAGAGTAAGTCTTCCTTCTTCAATTTCCAACAAAACTTAAGTAACTTAGATCAGTGTAACTATTTTCTCTCTTAATGAAATGAAAATACTGCTAAAATTTATCGTGAAAGTTATTGTGATGGTTTCCCAAGAAATACTATAATGATGAGCTAAATAATGTGTAAATGTACTTGGTTACTAGTTGTTATTTCTTTTATACTATGTGTGTAGTGGTATCCCTTGAAATATGTTTCTTGTGATGAATATGAGAGGTGTAATGTTGTGAAGTAGAATGTATAAGTTGAATTGAGCTTCAAGGTTCTTCAAAGCATTCTGTTATGTGAATGGCCCTTACTAAGCCAACTATGGGATTTATAAGTTGTGTTATATCCCTAAATTACTACAAGTAAATTGGGAGGCTTACCTTGAGTGGAGACATTGAAAGAGGTGGTATAGGCTCTATTTTGATGATCCTAAGTGATAGTTTGCATATATGTTGTGAAGGAGTATTAGAGACCTTGTCTTTTCAAGTGGTACACGAGAATGTTCAATTCTCTATTTGAAGGATTTGGAGCATCATGTTTATAGTTTTCGGTCCCCAGGTGTTGGGTTGTGTTATATTCTTTCCATGACTAGCCCACATAGTTAACCGGGGGGTTAGAGGGGGGGGGGGGGGGGGGGGGGGGGCAGAGCCCCCCCTTCGTTGTGCTGATTGCGTAGCGGGGGGGTCACAGGGGGTTTGAGGGGTGTAGGTAACCCCACTCTATGGGGTCCGGGGCAGCGCCTCGGAAAATTTTGGTTTTGGAACCTATGTTAGGTTGGGCAGACCCACCTATGGTTTTGTGCATGATTTTTGCACATGTTTTTGGACGCGATGGTTTTCGGTCCATGGTTTTGGACGCGATGGATTTCGGTCCACGGTATTGGATGCTTCAGCATTTATAGATATGTATTATAACATTGAAAGGAACATAATGAAAAATCAAGTTGGTAGTCCCGGTTTTGGGATCGAGGGGAAAATCTCTGTGTATATGTGTTATGCTCTCACATTGTTTATTTTCTGTGTTTTAGAATTCATATGCAGGTAATTTTTGTACGGGGTTAAAACCTACATTTGGTATCAAAGTTGTTTTGGCTTCAAAGGGACGCCTTTGTTGCTGAGGGGTTTCGCTCGGGCTTGTGGTAGACCTTGTTTAGTGGGAGATCTACGAGATCGATTTTGGTGGTGAAAGAAGATGGCGAGCGGTGGAAACATAGAGATCGAGAAATGTAATGGTCAGAGTTTTGAGTTGTGGAAACTCAAGATGGAGGATCTGTTGGTGGATAAATATTAGTGGATCGCAGTAGATCTAGGTACTAAACCAACGGGAGTGTCCGATGAAGAATGGAAGAAGTTGGACCGGAAGGAAAAGAGCATAATACGATTGTGTGTCTCAGATTCAATATTGCTGAATGTATCAGGGGAAGCTACGACGAAGGCTTTGTGGGACAAGTTAGGGACTTTGTACCAATCTAAGTCTCTGGTGAATAAACTGTTCCTACGGAAAAAGTTGTATAACCTGAGGATGGAAGATGGAGACTCGGTGACAGAGCATCTGAACACATTTAATATTGTGGTAAGTCAGTTAGCATCTGTTGATATTAAAATTTCAGATGAAGATAAGTGCATCAGTTTGTTGTGTTCTCTACTAGATTCGTGGCATAGTTTGGTTATTGCAATAGGTAGCAATGCAACTGCCTTGCAGTTTGATGAAATAGTCTCATCCTTGTTGACGGAGGAGATGAGACGGAAAAATATGGAGAGCCAGAATGGTGATCCCTTGTCTGTACGAGTGTTAGCCTCCTATTGCAATAGGTTTCATATTTCATGATTGACAGTGGAAGTGCCAAAAATGTTCACCTTTTCCATGCTGCAAAAGTTCCATTTTTGAAGGATTTCACAGTTAAGGGAAGGCCAAACAACTTAATCTTGGCTTCCTTAGGTTTAAATTGCTTGTTTTAGAAAGTAGAGAATAAAGATTTGTCCAAACTGTTTAATCTTGGCAGATTGTTAGATAGGTAGAGAATCAAGGGTGCTCAACAGCTTAATCTGAGCCCCTGGATGGTATAAGGGTAGATTTATATAGGAGGATAGTCAAAAGAAAAGTTGAAAAGCTGGGTTTGCTAGTTCAAGTGCACCCAAACCAAAAAGAAGACAAAATGCTAGGTAAGTAGGCTGGGTAGGTAGTTTTGAGGTTGCAGAATGATGAATTGTGATCCATTTCATGTTTTCAAGTGTTAAATCTATTCAGATCACAAGTATAAGGCAAAATCCTTTTGGAGCAGCTCAAGCAATGCATGTTTAACTTCCCCTTCTTCCTTTTCCCTAAATCGTTCACTAATTTCTCCAAAGGATATTGAGATCTGCTCAATAGTCCTAGATTTATCCATTAAGCTCTAGAACCCTCATCTTGCCTCTCAAACCATCTTCCAAATGCATTAGGACTCATTCCTATGCATAAAATCCCTTCCAAAATATAAAATCCCTCCTTTTTATGCTTTGGACCCCTTCCAAAAGCATTAACAACCCTCTTTTTATATTATCGGACCCTTCCGATCATACAAAAGCCCCTTTTCATTATTAAAACCCTCCTCCGATTGGAATTCCCCCCCTCCGACGCGATATCGCTGTCGGAGGTGGTAACAATATTGGCCCATATATATATGCCCCTTCCCCTTTCCTCCGATGCGATATCGCTATCGCATCCGAAGCGATATCGCTATCGGGAGGTGCCCCCATCATATTTCCCGTTTATATATATATATATATATATATATATATATATATATATATATCTCCACATTTCCTACATAAACCCGCTTTATCGTTTTTAAACTAAGTTTTTCATAAAACTTAGCTTTAAACGTAAAAACCCGCATTTCTCAAAAATATCGCATCGGCATTCATATATGTATTAAGGCCCGCCCACCGGGTTTCCCCGATTGCGAAACTGCAACTTAATCGCATCCGTCCAGAATTCATCGTTCCATCCATTTCGCATATGTATAAAGCCCCGCCCCATGGTCCTCCGCCGATGCGATATCGCCGATCGCACGGAAATCGTCCGATCTGCCCTTAGATCTGATGGCCCATATTAAATTGCAGCCCCCATTTCGCTCGCCCATCACTTATGTTTAAAGGCCCTTCGCCTCGATTGTCGATCGCTGACTTATCCTCAGCCGTCCGATCCATTCTCCCCAATCCGACGGTGGATGGAAGCAGTGAGCTGGCAGTGCATTAGTGTCCGATGGAGGGTGGTTTTACCGCCGTATGCAGGGACGCGTGCCCTGTTTTTATTGCATCGGGCCTCCTCTGCCATTTACCACCCCCATACAATAAGCGGTCCGATAAAAACCGCTTACCGTCGTCTGCCTCCGCTCCATTGACCCCGCTGATTGCGATATTGCGATTTAATCGCAGTCATTGGATCTGCCTCCGCGTGATCCAACGGCCTAGATCTTTTCTCCGCTACAGTGCCGCTCCCGCCTGTGTTTTTCGTGATTTTTACATAGAAATTGTTCTTTTTCTGTGTAAAGGAAAAAAGGCCCATTTCTTCATGATTTCCGTTCGGCGCCTGTGCGCGCTCCTTCTTCAAGAAAAGCTGGTCATTCCTCGGCCATTCTTTGATCCCTCCAGCCCAGATTTGCTCCGGACAACGAGCTCAGCTCCAGCACAGCTACCAGTCCACAATTCCTCCTCTATTATGCAGTTTTTACTCATTTTTAGCAATGTTTTGATCGGCCAAGCGCCAAAACACCTCTAAGGCCACAGAAAGCACAACAACAGTCAAATCTCGCCATAAAGTGGCAGGCAAGGGCGATTTTGCAGTTAAAGAGTATCAGAGTAGCGACAAAGAGTATCAGTGGGGCAAAAGAGTCCCGATTCAGCGAAAAGTGTATCAGTGGGCGTAAAAGCCAAAGCAGAGCATTAAAGAGGATCCCCGCAGGTCAAAGAGTATCAGTGAATACTTTAAAGCTACATCAGATCAGTTTAATGCACATTAAAACCCACCAAGAGCAGCAGAACCGACTAAGAAGTGCAGATAAGAGATTAAAAGCGCAGTTAGTGTAAAATGGCCAACACACAGCTAAAGGACACCTTCAAGCCTCATTTTGAATGCGGCTACCTCCAGCGCAGCTTAGATAGACATTTTTTGCATTTAATTGCAGTAGAAGTTAGGTCAATCACAGTTATTTCCCCAAATCTTCCCTCAGATCTGTTTTGTAGATATTTTTCCTATAAATACCACCCTGAGCTATGTAATAAGGGTTGGTTGGTTGATTTCCTTTTTCCGGATTTGCCCTGTAAGTTTAAGAACTTCTGTAATCAAATATTGTTGGAATGTTTGCATCTGAAATGGATGGTTGTGCTTTTAATGGCTGAAGAGCTTGATATGGAATTCTCGTGCTTGCTCATGGTCCAATAAGTCTTTCCTCCCTTTGTTTATCAGTTTATATGTATTTGTATCATCTATATATCATAATCTAAGTTGCAGGAAGAAGGAATAGTTCAGAACTGGTTTTCATGCCCTCTGTCCTCAATTCTTGTAACTTTTCTATGTTTTCCTCCGAATTAGTGATGAATATGCATACTTAATTGATCATGTTTAAGCTATTTCCTTCACATATGAATGCTGTCTAGGAAACTCTTCATTGCTCCTATTTAGCCTTCATCCACTTTCCCTCTTTGGCTGGATGAGAGATCCTTAACTGCCTCTCATCCCCTGACCTCCATTTCATCCTTGTTCCAGCATTAATCATTGTGCCATGTGTAGCTATCCTGCTCCATATTCCCCTCTTCTGCCAAAGAAAACACACCCTTCAGTTCACATTCATTGACTCCATGCCCAATGGTTTGAACTTCTTACACTTTGCATGCCAACTCTGCTTGAATAGATCAACCATCCCACCAAACTCAAACAAAACCCATGTGCATCATATCTAGCCTAAAATCATCCCTTAAACAAAGCTAAATCCTAAAGAGAGAGCCCTCTCTGACTGCTGGTAGGCTAGGACCTGCAGTCCAAAGATTGGTTTGTGGTTACCTCGGCCGTATTCCCTTAGGAGTCAAAGGGAACAACCTGAGTGATAACAGCAAGGACGGTCCCAGAACAGAAACAAAAATAAGTCATCGAGTGGGAGATCTAAATCTCCAGGAAAACCTATAAAGGTGGTATGCTGGAAATGAGGTAAGGAAGGGCACTACAAAAGGGATTGTAAATCTAAAGCTCCTGATAAAGGAAAGGGATCTGATGATTCTCCTTCTGCAGAGGTGAAAACCACCTCAGATGAAGGTGAGAATGTGTACTTTGCTTCTTCAAGTACACATGTAGATCATGAGGCATGGTTGATTGACTCAGGTGCATCCTTTCACTTCACTCCCCATAGAGAGTGGTTCTGCGAGTATGAGAAATACAATGGTGGTGATGTCTTCTTAGGGGATGATAGGAAGGCTAGAATCGTTGGTCGCAGAAAATTAAAGTTGAAGTTGCAAGGTGGAAGGGTTAGAACACTTCCGGGTGTTCTGCATATTCCTGCATTGGCCAGAAATCTGATTTCTGTAAGCAAGTTGGATGATGCAGGTGTAAAAATAGTGTTCGAGAAGGATACTTGCAAGATGGTTTGGGGAGCACTGGTATTGATGCGGGGAGTTCGGATTGGAACTTTGTACAAGCTTCAAGGTAGCACAGTTGTTGATGGGTGCAACAATTCTGCGGTTCCCTAAAGTGGAGCAGAAAATTTAGTGGTCTCTGGAGAGAAGACCATGCTGTGGCATCAAAGGCTTGGACATATTGGAGAGAAGGGCCTTCGAATACTTCATGGTAAAGGTATGGTAGAAGGTATAAGTAATAGCTCCTGGATTTTGATTTCTGTGAAAATTGTGTATATGGGAAGCAAAATCAGGTGAGTTTCCCCTCTGGTGGTAAGAGGGCGAAACATATATTAGAACTTGTGCATAGTGATGTGTTTGGACTTGTTAAGGTTCCATCACTAGGTAAGTCTGTGTACTATGTATCATTTATAGATGACTTCTCAAGGAATACATGGATATATTTTCTTAAGAAGAAATCTGAAGTCTTTGAAAAGTTTAAAGAATTCAAGGCTTTGGTGGAAAACCAGAAAGAGAAGAAGAAAAAGGTGCTGAGGAAAGATAATGGTGGAGAGTTTTGCAGTAAGGAATTTGAAGAATTATGTTAGAAGTGTGGTATAGCACGACAAAATACTACTCCATATACACCTCAGCAAAATGGAGTTGCAAAAAGAATTAACAAGATGCTGATAGAAAGGGCAACAAGCATGCTCAATGGTGCCAGGTTAGGATAGGAATTCTGGGCAAAGGCAGTGGAGATAGCATGTTACCTGGTCAACAGATCACCTTCATCAGCGTTGGAGGATAAAACTCCAAAAGAGGTATGAACTGGTAAGAAACCCTCTCTTTCACATCTGAGGGTATTTGGATGTGATGCACATTACATGTTCAGAAGGAGAAACGAACCAAGTTGGATAGTAAATCTGAAAACTTCATCTTTATTGGGTATAAGGATGGTTTAAAGGGTTATAAGCTTTGGAACCCAGTAACAAGGAAGGTTGTACACAGCTAAGATGTGGTGTTCAGAGAGGTGAAAGATGTTATTAAACATGAAGTCCAACCAAAGGAACCTGAGAAGATAGTGTTTGAGCTAAAGGAGGAAGAATCAAACTATACAGCAGAGGAGGAATCAGAAGATGAAGAGCCACAAACTCCGGGTGTGAGAAGATTAGTTCGAGAAAGAAGGCAGCCATAAAGGTATAGTCCATCTTCTTTTTGTTCAATTTTTTCTTTATCTATTACTGATGATGATCCCAAAATTGTGAAGGAAGCAGTAGATTCAGAGGATGGAAAACTCTGGAAAGAGGCCATGGTTGATGAAATGGCATCTTTGCACAAAAATGAGGCTTGGGATCTGGTGGAGTTGTCGGCTGGAAGGAAACCCATCGGCAACAAATGGGTGTTCAAGAAGAAGACAAATGCAGAAGGAAAGGTGGAGAAATACAAAGCTCGGTTGGTAGCAAAAGGTTATTCCCAGGTGCTGGGAATTGATTTTGGTGATCTTTTTTCTCCTGTTACCAAGGTAACTTCTATCAGATAACTTTTATCTGTTGCTGCTGCTTTTGATTTTGAGGTAGAACAAATGGGTGTGAAGACAACATTTCTTCATGGGGATTTGGAAGAGGAAATCTATATGAAACAACTTGAAGGCTTTGCGGTGAAGGGTAAGAAAGAACTGGTATGCAAGTTAAAGAAGTCTCTGTATGGGTTAAAACAGTCACCAAGGATGTGGTATCAGAAATTTGATACATTTATACGGGGACTTGGCTTCACCAGAAGCAAAGCAGATCACTGTGTGTATTTTAAATTAATTGGTGATCGTGTTATTTATTTGGTCTTGTATGTGGATGATATGTTGCTGGTTGGAAATGACAAAGAAATTATCGAGGATTTGAAGACCCAATTGTCCTCCAAATTCGACATGAAAGATCTTAGTGCTGCAAACCATATTTTGGGCATGGAAATTAAAAGAGATTGGGCAAAGAGGAAGCTCTGGTTAAACCAGAGGAAGTATGTCGAGACAATATTGTAGAGATTTAATATGCAGGATAGTAAATTAGTGAAGGTTCCTATTCCTGTAGGTGTAAAGTTATCTACTGAATAGTGTCCCAAGACACAAGAAGAGGAAGAGGACATGTCCCGTGTTCCATATGCAAGTGCAGTTGGTAGCCTGATGTATGCAATGGTCTATACTAGACCAGACATTGCACATGCAGTGGGAGTATTGAGCAAGTTTATGTCAAAACCAGGAAAGGAGCATTGGACAACAGTGAAGCGGGTTTTCAGGTATTTGCGTGGCACTAGTGATTATGGTTTGTGCTACCAAGGAAGACCAGGATTGGACAAAGTGTTGGATATTCGTGGCTTTGTTGATGCAGACTAGGCTGGAGATCTGGATCAGAGAAGATCTACAAGTGGGTATGTGTTTAACCTATTTGGAGGTGCAGTCAGTTGGATTATTAAGAAACAATCTGTAGTGGCACTATCAACTACAGAGGCAGAATACATGGCAGCCACTCATGCAAGCAAGGAAGAAGTTTGGTTGTAGAGATTGTGTTCAAGTATGGGGTTAGTACAGGGAGCTATAAGGATAGATTGTGATAGCCAAAGTGCAATTTTCTTGGCAGAACCCTGCATATCATTCAAAGACAAAGCAGATTGATGTTCAATATCACTTTGTGAGGGTTATGATAGAAGAGAAAAAGGTGTTGCTGGTAAAGGTGGACACGTTGAAGAATACTGCAGATGCATTGACAAAATCTGTGAGCTTTGAGAAGTTCTCTTGGTGTCGAGAAACAATGGGCATTACAGGGCTAGATAAATGACTAAGCTCTCTTGTGGCCCCCTATGGAAAGAAAACAACAAGTGGGAGAATGTTGGGTTGTGTTATATTCTTTCCACGACTAGCCCACGTAGTTAACCGGGGGGTTAGAGGGGGGGCGGAGCCCCCCCTTCGTTGCACCAATTGCATAGAGGGGGGGTCACAAGGGGGTTTGAGGGGTGTAGGTAACCCCACTCTACGAGGTTCGGGGTAGTGTCTCGGAAAATTTTGGTTTTGGAACCTATGTTAGGTTGGGTGGACCCACCTATGGTTTTGTGCATGATTTTCACACATGTTTTTGGATGCGATGGTTTTCGGTCCATGGTATTGGATGCTTCAGCATGTATAAATATGTATTGTAACATTGAAAGGAACATAATGAAAAATCAAGCTGGTAGTCCCGGTTTTGGGATCCAGGGGAAAATCTCTGTGTATATGTGTTATAATCTCGCATTGTTTATTTTTTGTGTTTTAGAATTTGTATGCAAGTAATTTCTGTACGGGGTTAAAACCTACTCTAGGTTTGTGAAAATATCATTCCAATTGGGGTAATGATGAGGATTTGGCCATTGGCCATCTTATGTCTTTCTTTTGTGGAAATGTTAGGTTGTGTGTAGTGTTTTGGATGCCTTCATAGGCTAGAGAAGACCTTTGTATTTTTATAAATATTCTAAGTAGGCATCTTCCAAGATAAGAGTTAGTTCTAGTCCCTTGAAACAAATTTAGACACAACATAAGTTTTGAAATTCAAGAATTGGTTCCCTTGTTTTTGGGTTGATTTCGAAATTTGGGGATTAGGTGATATTAGCCTTAACCACTAGTAACATGGGTTGAAAGGGAGGTTGTGATGGGGAGCTTTCCACAAGAGGGCTTAAGCATAGGGTTTTTTAGCTAGATCAAGCTTAAGTATCTCTCAAATACTTTCTTTTAGTTGTCCCGATGGCTTGGTGGATTGGTGAATTGTTACACTAAACTACCCTTGAGTCATTGGGATGTTTGAATAACTAGCCCGATGACCCGATACTCTATTAGTTTATTCATATTTTGATGGAGATATACCTGTCGGATGACGTTTGTCAACTAGACTTGGTGAAATTCGTTAAAGACAATTTCTAGTGCTCCCAGTGTCCCAATGGCCCAATTGACAAAACCATCAATTAACAGAAATGGAAGAGACCTGTCAAGTTATGAAACTAGTGATTCAAAATCTATCAAGATCCAAATTTTATTAAGAGATGGAGATGGAAAGTTTGGGATCTGTTAAATGATGGGACCGATGATCCAAAAATTTCCAAGATATAGATGTTGTTAAGGCCAGAGATAAAAAAAAAAAAGTTTTGGATTTGTCAAATAATGAGACTGGGGGTACAAAATCTATTGATATTCAAATATGTAGATATCTAAAATGTCTTATAAATGGATTTGATGAAAAACCCAAATGTTAGATGTTGGAACCCGTAGTGATGGAATCATGAACTAAGGAATTGTGATGACGCGATTACAATGGATTTGGAATCTAAAAATCTTAAAGAAGCTTAAATAAAATTATGAAAAACCCAGATCTAGAGGGTAGTTGGATGGGCCACATGGAGGTTACCTGGTGTCGACATTGGCATTGATGTGGCATGTAGATGTGTTATTGACATGGAATGCTAGCATGGCGTGGTGACCTGACAGGCTTGGTATTGAGTTGGTGTGGCACATATTATGGTAGGTGATGTGACATCTAGAATTTTGGAAATCGAGATAATTGTTAAATGGGATTTATCGGGTGGACTTATTAAGAATGGTGGAATTTGACCCATGGTTATTATTGTGATGTGGACTAGAGACGATTTGGTGCTAAGGTGCATCCATGTGGTGGTTTCATGGGGGTGACATCGAGTGTGGAAGCTCCAAATAGAAAAGATGCAAAAGTCAATATTTTCCTTAAAAAGAGGACTTTTAAAATTTCTCATATCTCAATTATTTGAATGGTCAATGCGTAGGCTATGGTGGAAAAATGGAAAATCGTAGATCAGGATGGATTTGGAAGTTTTAAAAATCCAAATGAATTTGAAAGTCTAAAGATCCAAAAAAATTCTAGAGTAGGGACTTTTTAGAAATATTGGATCCAAATGTGGACCTAGGCTGACATGAAAATTGAGGACATGGCTCTATGTAGTGTCGACACCTGGACAAGGACTGCCACATGTCTATCATATGTTTTCCACATGGAAGTGTATGAATGTTGACATGGAACTTAAAAGGATAAACTAAAATGCATGTGGAAGTGTATGGATGTTTACATGACACTTAGAAGGATAAACATTCTAAGGGTCGTAACTTTGCATTGGGAAGTTGGATTTTGATGAAATTGATATCATTAGAAAGCTCTTGTCAAGGAGAAGAGGATGGTGGTCTCAGAAAGGAGTTTTAAAGTGAGTAAAACAAACCAAAATTTATAACCCCGCCTCCCTATGATGACTTAAGGGGTTGGTTATGTTACAAAAGTGGTATCAAAGCCAATGTTTAATACTCGAGAATGGGCTTAAGAGAGAAAGAATGAGTCGAGTGTTGATGATGTTAAAGGTTTGTAGTAGTAGAATTGTTGGATTAAACTTTAATTGATTTATCTAATTCAGGTGTAAGTGTGATGTGCAGCGAAATCAAAGCTTTAGTTTCAGGCCACCATAGGCCAATGGATGTATAACCCAAGTAACTATAACTATTAAAATTCTATTATTTTCTTAAATTAATAGTTGTGTGTTGTTTTAGCACACAAGAAGACTTACCAACAATACATAAAAAATAGAATGTTCAACAAAATGGTACATTACATCTTAGAGAGGACTTCACACAACAAAGAAGAGGAGTATGATGAGCAAATAGTTGTGGATACTCTCCCTAATTATAAGGAAACACTCGGAAATTTGTGTTGAGAAACCTGGGGGCAACAAGTGTAGGTCATTTCTCTAAATTGATAAATGTTTGTGATATATTTTTACTTTGTTAGATTAAATTCTTTCTCTTTTTGGTTATTATTAGTGTTGTCTTCATCAAACAACTACCAAACCATAAATAACAATAAGACAAAGGACAAAAGATATAGGCGATCAACCAAGGCCAAAACTTCTCCAACTTTGAGAGGAAAACCCATAAGAATTTTTCTTCTTCTAGAATCTTCAATTGAAGAATTCCAAGACCTAGACACTTAACCAAAAACTCCTCCAAGATCAAGTCAAACCTTTCTCTCTTCTTGTCAGGTCAAACAAAATCAACCTTGACTAGAAATTGTTGCAACTTCTCCTTCTTCTTGACCTCGACCTTGTAATACTAGACAAATTCTCTTCCTGCAATTTTTGGCTACCTGTAGCTTCCTGCAATTTTCACACGTGTGAGGTAATAAGGGAAATTTTGGCCCTTCTTTTCCTTTGCTTGGCAAGGTCTCTTCTCTTCAATATTTTGACCTTCAATTTAGACTATATTGACACCAAAATTTGGCTTCTTTTGTATGACTATAGTTTGATCTCTTTTCTACAGTGGATGCTCTAGCTTTAACTTGCACGTGTGAGATTTTTAGTCCAAAAACAATCCTAGAAATATGCCTCTTCCTCTTCGCTTGATCTTCTCCTCCCTTCATTGATTTCAGTTCTCTTCGTTGAGTTTCTTGTGTAAAATACTTGCTTTTAAAGGAGGTTGACTATTCTTCTTTATATAGTCTTCTAGTCCCATAAAAATAGGCCGATTTGCCCCAACTTCTAGGCCGACTTGTCATGTTTAAAAGGCTGACTTGTTGCATGCATTTTGACTTGATCTTGGAGGTTTTTCTTGACTCTATTTGGACTCAAATAATTTTAAAATGGGTGATTCATACATGACAATGCCTTAATGACTTGTAGACTCAATGACAAGCCCTAAGAGCTCACAATGGGAGCTAGACCTAAAAATAAATTTCTTTGAGCATGAAACCCATGACTTGAGAACAAAAATAATAAATTTATTTTTCTCATTATATCAAGTACATAAAAATCATAATTACATATGTCATTATGAAGACTGAACCTAGTTACATATTTCAACACTCCCTCTTAACTAGGGAGGTATTCATAATCTGTACAAGGTAATTGAACATTCTTAATTTGGAGAATTATCATAAGAACAGTCGGATTGGAAACCCATTTGTATATCATCATATCATCCAACATTGTCATATAGAAAGGCCTTGGCTAACAACTTTATCTCTCCACGAGATTAGAGCACAATGCTAGTGAGACCAATGATTTATATACACCATAATCATTGTCTCTCAAGGAACATACTCCACCCAAGTGTTCACAATGTATGTCCTTATAGGACTATTCTTATCTTGGATTCCTAGTGCTAAAAGAGTATTGGTCCTCTACAACTACTCTTATATTGGATACCATACCACATCCTCAAATAGCATTGGATGCAAGATGCTTACCCAATCCTCCCTTTTTTATTTCCAAAGTGAATACAAGAATGATGTGTCTATCTCTCCCTCTCAACTAGGGAGGATATACCCATTCCAATAAATGAATGTACCCATTCCTATAAAAGGAATGTCCTCATTCCTACAAAAGGAATGTCCCCAAGTTCCCTCTTACCTAGGGACTTTTCCAAACTTCATCTTAATCACAAACTTGTTTCCAACAACAACTTTCTTATTTAGTGGAGATCATGGGACCTCCAACTACTTATTGAGCTCCTCCTTTCAATGTCATGAATTTCTTCTTCTTCATTAAGAAGCCTTCATCCTTTTGGGTCTTCATTTTAGGGCATCGACCATCCATCACTTTCCTTTACGAACAATGTCAATCATGTCATCCTTTTATTCATTGGAAAGTGATCTTCTAGTCCACATCTCGCTTTCCTCCATATAACTACCTTTTCCACATCATGTTTCTTTTAGGATATTCCATCCCACCACATGAGTGCTAGTTGTAGGTGATGCCTACAACTCTCTTTTGGTAGCCCTGTATCAACCCATCCAAATGTTGTTCAAAAACCAAAAAATGAACATCAAATCAAAGTTACCTTTTGTGATTGTCTTTCATCATGACATCTGTTTGTTGCAACATCAACATCCTACATACAAATTGACACATATCTAAGATATTCAATGTCAAGGGTCTTCTTTCTTTTCAGAATTTACCAAGATCTTCATACCTTTTCCATGGAGATAATACGACCATTTCTTCTAATTATCAGATGTTTATTTTCTTTTCTATGTGACCATAGTTGCATCTTTCATGATCTATTTTTTCTTTCTTCACATATTGCTCCCCGAGAACTTCCATTCATAGTTTATTCATCCTTGTAAACCACCTCATATCCCATATGAGGACATATTATGTTGATTTCATCTAGTCAATGTGTGAACCATGCCTTTTTGCATCCTTCCAAGAAAAGAGATCCCTTTCCTTTGAGCATGCCCATGAGGTAGAGAACTAGCCCTTGCTATAAGCAACTATATGATGACATGAGGTGATTTATCAAACATATGCATACATACCTCTTTTCTTCTTTTGGTCATCTAGGCTTCCTTCAACAACTCCATTTCCTTGATTGAGAGTACTTCAACCATGATGCATTCTTTTGTCATCATACCATTATTTTTCTTCATCTAAGGTGGAATTTTCAACGAGACACTTGCTTCTTCCAAGAGATGAAACTTCTAATGAAGATTTCCACAAAGGATATAGATTATCCCTATCCTGTAAATGCTCCTTTCCTAATAACATATAATGAATTCCATGCTATATTAATCTATCCATAAGTACATGCTTTTAATGAGGCTACCAAGAGCTTCTCCCTTCTTCTTGAAGACTGCCATATATTTCTACTTCAACTATCTTCTTATAATGATTTCATGAGCTCTTATTTCCATCATATGCTTCCAATATGATGTCATGATGAATCCTATCATACTTTACTGTACTTTCTATCTAAATGTAATTCTTTAACCATGGTAGAGGTCTTCCACTTTCTACTTCTTCCAGTATCCATAATTACATCATGAATAGTGCTCAAAGGTCCATAAAGTTCCCTCCTTCCATCATGATTTTTAACACAAAGGATAAAACAATCCATCTTTACCTCTTGTACCTGCAATATTTATTGACAATCACTCCAAGCAAAGTGATCCAAAGATCAAAAAGAGGCTCAAAAATGAAAATGCTCGAAATCTCCCAAAACCAATGCCAAATCATAGTGTTCGTTGTCTTGATTCCAATGTCGCTTGAATCACCTCAAAACAACGTCGTATGCTCAAGATGCTAGGTTGTTGACTAGGCAGGTCATATGCTAACATCAACAACTAACTAGGCAAGCACAGTGAGTAGTACGGACCAATCCGAGAGCGACATGTAGTAGGTTCATACATCGGGGTTGGAAAATCATGATTGGTCGTTGAGTTTGAAGTGGCTCAATCAAAAGGTGCCATGTGGCCCAATGGAAGGGTGCCACGTGGCCCAATGGAAGGGTGCCATGTGGCCCTTTTCTATTGGCCTAAATTTTGTATTGTGGTCCAAGGGCCTCGGCGAGGTTCGACCCCTTGACCTACCACAACACAACTCCATGGCCTACCGCCACGCCACGTTAATGTTTCTTCACCTATATGCAACTTCGCTTATATTTAAAATATAATGTTTGGTGCATTGGGGGAAGGGGGCGGGGCACTTGGCCCCAACCCCCTGTCATATACACGCACCCAAACCCCTGTCATATACACGCACAAAACCATGCGAAGGAGCCACAACGAAGGGTGTGGGAAGATAGGTCCTAGGCCCGGTTCTCGGTAGTATACGTGACCAATACCTAGGGCTTTGGCGAAGGGGGGCGGGAAGTTGGGCCGAACCCTGATCATATCAGTTCCCACATGACCATGCCGGCTAGCGCAGAGGGTTGAACCAACGGGGGCAGGCGGTTAGCCCTGGCCCCTGGCCACATGGTACCAATGTGACCATATTTTGGTGCTTAAGGGGGTTATTGGCAGAATTAATGAGGCAAAAATTCCCCCCTTTTCGGCGGGAATCTCGCTAGTCCCAGGTGAAATTATTGCTTGGCGGACCGTGTAAAGGTGGAATTCATAGAACGAATAGTAGGTTTTGCCAATTTGTAGGACATATAGTAGAGCTTGATTCCAAGAAGCATATCTTGCTTAGTTTTTAACCTTTCTGAGCCCAAGAAGAGCCTAGATAGGGGTTTTTGAGTGTTCTAAACTCAATGATAGCCTCATATTGTAGGTTTTAACCCTGTACAGAAATTACCTGCATACGAATCCTAAAACACAGAAAATAAATAATGCGAGAGCAGAACACATAAAACACATATACACAAAGATTTTCCCTTGGATCCCAAAACGGGACTACCAGCTTGATTTTTCATTATGTTCCTTTCAATGTTATAATACATATTTATACATGCCGAAGCATCTAATACCATGGACCGAAAACCATCGCGTCCAAAAACATGTGCGAAAATCATGCACAAAACCATAAGTGGGTCCGCCGAACCTAACATAGGGTCCAAAACCAAAATTTTCCGGGGCACTGCCCCAAACCCCATAAAGTGGGGTTACGGGTGCCCCTCAAACCCCCTGTTAACTACGTGGAAAGAATATAACACAACCCAAAATTCTCCCACTTGTTGTTTTCTTTCCACAGGGGACCACAAGAGAGCTTAGTCATTTTTCCAGTCCTGAAATGCCCTTTGTCTCTCTACACCAAAAGAACTTCTCAGAGCTCACAGATTTTGTCAATGCATCTACAGTATTCTTCAAAGTGTCTACCTTTACCAGCAACACCTTTTTGTCTTCTATCATATCCCTCACAAAGTGATACTGAACATCAATGTGCTTTGTCTTTGAATGATATGCGGGGTTCTTTGCCAAGAAAATTTCACTTTGGCTGTCACAGTCTATCCTTATAGCTTCCTGTACTAACCCCATACTTGAACACAATCTATGTAACCAAATTGCTTCCTTGCTTGCATGAGTGGCTGCCATGTATTCCGCCTCTGTAGTTGACAGTGCCACTACAAATTATTTCTTACTCATCCAACTGATTGCACCTCCAAATAGGTTAAACACATACCCACTTGTAGATCTTCTTTGATCGAGATCTCCAACCCAGTCTGCATCAACAAAGCCATGAATATCCAACACTCTGTCCAATCCTGGTCTTCCTTGGTAGCACAAACCATAATCACTAGTGCCACGCGAATACCTGAAAACCTGCTTCACTGCTGACCAGTGCTCCTTCGCTGGTTTTGACATAAACCTGCTCAATACTCCCACTGCATGTGCAATGTCTGGTCTAATACAAACCATTACATACATCAGGCTACCGACTGCACTTGCATATGGAACACGGGACATGTCCTCTTCCTATTCTTGTGTCTTGGGACACTGTTTAGCAAATAACCTCACACCTACAGGAATAGGAACCTTCACCGGTTTACTATCCTGCATATTAAACCTCTGCAATATTGTCTCGACATACTTCCTCTGGTTTAATCAAAGCTTCCTCTTTGCTCGATCTCTTTTAATTTCCATGCCCAAAATATAGTTTGCAGCACCAAGATCTTTCGTGTCGAATTTGGAGGACAATTTGGTCTTCAAATCCTGGATAACTTCTTTGTTATTTCCAACCAACAACATATCATCCACATACAAGACCAGATAAATAACACATTCACCAATTAAATTAAAATACACACAGTGATCTGCTTTGCTTCTGGTGAAGCCAAGTCCCCATATAAATGTATCAAATTTCTAATACCACATCCTTGGTGACTGTTTTAACCCATATAGAGACTTCTTTAACTTACATACCAGTTCTTTCTTACCCTTCGCCACAAAGCCTTCAGGTTGCTTCATGTAGATCTCCTCTTCCAGATCCCCGTGAAGAAATGTTGTCTTCACATCCATCTGTTCTACCTCAAAATCAAAAGCAGCAGCAACAGATAAAAGTAATCTAATAGAAGTTACCTTGGCAACAGGAGAAAAAATACCACCAAAATCAATTCCCGACACCTGGGAAAAAACTTTTGCTACCAACTGAGCTTTGTATTTCTCCACTTTTCCTTCTGCATTTGTCTTCTTTTTGAACACCCATTTGTTGCCAATGGGTTTCTTTCCAGCCGGCAACTCCACCAAATCCCAAGCCTCATTTTTGTGCAAAGATGCCATTTCATCAACCATGGCCTCTTTCCAGAGTTTTCCATCCTCTGAATCCACTGCTTCCTTCACAGTTCTGGGATCATCATTAGTAACATGCAAAGCAAAATTTGAACAAAAAGTAGATGGACTATACCTTTCTGGTTGCCTTCTTTCTTGAACTGATCTTCTCACAACCGGAGTTTGTGGCTCTTCATCTTCTGATTCCTCTCCTGTTGTAGCATCTGATTCTTCCTCCTTTAGCTCAAACTCTATCTTCTCAGGTTCCTTTGGTTGGACTTCATGTTTAATAACATCTTTCACCTCTCTGAACACCACATCTCAGCTGTACATAACCTTCCTTGTTACTGGGTTCCAAAGCTTATAACCCTTTAAACCATCCTTATACCCAATAAAGATGCACTTTTCAGATTTACTATCCAACTTTTTTCTTTTCTCCTTTGGAACATGTACATATGCATCACATCCAAATACCGTCAGATGTGAAAGAGAGGGTTTCTTACCAGTCCATACCTCTTGTGGAGTCTTATCCTCCAACACTGATGAAGGTGACCTATTGACCAGGTAACATGCAGTATCCACCGTCTCTGCCCAGAATTCCCGTCCTAACCTAGCACCACTGAGCATGCTTCTTGCCCTTTCCATCAACGTCTTTTTCATTCTTTCTGCAACTCCATTTTGCTGAGGTGTATATGGAGTAGTCTTCTGCCGTGCTATACCACATTTCTTGCAGAATTCTTCAAATTCCTTATTGCAAAACTCTCCACCATTATCCGTCCTCAGCACCTTTTTCTTCTTCTCTATCTAGTTTTCCACTAGAGCCTTAAATTCTTTAAACCTATCAAAGACTTCAGATTTCTTCTTAAGGAAATATATTCATGTATTCCTTGAGAAGTCATCTATAAATGATACATAGCACACAGACTTACCAGTGATGGAACCTTCACAGGTCCAAACACATCACTGTGCACAAGCTCTAATATATGTTTCGCCCTCTTACCACCAGAGGGGAAACTCACCCGATTTTGATTCCCGTATACACAATTTTCACAGAAATCAAAGTCCAGAGAGCTATTACTCATACCTTCTACCAGACCTTTACCATGAAGTATTCAAAGGTACTTCTCTCCAATATGTCCAAGCCTTTGATGCCACAACATGGTCTTTTCTCTAGAGACCACTAGATTTTCTGCTCCACTTTCAGGAACCACGGAACTGTTGCACCCATCAACAACAGTGCTACCTTGAAGCTTGTACAGAGTTCCAATCTGAACTCCCTGCATCAATAGCAGTGCTCCCCGAACCATCTTGCAGGTATCCTTCTTGAACATTGTTTTTACACCTGCATCATCCAACTTACTAACAAAAATCAAATTTCTGGCTAATGCAGGAATATGCAGAACACCCGGAAGTGTTCTAACCCTTCCACCTTGCAGCTTCAACTTTACTTTTCCACAACAATTGATTCTAGCCTTCCTGTCATCCCCCAAGAAGACATCACCACCATCATATTTCTCATACTCACATAACCACTCTCTAGGGGGAGTGAAGTGAAAGGATGCACCCGAGTCAATCAACCATGCCTCATGATCTACATGTGTACTTGAAGAAGCCAAGTACACATCCCCACCTTCATCTGAGGTGGTTTTCGCCTCTGCAGAAGGAGCCTCATCAGATCCCTTTCCTTTGTCAGGAGCTTTAGATTTACAGTCCCTATTGAAGTGGCCTTCCTTTCCGCATTTCCAACACACCACCTTTACAGGTTTTCCTGGAGATTTAGATCTCCCTCTAGATTTAGATCTCCCATTGATGACTTATTTTTGTTTCTGTTCTGGTACCGTCCTCGTACAGACAAGGCATCACCATTTTGGCTCTCCATATTTTTCCGTCTCATCTCCTCTGTTAGCAAGGCTGAGACTATTTCATCAAACTGCAAGGCAGTTGCATTGCTACCTATTGCAATAACCAGACTATCCCACGAATCTAGTAGAGAACACAACAAACTGATGCACTTATCTTCATCTGAAATTTTAATATCAACAAATGCTAACTGACTTACCACAGTATTAATGCGTTCAGATGCTCTGTCACCGAGTCTCCATCTTTCATCCTCAGGGTATACAGCTTTTTCCGTAGGAACAGTTTATTCACCACAGACTTAGATTGGTACAAAGTCCCTAACTTGTCCCACAAAGCCTTTGCTGTAGCTTCCCCTGATACATTCAGCAATACTGAATCTGAGACACACAATCGTATTGTGCTCTTTGCCTTATGATCCAACTTCTTCCATTCTTTATCAGACACTCCCGTTGGTTTAGTACCTGGATCTACCGCTATCCACTAATCTTTATCCACCAACAGATCCTCCATCTTGAGTTTCAAAAACTCAAAACTCAGACCATTAAATTTCTCGATCTCTATCTTTCCACTGCTCGCCATCTTCTTTCACCACCAGAATCGATCTCGCAGATCTCCCATTGAACAGGGTCTACCAAAGGCCCGAGTGAAACCCCTCAGGAACAAAGACGTCCCCTTGAAGCCAAATCTGCTCTGATACCAAATGTAGGTTTTAACCCCATATAGAAATTACCTGCATATGAATCCGAAAACACCGAAATAAATAATGCGAGAGCAGAACACATAAAACACATATACACAGAGATTTTCCCCTAGATCCCAAAACAGGGACTACCAGCTTGATTTTTCATTATGTTCCTTTCAATGTTATAATACATATTTATACATGCCGAAGCATCCAATACCATGGACCGAAAACCATCGCGTCCAAAAACATGTGCAAAAATCATGCACAAAACCACAGGTGGGTCCGCCCAACCTAACATAGGGTCAAAAACCAAAATTTTCAGGGGCGCTGCCCTAGACCCCATAAAGTGGGGTTACGGGTACCCCTCAAACCCCTTGTTAACTACATGGAAAGAATATGACACAACCCAACACATATTTATGATTTGAGCATTGTATGATGGAATTTTTGCAGATTCAAGTCCTTTAGTGTTAAAGACAAAGGAAGTTTTGAGACCAAATGGAGGCATATTTGAGCATGGAAAGAGCCTAGTTAGAGGTTTTACAACCTTCTAGTTACATTTGTAGAAGTTTTTACTTCAGTGGAGCAACTATTTTAGTATTTTCTCAATGAGCTTATGTGAAAAGCCATTTTCAACACTTCATCGTGAAGTAGTTGTATGTTTATGATTTTTTTTTTTATTTCAGATGGAGTAAAAGGACCTATTGTGAGAGAGTCCTTTTTCTGTTGAAATAATCATGACTTAATATAGGGAGACATCTTTTTGAGTGAGAGTTATATGTCGGAGAACATTTATTTGTACGAGAAATATGCCACTCCATAGTCAACAATTTTTAATGTGCTTATTTTTTGCTGAAATCAATAAAGTGACCTAGCATTGGAGCAGGAACAGGAGACGTATCCCAAGAGGGGTGAACTCTGTTATCACTTATTGATTTATTCTCTACATGTTTATCATATTGAGTTTCATATGAATTTATTTCACTTTTAAGTTCACGTGTAAACGTAACCACTCATCTTTGAAGAGGTTGCAAAACTAATGTCACCTTTAAAAACCCAAGTTTATCAAACTTGAAAAGTGTCAAAGGATGATCGTTTTTCCATCTTCAGATCACGTGGTATCAGATTGGGTTCTAGCTAAATTGCAAGTATGGGAAAGAAACTGAGGTGTGAAAGACTCCAAGAGTTGGAGGAGATTAATCTATCTCTTTGAATGAAGAATGTCGAGCTAAGAAGTTTGCTCAAAGTTGTAGAGGGGGAGAAAAGGAAAATGCGCTTGTAGTTGCCGCATATTGTGGAGGAACAAACTGGTGAGTGTTTCATCCTGAAAGCAGTAAAGAGTCCCTCAAAGGTGAAACCGGTTTGTGGGCATGATCAATACACAAGATATGGATCTTATAATGAGGATGATGCTTATGATTTTTGCTAGCATCTAAAAGATTCTCCCCATGTGTCAGTTGGTAAAATTGGTTGGCTAGAGACATCATCCACTTATTCATCAACATCTGAAACGAAAAAGATAATTTGAATGTAAAAGGAGGTAATTAGTATTTCGAGTTCTACTCCAATTAATGTTCATAACACATCTTTTGTAGCTTTTGAAAAGCATACCAAGGGGATTGGTATGAAGCTTTTAACTCAGATGGGTTATGACGGAATGGGCCTAAGAGTCAATGAACGAGGCATCATTAATCCTATTGAAGTGAAGGAACGATCACGGTATGAAGGATTGGGTTATGGCCACGAAGAAATTGGAGGGTGCTCCAAAATTGTTGAGGCAAAGAAATCATCAAGTATGGAGTTCATGCCAAACAGGCTCCTATGAAGTCATGATATGTCATACCATGATGGTAATGATAGTGACAATTTATCTCCGCAGAGAGATGAACACTCCAAAGGACATGCCAAGTCCAATTCTCCTCGTCAAAGTCACAACCCAAAATACATGTATAAGTGTCATAGGGATTCCAGAAATGTTTGTGCTTTTGATCATTTATGGGAAATGTTTCCCTATACATTTTGTGATGCATTTGACCATTTTGTGGCTGAGTGTGAGAAACATAAGGCGATGGTCAAAAAAATGGATCAAATCCTTGGGACAAGATATGAGAAACCTCTCTAAGGTATGAAGACTTCCTTGTCGACGGGTAAGCATAAGAATTTTTGTATGCATTATAGCATGAATGGGAACCAGATTGAAAAGTGTTGGAAACTCCATTTAGAACTTCATCCCAAGAAGGAAAAAGAGGTCATGTGATCCCCTACAAGGGAAGAGACAGGTGGAAAAGTGGAAATTGATGTAGTTCTCGAAGCAACCTTTGAAGCATAGCGGGTGCAGAAAGAGAACCCATAAGCCTGGTCAGGCAAAGAATAGGAAGACTATTTTGTACAGTTAGCTTGCTTTATAAAATTGTAATTATTTGTTGTATATTCCCGTTTGGGTAATGTGTAAAGTGAAGTCACGTTCAAATCACGTATTTGCAACAATGTATTTCTTTGGCATGTTATGTTATTTTGGCTTGATGATGAGTCAATTTGTATGGGACTTTTGGGATTAGAATTTGCATTTCATCCAACATGTCTACAATTGATTCAAGCACTCATCTATACAAGTATTCTTATGTGAAGCTTGTTTAAGTTATTTGCCAAAGTCTTTTTTTATTTTATCGTTAGTAAAGATTTTGCAAAAGATGACCATAGTGATGTTGAAAAAGCTAAGCATGTGATTGAACAAATGTAACCAGTGTAGAAATTTCTCTATGGATCAGCTACCTCTGATACAATGTATAAATTCTCACTATAGATCACCTGATAATGCAATGTAACTAAAGCAAAATACTTGATCTACTTCTACTATCAAACTTTGCAGAAGCTTAATCAATTTGAGCAAGATCAATCAGAACACATATAACAGAGAAGAAGATTCAATCACACATGAAACACAAAAGAATACTCTGGGGAAAGCCTCAGCTAAAAACCTTGCTATCTGTATTATCATACAAGTGGAAATATCTCAGGATTACACAAAGCTTTAGCTCTCAAGCTATCCAACTCTCAGTACAATCCCTCACTGCTGCTCATAGACAGAATAGACAACACATATGCCTTCCTTCAGTCCTCCAAGCCTCCTATTTCCTTGCGTAGTTTCTCTTGGGTCCTCCAGTTGTAACCTATGTGATTCTCACCTCACACATAACACTAACCTCTGAAATAACTGCGCAATCCTGAAGGAGTTAATTCCTTCTGCATGGATGAGTTTCCTTTATAGGAAAATTCCTCCAACTGATAGTACAATGTCCCTGTCTTTAATCTCAACTAGGTCTTTCTCTGAACTGACATGCATTGGTTATTTATGAGAGAATATTCAGTTATCTGGAGTACACTAGTTGCATGCATGCATGCATTAACTGATTGAACTCACAATTAGTTCCTCCAACTGTTTGGAATTAATTTAACTGGACTTAACTTAGTTAACTGAGCTAACTAATTACAACTCAAATACAACTCATCCTTATCTCCTTAATTAAGGGATAATTTCCTCAATCAAAGGAATAATTGTTGCATGTCTTCACATAGACTTCATGTTTGAGTTTCTCCAACGAATTAACTCAAGATGAATTAATTAATTATTTTTCAAACAGCTAGTGGGACTAAATTCGAATTTTGATCCAAGGACAAATCAAAATTGGAATATATCCCGAAATGCTATTTATAGCAATGCTATTTTTAGAATTTCTATTTTTTTCTATTTCCAACAAAGTTGGAGTATATCCTGAATTGCTATTTATAACGATGTTATTTTTAGCATTTCTTGTTGCTATTTTCAACAACCAGTGCATCAAAGAGTACAAGTGCAGCTTGAGGACAACAAAGAAAAGTATAAAGCAATGCATGGAAAGCATTGAGTTTCTTATGATTTCAAGGTGGAAGATATAATTTTGTTTCAAAAAAGAAAGACTTCAAAATGAATATTGTTTGAGCCAAAAAGAAAGATGGTCTTGAAGAGAATGTTCATATTCCATCCATCGAAGATTTTATTCCTAAGTTGCTAGAAGAATTGCAACATGCCATAATTCTTGACAGGAGGATAAGTACTTCATGCATAGGCAAGGTGGAATACCTTGAATGGGGCTCAAAGGTACCAAGCCAAGTAGAGAAATAAGGATTGAGATCGAGAAAGTAAAGGATTTGTTCCCTCACTTATTTGTTGAGTGAAGATAGACTTTTGGAGGTCCAAAAGTTCCTAGTGCAGAGGTATGATTCGGAGATCAAAAAGAGGCTCAAAAATGAAATTATTAGAATCTACCGAAACCAGTGCCAAATCGTAGTGTTCGTCATCCTGAATCCAACGCCACTTGAATCACCTCAAACCGACATCGTATGCTCAAGATATCATGTTCTGAAGTTTTGGCCAAATAATTAAAAAGTCAAACATCAAGGTTGACTGGGATGTTGAATAGATAGGTCATATGCTGATGTCAAAGTTGATTGGGCAGGCACAGTGGGAAATACAGACCAATCCGAGAGTGACACATGGTAGGGTCGTACAACGGAGTTGGCATATTGTGATTGGTCATTGATTTTGAAGTGGCCCAATTAAAACGCACCACGTGGCCAAATGGGAGGGCACCACGTGGGCCTTCTCTATTGGCCAAAATTTTGTAAAGCGGCCCAAGGGCCTCAATAAGGTTCAACCCCTCGACTTGTCACAACACAACTCCATGGCCTACTGCCACGCCACGCTAATGTTTCTTAACCTATATGCAACTCCAACTATATTTAAAATATAGTGTTTAGCGTGTTGGGGGAAGGAGGCAGGGCGCTTGGCCCTAGCCCTCGGTCATACACACGCACACAAGCACACAGAGGAGCCACAATGGATGGTTCGGGGGGATACACCTTGGCCCCCAGTTCTTGGCAGTATATGTGCTCATTACTGAGGGCTTCAGCGGAGGGGGTGGGTAGTTGGTCCAACCCTCGATCCTATCAGTACACACATAACCATGCCGATTCGTGTGGAGAGATGAACAGGTGGGGTTGTGCGGTTAGCCTCGGCCCCCGACCGCATGGTCTCAACGTTACCCTATTTTAACGTTTAAGGGGGTTATTGGCAGAATTAACGAGATGATAATTTGTCTCTT
Organism: Pinus tabuliformis; assembly: GCA_031772625.1. NCBI lineage: Eukaryota > Viridiplantae > Streptophyta > Pinopsida > Pinales > Pinaceae > Pinus > Pinus tabuliformis. The sequence continues at coordinate 6,067,161 of CM062804.1, read as the reverse complement.
TTTTGGTAGGAATCCCTCCAGTCCTAGGTGAAATTGTGACTCGGCAAACTATGTAAAGGTAGAATTCGTAAGACGAATAATAGGTTTTGCCAATTTGTAGGACAAATAGTAGAGATTGGTTCCAAGAAGCATATCTTTCTCAATGTTTAAACTTTTTGAGCTCAATAAGAGCCTAGATAGGGGTTTTTGAGTGTCCTAAACTCAATGGAAGCCTCAAATTTTTTATTTGAGCACTGTATGTTGGAATTTTTTTAGAGTCAAGTCCTTTAGTGCTAAAGACAAAGAGAATTTTGAGACCAAATGGAGGTATATTTGAGCATGGAAATATCCTAGTTAGAGGTTTTCTAGCCTTCTAGTTACATCTACAACAATTGTTACTTCAGTAGAGCAGCTATTTTCAGTCTTTTCTCAATGTGCTTATGAGAAAATCCATTTTCAATGCTTCATTGTGAAGTATTTTCATGTTTATGCTTTTTTATTTCAGGTGGAGTACAAGGACCTATTGTGAGAGAGTCATTTTTCTATTGACTTGCTATAAGGAGTCATATTTTTGAGTGAGAGTTCTTTGTAGGAGAAATATGCCACTCTAGAGTCAACAATTTTTAATGTGTTCATTTTCTACTGAAATAAATAAAGCGACCTAGCATTGGAGTAGGTCCTGGAGACGTAGCCCAAGAGGGGTGAACTCCTTTATCACTTGTTGGTTTCTTCTCTGCATGTTTATCATATTGAGTTGCATATGAATTTGTTTCACTTTTAAGTTCATGCGTACAATTAACCACTCATCTTTGGCAATGTTGCAAAACTAATTTCACCTTTAAAAAACAAAGTTTATCAAACTTGGAATGTTTTAGAGGACGATTATTTTCCATTTTTAGATCAGAAAGTACACAATACCAAAACATGATGTCAAGTTGTCTTTTTAGGGTTTTATGTAATAAAGAGTTCATCTAGGGTTTCTTAAGTTGAAACCCTAGATCATATTATTTTCTCTTCATGTCATTCTGATGTCCTGGAATCCTAACAAATCTAGATCTCAAATCATAGGGAACAAGACTAGTATTTATCATCAATAGGGTTTCTTATGAGCCATCTATAGTTCAAAATACAAACCCTAGAGCCATAAATTTAACCCTACAACATCTTATGATGTATCCTTGAAAAAAAAATATACACATGCCTCATGGATACCTACCTATAGTGCTCAGTATTTCACAATGTCACGGTTTCTTCACAAAGGTATTGTTGTCCTTACTGACCTTTTTGCAATCTTCAAGAATTTTTCAGGGAAATTATCTCCCTTCTGATGGGATCTACTTTTCCACGAGATCCTTTAGGACGTATAATTATTGTAGATCCTCTCTGCTACCTTGATGGATACAAGACTTATTTGCGATAGAACTTTATGAAGGAGAGTCTTTTTGTTGCTTTTATTTTCTTCTTGTAGTTCCTTTGTTCAATTACTTACAAGAAATGTATAGATGATTATCAAGGAAATTCCTTTGGAAGGTCGACATTCTTGAATGCCTAATTGTGATACGCATGATTGGTGCTTATGTTTTTAGTGTTGTAGAAATTATGGTGTAGATTTGCAACTGCTTAGAAATTATGAAGTTTTAATCAAAATCACAAGACAAAAACATACTCTACAACTTTGTAGTTAATTCATAATTTAGAGCAAAAATATTAGACATGCAATAAGAAATCACACACATGCAACTAGTATTTTTCCCGGGGGAAGAAAACTGCTAAAAACCCCAATGCTTGCTTGTATTAATATGATGAATAGAGATGTATTAAAATTTCTTTGCTCAACTGAGCACAACTTGCAAGTGAATAACCTATCTCTTTGTTGGGTGTGGAGCCTAATTATTTTCCTGATTGTTTAGAGGTTTTTGTTTCAGTCGCGTTGGATCCTTGTTCCTAATGGAGCAGTAATGGCACCCATTTAATCGCTGTCAGGGGGGGTCTAGTGGGGGCAACGACGACTTTTATGAGCCCCATCGAAGGTAAAAATAGATGAAATATTGCCTTGTAAAATATTGTAATTTCATAGTCAATTTGAGTCATTCATTAGGCAGATGATCTGATGGTACAATTTATGTTAATTTAGAGTTTTTTGCCCTAAAAGGAAACCCTCAGTTTATATGAGGGAATTGTATTGCGGTTGTGTATGATTATTCTAAGTGAGATAGAGCTAGGAGGATGTGTGAGAGCGAAGAGGAAATTACAACAGATCTGTTGTAGGTTGTATCTCTTCATTTTTTTGGATAATATAAAAGGAAGGATTGGTTGTTTCGTTGTGGACATAGCCCAAATTGGGTGAACCATGTATATTTGTGTCTCTCTTGTTTTATGCATTTTTTTTATTTGTGCTTCCACAATATTTTGTATATTTAATTGCTCCGTTAATTAATTTCTAACACCCTCTGTTTTCTGAGAATCTCTAACCTAGACTTAGTCAATTTCTGCTTCTGCTTGAGCCCCTATTTGCTTGTGCAATTCCTGAGGAAATATGTTTCTATAATTTAGGAATTTCCTCCATAATGCTTGTGCAATTCCTCAGGGTTGATCACTCAACCAATACAATGAACTATACACTCAATCTAGTATATAATTAATTGTACACTAGCTTGGAATCTTCACCATAGTTGAGGAACTCGAATTCTTTGCATGCATCAATTAATTGGATGATCTATGAGTTATACTATTGTCCCACTACTCCACTGACCATGCACTAGTTCTATTAAGAGTTAGAACTAATTTAATTGATTAAAACTGAAATTAACTCAACCTAGACTCCTAAAATTTAGGTATCACTACATACAACTAAACTTCATGCCCTTAACTTGAATTAATTGAGCTAGAATCCTATAAAATAGGAATCAACACATGCAAACTGAAATTTAACTCATTAACTCGAATTGAGTGTTCTTAACTGAGTGACAAGAGCCATGTCACCTCAGTTAACTCCTCCAAGTTGTCTGTTGATGTGGAATTTCGAATTTCCTCAATTTAATCAAGGCAAAAATCAAATTGAGAATTTCTTGCTTCATTTTTTAACACTCCCTCACAGCAAGAAATATATTATCAACCACCCCAATCCTGCACCTATGGAATGTATTGCATGCAACACCTCTCAATGTTGTTGTTGTTACTACAACATATGCAATTGAGAAGCATAAAAAAAAATTGAATCAATTGTGTCTGCAACTATATACTAGGAAAATTGTGTTGCTACTAACTATGCTATTGAGCCTCCTATTCTGTTGTCAACACTTCTTTTCACTCCTTAGTATCTGACTGACATTGATCCTCCTTCTACTGAATATTGTGGACCCCTGTAGAAAGGTAATGATCCATTAGGAGAATGCCTCAATGGACCTTACCCAAATTTCTGCACCCTTGGGACTAGGGCTTTACATCGCCCCACCTCGCACTAGGAGGTATAGTTGCATGCAAATTTAACTCTGATCTACTCATATTGTTGTTATTACTGATTTGTTGTTACTTCCACATTGTTGCTGCAACTACTGCAATAACGAGTCTATTATCCCCAAATCTTGAAGTACTAGCTTCAATAGGGATGCTCCCTCTGAAACTAGACTCCCTCTAAGTCTCGATCTCCCTGTGGGAAATATCTCTTCTCCTCAATCTACCAATGTCAATGATCACAACTCATTTTTGTGTTACTAAACATCAGCTCATTGATCTACCCACTAGAAGCCTTCTAGCTCCATTAAGAAGTCTGCACATAGTGTCTTTTGGATCTGCCCTGAACTAGGGCTCCATAACTCTACCTCCTAACATCTCATTAGTTCTTCAATTATCATTGTACATGAGGAATTCAAGGATTGGTTATAATGTGAATCCTTCTTTGATACCATGTAGAAATTTCTACAAATCTAGCTCTGATACCATCTAGAAATTATGGTGTAGACTTGCAACTTCTCATGAAGTTTTAATCCAAATCACAAGACACAAACCTACTCTAATGCTCTGCAGAAGTTAATTCACAATTTAGAACAAAAAACTCAGACATGCAATGAGAAATCACACACATGCAAATAGTATTTTTCTCGGGGAAAGCAAACTACTAAAAACCCCAATGCCTTCTTGCATTAATATGATGAATACAGATGTATTACAATTGATTTGCACATTTGAGCACAACATGCAAGTGAATAACCTATCTCTCTACTCACTTATTACAACTTATTACAACTTATTACAACTAAAATTAGCTCTAACCTTTGCTTGAGCCCCTATTTGTTTAGGTAATTCCAGAGGAAATAGGTCCCTATTATTTAGGAATTTCCTCCAAAATTCTTACGCAATTCCTCAGGGTTGATCACCTAACCAATACAATGAACTATACACTCAATCTAGTATATAATTAACTGTACACTGCCTTGGAATCTTCACCATAGCTGGGGAACTCGAATTCTTTGCATGCATGAGCTAATTTAGTTGCATGAATAAGTTAACTCGATGATCTCTGAGTTAGACTATTGTCCCACTACTCAACTGACCATGCACTAGTTCTATTAACAGTTAGAACTATTTTAACTTATTACAACTGGAATTAACTCAACCTAGGCTCCTAAAATTTAGGAAACACTACATACAACTGAACTTGCTGTCCTTAACTAAGCTAGACTCCTATAAAATAGGAATCAACACATGCAAACTAAACTTCAACTCATTAAATTGAATTAAATGTTGTTAACTAAGTGACAAGAGCCATGTCACCTAAGTTAACTCCTCCAAGTTGTTTGCTGATGTGGAATTTCAAATTTCCTTGATTTAATCAAGGTAAAAATCGAATTGATAATTTATTGCTACATTTTTCAACAAGTGCCATAGGAATTCAATTCACCACAAGAGCAAGTTATGCAATCAGAGATAGATAATATGGAGTTCTCAATCATCTTGAGAAGATCGATCCTTCTTAGGCTTTGTGATGATTTTTGAGATGCAAAATAACCTTTGCTCTTCTTGCTAAATATTTGAATTATACCTTCAACCTCTTGAAACAATGATGTAGTATCACTCTAAATTTGGAGGTCTACTTACTTGGTGAAGGGTTGATATTGTAGCCAGAACTTTGCTTGACTTTGGAATGTGTTTGAATCTTTTAACTGTCTTGAGAGGGAGATGTAGTTCACTTTCACTTTCTTGCTATTTTGTGATTAGACCTTGAGAATTTTTGTGCCTTCTTTTTGAACTCGGCCCTTAAGTATTTTGAAGATTCATTGTTTTCTTTTATGCCTTAACTTTTCCTGATACTCCTTTTGATGTCTCTCTTCAAGCTGCTTTTCTATTATCTCTTGATGATCCTTCTTTGAGCTTCCCTTCCATGACTTGTTGCCTTTGCTCTGATGCCATGTTGAGAAATCTAGGGGTAGCAAGTGTAGGTGGTTTCTCTAAATTGATAATTATTTGTGATATATTTTTACTTTGTTAAATTAGCTCCTTTCTCTTCTTGATTATTATTAGTGTTGTCTTCATCAAACAACTACCAAACCATAAAGAACAATAAGACAAAGGACACAAGATATAGGCGATCATCCAAGGCCAAAACCTCTCCAACTTTGAGAGGAAAACCCACAAGAATAATTCTTCTTATAGAATCTACAATTTACGAATTCCAAGACCTATACCCTTGACCAAAAACTCCTCCAGGACCAAGTCAATAATTTCTCTCTTCTTGTCCACTCAAACAAAGTGAACCTTGACTATAAATTGTTGCAACTGCTCCTTCTTCTTGACCTCGGCTTGTAATACTAGATAGATTCTCTTCCTACTATTTTCGTACATGTAAGGTAATAAGGGAAATTTTGGCTCTTCTTTTCCTTCGCTTGGAAAGGTCTCTTCTCTTCAAGATTTCGTCCTTCAATTTAGACTATATTGACACCAAAACTCGATTTCTTTGGTATGACTGTAGTTCGATCCCTTTTCTGCAGTAGCTTCAGCTTGAACATGTGAGATTTTTAGCCCAAAAACAGTCCTGGAAACATGCCTCTTCCTCTTCGCTTGATCTTCTCCTTCCTTCACTGATTTTAGTGCTCTTGGTCGAGTTTCTTGTGTGAGATACTTGCTTTCAAAGGAGGCCGACTAGTCTTCTTTATATAGTCTTCTAGTCCCATAAAAATAGGTTGACGTGTTGCATGCATTTTGACTTGATCTTGGAGGTTTTTCTTGACTCTATATTGACTCAAATAATTTTCTTTTACATTATGTAACTTTCCCAAATGGGTCCTTCATACATGACAATGACTTAATGACTTGTAGACTCAATGACAAGCCCTAGGAGCTCACAATGGGAGCTAGACCTAAAAATAAATTTCCTTGAGCATGAAACCCATGCCTCAAGAACAACAATAATAAATTTATTTGTCTCATTACATAAAGTACATAAAAATCATGATTACATATGTCATTATGAAGACTGAACCTTGTTACATATTTCAAAATTTTGAAGGATAAACTTAGGAGCTAAAAGGAAAACAATGAAAGGATTATGAAATCTCAGAAAAATGGGAAGAAGGAAATGTATTAGTGTTGAAAAGCATATCATATTTGCAAAGGTAAAGACAACATGAACCAACTAACATTGATATGGGCAGGTATAAGCCCAAAATGGTTCCTAACCCATCTAAAATTCAGAAGTTCTTGATGAACCTCCTATAATAACCTGCCAACCCCATGAAATATCTCACCTCATCTACATTTCTAGGAGCTACCCACTCTATGATGGCCCTTATATTTTCTGGATCTACAACAATTCCCTCCTTGGAGACAACATGCCCCAAGTAATGCACTTCAGTATGAAAGAAACTACGCTCGCTGAGCATAGCATACAATTGATGATCTCTCAACAACCTCAACACTGATCCTAAATGCTCGACATGCTCTTCCTCATTTTTAGAATATACCAATATGTCGTCAGTGAACACAATAACAAAATTATCCAAATACGGACGCAACACACTATTCATCAAGCACATAAATGTAGTTCGAGCATTAGTTAAGCCAAATGGAACTACAACAAACTCATAATGTCCATACCTGGTATGGAAAGTTGTCTTGTAAATGTCCTCCTCTTTGATGCGTACCTGATGATATCCAGATATCAGATCAATCTTCGAGAAAACTGCTGCTCCCTTCAGCTGATTGAACAAGTCATCCATCCTTGGTAATGGATACCTGTTCTTGATGGTTACTTTATTCAACTCCCTGTAGTCAATGCATAATTTGAGAGTACCATCTTTCTTCTTCACAAACAATACTGGTGCGCCCCATGGTGATACACTTGGCCTGATGTATCCCTTGTCCAAAATTTCCTTCAACTGTAGCTTCAACTCTTCCAACTCATGTGTGCTCATCCTATAAGGTGATTTAGATGTCAGAGTTGTCCCTGGCACCAACTTAATAGAAAATTCTATCTCCCTGTGAGGTGGCAACTCTGTAATATCCTCAGGAAATACATCCTGAAACTGTTGTAGAACTAGGTACCTGCACAAAACATCTACATCCTCAACTTCCTTACCCTTGTTGTAGCACCTTACAAGGTAAATGTGCATATAAACAACATAATAGGAACATAAATACAATAAAACCATCAGCCATCAAATTCCATATGTACATCAGTACATCTGCATATGAAAATAAAGGGAATGAATTTTTTCATTAATAAATGCAATGAACCAACCGGTGATGGGACTACCACGTTCCACCCAACCATAGATTGGTTGAGCCAAGTCTCTCTTCAGTGAATCACCCCCGTGCCATATTCCAAGCATGAATGTGGGATCTCAGAGAACACATCAATCAAGACTCATCCAGGGCTTCCAGAGGCCACCCACCTCAATCCATTAAATAGTGATTACACCTCACAGTCGGATATCACCAAAAACTATCATCAGATTGGTCTCCATCCAAGCCTTCTAGGGCTTCCAGAGCATTTGTCCAACCAAGGCTTCCAGAACTAGTAACTCAACCCACATCTTATATAGGGCTTCTAGAGCGTTTGTCCAACCAAGGCTTCCAGAGCTAGTAATTCAACCCACAACTTATACAGGGCTTCTAGAGCATTTTTCCAACCAAGGCTTCTAGGACTAGTAACTCAACCCACCAAGGGATTCTAGAGCGTTTGTCCGACCTTCCAGGACTAGTAACTCAACTCAAGTTGTTACAGGGCTTCCAGAGCATTTATTCAACCAGGGCTTCCAGGACTAATAACTCAACCAAGCTATTACGAGGCTTCCAGAGCGTTTTTTCAACCAGGGCTTCCAGGACTAATAACTCAACCCAAGCTAAGGAACCATGAGAACTAACAAAAACAAAGAAATGAAAGTAAAACCACAATCACCATGGCTATCTAGGAAATGGAAAGGCTAGGCAATCCACTATCAACCCGACCATCCTCCATTCTAATGACAAATCATAAGCAAGAAACCACATGCATGTGTCATGCATGCCAAAAATAGTGAAGAAATCATACATGCAACTCAATACATGCAAGAAATCTGATGTATTTACTGATGTCGATGCCCTCTTGTGCTTTCTTGCACTTCCTTTGCCTTCTTTCTCCAAGAATCCAAGTATGCCACACCCTCCAAGAGTGCTCCAAGAAAACTCTAAGTATCCAAGAGTATGAGAGAAGAGAGAATAATGAGAGAGCTCCCAAAATTGAACTGACAAAAGATTCACACTAAAAGGAAGAAGCTTGAGCCAAGAGCTTGCCAACTAATCCTCAGAAGCCTTTTTATTAATGAGGCCTCTATTTTCTTCATTTTCCTTCAATTTCCTCCTCACATGCAACCTGTGACATTTCACCTTCCTTTTCTCATAATTTCCATTATTTTCATAAATAAATGTGCCAAAATACCTTTTTGCCTCTTTAATGCCTTAACCATTGCCTTTGCCAATTTCCTTAACCATAAACAACCAAATGAACACCCACTAAGATGTCCTGCCCACCATTCAACATGGAATAAGTGTCCCATCATTCGTGGTCTTTATATATTTTTACATGGAATTTTCACAAGGGTTGTTACAGAACCCTCCCCCTTGGGTGAACACCGTCCTTGGTGTTCAATGACACCTATAACCAACAAGACTGTTGAAAACAAAACATACTGCCCATGGAGCTTTATAACACAACTCGTTGCAGTATTTACAATGAAAGACCTGCTCAAAATCAAAACCTCATGACAACATGATAACATACCACATACTGGAGCTTTATAACATAGCTCATTATGGTATTTCCAATAACCACATATACACATATACACATATGCACATTTGCTCAACCAGAAAATAAAAGAATATGATGCTTGTATCCATAACAAGGAAATCCATAGGCTCACACCTCCATCCTCAAAGTAATACCAGGATTCACCTCCTTCCTAGGAAGTCTAGAATCCACTGCAAAGTCAAATCTACATCCAATGTCCAGCACTATAATCCTGCGCCACTTGTCCTCTCAATGAACAATTACCGACTCATTTTTCCAAGGCGCACTCCCAATGTGCATCTGATTCCATCTGGAAATGCTAATGACCAAAAAAAATCCATCTGTGACCTTCCCTTCTCTGCTACATAGTCCCTTGGGAATCCGATCACCCCTTCTGTGCAGTCACTCACCTTCTAAGTTCCACTAGCACCCCCATCCGGGGTAGTCCACCCCTTGGCAAGGCTTCCTCACATTGGAAGATACAAAACCAAGGCATATCCCTTCCTTAAAACCATCATATTGGTCATAGCATGATCATGGAAATCGATGGACATAATTGGGCACTAGTGTCCCACAATGGCCCTGCTTCTGAAGTGCTCTACCAGCATACTGTTGCATTTCTAATTTCTTTCACTGTTGCTGCTAATTCTTCTAGTTGATTTCAACCACCAAACTGGGCATGTTCATGCTTCTTGTACCAAGAACATAACTTCCATTAGATTCAAAATAAATTGAAATAAATTCAAACCATACCTCATCGGTAGTTCATCAATAAGGTACACTTGGAATCCTGTTCACTTCCTATCATAAGAATTCAAACTAGCATCTTTGACCAAATCAACATGTATAATAATATCACATTAGGTTAGCTCAAAACACAACCATCATAGATCAAAATCATAAATCACATGTAACCATCATAAACCAGAATCATAGATAATAAATCAGAATCATAGATCATAAACTAGAATCATAATTCACATGTAATCATCATATACCAGAATCATAATTCACATGTAATCATCATATACCATAATGACAAATAACATGCATAATAAAACTAAAATACAATACTGATAGCTATCCTTGATCAATCCTTACTTCTGCCTTTGTTCTTTTGTATAGATGTCGGATCAGTTGCCACACCCAGCAAACACCCAGTGCCTTCTCCTCTACCAGGTGCACATACGCATAGTGTGCATCACACACATACAACCACACCTGACACACAACACCATGCAATACATGCACTTACACTTGACGTACAACGCATACACATACAACCAATGTACATCACAATGCATCCATTTATACCTGATGTGCAATACCACCCAATACATGTACCTACATAGAGTACAACACAACGAGTACACACTCTGCAATACCACGACTACATGATGCACATACATAATACCATATGCCCTCAACACAACATGTATGACATCCATGCAATACCACACGTGCACCAATACCATATGTACAATATTTACATAGTACTACCGATACACTGCACCACCTGCACAACGTGTGCACAACATCACATGTACACAGCGCCACATGCACAACATGTACACAACACCACATGTACACCACACCACTTGTACAATGTGTACACAATACCATCTGTACATAGTACCACATGCACAACATGTAAGCGACACCACATGTACACAACACCACATGCAAGACATGTACATAGCACCACCTGCACACAGTGCCACTTGTACAACATGTACACAACACCACATGCACACAACACCACTCGTACAATCATGCGCGCCACACCATATGTACATAGCACCACATGTACAACATGCACACAACACCACTTGGACATAGCATTGCATTCCCAACACATACATCTCATCATCTGTACACAACATTGCATATTCAACATGCACATATGACCATATGCACACAACACCGCATATCCATCATGCACACAATACAATATGTACACAATACCGCATATCCAACATGTACATAACACCATCTATACCCAATATTGAATATGTAACATTCATACAACACTATATGTACTATCATGTACACAACACTGCATAAACATCATGTACACAGACTATATATACACAAGACCGCATGTGCACACATCATATATGAAACATGTACAACATATATAGTATATGCACAATAGTAGTACCACACATCCAAAACCACATTGTCCTTACCAAGAAACCTTGCTTTCTGTGTCTTATCCATGTTTGTCTTAGCATGCTGCGGACCACGCTGCTTTCATTTTGTTGGTGTATTCTTTGGTATCACTTGTCCACAACATAGACATAATATAATCACATAATATCAACTCATAACCGCATGATACTGACCTCGTATATTTGTCATGACTACTCTTCTCACTTGATTCCTCATGCACCAGGAACCTCTTCATCACATTCAGTTGCGTAAGAAATTATTCCTTCACAAGAATGATCCCTGAGAATCCCTATCAGACAGTGACAGAGATACATAGATAATCATTAACATAAAACAATCATCACCTTGTTAGAAAATTACCTACATACATTCATGTATACATATATAAACATCAACATAATCATGATCATAACATAATTACTACATAACATAAAGTCGAAGTTAAGAGAAATTCCTTTATTCATGCAACACATGCGCAATTGAGAACAATAGTTCCCAACATAGCCAAGGCATATGACGCTTCAAATCCATCTACTTTACCTTTTCCTGTTACCTTTCTCATGCCTATACTGCGACCGTCCATTTACCACAATGGACCCAACTAGTCCAATCAGTTGTCATAGCCTTACCTTCTGCTACACTCACTCATGCACCAAGCTTCATATGAATCTTACATTACCTTTTGGGTACCACGCAGTTGTCCCCGAGCTCCATCAACTTTTCTCTTTCCCAACCAATTCCCAAGACTCAAAACAATAAAAGACAAGACAAGAAAAAAACGAAGAACAAGACCACAAAAGCACATAACGATATGACACTACAAAAAAGTGGCAAGGCCTTGCACTAGACATAAACAAAACTGCAAATCAAGCTCAAAATACCAAAAGCACAAGACTGACACCATGACTCAATCCCCATGGTTCCCAAGGAAAGCTCAACCTAAGCCATCTTCAAGATTTCATCGTAACCTGTCTTGCCGTGCAACTCCCTACATCATGCTGCCATGAACACATAACTGTCAATGTATAATTAAGCATAATAATGCACCAGTTACCTCATCTAATTGTGCCAAGCACACTGCTTGCAACTGAACACATCCACGTCATCTCGCAAGGGACTCCAATCCTTTAATAGATCCACCTGTAGCTAAAGACTAGATAATATACCTGTCAAGTACATGTTCATGAATATAGCACATATCCACATAATGTGAGAGCAAAACAAGGTTAAGAAGACTTTCTATGTGCGAAGCACTCATTTGTTCGAAATTATGGTTTCCAAACATAGCCAAAGGAATTCTTGCCCAATTCCTTTCTTTTACCTTTTTACCTTGTTGCAATCGAGGCTTACTATATGTTGTCACACCGCCCAAGTGTTAGTTATATAAACACATCAACTATTACCTTGTCGTGCTAATACCAAGCATGTTACCCTACAACTGCTCACACATGTGAACCACATGTTCCAAATATCGAGACAATCATATCTATTAATTTGAAATCAATCATTATCAAGACTAACAATCATGTCATAATCCATAGTCAACTCATAGTCATCAGTCATAATACTACAACTATCACCTACTATACTCAAGTACATATCAATTGTCTCAACACATATAGTTTAGTACAATCATCTTAAAACAAGATCATTTGAACACATACTCATATTATGCAATTCCTCAAACATTCAACCAACTTGCAAACATACCATGTTAAATAAATCAACTAGGCACCAAATACTCAAACACAAATAAATGTCATATTCAAACAACCAAGCACCAAATGTACGACATAAGAAAATTCATACCTTAATGTATATGAGGGGAGGCTATCTTATCTACACAATAAATCTAGGTTAGCACGATACAACCCCACAACATATCAACTCAAACATAAATCATGATATCGATAACAGTGGCTAACTAACATGTTCACATCGTAAACTCATACACAATTATCATTCACACATATGCAATGTCAATCTAGATTAGTATGACACCATCTCACAAATATGTCAGTTCATACCTGAATATCGCAACCATAACCATCCACATAGGTCAAACCAGGTTAACACAATACATATAACATCAATATCTTCAAAGAAATGAACATAACCATCACGCATATGACCCAATCCAAATTATAACATCAATATCTCAATGAAATGACCCTAATCATTAGGTTAATAGCATATAACAACACTAATCTATATATCATACTCATCAACAAGATACAACATAATCATCAGGTTATCTAATATAAAAAACAATAGCAATGCATACAACTACAGGTTACTATCATTCTTGACTATCTCACACATGTGCATATAACCACACTAATCATCTAACATCTATCATGAATGTAACCAGAACATCAAATACATGTTCATAAACCTAATGTATATAACCCTCAAGCATATAATAATCCTTAACTTACATACCTGCATGCCAAACATACACTACATGTATGAGGGTATGCTCTTATCCCAAAGTTTAATGCTGCAAGCTCATTATGATGATTTGCATCCCTTACTCTATCTCAACAAACTCATTAGCGTCATAACAACCAATAGCATCATGACGATCTAAATTGCATACAATGACTTCACAAGGCATGTTTGACCTACTATACATGCATAATCATAGCCACGACCATACATACATAACAACAACCATTACTCCATTGTACAAACTGCTACATGCAACTAACAATATGCATAAGCAATGCCAAATGAACTACACCTATGCATAAACACATGTAGTCGAACATAAGTGATCAATTCTTGTAATCAACCGACCTACAAGATTGATACATGTAATCAAAATATTAAAAAATGTAACCTAACATACAAGGATGTAAGTAGGTATCATGAAATCAACATGTAAGCGACATATAATTCATACACAATCGGTCACATGTTCAAAAAATCAAGACATCATGTCTATTAATTCAAAATCAGCTTTCGCAGATACTAACAACCTATAAGCATTCCCCCTTACTATCCATGGTCCACACTAAGGTAGAATGAGGAAGCTACTATAATGGCTCGATCTCCAATGTCCAATTATGGAAGTGAGATCTCCAAAGCTCTACTAGATTTAACCACACTTGAAAATAAATTTATTTTTATTTCTCATACATTTGTATGAGACTAATTCAAAAACATTGCACTTATTCCACTTGTAACATAATAACTAAAAACATGCCACTTTTCCATTTCCTTACACGCAACTTTTCAAATTCCTTGCATGCAACCTTTCAAATTCCTTACATGCAACTCTTCAAATTCTTTGCATGCAAATAGGCATATATCAACTACATCCATATTATCATACTACAATACTATCCCATACAAAAAAATAAAAAAAAAATAAAAACATTTTCTTTTCTTCAAACAATTACCATACTTTTACATTTTTCTTCAAACAACTACTATACTATTACATTTGCATGTAAGCATTTCTTCAGACACTTTGCATGCAAACTAATATAGCAAACTATTTACATACAAGCAAGCATATATCAACTACAACAATACTGTTACACATCAATACTATCCCAAACCTCAAACAACATACTCATTGGGCCATTTTATCAAACAGTTTGTATGCAATTAATCATTGAACCATTTAAGCATTTCATCAAACACTTTGCGTGCAAACTAATATAGCAAATGATTCAATGCATATCTCCTAAAATGTAGTAGTACAAGTTATGGAAACTGAACCATATGATCAATGGTATTTTCCCTCACTATGGTTCAAGTTTCAACTTCTGAGGTTTAATAGATGAAAAGTTATAACAAAATATCAACATAATCATATTTGGTGCACAATTCTAGGAGTATCCAGAAATCTCGACTTCCACTAGTCATATCTCCTAAAATATAGTGAATAATGTATGAAATTTTTATCACAATATCAATGGGATTTCCCCTCATTGTGGAACAATTTTTAGCTCTTGAGAGTGCCCAGAAGAAAAGTTACAATAAAAATGTCAACGTGACCTGTTTGAGGCTTGATTTTAGGATAATTCATAAAGCTCAACTCCCTCTACTCATATCTCCTAAAATATTGTGACCCAATATCTGAAATTTATATCACATGATCTGTGGTATGTCCCCTCAATGTGGACAATTTTTCAACTTCTGAAACCCTACAAAAGATGAGTTATTGTAGAAATTCCAACATGGCTTGTTTAAAGGTGCATTCAAGAAGGCCATCTTCCTTAGATCATAATTCCTAAAGTATTGCGAACCAATATATGATTTTTTACCACATTATCAGTGGGATTTACCGTCAATATGGACAAATTTTTAACTTCTAATATGCCACAGAAGAAAATTTATAATAGATATGACAAAAAGGTCTAAAATTTAACCTTTATTCTTCATTTCACCTTTGATAGAGCCCATCCAGTCCAAGTGTTTGAACCATGCTCTGATACCACTCTGTATAGCCTTCCAAGGTAAATGTGCATATAAACAACATAATAGGAACATAAATACAATAGAAATATCAGCCATCAAAATCCATATATACATCAGTACATTTGCACATGAAAATCAAAGGAATGAATTGTTTTGTTAATAAATCAAATGAACCAACCGGTGATGGGACTACCACGTTCCACCCGATCATAGATTGGCTGAGCCAAGTCTCTCTTCATCCAATCACCCCCATGCCATATTCCAAGCATGAATGTGGGATCTCAGAGAACACATCAATCAAAACTCATCCAGGGCTTCCAGAGGCCACCCACCTTAATCCATTAAACAATGATTCCACCTCATGGTCAGACATCACCAAAAACCATCATTAGATTGGTCTCCATCCAAGCCTTCCAGGGCTTCCAGAGTATTTGTCCAACCAAGGCTTCCAAAACTAGTAACTCAACCCACATCTTATAAGGGCTTCCGAAGCGTTTGTCTAACCAAGACTTCCAGAACTAGTAACTCAACCCACAACTTATACAGGGCTTCCAAAGCATTTGTCCAACCAAGGATTCTAGGACAAGTAACTCAACCCACCAAGGGCTTTCAGAGTGTTTGTCCAACCAGGGCTTCCAGGACTGGTAACTCAACCCAAGCTGTTACAAGGCTTTCAGAGCGTTTGTTCAACCAGGGCTTCCAGGACTAATAACTCAACCCAAGTTGTTACAGGGCTTCCATTAATTTCCTTCAATTTCCATTATTTTCCTTCAATTTCCTCCTCACATGCAACCTGTGACCTTTAACCTTCCTTTTCTCCTAAGTTCCATTATTTTCATAAATAAATGTGCCAAAATACCTTTTTGCCTCTTTAATGCCTTAGTCATTGCCTTTGCCAATTTCCTTAACCATAAACAACCAAATGAACACCCGCTAGGATGTCTTGCCCACCATTCAGCTTGGAATAAGTGTCTCATCATCCGTGGTCTTTATATATTTTTACATGGAATTTTCACAAGGGTTGTTACACTTGTTACTAGAAATGTGTACTGCAAATAACAAACATCCTTTTCTGCGACTACGCTTTGCTTGCATAGCTGTCACCATCCTAACTGATGTGGCTTTATTCTTATCCTGTAAAACTCTTGGTTCCCCATTGTCATCCAAGCACTCAATAGATTTGTCATAACAATCCACCTTCGTTCTATGAAGGTACAACCAATCCATGCCCAAAACATATTGTATGATCCCAACGATAATACATTAAAATGTGTTTCGGTGGGCATACCATTCAAATCAAATACACAAGCTCTTACCCAATGATGAACTCGCTTCTTTGTACCTTTAGCCGACTGCACTAACCAAGATTCTGTAGGCAATTCCTTACTCAAACCACACTTATCCACCAAGTCATGACTAACATAGCTATAATTAGATCCAGGGTCAATCAAAATAGAAATAACTTGATCACAAATCTTACCATCCATCTCAATGATAGATGCTTGATGGTTTGCCTGTTTGTTACCCAATGCTGCATAAATACGAGGAACCCTCTGAGCAACATCCACAATAGTTTGTGTGTATTGTGCACTATATATATAAGGCCTACCAACTTGATATTGTGGACAATATCTCCTGCAATGATCTCCTCCACAAGTCCAACACCGCACATGCTCCTTATTTTGCTCCTTAGATTGATGCCCTTGTCCTCTATCTGATGCTTTGAACCTCATAGGTGGTCCAACATTCTCTTTATTACCTTAATCATATGGTCTTACTCGCTTCTTGTCCCATTTTCCCTTATTATTTGGATTATCTTTCCAGTCTCGCTTAGTCTCAGATTTGCGCTTCAATTGTTTATAACAATTATTTAGCTTTATGATGGCCTCCTCCAATGATCTAAACTCATCGAACTCAATCCTATCTTTGAATTCCATCGGTAACCCACTAGTGAATCTTAGCTTTCTCCTCCTTAAGGTAAAACACATACCTTAGTAGCTCCAAGAACTTGCTAGTGTACTCATCATCTGTCATAGATCCCATCCTAAGTTCATAGAATTCTTTTTCCCTGTCATCAAAGTATCTCTCTGATAGGTACTTCCTTTTTAATAATCGCTCAAACTCATTCCAAGTCAAGTCTTCCTCTTATATACCTCTCACATTCTTCACATCTTCCCACAAAACGTTTGCTTTACCTTTGAGAATGAATGTAGCTATTCTCGCTTTCATGTTCTCTGAATAGTCATGCAACCTGAAGAACTTCCTCATACCAAGCAACCATGCCTATGCATCCTGCGATTTATTCACCTCTCCATCAAATGTAGGTGGCTTCATTTTCTTAAACTAATTTGGGAAGTATCCCTTATCACTCCTCCTGTACAGATGATAACGATATCGATCATCATGCTTGTCACAACGAGAACTATAATGGTACCTTTGTCTATCCCTTCTCCTATATGGAGTGTCCAACAATCTGCGATCTCTAACCGTGTCATCGCTATCTAACCTATGACCACCATGCGACCTACTGTGATATGCCCCATTAATTTTTTCCTCCTGCTCATGGTTGATCCGAAGTGGTCCCTGTCACTGCAAATATGAAAAACTCTGAAGTATCATTGCATTTACCTCTGCTAGCTTCTCCAACGCCTGTATGATTTTGTCATTATCTGCTTTACAACTCCTTATTTATTTCTACAAGGTATATCATGTCAGCTAAAACAAACCATAACAAACCAATGTACCTTAGTATAGCTCGGGGAGGATACCTTGTCTCCAAGATCAACAAATCAGGGCGATACATGTATAAAATAGTCATGACAACATATAGAAACATAACACATAAGCATATAACCATTCAACCATCATTCTAGCTAGGGTCCATTCATCAATGTATGACCTTAAAAATGCATACCACAACCTCATGCATGACAACAACCATCACATTATTGTACACTTGACCACATGCAGACCTTAACATGCATAAGCAATGTGTAATCAACCACACTCACGCATAAACACATATAATCAAGCTTAAATGAGCCATACTTGAAACCAAGCTTACAAGAATGATACATGTAATCAAGCATACAAGAATGTAACCAAACATACAAGAATGCAACCAATCATACACAAATGATACATTTAAGTGACATATAACAACATGTAACCAGTCATACACTCATGACGATGCATCCCATAATAACAACATCAACTTTCCACACGGCGACATCACTACAACGATGATCAACATTATGCAAAAGCAACAAGCACATGGAATGCAAGCTTAAGAGATACGCATGCAACTAACATGCATGCATGACCAACACACAGCCCATCCAGTCCGAGGGGTGAACCATGCTCTGATACCACTCTGTAACACCCTCCTCCCACATCTACCCAAGCAACCAGCCAACCGGGGTAAATATGTGATGCGATGCCACTATGATATGATTCAACCTCCTAAGTCACGTTAAGGAATTGGAACCGACAGAAACATACCATACAAACATTCAACATCAACATTATTACCCTTGGGAACTAATCCAACCTTGCTGCAATCTACCCCTGGGTCCCACTAAGATTTTGGACCACTTGACCTCTGGACGCTCTCATGCTATGGGCATGCCAGCGTCCAGGGACATCTAGACGCTCTCACAGGCCTGCAAGCCAACATCGAGGGACTATTTTGCACAGTGTTGTGCTAGTGTCCCCGAGATTTGAGCCACTTTTTTAGGCCCACAACCCAGGTTACTGCCCAAAATTGAATGACATATTTGGAACAATGAAATAACAGAGAAATGATAGTACAAATGCAATTTTTTGAATAAGAGCTTGACTCGACCCCTACTAGCCGTGATAGACATTTCGTCAAACATGCCACAAATATGTAATCTACATGTGTAAAGAACATATATGAGCATAAGGGTCTCATACTTAGCTGAGAATCACTAAGAAGCATTGATGTCTCTACACATCAACTGTCATTTCATCCATTAGGTCGTAAATACATTATTCATTCATTTACAAATAAAAACATGATGAGAGCCATACATAGCTATGGTGTCCGTGTCAAGCTGTTGTGTTGCTGAGTTATGGGTGTGCTATCGATGTAACATGTCTTCACCTCCGCATGGCAAAGTGTGCGGGGTCTTCGATGGTCTTGGTCTTTGCTTGATGGTGAATGTGTATGTGTCCCTTTCGCTCACTGCTTGATGTGCTTCGTGCGTTCATTCAACTGTAATCAAGCCTTCTAGCATGCGCTCCTTATTCATCCCATTCGTCGTTGTGCCATATTTCATCAATGTACATGTTCCTACAATCAATCATGACGAGACGACATCAAATCCAAAAATATCCTAGTCTAACATGATGAATTATTTTCCGTTTTTGTGCAGGTGACCGGGAGAGGGACAAGGCACTGAAACTGCACAGATCATAGCTCAGGCTGGGATGCAAGGCTCCGGAACACTGTCGGGAAAACTGCCCAGATGTCACTGGGAGACAGATTTGCGCAATCCGAGGCAACAATGACAACTGCGGGGTAAAACCAAGCTGGGAGGCAGAATTGCGCAGTTTCTAGGAGGAAGACCAGGCAGGGTGTCAGGGAACTGCTGGGCCAACCTAGTCAATTTTCAAGGGGAGCATTAGGCAAGTCATCTAGCTGGGATTCGCGCAGTTTCTTTGGGGAAGACAAAGCGAGCAATAGGAGGCATTGGCAGAAAAATCTGCGCAGTTTTCAAGAGGAGGACATGATTAGGTTGTAAGGGTTGCTAGTCAAAACCATGCAATTCTTGGAGACAGTCTAGGACAGGCAGCGGGGGCTCCTGACATTTCTGCGCATTTTCTGGGCTGAGTGCAGAGTGGGACATCAAGGTAGGTGATAGTCAAAACTACGCAATTTTCTGAGGGAGAGCAGAGCAGGGGGCCTATCTGTCAGATCTGTGTAATTTCCCGAGACAGTGCAGTGACAAGCAACAGAGACCTATCCCACATGTCTGTGCAGTTTCTGCAGGCAGTGCAAAGTAGACATATTGGATAAGTTATACATAGTTTTGGAGATCATTGCAGCCCTGGGTCACAGCTCAAGTCAGTTTTTTCTGGTTGACCAGTGGGAGGCTTGATGGGTGATCTTGTGGGAAGCGCAGACTGGATCGGGTTCTGGGACAACTTTTGCATAGTTCTGGGAGACAATCAACTGGATCATTTCCAGAATTGCGTAGTACAGGCTGCCCAAAGGATAACCTCAAGATCTACGCAGTTCTGGATAGCAGTGGAAGGTCATTGAGATCGGGGTCCAGTTGAAGGAGGCTTGTCCGGTCGACATATTTTCAGGGAAAATGACTAAGTGTGAAAGCAAGTGAACTTGTATACACATGACATTGTGATCACACACTTAGCATGACTCAATGACAAGACACCTCAAACCAACAAGACAAACATGTGCTCAGTGAGACTGACTCAAGGGTTAAGAGTGATAAGTTCGACACTTGAGATATGTCTTCGAACGACCGCAACGACACTTGCGCAACAATGTTTACAACTTTGGTGTGAGTGTGACTGATGTTCATAGGGCGAAAACAACTCATACACGTAAATACAAACCTTCAAAATCGCCACAACAAACTCCCAAGAAAGACATAACAATCAACATGCCAAAAGACGACAGATGGTCAATCAAGCAAAAATGGTGTAAAGACTCAACAAGAGGTCATGGGATGAGCCTGAGTGTTTCAACCGTCAAGGGGAAAACCTAAGGAAGAATTTGAAATTTGGATGTAGGCCAAAATTTTGGAGGGCGTTGAAGTCACTACAACACCTAGCTCCCTCTCTCTTCCTCCATCTCTCTCTCTCTCTCTCTCTCTCTCTCTCTCTCTCTTCCCTCAAAGCCTCTCTCTTACCCCATCACTCTATCTCTTTCTCTCTCTCCAACTATGTTACTATGTCCCTCCCTCTCTCCTTCTCTCCCCCCTTCTCTCTATCTCTCCTCCTTTGTCTCTTTATCTCACCCCTCATACACACTCTCTCTCTCCATCTATCCCTTGTCACTCCCTCTCTCTCTCCACTTCTTACTCTTTATGTCTTTCTTCTTCCCTCCCTCTCTCATCCTCCAACTCCATCTCTCTATCCCTCCCTCTTCTCCTCTCCCTCAAGTCCTCTCTCTTGTCCTTCCTCTCTCCCTCCCTCCCTCTCTCTCTCCCTCCCTCTCTCTCTATCTCTGTCCTCCAATCTTCTCACTATCTCCCCCCCTCTCTCCTTCTCTTTCTTCCCATTCTATCTTTGTGTCTCCCTCTCTGTCTCTTACCCTTCTCTACCCCCCCCCCTCTCTCTCTCTTAGTTCCTCCTCTCCCTTCTCTTTTAATTTATCTCCATCTCTTCCTTGTCAGTCCTTGTATCTCTTCACCTCTATCACTTTATGTCTTTGTTCTTCCCTCCCATATATATCTAGAGTTAATATATATCATGATATATTAATATAGATTATCATATAACAAATTTAATATTGTATTAATCCAAAGTTATTAAATTTAATAATATTAATATTATAATATATTAATATGATTATTAGATTTAATATTAATAATAATAATAATAATAATAATCATCTTTTAATATTGATATTAATATTAGGTTTAATAATGTTTTTTTTGCATGGTATTAATAATAATTTGGTTTTTTGTTTTTATTATTATTTCTAATAATATTTGATATATTTTTATTTATTTACCATATCTCTTTATACCTCTTTTATATTTATTTATTTACCATACCTCGAGTTTATTTATATTTTTTTATTTATTTATCATACCTCTAGAGTAAGTATAAAAGGAGGTTTTATTTATTTATCATAACTCCAATTTATTTATATTTTTATTTATTTACCATGCATCTATTTTGAGTGTTCCTAAAATTATAGATTAAAAATATTAAATGTTAAAGATTACATGGTTTAAGTTTACGTGAGATCTACTCATAACAAAATGAATATTATATTAAATTTAATATTGTATTAATCCAAAGTTATTAAATTTAATAATATTAATATTATAATATATTAATATTAATATTTTAATATCAATATTAGATTTAATGATGTTTTTTACATAGTATGATAACAAAATTTATAATAAAACTACATCAAATTAATATATATGGTTTTTCCTTTTAAAAATTTATTTTACAAATATTTAATTAAAAGATTTTGCATTCTTTGTGTTGAATTAATCTTTTTTCTTTTGATTTAAGAAATGGTATTGACTTGAGTAAAGAGTAAAGATATTTAAAATTTTACCTAATTTGGAACTTTAATGTGGTAATTTTTTTTTGTTAAAGGTAAATTTATGATCCATTCAAATTCACTTATATGATAAAAGAGTTATTAAACACATTACCCATTTAAGATTCAAGTGAGTGTTTTGGGAGACATTAACGAAAAATACTTTTATTATTTTTTGAGGACATAACATACTTACACATCAAATTATATATAATTTAAGGTTCAAGCTAATGTTTTGATAGACATTAATAAAAAATATTTTTATTATTTTTTGAAAACATAACAAATTTATACATGAGTGTCATATTGGATTATAGAATGTATCTCTCGGCCCAATTAACAATATTACGTTTTGGATAATGTAAATATTAATGAATGAATATTAAAGTGGGCCTAATGGTTAAGAGCACGTGTTTCCTCCTAAGAAGTCATAGGTTCAAAACCAGAGGGGGTAGAGTATGTATGCCTTCGTAGACTTAACAGTATAGGTTCAAAACCAGAGGGGGTAGAGTATGTATGCCTTCGTAGACTTAACAGTCAAATTGTTGCGTGGAGGTGGGTCCCTTGTCCCACAAATCCAAATTGGCTCCAGGTAGAGAGGGGCAGCATATACCAGTGGAGGTGGGTCCCTTGTCCCACAAATCCAAATTGGCTCCAGGTAAAGAGGGCAGCATATACCAGGCTTGTAAGCTATGGATGCCACACATTCAAGGAGTTGTCTATAATGCGATTTTTTGGAGATTCCGGTGACGGAATCCGGCGGAAGAAATTGAGGTTAAATCTTGATTTGTTGCAGTTAAAATGGTTTTTTAACTGCATATTTGGATTCAGCACCTTGAAAAAACCCGTGGGACGCTTTGATTGTGCAGAAACTAGCTATCAAACTTGCGATTACAATAAATTGCTGCCGGATTTTGATCGAAAAAACCCATCGAAAAAGCTTCCAAAAAATCTCATTATAGACAACTCCCACATTCAATCCCAATCGGAGCACCATCATTTTCGGAGTATTGTATATAATATCAAATAGTGTTATGGAAAATCTAAAACCATAACAAATAGTGTTATAATATCAAATAGTGTTTTTGCATCGTGACAGACTTATAATTAAAAGAAGTAACGCTGCTAACGACTTGTAGTCAACGTGAGAATGGCCGAATAACGGTGAATGGATGAAGTAAGCTGCTAACGACTTGTAGTCAACGTGAGACTGGCTGAATAATTCGTGACAGACTTACAATAATGAAGAATAAATGTAATGTATACGCTCCAAAGGAATACGCTGCCAAAATATATGCTCCAAAGGAATACGTTGCTCCTTGTTGCTAATATATTAATGCCAACACTGCCAAAGGTGGAATATATCAATATCAACGTTGGCGCATTTATATTAAAGCTGGAGCATATGTATTAAACGGCCGAGCACTGCCCAACGGTTTTGCAATAAAAAAAATTGTGTGAGACTGCCCAACGGTTTTGCAATACCATATTAACTCACTCAACACTGGGGACACCACTTCAATGCTGTTAATTATATATAATATGTGGTATATATTAACCATTCTTTGAAAATGCGTTGACACAAATATATATGATATGTGATATATATTAACGCTGGAGACCATTCATTCCATTTCAATGTATAAGTTATTCTCATTCAATGCTATCCTTCATTTACCAATAATGTTGGAGTTACGGCTCTTGTTATATAATGTTGTTCCACTCTAGGAAGATAACGCTCTCCCAAGTTTAACGCTGCTGCAAATTGAATTAAATGGACGTTGTTGTGAACACCAATGTCACATTGATTGTAGAATTGCAGAGTTAATTGCAGAATATGAATAATAACTATATGAATGCTGCTGTACACAAATGAATTCTTTCCATATATCAAATTTAACGCATATGCCATTCACCATGTACCTAACGTACAATAAATGCCACCCAATAATATAAACACTGACAATGATAATGATGGTGAATTTTATTGCTGCTTTATAGTGGGTTAATTATCTGATTTTTACATAATAAAGAGACTACTGTTAAGCTCTATTAATTTTTTTACCAACTGCTGTTTACAATTATGGAAGTAAACTGTGGTCTTTTCTTAATTTCTGGAAACTGCAGTAATTTCCTTAAATTAAGGAAATCAACTGCAGTTAATTAATTTTCTTGTTGGGAGCTTCTGAAGTGGTCCATTACTCCATCTGGAGTTCTCTACGTTGATCTGTGAAACATCTAACACATAGCCATCAGAAGCTTGATGGAAGCTTGGCTATAAATTTATCTGTTTGGTCCCCAAGCTAGCATCTCAATCCTCTTCACTGTTACACCATCAAGTTGAGAGAGCAAAGCCTGGAAGTGCCTTTAAATTTTCTGTAGTGATTTTTCCTGTCTCCATTAAGTTTCACAGCTTGATGAATAGGAGCGCTCTCTGTTTGGGCATTCATCTCTTCTCATAACAGTCCTATGATTTCATATGCACTTGATTTCATGTTTACGGCAAGTTTAAACGGCTCACACGAGCGTCATGGATGAGATTTGGACTTTGTAGAGTATGTTTGACGCATGACGGGAACGCTATTGCTATTTTGAACGCACGGGGAGACTCTGTTCCCACTAGGCTCTGTTCTACATAAAGGGTTTGATCGAGCGTACAACTGGTGCAAACTCATGTGCTGGTGGAGGCTCACATAATCCAAAATTATACTGGTATTCAAAGTTTATTATCAACCGGTGGAGGTAATTTATTTATTCTGGGCATTAAACCTTCATTTTTGTTCTTTAAAGAATTTAATTCCGTATGTAAAGAATTGTATTTCTGCTTGCATTTTTACTAGGCATAAAAGTTTATTCCAGTTTTAACGATTCTTTAAGTTTTAATAATTTTTTTAAAGTTCTAATTCCGCATATAGAATCGCTGTTTTAAACTAACATAATTTTTTTAAAGTTCTAATTCCGCATATAGAATCGCTGTTTTAAACTAACATTGGTATCAGAGCGTAACATTTATCTCTGCCTTGGTGTGTTCTGCTTACCAAATTATGTTGTTATGATAACGGAAATTACAGTCCATGCTCAGAAATCTAAGACATCTTAGAATTGTTGGAATTTTTCCATGATGTTTTTTAATATTATGGTTAGTTACAGTGTGTAGCCCTCGACAATGAGTTTGGGGATAAATTAGTGCATATTTTAATTCTCACATTAGTTTTCTTGGTCTCCATGAAGTTTCTGTGGACTAAGAACAATACGTTTCCCCAAAATATCAACTATTTTAATTATATGGTTTTCATTAAAAAGGAATTTAAGGTTTATTTATTTTAGAAAGGAATTCTTGCTGTCATTTGGAGTAATACTGAACAATACGTTTCCCTAAAATATCA
Organism: Pinus tabuliformis; assembly: GCA_031772625.1. Lineage (NCBI taxonomy): Eukaryota > Viridiplantae > Streptophyta > Pinopsida > Pinales > Pinaceae > Pinus > Pinus tabuliformis. The sequence continues at coordinate 6,040,652 of CM062804.1, read as the reverse complement.
ACTATTTTAATTATATGGTTTTCATTAAAAAGGAATTTAAGGTTTATTTATTTTAGAAAGGAATTCTTGCTGTCATTTGAAGTAATACTAATATTTATCGCAGTTTTTACTCATATAGTTTTCTTGTATGAAGTTTATTTAAAATGTCATTTTGACATATTCATTTTACTAAACATTTTTTTTTTTACTCTGGTTAAAGAAATGTTTATAATTTTATAAGAATTTTTTTTTAAGAGTTCAATTAGTGCGGTAATTGTTTCTGCTTTCCACATATATATATATTTTTTTGTTTATGCAATTTATAATGGATAATGTCTAGTGATCCATATAATTTTAATTAATTAGAGAATAGCCATAGCATCTTTAATTAAATAAAATTATATATTATGATTGGTTAGATCACATAAAGATTATTTAGACATTAAATTGTAGTTAATTAGACTAAATATAATAAATTTTATCACATAGGAATTTTTATTATATTTATGTAATTAATTAGGATAAAATTTCATAACCTACCCAAAGGAGTTATGAATTAATAAGTTTTATCATAAAGTTTAGAATTATGAATAATTGAATCTGTTTGAATTGAAAATTTAGCCCATAGGCAATTTTTATATCATTAGATTCAATTTTGAGCATGATTTACATTGGTAAAACATGAAATTTTATCTAAGCCTCAATTTCAACATAAGCATGTGATTTTTAATTTTGATGCAGCTGTACAACCTGCAAATTTCTCTGAAATTCGTTGTGACATTCCAAAACTTAAGGGAGATAACTATAAGGTTTGGAAGGAGAGGATTCTCCTTCATTTGGGGTGGATGGACATAGATTATGCTATTAGGAAAGATGAACCACCGGCACTCACTAATACCAGCACTGCAGCGGACATCACACTTTATGAACGATGGGAGTGATCCAATCGTCTAAGCATGATGTTCATTAAGACTAAAATTTCAGCTGGTATTCGTGGTTCCGTTGATCAGCATGAAAATGTCCGAGACTTGTTGAAGGCCATTGATGATCAATTCGTCACTTCAAACATGGCACTAGCAAGCACCCTAATCATGAAGTTCTCATCCCTAAGGCTCACCAGTGTGAAAGGTGTGCGCGAGCACATCATGCAGATGAGGGACACTGTGGCTCAATTGAAGAAACTTGAGGTTGATATATCGGAGTCCTTCCTAGTGCACTACATCCTGAACACCCTTCCGCACCAATATGGACCTTTCAAAATCTCATACAACACACATAAGGATAAATGGTCAATTAATGAACTCATGATCATGTGTGTTCAAGAGGAAGAGAGACTGGTGATGGAACTGGGAGAGAGTGCAATGCTAACAACGCGTGGAAAGGGAAAATCTCAAGCCAATCGGAAAGAGAAAGGTAAAGTACCTCCCCAAGCCGATATCAAGAAGGATTCCAAGTGTTTCTTCTGTAAAAAGAAGGGACACATGAAGAAGGAATGCACCAAATTTAAGAAATGACTTGCGGACAAAGGTAATTTAATCTCGTTTGTTTGTTATGAATCTAATATGGTTAACGTTAATATTAACACATGGTGGATTGACTCTGGATCAACAATTCACATTACGAATTCCTTGCAGGGTTTGCAAAACCTAAGGAAGCCGGTGGGAAGTGAGCAAAGCATCTTATCAGGAAACAAGATGGGCTCGCATGTAGAAGCTATAGGAACATGTTATTTAACTTTAAGTAGTGGCTTTGTTTTAGAATTAGAAAAGACCTTTTATGTTCCAAGTTTTTCTAGAAACTTGATTTCAGTCTCAAGGCTTGTACCTTTTGGATATTCCATTAACTTTTCAGAAAAATCTTTCAGTCTATTTTATAAATCTGATTATGTTGGGAATGATATTTTGTCTAATGGTCTTTACTGCATTAATTTACAAAACAATGTCACTTATGATTCAATGCATGTTCACACTGGCACTAAAAGATGTGTTATTAATGAAGATTCCTCTAAATTATGGCACCAGAGACTAGGTCATATCTCCATAGAAAGAATTAAAAGATTGGTAAATGAAGGGGTACTTAATACTCTGGATTTTACTGATTTTGAGACTTGTGTGGACTGCATAAAGGGAAAGCAGACCAACAAGTCAAAGAAAGGTGCCAATAGGAGTTCAGACATATTAGAGATCATACATACTGATATATGTAGTCCAGACATGGACTCACATGGTCAGAGATACTTCATCTCCTTTATAGATGATTACTCACGATATATGTATCTCTACATGCTTCATAAAAAGAGCGAAGCATTAGATGCCTTTAAGATCTTTAAGGCTGAAGTAGAGAAACAATGCGGCAAGCAAATTAAGATCGTGAGATCAGATAGAGGTGGAGAATATTATGGTAGATACACAGAAGATGGACAAGCACCTAGGCCATTCGCTAAATTTCTTCAAGAGCATGGGATTGTTGCCCAATACACCATGCCTGGTTCACCAGACCAGAATGGTGTAGCAGAAAGAAGAAACCGAAATTTATTGGACATGGTGCGGAGTATGCTTAGCAACTCCAATCTTCCTAAATCCTTGTGGACTGAAGCACTTAAGACGACAGTGTATATATTAAACCGAGTTCCAACCAAGGCGGTTCCTAAAACGCCATTTGAATTATGGAAAGGTTGGAAACCAAGTTTGCGACATATGCGCGTTTGGGGATGCCCGTCTGAAGTGAGAATTTATAATCCACAAGAGAAGAAGCAAGACCCAAGGACCATTAGTGGGTATTTCATTGGATATGCTGAAAGGTCTAAAGGTTATAGATTTTATTGTCCATCTCACAACACTAGGATTGTGGAATCAAGAAATGCAAAGTTTCTTGAAAATGACTTGATCAGTGGGAGCGATCAAACCAGAAACATAGTTTCTGAGAAGGATCATTTAGAATCTCAACCTTCCACTTCAAGTGATAGATTAGTTATTGTTCATAGCACCCCTCAAGTACAAACTGGTGTTGAACAACCAATTGTTGAAGTTCCACAAGCTGCTGACGATATTCCAGTAGATCAAGGAGTTCAAGAGTTGCCAAGAACTTTTGAACAACAAGTTGAACTACATGCTTCTCAGGAAGATGATGGTACAACATTAAGAAGATATACTAGACCAAAGAGATCGACAATTCCTAATGATTATGTTGTGTATCTACAAGAATCTGACTACAAAATTGGAGCCGAAAATGATCCCGAGTCCTTTTCACAAGCCATGAGTTGCAAAGAATCAGAATTATGGTACGATGCCATGAAGGAAGAGATGAATTCCATAAAGAGTAACGAAGTCTGGGATCTTGTTGAGTTGCATAATGGTGCAAATGCCATTGGATGTAAATGGGTCTTTAAGACAAAGAAAGACTCATTGGGCAACATTGAGAGATACAAGGCAAGACTTGTTGCTAAGGGATTCACTCAGAAAGAAGGAATCAACTACACGGAGACTTTTTCTCTTGTATCTAAGAAAGATTCCTTGCGCGTTATTATGGCATTAGTAGCCCATTTTGACTTGGAGTTGCAACAAATGGATGTGAAAACGACTTTTCTTAATGGAGATCTAGAGGAGGAGGTTTACATGAAACAACCTGAAGGATTCCCCTCTAGTGATGGTGAGCAATTGGTTTGCAAGCTCAAGAAGTCATTATATGGTTTAAAACAAGCATCCCGCCAATGGTATTTGAAATTCCATAATGTAATTTCTTCTTTCGGTTTTGTAGAAAACATTATGGATCAATGTATATACCTGAAAGTTAGTGGGAGTAAAATTTGTTTTCTTGTTTTATATGTGGATGACATTTTGCTAGCAACCAATGATAAGGGTTTGCTACATGAGGTGAAACAATTCCTCTCTAAAAATTTTAATATGAAGGATATGGGTGAGGCATCTTATGTCATTGGCATAAAGATCCATAGAGACAGATTTCGAGGCATCTTGGGTCTGTCACAAGAAACCTATATTAATAAAATTTTAGAGAGATTTCGAATGAAGGATTGTTCACCAAGTGTAGCTCCCATTGTGAAGGGTGATAGGTTCAATTTGAACCAATGCCCAAAGAACGACTTTGAAAGGGAAAAAATGAAGAAAATTCCATATGCTTCTGCTGTTGGAAGCCTAATATATGCTCAAGTCTGCACAAGATCTGACATTGCGTTTGTTGTGGGAATGTATCAGAGTGATCCAGGTTTAGACCACTGGAGAGTTGCAAAGAAAGTAATGAGGTACCTTCAAGGAACCAAAGAATACATACTTATGTATAGACGGACGGACAACTTGGAAGTAATTGGCTACTCAGATTCTGACTTTGCTGGATGTGTTGATTCACGCAAATCAACATCAGGTTACATTTTTATGATGGCTGGTGGAGCTGTATCATGGAGGAGTGTCAAGGAGACCTTGATTGCCACTTCCACTATGGAAGTCGAGTTCGTCTCCTGTTTTGAGGCTACTTTACATGGTGTATGGCTTAAGAGTTTCATTTCTGGGCTTAGAATTATGGATTCTATCTCTAAGCCATTGAGAATATATTGTGATAATTCAGCTGCTGTTTTTATGGCTAAAAACAGCAAAAGTGGGAGTCGAAATAAACAAATCGACATTAAGTATTTAACTATAAGGGAACATGTTAAAGAAAAGAAAGTGGTCATTGAGCACGTCAACACTGAGTTGATGATTGCTGATCCTTTTACTAAGGGCATGCCACCATTTAAATTCAAGGATCATGTAATTAATATGGGACTTGGTTCCATTATGTAGTTTCTCATTGTATGAACAATGTTATTTTAATGAAATTCTTAATTATTGTGATGTTTTTTCTCATATTTATGTGTGCCTTAAGTTGATTTGAGAAAATTCATTTAAGAAGGACCAAGAATAAACATAAGGTTTATTCATTAAGAAATTGTTGCCACATAAATTATAATAAGAATGAATACATAGTAATACATGGAAGATAATACTCGTCATTAGAGGACTTATCGCCATGATTCATGTATCTATTACTTAATACATATTATTAATGGGTTTTAAGTTGAGACATTAAGTTTGGAAGTATGGACCAAGTGGGAGAATGTTAGGCTCCATTAATTTTTTTACCAACTGCTGCTTACAATTATGGAAGTAAACTGCAGTCTTTCCTTAATTTCTGGAAACCAACTGTAGTAATTTCCTTAAATTAAGGAAATCAACTGCAGTTAATTAATTTTCTTGTTGGGAGCTTCTGAAGTGGTCCATTACTCCATCTGGAGTTCCCTACCTTGATCTGTGGAACACCTGACACATAGCCATCAGAAGCTTGATGGAAGCTTGGCTATAAATTTATCTGTTTGGTCCCCAAGCTAGCATCTCAATCCTCTTCAGTTTTACACCATCAAGTTGAGAGAGCAGAGCCTGGAAGTGCCTTCAGATTTTATGTAGTGATTTTTCCTGTCTCCATTAAGTTTCACAGCTTGATGAATAGGAGCGCTCTCTGTATGGGCATTCATCTCTTCTCATAACAGTCCTATGATTTCATATGCACTTGATTTCATGTTTACGACAAGTTTAAAAGGCTCACACGAGCGGCATGGATGAGATTTGGACTTTGTAGAGTCTGTTCGACGCATGACCGGAACGCTATTTCTATTTTGAACGCACAGGGAGACTCTGTTCCCACAAGGCTCTGTTCTGCATAAAGGGTTTGATCGAGCGTACAACTGGTGCAAAATCATCTGCTGGTGGAGGCTCACATAATCCAAAATTATTACTGGTATTCAAAGTTTATTATCAATGGCTGGAGGCAATTTATTTATTCTAGGCATTAAACCTTCATTTTTATTCTTTAAAGAATTTAATTCCGCATGTAAAGAATCGTATTTCTGCTTGCATTTTTACTGGGCATAAAAGTTTATTCCAGTTTTTACGATTCTTTAAGTTTTTATGATTTCTTTAAAGTTCTAATTCCGCATATAGAATCGTTGTTTTAAACTAACAACCACAATAACGTTCAAATCAAATATATACTCTAGTCCATCCAAATAATATAATATGAGTCAATGTAATATATATTTATTAAGAATCAATAAATGTTGCTTGTAAATATAGTGTTGGTTTTATAGATTATTTTTAGTCTCGTGCATTTTAAAATATCATTTTACTTCATAATCCGTAAAAACTCATTTATAATATGCTTGACTTATAACATAAAATTGTATGATGCTTAACTCCTCTATATCCTTCTCACATTATTCAATGTTCTATTATTAATGCATGTTACTTCTGTCCCCATTTTGTTCTATTATTAATGCATGTTACTTTTGTCCCCATTTTTGTTCCAGCAAATTTCGAATAGTCATAGTTATATTCCCTATATTTATTACTCTTCATGGGTTATCTTCATTACCAATATTTGTTTCTTATAATTACAAATAAGAAATATTTTGAGCGCTACATTTTCTTTGGGCCCCCATTTACTTCTTTAAATTTAGGGCTCCCATTTACTTCCTTGAATTGTTAGGTTATCCTCTTAGTCTTCTCTCGTGATAAATTCACAGAGTGGATCTGGATCAACTCCTCAATGTATATATATATATATATTTCAAACCATTGTGTCAAAGGCAATCCTCTTTTTGTTTCAAGTTTTTTTTTATTGAGATTGTTGAAGATGTATTTCATAGAGTAGGCTTTCATAACTTGGGGCTTTTCATAACCCAAAAATGCACTTAGCTTTTGCATTTGTGAAGGTTTTAAGTGATTACTTCATTTTAGTGGTTAAAGGAACATAGTTTGCAACACAATAGTTTTGAATGTCAGTCTTATGAGTTGCAATCTTCAAAATTTCCATTTGATAGGATTTTCTGCCATAGTATTTGATATTGGAATGCCTCATTGGGACCTTATTTTCTGCAATATATATGTTCTCTTCCCAAAATATGGAGAATGACTTCTTAGTATGATGTAGTCTCTTTTGCATATGAACTTTGCATTGAAATTGGTTCAAAACTATAGCATTTAACTTTTTTCATTTGAGAGTGTTGCGAGCATGACTATTTTATTTATGTGATTGTAGAGAATATAGTCTGTAACAAAGTGGATTTTTTTTCTATGTGATAGATGAGCCATATTTTCTACAACATGAATGTCTTCTTCCAGGGATATGAAGAATGTCCTCTACATATGATGTTCTTTCTTCTTCTACAAATGAACTCTATGTTGCAGAAGAGAATCAAGGAATTTTTACTTCGATACTTCAAGCATTCATCTTTTGTATTCATTCAAATTCTTGCATTCTAATATAACATAATATATGAATCTTTGCTTTCATGATACACAACTAAAGGATTTAAAGGAGTCCTGGTGATGCTATGGAATGTAGCATTGTAGTTTAATTACTTGCTAGCCTTTTGATTGCAAAGCCATTTTCATTTCAATAACAGTCTCTTGAAATCATAAAAGATATGTGCATGTAATTATCTTTTACATCAATACAATATTTGATTAGTTGCTAAGATAAATATCTTCACATAAAGGTTGCAAGTAATATGGTTCATATGTAGATCTCATTATGCTTCATGATGAATGCTCCTATAAACCAAACATAAAAATGTATAGAATTTGCTCCTTCGCTTGATGGCAATACCTTTTCTTTTGCTTGCATCCATATATATTTGAATAAAATAGAATCTGCTCCTCCGGTTTATCACAATACCTTTGCTTTTGCTTGCATGTATATATATATTTGAATAGATCTCATTTTTATTTTATTTTTTTTCTTCATAGATCAAATGTCACATGAATACATGAGTTATACAATGATGCATCCCATATACATATTTAAATTCAAGAGAAGCGGAATAATTTTGAGGAAATTATGATGATGCCAATATACAATGATCTAGACTCATCTTTAAATATGGTGTGGTTAGATATGCAATTGTCGAACTGGACTATGTACATTTGAGAATGTTTATTTACATGCTTATATGCAGAGTATACATATATATGTACAATTTTGCATAAGAAATTCTTGAATCAAAGAATAAGCCTCTAAATGAAGAACCTGATTGATGTTGCTAGCTTATGAAGAAGACGACTTGATCAATTCAATGATGGTCCTTTTCTCTTGTTGCTTCTTGACTGCTTCAAATTCTAAACACAGTCATATGCTTCTTGTTCCTCTTCTTTACTCATTCATGCTCCTGTAGTCTCCCCCTTAGATAGTGCACTCAAATTTATATTCTCTATAATGCTCTAGTTTCTCCTTTTGAAGCCACATTAGTAAGAAGAATCAACTGGAACTATTCCTAATTTTAGTAAGTAGAATTGCAGAGTTAATTGCAGAATATGAATAATAACTATATGAATGCTGCTACACAAATGAATTCTTTCCATATATCAAATTTAACGCTTATGCCATTCACCATGTACCTAACGTACAATAAATGCCACCCAATAATATAAACACCGACAACGATAATGATGGTGAATTTTATTGCTGCTTTATAGTGGGTTAATTATCTGATTGCTACATAATAAAGAGACCACAATAGCGTTCAAATCAAATATATACTCTAGTCCATCCAAATAATATGAGTCAATGTAATATATATTTATTAAGAATCAATAAATGTTGCTTGTAAATATAATGTTGGTTTTATAGATTATTTTTAGTCTCGTGCATTTTAAAATATTATTTTATTTCATAATCTGTAAAAACTCATTTATAATATGCTTGACTTATAACATAAAATTGTATGATGCTTAACTCCTCTATATCCTTCTCACATTATTCAATGTTCTATTATTAATGCATGTTACTTCTGTCCTCATTTTGTTTTATTATTAATGCATGTTACCTTTGTCTCCATTTCTGTTCCAGCAAATTTCGAATAGTCATAGTTATATTCCCTATATTTATTACTCTTCATGGGTTACCTTCATTACCAATATTTGTTTCTTATCATTACAAATAAGAAATATTTTGAGCGCTACATTTTCTTTGGCCCCCATTTACTTCTTTAAGGGTTCCTATTTACTTCCTTGAATTGTTAGGTTATCCTCTTAGTCTTCTCTCGTGATAAATTCACAGAGTGGATCTGGATCAACTTCTCAATGTATAATGCTAGTGATGCCTTTCAATTGCTTTGCTATATATATATATATATATATATATATATATATATATATTTTAAACCATTGTGTCAAAGACAATCCTCCTTTTGTTTCAAGTTTTTTTATTGAGATTGTTGCAGATGTATTTCATAGACTAGGCTCTCATAAATTGGGGCTTTTCATAACCCAAAAATGCACTTAGCTTTTGCATTTGTGAAGATTTTAAGCGATTACTTCATGTTAGTGGTTGAAGGAACATAGTTTGCAACACAATAGTTTTGAATGTCAATATTATGAGTTGCAATCTTCAAAATTTCCATTTGATAGAATTTTCTGCCATAGTATTTGATATTGGAATGCCTCATTGTGACCTTATTTCTGCAATATATATGTTCTCTTCCCGAAATATGGAGAATGACTTCTGAGTATGATGTAGTCTCTTTTGCATATGAACTTTGCATTGAAATTGGTTCAAAGCTATAACATTTAACTTTTTTCATTTGAGAATGTTGCGAACATGACTATTTTATTTCTGTGATTGTAGAGAATATAGTCTGTAACATAGTGGATTTGTTTTCTATGTGATAGATGAGCCATATTTTCTACAACATGAATGTATTCTTCCAGGGATATGAAGAATGTCCTTTGCATATGATGTTTTTTCTTCTTCTGCAAATGAACCCTATGTTGCAAAAGAGCTTCAAGGAATTTTTACTTCGATACTTCAAGCACTCATCTTTTGTATTCATTCAAATTCTTGCATTCTAATATAACATAGCATATGAATATTTGCTTTCATGATACACAACTGAAGGATTTAAAGGAGTCCTGGTGATGCTATGGAATGCAGCATTGTAGTTTAACTACTTGCTAGCCTTTTGATTGCATAACCATTTTCATTTCAATAACAGTCTCTTGAAATCATAAAAGATATGTGCATGTAATTATCTTTTACATCAATACAATATTTGATTAGTTGCTAAGATAAATATCTTCACATAAAGGTTGCAAGTAATATGGTTCATATGTAGATCTCATGATGCTTCATGATGAATGCTCCTATAAACCAAACATAAAAATGTATAGAATTTGCTCCTTCGCTTGATGGAAATACCTTTTCTTTTGCTTGCATCCATATATATTTGAATAAAATAGAATCTACTCCTCCGCTTGATCACAATACCTTTTCTTTTGCTTGCATGTATATATATTTGAATAGATCTCAATTCTTTTTTTATTTTTTTTTCTTCATAGATCAAATGTCACCTGAATACATGATTTATACAATGATGCATTCCATTTACATATTTAAATTCTAGAGAGCGGAATAATTTTGAGGAAATTATGATGATGCCAATATACAATGATCTAGACTCATATTTAAATATGGTGTGGTTAGATATGCAATTGTTGAACTGGACTATGTATATTTGAGATTGTTTATTTACATGCTTATATGCAGAATATACATATATGTACAATTTTGCATAAGAAATTCTTAAATCAAAGAATGAGCCTTTGAATGAAGAACCTGATTGATGTTGCTATCTTATGAAGAAGATGACTTGATCAATTTGATGATGGTCCTTTGATCTTGTTACTTCTTGATTGCTTCAAATTCTAGACACAATCATATGCTTCTTGTTCCTCTTCTTTACTCATTCTTGCTCTTGTAGTCTCCCCCTTAGATACTGCACTCAACTTTATATTCTCTATAATGCTCCAATTTCTCCTTTTGAAGCCACATTAGTAAGAAGAATCAACTGGAACTATTCCTATTTTTTTTCTATTCAAATGGTTCTCTACCAAGAGGCTTTGTAAATATATATGCTATTTGTTCTTTTGTGGGTATGTATTCCATCTTCACTGTTTGCTCAACCACTTGTTCTCTGAGGAAGTGGTATTTTATAGGAATATGTTTAGTCTTTGAATGAAGCACAAGATTCTTTGAAATGCTTATTGCACTTGTATTGTTGCACTTAATAGATATAGGTTCAATGGAATTTACCTTCATATCTTGTAGAGTTTGTTTCATCCATAAAACTTGTGTGCAACAAGCACCAACTGCTATATATTCAATTTCTGTTGTAAATGGAGAAATTGGTGATTGTTTCTTGCTTAACCATGCAACTAGAGACTCTCCTAAGTAGAATGCACCACCACTTGTACTTTTTTGTCATCCACATAACTAGCCCAATCCACATTTGTGTATACTGTCAATGTGAAGTTCTTACATTTTGGGTACCATAGTCCATAGTCCATAGTCCCTTTCAAGTATCTTAATATCCTCTTTGGTGCTAATAGATGATGTTGTTTAGTTGTTAATTGATATTTTGCCACTAATTTGACTCTAAAATATGTTAGGTATAACAAACTTCCTATCATGGATCTGTAAAGCTTTTGATCGACAGCAGGCGATTCATCATCTACACATAGCTTAAATCCAATTTCCATGGGGGTTGAGAGCAGTTTACAATCATCCATTTGGAACTTTTTCAACATATATCTTAGGTATTTCTCTTGAGAAATGAATATGCCTCCAGACTTTTGTAGGATTTGTAGCTATAGGCGAAAGGTAAACTCTCCAATCATTGACATCTCGAACTCATACTTCATCTCTTTAGCAAACCATTTTACTAGATGATCTTTGTTGCTGCCAAACATAATACCATCCACATAAACAACCACAACTAGTAGTTCATCTCCATTGGCCTTTATGTACAAATTACTATCAACTCCTCTCTTGAAACTTTATTTTTGATGTTACTTGTCCAGTCTAGAGTACCATGCCCATGGTGCTTGTTTAAAACCATGCAATGCCTTCTTTAACCGGCAAGCCTAGTTAGGCTTATCTGATAATAAAAATCCTTTAGGTTGTTCCATACAAGCCTCTTCCTCAAGTTCTCCATTTAGAAAAGAAGACTTCACGTCCATTTGGTATACCTTGAAATCATTGTAACAATCAAAGGCCAAAAACCTCTTGATTGCATCTAATTTTGCAACTGGTGCAAAAGTTTCTTCATAGTCAACACCTTCTACTTGTGAGCAACCCTTGCACACTAGTCTGGCTTTGTTTCTAACAATTTGACCCTGTTCATTCATTTCATTTTTGAATACCCATTTTGTGCTAATGGAATTCTTTCCAACTGGTCTTGGTGTTAGTTCCCAAGTATTGTTCTTTTCGATTTGGTCTAACTCCTCGTTCATAACATCTATCTAGTTTTTGTCTTTACTTGCTTCATCAAAGTTCTTTGGTTCAATCTATGACAACATAGAAATATGAACTTGGTCTGATTTCTCTACAAGTTGCCTCCTTGTTTGCACTCCTTCACTTTTATCTCCAATAATTTGACTTTTAGGATGATTCTTTTGTGTGTGTCTTGAGGGACCTTTTGAATGAGTCTCTGTATTTTATAATTCTTCATCTTGTACTTCATTTTCTTTACTATGATGATGATGATGATGATATGGAGGATTGATAAAACCTGTGCTCTTGTTCTTATTAGGTAACTCTTCATCAAACTTTACATCTATGCATTCCACAATATTATGCAGTCTTTTATTATAGCACCTATATCCCTTACTTTTTGATGAATATCCCAAAAATATTCCCTCATCTTTCCTAAATTTTCATCATTATTTTTGATATAGAATTTACTCCTAAATATATTAAAATGCTAGATTTACGTTGGCTTATCGTGCCACAATTCATAAGGTGTCTTATCACAATTTGGTTTGAGATGTGCCTTATTAAGAATATGTTTTTTGTATGTACCACTTCCGCCCAATAGGTTTGAGGAATGTTTCTTTCTTGCATCATGGCTTTGCCCATTTGTTAAATACATTTTTTTTGTTTATCTCCAACTCCATTCTGTTGAGCTATGTCAACAATGGTATGCTGTCATTTTATGCAAAGTTCATCACACAAGTCTGCAAACTCATTTGAAGTAAATTCACCTCCCCTGTCTAATCTTATGCACTTTATCTTGCACCCTATTTGATTTTCTTCTAATTCCTTGAATATTTTGAACTTCTCTAATGCTTTTGACTTATTTTTAGAAATGCCACCCATGTCAATCTAGCATAATCATAAATTATCAACATAAAATATTTTTCTCCTCCTAGTGCTTTTGTCCTTGAAGGTCCACACAAATCCATGTGAACTAGCTGCAAAGGCTTACTACTTGACATTTTATCTTCGACTTTAAATGATGTTCATGTTTGTTTTCCCATTAAACATGACTTGCAAGTAATGTTTTGAGGCTTATTTATTGTTGGGAGATCTTTGACTACTCTCTTCTTACTCATCTTGATGATGTGGTCAAAATCGAGATGCCCCAATCTCCTATGCCATAGCTAAGATACATCTTGTTTGCTGATGTAGCATTCTTCATTCTCTTCCTTCGATATATATATATATATATATATGATTCTCCGTTCCGACTCCTTTAGCTAGAACCTTTCCAATAGTTGTTGACCTTATTCACCAGTCTTTACCTCTGAAGAGAACATCACAAACTTTGTCACACATCTGACTTACACTCAACAAATTATGTTTTAGACCATCTACAAACAATACATCTTGAGCCTTTCCTCTTCCATTATTCAGACTAACTGTGCCCTTTCCTCTAATTCTTCCCGCTTCATCATTGCCAAATGTGACATTTCTAGTTTTATTTTCATCTAGGGATACAAACTTGCTTTTATCTCCTGTCATATGTCTAGAGCAGCCATTGTCCACATACCATTTACTGTTTTGATCTTGAGCATATAGAACTAGATCACACTTATTAACTTTCTTCTCTTCCTTCTTCTTTCTCCATTGCATGCATTCATTTGTTCTACAATTGTTTTGAGATTGTAATTTGTTGTCTTTAAGCAAACATTCATATGCCTTGTGCCCAAATTTATGATAGTATAATCATTTAATGATATTAAGGAGAGGAGAAAATTCATTTTTGTCTAAATTCATGTTTGTTTTGATGTTTGTGAATCCATTATTAGCCTCAGTTCTCTTAGAATTTCCCATATCATTTCTTCTAACATAAGCTCTACAAGTTATGGCTTTATGTCCAAATTTTTTGTTGCAGTAACAATATCCATAGAAAAATTATTTGTACCTAGTATTGGATGTTGTTCGAGGATACAACCATCTTGACATTTGATAATCCTAGCTCCTAAAGAAGTATGGTCCCTGATAGTTTGTTGTTTGATTGTCCATTCCTTTTGTCTTTTGCACTTTTCTGGCAGTGTTTCTTTACAACTTTTCATTTGATGTTGAGGTGTTGCTCAGATTTTTGTTCTTAGATTGATGTGAACTATCATTGTCTCCCCTAATATATTTTACAAAAGTAATTGTCTTTTTGTCCTCTACCTTAGATTCATTATATTATCCTTCATAACCTAACCCAGCTCTTAAAAAGAACTTAGCAATATCTTCATCTTCATTCATTTTTAAAGTCTCAAACTGTGTTCTATATACTTGTAATTTGGCCTCTTTACCTTTTTGTATCCATGAATATTTTCCAATTTAACCCAGATATCTTTAGCTGTCTAACAATGCATTACTTTAAAAAATTCAGACTGACATAATCCACTCAGAAATGCATTCATAGCTTTTGTATTATCTATAAAATCCAGTTTGGCATCTTTGTCACTAGTTGTTTCCTTTGGTTCTTCATACCCTACCATCACAACAACCCAAACTTCTACTCCAAGACATTAAATTATATGTATTTATTCTCACTTTCAAGAAGGCATAGTTTGTACTAGTAAACGGGGGGAGGGGGGGGGTCTTTATTTATTGAGCATCCTTCCCAACTAGCCATTTTACTGACTGAGGACCTCCTTCCAGCTCTTAGATTGATACTGAAGGAACTTTGCTCTGATACCAATTGATATTTATGTTTGGAAATTACACTTCAATTTTTTCTAAACTTAAATTTCTTCTTATGTAGCTAATGATTTATTTATATAATCAAATTATTAATGGTCTCCTTTTGTAGTTACCAGACAGAGAAATTTTTAGATATATTTATTCAGAATTCAAGAGCATTTGCACAATATTCAAGAAACAACACATGAAGACACCATATATAAGTGGAAACCCATAAGGGAGAAAACCACGAATTTTTGGCTGAAAGTGATGTGAAGGCAAGCTCCTACTTCCTCATTACATCATATTTTTGTAGGCTCCAACCTACAAGAGGCTCCTACCTCAAAGGAAGCTCCAACTCCCACAATTATTTTGCAGGCTATAATCCACAGGAGGCTCCTACCTCAACGAGCTACAACTTGTTCTTTATCAAGCTACAACTTGAATATAAACTGCAATCTCTTAATCAGAATACCAAGTCAAGAGTTTTGGCTACCTTATATAATTTTTTGTTGTCAATTCTATTGCACATCTTCTTTTTTTCTCCTCTTCAATTATGTTCTTCTTCTATTGCTACTCATGAACCCTATCGTACAAATTGCTGAACACCAAAAATTTCTTATTCCATTCAACATTGTATATTTTATAAGCATTTCTTATTGGTTGTTTGTATTCTCTACAAGAATACGAAAGGAGTCATTGTCTCTTGGTCTTCTAAAAACTGTTCACCACTTGTCTCTTCATTTTCAATATAAAATGGAGCTAAAATTATATAACTCAAAAGTAATGATTGCAAGAGACAAATCATATTTATATTGGCTACATTTTCCAAACTTATGCCATACAATTTTCTTGTTTAATTAAATCATATGTACTCCAACTTGTGTTTCAAGTTATCATTTCTCATTCTTCATCAATGAAAATCAAAGAACATTGTTTTGCCTTCACATTAATTATCATAACCTTTGCACTTGACATCACTTTCAGCTTTTTCTCTTCAATCAACTTTGCAACAATAGCCATCTAGCATTCAACATAAATCAACCTTAATACAATATTATCAACATGATCAGTTGACATCAAAGCCAACATTACCAACAACTTACCCAATCATCCATTCTTTCTTCATAACATGAAGGTAAGAATGGCGTGTCTATCTCTCCCTCTCAAAATGGGAGGATATACTCATTCCTATAAAAGGAATATTCCCAAGCTCCCTTTTAACAAGGGACACCAAAGCTGCCTCTCAACTAGGGACTTGTTTCGAACAACAAATATCTACTCTTTGGTGGAGATCATGGTACTATCAACTACTTGTAGGGATCCTTTTTCTGCATCATATCATGAACTTTATCTTCTTCATCATGGAGTCTTCTTCATCATCACTTTATCTTAGGGCATCAATCATCTTCTCCATCACTTTCCCATCAAGAAACCATAGTGTTGAACCAATAGTCATGTCATCCTTCTCTTCATCGGAAAGATCTTCTAGTCCACATTTGGGATTTTTTTTGTATAGCTACCTATTTCAAGTCATGTTTCTTTCAGGATCTTCCATCCATCCTCATGAGTACTAGTTGTAGGTGACATCTACAAATCACGTTTGGTAGCCTTGTTTCAAACCAACCAGATGTCTTCAAAAAAATCAAGATAAACATCAAATCAAAGTTACCTTTTTAATGATGGCCTTTCGTCATGACATCAGTTTCTTGCAACATAAACATCTTGCACATGTATGAACCCATCTCCAAGACATTCATTACCAATATTTTTCTTTTGAAATATCCATATTAGGTATTCATACCTTCTTCTTCCATGGAGATGTCATAGGTTATTGAATGTTGATCACTTATATTTTGACTATAGTTGCATATTTCAAAAACTCTTCACATATTGCTTTCCTTATGATCTTCTTTACATGGTTATTTCAACATAGAAACCATGATTCTCAACCACATCATATTCCATATGAGGTCATATTATGTTGATTTCATCTTATCAATATGTAGAAGAGTTCAAGGCACATTTTCTACATGCCTTCATGCATCATTCTAATGGAAGAGATCCTTCTTCTTCGATCATTCTCATGAGATAGAGCATTCAACCATTCTATCTTCAACCATATGATGACATTAATTTATCTATCTATTACCAAATATATACATACCTCTTCCTTCATGTGGTCATCTATACTTTCTTCAACAACTTCCTTTCCTTGTTTGAAGATGAAAGTACTTCAACCAACTTGACAAGCTGCACTCCTTTGTCACCACACCATCATCCTTCATACACAATGAATCCTACACAAGGTGGAATGTAGAAATCAACGAGACACTTGCTTCTTCCAAGTAGAGGTGAACCTTCTTATAAATATTCTAGTGGAGGATCTCGATGATCCTTATTCTGCAAATGCCCCTTTCTAATAATGATGATGTATGATGAATTTTCTTTATTTTCTATCTTTCTAGATGACTTCCCTCCAACCATATATACTTATACTTCGGTTCTCCTTATATGCTTTCAATGGAGATGCTATTTATATCATGATGATTGCTATAACCATGTAGAATTTCTACTTCATCTATCCTTCCATGCTTCTATGATGATGTCATCTCTATTTTGCTATAATGCATCCTATCATACTTGTGATGTTTTCTATTCTTTTCTATAACTAAAAAGAAATAAATGAAGGAGATTATCTCAATCATAGTAGATATCTTTCACTTCCTCCTTCTTTGTCTTCTTCTTTTCAGGCTCTTCTACTTCTTCAGCAACATGAGCTTCACTTCTTTTCTTTCTATGCTTGTTTTCCTTCTTGAATTTAGAATAATTCCTTTTAAAGTGCCCATATTCATTACATTCATAACATTGTATTTTTGACATATCATTCTTCTTCTTTTTCCGAGGACCAAACATTCCTTTTCTCCTAGCCATGAAAGCATATTCCTTTTCTCCTAGCCATGGGAGAATATGCTTGAACTTGTTTATTTGATCCAACATCACTTTTTGCCTTCAACCTAGTTTCTTCAATCTTACATAATGACCAAAGTTCACTGAATGGAGTGGCTTCCTTCTTTCAATAGATACTTGATACAAAGTTGCCCCATTTATCAAGTAGCACATTGAACAACAGTGGTCATTTCTTTACCAGACATTATTTCTCCTAATTCTTTTAGTGAATCTCTTATTTGTGACACCCTCATAAGGTATGATGCTATCCCTTCTTCCTTTGATACCTTCATTTTGTATAATTCGGTTCTCAATGATATGATGTCTTCTGTAGTGCTTACAAAAAACAATTTTAATAATTTCTCATAGATTTCTTTCGATGTATCCATCTTTGCTAGATAAGGGATGAGTGAATCCTTGATTGATTTTATGAGGATTCTTTGAGCCCTTATTTCCCCTTTCATATACTTCAATAGTGCTTGAGATTGCCTTTGATTTGGTTTCAAGATGGAGCCTTTTACATATTCAATGATTTCATTCTCTATGAGGATCAAATCTATCATTTTTTCCATGCAAGGAAATTTGATGACCCAACCAATTTATTGCTTTCCTTGCAGAATGAAGTCATTTTGGTAGTAGATTCAGAAATAAATATAAATATACTTAATTGTCAAGTGAAGATGTTCCTAGATGATGATATCTTCAACTTGATGCCTTCTTGATGATGTTGCTTCCTTGATGATCTTCTTCAAGGATGTTTGAGATGTGATATTTGTTTCAATGTGAGAGAGATCACCTTGATTTCTTTGATGATGATGGCAATGCTTCTTCTTTCTTCCTTGGATGATAATGTACAATGTGGAGGCTTCCCTAGGTTCTTCAAATGTAGAGTCCTTCTTTCAATGGAGGTAGATTTTTTGAGGTCTTTTTATTCTTCCAAGAGTTGTGATGGTGTGAGCCTTATGGTGTGATGGATGGTCCTCCTTGATGCTCCTTAGTTTACTCAACCCTTATGTATCCTTCTTCAATTAGATGATATTCTTCAAGCTACCTTTCCTTGTTGTAGTCACCTTAGCTCTGAAACCATGTTGAGAAATCTAGGGGCAACTAAAATAGGTGATTTCTCTTACTTTAATAACTTCTTGCGATGTATTTTTACTTAACTTAATTAGTTTCTTCTTTCACTTGATTATTATTAGTGTTATATATCATCAAAAAATGACCAAACAATGAAGATGAATTGTTGGAAATAATACTGAGAGGGGGGGTGAATCAGTATTATTAGATCAATAAAACTTTTTCATTTCCATACTTAGATACATATACGCTACTTCATTCAAGGGAACCCGCGTGTATACACAACTGTGTCTAAAGCAACTAGCGTATATCCAAAATACTTATGATTCAGTTAATCCTTTAAATGTTGATCTTTAGTTAGTGCATCAGAACTTCATTAACCATATGGACAGTCAACAGTAGCAGTAAAACAGATAGATCAACACACATAAGCAACACACATGAACACCATGATATAAGGTGGAAACCCAATGTGGGTGAAAACCACCTGCTGCAATTCGTTTCTATCTTCCTTTATTAAGAAACTTCTTTTACAATGTACTGGTGCAGTCCTTTACCAGCACGCAGGCTACAACTCGCAGAAGGCTACAACCTTCTTTCATTCTCCAGACTCTCCTGGAAGGGAGCTCCAACCCCCTTTGCTCTTATATTAGCTAAGATACTAGTACGTAGGCGCCGACCTACAATCTTCTCTCCTCCGGGTACCACGTTTCATACATTTTTAGACTCGATACTCCTGAAGCACAAAACATAATCTGAAAGGCCACGTTTCATCAAATTTTCATACTGGACCCACAACTATCATTGAAGCTCAAAATGATCACTACTAGCATCATCAATCTCTGAATCACTGAAACACTGAAACCCTGTCAATCAACACAGTGACAGAACACTGCAAAATCAATCAGAACCAACTGTATCGTCAAAAACATGCATCAGAGTGCATACGCTACTTGGAAGTGTTGACTCTGCGTATATACGCAACTTCATCAAGGTGAACCAGTGTATATGTCATTAATTACTTATTCATAACTTCTCTGCACTTCCTGACTTCAGACATAACCAGATCATTACATATACAAGGATAATATATGTGTTAGCACCCAGATCTAGTCCATCGGATCACATAAATATGAGTCATTATGATCTTGATCTATATTAATTCTCATCCATCAATACACAATCATCCAACCAAGATATGCAAAATACTGACACCGTTAAATAGTCATCAGAACTCATCAACAGTCAGAACCACCTGTAACTTCAGACATCACAGCTCAAATGGTATACGCTACTATGATTAATCAAACTCGCGTACATACGCGCTTTTGCCAAAGACAAGCTGCGTACAGATCTAAAAATATTTTCTCATAACTTGCAGCTGTACCAGACATCAGTCATATTCATAACACTTATAGAACAATACATGCGTCAATATGCAGATCTAGAATAAGCATAGTCAACTATATAAAGATAGTTCATTTCAAACGATTTGATCTCGATCTCTCCTTAGTTCTTGTTCTCCATCAACCGGTGAGATCCCTCCTTAGCTCAAATTAAGCAATGCATCATCAACCCATAACCTGCATACTGGATCTCATACTTCTTCAGATATTCAAGACTTTTTCCGATGCCCTTGCCTAATGATCTTCTTCTCCTTTTATAGTCTTAGGCCTTGCTCAATACCACGGTCCAAAACCATAATAAATCAATACCAAGGGCCCAATACTTGGGATCAACACACTTGTCAAGATACCACGGTCCAAAACCATAGGTTCAAATACCAAGGACTAACTACCACGGACCAAAAGTAAGCTTTCCGACATGTACGTGCTTTTCCGTGCATGAAACTGCGTGTATACCCAACTTGGTATATGGCGAACCTACGTATACGCGACTTCTTATATAGTGAACCTGCGTGTATACCTTACTTGGTATATAGCGAACCTGCGTATACGCAACTTGGTATATAGTGAACTTGCGTGTATACCCTACTTGGTATATAGTGAACCTGCGTATATACTCTTCTTTCTTCATTCTTTGTAGTCTGATCATCAATTCTTTGTTACTGATCTATTGCACTATGATCTACCATCTGTGTGAGTTGCCATCAAGGACAACACTTGTCTCATAATTCCAACAATCTCCCCCTTTGGACTTGATGGCAAAGCTAATGTTTTGACAAACATTAACAAAAAATATTTTTATTATTTTTTGAAAACATAACAAATTTATACATGAGTGTCATATTGGATTATAGAATGTATCTCTCGCCCAATTAACAATATTACGTTTTGGATAATGTAAATATTAATGAATGAATATTAATTATCTTTGAGTATTAAAGTGGGCCTAATGGTTAAGAGCACATGTTTCCTCCTAAGAAGTCATAGGTTCAAAACTAGAGGGGGTAAAGTATGTATGCCTTCGTGGAGAGTCAAATCAATGCGTGGAGGTAGGTCCCTTGTCCCACAAACAAGGGAATCTTATACACCAATTTAATGTCTGACTTAGCTATAATCTTAAAAATAAATATAATAATTTATTATTATATTATTTATGCT
Source organism: Pinus tabuliformis (assembly GCA_031772625.1). Taxonomy (NCBI): domain Eukaryota; kingdom Viridiplantae; phylum Streptophyta; class Pinopsida; order Pinales; family Pinaceae; genus Pinus; species Pinus tabuliformis. The sequence goes on along the minus strand of CM062804.1, from coordinate 6,019,083 downwards.
CATCTGCGAACTCTGATTTTTGAATATCACATATTAATGCTCATCTGCCAACGTTACTCCATTAATCCACATATCCTCATCGCTCTTCTCAATCCATATATCCACGTTTTTTCTTTACCAAATTGGCTCATAATTAAAAGAAGTAACGCTGCTGACGACTTGTAGTCAACGTGAGAATGGCCGAATAACGGTGAATGGATGAAGTAAGCTGCTAACGACTTGTAGTCAACGTGAGAATGGCTGAATAATTCGTGACAGACTTATAATAATGAAGAGTAAATGTAATGTATACGCTCCAAAGGAATACGCTGCCAAAGTATATGCTCCAAAGGAATACGCTGCTCCTTGTTGCTAATATATTAATGCCAACACTGGAGTATGGAATATTAATGTTGTTATAATGGCAAAGGTGGAATATATCAATATCAACGTTGGCGCATTTATATTAAAGCTGGAGCATATGTATTAGACGGCCGAGCACAAAACCCTAAAAAAAAATGTGTGACTGCCCAAACGGTTTTGCAATACCACTGTAATACCATATTAACTCACTCAACAATGGGGACACCACTTCAATGCTATTAATTATATATAATATGTGGTATATATTAACCATTCTTTGAAAATGCGTTGACACAAATATATATGATATGTGATATATATTAACGCTGGAGACCATTCATTCCATTTCAATGTATAAGTTATTCACAATCAATGCTATCCTTCATTTACCAATAATGTTGGAGTTACGGCTCTTGTTATATAATGTTGTTCCACTCTAGGAAGATAACGCTCTCCCAAGTTTAACGCTGCTGCAAATTGAATTAAATGGACGTTGTTGTGAACACCAATGTCACATTGATTGTAGAATTGCAGAGTTAATTGCAGAATATGAATAATAACTATATGAATGCTGCTGTACACAAATGAATTCTTTCCATATATCAAATTTAACGCATATGCCATTCACCATGTACCTAACGTACAATAAATGCCACCCAATAATATAAACACTGACAATGATAATGATGGTGAATTTTATTGCTGCTTTATAGTGGGTTAATTATCTGATTTTTACATAATAAAGAGACTACTGTTAAGCTCTATTAATTTTTTTACCAACTGCTGTTTACAATTATGGAAGTAAACTGTGGTCTTTTCTTAATTTCTGGAAACTGCAGTAATTTCCTTAAATTAAGGAAATCAACTGCAGTTAATTAATTTTCTTGTTGGGAGCTTCTGAAGTGGTCCATTACTCCATCTGGAGTTCTCTACGTTGATCTGTGAAACATCTAACACATAGCCATCAGAAGCTTGATGGAAGCTTGGCTATAAATTTATCTGTTTGGTCCCCAAGCTAGCATCTCAATCCTCTTCACTGTTACACCATCAAGTTGAGAGAGCAAAGCCTGGAATTGCCTTTAAATTTTCTGTAGTGATTTTTCCTGTCTCCATTAAGTTTCACAGCTTGATGAATAGGAGCGCTCTCTGTTTGGGCATTCATCTCTTCTCATAACAGTCCTATGATTTCATATGCACTTGATTTCATGTTTACGGCAAGTTTAAACGGCTCACACGAGCGTCATGGATGAGATTTGGACTTTGTAGAGTATGTTTGACGCATGACGGGAACGCTATTGCTATTTTGAACGCACGGGGAGACTCTGTTCCCACTAGGCTCTGTTCTACATAAAGGGTTTGATCGAGCGTACAACTGGTGCAAACTCATGTGCTGGTGGAGGCTCACATAATCCAAAATTATACTGGTATTCAAAGTTTATTATCAACCGGTGGAGGTAATTTATTTATTCTGGGCATTAAACCTTCATTTTTATTCTTTAAAGAATTTAATTCCGTATGTAAAGAATTGTATTTCTGCTTGCATTTTTACTAGGCATAAAAGTTTATTCCAGTTTTAACGATTCTTTAAGTTTTAATAAATTTTTTAAAGTTCTAATTCCGCATATAGAATCGCTGTTTTAAACTAACATTGGTATCAGAGCGTAACATTTATCTCTGCCTTGGTGTGTTCTACTTACCAAAATTATGTTGTTATGATAACGGAAATTACAGTCCATGCTCAGAAATCTAAGACATCTTAGAATTGTTGGAATTTTTCCATGATGTTTTTTAATATTATGGTTAGTTACAGTGTGTAGCCCTCGACAATGAGTTTGGGGATAAATTAGTGCATATTTTAATTCTCGCATTAGTTTTCTTGGTCTTCATGAAGTTTCTGTGAACTAAGAACAATACGTTTCCCTAAAATATCAACTATTGTAATTATATGGTTTTCATTAAAAAGGAATTTAAGGTTTATTTATTTTAGAAATGAATTCTTGCTGTCATTTGAAGTAATACTGAACAATACGTTTCCCTAAAATATCAACTATTTTAATTATATGGTTTTCATTAAAAAGGAATTTAAGGTTTATTTATTTTAGAAATGAATTCTTGCTGTCATTTGAAGTAATACTAATATTTATCGCAGTTTTTACTCATATAGTTTTCTTGTATGAAGTTTATTTAAAATGTCATTTTGACATATTCATTTTACTAAACATTTTTTTTTTTACTCTAGTTAAAGAAATGTTTATAATTTTATAAGAATTTTTTTTTAAGAGTTCAATTAGTGCGGTAATTGTTTCTGCTTTCCATATATATATATATATATTTTTTTTGTTTATGCAATTTATAATGGATAATGTCTAGTGATCCATATAATTTTAATTAATTAGAGAATAGCCATAGCATCTTTAATTAAATAAAATTATATATTATGATTGGTTAGATCACATAAAGATTATTTAGACATTAAATTGTAGTTAATTAGACTAAATATAATAAATTTTATCACATAGGAATTTTTATTATATTTATGTAATTAATTAGGATAAAATTTCATAACCTACCCAAAGGAGTTATGAATTAATAAGTTTTATCATAAAGTTTAGAATTATGAATAATTGAATCTGTTTGAATTGAAAATTTAGCCCACAGGCAATTTTTATATCATTAGATTCAATTTTGAGCATGATTTACATTGGTAAAACATGAAATTTTATCTAAGCCTCAATTTCAACATAAGCATGTGATTTTTAATTTTGATGCAGCTGTACAACCTGCAAATTTCTCTGAAATTCGTTGTGACATTCCAAAACTTAAGGGAGATAACTATAAGGTTTGGAAGGAGAGGATTCTCCTTCATTTGGGGTGGATGGACATAGATTATGCTATTAGGAAAGATGAACCACCGGCACTCACTAATACCAGCACTGCAGCGGACATCACACTTTATGAACGATGGGAGTGATCCAATCATCTAAGCATGATGTTCATTAAGACTAAAATTTCAGCTGGTATTCGTGGTTCCGTTGATCAGCATGAAAATGTCCGAGACTTGTTGAAGGCCATTGATGATCAATTCGTCACTTCAAACAAGGCACTAGCAAGCACCCTAATCATGAAGTTCTCATCCCTAAGGCTCACCAGTGTGAAAGGTGTGCGCGAGCACATCATGCAGATGAGGGACACTGTGGCTCAATTGAAGAAACTTGAGGTTGATATATCGGAGTCCTTCCTAGTGCACTACATCCTGAACACCCTTCCGCACCAATATGGACCTTTCAAAATCTCATACAACACACATAAGGATAAATGGTCAATTAATGAACTCATGATCATGTGTGTTCAAGAGGAAGAGAGACTGGTGATGGAACTGGGAGAGAGTGCAATGCTAACAACGCGTGGAAAGGGAAAATCTCAAGCCAATCGGAAAGAGAAAGGTAAAGTACCTCCCCAAGCCGATATCAAGAAGGTTTCCAAGTGTTTCTTCTGTAAAAAGAAGGGACACATGAAGAAGGAATGCACCAAATTTTAGAAATGACTTGCGGACAAAGGTAATTTAATCTCGTTTGTTTGTTATGAATCTAATATGGTTAACGTTAATATTAACACATGGTGGATTGACTCTGGATCAACAATTCACATTACGAATTCCTTGCAGGGTTTGCAAAACCTAAGGAAGCCGGTGGGAAGTGAGCAAAGCATTTTATCATGAAACAAGATGGGCTCGCATGTAGAAGCTATAGGAACATGTTATTTAACTTTAAGTAGTGGCTTTGTTTTAGAATTAGAAAAGACCTTTTATGTTGCAAGTTTTTCTAGAAACTTGATTTCAGTCTCAAGGCTTGTACCTTTTGGATATTCCATTAACTTTTCAGAAAAATCTTTCAGTCTATTTTATAAATCTGATTATGTTGGGAATGATATTTTGTCTGATGGTCTTTACTGCACTAATTTACAAAACAATGTCACTTATGATTCAATGCATGTTCACACTGGCACTAAAAGATGTGTTATTAATGAAGATTCCTCTAAATTATGGCACCAGAGACTAGGTCATATCTCCATAGAAAGAATTAAAAGATTGGTAAATGAAGGGGTACTTAATACTCTGGATTTTACTGATTTTGAGACTTGTGTGGACTGCATAAAGGGAAAGCAGACCAACAAGTCAAAGAAAGGTGCCAATAGGAGTTCAGACATATTAGAGATCATACATATTGATATATGTAGTCCAGACATGGACTCACATGGTCAGAGATACTTCATCTCCTTTATAGATGATTACTCACGATATATGTATCTCTACATGCTTCATAAAAAGAGCGAAGCATTAGATGCCTTTAAGATCTTTAAGGCTGAAGTAGAGAAACAATGCGGCAAGCAAATTAAGATCGTGAGATCAGATAGAGGTGGAGAATATTATGGTAGATACACAGAAAATGGACAAGCACCTAGGCCATTCGCTAAATTTCTTCAAGAGCATGGGATTGTTGCCCAATACACCATGCCTGGTTCACCTGACCAGAATGGTGTAGCAGAAAGAAGAAACCGAAATTTATTGGACATGGTGCGGAGTATGCTTAGCAACTCCAATCTTCCTAAATCCTTGTGGACTGAAGCACTTAAGACGACAATGTATATATTAAACCGAGTTCCAACCAAGGCGGTTCCTAAAACGCCATTTGAATTATGGAAAGGTTGGAAACCAAGTTTGCGACATATGCGCGTTTGGGGATGCCCGTCTGAAGTGAGAATTTATAATCCACAAGAGAAGAAGCAAGACCCAAGGACCATTAGTGGGTATTTCATTGGATATGCTGAAAGGTCTAAAGGTTATAGATTTTATTGTCCATCTCACAACACTAGGATTGTGGAATCAAGAAATGCAAAGTTTCTTGAAAATGACTTGATCAGTGGGAGCGATCAAACCAGAAACATAGTTTCTGAGAAGGATCATTCAGAATCTCAACCTTCCACTTCAAGTGATAGATTAGTTATTGTTCATAGCACCCCTCAAGTACAAACTGGTGTTGAACAACCAATTGTTGAAGTTCCACAAGCTGCTGACGATATTCCAGTAGATCAAGGAGTTCAAGAGTTGCCAAGAACTTTTGAACAACAAGTTGAACTACATGCTTCTCAGGAAGATGATGGTACAACATTAAGAAGATATACTAGACCAAAGAGATCGACAATTCCTAATGATTATGTTGTGTATCTACAAGAATCTGACTACAAAATTGGAGCCGAAAATGATCCCGAGTCCTTTTCACAAGCCATGAGTTGCAAAGAATCAGAATTATGGTACGATGCCATGAAGGAAGAGATGAATTCCATAAAGAGTAACGAAGTCTGGGATCTTGTTGAGTTGCATAATGGTGCAAAAGCCATTGGATGTAAATGGGTCTTTAAGACAAAGAAAGACTCATTGGGCAACATTGAGAGATACAAGGCAAGACTTGTTGCTAAGGGATTCACTCAGAAAGAAGGAATCAACTACACGGAGACTTTTTCTCTTGTATCTAAGAAAGATTCCTTGCGCGTTATTATGGCATTAGTAGCCCATTTTGACTTGGAGTTGCAACAAATGGATGTGAAAACGACTTTTCTTAATGGAGATCTAGAGGAGGAGGTTTACATGAAACAACCTGAAGGATTCCCCTCTAGTGATGGTGAGCAATTGGTTTGCAAGCTCAAGAAGTCATTATATGGTTTAAAACAAGCATCCCGCCAATGGTATTTGAAATTCCATAATGTAATTTCTTCTTTCGGTTTTGTAGAAAACATTATGGATCAATGTATATACCTTAAAGTTAGTGGGAGTAAAATTTGTTTTCTTGTTTTATATGTGGATGACATTTTGCTAGCAACCAATGATAAGGGTTTGCTACATGAGGTGAAACAATTCCTCTCTAAAAATTTTAATATGAAGGATATGGGTGAGGCATCTTATGTCATTGGCATAAAGATCCATAGAGACAGATTTCGAGGCATCTTGGGTCTGTCACAAGAAACCTATATTAATAAAATTTTAGAGAGATTTCGAATGAAGGATTGTTCACCAAGTGTAGCTCCCATTGTGAAGGGTGATAGGTTCAATTTGAACCAATGCCCAAAGAACGACTTTGAAAGGGAAAAAATGAAGAAAATTCCATATGCTTCTGCTGTTGGAAGCCTAATATATGCTCAAGTCTGCACAAGATCTGACATTGCGTTTGTTGTGGGAATGTATCAGAGTGATCCAGGTTTAGACCACTGGAGAGTTGCAAAGAAAGTAATGAGGTACCTTCAAGGAACCAAAGAATACATACTTATGTATAGACGGACGGACAACTTGGAAGTAATTGGCTACTCAGATTCTGACTTTGCTGGATGTGTTGATTCACGCAAATCAACATCAGGTTACATTTTTATGATGGCTGGTGGAGCTGTATCATGGAGGAGTGTCAAGCAGACCTTGATTGCCACTTCCACTATGGAAGTCGAGTTCGTCTCCTGTTTTGAGGCTACTTTACATGGTGTATGGCTTAAGAGTTTCATTTCTGGGCTTAGAATTATGGATTCTATCTCTAAGCCATTGAGAATATATTGTGATAATTCAGCTGCTGTTTTTATGGCTAAAAACAGCAAAAGTGGGAGTCGAAATAAACAAATCGACATTAAGTATTTAACTATAAGGGAACATGTTAAAGAAAAGAAAGTGGTCATTGAGCACGTCAACACTGAGTTGATGATTGCTGATCCTTTTACTAAGGGCATGCCACCATTTAAATTCAAGGATCATGTAATTAATATGGGACTTGGTTCCATTATGTAGTTTCTCATTGTATGAACAATGTTATTTTAATGAAATTCTTAATTATTGTGATGTTTTTTCTCATATTTATGTGTGCCTTAAGTTGATTTGAGAAAATTCATTTAAGAAGGACCAAGAATAAACATAAGGTTTATTCATTAAGAAATTGTTGCCACATAAATTATAATAAGAATGAATACATAGTAATACATGGAAGATAATACTCGTCATTAGAGGACTTATCGCCATGATTCATGTATCTATTACTTAATACATATTATTAATGGGTTTTAAGTTGAGACATTAAGTTTGGAAGTATGGACCAAGTGGGAGAATGTTAAGCTCCATTAATTTTTTTACCAACTGCTGCTTACAATTATGGAAGTAAACTGCAGTCTTTCCTTAATTTCTGGAAACCAACTGTAGTAATTTCCTTAAATTAAGGAAATCAACTGCAGTTAATTAATTTTCTTGTTGGGAGCTTCTGAAGTGGTCCATTACTCCATCTGGAGTTCTCTACCTTGATCTGTGGAACACCTGACACATAGCCATCAGAAGCTTGATGGAAGCTTGGCTATAAATTTATCTGTTTGGTCCCCAAGCTAGCATCTCAATCCTCTTCAGTTTTACACCATCAAGTTGAGAGAGCAGAGCCTGGAAGTGCCTTCAGATTTTCTGTAGTGATTTTTCCTGTCTCCATTAAGTTTCACAGCTTGATGAATAGGAGCGCTCTCTGTTTGGGCATTCATCTCTTCTCATAACAGTCCTATGATTTCATATGCACTTGATTTCATGTTTACGGCAAGTTTAAAAGGCTCACACGAGCGGCATGGATGAGATTTGGACTTTGTAGAGTCTGTTCGACGCATGACCGGAACGCTATTTCTATTTTGAACGCACAGGGAGACTCTGTTCCCACAAGGCTCTGTTCTGCATAAAGGGTTTGATCGAGCGTACAACTGGTGCAAACTCATCTGCTGGTGGAGGCTCACATAATCCAAAATTATTACTGGTATTCAAAGTTTATTATCAATGGCTGGAGGTAATTTATTTATTCTAGGCATTAAACCTTCATTTTTATTCTTTAAAGAATTTAATTCCGCATGTAAAGAATCGTATTTCTGCTTGCATTTTTACTGGGCATAAAAGTTTATTCCAGTTTTAACGATTCTTTAAGTTTTTATGATTTATTTAAATTTCTAATTCCGCATATAGAATCGTTGTTTTAAACTAACAACCACAATAACGTTCAAATCAAATATATACTCTAGTCCATCCAAATAATATAATATGAGTCAATGTAATATATATTTATTAAGAATCAATAAATGTTGCTTGTAAATATAGTGTTGGTTTTATAGATTATTTTTAGTCTCGTGCATTTTAAAATATCATTTTACTTCATAATCCGTAAAAACTCATTTATAATATGCTTGACTTATAACATAAAATTGTATGATGCTTAACTCCTCTATATCCTTCTCACATTATTCAATGTTCTATTATTAATGCATGTTACTTCTGTCCCCATTTTGTTCTATTATTAATGCATGTTACTTTTGTCCCCATTTTTGTTCCAGCAAATTTCGAATAGTCATAGTTATATTCCCTATATTTATTACTCTTCATGGGTTATCTTCATTACCAATATTTGTTTCTTATAATTACAAATAAGAAATATTTTGAGCGCTACATTTTCTTTGGGCCCCCATTTACTTCTTTAAATTTAGGGCTCCCATTTACTTCCTTGAATTGTTAGGTTATCCTCTTAGTCTTCTCTCGTGATAAATTCACAGAGTGGATCTGGATCAACTCCTCAATGTATATATATATATATATATTTCAAACCATTGTGTCAAAGGCAATCCTCTTTTTGTTTCAAGTTTTTTTTTATTGAGATTGTTGAAGATGTATTTCATAGAGTAGGCTTTCATAACTTGGGGCTTTTCATAACCCAAAAATGCACTTAGCTTTTGCATTTGTGAAGGTTTTAAGTGATTACTTCATTTTAGTGGTTAAAGGAACATAGTTTGCAACACAATAGTTTTGAATGTCAGTCTTATGAGTTGCAATCTTCAAAATTTCCATTTGATAGGATTTTCTGCCATAGTATTTGATATTGGAATGCCTCATTGGGACCTTATTTTCTGCAATATATATGTTCTCTTCCCAAAATATGGAGAATGACTTCTTAGTATGATGTAGTCTCTTTTGCATATGAACTTTGCATTGAAATTGGTTCAAAACTATAGCATTTAACTTTTTTCATTTGAGAGTGTTGCGAGCATGACTATTTTATTTATGTGATTGTAGAGAATATAGTCTGTAACAAAGTGGATTTTTTTTCTATGTGATAGATGAGCCATATTTTCTACAACATGAATGTCTTCTTCCAGGGATATGAAGAATGTCCTCTACATATGATGTTCTTTCTTCTTCTACAAATGAACTCTATGTTGCAGAAGAGAATCAAGGAATTTTTACTTCGATACTTCAAGCATTCATCTTTTGTATTCATTCAAATTCTTGCATTCTAATATAACATAATATATGAATCTTTGCTTTCATGATACACAACTAAAGGATTTAAAGGAGTCCTGGTGATGCTATGGAATGTAGCATTGTAGTTTAATTACTTGCTAGCCTTTTGATTGCAAAGCCATTTTCATTTCAATAACAGTCTCTTGAAATCATAAAAGATATGTGCATGTAATTATCTTTTACATCAATACAATATTTGATTAGTTGCTAAGATAAATATCTTCACATAAAGGTTGCAAGTAATATGGTTCATATGTAGATCTCATTATGCTTCATGATGAATGCTCCTATAAACCAAACATAAAAATGTATAGAATTTGCTCCTTCGCTTGATGGCAATACCTTTTCTTTTGCTTGCATCCATATATATTTGAATAAAATAGAATCTGCTCCTCCGGTTTATCACAATACCTTTGCTTTTGCTTGCATGTATATATATATTTGAATAGATCTCATTTTTATTTTATTTTTTTTCTTCATAGATCAAATGTCACCTGAATACATGAGTTATACAATGATGCATCCCATATACATATTTAAATTCAAGAGAAGCGGAATAATTTTGAGGAAATTATGATGATGCCAATATACAATGATCTAGACTCATCTTTAAATATGGTGTGGTTAGATATGCAATTGTCGAACTGGACTATGTACATTTGAGAATGTTTATTTACATGCTTATATACAGAGTATACATATATATGTACAATTTTGCATAAGAAATTCTTGAATCAAAGAATGAGCCTCTAAATGAAGAACCTGATTGATGTTGCTAGTTTATGAAGAAGATGACTTGATCAATTTGATGATGGTCCTTTTCTCTTGTTGCTTCTTGACTGCTTCAAATTCTAAACACAATCATATGCTTCTTGTTCCTCTTCTTTACTCCTTCATGCTCCTGTAGTCTCCCCCTTAGATAGTGCACTCAATTTTATATTCTCTATAATGCTCTAGTTTCTCCTTTTGAAGCCACATTAGTAAGAAGAATCAACTGGAACTATTCCTATTTTTTTTCTATTCAAATGGTTCTCTAGCAAGAGGCTTTGTAAATATATATGCTATTTGTTCTTTTGTGGGTATGTATTCCATCTTCATTGTTTTCTGAACCACTTGTTCTCTGAGGAAGTGGTACTTTATAGGAATATGTTTAGTCTTTGAATGAAGCACAAGATTTTTTGAAATGCTTATTGCACTTGTATTGTCACACTTAATAGATATAAGTTCACTGAAATCTACCTTCATAGCTTGTAGAGTTTGTTTCATACATAACACTTGTGTGCAACAAGCAACAATTGTTATATATTCAATTTATGTTGTAAATAGAGAAATTGGTGATTGTTTCTTGCTTAACCATGCAACCAAAGACTCTCCTAAGTAGAATGCACCACCACTTGTATTTTTTCTGTCATCCACATAACTAGCCCAATCCAAATTTGTGTATACTGTCAATGTGAAGTTCTTACATTTTGGATACCATAGTCCATAGTCCCTTTCAAGTATCTGAATATCCTCTTTGTTGCTAATAGATGATGTTGTTTAGTTGTTAATTGATATTTTGCCACTAATCTGACTCTAAAATATGTGAGGTATAACAAACTTCCTATCATGGATCTGTAAAGCTTTTGATCGACATCAGGCGATTCATCATCTGCACATAGCTTAAATCCAATTTCCATGGGGGTTGAGAGCGGTTTACAATCATCCATTTGGAACTTTTTCAACATATCTCTTAGTTATTTCTCTTGAGAAATGAATGTGGCTCCAGACTTTTGTAGGATTTGTAGCCATAGGTGAAAGGTAAGCTTTCCAATCGTTGACATCTCGAACTTAGACTTCATCTCTTTAGAAAACCATTTTACTAGATGATCTTTGTTGCTTCCAAACATAATGTCATCCACATACACAACCACAACTAGTAGTTCATCTCCATTGGCCTTTATGTACAAATTACTATCAGCTCCTCTCTTGAAACTTTATTTTTGATGGTAGTTGTCCAGTCTAGAGTACCGTGCTCGTGGTGCTTGCTTAAAACCATATAATGCCTTCTTTAACCTGCAAACCTAGTTAGGCTTATTTGATAATAAAAATCCTTCAGGTTGTTCCATACAAGCCTCTTCCTCAAGTTCTCCATTTAGAAAAGAAGAATTCATGTCCATTTGGTATACCTTGAAATCATTGTAACAATCAAAGGCCAAAAACCTCTTGATTGCATCTAATTTCGCAACTGGTGCAAAAGTTTCTTCATAGTCAACGCCTTCTACTTGTAAGAAACCCTTGCACACTAGTCTGGCTTTGTTTCTAACAATTTGACCCTGTTCATTCATCTCGTTTTTGAATACCCATTTTGTGCTAATGGAATTCTTTCAAACTGGTCTTGGTGTTAGTTCCCAAGTATTGTTCTTTTCGATTTGGTCTAACTCCTCGTTCATAACATTTATCTAGTTTTTGTCTTTACTTGCATCATCAAAGTTCTTTGGTTCAATCTATGACAACATATAAATATTCACTTGGTCTGATTTCTCTGCAAGTTGCCTCCTTGTTTTCACTCCTTCACTTTTATCTCCAATAATTTGACTTTTAGGATGATTCTTTTGTGTGTGTCTTGAGGGACGTTTCGAATGAGTCTCTGTATTTTCTAATTCTTCGTCTTGGACTTCATTTTCTTTACTGTGATGATGATGATGATGATGATATGGAGGATTGATAAAACCCGTGCTCTTGTTCTTATAAGGTTACTCTTCATCAAACTTTACATCTATGCATTCCACAATATTATGCAGTCTTTTATTATAGCACCTATTTCCCTTACTTTTTGATGAATATCCCAAAAATATTCCCTCATCTTTCCTAACTTTTCATCATTATTTTTGATATAGAATTTACTCCTAAATACATTAAAATGCTAGATTTACGTTGGCTTATCGTGCCACAATTCATAAGGTGTCTTATCACAATTTGGTTTGAGATGTGCCTTATTAAGAATATGTATTGTTGTATGTACCGCTTCCGCCCAATAGGTTTGAGGAATGTTTCTTTCTTGCATCATGGCTCTGCCTATTTGTTGAACATATTTTTTTTTGTCTCTCTTCAACTCCATTCGGTTGAGCTGTGTCTGCAATGGTATATTGTCGTTTTATGCAAAGTTCATCACACAAGTCTGCAAACTCATCTAAATTAAATTCACCTCCTATGTCTAATCTTATGCACTTTATCTTGCACTCTATTTGATTTTCTGCTAATGCCTTGAATATTTTGAACTTCTCTATTGCTTCTGACTTATTTTTTAGAAATGCCACCCATGTCAATCTAGAATAATCATAAATTATCAACATAAAATATTTTTCTCCTCTTGGTGCTTTTTTCCTTGAAGGTCCACACAAATCCATATGAACTAGATGCAAATGCTTACTACTTGACATTTTATCTTTGGCTTTAAATGATGTTCATGTTTGTTTGCCCATTAAACATGACTTGCAAACAATGTTTTGAGGCTTATTTATTGTTGGAAGATCTTTGACTGCTCTCTTCTTACTCATCTTTATGATGTGGTCAAAATTGAGATGCCCCAATCTCCTATGCCATAGCTAAGATACATCTTGTTTGTTGATACATAGCATTCTTCATTCTCTTCCTTCAATATATATATATATATATATTATTCTCTGTTTGAACTCCTTTAGCTAGAACCTTTCTAGTAGTTGTTGACCTTATTTCACAGTCTTGACCTCTGAAGAGAACATCACAAACTTTGTCACACATCTGACTTACACTCAACAAATTATGTTTTAGACCATCTACAAACAATACATCCTGAGCCTTTCGTCTTCCATTATTCAAACTAACTGTGCCTTTTCCTCTAATTCTTCCCATTTCATCATTGCCAAATGTGACATTTCTAGTTTTATTTTCATCTAGGGATACAAAATTGCTTTTATCTTGTGCCATATGTCTAGAGCAGCCACTGTCCACTTACATTTACTATTTTGATCTTGCGCATATAGAACTAGATCACACTTATTAACTTTCTTCTCTTCCTTCTTCTTTCTCCATTGCATGCATTCATTTGTTCTACAATTGTTTTGAGATGGTAATCTGTTGTCTTTAAGCAGACATTCATATGACTTATGCCCAAATTTATGATAATATGATCATTTAGTTATATTAAGGAGAGGAGAAAATGCATTTTTGTCTAAATTCATATTTGTTTTAATGTTTGTGAATCCATTATTAGCCTCAGTTCTCTTAGAATTTCCCAGATCATTTCTTCTAACATAAGCTCTACAAGTTATGGCTTTATGTCCAAATTTTTTGTTGCAGTAACAATATCCATAGAAAAATTATTTGTACCTAATATTGGATGTCATTCGAGGATACAACCATCTTGACATTTGATAATCCTATCTCCTGAAGAAGTATGGTCTCTGATATTTTGTTGTTTGGTTGTCCATTCCTTTTGATTTCTACACTTTTCTGGCAGCGTTTCTTTACAACTGTTCATTTGATGTTGAGGTGTTGCTCAGATTTTTGTTCTCAAATTGATGTGAACTATCATTGTTTCCCCTAACATATTTTACAAAAGTAATTGTCTTTTTGTCCTCTACCTTGGATTCATTGGATTATCCTTCATAGCCTAACCTAGCTCTTAAAACTAATTTAGCAATATCTTCATCTTCATTCATTTTTAAAGTCTCAAACTGCGTTCTATATACTTGTAATTTGACCTCTTTACCTTTTTATCTCCATGAATATTTTCCAATTTAGCCCAAATATCTTTAGCTGTTTGATAATGCATTACTTTAAAAAATTCAGACTGACATAATCCACTCAGAAGTGCATTCATAGCTTTTGTATTATCTATAAAATCCAGTTTGGCATCTTTGTCACTAGTTGTTTCCTTTGGTTCTTCATACCCTACCATCACAACAACCCGAACTTCTACTTCAAGACATTAAATTATATGTCTTTATTCTCACTTTCCAGAAGGCATAGTTTGTACTAGTAAACGAGGGGGGTGTTAGGATATTCCGACACATAGGAAATAATTAAGTACAACTTGGTCTAGTATAGAGTTAGGTAAAGTGTGTTTCTTTACCGTTGTATATTTTGTAACTTACAATCCGACGGTCACGATATGTAGTGATCTGACGGTTCATTCTCTCCTCGGTATTACCGACACTTGATCCGTGGCTTGACACCTGATTGGTCCATGATTTTTATTTAAAGTGCATGGAGGGTCATTTGTAGGGTAATCCGTGCATGAGAGAAGCATATGTAAATTTTCATTCTTTTATTAATAAATTGCCTGAAGTGGTCGCCGTTGGCTCAGGCCATGCACTGTTTCCCTCTTTGAGGGTTTTAACCACGTCAAAAATACTGGTGTATTGATCTGCGATCTGGTTGTGAGCGGTGTCCTTTGGTGTTCTGTCTGAGGAATTTACCCTGTAAATTCCTACATGGTATCAGAGCTATTTGAGGGCCGCGTCTGTTGGTGATCCAAATCTGAAGCCTGTAGAACTGCATCCGACTGCTGTTTCCTAGATCTGTTGTTTCTGACTGCTTTCGGGCCGAGAGGACCGCTCTGTTGTGTTGGGAGCATCTGTTCCAGTGAGGAACCCCTTTTGTTTCACGCGAAAAGGTTTTCGGTAGCCCTAGCTGCGTCATTTTTAAGATCTGGAGGTATACAGTGTTTATTTGCAGTTTACTGTTATTTTCTCTCTGTTTATTTCGGTTTCGGTTTATTTAGCTTTTTTTATTACCGGATCTATACCTTTCATTTCTGCGTATGCTCTTTGCCCTGCAACTCTGTGCGATCTGGGCAAATCAGAAACAGAAAGGAAGGATTTTTCTCATGCGTATGTTCTTTTCCCTGCGCCTTAGGGTGATCTCGGAAAATCAGAAACATTGAGGAAAATATTTAGTTTCCGGCCAAAGCTAACTTTGAGCCGCAAGGTTCATTTTTGAAAATATTTAGTTTTTCGGCTAAAGCTAACTTCGAGCCGTAAGTTTCGTTTTCTTTGCATGTCCGTGTTGGGTTTTGTGTTCTTTGTTTTGTAGGGGAAAAGAGCCTTCTCAAAGCAAGCACGCAACCCAAAACATCAACCCCCCTCTCTCTCTCTCTCAAATTTTTTGTATAGCTCAATTGTTTCAAAGCTATTCTAAGAGAGTAGAGGTCTTGGGTTCAAGTCTCCATTTTTTTGGGGGCGGATTTTTTCATTTTCGCACATTCCCGCTCTTCGTCAGCGACTTCATCAACTTTTTTCAAAAAGCCATAACTTCTTCATCCAGAAGCCGTTTTTTTTAAACCAGCCTAATTTTTCGAGATCTATCCATTGGAACACTTATTTTCAGCATCTTTAGCTTCAGTTTCCGTTGAAATGGAAAGTCAATACCAAGTTACCCTTGACAGCACCAACTACTTCCAATGGTTGTCCTACATTGAGGATTTACTTAGAAGTAAAGGTCTCTACCGAATAGTCTCAGGCCAAGAAAAGAAACCAAAGGATGAAGATAAGGCTACTAAATGGGAAAATAGGCAAGATCAAGCATGTGGATTGATAGGGATGTCTATTTCTCCAGATCTTAGATTCCATATTGCAGAACTTGATACTCCTGATGAAGCAATGAAACAAATCAATAAAGTTTTTGGGATTAAAAATGAACTTAGAGCCCATCAACTTGAAAATGAGTTGCTTACATTGGACCCTAATAATTTTTCTTGCATTGAAGATTTCTTGTCCAAATTCAAGACCCTTAGATATCTCTTGGAAGGTGTTAAAGTTAAGAAAGAAGATAGTAACCTTATCTATTCCATTCTTACTAAGTTGGGACCAGCCTACTCTGTGTTTGTTTCCACCTTCCATTCTACAAGAGAAGCCTTCATTTATCAAGGAATAGACTACAAGCCCCCTTCCTTTGACTCTTTTTGTGATTCTTTAATAAGAGAACAAGAAAAACTCTTACACCTTGGTCTTCTTAATCTTGGAAACTCTTCCAAGAAAGCGTTAGCTGCCCAGCAGCAACCAAATTCAAAGAATCCTAAGAAGTCATATCCTAAAAAGAATGGTCCTAAACCAAACAAGGGTCCTAAGCAATTTCAGCCCCAAAATGAAAAATCATTTCAACAAAATGATAAGACAAATAAAAACAAAGGGAAGAAGATTGATAGACATTGCAATTTTTGTAATCGAGATGGCCACTTAGAATCAAAATGCTTTAAGAAGATGGAAGCCTTGGAAGCAGCAATGAAGAAGCATATGTAAATTTTCATTCTTTTATTAATAAATTGCCTGAAGTGGCCGCGTTGGCTCAGGCTGTGGACTGTTTCCCTCTTTGAGGGTTTTAACCACGTCAAAAATACTGGTGTATTGATTTGCGATCTTGTTGTGAGCGGTGTCCTTTGGTGTTCTGTCTGAGGAACTTACCCTGTAAATTCCTACAGGGGGGTGCTTTATTTGTTGAGCATCCTTCCCAACTAGCCATTTTACTGACTTAGGACCTCCTTCCATTTCTTAGATTGATATTGAAGGAACTTTGCTCTGATACCAATTGATATTTATGTTTGGAAATTACACTTCAATTTTTTTCTGAACTTAAATTTCTTCTTATGCAGCTAATGATTTATGTATATAATCAAATTATTAATGGTCTCCTTCTATAGTTACTAGAGAGAAAAATTTTAGATATATTTATTCAGAATTCAAGAGCATTCACACAATATTCAAGAAACAACACATGAAGACACCATATATAAGTGGAAACCCATAAGGGATAAAACCACGAATTTTTGGCTGAAAGTGATGTGAAGGCAAGCTCCTACTTCCTCATTACATCATATTTTTGTAGGCTCCAACCTACAAGAGGTTCCTACCTCAAAGGAAGCTCCAACTCCCACAAATTTTCTGTAGGCTATAACCCACAGGAGGCTCCTACCTCAACGAGCTACAACTTGTTCTTTATCAAGCTACAACTTGAATATAAACTGCAATCTCTTAATCGGAATACCAAGTCAAGAGTTTTGGTTACCTTATATAATTTTTTGTTGTCAATTCTACTGCACATATTCTTTTCTTCTCCTCTTCAATTATGTTCTTCTTTTGTTGCTACTCATGAACCCTATCACACAAACTGTTGAACACCAAAAATTTCTTATTCCATTCAACATTGTATATTTTATAAGCATTTCTTATTGGTTGTTTGTATTCTCTACAAGAATATGAAAGGAGTCATTGTCTCTTGGTCTTCTAAAAATTGTTTACTACCTATCTCTTCATTTTCAATGTAAAATGGAGCTGAAATAATATAACTCAACAATAATGATTACAAGAGACAAATCATATTTATATTGGCTACATTTTCCAAACTTGTACCATACAATTTTCTTGTTTAATTAAATCATATGTTCTCCAACTTGTGTTTCAAGTTATCATTTCTCATTCTTCATCAATGACAATCAATCAACATTGTTTAGCCTTCACATTAATTATCATAGCCTTTGCACTTCACATCACTTTCAACTTTTGCACTTCAATCAACCTTGCAACAATAGCCATCTAACATTCAACATAAATCAACCATAATACAATATTATCAACATGATCAGTTGACATCAATGCCAACATTACCAACAACTTACCCCGAAGATAAGAATGGTGTGTCTATCTCTCCCTCTCAACAAGGGAGGATATACTCATTCCTATAAAAGGAATATTCCCAAGCTCCCTTTTAACAAGGGATGCCGAAGCTCCCTTTTAACAAGGGACGCCAAAGCTCCCTCTCAACTAGGGACTTGTTTTGAACAACAAATATCTACTCTTTGGTGGAGATCATGGTACTATCAACTACTTGTAGGGATCCTTTTTCTGCAGCATGTCATGAACTTTATCTTCTTCATCATGGAGCCTTCTTCGTCGTCACTTTATCTTAGGGCATCAGCCATCTTCCCCATCACTTTCCCATCAAGAAACCATAGTGTTGAACCAATAGTCATGTCATCCATCTCTTCATCGGAAAGTGATCTTCTAGTCCACATTTGGGATTTTTTTTGTATAGCTACCTCTTTCAAGTCACGTTTCTTT
The DNA here is from genome assembly GCA_031772625.1 of Pinus tabuliformis. Lineage (NCBI taxonomy): Eukaryota > Viridiplantae > Streptophyta > Pinopsida > Pinales > Pinaceae > Pinus > Pinus tabuliformis. The sequence goes on along the minus strand of CM062804.1, from coordinate 6,000,321 downwards.
CAGGATCTTCCATCCATGCTCATGAGTACCAGTTGTAGGTGACATCTACAAATCTCGTTTGGTAGCCTTGTTTCAAACCAGCCAGATGTTTTCAAAAAAATCAAGATAAACATCAAATCAAAGTTACCTTTTTAATGATGGCATTTCGTCATGACATCTGTTTCTTGCAACATAAACATCTTGCACATATATGAATCCATCTCCAAGACATTCATTACCAAGATTTTTCTTTTGAAATATCCATATTAGGTATTCATACCTTCTTCTTCCATGGAGATGTCATAACTAATTCTTCTAGTTATCGGATGTTGATCACTTATATTTTGACTATAGTTGCATATTTCAAAAACTCTTCTTCCTTTCTTCACATATTGATTTCCTTATGATCTTCTTTACATGGTTATTTCAACATAGAAACCATGATTCTCAACCACCTCATATTCCAAATGAGGTCATATTATGTTGATTTCATCTTATCAATATGTAGAAGAGTTCAAGATACATTGTCTACATGCCTTCATGCATCATTCTAATGGAAGATATCCCTCTTCTTCGATCATGCTCATGAGATAGAGCATTCAACCATTCTATCTGCAACCATATGATGACATGAAATTATTTATCTATTACCAAATATATACAACCTCTTTCTTCATGTGGTCATCTATACTTTCTTCGACAACTCCCTTTCCTTGCTTGAAGATGAAAGTACTTCAACCAACTTGACAAGCTGCACTCCTTTGTCACCACACCATCATCCTTCATAAACAATGGATCCCACACAAGGTGGAATGTAGAAATCAACGAGACACTTGCTTCTTCCAAGTAGAGGTGAACCTTCTTATAAATATTCTAGTGGAGGATCTCGATGATCCTTATTCTGGAAATTCCCCTTTCTAATAATAATGATGCATGATGACTTTTCTTTATTTTCTATCTTTCTAGATGACTTCCCTCCAACCATATATACTTATACTTCGGTTCTCCTTATATGCTTTCAATGAAGATGCTATTTATATCATGATGATTGCTATAACCATGTAGAATTTCTACTTCATCTATCCTTCCATGCTTATATGATGATCTCATATTTATTTTGCTATAATGCATCCTATCATACTTGTGATGTTATCTCTTCTTTTCTATAACTGAAAATAAATAAGTGAAGGAGATTATCTCAATCATAGTACATATCTTTCACTTCCTCCTTCTTTGCCTTCTTCTTTTCAAGCTCTTCTACTTCTTCAACAACATGAGCTTCACTTCTTTCCTTTCTCTGCTTGTTTTCCTTCTTGAATTTAGAACAATTCCTTTCAAAGTGCCCATATTCATTAAATTCATAACATTGTATTTTTGACATATCAATCTTCTTCTTTTCCCGACGACCAAACATTCCTTTTCTCCTAGCCATGGAAGCATATGCTTGAACTTGTTTATTTGATCCAACATCACTTTTTGCCTTCAACCTAGTTTCTTCAATCTTACATAATGACCAAAGTTCACTGAATGGAGTGGCTTCCTTCTTTCAATAGATACTTGATACAAACTTGCCCCATTTATCAAGGAGTGCATTGAGCATGTTAGACTCCGTCTTATGTCAGTGTGAGATTGACTCTTCTTCAAAACCCTATTTTGGAGAAGAAATCATTAAATGTGTTGTTTTAGAATATGTAATTTATTCTCCAGCTCTTCAAATGGCAGAAGCTTCCTCAGATCCTATCTCTGCAAAAGCATAAAAAAAAAAAAAAACATCATCACCAATCCAGAAGCCGGCATATACTTTTTCTCTCGCTTTTACTAAGCTCAGGGTGTTCCTTAAGATGATATTCTGCTCTCTACAAAGTCCAGTTAATAAGTTTCAAACTATGCTTTTGAAACCTAAGAATAAAGGTGAAAAGCCAGCTAGAAGGCAGCTGTGATGAAACCGAAGGGCTGAACTTGCACAAGATGCTACGGGTGCTTTTGGGTGCATCTAATTCTGGAAGGATGTATGGGATAGGTGTTTCCCAACATAATTCTACTTTGGAAAGAAGGCATATTCTTGGAGGAATGTGGTCTTGTCATTATGTAAAAATGGATTTGTTATTACTCAAGGAACTTTACCATTTTCAAGGTGCCAGGTGACTTTGTATGAGAGGACAAATAATCTCCAATATCAGCCTGCTAAATGTTGCTATGGTTTTATACAACCGAGCATGCCTAGCATGATTTGTCAATCAAACAATCTTACAGTGCTTGCTCACACAACTATAGTTTTAGCTTCGAATACTGAATCAAGTCCTATGGTTCTTCGGGATAAACATTTGTCAAGTGCAATCTTTTATGAGGCAAAAAATGATTTTAGAGATGCTCAAGGGAAGAATATGAGGTTCAGTAACTTTCTATATTTAAAGCTTTTACGGTTATGTTCTCCTTTAGTTCATAAGTCTGCTAAAAGTTTATTAGAGGAAGTGAAGAACTACTCTCGATTGTGCATATCAGATCGTTTGCAGATTCTTAACAAGGTGTCCTTCCTTATGGGATATAGCAGTGTAGATGATTTGATTGGCCATGAACGGGCTTTAAGAGAGTGTGCACGCCTGCTTCAAGAAGGGCCAAGTTCTTCACATTGCTTGGTAATAAGTTCTAGACATCATGCAGATGAAGTGAGTGGGTATCCATCTTCATTGGATTACTCTGATGTTTCATAAGCTTGTCTGAAATTCTCGTTTATTCATTTGGGAAGCAGCCCACAATTGGATCTATATAGTGCAGTTGAGCAGAAATCAGAATATCAACTCATTAAGGACGTGGACAAATCTACTTAGCCAGTAGATGGCACTACTTTCGATTCACCAAATATCACAGAAACTGAATGTATAGTTAGGGACCAATCTACTCTTTTCACTGCTTGCCCTGTATCAAATGCTGAGCCAAATCTGTGGACACTTAGATAAGCAAGACTTGCATTTATCAAAACAGAACATGTCAGAAACTGTATAGAAGGAAGTTTGGAAGCACTGCAAGGGTATCTACAACTGTATGAGTTCATATATTTCTTCACGCAGAATCGACCCAAGCTTTTAGAAATGGCGTCCATCCCACGCATTAAACTCGGTACCCAAGGATTCGAGGTTTCCAAACTTGGCTTAGGATGTATGGGGCTTTCATTTGCCTATGGCACCCCTGTTGCCGAGGAAGATGGCATTTCTTTGATTCATCATGCTTTCAACAGAGGCATCACTTTTTTTTTACACTGCAGATATGTATGGGCCTTTCACAAATGAAGTCCTAGTTGGCAATGCTTTGAAAGGTTTGCCCCGTGAGAAAGTTCAGCTGGCCACTAAGTTTGGCAATGTTGTAATAGAAGGTGTTTTTCGTGTTAAAGGCTCAGCAGAGTATGTACGCAAAGCTTGTGAAGACGGCCTGAAGCGCCTTGATGTGGATTATATTGATCTTTACTACCAACACCGTGTGGATACTACAGTTCCAATAGAAGAAACTGTGGGAGAACTCAAGAAGCTTGTGCAAGAAGGAAAAGTCAAATATATTGGGCTCTCTGAAGCTAGTGTGGACACCATTAGACGAGCTAATGCTGTACATCCCATTACAGCTGTTCAATTAGAATGGTCTTTGTGGTCCCGTGATGTGGAGGAAGATATTGTCGTAGGTAGTTGTTTTTCCTGGGTCAGATCAGTATAAGGTTAGCCATGGTGCTCATGAAGGTTTTCCCTAGTTAGGATGGCAGTGAGAAATTGAACAGAACAATTGCTCATGCTCAACAGATATGCCCATCATTATTATTATTGGATAAGAAAGATTGTAGGGGGGTCCGGATTCTGTGATGTGGCAGTCAATTGCAAATACTCCGGCATTCAATCCGTCTTCAAATATATGCGGTGGATTTACTCCAGATTATCAAAATCTTTTCCTAATTTCGGTAAAATGGCCAACGCATTTCCAGAAATTTGGGAATGTGCAAAGTGGCAGAGAAAAAGATGCAATTGCTTATGCTTATTTTTAGTAATGGGATTGACCCCTGTAATGCCACCTCCTCATCAGATTCAACAGATTCGAGTAGAAGGAGTGCTATTCCATCTTCAGAAGCGTTGATTGTTTTTTTTTTTAGAGTTTTTTTTTATAAAACAAATCCCTTGTCTTGGGGTCGATTGGTTTTTCGCTTAGCAGCATTTATTTAATGTATAAAAAAAAGGGAGAGGGGGGAGAGTTCTGAGTGCTGGAGAATAGAGAGCTTACCATGTACAGTTTTTGGCAGAGAGTTTAATGAAAATACAACTCTGACTTCTGAGATTCCTGTGGTATGATAATTTAGCATAAGTTTTTCTTGTGTTTCATATGTGATCTGTTATGTTTCATTTCACTTCATGATCATTTCTAATTGAACAAATGAAGTGTTAAGGTAGAATTCATCATTTGTATGCTCTGCCTTTAAGTTTGTTCAATATTCAATGTTTTCTTCTGTTTGACAAGGATTCATCTTCTATGCCCTTGTCAGCTCCTCAGCAGTCTTGCCATCTCATTTAATCTAAATTTGGTGTTAAATTTCTTGCCTACGTTGCCTCAGGAGATAATCTGTGTTTTGATTACATTTCTCTGTTCAAGTTGTTTCTTTACCCCATGCAGCCTAGAAAAACCCCAAATCAACCCTTTTGATCAGTTTACTAGCCTAAAATCAGTGTTACCCTATTGGTCATCTCACCAATTGAAGATCTTTACCGAGATAGACCGGAGAGAGGCCTCTCCTGCCCCGTAGGGCTAGCTACAAGGCTAAGTGGTTTGATGTTGCCTTGAGGTTTACCTTTCTCAGCATGAGGTGAAATTTCAAGCGCTAACATATTGGCGACCACACTGGGGAAGAACATTCGACTTGTTGATTGTCTTGTCCCAGTACATGAAATCAAATTGCAGATCTGATGCTGATGGTGGACAGCAGTCAGATACATATGCAGGCTGAACCATTCACCTGGCGACTCCAATTCGATCCAGACATTCCAACGCTTGCTGATCCATTCATGCAATGGTAGGGTATGTGGCAAACCCTGCCCTGTGTGAAGCTGTAGAAGGAATAAGAAATGAGTTAGCAGATTCTGAATTTGATGAAGCTTTTTTCAGTACCTTGCTTCATTGGTTGAAATCTTCAAAGTTCTTCAAAGCTAAATTTTGTGAGTTAATTGTTGAAAGAATCGAAAAGGAGATTCAATGCTTAGATGAGCAAATCCAGTCATATGATTTCCACGACCCTAAAAAGTTTTTGGAAATCCTTCCTCCATCGAAACAAGAAATCATAGACTTGCCTACAGATGTTTACATTGACAATGTGCAGCTGGAAGTATGCATTGCAGAGTTGGGACAGCCAATAGAGTCCGGCCTCCGCGATCCAATGGCAACATATATGGACATGTTTTTCACTTTGATTGATAGATCAGACTGTCTTGTACGTGACCAGGCTCAGTACGTGCATGAATGGCTGCCAGAAATTGCATCTGTGTCCTCGTGGAATCATTCTCAAGTGGCATCATTCTCAGGTTTACTTGAATGGTTAATCTGGCATTTCAGTATTACATGATCTATTGTTTGTACAACAGATTAGAGTAGATTTTGTAAATAAATAAACAACCATAAGGGCAACATCTTGTTTTAGTTTGCTTGAAGATTGTTAAGTCGTTTTTCAGTCATTTCAGTCTTGGGATCAAATCAGTTTGAGTTCAGTTTCAGTTGTTTCGATGATGACTCCATTGCCCAATGGATGGAGGCACTGTCTGCTCTCCCAAAGTTCTGCAGTTCTTGACACCTCCACGAAGCGGCAGCTACCATCCCAAGTGGAGCCGATGTTAGACTCCGTCTTATGTCAGTTTGAGATTGACTCTTCTTCAAAATCCTGTTTTGAAGAAGAAATCATTAAATGTGTTGTTTTAGAATATGTAATTTATTCTCCAGCTCTTCAAATGGCAGCAGCTTCCTCATATCCTATCTCTGCAAAAGCATAAACAAAAAAAAAAACATCATCAGCAATCCAGAAGCCGGCATATACTTTTTTCTCTCGCTTTTACTAAGCTCAGGGTGTTCCTTAAGATGATCTTCTGCTCTCTACAAAGTCCAGTTAATAAGTTTCAAACTATGCTTTTGAAACCTAAGAATAAAGGTGAAAAGCCAGCTAGAAGGCAACTCTGATGAAACCGAAGGGCTGAATTGCACAAGATGCTACGGGTGCTTTTGGGTGCATCTAATTCTGGAAGGATGTATGGGATAGGTGTTTCCCAACATAATTCTACTTTGGAAAGAAGGCATATTCTTGGAGGAATGTGGTCTGTGTCATTATGTAAAAATGGATTTGTTATTAGTCAAGGCACTTTACCATTTTCAAGGTGCCAGGTGACTTTGTATGAGAGGACAAATAATCTCCAATATGAGCCTGCTAAATGTTGCTATGGTTTTATACAACCGAGCATGCCTAGCATGATTTGTCAATCAAACAATCTTACAGTGCTTGCTCACACAACTATAGTTTTAGCTTCGAATACTGAATCAAGTCCTATGGTTCTTCGGGATAAACATTTGTCAAGTGCAATCTTTTATGAGGCAAAAAATGATTTTAGAGATGCTCAAGGGAAGAATATGAGGTTCAGTAACTTTCTATATTTAAAGCTTTTACGGTTATGTTCTCCTTTAGTTCATAAGTCTGCTAAAAGTTTATTAGAGGAAGTGAAGAACTACTCTCGATTGTGCATATCAGATCGTTTGCAGATTCTTAACAAGGTGTCCTTCCTTATGGGATATAGCAGTGTAGATGATTTAATTGGCCATAAACGGGCTTTAAGAGAGTGTGCACGCCCGCTTCAAGAAGGGCCAAGTTCTTCACATTGCTTGGTAATAAGTTCTAGACATCATGCAGATGAAGTGAGTGGGTATCCATCTTCATTGGATTACTCTGATGTTTCAGAAGCTTGTCTGAAATTCTCGTCTATTCATTTGGGAAGCAACCCACAGTTGGATCTATATAGTGTAGCTGAGCAGAAATCAGAATATCAACTCATTAAGGACGTGGACAAATCTACTCAGCCAGTAGATGGCACTACTTTCGATTCACCAAATATCACAGAAACTGAATGTATAGTTAGGGACCAATCTACTCTTTTCACTGCTTGCCCTGTATCAAATGCTGAGCCAAATCTGTGGACACTTAGATAAGCAAGACTTGCATTTATCAAAACAGAACAGGTCAGAAACTGTATAGAAGGAAGTTTGGAAGCACTGTAAGGGTATCTACGACTGTACGAGTTCATATATTTCTTCAGGCAGAATCGACCCAAGCTTTTAGAAATGGCGTCCATCCCACGCATTAAACTCGGTACCCAAGGATTCGAGGTTTCCAAACTTGGCTTAGGATGTATGGGGCTTTCATTTGCCTATGGCACCCCTGTTACCGAGGAAGATGGCATTTCTTTGATTCATCATGATTTCAACAGAGGCATCACTTTTTTTTGACACTGCAGATATGTATGGGCCTTTCACAAATGAAGTCCTAGTTGGCAATGCTTTGAAAGGTTTGCCCCGTGAGAAAGTTCAGCTGGCCACTAAGTTTGGCAATGTTGTAATAGAAGGTGTTTTTCGTGTTAAAGGCTCAGCAGAGTATGTACGCAAAGCTTGTGAAGACGGCCTGAAGCGCCTTGATGTGGATTATATTGATCTTTACTACCAACACCATGTGGATACTACAGTTCCAATAGAAGAAACTGTGGGAGAACTCAAGAAGCTTGTGCAAGAAGGAAAAGTCAAATATATTGGGCTCTCTGAAGCTAGTGTGGACACCATTAGACGAGCTAATGATGTACATCCCATTACAGCTGTTCAATTAGAATGGTCTTTGTGGTCCCATGATGTGGAGGAAGATATTGTCGTAGGTAGTTGTTTTTTCTGGGTCAGATCAGTATAAGGTTAGCCATGGTGCTCATGAAGGTTTTCCTTAGTCAGGATGGCAGTGAGAAATTGAACAGAACAATTGCTCATGCTCAACAGATATGCCCATCATTATTGGATAAGAAAGATTGTAGGGGGGTCTGGATTCTGTGATGTGGCAGTCAATTGCAAATACTCCGGCATTCAATCCGTCTTCAAATATATGCGGTGGATTTACTCCAGATTATCAAAATCTTTTCCTAATTTCGGTAAAATGGCCAACGCATTTCCAGAAATTTGGGAATGTGCAAAGTGGCAGAGAAAAAGATGCAATTGCTTATGCTTATTTTTAGTAATGGGATTGACACCTGTAATGCCACCTCCTCATCAGATTCAACATATTCGAGTAGAAGGAGCGCTATTCCATCTTCAGAAGCATTGATTGTTTTTTTTTTTAGTTTTTTTTTTGATAAAACAAATCCCTTGTCTTGGGGTCGATTGGTTTTTCGCTTAGCAGCATTTATTTAATGTATAAAAAAAGGGAGAGGGGGGAGAGTTCTGAGTCATGGAGAATAGAGAGCTTACCATGTACAGTTTTTGGCAGAGAGTTTAATGAAAATACAGCTCTGACTTCTGAGATTCCTGTGGTATGATAATTTAGCATAAGTTTTTCTTGTGTTTCATATGTGATCTGTTATGTTTCATTTCACTTCATGATCATTTCTAATTGAACAAATGAAGTGTTAAGGTAGAACTCATCATTTGTATGCTCTGCCTTTAAGTTTGTTCAATATTCAATGTTTTCTTCTGTTTGACAAGGATTCATCTTCTATGCCCTTGTCAGCTCCTCAGCAGTCTTGCCATCTCATTTAATCTAAATTTGGTGTTAAATTTCTTGCCTACCTTGCCTCAGGAGATAATCTGTGTTTTGATTACATTTCTCTGTTCAAGCTGTTTCTTTACCCCATGCAGCCCAGAAAAACCCCAAATCAACCCTTTTGATCAGTTTACTAGCCTAAAATCAGTGTTACCCTATTGGTCATCTCACCAATTGAAGATCTTTACCGAGATAGACCGGAGAGAGCCCTCTCCTGCCCCGTAGGGCTAGCTACGAGGCTAAGTGGTTTGATGTTGCCTTGAGGTTTACCTTTCTCAGCCTGAGGTGAAATTTCAAGCGCTAACATATTGGCGACCATACTGGGGAAGAACATTCGACTTGTTGATTGTCTTGTCCCAGTACATGAAATCAAATTGCAGATCTGATGCTGATGGTGGACAACAGTCAGATACATATGCAGGCTGAGCCATTCTCCTGGGGACTCCAATTCGATCCAGACATTCCAACGCTTGCTGATCCATTCATGCAATGGTAGGGTATGTGGCAAACCCTGCCCTGTGTGAAGCTGTAGAAGGAATAAGAAATGAGTTAGCAGATTCTGAATTTGATGAAGCTTTTCCAGTACCTTGCTTCATTGGTTGAAATCTTCAAAGTTCTTCAAAGCTAAATTTTGTGAGTTAATTATTGAAAGAATCGAAAAAGAGATTCAATGCTTAGATGAGCAAATCCAGTCATATGATTTCCACGACCCTAAAAAGTTTTTGGAAATCCTTCCTCCATCGAAACAAGAAATCATAGACTTGCCTACAGATGTTTACATTGACAATGTGCAGCTGGAAGTATGCATTGCAGAGTTGGGACAACCAACAGAGTCCGGCTTCCGCGATCCAATGGCAACATATATGGACATGTTTTTCACTTTGATTGATAGATCAGACTGTCTTGTACGTGACCAGGCTCAGTACGTGCATGAAGGGCTGCCAGCAATTGCATCTGTGTCCTCGTGGAAGCATTCTCAAGCGGCATCATTCTCAGGTTTACTTGAATGGTTAATCTGGCATTTCAGTATTACATGATCTATTGTTTGTACAGCAGATTAGAGTAGATTTTGTAAATAAATAAACAGCCATAAGGGCAGCATCTTGTTTTAGTTTGCTTGAAGATTGTTAAGTCGTTTTTCAGTCATTTCAGTCTTGAGATCAAATCAGTTTGAGTTCAGTTTCAGTTGTGTCGATGATGACTCCATTGCCCAATGGATGGAGGCACTGTCTGCTCTCCCAAAGTTCTGCGGTTCTTGGCACCTCCACGAAGCGGCAGCTGCCATCCCAAGTGGAGCCGATGTTAGACTCCGTATTATGTAAGTGTGAGATTGACTCTTCTTCAAAACCCTGTTTTGAAGAAGAAATCATTAAATGTGTTGTTTTAGAATATGTAATTTATTCTCCAGCTCTTCAAATGGTAGCAGCTTCCTCAGATCCTATCTCTGCAAAAGCATAAACAAAAAAAAACATCATCAGCAATCCAGAAGCCGAAATATACTTTTTCTCTCGCTTTTACTAAGCTCAGGGTGTTCCTTAAGATGATCTTCTGCTCTCTACAAAGTCTAGTTAATAAGTTTCAAACTATGCTTTTGAAACCTAAGAATAAAGGTGAAAAGCCAGCTAGAAGGCAGCTGTGATGAAACCGAAGGGCTGAACTTGCACAAGATGCTACGGGTGCTTTTAGGTGCATCTAATTCTGGAAGGATGTATGGGATAGGTGTTTCCCAACATAATTCTACTTTGGAAAGAAGGCATATTCTTGGAGGAATGTGGTCTGTGTCATTATGTAAAAATGGATTTGTTATTAGTCAAGGCACTTTACCATTTTCAAGGTGCCAGGTGACTTTGTATGAGAGGACAAATAATCTCCAATATGAGCCTGCTAAATGTTGCTATGGTTTTATACAACCGAGCATGCCTAGCATGATTTGTCAATCAAACAATCTTACAGTGCTTGCTCACACAACTATAGTTTTAGCTTCGAATACTGAATCAAGTCCTATGGTTCTTCGGGATAAACATTTGTCAAGTGCAATCTTTTATGAGGCAAAAATGATTTTAGAGATGCTCAAGGGAAGAATATGAGGTTCAGTAACTTTCTATATTTAAAGCTTTTACGGTTATGTTCTCCTTTAGTTCATAAGTCTGCTAAAAGTTTATTAGAGGAAGTGAAGAACTACTCTCGATTGTGCATATCAGATCGTTTGCAGATTCTTAACAAGGTGTCCTTCCTTATGGGATATAGCAGTGTAGATGATTTGATTGGCCATGAACGGGCTTTAAGAGAGTGTGCACGCCCGCTTCAAGAAGGGCCAAGTTCTTCACATTGCTTGGCAATTAGTTCTAGACATCATGCAGATGAAGTGAGTGGGTATCCATCTTCATTGGATTACTCTAATGTTTCAGAAGCTTGTCTGAAATTCTCGTCTATTCATTTGGGAAGCAGCCCACAATTGGATCTATATAGTGCAGCTGAGCAGAAATCAAAATATCAACTCATTAAGGACGTGGACAAATCTACTCAGCCAGTAGATGGCACTACTTTCGATTCACCAAATATCACAGAAACTGAATGTATAGTTAGGGATCAATGTACTCTTTTCACTGCTTGCCCTGTATCAAATGTTGAGCCAAATCTGTGGACACTTAGATAAGCAAGACTTGCATTTATCAAAACAGAACAGGTCAGAAACTGTATAGAAGGAAGTTTGGAAGCACTGCAAGGGTATCTATGACTGTACGAGTTCATATATTTCTTCAGGCAGAATCGACCCAAGCTTTTAGAAATGGCGTCCATCCCACGCATTAAACTCGGTACCCAAGGATTCGAGGTTTCCAAACTTGGCTTAGGATGTATGGGGCTTTCATTTGCCTATGGCACCCCTGTTGCCGAGGAAGATGGCATTTCTTTGATTCATCATGCTTTCAACAGAGGCATCACTTTTTTTTGACACTGCAGATATGTATGGGCCTTTCACAAATGAAGTCCTAGTTGGCAATGCTTTGAAAGGTTTGCCCCGTGAGAAAGTTCAGCTGGCCACTAAGTTTGGCAATGTTGTAATAAAAGGTGTTTTTCGTGTTAAAGGCTCAGCAGAGTATGTACGCAAAGCTTGTGAAGACGGCCTGAAGCGCCTTGATGTGGATTATATTGATCTTTACTACCAACACCGTGTGGATACTACAGTTCCAATAGAAGAAATTGTGGGAGAACTCAAGAAGCTTGTGCAAGAAGGAAAAGTCAAATATATTGGGCTCTCTGAAGCTAGTGTGGACACCATTAGACGAGCTAATGTTGTACATCCCATTACAGCTGTTCAATTAGAATGGTCTTTGTGGTCCCGTGATGTGGAGGAAGATATTGTCGTAGGTAGTTGTTTTTCTGGGTCAGATCAGTATAAGGTTAGCCATGGTGCTCATGAAGATTTTCCCTAGTCAGGATGGCAGTGAGAAATTGAACAGAACAATTGCTCATGCTCAACAGATATGCCCATCATTATTATTATTGAATAAGAAAGATTGTAGGGGGGTCTAGATTCTGTGATGTGGCAGTCAATTGCAAATACTCCGGCATTCAATCCGTCTTCAAATATATGCGGTGTATTTACTCCAGATTATCAAAATCTTTTCCTAATTTCGGTAAAATGGCCAACGCATTTCTAGAAATTTGGGAATGTGCAAAGTGGCAGAGAAAAAGATGCGATTGCTTATGCTTATTTTTAGTAATGGGATTGACACCTGTAATGCCACCTCCTCATCAGATTCAACAGATTCGAGTAGAAGGAGCGCTATTCCATCTTCAGAAGTGTTGATTGTTTTTTTTTTAAGTTTTTTTTTTGATAAAACAAATCCCTTGTCTTGGGGTCGATTTGTTTTTCCCTTAGCAGCATTTATTTAATGTATAAAAAAAAGGGAGAGGGGGGAGAGTTCTGAGTGCTAGAGAATAGAGAGCTTACCATGTACAGTTTTTGGCAGAGAGTTTAATGAAAATACAGCTCTGACTTCTGAGATTCCCGTGGTATGATAATTTAGCATAAGTTTTTCTTGTGTTTCATATGTGATCTGTTATGTTTCATTTCACTTCATGATCATTTCTAATTGAACAAATGAAGTGTTAAGGTAGAATTCATCATTTGTATGCTCTGCCTTTAAGTTTGTTCAATATTCAATGTTTTCTTCTGTTTGACAAGGATTCATCTTCTATGCCCTTGTCAGCTCCTCAGCAGTCTTGCCATCTCATTTAATCTAAATTTGGTGTTAAATTTCTTGCCTACGTTGCCTCAGGAGATAATCTGTGTTTTGATTACATTTCTCTGTTCAAGTTGTTTCTTTACCCCATGCAGCCCAGAAAAACCCCAAATCAACCCTTTTGATCAGTTTACTAGCCTAAAATCAGTGTTACCCTATTGGTCATCTCACCAATTGAAGATCTTTACCGAGATAGACCGGAGAGAGCCCTCTCCTGCCCCGTAGGGCTAGCTACGAGGCTAAGTGGTTTGATGTTGCCTTGAGGTTTACCTTTGTCAGCCTGAGGTGAAATTTCAAGCGCTAACAGAGCACAATAGTGGTCAATTCTTTACCAGACATTATTTCTCCTAATTCTTGTAGTCGATCTCTTATTTGTGACACCCTCATAAGGTATGATGCTATCCCTTCTTCCTTTCATACCTTCATTTTGTATAATTCGGTTCTCAATGATATGACGTCTCTTGTAGTTCTTACAGAAAACAATTCTAATAACTTCTCATAGATTTCTTTCGATGTCTCCATCTTTGCTAGATAAGGGATGAGTGAATCCTTGATTGATTTTATGAGGATTCTTTGAGCCCTAAATTCCCCTTTCATATACTTCGATAGTGCTTGAGCTTGCTTTTGATTTGGTTTCAAGATGGAGCCTTTTACATATTCAATAACTTCATTCTCTATGAGGATCAAATCTATCATATTTTTCTATGCAAGGAAATTTGATGACCCAACCAATTTATTGCTTTCCTTGCAGAATGAAGTCATTTTTGCAGTAGATTCAGAAATAAATATAAATATACTTACTTCTCAAGTGAAGATGTTCCTAGATGATGATATCTTCAACTTGATGCCTTCTTGATGATGTTTTTTCCTTGATGATCTTCTTGAAGGATGTTTGAGATGTGATATTTGTTTCAATGTGAGAGAGATCACCTTGATTTCTTTGATGATGATGGCAATGCTTCTTCTTGCTTCCTTGGATGATAATGTAGAATGTGGAGGCTTCCCAAGGTGCTTCAAATGTAGAGTCCTTCTTTCAATGAAGGTAGAGTTTTTGAGGTCTTTTTCTTCTTCCAAGAGTTGTGATGATGTGAGCCTTATGGTGTGATGGATGGTCCTCCTTGATGCTCCTTAGTTTACTCAACCCTTATGTATCCTTCTTCAATTAGATTATATTTGTCAAGCTACCTTTCCTTGTTTTAGTCACCTTAGCTCTGAAACCATGTTGAGAAATCTAGGGGCAACTAAAATAGGTGATTTCTCTTACTTTGTTAATTGCTTGCGATGTAATTTTTACTTAACTTAATTTGTTTCTTCTTTCACTTGATTATTATTAGTGTTATATATCATCAAACAACGACCAAACAATGAAGATGAATGAGACAAGGAGACAAAAAATGTAGGTTGTCAGCGAGGGAAAAAACCTCCCCTCTTGAGAGGAAAACCCACAATAATTCTTCTTTTCTTATAGAATCTTCAAATGACGAATTCCAAGACATAAGACCCTTGGCAAAGACCCCTACAAGACTAAGTCAACCTTCCTTTTCAATGATATTTCCTTACACATCTTACAATAACAACCTTTGACCATCTAACAACAAATTCGACCCCAACAACTTTGACCCCCATAAACTTTCCAACAAGTTCAACCTCCAACAACTTTCCAGCAACTTCTACAATTTCGATTTTCCTAGAAACTTTGCAATTTTCACTTTCCCAACAACTTTTGCAATTTCGACTTGGCCCAACAACTTCTTGAATTTTGACTTGCCAAGCAACTTCTGCAATTTTGACTTGCACAACAATTTTTGCAATTTTGACTTGCCCAACAACTTTAGAAACTCTACCATGAGAGAGAGAGAGAGAGAGATCCTAAACTTGATCTTGCTCTTCTTCTTCTTGTCTTCGATTTTCGTCCCTTTTCTAGCTTCTTTCTTGAGGAGATCGAACTTGCTTGTCTTATTGCCCAAATGAGGTCAAGCTCCTTCTTATATATAAGCTTTCCAGGGGTACGAATTCCCCCATGAGGTCGACTTGATATTTCATGTAGGCCGACTTGTTGTAGCTCGTTGGAAATGTCTTTGAGGGTCTTTTATGACTCAAATAAATTTATTTTACATAATAAAATATTCCCAAAGGGGTCTTACATGTATGCCAACGACTCTTTTGACTTCATAATTCTATGACAAACCTAGAAGCACTCAATGGGTGCTTGACCTATATATAACTTTATCTTTAGCATCAAACTAATGCATCAAGAATGACAATAATAAATTTATTTTCTCTTTAATATCTAATACATGAATCATGATTACAATAGATATTATGAAGATCGAACCTATTTACATATTTCAACATAAAGGTGGTTTGATATGTTACAAGGAAGTTTCTAAGGAGGGCAAGAAGAAGTGGAAAGGGGGCAAGGATAACAAGATGACAACCATTGCACATAAATGCAAGGATCATAAAAACCATTGTAAATATTCCAATGTTGATGGTAACACTGAGTAAAAGTGTGGAAACTACATCTAGAGCTACACCCAAAGAATAAATAGAAGGATGCAAATAAAAATAATCTCCTAGCCAAAAATTCGATAAATTAGATTGAAAGAAACTTTGATGTAGATGAGAATACTTTATGCACATTAGTGCAAAAGGAGGTGAATCCAAGTAGCCTTCATCCTCAAGAAGAGAAGGAGATGATCAAACTCTTCCACTTCAAGATTCAAGTTAAGAAGGCTAAGACAGATACTATGTTTAACTCTAGTTCACGAGTTAATCTCATAATGGATATGGTCAATCTTGGATAGGAGGTTTGCAATCACCCTAGACCATGTCCACTGTGATGGAGAAATAAGGATGCAGAGATCAAGGTAATGAAGTAGTGTAGGTTCAATTTGCTATAAGTGTTGACTTTATTAGTGAAGTGGAATTGCATTATAAAAACCGGCTTAACATGTTTGGAGTAGTGTTTGGAAGTCCCTACATATATATGAGGGATGAAATATTCATGATGGGAGAAAAGAAATATCACCTAATCAAGAATGGGAAAATTTACGTCATCAATGCACATAAAGACAAGCCAAAGATCTAATTAGTAAGCTCCAACCAAACCAAGAAGTTGATTAGTTCCAATAAAAAAAACTTTTACTTTTCTTAAGAGAGAATCAATCAGATGATGAATAAAAAAGAGTAAAGGCATAGATGGATGGGTGTAGTAAACAGTAGAAACATAAATTGAAGGAGTTGTTACAACAATACAACAAGTCTAAGGAGCTAGCACCCAAAAGGGTAGCGGAGCATGTAACACAACTATTTCCTAACTCCTTGTTATTGAATATTGGGATGAATAAATAGTTTGTTACTGAAGCAAAAGATGTTGAGAAGTGGTTGCAACAATTATTGGAACATGGAATGATTCAACCAAGTACCCCATTTTTTTGGGTTACCTATCATCATTAGTCCCAAGAAATATTGGACTTGGAGGATGTGTATCCCCTGCATGGGTTTAAATAATATTACACTCAAGAATCAATATACTCTACCCAATATTGATGATTTGTTGGACCAGTTGCAACATGCCAAGTGCTTTACCAAGATGGACCTAAAATCAGTATACCACTAGGTTGTTTCAAATAAGAATACGCCTAGAAGTTTTCTTCAAGAAAAGGTAAGGTTTGTATGAATGGTTGGTCATTCCATTTGTTTATGTAATGCACCAACTACATTACTGAGACTAATGAATGATGTATTACATATCTAGATTCATTTTTTATTACTCTATTTGGATGATTTACTATTTTATAGTGCTACTTGATAGGAGCACCTTTCACATCTCATGCAAGTGTTAAGAGACTGAAGAAACACCATCTGCCAGCTAACCTTAAGAAATGTGAGTTTGATCAATAATATTTGTTGGATCTGGGTTATGTGATTAGCGGATGGAAGCTCAAGATATATTCTGCAAAGATGAGACCATCCTGAAATGGTCAATTCCTACAAATGTTACTAAAGTTAGGAGCTTTGCTGGGGAAAAATATGTTTTCGGAAGTTCATAGTTTCATATTCAATAGTAGCTAAACCACCCCAAAAAATAACAACAAGTAATAATAGTTTTTAGTAAGGGAAGAATCAACAAAAAGCTTTCAATGAGCTGAAAATAAAATTTAGTCAAGCACTAGTTCTATCACTACCAAACTTGCAAAATCCCTTCAAAGTGGAGACAAATGCAATTGGGTATGCCATGGGCATAGTGCTAAAGCAAGGAGGAAGGCCTATATGCTACCATTATGAAATAATTAATGTGACAGTTCTCAACTATCCTAGATATGATAACGAACTCTATGCCTTGGTTCATACTATCAAGAAGTGGAAGCATTATTTAATGGGTAATGAGACCATCATCCACATAGATCACGAGTTTCTAAAGTATTTATAGTCCCTAAATAAGCTACAACAAACCAGACATTAAAAGTGGATGAGATTTTTACAACAGTTTCATTGAGTGATCAAGTATAAGAAGGGCAACATAAATAGGTTGGAAACCATGATTTCAAGGTCACCCACATCCAATGTTACAAATTTGGGCACTCTAATGCATATAGTGCCTTTTAATCTTGATGCATATAGAGAGGCATACACAAAAAATGAGGACCTCAAGAAGGTGTTTCAACAACCACTGGGATGAATTTGTATAGAAGACGGTGACAACAAGGCTAACTAGCATTTTGGAATGGGATACTCTACAAGATCAATAAGCTATATGTTCCTAAAGGTGAATGATTGCAACTTATTAAAGGGTCTCACACCTCCAAAGTTGTAAGAAATTTTGGTGTTGCGAAGATAGTTGTTGAGTTACAAAGTTATGTGTATTAGCCTGTAATGCAAGAAGATGTAGGACGATTGCTAAGGAAAATAGGGTATTCCATATAGGATGAACATATTCAATAACCACTCACAAAACTACATGAAAGATCATAACACTAGTGTTTTTATGTGGTTAAAAACCTCTAAGATGGAAATTTTCCATGACCCCAACTAACATAGGCAACTTGAGGCACTTTTATTAACGCAAAATATTGTTCTTTACATAAGAGAGTTCTCACAATCGATCATTAATCATTAACCTCCATACTATTTAAGTAGATATCATGGATCAACCAAGTCTTAAGCCGTAGATCAATAGTTATTAGTATCAAGGAGAATATGAGCCATCAAATCACTCTATATCTAGAACATATCGTGACTGTCAAATTACAATGCAACTAATGCATACTAAAGAAACACACTAAGAAGCACACTTTTACATTAGACCAAGTTTAACTTAACCAACTCCTAAGTGTCTATATATCTTAACAACCCCCTTAATAATGACTTAGGATATAATTTAAGGATCTACAAAGGTGACACAATATGAGAAGGAAGGAGGCATTAGATCTTCTCTCACCTTAAGGAAAACTTATTGAAATCCCAACATAGATCGAAGTTCAAAAAACTTTGCTTGTGTAAGAAACTTTCTAAAAATGTCTCCAACTTGATCAATTATAGGGAAAAATAAAACTTCAATAACTCGATCATGAACAAGCTTTTGAATGAAGTGCATTTGTAGCTCAATGTATTTGCTGCATTAATATTGAACTAGATGTTTGACAAGCTTGATGACACTCTAATTGTTGCACCAAATGGTGGTAAGATGTTGTTGCTAGAATCCAAACTCTTAAAAGATCTATAGAAGACACAATACTTCTTGACTTGCATTAACCACTACTTGCTACTTTTCTTCTACTAAAAATCAAGAAATATCTTGTTGCTTTTCACGAGCTCAAGTGATAGGTCCAAAACGAAGACTTAAAACATAACCTATAGTAGACTTTCAATCATCAAGGTTGCTAGCCCAATCTGAATCAGTGAAACCAACCAAAAAAGGAGTCCCCCCTAAATTGTAATGTATCCTAGACTGAATTGTATCCCATATATACCAAAGTATCATTTTCACTACTTTCTGATGACTTTCATCGAGTGTTTGCATTAACTAGGAAACAAGACATACAACAGAGGAAATATCGGGACATGTATGAGTCAAATATAAGAGGCTACCAACTAATTGTTGATACACAGTGGCATCAACTTTGGGTGTAGTGCAGGTGATAGAAAGTTTGACTCTAGATTAAAAGCGAGAAAGGGATGGTTTACAATATTCCATGTGAAATCAACAAAGAAAGTCACATGCATATATAGATTTGGAAAGAGAAATTCTTAGTTTTCAATTCTTGGAGGCCAAGAAAATAATGCAAATAGCCTAAGTTTGTCATTTCAATCTTTTTTGATATCAGATGGGTTAAAATTTTAGGGTCACTAACTGTGACGGTAAGGTCATCAACATAAACAAAAAGGATTATGAGATGGATTCCTACTTTCTTGGTGTAGACACTAGGGTCAGAATGACATCTAAACAAGTCGATGTAAAGAAGAAAGTGATCATTTTATGCAAAAAAATGTCGAGGAGCTTGTTTATGACTGTACAGAGATTTCTTAAGGTGACAAAAAAGTTTGGAGTCATTCTAAACGTATATAGGAGTTTGTTCCATGTACATTTCTTCTTGTAGATACCCACACAAGAAGGTGGATTTAACATCCTTTTAATGGACCTCTGATCCATGTGTTGCAGCAAGGGTTAAAACAAGGTTTATGGAATTCATTTTGGTGATGGGGGAAAATGTTTCATTGTATTAAATTCCTTCAACTTGAAAGAATCATTTAACAACTAATTGGACTTTAAATCTTTTAACACTTAAATCTAATGCATACTAGTTTATATACACCCATTTACATCACAAGTTCCTAAATATTGATTGCCATCAAGCAACAATATTCTTCATGCATTTTTATATCCCAATCTTGATTAGGAGTCTTTGAAACTTTAGCCAAAAGAATAGAGACTCATTGGAACTTTGAATAAGTACAACATTGATTTGTAGGATCGGTGATAAGGTCGTCAATTGATTCTCTTGTTGAACAAACCCATTAGAGAAGTTATATGAACCCAACTTGAGGAAGGTGAGTAGTTAAAGGTGGATTTTCATCCTCATTGTCATCATTTGAAGAATAAACCAGAGTAGAAATAGAAGATGGCAAGAATGCCAAAGAGGGTTCATAGGTTGAAGAGGGAACAACCACCCAATTAGCTTGCAAGCCAAGAGTTTTATTCAAATTTAATATCCCTTCTAATAATTATTTCATTAGTGTGACATTGAAGAAGTCTAAAATTTTAATATCTTCATAATATCTAAAAAAACACATTTCTCATTTTTAGAGAGTAAAGAGTCCCATTTTTCATTAGGAATGCAAGTCTATGCAACACTACCAAAGATATTGAAATGGCTTACATCTGGCTTATTGTTAGTCCATGCTTCTTTCAGTGTTATATTTTTTAGAGTCTTTGTGGAAGTGTGATTTACTATGTAATTTGCATAGTTGATTTCTTCTGCCCAATAATGACAATTGTAATCCCTTATATTGAATAATGTAATTTTCAATTTCTTTTCATATATGATTCTTTCTTTCAACAACACGATTTTGTTGTGGCGTATAAGGAACAATATGTTACATTTGAATGGTGTGTGTAGTCCAATAAGTTGTAAAGTTGTCATTGACATATTCATTTGAATTATCTTATCTTAACCTTTTCAATTCATTTCCATATTATTTTTCAACAAGGACCTTCTATGCCAAGAACAAGTCAAAAAGATTCACTCTTAAGTTTTAAGAAGTAAAACCTGAGTGCATATGGCAAAGTCATCAATGAAAGTAAAGAAGTATTTGTACATAAAGAAAGAAGGATAAGAAAGTTGACCAAACAAATTATTGTGAACAAGTTACAAAGGGTTTGAGGCAACCCAAGAGGCATGTTTATCAAAATTTTCCTTATGTTTTTTGTTGAGAATAATATTATCACAAACACCATCTTGGAAAGAAATGAGAAGAAGACCAATCATCATATTTTGATTACATAATTGTTGCAATGAGTGATAGTTTAAATGACCAAATCACTCATGCCAAAGTTTATTCAAGTCATGATCGTGAGTAACAAAAACTAAAGGAAAAGGCAATGACCCAAAGTTGTTAAAATTTTACAACCCGGTAATATCATGAACTATTCTAGTGGTAAGGACATGCTTAGGATATTTTAAATCCTTAATTACAACATGGTGAGGTGAAAATTCGATTGTTTTATTGTCACCTGAATGAGTGATTTGATATACTAATGAAAGGTTGTAAGAAATACTTGGAACTCATAATACATCATTGAAACTACCATTATCTACTTGAATTATTCCAAACCCTACAACACTAAGAGGTCTATCATCACCAACAAATATTTGTTTGGTTTTACAATCATTAAGAGCATAAAAAATGGATTTATCTTTGAGGTTGATTTGACAGTGTTTAAGTAAATGTCTAAGTGTTTTGGACTCATATAAATAATATTTCATGCAAGATAAATCACTAGGACTTGAATCCATGGTCTAATTTTCAAGTTGATGAGATTGCTTAATACGAGGTTCACCAACTATCTTCTTAAAATTTTGTCAAGCTTCAGTTGGGTCATCAATTCCTTGAGTATGAGATTGCAAATAAGGGGAAATGGAATTTTTAATTAATCCACATGCTTCATACTTCATATTATCCCATTTATCTCTCTTATTAGCATCAGTAAAGGCATTTTCTTTTCCCAAGGTAATTTGGTGCAACCATTTACTTATTACATCCTCCATGTGGGATTTCCATGAGAATTAGTTGGTACTGGTAAGCAAAATTTCCCTTGGATTGGTCATACTAAAATATGCAAATAATATGGTTTCAAAATCTAAAACTAACTATCTAGATGGAAAGTTCTTGAAAAATAAGTTGATTACGAAAAATGGCATTGAAAACGGACTTCGTATGTGAAAGTTAGGCCCCTTTTAAAAAAAAGAATTACTGGTAACAAAGAGTCAATGACATGTAAAGGTTAGCCCACACGGTGATGGATGTTGTTGAAAAAATGAACAATTTTTTTTCCCTTCATTAGCTTTACCCATAAGCTCACTTTTACAAATAAATTACTTTGTGAAGCAACCCACTTTCACAAAACAAGTGCGATTTATTTTTATAATGAAATAACTTTATAAACGAGAATTGCATGAAAAAAATAACAAAAAATTATTACCATTAGTATTATTTCATAATGATTCACTTCTATAATACAAGTGAAATACGCTTTACAATAAAGTTTTGAAATAACTTTAGTTTGCATAAATATTTTTAAAATGTAATTTAACAAAGAAGAAGAGAGGTTTGAACCCAAAACCTCCTAAATAAAGTAACTTTCAACCAAGTGAGCCAATGCAAAACACATAAATAATGGTAGTGATGGAGGATGGTGTTGTTGTTGTTGTTGGAGCTTTGCCTCAAAGTGTGAGCTTACAAAAACAATGGTTATCCAAAAACAAACAATAATTTGAAAAAAAATCCATAACTCAACAACATTGGGGTTAGATCTTGGTTAACTTACTTGGAAAATGCATTTATCCTTCTTTTTTATTTGCCGAGATCACATAGGTTACACATAATAGAGCATATGCAGTCATGAAAATATTTTTTCTAATCTATTTCCGATTTTTTGAGATCACACGGAATGCAAGGAAAAGAGCATAGAGAGATCGAAAAGAGTAGCACATTGAGAATATAAAATAGAAAACCAAATAATGAAATTTGCAAAAAAAGGGTTTATTCGCACTGTATAACTTTGAATCTAACAAAAACATTATATCTTGGGCAGTCATACTGTAACAACCCATCTAAATTGACCCATTAATAAAATTTTAAACTTTATATATATATATAAATATATATATATATATATATATATATATATATATATATATATTTAAATTTTATAAAATATATAATTAGACTTTATAAATATAAAGTTATAAAATATATCATAATTAATGTTTATAACATATATTTAATGAAATGTTATAAGTAAATATCATTAAATGTTTATAACATATATTTAATGAAATGTTATAAGTAAATATCATTAAAAGTTTATAACATATATTTAATGAAATGTTATAAGTAAATATCATTAAAGTTATAACATATATTTAATGAAATGTTATAAATATATATAGTTAAAGTTTATAACTTATGCAATGAAGTGTCATAAAGGATATCATTTAAACTATATATCACATATAATGGGAACGTTGTAAAATATAACTGGACTCGTAAAAGGCTATGCGTTAATCTACCTGAACCATCACTGAGACCATTAAATGATGGCGCGCCCAACCAGCTTAGAAGTAATTAGCAGAGCGGCGCTGCCAGGACGAGTTATGAGTGAATTGAATTGCATGCAGAGAGGTGTCAAGGGGGAGAAGAGCGGTGGCCGGAAGCAGGAGGGTGGCCACCGCCGAGCCTGCCTATTTATATCGCTATTCTGGACCGATGCAGGGGTGAAAAAAAAAACGGGAGAAAAGGGCAGAGGAGGAGAGGCATAATTTCACCAGAGTCAGTTGAGAGAAGGGGGACTATCCATTGAAGAGCTTTGAGTGGTCTGAGGCTTTGGGCACGGAGGGACAGAGAGCTTCTGTGGAGAAGCTTTCTGGATTGAGCAGCTAGGTTTGCTCCGTCCGGTTGGGAGGTTTGGCCTCTCGAAAATTGAATCAAATTAACCACAGCATTACAGCAGCAGCAGATTCACCAGACAGAAGCAGGATCAGCAGCAGTTAAGGTATGTACCGATTTAATGTTCAGGCTTCTGTATTTCAGATTTTAGTTCTGCGTTTGAATGTTTATTACACATACACCCTTTTGGATGAAACAAAAGGCATTGTTAACAGAGTAAATACTACTCTAGACAGAATGGATCAGTTTGTTTAAGCCAAAATGTACAGAAATATTAGATATTAGAAATACGTAGGATCTTGATAAAAAACAAGAAAAATTCTTCAAGCAAGCGATGAGGCCATGTTTAAGAAAAGAGGGTATTCAATATAGGACAAACAACTTCATAACTACTCACACAACCAAATCAAATACTAGAACGCCAATATTTTTACGTTCCTATAAGAGGGAAACAATCCATGGTCCTAGCCAACATGGTTGGTCGAGTCAATTTTATTAATACAAAAGATATTTTTTTTTATATAAATGAGTTCTCAAAATCGCTCATCATCCATGACCCTCCATGTTATTTGAATAGAGATCATAGGCCAATCAGGTGCCAAGTCATGAATTAATAGTAGTTAACATCAAGGAGAACATGATTCCTCAAATCGCTCTATGTCTAGAACATATCATGATCATCATATAGTAATGCAACTAATGCATACTAAAGAAACAAACTTTTCCCTAATAGACACACTAGAAAGAATGGAACTTAACTAACTCCTAAGTGTCTAAATACATTAGAGGATGTATACTTTGTTATACAAGCAAGCTTAGTAATAGAAAACAAGGTCTATACCATCCCTTACTAGTACCCACTTAGACCTTGGGAAAACATTCCAATGGATTTTGTTGAAGGTTTACCAACAACCAGGGAGGAAAAATCCTATCTATTTGTGGTAATCGACAGGTTCAACAAAATGTGCATTCTCGTGACTTGCAAAAAGACCATTAAAGGGCAAGAAGTAGCAAACATGTTATTTGAAAAAGTTTTAGTGCACTTTGGTATACCAAAGAGCATAATCTTAGATAGGGATACCAGATTTCCCAATGCATTTTGGAATACGTTGTGAAAGAAGATGAACACTAAATTAAAGTGATCTATAACATTCTATCTACATATTGATGGAAAACATAAGTAGTTAACAAGACTTTGGTGCAACTTTTGAGGGGTTACAATTAGAAGAATCACAAGAACTAGGCACAACATTCTTATACATTCTTATCTATACACAACATTCTTATAATAGAGTAGTCCACACTCTACTGGTAAGTCACCTTTGTATATTTTCCACCTTCACCCTTGGATGCTGTATATGGACAACAAGGAGGAGTGTGGCATGATCTTATAGGAGATGCATTGAGAGAAAAAAAATTGTTGTGAATATTAGGCAGATCCATTTGCAAGTACAAGAGACATTGAAGAATTCAAAGGAAAATATAAGGGCAGACATGATCAACACAAAATAAAGAATTCATGCAGAGTGAGAGATAAAGTTTGGTTTCAATTAAATAAGGAAAGACTATAGGGTCCTAGTAAGAAGATGAAGGGTCTATGTTATGGTCCTTTCAAGGTGTTGGAAACGGTGGGAGATAAAGCCTATGGACTCAATCTACCCCCATACATGCACATTTACTTAGTAGTGAATGTGGATAATCTCAAACCCCATGAGTTCTCCATATTAAATTAGAAAAAAAAGTAGGTCCTATGTTCCATAAAGGACTTAACACCAAATGCTTAGGTAGAGTTGGCAGAGGACACAATTTTGCAAATGATGTTCATAACCACAAGATGGGGGCAAAATGTCCATTGGAAAATTGATTTGAAAGGAAAAATTCTAGGCAAAGCAAAGTGGTACTTGAGGGAAAAGTTAGAGGATTTTTTTTTCACTTCATTTAGTAAAGATTTTGAGGAACAAAGGCGCCCCTAAATGGGGAGGTGTGCTATTAAAACAGCTCAAGAAAAGATAGATCAACACCTTAGAATTCAGCCTCTTCGAGGGGGAAACCTCCTTTACATTACGTAAATGAACAATTCTTGGATGATTCAAATGACAAAACCTCCTTTCTATATATAGGAGTCTAAGGAGTCACAATATAATCCAGCCGACCTAACAATAATAATATAAAGCCACAAAAATAACAATAGAGGGATGGGAACAGGCCACGAAACTGACAGTGAGGTGGCATCATTCCTGGCTTGGTTTTCAACGAAAATCCGGGATAATGCGGTTGGAGACGAGGGTTTCAATAGCTTTCGGCACTCTGGTACCCTTTGCGTTGGATGATTTCTTTGTGGCAGAGAATCCGGCGTTCCCAGAAGGCGTAGAATGGCTTCAGGCATCTTGCATGGAACCCAAATCCTGGCGCATCTTGCATGGAACCCAAATCCTGGAACTCAATGTTCTGAATCTGCTCAATGGGGTCACAGATCTGCCTTTATTACAGATCTGCAGCCTTCGAATCCTCAAGATCCGACGTCAAGGGTCATGGTTCTGCTCTGAATCGGGAGTACTGACTGTGCATGGTAGTCAGATGATCAGATCTGCAGTTAAACCATCAAATCAGGAGCCCAGAAGATCTTGGGGCCTTAAAAAAACCCAGATCGATGGACAAGCAGCTTGCAGGAGGCAAGTTCAGACGAGATCAACTCTGAAGCAGCTTTTGATCGTG
The DNA here is from genome assembly GCA_031772625.1 of Pinus tabuliformis. Lineage (NCBI taxonomy): Eukaryota > Viridiplantae > Streptophyta > Pinopsida > Pinales > Pinaceae > Pinus > Pinus tabuliformis. The sequence goes on along the minus strand of CM062804.1, from coordinate 5,973,915 downwards.
AACCAGCTGGATCTGCCTGAAGAATCTCATGCATTCCAGATCCAAGTTAATCTTTCCGGCAAAACGACAATGTTATGGGTTTGTGCAACAGATCTTGTGCAGGATCTTCTGCAAAAACTTGAATGTCGGCTGGGGATTCCCTCCTCCTACCTCAGATTGTTGTATAAGGGTAAGCAACTTATGCATTCCCTTCCTCTTTCTTTTTACAGCATTCAAAAGGACGCGTCTATTGGGGTTTCTTTCCGTCTAAGAGGTGGTTCATTTGGGCAAACCTCCTCTGCCCCATCTTTCTCTTACAAAGATGCAGCACGCAAAAATGTTGCCCAACCTCAGTTCTCTTCAAAGGCATCCCAGCTAAATGAAGCTCCAAAGCCGTTTCTGGTAGACAAATCAGAGGAAATTCCCTCCATCGACTTCTCTAATCCTAGGGTTGAAAGCCGCTACCAGAGCTTTGCAGAATCCGCACTCATTTGCAGATTTAATGGCCTATGGCCTCGCATAGCAGATCTTTATCAATGGGTCCATTCCTCTTGGACTAAAAAGTGTAAAATCTTCTTATTTTCAAAAGGTTTTTTCCTGGTGCTTTTTGAATCAAGCGAAGACTACCAGAAGAAAGCCTTAACGGGAGGCCCTTGGTTCTGGGGTTCAGCTGGGCTTTTTTTAACCCCCTGGTTTCCTGATTTCGACCCCTCTACAGCAGTCATCTCCAAGCTTCCCATTTGGGTCAGGCTCCCGAATCTTCCGGCACATTTTTGGGATTTCTCTATCTTCCTAACTATTGGAAACACTTTGGGACGATACCTGGCTACAGATACCTCAAGAAGGGAAAATGGTCTCTACATTTATGGCAGACTGTGTGCAGAAATAGATATCAGCAAAGGACTAACGGATCAGATTAATCTCAAGTTTGGAGATTTCCATTGGACTCAACCACTGGATTACGAGAACACAGCCTTCCGCTGTCACTATTGTCATCAAACAGGGCACCTTCAGAGTACATGTTCACAGCTCAAAGATAAAAAGAAGAATCTGAATCGTAAGCCCAAATCCAAGGGATGGAATCCTTTTGAACCACCCCGTCCACTAGACGATTTAGGCTTCTCGAGTTTGGAGGAGGAGGAATCTGAGGCAGATGTGCAGGTTGATGAGGAAATTGAAGCTGATCTACAGAATGAGGAAATTCCGAAGGACGCCCCCTCGGCTCACCAGGAGGCTCCCTCTAACCAGCAGATTTCTCAGAAACGTACCCATTTCTCTTCGTCCTCAAACTCTAACAAGGATGATCAGCCATCAGGACAAAATAATCTACAACTTGTCGTGTCACAGCCAAACTCCACAGGGTGGATAAAAGTGAGCAAGAAAAAAGGCAAAAAATGTCGATTTGCAGGAAATAACCCTTTGAGGTAGCCTTTTGATCAATACTTTCCTTTTAATTCCTTTGATTCTATGACCTGTCCCTTGTCTGTCTATTTGGAGCAAGGTTGATTCCCTATCACCTTCGGCTCCATTGCTTCTCTGCTAAGCCTGTTTCCAGGCTTGATTGTACTATATTTTCCATTACTTAATAGAATTAGTCTTTACTCAAAAAAAAAAAAAAACAATAGAGGGATTCTATGGGGCAGAGTAATAACAATATGGGGCAATAGGGGCACAACAATATTAATAAGGGGTATAACTACAATAGTAATGGGGTAATCACTAGTATTATGGGGACCCAACATGCCCCTCTCCTTCAAAAAAGTGTTGTCCTCAACGCTTGAGTAGTTCTAGATACTTCTGCATAAAATTCTCATCCTCCCATGTGGAATCTTCAGCGGATAAGTTCTTCCACTTGATAAGATACTCTGAAATTGATCGATTTCGTAGCTGTCGAGTTCTTGTTTCTGTGACTGCTTCCAATTCCAATATAATTTTTCCTTCCTCGTCAAGTTCTGGCAATATTGTTTGAACTGGGAGCTTGTCGCCTATAACCTTCTTTAAACATGAAACATGGAAAACTGGGTGCAATCGAGAAGCTGCAGGAAGCTCCAATTTGTATGCCATAGTACCAATCTTTTGCAACACCTTGTACGAACCATAATACTTTGGTGATAATTTATTATCCTTCTTAGCTTGCTTGAGGGACATTTGCTTATATGGTTGTAGCCGTAGGAATACCCAATCACCTACATCAAAACTTCTTTCACTGCGATGTTGATCTGCCTGTTGTTTCATTCTATTCTGTGCCAACACGAGGTTATCCTTTAAGAGTTGGAGGACTTGTTGTTGATGTTCGATGTGATGTTCCACTGCCTGAACCTTAGAATTTTCTCTTAAATATGATGTGATGGATGGTGGTTGATACCCATAAAGTGCCATAAATGGGGTCATTTTTGTTGTTGTATGGAAGGAAGTGTTATACCACCATTCAGCCAGAGGCAACCATTTGACCCATTGTGTCTGTTTATCAGATACAAAGCAACGAAGATATCCTTCCAAACATTTGTTTACTATCTCAGTTTGCCCATCAGATTGAGGATGATAAGATGAGCTATGAGCTAACTGAGTACCAAGACAAGAAAATAATTCTGTCCAAAAATTTCCAGTGAAAATGGGATCTCTGTCACTTACAATAATCTTTGGGTTTCCATGTAGCTTTTGAATTGTTTCCATAAATGCAGTAGAAACTGTACTGGCTTTAAATGGATGTGATAATGCACAAAAGTGTGCATACTTGGTAAGTCTGTCAACTACCACCATGATGACACTCTTTCCCTCAGACTTGGGTAAACCTGTGATAAAATCCATTGAAACCTCCTCCCAACGTTGGCTTGGAATGGATAAAGGTTGTAATAGACCCGGTGTCTTAATTGTTTCAACTTTATTTTGTTGGCAAACCAAACATTCAGCCACAAACTTTTGAATATCTGATTTAAGGCCATCCCAAAAAAAATCCTTCTTAACCCTGTGGTAAGTTTTTAAAAATCTTGAGTGCCCTCCTAAGGGAGAAGTGTGCAATTCCATAAGAATCTTTTGTTTTAGCTGGGAATTCTTACAGAGGTATAAGCGATCTTTGTACCATAACGAATCATTTTTCCAGCTAAATGTATCAGACGTACTGGAATCTTGTTGTAACTTTTGAATAAGTGCCCACACTTCTTCGTCATTCTTCCATTCCTCCCTTGCTTCGTTTATCCAATCTGGTTGGATAATAGAAATGGTGCACAACAATGCTTCCACATCCTCATCCTTTCTTGAGAGTGCATCTGCCACCACATTTTGCTTCCCTTTTTTGTAGATGATTTCAAAGTCATAACCCAACATCTTTGTGACCCACTTTTGTTGCTCTTCAGAGGATAATCTTTGTTGTAAAAAGTATTTAAGGCTATCATGATCCGTTTTTACCTTGAAGTGTCTTCCCATTAGGTAGGGTCGCCATTTCTTAAGTGCATGGAGTATTGCCAACATTTCCTTCTCATAAATAGCTTTGCTTAAAAACTTTCCCTTGATTGGACGACTTTCAAAAGCAATGGGTCTTTCATCTTGCATTAGAACAACACCAATTCCATTTCCTGAAGCATCACATTCCACAATAAAGGTTTTTGTGAAGTCCGGTGTAGCTAAGACCGTGCTTGGCACATTGCCTCTTTAAGATGTTCAAAGGCCTTTGTTGCTTCCGGAGTCCATGAAAATGCATCTTTCTTCAATAATGTTGTTAGAGGTGCTGCTATTCTCCCATAATTCTTAACAAACTTGCGATAATACCCTGTCAACCAAGAAATCCTCGCAGATGCTTTATGGATGTGGGGATTTTCCATTCCTTAATGGCTTTAATTTTGCTAGGGTCTACCTTAACTCCTTCATGAGATACAATATGACCCAAATATTCCACCTCCTGGACTCCAAAGAAACATTTGGATCTTTTTGCATATAATTGTTTCTCCTCAATAGTTGTAGCACCTTGTCAACATGTTCAACATGATCCTTCCAAGACTTGCTGTAGATTAGTATATCATCAAAAAATACTAACACAAATTTTCTAAGGAATGGTTTGAAAATTGAATTCATCAAACCTTGAAATGTTGAAGGTGCATTGGTAAGGCCAAAAGGCATGACCAAAAATCATAATGACCCTCATGAGTTCTAAATGTTGTTTCGGAATGTCTTCAGTCTTCATTCTGATTTGATGATATCCTGAACGAAGATCCAACTTGGTGAAGTAAATTGATCCATGCAATTCATCCAGTAATTCATCAATGACAGGAATGGGGAACTTATCTTTAATAGTGAGCTTGTTGAGCTCCCTATAATCTGGACACATGCGCCATGATCCATCCTTCTTGTGCACCAATACTACTGGAGCAGAGAAAGAACTTTGACTCGGTTGAATTATACCAGCCTCTAGCATTTCTGCAACCATACGTTCAATTTCACTCTTTTGGACATAGGGATATCTGTACGGCCTGATGTTTGGAGGAACACTTCCTGGAATCAGATGAATAGCATGATCATGATCACGCATAGGTGGGAGACCTTTGGGAGTCTCAAATACCTTGGAATGATTGTCCAAGACTTTTTGGAGATCTGGAGAAATAGATGATTCCGATGTGGAAAATCTAGCGAACATAATTGTGCAATTACACCTCTTTGCTCCTTTTTTAGAAGCTTTGTCATACCATTAGAGCTGATTATCTTTCATGGTTTCCCTGCAATACCCCTTAATTCAACTTCCTTTCCTTCCATAGAAAATTTGATGAAAAGTTCTTGAAAATTAAAAGCTATTGTACCCAGGGATTGTAGCCATTGGACTCCTAGTACAACATCAACACCTCCCATTGGAATGGAAAGCATTGGGCTAGTCAATACATATTCTCCCATGGATAGCTTGATATTATGGCACTTTCCAGAGCAATTTATTGTTCCTCCATTTGCAATCATCACTTGACACTCTGGTGCTGGATATAGGAAGCAATTCAATTCTTTTGCTACCTTACAATGAATAAAATTGTGGGTGCTTCCTGAATCAATCAACACTATTACCTTTTTCTTCTTGATTTGTCCTTCTATCTTGATGGTTTGAGGAGTGGTAATTCCCGCCAATGCATTACAAGATATGGTCGGATTTATTTGTTCTTCATCTAGGCTTTGTTCCTGGAGTATATCCTCTTCTTTTGACCTTTCTTGCTCCTTTTCTTCTTCCTCTTCACAATCTATGTAGAATAATTTCTTCTCAGCACACTTATGACCTTTAGTGTATTTGCTATCACAACTGTAACAAAGCCCTTTTGCTCTTTTTTCTTCCAATTGTTGTGGTGTCAACCTTATAGGTTGTGGAAGACTAGGGGAACAACACTTCCGTCTTTATAGTTGTGAGTGGTATGCTTCCTGGTTGCCATAATTTTGCTTTCCATTTTTCTTGCTAACCTGAATGCCTTCTCTAATGAATCAGGTTCCCAAAGGCGAACATCATGTTGGATATTATCCTTTAAAGACCCTATGAACACATCAATCCTATGCTCCTCTGGAATATCTTTTACCCTTATGTTCAATTTTTGGAACTCCTCAATGTGCTCCATTATTGAACCCTTTTGTTTGAGACTTATCAATTGGCTAAAAAAAGTGTTGCTTTTTGTATCCTCATAATGTGCTATCAATTCTTCCGTAAAAATTGCCCAAGTGATAAATGGTTTACGAGAGCAAAGCCATTGATACCATACAAACTGATTTGGTTCCAAATATAAAGTTGCCATACGTACCTTTTGTGTGTTTTGCACATTATTGAGATCGAAGAATTGCTCCATCTGTAATATCCATGTGGCAGGATCCTTGCCATCAAACTTCCTCATATCGATTTTTGGAATATGGTGAGTCTTCGATCCAACATTAGCGTCTATGGAATCATGATTAACATTTCTTTTGTTCTCATCATGAGTTTCCTTTAGTACCCTTTCACCCTTAGGGACCATTTCTTGTAGCAACTTATTCATATTTATCTTCAATTCGTCCATGTCTGTCTTCAAATCTATCTTCAAATCATCCATCTTAGCTTCCACGTCAATCATCTTAGCTTCTACGCCTTTCTTTAAACAATCCATATTAGCTTCTACACCTTTCTTTAAACCATCCATCTTAGCTTCTACATCTTTCTTTAAACCATCCATCTTAGATTCTGTTCCTTTTTGTGCAAGGGACAGTTGTTGCACTTGGTCTTGTAATTTTGATATATCATGTTGCATTTCTTCCTCTTCTTCATGAGTCATGCTAGAGCTTTCAGGTTCCTTACTAGGTGTTTGCATTTTCTTTCCTCGGGGCATCAGTTACCGATAATAATGCTCTACTATGCCCTTTGAATTCCTTCAAAATAAATTTTCAAACCAAGCTTAAGCAAAAATTTAAGAAAATCTACACACCTTTTTTCACTTTGTAGGAGCTCGATATTGCCTCTGATGTATCTCTGTACTTTCCAATCCTAGTTTTGAATCTGTGAGCTATAGTAGCCCTCTGTGTCCTCTTTCTAATGCCACAAGTCTGACCCAAATTGGATTCTCCAAGGAAGAGTTATGTGAAATCTCCCACAGTGACTTGCTTATAGACTAGTTCAGTAGAGCGAACTTGTACGACGTGCCACGAGTCATTGTTTCGACCTTTGGATCTGAAACATGCATACAAGAAACTACAGTCCGTCCTCTTTCTGTAACTTCTTACGAAATTTCAATCCGATCCCCAGAGAGAATGGGATGATGATTTTCCCCAAGTCACCTGTTTTGAATGTAATTCAGGAGTCTGCAAAAAGACCAACTTCCTCAGATCATATCTCCGCAAATATCGCGCGAAAAGCTCTGAAATTCGGACCCAAGGTTCAGCACGATTTCTTCTCAAATGGGTTTTTTTGCAACTTCTGAAACGTCACAGAAAAAAGTTATAGCGAAAATGTCACGATGACCTGTTTGGAGCAGCGAAACCCTAGAATCCAAAGCTCTGATACCAAATGTTATGAAACCAGCTCAAGAAAAGATAGAAAAGATAGATCAACGCCTTAGAATTCAGCCTCTTCGAGGGGGAACCTCCTTTACATTACATAAATGAACAATTCTTGGATGATTCAAATGACAAAGCCTCCTTTCTATATATAGGAGTCAAAGGAGTCACAATATAATCCAGTCGACCTAACAATAATAATATAAAGCCACAAAAATAACAATAGAGGGATTCTATGGGGCACAGTAATAACAATATGGGGCAATAGGGGCACAACAATATCAATAAGGGGTATAACTACAATAGTAATGGGGTAATCACTAGTATTATAGGGACCCAACAAGGTGTGATCTAGATTGAATCATTATATTATTTTTCATCTACTCTCGATGCTTCTAGAGTGGAAAATATTGGAGGAATCAACTTTCAAGGTCATTTCAATAGTAAATCTTGGTCTAGAAATTGGGGTTTGAAACCTTCTGTGGTCATTTTGAGGCATGAAATGGAGTTATTTAGGGTAAAATTTTTCTTGACATCAACATAATACCTTTAATTATGACATAGGGCTTTCAAGTGGTGTAAGAATCACATCAATTGGAGATCGTATGCAAAAACTATGCCTCTTGCAAGTTGACTTACGGTGCTAACCCCTGTTATTCATGCATATGGAGCTCACCTCTTGTGGAGTTTCAAGAACATTATAGAAGGTCCAAAACTGTAACTCTAGTTAGGGGTTGAGAAAGTCAAAAACCTATCCCTAGATGGTTATTTGACAATGTTAATTAACAATCCAGTGGGAGGAGAAGGGGTTCCATTCTATGTCATTGTATTTGTTCCATGGTTGAGTAGAGCATTTAGGAGTGGAATTTACAAAGTAAAAAATAAAGGATAAGATTTTGTCGCAAACTTATAGGCTACAGGTATCAGGTAACTCCATATAGAGTACCTCTTTCTTGTATTTCGATATTTCCATATTAGGGAAAATAGAGGAAAGTGGCCTCACCTTCTAGCTAGGTTTTCTCTTGTACAAGCTTCCTAGGGTAAATCTTGTATTTATTTTTTGATGGTGTGTGTATCTTCTTGTTATATATTTTTTGCATTTAAGGTATTTCATGCATTTAGGCATAAAACTAGTAATTAAAGAATTTGAGATCTCAAGAATATTAACTTCATAGTAAAGATTTAAGTATTTTATCGGATATGTTGTGGTGAACTACTTCAGTGGAATATCCATGGATGTTTACAGATCACTGAAGCTTGCTCAAAAGAAGAATAGTGATTCTTTTGAGGGACAAAACTCTCATATATTTTACGAGAATTGCATTTATGATACATGAAACATTTGTCTAATCTAGGGAAGGGATCGAAACAATGGAAAAATATCTAAAGTGTCCAACTGCAAAGCCACTTGACGGAGAAGGAGAGTCATATGGAAATTGACCATTTGACAAAATGGTGTCCAACCTACTATGAATAGATATGTTTTCAACACCCATTTTGTGAAAGAATTAGTATTTTTGGATCAGGATATCTGGTGTCATTGTCATCTAAGCAACCAAAGAGTCCATTTGCACTTGTAGGTGCCTCATGGATTCCTATAGATCTTGAATTGATTAAACTTGGATCTAGATAGTCTCTCGCAAGTGCAAATTGGAACAAGTTATCATTAAAGAGAAGGGATGAGTGTCTAATGACCAAAGAAGTCTCTCAATTGACACATATACACACTCCAATTTGAATAGCCACACATGAATAATGACTAATCCCTAGTCTATATCCAAATGCTTCATAACGATGAGTGGTTGACGACATTCAAATTACATGTCCATTATCTATAGTACCCTCCTTGCACCATAATTGTCTTGTATTGTGAAATGATCCTTCATGCCATGTTTTGTTCCCCCATAATCCCAAAGGGGACTAGGCCTCACCTTAAAATGAATGCTAGTGTGTGTCAAAAAATATGTTATTATGTCCTAAGATCTCGCCACCTGTGAGAGATGTGATTGAGGTTGATCTGACATGGAATACATCATGGAAAAACTTAATGAAACAATTTTGAAATAATATGAGTCTCCCTCGGTCCTTTTAATGGTTTCGTTTTCTAAGGCATAAGCTTTGGAATTGTTCAAACTAGGAACGTGGTAAAATTCCACCTTAGGGAATGAACAAAGAAGTTATTAGGTTCTATGCAAAAGAGAGCGAAGATGAGAGTTTTAAGGAAAGGATCCATCCTAGAGGAGTCGAATTATAATTTTAGAATCTACAATTACCAATTTTTTTTTAATATACACAATACAAGCTAAATTGTTGCCTTAGAGGAGGGAACATGCCTCCACCTAGTTATTGGAGGCAAAGCCTAGGCTCCAAGCATACTTAAAATACACGTGTTACTATAAGGCCAAGGAGGACCCCTCTTGAACCGACCACCTTAAGTATTATGTATCCAATATTATTCCCTACACAATAGGGAATACTGTAATCATTTTATACCCAACTAATTTCTTAATGGCATTCAAGCAATAAACATCTAACGTTGAAATTAATGAGCAATATTTTCTATAATATTTGTTAAGTGGATTTATGGCAGTGCAACACATCCAATAGCTAGAACAACTACATGGTGTGGTATTGTTAAGCAACAACTACGAATGAAGTATTCCCTTGTCAATCCTCAACTATTCTCTTCAAACACGGCTTTGACAAATGTGGAACAAAATATTTAAACCTTTTGCTTGATACACATTTTAAATTTTTTTGATACAATAAATATTTTAACTTATATATGTTTAACTAAATTTTTTTGATGACTTGCACATTGTCAATTGGATTTATCTCGAGTGGTTGGGAGGTTTAATTCTCGCAAGTAAGATGTTGAACTCATAATGAACATATTGTTGTAATGCCTTCGAGCATTGTTGTTGACCAACTTTGTGCCCTAAGGATTTTTGGCTTTTCCTTGGGTACCATTCTCTAAATGAGGGGAACTACTTGGGGTCTTTACATGGAATTTGTAACCTAGATATTGGAGGCCAATCCTAGGAACCAAGAATACTTAAATACATGTGTTCGTCTAGGGTCAAAGAGGATCACTATTGAACCTGATAACACAACTATTATGTACCCAACATTATTCCCTACCCAATATGTAATATTGTAATCATTTTGTACCCAACTCATTTCTTAATGGCATTCGAGCAATAAAGATACAACATTGAAATTCATAATAATAAAAAATCTATAATATTTGTTAAGTAAATTTATGGCAGTGCAACACATCCAATATCTAAAACAACTGCATGGTGTGGTATTGTTAAGCAACAACCATGAATGAACTCTTCACTTGCTAATCTTGAATTATGCTCTTCAACATGGCTTTAATAAATGTGGAACAAAATCTTGAAACCTTTACCTGATACATTTATTTTTTTTGACAGGGTACATATTTTATATTATATATGTTTAAATAAAAAACTTGATGGCTCTCTCTCACACACACACATTGTTAATTGGATTTATTTAGGGTGGTTGTGAGGAAAGATTGTTACCCTGACTATCTAGGTTCAATTCCCACAAATAGCATGTTGAGTGCATAATGAACTTATTGTTGTAATGGCTTCAAGCCTTATTGTTGACCAATCTCATGCCTTGAAGATTTTAGTCGTTACCTTGGGTACCATTCTCGAAATGAGGGGAAATACTTGGGGCCTTTACACGGGGTTTGTAACCCGAATATGTGTGTGTGTGTGTGTGTGTTAAACAATAGAGATAGAATTATAATAAGTAAAATATGTTCTGGAGGCATGGCAAATTACACAGTGTAATTCATAGAGTTGATTTTCATAAACTCAACCAAGGCTTTTTCCTCAGCTAGATCCAAACTATCCATATTATGACTGGATTGGATTACAACAAATTAGGGGTGTGAATAATTATATACTTCGTAAAATACCCCTTGACATAAGAAAATTTAACTAGCATTGACATATTAATTTGGAGATAGGTGAAGATGATGTCCATATGCTTTAGTTGTGTCTGAATGGGTAGCTACACATGAGGCAAAGGAGAGTGGGTTGAGATCAATGGAGTTGCAAAGTGTCCAAATCCCCCAAGCAATGACGACCACCCTTGTTTGGTGGGTTGTAAACCTTCCAATTGAAACCTCAGGCTGCCTAATTCATCTTCCATACACTACAAGTGGATCTTATGATCAATCAATATCTCCATGATAGAGATCAATTAACATGCCAATTGCTCTATTTTGAATTGGAGGTAACATACAATTTCTTGCATGTCAGTAATTTCTTCTATGGAGATTAGGAGCTCCTTGTGAAATAATATGCCATAGAAGAGATCCAAACATTCAACGGAGGGGCTAGAATTTGATGGAGTGAGTATAATAAATGACAAAATCGCATAAGAGCCAAAAGGATAACAACCCACCTATGATAGGACATCATGACTAGATTTTGAATCCCCTTCCATAACTGCTCCATATCATCAGTGTATTGGGTAATGATCCTCGCTCCATGGGAGATATACATATATGTTGCTTCCATGATGACCCTCTTATCCTTGCATTAAAGCGCTTATCCACGTAAACATTGATGATATATTTTAAACCACCCAACGTTGCATCAAACGTATGCTTTGTGGCATGAGAAATGGTTAAGGAATGGGCAAAAGCGACGCCCTTGAGTTGGTCCACAAGGTTTTGGATGGGTGCCTCATTGCATGGGAGCGAAGATAGTCTGACAAGGAGTTATTTGGCCCAAGAATGCGATAAAAAATAGCTTTTGAAATGCAATCCAACCCAAAACAAATATGCCTAAAGATGGATTTTAACTCTTGATCGAGTGGTGAGATGCCAAGGCGCATATGTCTGATATAATTTTTGAGTCTCAATAATAATTAACTTGTAAATATGATTAGAGAGGGCTAGGTATATTCCTTGAAATAGGGCATAAGCCTCTTCTTGATTATTTGTGACATTACCTGGACTTTAAGAGAAAGTTTGTTCAATTGTTACTTTAGGGCTATAAATCACCCTACCCCACCACATACATGCGCGCACACATATATAATGAATTTCAAAGTAACCAAAAACCTATACTACTCAAGAACTTAACATTCATATATACAATCTCAAGATCCTAACATATAACAACATCATCATGTGTAAATAAAAGTTAATCATCTAAAATAACTTGTTGGTACTCCATACAGATACACTCAACTCTTACCAAACACCTTTAGGATTTAAATTATTTATTTATTTCCTGAGGCAAAATATATATATACTCCTTTATCATTTAAAAATAATAAATCATACCTCCCCAAATAAAAAGTAATAATTTAAATATCTCTTAAATATATAAAACCCAGATGTACGGTCACAACAATATCATATTATTGTAAACCCGCTTTTATTTGGTTTATATTAATGTAAAACTCACTTTTATTCGGTACACCTCAAAATGAAAGAGTTTCACTCCTAACAAAATCTATTGGCTATAGACTTTAGTGGCTCGCATGACAAAAAATGGGTGAAATCCAAGTAGCATGATTTCCTTCTTTTGAAATCATTATTTCTTAAAGCTAAAGTGATGTTACATTATTAGGATGGGTTGAAATCATTATTTTTAAAGCTAAAGCGATACTACATGATTAGGATGGGTTGACTTAGTAGGCATAGATTGTTAAAAATTTAATAATTTTAGAGTGATATATTAGGATGGGTTGTCTGTAGTAGAAATAAAAATAAATTGCATTGCAAAATAGATGTAAAATAATTTAATGTGGAAATAAAAAAGTGTTGCGTTCTATTTTTTTAATTAATATTTCTTTATATTTAGGTCGATAGGCTTTTCTATGCATTAACAATTGTCAACACTTTTAACCTGAACCGTTTGATCAAGTTTGACAGTTTCAACCGTTGATTTCAAGTTCACTGCTTTTTCCAAATATATGAGTTGCTTTCTTTTCACCTCCAGTTCTGCTGTGCATTGAACCTGGCCCTTTGAGTTGCATTACTGCTTTTTCCAATTCTTTTGTCTCTTAAGATATTTTCACTGCTTTTTCCTTGACAGTTGTTGTTGTTGTTTTTGGCCAACACTGAGCTTCATCTACCATCACCTTACAAATTCTCATGAGAAACTTCACACAGGAGATACTCTGTCCCCTGCAATCCTCGGAGCCATTCAAAGTGCATCAGTCTACGCGTTTCCTTCTCCCAAACACCACTAATTGGCGTAAGTTCTCTTGGCTCCCCTACTTCCACATACCAAACACTCGCGCATTCTGTAACGTTCATGTCGCATTCAATATTTTTAGTTTATAATCTGTAGAAATCTTTTCATGTTAAATCCTTTCGTCAATATTTTTAATTTATAATCTGTAGAAATCCTTTCATGTTAAATCCTTTCGTCTTGTATTAATTTAGTCAAAACCCATTCTGGTTATGTTTTTATTTTTGTTTTTATTAAGTTTCATTATTGAGGTTGTCTTGTAATAGTCTTAGTGAGGACATATTGGTTCTTTCTCAGAGTTGAAAGAAAGAAAACAATAATCTCTGTACTGGTTATATATGTTTATAACGCTCCTATTCAGTACGCATAATGATTCTTGCTGAGACTTCATATTGAAGATTAATAGGACCGTCGGTAGACCAAATGCAGACACTTTAACTTGTGAGTCAATATAATGTGAATATTGTATGGATTTGATTATTATAATAGAAATATATTTCATTTTTCTAATGATAAATTTGTTTTATAATCTTTTGTTTTCAAAATTCAATGTGAATCTGTTGTCCAAGTAAAGTTGGTGATAAGACGATTACTAAATTTGTAATTTATCAGCAAGCTTTTGAGCCACTACATTAGTTCTTTAGACCAGATGTGATACTTTCAAAAATATATAATTTCCAGCTGAATTCCGATATCATTCTTTTATATCAAGAAATAATTTATTTTGTTTTTTACATTAATTTGGTGTCTATTTTTACTGTTATATATAATTAGTATAATCAATTTTAACACTGAATTTATAAGATTTAATTTCTCTTCATGCTTTATGGACTTTTAATTATAATTAATATAATCCATTTTAATTATAGATTTATCAGATTTGATGATGCTTGATAAATACATAGTTAAAATGCACACACAGACATATACATTCTTTCATTTTCAATTATAGTTAGTATAATTCACTTTAACTATCGATTTATAGTTGTCTCCGGTACAGTTAATGTCTTAAAAATTAAAACTCAGTTTATTTTCGATATTTTTTTTAATGGTAACCATTATTGAAACCGTCCAAAAAACTGTTCTGTGTGTGTCATTGTTGTAGAAATTTTAATCAAATAACTGTTCTGTTTGTGTCCTTGTTGTAGAAATTTTAATCAAATTGGAATTGGAATTGGAATAGAAATAGTAATATACATGTGTGTACAGGATTAATTATCCAAATACCATTTTCAGCGTACAACTAAGCTAAATATGTGTAAAGTTTAAACACGTTATTGCATTCTTTTCCTTTAATTTTAAATAAAAATTTAAGAATATTTAAACTACATAATTATTTGCCTAACTTGACTATATAGTCAACATAGAAAAAGAGATAAAGACGAGTAATGGCGATAGTAAGATCATATTGATTCGTAACTGGCTTAAATTACGTGACTCTCGAAAGTTATGTGGCTGAAATCGTTAAACAATGTGTTTGATTTAAAAAAATTAATATGTTTTTGTAAAATAAATATAAATATAGATAATGCAAACGTATTAACCCTTCACCAAAATTAAATTCCTGCGTTCATGTCCCTCTGGCCATGTCGATCTACTCCGTATTTTAAGTGGTAAGGTTTACATAAATTTGGAGTTCTCCTTCTTTATGCTCTCTTTTCTTTCTAATTAGTAAGGAGCTCAGCGCTCTTTTCCCGTGATTAGTAGTAGTACTGATATAGAAATTAGAATGATTGGTATATGAACCTTAAACAGATCCTCAACCTAACGTGCTGAACATTTCTGGAATCCGAAACGACATTTTGTGAAGAAATAATTGTAATTAACATCAACGTATTGCTAAATCAACCCGAGATGCAGCGTTGCATATGCATTAAGATTTCAGCTAATAAACATTGCTGAATCACACAATTGTGATTAATAAAGGTTGATGATCAAAATGTGTATCGCGTTTGAACTTGACATTTTTATAAACTTAAATTATGTCCCCATCAATATGATAGTGCATGTCATTCTTGATCAACGACATCTATTTTTTATTTTATTTTTTCAATAAATATTTATGTAATGAATGGGATCCATCCAACTTGTATCTTTTACCGTTTTACTAATTCATCATCAGAATCAATGAGATTAGTACAAACACTTGTGATATGTGTACGTATTCACTATATATTCACTATGAAGAGACCCTTTTTCACTCATATTTAATCCTACCTCTGAATAATATGGTTTGTAAGTTCCAATTATATATATTTAAGTTTCAAAGTTTCAATTTTCGTGCTATGAGTTTCTTTTAGTTTTGAAAAAAAATCAGACTTCAAGTTTAGGTTCATGACATTTTATGATGCTTTTGAGGCAAGGATTCAGTGTATAAAAACGTGTTGCTATTGCTAGAATACCCAATACCTCCCTCTCTGGGATTCTCAATACTAATGGTCTTGGACTAAGACATGATAAAGTTTAATATTCCTCAGTATCATGTTTGGATTTCGAGCTTCTTTAGTTAACGTCACAATCGTTCTTTTGTGCAGGAATCATCTTGGAGCCGGTCAGGAGGAGTTCTTCTTACCGCACAGAAATCCCCAAACGAATCTAGAAAGAACCAAAGGTGATCCTTTCTACACTTCCTGTCAATATATGTCAAATAGATGAACATGTGTGTAACAGGTACCTTTTTCAGATAACCTTACGGTTTGTAAATGCTTTAGTTTTTCTCTCATAAAAGAAATTCTTGTTGAAAGAAAAGCTGATAAACTGTATATCTCCTTTTGTCGAAATAGTTGTAGGTTGCTTTGTTTTGGTTCAATAGTTGTTAGGGAATATTGATAAAATGAACTTTCAGTTGTGCGTTAGTGACCCATTTCCATGTTTTTCAAGTGACTTTGTGGACCAAAAGGGGGGGGAACTTGTCCCAAGGGCTAAATTAGGATATGCAACATTATTATGCTAACAAATTTGATGTCTTAAAATTTATTTTTTAAGAAAATGCTTTAGTTTTTCTCTCATAAAAGAATTTTTTGTTGAAAGAAAAGCTGATAAACTGTATATCTCCTTCTGTCGAAATAGTTGTAGGCTGCTTTGTTTTGGTTCAATAGTTGTTAGGGAATATTGAGAAAAGGAACTTTCGGTTATGCAAAGTGTTGAATGACTTTATATGCACTGATGAATACATGAATATGTGAAATAATACATGTGTAGAATAAGACTTGTTTGCATAAGAAATTGAAATTTTTTTTATAGCATTGTTCTGCACAGTTTAATGAGTCGAGAGTCTCATCATATTCATACGTCAATACCCCCTCCGAAGACAAATAAGAAAGTACACTAAAATTTACACTAAAATCAATCAGATACTCTTTTTTAGAGCAAACCAACATTAGATATATTAGGACCTTGGGATAAGAGAGTGAGTCAACTACCCAAGGTTGCAAATCAAACTAGTGTTGTTAAAGAGTGAAAAATCCTTCTGCACTCATATTACCAGGACCACTCCACTCACAACGGAGCGAAATACGAGACAACATTGGATTGTAATTGAAGGTAGCCCGCCTTCTTTTACAGCTCCTTTGGGCATTCTGTGTAACGGGGGTCCCTTCGAGGATTTCGGAACTGAGTCGAGGACTCAGGTATCCTGCCCACACAGTGTGCTGTCTACGACTATGTCCCCCCTGGTAATGTCTGTGATTTGAGGTATCTCTAGTGGCCAATACTTCTAGGTACTTACCTAAGGTGACTGGGACTGGCTGTCCTGGTACCTCAAACGGACGGGCCTACTTTGTCTTCATTTTTTGGGAGGGTGCTCGTCTTCACGAGAGTACTTGGCCCCTCAATCTGAGGTTCGGGCGAAGCTCAAAAGTAACCGTAACCGTACATTTGGCCATCCTTCTCTGTTACTCATTGAGAGACTGGGTTTCATCTCCAGTAATTGGTGTTTATCAGACAAGGTAATTTAACTTTGTTTGCTGATTGTCATTTTTAGTGTATTTTTTCTTTTTTAGTACCTGAGTGCTTTCGTTTTTGAGACTTAAAGAATATCACCTTAAAATTTATCTGATAAAATATAACAGTCATTGTGACTACATTCGTCCCTCACCGTCAATCCAGATGGTTGTTAGGACTTCCTCCACTCACTGTGGTGAATCTGTCGAGATCCACTGACTCGGATTCTTCATCTTCGAGGAATCAGTCTCCTAAATTTCACACGGGATCTATGTGGACAACCAACGATTTGTTTATTTGATTCAGCAACGGCTCTATTTCAAATCTTATCAGAATTGATGGAAGCAATAGGTGTTACTATTGAAAAAACAGATGAGTCCAAATTAACATCACATGGATCTTTTGATGCATTAGTACTTCTACCTAAGCTAACCTTAACTGACAACACCTACAAGGTCATCTCATCTTTAATAGTGTTGTGAATGACAATTTACTCTCAAACCTTTTGCCCTTATTATTGTTTCACCATCGAAAGTTAGCCTTGCTAGATTAGTTCCCTCATTCACATCACATTATTCTTTACATGACTATTGTGTTGTGGTGATTTGATGAATTACAGGTACTACTATCATAGAAATAGAATCCCTCTATTAATACTATGGAGCCAACATTGACTACAAATGCCATTCCTCTGCTGTTGAATGGTTCCACTGATATTCAACCATTGCTCCAGATAATCAACATTGGTTCTGTTACATCATTAAAAACAACATCCTCACACTTTTTCATTACTCTATCTGATGGAACACATCAACACAAGACTTTGCTACCATCAACATATAGCCAACAATTTGCTTCTGAAGACATTCAAATTGGCTCAATAATTCTGCTTAAAAAAGCCGCTTGCACGGTGCTTCAAAACTCCTCGTAAGGCCCAACTTTTGAATTTACCCTTTTCTATTTTTTGTCTTCTATACGTTTCCTGCATTACACAAAAAAAAAAAAAAAAATCTTCATTAATTCATTTCTCATTTTTTTACATAAGGTCCATCCGAGTGGTTGAGCTTGAAGTTGTGATGCGCTCAACAGCATTGACGAAGGACTCATCAACACTACTACATGCAAAGGGAGGTACATCCCAAGTTAGCTCTTCATAAACAGAAGATACCTTGCCCTCTGTAGTTACTCCACCAATTACGACAACAACTACAACAATTCCATTCACGACACTCAATCCTGCTCGAAAATACTGGTCAATCCAAGGTAGAGCATCTGCAAAAACATCATTGAAGACTTACAACAATGTACGAGGATCAGGAAAAGTTTTTGGGTTTGACCTTATCAATCTTGATAAGGAAGAGATCCACCTTTCTGCATTTGCTGAATTGGTTGAATCTCTTTACAGTCTAATTCAAGTTGGGCAGCTATACATGTTTCAAATGGCACAATTAAAGAAGCAAATCCAAACTACAACCACCTCAAGAACAAATGGGAAATTTACTTGTTTGATGCTTCCACTATCAATCCATGTCCCATAGATGATCCAACGTTTCCTTACCAGAGCTTTCACTTCAAGACTATTGCTGAAATAAAAAGTGCAAGTCCAAATACGAATGTGGATGTCATTGGTGTTGTTACTTCCACCTCACCTGCATCAACAATTCGACGAAAAGACGGAAGTGAGACATTAAGGAGAACACTCATATTAAAAGACAAGTCAGGTTTTAGCATTGATGTAACATTATGGGGAGACCATTGTGACTATATAGGACAAAACCTTGCTGAATTATACTCTTTCGACAACCCACCAATCCTTGCAATCAAAGGAGGTCGTGTATCTGAATTTAATGGCACCACAATAGGGACGATATCAACAAGCACTCTCATCATAAATCCACAAGTTGAAGAAACTCATCAACTACATGCATGGTTTCGTGAAACAGGTTATAGCTCTTCTTATCCATCTTTGAGTAGAAACTATGGTGTTGCTTCGAAACATGCCCTACCACGAAAGACGTTCCATGAAATTGCTGGCATGCAAACCTCCGCTAAAGCAATATGGGTTTCAGTTCGTGCAACAATAACTACTCTTCACATGGACGACTTCTACTTTCTAGCATGTCCATTAGATTTCAATGGAAAACAATGCATGAAGAAGGTTGTGGAGCATTCTAACAATCTTTGGCATTGTACAAAATGTAACGGCGAATTCCGAGAATGTGACTACCATTACAAACTTAAAATTGAGCTACATGACCACACCGGGCATCTGCAGAATGTCACAGCGTTCAATGATGCAGGAAACGAGCTCATGGGCATCACGACAAAAGACCTGTTCCTTCTTTCTATTGAACCAGCTGATCTGCAGGAAATTTGTCGCCGAATTTTAGGACACCACTTCCTGCTAACACTTTCCATTAAAGAAGATTACTTCAATGGTGTTCAACGCTTACAACCAATACTGATAAATTTAGAAGAAATTCAATATGCCTCTGCATGCAAAGAAGCCCTCAATGACATTCAAGCAATGTCCACTTCAAAACGACTTGTTGTTCGCCGCCTTTGAAAAGTTTTTTTAGGTCTCTTCAAACACCACTGTTTTTACATAAACAAACATTTTTGCACAACTCATTGTTTCATATTGTTGTAAATTACACCCATGTTATTGTGATGCACACTGTTGCTGCAAATACTCTCTTCCAGTTATTCCAAAATATGTATGTTTACCACTTTTCATTTTACATAATATAGATATCAACATTTGTAAAGACTTACTACATAATTTTCTCGTTCGTTGTTTACATGTCTATACATTGATCTCTTGCTTGCTAATCTATTCATGCTATTGTTCAAATTTGAAAAAAAAGAAAAGAAGAAGGAAGCAAAATCTTGGTTATCTTGCTCCTCTCCTCTTAATAATAGATGCCATAATAACATATGATTTTATAGTACTCCTAATTGCATGTTTTTCCTTCTAACTAATCTACCTACATTCTCTGATGTTCAAATAAGAAAAAAAAATTCTAGAACTTGTAATACATTCTCCAAACATGCAATAATTAATTATGAAAACTAACACTAATTTTTTGTACTTGTTTAGATATGCCAAAAAACAATCAAAATGCGGACAAACATGAGCGGTGACGTCTTCTTTATGCACAACAAAAGGATACAATAAATGCACGGCGGCGACTACTTTATCAAAACCGCAACAACCCTACTACTTCCTCTACATCCCTTCCCACCTCAAATGCTCTCCCAACTATACAAACCAACCCATCTCACCTTCATCAAATCCAATATAACCCTCCCCTTAATGAAGAACACCGTCGCTTTCGAGAAAGGATTGATGAACTTTCTAGCATGCATGTTTGCACAATCAGCAAAGAAGCATACCCAGGAATGAAAACAAAGCTTTTACACGATAGACTTTCTTGTTTTCGTTGTGCATCATCTAAATCTACCAATCGTTTTTTCTGAACTAAACAACATGAACCCTGGTGAACAACCCTATGTCCTTCAACAGTTAACACGAGTTGAAGAAATGCTCATTGCACGTGTAAACCCCATTCTACAAGTCACTCATGCTCGTGGTGGTCAATACAAATATAGTGGCCATACAATTAGCTTCCCTCAAGACATCACCACTATTGCCAAATACTTACCCCGAATGATTTCTGACTTAGAAATCCTCATTGTGAAAAGGCAAAATCCATCTGAAAAGGCTTATGAATTCTTTGTTTGCAAATCACGTGTCCTTGCAGCGCTTGATTACAAAACAAAAAATGACCCTTACTACTGTGATGTTCAATTCAATTCATCTGCTATTTCTGCACTACCAGATCACCCTACCGATATTTCTTCTCTTCTCCATAATGTAACCACCTCCTCTTTTGAACCCCATCAAACCAATATTGATTCTACTTATGATACTGATGTCATTCTACCTCCATTAGAAATCCAACCCTCTTCTTTCGTTCCAATACTCCCAAATTCAAGTACTGAGCTTGAGCACATTCGTAATTATTTGCACTTGACCCATTCAAATTCAACAAGCTCTATGAATCCAATATCTTTAACAGCGATGAATGAATACAACACCATAGGCATCTTTGCCATGGCATTCCCCACACTCTTCCCTACAGGCATTGCCATGATCATGCAACCAAGAGTTACAAAAGTTGAGATGCATGAATATGCTTTACACTTGCTGCACTACCATGATAACCGATTTGGCCAACACCCAAGATTCCGCTACTATCTTTATAACATTCTGATGCGCCATCGTAGCCAAACTACTGCTAGTGTTTTTTGTGAAAAAGTACATTGAGAACAACTTGGCAATAATGGTTTCATACCTACGACAGTGTCTTCGTGACTCTCCAGATTCAAGATTGCCATAGCAAATAATGCGGTTCGGTTCAGCCATACGAGGAAAACGATATTTCTGGAACAGACGACGATCTGAGCTGACTGACATGATAACGCAAATAGGAAGTCCTACATTCTTTTTCACTCTCAGTGCAGCTGATACTAAATGGCATGACTTGCACATGATCATGCCTGCCAGTGTTCCTTCCAATTCAGTCAACCACTTCCAATGGAAAATCCAAAACATAATTAAGAACCCACATCTAACAGCCCAATATATGCATTGCAGATTTACAATTTTTCTCGAAGAAATCCTGCAAAAAGGCCTCCATGCAGTAGACTATTGGTGCAGGTATTTTTTAATATCCATTTTCTTCTACATTAATTTTCTACATTTCATATATATGTTTTAACGAGATTTTACCTTCATATTATATTCAGATACGAATGGCAACATAGAGGATCCGCACACATTCATGGCTTCCTCTGGCTGCAAAATGCACCAAACATGGACACAATTGACTGGAACAATGCATTAGAAATTGCTAATGCACAGAAATATTTCGACCACTACGTAACTGCCTGGAATCCACGTCAAGCAGAGCACCGAAATATTCCGCTTCAGCAATCAACAATTCATAACCCATGTCTTCTTGACACAACATCAATATTCACATCCAATCAATTTGAAGACTATACAGAGCTTGTCAACTGCATTCAACGTCATACAAAGTGTCATGAGTCTTCTTGTCTTCGCAAGAAAGACAATGTACTTAGCTGCCGGTATGGAGTACCATGGGAGTTGAAGTCCACATCTTCACTTTTCATTGATGATAAAGGTCATAAAACCTATGTCCCTACACGCAATGATGAAAGATTGAATATTCACAATGCCGATCTCCTCTCTATTTGGAGAGCAAATGTTGATTGCCAACCAGTCCTTTCTCGCCATGCTGTGTTAAAATATATTTCAAAATATGCAGCAAAATCAGAAACAAGATCTGAGAGCTACCGTCAAATGCTATCACGGCTATCACAAAGTGCCATTCCAGAAGCACCTACGGTTGTTGTTATCCGAAAACTCCTTACAGAAACCATTGCAGATAGAGACATTGGAGCACAAGAAATATGCCATATGTTACAAAAGTTACCTCTTTCTCTCAGCAGCCATACATTTCGGTCTTTGAATGTCAACAAGTCTGTTTTCAAACGTGTTTCACAAGATACTGAGAACCCTGGTTTGACACCAAACTTTATCCTTGCATACATGAACAGGCCTATCTCATTGGAATCACTGCCCCTCCTTGAAGCTTCACGCTCATGGTCATATTCTTCCCAGCGGAAAAAAACCAATGGAAACACATATTCCCACCAATGATTGTACATGTATTGCCCTGTTACAATGTCATTCCTTCCTCTGATGATCCTTCTTATGCCACTTTTTGCTGGAGTGAATTACTATTGTATTTCCCCTTCCGAACACTCCCCAATCATATTGGTTCAACTGATGCATAAATTATTGCACACTGGGAACAAAAAAAGGTTACATATACACCATGGCATGTCCATCGAGAAATTGAAAACCCACAAACCCCACATACTGAAGATCAAACTACCCCCGACATCCCTCCTGATTCCATGCAGATGAATGAATGGCAAATCCTCTCTCAGCTGCACCCAGGTTACAATATTGCAATTGATGACCTTGACATGATTGGCTACCGCGACTTTGATGCCAACCACAATTGGTCACATAATACTATCCCTCCCCACTTGCAAGAAACTGCCATAAATTTTGTTGAATTCAACCGCTCAAGGATTCAAAACGAACATCATTCTTTTTGCAACCTTCCCCAAGATCACACATTATCTCCTACCCAAAACATAGCCTTCACCACTATTTTTTCACTCTTTAAAACCCCTTCGCCAAAACCCCCACGCAAAATCATCATACAAGGAACAGCTGGGACAGGAAAATCCCATTTGATTAAATGTCTGCACCATGCATTTGTGGAAAACTCACCAACAAACAAAAACCCTTTGCTGTTACTTGCACCAACAGGCGTTGCATCTTTCAACATAAATGCCCTCACAATTCACTCCGCCCTTCGTATCCCTATCCAAACAATGCATCCTCTTGAAGGCCAACCACTCCTACAACTGCAAGAGCAACTCCGTCATGTAGAGTAAATTCTCATTGATGAAATGAGCTTCATTGGTCCAAAAATGCTTACTCGCATTGATGATCGTCTAAGAGAGGCATTCCCTCTTCATCAAAATGCACCATTTGGTAATCGCTCAATTATCCTTGTCGGAGATTTAGGCCAGCTACCACCTGTAAAAGACATTCCTTTATACGGTGGGACATCGCGTGGCACTGCACTTTGGCGCAGCTTCGACATATTCATAACACTTTCAACCGTTTTTTGTCAACAAGGAGCTAGCCCGTCCCAGGTTGCTTTCCGGCAAATACTCACAAATCTCAGAAATGGAATATCTACACTTGAAGTTTGGCAACACCTAATGTCAAGAACAAGTTCGTCTCTTACACATGAAGAGAAACACACATTTGAAGAATCCATGCACCTATATGCAATAAACAACTCAGTTGTTTTACATAATAAGAAAATGCTTAAAAAATTGAACATCCCAGTAGCACTTTGCTCTGCAGAACAACAAAGGCAGAGAAATCCTTCTACAACAGAAGATGAGCATTTGCATGCAAAAGTTCTCTTATGCAATGAACAAAAAGTTATGCTCACCAACAACTTATGGGTACATGCAGGCCTCGTCAATGGCACACTTGGGAAGGTCATCTCAATATTTTATTCTATTGGCTCAAAGCCCCCAGAATTACCATCCTTCGTGGTTGTCGACTTTATACAATACAAAGGAACACCATGGGACATTTCACACCCAACATATGTACCCATTTCTCCCATCACAAGGGGTGCACGCCATCAGATACCACTTCAAATGGCATGGGCTTTAACAATACACAAGTCACAAGGAATGACATTAGACAAAGCAACAATAGACATCGGCACCAAAGAACGACAAGGGCTAACGTTCACTGCAATTTCAAGAGTGCGTTCATTGGCAGACATTCAAATCAATCCAGCATTCCCATTCTCACGCATTGCAGAAATGCACAAGAATCCATATCTTAAGCGTAGACAACAAGAGGAATCATTGCTTGCATCAAAATCTATGCAGGAGAATATACTCTAGCCAATCGTACAACCTATTTTCCATACTTACCCACATGGTAAACACCACTTGTTGTATGTATACCTTACATGGGCTTCTGCAATGACATTTATAGAGTGGTTAGTTGTTTGTTTTTAAAATAAAATACATTTACATGAAATTTTCTAATTCTCTTCTTTTTTGTTTCAGTCATGTCAACGTTTTTAAATACATGTGAATGAATAGAAAGTCTTGTGGTTTTCTTTAAGTATTTCTGCTTTGACATGCTGCTTTGTTCTCTTTTTCACTTCCAGTATAAAGATCTTACATTCCCAGTCTATTCTGTCTCCTATATCTTTTACTCTATTTCATATTTAATAAACTGTACAATATCAATAGCAGCGGAGAAGGTGGCCCGACCTTTTATAAAAATTCAACAATTCCAACTTCATAAATCTATCGGCCTCTCTTTGTACCTTTTGGTACAATTGCTAGTATAAGTGTAATGTATGATTATTAAGGATATCTAAGAACAAATTAGTTGACAGCAAAAGTACCTTATAACTAGTCATTTAAATGTAAGAAAATATCTCTTACTAGGTATTCTAATTAAGACCTTACATTGAAGGAGTTTAAATGTTTTATTATGATTTGGATTATTTGGTTTATTACTTATTTCGTGTTTTATGTTAGAATATTTAAAAATAGAATTTTTCTTTGTTAATTTTTAGAGGAAAAAAATACAAGTTTTATTATTGGATTACAAATGGGAAATGAAAAAGAGTAGTTTTATTCTCTCATTCATCTCTATGTATATTTTTAAAATTATATTATGGTCTTATATGAAGGATTCTACAAAGCATCACAATTACAACAAAAATATTGTTTTAAATAATATTAGTAGCTTCGAGGAGTCGTTTGAATAAGATAATAATAATCAATCCTAGCCTGAATAGTTTGTAGGGAGACCCTATCTCCAGTGTCCCATTCAAAAAGCACCCAATTCATGATTGTCGAATTTGCAGGTTCAATTCTTGTTAGATTCATTGGGATGAAAAGGGGAGGGGGGGCTAAAAAAAAAAAATCTTTGATAATGAAATTGGAAGAGATATAAAGTTATCAATTTCTATGTGGAAAGCCCATTCGTTTTGGTATATTTTCTCTTCAAGCACTTAAAAATGCTTACATGACATTTGGGCAGATAAAAGCTAGACGAAGCATTTTTTCTTATTGTTCTCACAGAACTAGCTTCTTGTATCATCAAGCCACAATCCATTAATATTGCTCCAACATTAACCCATTCTACCTTTTCTTGTAAGGACCCCATTCAGACTATATATACCAAGTGTAAGGACCCCATTCAGACTATATACATTTTTTTTTTCATCACAACAAATACAACCAGAAAAGAAACGCATTGAAATTCAAATTTATTCAGCACACACATTCCTGACAGTCATTTCAGGAACATATCATAACACATCATCTCATCCATCCAACAATAGGGTTCCAAAAAAAATCCTTTCTCCCATGGCTTTCCCCTTCTTTTATAAGAGTCCTCATAGATGACGCTTGACATGTCATGTATATATATATATATATATATATATATAATTCAATAGTTTGATTATTCACCTACCCATGTGTCACTCTCTCATCAAGGGTCACCCAAAATTATTTACTTAACTTTTTATTTAAAACTAATATTTTCCTCACCTCAACAAGATTCCTATTTCTTCTCCTAGTTGTCTCTTTATTCCCCCCTTTTATTCCTTAATTTGTGTTCATTACTTGAAGTCAATTAATGAGTCAAGATTTTATCCCCAATCTACTCCCTAATTTAACTCAGGTTATCTCTTAGATGGATATTCTTATGTTGGTTGTTGCCACATGGAGCTTCTCTACATTTCTCTAAATTTAATTTATTATTCTCATTTTAATTCACCTTCCTCTTTTCTTAATTAGGTTTAATTAGTTTAGGATTAATCTTTATCCTTACAATTATGTTCGTATTTCCCCTTTTACCTAATTAAACCACATAATCTACCTTGTATTTTCCAACATGGGAAGGGTAGAGTTTTTAAGGTACTCTATTTTATTTCTTCCTATGATCCTCCTTATTCCAAGTTTTACTTTTGATTTAATTACCTTGGTTTCTAATCATCTTTTACCCTTGATGTAATTTACCTAGTTTTCATTCCTTGCTTATATTTATTTATTATTATTTATTTTTAATGATTCCAAGGGTGCCAAGTTTGGTTGTGCCCTTCAAGAACTTCCCTAGAAGTTCCAAGGGTGCCACACCTAATAATTTATTTGTGATGCCAAGGGTGCCAAGTTGGTTGTGCCCTTCAAGAAATTCCCCTAAAGTTCCAAGGGTGTCACACCACTTGCCCTTCAAGCATTCAGTGACTACGAGGGGAAAGTATAGTGCAACGTCATAGACCACTATCATCTCTTATGTTGCCTGCTATAGTGAGACTAATGGTGTCAGGGATCAAGGAATCTGCCTTGATGCACGCCCCCCGGTAAAATCCTCATGAGCGACCCAACTTTGAACACATATTTTATTAAATTTAGAATTAAATAGTGGATCTAGAATTTCAAAATAGCCAAAATACTCAATTCTATTGATGTCCTTGTAATAAAATAATTCCAAATTTAATGAAATATATGTTTTTGGGACCTACCCAAATCGCATCATGATCTTCAAGGCGAAGGTGTTTCAACCCTTCCAGCCCAAGTCACGGTGGGAGTGCTAGTGGGTGAGATCAGGGACTATGTCCCACCCCTCCCATGTAGTTCCATCCACCTGTACAACCCCATCTCCTATATGTGAGTCATTCGGTCAAGCAACTAATCTGTGCCTGCAACCATTAACATATCATCAGAATATAGTTAAACATATATCGCAAATTTCAAGATCGACTTAGACTTTCAAAGATAAAATAATATGAATTTTCATCAAACCAGGTGCCATCAACTCGTCATATGCGAGTGCCTCTAATGGTTTCCTGCCATACTCATTAATCATCAATAACAAGGTTTCTCAATGTTAGTCATTGTCATAATAGCATCATTAGCAATTCCTAGTCATTCACATCATTGTCCATTGTAAGCCTGAACTAAAGAAAGTAGGTAACGTAGGGGGCACATCCATCATGGTCATCATCATTAAACATCAATGGAAACATACATATTCATTAAGCTATCAACATTGTAACATCAATAGAAATATACTTATCCATCAAATTTATCATCATCATGCTTTTAGTAGAGAGCATACATATTCTTTACTACCCTCATCATCATAAATTCAAATAGAGACCAAACTTAACTATTTAATGTGGCAAACATCAGAATACCGATAGATAAGCTACATAACCATTCATGCTATCATAATATCAACGGAAAGCATTTATAAACATCACAACCATGAATATATCAATCGCTAATAATAGTGTCATGTGCCCGGATCCTCAACCTAAGGTCCTCAAAAAATAAAGTATGGGCCTTATGGCTAACTAAATGTTTGTGTCATATCACTGTCAGTCAACTAGAGCAGGCACTACATTTCTTATTCGATAATGTTCATGGAATTCACAAAAGGATGTCGTAGGTTTAAATCCTACAAAGTGTGATTTTATTCCTATCAAATTCAACCCTCTAAGGGGCCCTAATAGTTTGGATCTGAGCAAGTTAAGAAAAGACATATAGCCTTTGCAGGAACGAGGTTTTTCATTAATATTTAGTTCTAAAAGAAAATTTAGAATTGTAATTTTTCATTTATAGATTTACATTTTTTAACTATAAAATTAGATTTATTATTCTAAAAAATTCCTATGGTATATGGTTTATGCAATTCAAAAATTAAAATATGTGATTTTCGCGGTTGGTCATTGGATTTTGGTAAAAATTATCAGAAAAGGATGTTTCAAAAAGATCCCAATTAAGACTATACCCAATATAATTGGAGATGATTAGAAAATTGGCTTTCTATAAACAAAAAGGGTTGTTGATGGGTAACAATGGGAATTCAATTTATATCAACCAAAAAGACATAAAAAAAAGGGGTACAAAACATGGAATCAACAGTGTAGAAACTTGTCATAAGAGTGGGCTATAGAAAAATAAAGGTATTCAATAAATAAAAGACAGTAAAATGTCATGTACGAGAATGCTACAAGAAGGGAAAACATAGGAAACATACCAAAAAATAGACAACGGGAGATCAAAGTGCAACATTCCCTAATGCTTAACATCCCATAGCATGAAAAGTACATATCAACACAACTAAGAACTAAAATACATAGATAGATGTGAAATAGAAAGATGGGAACAACCATATGATTCATTGATCCAGATTGGACCATTATATTGCTTTTCATCCATTTCGATGCATTTGGAATGGAAAAAGTGGAGGAATCAGTTCACGGGACCGTTTTTACTGGCGGGACTCGGTTTGGCAAAACAGGGTGTGAAACCTTCCGGGAGCATTTTGAGGCATCAAATGACGTTTTTGGGGGGTTAAAATTTTCTCCTTAAGCGGAGCACCATTTCATGTTATTCTTCACTCATAGGTCTTTCCAATGGCGCAAGAAACGCGTCAATCGAAGTCCGTATGCAAAAATTATGCCACTCAGAAGTTGACCTTCCCGTGTTCACACCTATAGTTCGGAGGATGCTGCGTCAGCCCCCATTATTCACGGAAAAGGGGTTAGCCACGTGACTATGATGTAAAATATTCTAGAAGAGTTTATATTGTAACTCTAGTTAAGAGTTGATATACTCAGACTTAACCACTAGTAGGATATCGGGTTGTGTTATAACCGGGCCACTAGGAGGAAGATAGCCAGGAGAGATAGGAGGTAGAGCACACAGAGAGGATTTGTGCAGTGTACCAGCCCATGGGCCACATGCATTATTTCTTTGTACCTGCAACGATATTTTTAGACAAAGAAAGAGAGTGAAGCGACCTCACCTTCCAACTGGGTTTTCTCCCGAAAGGGTTTCCCAGAGAGCATATCTTGTGCCTTATGTGTGTGTATGTGCTTATTTTTTCGTTCTCCACTTTTCTGCATAATTTCCATTCACATGCATGCACTAATTACAGTTAAATATATAGATCTCAAAGTTTAATAAAACTATAATATGTAGAATCTTAGATTTTTAATATAATATTACTAGATCTGTTGTGACGAACTCACCAGTGGAATATCTACGACAGTTTACAGATCAGTCATGAGATGAATTTTTACGTTGAGTATGTGGAAATGGGTAGGTAGAAATCAAACAACACTTTCTCTTGCATTGTCCAACATGCCTGGGAAAAAGGGAGACATTGGAAATCAACATTCCATGAGGATATAATGATAAGTATGTTAGTTTTTGGTACCATCGGATGTGCTATAGCCATGAAAATTGGTGGAGAGGCTAAGGCACATGATTTATAAAGAACGCACAAATCATTTGGTGAAATTCCACCCTCATTGTATTTTATTAAAATATTTAATATTTTTAATGTGGTTCCTAAGTCTAAACTTAGGAAAATTAAAGTATTAATGGGTATTAATCAAAATATGGGTGAGAATGATCTAGAAAATTGATCAAGTCAAGTTTTAATCTTACTCGTTGATTAGAGGCTTAATCTCGACCGTTGAAGTCTCAACGAAAAAAGTATAAGCAGGAGGCTTGGGGTTCATTTAGAGAGACACACAGAGAGAATGAATTGATTAGGAGTTCGATTTCTAGGGCTAGGAAGCTAAGAATTCGAATTGAGTGATCATTCTGTAGCAGAGGGGTAGGGATAATTCGGGAATACTGGGCAGAGAGGCGGAGAGCCACTAGTGGAGGCAGAGCAACGAGAAGGACTAACGTTAGGCCAATATTGGCCCACACAGCCCTGACGCAGTGCCAGAAGGGCCAACACAGAAGTGAAGCTGCCCTCACGCAGAAAGCCAAAAACTATTGGGGAATTGCCGAAACAGCCAGGAAGGTTGACGCAGAAGGCAGAAGAGACAACACAGGGCTAATGCAAAGCCTATAAGGCTGACACAGGGCCAGCGCAGACATAGCCGGGGTTAGCTAGTTCTGCTGCTGGATCAACTGGAATCTGTCAGGTGAAGTGAGGTAATATCACTCAGTTTTTTCGCCATTATATTTTCTCTGTCACTAGATTGTCGGGAGGGCATCCAACATTGTATTCAGAATTACAACTTAATAATAGAAAACCCTTAGAGCTGCTACATTGGTTTTCTTGCATTGCATTTTTCCGAGGACTATTTTTTCCAAAAATAACTATGTCCTATGTATCTTGGTCTTTGCTCAGTTTATTGTTTCATGTAATCAAATTTAAAGTAGTGTAGGCTGCAAAATTAATTTACTTCAGTATTATTTAGAAAATAACTTGATAATGTATATTAAAATCAAGTAGGCGAAGTAAATTCAGTTTTGTTGTAGTAGGGGTTCCTTGAG
Organism: Pinus tabuliformis; assembly: GCA_031772625.1. Lineage (NCBI taxonomy): Eukaryota > Viridiplantae > Streptophyta > Pinopsida > Pinales > Pinaceae > Pinus > Pinus tabuliformis. The sequence continues at coordinate 5,942,734 of CM062804.1, read as the reverse complement.
GATAGGAATTTTCACATATTATCAAAGCATTGATTTTGAAACAGGAAGAGTAGATCCAACATTGAGTAGAGAGGCCAATAGCTGCATTTGGTAGCAATTTGAATCCCCTTAAAGTGATTGCGCAGTCCTTGCCAAAAAGCATAGATTCCGAGGAAATCTCTCTCTGAGAGAGTCAACAAAGAGGTACGATTTTTGGTTCATGACTTTACAGAGGCATAGGGAGTGACACAAAGCCTCAGCACAATGCTTGAAGGATGCATTTTATGTCGGGGCAGGAATTAGGCGGAAAAGAGCAAAGACACATAGAAGGGGAATTTTCTCCTCAGAGAACTTTTCTCACCAAAAGTTCGAATTTCTCACTTGCCGAGCAACAATGCTGAGAAGTGACTAGAGGATTCAATTTGACAATTTGAGTGAGATGGCATCACATGGGCTTAGAGATCAGGACAAGTTGGAAGGAGCTTCCAACTATGTCATATGGAAGACTAGAATCTTAGTTGTTATGGAAGAGTATGATCTCAAAGCCTACGCCAAGAGTGATGTGGTTGTTCCCGCTAACAATGATAAGAAGAAGAAGTACAAGGTCGAGCAGGGAAAGGTGAAGAGGTTCATACTCGATGGAGTTCGATATCATGTGGGCTCACATTTGCATGGAAAAGATACAACCCGAGAAATGTGAGAAGCCTTGTCTTCACTGTATGAAGGTTCTTCTGAACAACGGAAGATGTGCTTAGAACAAAAGTTGCAGCAAACATTGATGTAGAAGGGAGAAGGGGTTAACTACTATATTCAACGTCTTCAGGACACCAGAGACCAACTTGCTGCAATGGGGTCTACTCCTCAGTCTACCATGATGGTAAGGATGACCCTGAATGGAGTCTCGGATGAATGGCAAGTCTTCGTCCAAAGTATATTACGCAAGGAAATACTGCCTTCATGGGAGGAGATGTGGGCAACCCTTCAACATGAAGAATTAAGGAGGGATCTGGTTAAGGTCAACCTCAATGGAAGTAGTGGGAGTGGCATGAAGATCAAGGAGGAAGAGGAGAACGCAACTCTAGCATCAAAGGGACAACAAAAGCAGAAGTGGAAGAAGGACATTTCGAAGGTGAAATGTTTAAGATGTGGTGAGATGGGCCACTTTGCATCCCAATGTCCTTTGAAGCAAAAGGATAAGGATGAGAAACATGATCCTAAGGTTGCTCCAACAAAAATTGACGAAGATGAGTTTTCCACAAGTTCCCACGCATCTCTAGGAGGGAAATGGGGTGATATTGAGTTGTAGTCGTGAGGACTACATGTGGGCAGGATCCTTGAGGAGTCCACCTCTTGGATCAATTCCTTGTTAAGGGAGCCCGAGATTCAGTAGTAGCGAGATGGACTCAGTGTCAAATGATGCAGTGTGTTGGTTGGAAAGACATATGCAGTAGCCTGAGACCAGAGATTGATCAGAGCAGACCAAGGTCGACAACAGTGCATAAGTCAGCAGCAACACTGAAGATTCAAAGGGTCAAAGACTAGTAGCAGTCAGATTCCAACATTCACATGGTATTATGCTAAACACAGTTAGTTCAAAAATTTTGGGTGCTTTTCTATTGCTGAGCAACAACAATTGGAAAATGACGGAGTGCAGAGCTAACAATGGCAGTGTTAGCAACAGATGCAGAGGGAGTTGTAGTACAAATGCAGCAGTGGCAATGGTAGTGTCATGGGTGACAATACAGTAGTAGCAGCAGAGCAATGTTGGTGGCAGCAACAATGCGGAAAGGAGATGCTTCAGAAATAGAGCAACATGCAGTTGGACATTGTTGCTAGAGCACTTTCCTCGTTAAGAGGGAGTGTTCGTTTTTGGTAGCATCAGATGTGATCTAGCCATGAAAATTGGTGGAGAAGCTAAGGCACATGATTTCTAAAGAACCCAGAAATCGTTTGGTGAAATTTCACCCAATTTGTATTTTATTAAAATAATTAATATTTTTAATGGGGTCCCTAAGTCTAAACTTAGGAAAATTAAAGTATTAATGGGTATTAATCATGGGTGAGAATGATCTAGAAAGCGAATCAAGTCAAGTTTTAATCCTAGCCGTTGATTAGATATTTAATCTTGGTCATTAAATTCTTAACGAGAAAAGTATAAGAAGGAGGGTTAGGTTCATTTAGAGAGACACATGGAGAGAACCAATTGATCAGGAGTTCGATTTCTGGGGCTAGGAAGCTGAGAATTCGAACTGAGTGATCATTCTACAGTAGAGGGGCAGGGATAGTTCAGGAATACTCGGCAGAGAGGCAAAGAGCCACTAGTGGAGGCAGCGCAACAACTAGAAGGACTAGCATTAGGCCAATCTGGGCCCACATAGGCATGACGTAGAGCTAGAAGGGCCAGCGCAAAAGTGAAGTTACCCTCATGCAGAAAGTCAGAAACTGCCAGAATAGCCAAGAAGGTTGACGCAGAAGGAAGAAGAGACAGCACAAGGTTGACACAAAGCATATAAGGCTGACACAGGACCTACGCAGGGCCAGCGCAAAGATAATCGGGGTTAGCTAGTTTTGTTGCCAGATCAACTGGGTGAAGTGAGGTAATCTCACTCAATTTTTCGCCATTATATTTTCTATATCACTGGATTGTTGGGAGGGCATCCAACATTGTATTCATAATTATTGCTTAATAATAGAAAACCCTTAGAGTTGTTGCACCAGTTTTCCCACATTGGGTTTTCCTGGGGACTATTTTGTCCAAAAATAATTGTGTCCTATGTATCTTGTTCTTTGCTCAATTTTTTGTTTCATGTAATCAAATTTAAAGTAGTTTAGGTTGCAAAAGTAATTTACTTCAATATTATTCAAAAAATAACTTGATAATGTATATTAAAATCAAGTAGGTGAAGTAAATTAAGTTTTGTTGTGATAGGTGTTCCTTGGGGATAGAAATTTTCACAAAAGTACAATAAGGTTAGTTGAGAAATTGATAGAGGCAAGAAGTTAAGGGCCAACATCCAATTAAGTAGACCAAATCGTTGATTTAGGTCCTATGATTACATTGTTATCCAAAAAAGGGCATTAATGGGTAACAATGACAAACAATATGAATTGACGCAGAGAAAATTTGAGAAACAATATGGATTGATGCAAAGAAAATTTGAGAAACTACATGGATATCAGGTTGGCAAAGGTGGAGGTAGATCTCACTAGGGGGAAAAGGGTATCCAAGAAGCTTCATACGTTAGTGAGGATCCATTAAGGAAAAATACTAGAAGAGCAATGGATTACAGCCTATAAACTAAGGACACTGAAGTTGAATAGCTAGAAGAAGATTTTGAAACCAGTATTTCAACTTTTAGATAATTGTTTAATGTTTTGCAAGTTTAAGTTGTTTTTAGGTTTTTTTCTGTAGGGTATATGGTAGGCAACTATTTAGAATAGTTGGTAGAAGATGTCATAGGCATAGAACTGTTGTTTTTTGGCTTGGTGAAAACAATGTTGTATAAGAAAATGATGAATTTTGTAACCGTTTTAGCCTTAAAACCATATTGTAATTTTAATACAATACACTATCCATTCCTTAAAAAAATTCTACAAGAAGGGAAAACAAAGGAAACATGCAACAAAAAGTTAACAAGACCACTTAGACAACTTCAATACCACTTAGACAACTTCAATAGACAATGGGATTTCCAAGTGAAAACCTAGTTAATGTTTAACATCCCATGGCATGAAAAGTTTATAAGAATAGAACTAGGAACTAAAATACATAATTGGAGATGTGAAGTGGAAAGTTGGAAACAATCATACTAGTCATGGGAGTTAAGACTATGTTCGGTATGTGGAAATACAAAGGTTGAAATCAAGCAACACTTTGGTTTACATAGTGCAACCTACCTTCAAATAAGAGAGACATTGTAAATCAACATTCCATGAGGATATAATAGTAGGTACCATATGGTTAGTCTAGAAAATAATCTAGGTAATAAGTTAATGGTCAAGATCCAATTAAGTAAATGATAGATCTTATGATTACACCACTATCCAAAAAAGGATATTGATGGGCAACAATGAGAATTCAATTAAAATCAACCAAATTAAAAGAGGAAGAAAGCATGGAATGGGTAATGTAGAAGATTGTCATAACATAAAAATAGAAATACTTAATAAAAAAAGACACTAAAAAGTCACGTAGAAGAATGTCATAGATCCTATGATTACACCATTATCCAAAAAAAGGGTATTAATGGGCAACACTGAGAATTCGATTAAAATCAACCAGATGAGTTTAAAAAAGAGGAAGAAAGCATGGAATGGACAAAGTAGAAGATTGTCATAACAATAATATATAATAAAAAAATAAAGATACTTAATAAAGAAAAGACACTAAAAAGTCATGTACAAGAATGTCATAGATCTTATGATTACACCACTATCCAAAAAAGTATTGATGTGCAAGAATGAGAATTCAATTAAAATCAACCAAATGAGTTTAAAAAAGGAAAAAAACATAGGATGATAATGTAGAAGATTGTCATAACAATAGTATATAAAAAAAATAAAGATACTCCATAAAGAAAATATGTTAAAAAGTCATGTACAAGAATGTCATAGGAAGGGAAAACAAAAGAAACATGCCAAAAAAGAAGAAGATAACAACACCATTTGGACAACTTCAATAGATAATGAGAGATGAAAGTGCAAAACTACTTGATGCTTAGCATCACATGACATGAAAAGTAGATAACAACACAACTAAAAATTAAAATACGAAGTTTGAGACATGAAATAAAAAGATGGGAACAACCATATGAACCATGGCATGAAAGATTATGTTGAGTATGTGGAAATGGGGAGGTAGGACAAGCAACACTTTCTCTCGCGTTCTATAACATAGCTATGAATAAGGGAGACATCAGAAATCAACATTCTACAAATATATAAATATAAGTACCATGGTTAGTTGAGAAACTGATATACACAAGAAGTTAATGGCCAAGATCAAAATTTAGATCTAAATCCTTGACTTAGGTCCTATGATTACGCCACTATCACAATTTCGTTATTCTTTTTGAAAATGAAGTACAAAATATATACTTTGTCATCACATATATATTAGTATGAATTTTACCAAAAATTGTGGTTCTTTATTATTAATAAAACTTTAATAATGTGATTTTTATTTGTAAATATCTTTGTGTTTCATATGAAAAATAAAATGTTTTGATTTTCAACGGATGGCTTGGGGAATAAGACTCGAAGTTATTACTATAAATACTTGTTATAAACTTACCATGGCACAAGTAGAAAATGAACCTAGATGAAGAGGATAACAATATTTCTCCCAATTACGTGAATTAAACCCAATTAACTTAACCATAAAACTTGATCTTCAAGATTTAAGCATATTTTTAAAAACTTACATCATTGCGCGAAGAGCTAAAGCTCAGTGTAAAAGATATGTTATAATATCTTGTCCTGTCTTATTATGTAAACAATTTCACTCTGTAAAATTACAAAAATAAATAAATAAATCGGGATCCTTTGCACCTACTACGCAGATTCATTATGAGTTGCTTGACAATGGTACAATCCATAGTGTTAGATATTTCTTTATCTAGCGACTCTGTTTCAATGGCATGTTTTTCCTTTATGCAATTTACAACGACCATGTGGACTTTTCTATTACACTAATTGACTGTTTATTCTAATACAATCCACTATTTTCGCTATAGCTAGGAATCTAATGTCTCCCCACAGTATATTATGTCGGTTTACTTTTGGATAATGCTCTGGTTTTGCTTTCCTTGATTGCAAGACGATGTAGTCTATTTATATGTTTCATTTGTCAGTGTTTTATTCTCTTGTGAAATTAGGATACTTGGAAGAGCAATGATGCATATGAAAGATTATTGTTTTTTTCTTTTGAAAATAAAAAATAAAAAATAAAATAAAATTGAAGCAAAGTAGTCGATTTACAGTTTTAAACCAGCCTAGATCCCTCTTAACTCTGGATCTACCAAAGAGCAAAGAGGGATCAAATTTCTTGAGGGGCAAACTTCTTTTAGAGTAAAATGGGATTTGATCTCTCTTGGTGTTTGATTTCTTGAGGGGCAAACTTCTTTTAGAGTAAAAAGGGATTTGATCTCTCTTGGTGTTTGATAGATTCAAAGTTAAAATGGATCTAGGCTGGTTGCGCCGAGAGGTGCTCCCTAGTCCAATATAGTAGCGATGTTGTAATGTTAACATAAACTTTTTGATTTAAAAATAAATAAATAAATAAGATTTTCAAATCTCTCCATAATTAAAATTATAAGAATACAAAAATAAAATTATAATTTATAATTTTAACTATAAAATTATTAAGTTAAATTAAATAATAAAATTAACACGATCTACAAACTCATTGTATTACATAACCTATAGTATTTGTTGTGATAAATATCTTAACTCAATTTATTTCCTCTCTCGATAAATCTAAATTTAATAAATCTAAACTAATTTAAATAAATTAATATAAAACATTACCTCACAAAAAAATTAACTACTTATCTACTTTTTCAACTAGCCCCCCTTCCCTTAGTCCAAAAACTTACTTCCTTCAACCGTTATAATTCACCTAATTATCAACTGCCACTAACCATCTAGCTGCTATCATTTTCCTAAGTAATGGATTCAAACTATAATCAACCTAATAATTAACTACCACCCCTAACACCATTAACAATTCAACAACTACACCTGCATTTGCACATCACCATCAGCAATTCTTCTTCATTTCCAATAATTTTTCAAATTGCAATTTTGAAAATTACAGTTTTGGATTTTTCTTTGTCCCATTTTAATTTTCTACACACTAAAATATAAATGAGCATGTAGAAAAAGCCACCTTACATAGAACCACTCAAAACTGACAAACACTTGTGTACATTCACGCTGAAGTTAAATGACACGTTGTCCTTTGCATAAATATTCCACCGAATATTCCGATCCGTCATGTGATGCCTCGATTGAATAGAAAACACGTAGGGACAAACGGTACCCGAAGACGTGCTGAACGAGTCCCTCCTGACGACCGACACGTGTCTTTTGGCAGAACGGTCAAGTTATCGGAAACCGTCAGAAGGCACCGACATTATCCATTCGCCTCTGTCACACTGTCACCGGATCAAGAAAGTGGATTACGTTGGGATAAAGTGAACTGGGACTCGGCGCCTAGTGGTTGGCGAATGTGTCTTGAGAGTGATGCCTGTCAGGCTGTCCCATTAAATTCCCCTCTTGTGACCACGGGCTTAAATTCGTTTATTTTATTTTGTAAAATCATTTTTTTATTTGTTATTTACACCTGTCATTAAACAACCTCCACGTGACCATAGCCTTAAGTCCGTTTATATATTTTATTTTCTAAAATTAATTTTTATATTTTACTTTTGTAATGTTTTGGGTGTGTTTTATATAGATTTGGCATTTCTGTAATTTTTTGGGTGTGTTTTATATAGATTTGGCATTTCTTTATCACTTAAGTCTGAGTCCCATGTTCCTTCAAAACAATAATAAGAGAGTAAAACTTTCTGGATGAATAGACCTTTGAATAGACTTGAGGCTAATGTCAAGGGTTCAACCTCATGCATCTCTTTATAGTTAGGGCATTAGTTGTTGCATAAAAAGGAGAGCATGTTATTTTAAAAGAATTATTTTTCATTATAAAAATATACAATAATTATTTGAAAACCAATAGTTAAATGATTTTGATTTGAGATAATTTCATTGAAAATAGAAGAGAAAACATAATAATATTAGCATTAACACTAATAATATTTTTTATTAATCATAAGTTCTTGAGATAAGTTTTATTATAAAAGTTGGAGTGGAGCGAATAGAAAATGAACTACAAAAGAGACATATAGGAAAGGGACTCACTCTATAGAAGTATTATATGAAGAGATCTTAATGAGGGGTAATTCAAGGGATCATAATGAGAGGTAATTGAACATGGACATGTCATCGAAAAAAATGAAACCAGTCTCTAGAGACAAAAATAATTGAGACTTATTTGTTAGTCTCACTACAAAAGTTGGAGTGGAGCAAATAGAAAATGAACTACAGAAGAGACACATAGGAAAAGGACTCACTCTATAGAAGTATTATATGAAGAGATCCTAATGAAGGGTAATTCAAGAGATCATAATGAGAGGTAATTGAACAAGGACATGTCATCCAAAAAAAATGAAAAATCATTCTCTAGAGACAAAGATAATTGAGACTTATTTGTTTGTTATTGTTTGTTATGTCTCTAAGTCAAAAGCCTACCCACAAAAGCAAGTAAAGAGAAGAATATTTTTTTCAATAATAACCAAAAACATAAAAGGTAACATGTAAGAAAAAAATTCCTATGAGCTTACTTAATTGAGTAATTCAATTAATATAGAATTAGAAGAGCTTTATAAATACACAACTAAAATACTAGAGCATGATTGCCAATAAGAATACTATAGATCATAGATTTGGCAAAAAAAGATAGCCCCCTTAAATATAAAAAGCCATACCAATATTTTTCTCTAGAGAAAATAAAAATACTAAAACTAAATTAAACCATAAATATAAAATAAAAACTTTATAAATACACAACTAGAATACTAGAGCATGATTTCCCATTAGAGTAATATAGATTATAGGTTTGGCATAAAAAGTTATACCAGTGTTGCTCTCAAGAGAAAATAAAATACTAGAACCAAATTAAACCATAAATATAAAAGAGAACATATCACGAAATATTTTAAAAGTGATACCAAAATTATCTTTAAAACATCTGTATATATAACCATTAATTTTGTGATTAACAAACCAACAAAAGAGTAACGTGGAAAGCTATGCTTCAATAAAGATGGAGTTGTAAAAAAATAACAACTTCATTGCCACTCACCACATCCTACTAAACTGAACAATAACTCACATCCAACAAACTTAATATCTTAAAGATGACATATCCAACACGCTTAATATCTTAAAGATGACGCATCAATGCTATAAAAGGCTAAGATGATTCAACAAAATGATAAGCCCCAACATTCCATCATGAATATGTCGTCATCATCCATTGACATTAATAAGAAGTCCATATAAAAAGGATGGAAAAGACACAGAAAAAAATATATCATAAATTATATAAATACAAAATTTAAATTTTATTATGTTATTAAATTTATACATTTATTTAATATTTTACTTTTCAACCGATAAAGGTAAGATATTTTAAAGCTAAACGTTATTTAATATCTATATATATATATATATATATATATATAATTACAAAAAAAATGTTTAATAATAAAGTTCAAAACCATCATAACGAGGTATTCAATATTAAGGTTCAAAGTCATTACAACAATATATTCAATATGAATTATAAAAAAAGATGCAACTTCATTGCAACTCACCAAATCCTACTAAATTGAATAATAACTCACATCCAACACACTTAATATCTTAAAAATGAAGCATCCAACACACTTAATATCTTAAAGATGAAGCATCAATGCTATAAAAGGCAAAGATGAATCAAAAAAATGATAAGCCCCAACATTCCATCATGAATATGTCGTCATTAACCTTAATAAGAAGTTCATACAAAAAGGATGGAAAAGACAAAGAAAGAAAAAAGATATCATAAATTTTATTTACGTTATATAGATATAAATTTTAAATTTTATTATGTTATTAAATTTATATATTTATTTAATATTTTACTTTTCAACTAGTAAGGGTAAGATATTTTAAAGTTAAACGTTATTTAAAAAAAAAATACCATTACAAAAAATCATTTAACAATAAAGTTCAAAACCATCACAACAAGGTACTCAATAATAAGGTTCAAAGTCATTACAACAAATACTCAATATGAACTGATCATGTCACATTACAATAATATACTCAATATGAATTCATCATGTCACGACATTTTACCATGATGAATCGGTAACTCGTTGGAGTAATTTGGGCAAGGCCTAAGATCCAAATTTTTGGTTGCTACTATAACACCAAGAGTAACTCCAACAACCTGTTAGCTAGATATACCACTAACTTATGACTTAGCGAGAGATGAGATGCCCCAACCCCACCGAAGTGGACTCTATCTCAGGGGGCACCTGCACTTCGAGCCTTATCAAGACGAGCCAAACATGTCCCTTGGAATTGGAACGAGTAGATGGGAGAGCAAATTGTGCTCCTAGTGACTTGAGCTACCTGATCAATCATTTTTTTACTTTCAAATGTTTCACCATAGGATCTCCGGCTATCAACTTCTATCCCTTTTTCCCTTTTTATTTTTGAGGTCGAAAAGCAAAACCAATATTCAGAGTAAGTTTATGGCCAAGAGCGGAGATATAAGAGTAACAATTACTTTGGAGTGCACTAGTTGTACCCAAGATAGTGTTTATAAAAGATTCCCGGGGATTTCTAGATATGCAACTCGGAAAAATCGACGCAATACACTTATTCGATTGGAATCAAATAAATTTTGTCCCTATTGTTACAAGCATACCATTCATGGAGAGATAAAAAAAGAGATTAAACGTACTACTCCTACCCATGGATAGGAATAAATCATAGATATAAAAAGAAATGGTATTTCAACAAGATCTTTAATGGAACAATATTTTAAAAAGATTTGGAATAAATAGTATTCAAAAGGTTCATGAAACAAACTATGGATAAACCCAAGCAATCTTTTCGTAGACATTTGAAACCAATTCGCAAACGTTAGAAACCAATTCGTAGATATTTGAAACCAATTCGTAGACATTTGTCACCTATTAGGTCGGGAGATCGGATCGATTATAAAAATATGAGCCTAATTAGTCGATTTATTAGTGAGCAAGGAAAAATATTATCCGGCCGAGTGAATAGATTAACTTCAAAACAACAACGTCTAATGACTAACGCTATTAAACGAGCTCGTATTCTATCTTTGTTACCTTTTCTTTATAATGAAAACTAATTTGATCCATGGGAAATAAGCCTACTCCTTAATCAAATCGGAGCTGGAATATATGTTCGATAAAGATGCAGATCTTGAGTCTATTGTTGAAAAAATCAACAGGATTTCATTTTTGGAAAAGAATTGGATTGAATTCTTTTCGTTCATTTCCAATCCAATATGGAAAAACTTTTCAATATTTCGACCTTCCCGGAGGGAATTCTCCGGGAGAATCTATTCTATCCATTCCATCTTTACCTATTTATTTCATCTATACCTAACCTATTTCATCATACGATAAGTTGTTAAAGATGGTGGAAAAGAAATTACTATCTAATACAACTATTTGTGCAAGTGTTTTACGATTTGGAAGCAACTGCCTCTTGTACAAATATTGGATGAATCTATTATAAGAAACCCCATTGGCACGAGCTGCTGTATTGATCTGAGTAATCCACAAACGACGAAGATCTCTTTTGCGTTTACCTCTATCTCGGTGGGCGGAAACTAAGGCTCTAGCTTTCCATTGGTTAACAGTTCGAAAAAGTTTCGAATGGGCCCCTCGAGAGCCTGATACAAATGCAAGAATTTTTTTCCGACGTTTTTGAGTTATATATCCATGTTTCACTCTGGTCATTGAAGTTTACTCTCATGAATCGCTAATATTTTTCTCGGTTAGTCATTTGTTTTGTTTGTTCCATTGAGAATAACACTGATTCTTCTTATTTAGAAAATAAAAGTTCCAATGGCTTTTGCTACTACAACCTTCCCAACCATAATTCCATTATCCAAGAACATACCATCTTAGAATCATGGTATCATGGTATCATGGGAACGCTCATTTTGAGTTACACCAAGTCTAAAACCAAGTGGATTTATTTTCTGCGCTATACATATCCTTTTTTCGGGATTCTATTGACATAATCGGATCATTCGATTTGGAGATTTCCTCCGATACAATAGTTATATGACAAGTGGGTTTCTGTATTGGATAACCGCGTCCTTGAGCTCTAGGTTGAATCCTTTTAAAAACAGCACCCTCATTCACTTCGACTCTACCAACGAGTAAATTGGCTTTGTTCAAACCCATATTGTGATTTGCATTCACCGCCGCAGAATGAATTAATTGTGATATGGGATAACAGACCCCATAAGGCATCAGTTCCAATATCATAATTAAACGACCACGAATTTGATTAATTACTCTACGCGCTTTATGAGCGAACATACGTATATTTCTCGCCAAAGCTCACCCTCACATCCACTCCAATACCTCCCTATGACATTTTAAGACTCAAAATCATTTAATAATAAGATTCAAAGCTATTACACCAATATACTTAATATAAACTTATCATGTAAATAAAAATAATAATAACCACTCCTCATAACTACCTTAAACAAATTTGATTAGAATTTAATTTATAATTAAATAAAAAAACATAAAATATAATCAAATATAACGTGTTGGACAGAAATTATAAGTAAAACAAAAGTATATGAGAAAAAGTGCCGTGGATGGCCCCATATGTGAAGGTTCTCGAGCATAATGTTTAGAACCAGCTAACCGACTTCAATGAACTATTCTTTTATTCTCAATCGAAAGATTTAATATGAGATTTTTTTTAAAATCCTTTTATATATTTCGCCCCCAACAAAAAAGATACAAGATACTAAGTTAAAATATATATATATATAGAAACAATTTTGTTGAAGGTAGCCACCGACTTCGCGAGGCACGTTGTCTTGTCCAACATTAAGGTTTGTTTTTAATTGCTAAAACAATTTGATAGAACATTCTAATAATAATAATAAAATATAATAAAATTAAGTTTGATTGGATTATATATTATTATTATGTTTAATATATTATTTTAATTAGAGCGGGGATTGAACGAGGATTATATATTATTATTATGTCTAATATATTATTTTGATTGGCGCGAGGAATTGAATGAGTGACGTTATATTAAAAGTGTTATATCACTTTGATTGAGGTGGAGAATTGAACAAATGACATCACATCACAAAGCGCCTTAAAAAAATATGCGATCACTATTATCCAAAATCCCATAAACAATTAGATATTTAAATAATTATTTTAATTATAGATTAGTACATGAAATGAATGTTTTTTGAAATAAAACTTAAATTAATGTATTTTGTTATTTCAATATTGTCTAAAAGGTGAAAACAATGTTTTCCTTTTTTTACCATTTTTTGTTAAAACCTATTTGTAGTTATTTTCTATCAATTTTAAAGAGAAAGTGGGGAAAAAGCCTACTAGCTCATAGTATTGACATTTAAATCAATTTCTTGAAACATACTTAAAAATATGTATATGGAGAATGTAATTTGAATCTTTTCCAAATTACAAATTTATTTATTTATTCCCAAAAAACAATATTTTTTTATTATAAATTCATTTTAATTTTAATTAAAAATAAATTTAAATTATTTTATTTTATTTTATAATTTTTATATAAATATGAAATTTATTATACATAAAATATTAAGTAGATTTAGTAAGAAAGAGGATAGTGAGTCATATTAAAATTATCTATTTAAGTTGGTTAAATAATAATCTAAGATATTTTGTTAATGCTTTTTAAGGCTAGAATTTCAAATATAAAATTAATTTCAATACTAAAAATATTACATATTGTTTGTGTTTCGTAAATAAAGACCACAAAATTATTACAAACATAACTTATATTAAACAACATCATGTTGAATTCGAGTAGTCTTACTATCACAATGTGTTGATACTAGAGAGAATATCACTACATGATTAACATAGCCTACCGATGCCATCTAAGCACAACCTGGAGCCACAACATGTGATTGACGAGTTTGATGTGCCTGCAACCTCATTTCCTCGACTTTCGCTTCCAACAATGAAATTTGTATAGTTTGTTAGAGTAGTATGGATATGATAACCTCCATTTGTCAGTTCCAAGTGCCTTTGTAATAAGCAATTAAGCGCATATGTGTTGTCATTTCTTCCCGGATAGCTTCAATGGCTTTGCCATGCTCAGTAGGGGCTCACCTAGTAGTGCACAATTTGGTGAAATCCACAATCCTTAACAAAAATTTTATCCCTATTACCAAATGACATCAACTTGCACAACTGAACTCTTGTTCAAACCATCTTTTAAGCAATCAATGTGAATAGTGACAGGAAGGGTGACAAGCAATGAACCCTTGGTCAAAACCAAACAAATACTCTCTACCCTTACAAGAAATCCCCTTTGCCCATTTCACATACCAAGGAATAGCTATAAGAGACAGCCTCAAGGGCATATACATAATGACATAGACTGTGGTTGCGGGAATTATCCCATCTAGAAGCTTAGGAGAGATTCAAAAGAACATTTTCCCCATCATTGAAGTGAGTTGAAACATAGGAGCAAGCTTGTTGTGAGAGTGATCTTGTCTTATCCATCTCATCCAAATTATTTGAAGCGACTTATACATGTGATTATCCATGTGTATATTAAGTATAAGGGCAATTGGATAATTAGCCTTGAATAACTTGATAATAAATACAATCATTGATGATAAAAGATCCAATAATTTTTCCTATAACCTTGTTTACCAGAGAATCAACAAAAGTTATTGTGTCTTAAAATGTGGAACCATTTTAACTTTCCAAAATACCTTTTAATTTTATTAATTCGTTTTAAGATCAAATTCAAACTATTATTCCTCAAATCAATGGCTTTAATCATATGTTGTAGGATAAGGTTAGAGTCTAATGTGTCAAAATTCGTAACCCTGAATCCTACTGCAATAACTGATAATGTTTCTCCTATTCTTTAAATTACTTAAACAAATTATTTGTAGTTTTCATCGCAAACATCCAAATACATACATTGCAGCCTTCACAAATAAAATATAGTGCAGAAGAAAAATAACGTTGAAGAATAGATGCACAGACACATATACACAGTTACTTTTGGACAAAAGTCCCTGGAAAAACCCAACTTGGGAAAATCGATGCAACAACTGAGGGTTTGATTATTATGCAGTAGTAAATCTGAGTACAAATCTAGGGAAGCTCAAATATAGCTTTCCATGCAGAGAAAATAACTGACAAATGTCTAGTGAGAAAAGATATCACTTCCACTGGTGATTCGACACTAACCTTATCTCAAGAAGAGATGCCACTACGTCAGCCTACACATATCAACATCAGCCTCTTGGGACCAATGTCTCCCTCACTCTGTTGATCAATTGCTGCTCTAGAAACTCGATCTCCTGGCTCTCCGGGTTCCCACTCTAGCCCCTGCCTCTGAAACTCGACTTCTCCTCAGCAAATACAGATCCCCCTCTAAAGCTCTGCGCTACCTCTTTGCACTACGTCTGCCTCTTTGTGGAGTATGTTGTCTCCCTACTATGCACTCACCAGATTGGAAAAAAAATCCTAGTATATTAGGCAGGGAAATACTACCTTCATGGGCGGAGATGTGGGCAACCCTTCAACATGAAGAATTAAGGAGGGATTTGGTTAAGGTCAACCTCAACGGAAGCAGTGGGAGTGGCATGAAGACCAAGGAGGAGGAGGAGAATGCAACTCTAGCATCAAAGGGACAACATAAGCGAAAGTGGAAGAAGGACATTTCGAAGGTGAAATGTTTCAGATGTGGTGAGATGGGCCACTTTGCATCCCAATGTCCTTTGAAGCAAAAGGATAAGGATGGGAAACATGATCCTAAGGTTGCTTCAGCAAAAATTGACGAAGATGAGTTTGCCATGAGTGCCCACACATCTCTAGGAGGGAAATGGGGTGATATTGAGTTGTAGTCGTGAGGACTACATGCGGGTAGGATCCTTGAGGAGTCCACCTCTTGGATCAATTCCATGTTACGGGAGCCTGAGATTCAGTAGTAGTGAGATGGACTCAGTGTCAGATGATGCATTGGGTTGGTTGGAGAGACAGATGCAATGGCCTGAGACCAGAGATTGATCATAACAGAGCAAGGTTGGCAGCAGTGCAGAAGTCAGCAGCAACACTGAAGATTCAGAGGGTCAGAGACTAGTAGCAGTCAGATTCCAACATTCACATAGTATTATGCTAAACACAGTTAGTTCAAAGATTTTGGGTGCTTTTTTGTTGCTGAGAAACAACAATTGGAAAAGGACGAAGTGCAGAGCTAACAGTGGCAGTGTTAGCAGCAAATGCAGAGGGAGTTGTAGTACAAATGCAGCAGTGGCGGTGGCAGTGTCATGGGTGACAATACAGTGGCAGCAGCAGAACAATGTTGGTGGCAACAACAATGCAAAAAGGAGACGCTTCAGAAATAGAGCAACATGCAGTTGGACATTGTTGCTAGAGCACTTTCCTCGTTAAGAGGGAGTGTTAGTTTTTGGTAGCATCAGATGTGATCTAGCCATGAAAATTGGTGGAGAAGCTGAGGCACATGATTTCTAAAGAACCCAAAAATCGTTTGGTGAAATTTCACCCGGTTTGTATTTTATTAAAATAATTAATATTTTAATGGGGTCCCTAAGTCTAAACTTAGGAAAATTAAAGTATTACTGGGTATTAGTCAAAATATGGGTGAGAATGATCTAGAAAGTGAATCAAGTCAAGTTTTAATCTTAGCCATTGATTAGATATTTAATCTCGATCGTTGAATTCTCAACAAGAAAAGTATAAGAAGGAGACTTAGTGTTCATTTATAGAGACACATGGAGAGAACCAGTTGATTAGGAGTTCGATTTCTGGGGCTAGGAAGCTGAGAATTCGAACTGAGTGATCATTCTGCAGTAGAGGGGCAGGGATAGTTCGAGAATACTGGGCAGAGAGGCAGAGAGCCACTAGTGGAGGCAACACAACAACTAGAAAGAATGGTATTGGGCCAATCTGGGCCCACGCAGACTTGCAGTAGAGCCAGAAGGGCCAGCACAAAAATGAAGTTGCCTTGACGCGTAGAAAGTCGGAAACTGCCAGAATAGCCGGGAAGGTTGACGTAGAAGGAAGAAGAAACAGCGCAGGGCTGAAACAGGGCCAACGCAAAGATAGTCGAGGTTAGCCAGTTCTGTTGCCAGATTAACCGGGTGAAGTGAGGTAATCTCACTCAATTTTTTGCCATTATATTTTCTCTATCATTGGATTGTCGAGAGGGCATCCAACATTGTATTCAAAATTACTGCTTAATAATAGAAAACCCTGGGAGTTGTTGCACTAGTTTTCCCACATTGGGTTTTCTTCGGGACTATTTTGTCCAAAAATAACTGTGTCCTATGTATCTTGTTCTTTGCTCAGTTTTTTGTTTCATGTAATCAAATTTAAAGTAGTGTAGGTTGCAAAAGTAATTTACTTTAGTATTATTCAGAAAATAACTTGATAATGTATATTAAAATCAAGTAGGTGAAGTAAATTCAATTTTGTTGCAGTAGGGGTTCCTTGAGGATAGGAATTTTCACAAAAGTACAATAAGGTTAGTTGAGAAAATGATAGAGGCAAGAAGTTAAGGGCCAACATCCAATTAAGTAGACCAAATCATTGATTTAGGTCCTATGATTACATTGTTATCCAAAAAAGGGCATTAATGGGTAACAATGAGAAACAATATGAATTGATGCAGAGAAAAATTGAGAAACTACATGGATATCAGGCTGGCAAAGGTGGAGGTAGATCTCACTAGGGGGAAAAGAGTATCCAAGAAGCTTCATACATTAGTCAGGATCCATTTAAGGAAAAATACTAGAAGAGCAATGGATTACAACATATAGACTAAGGACATTGAAGCCGAACAACTAGAAGAAGATTTTGAAACCAGTCTTTCAACTTTCAAATAATTGTTTAATGTTCTGCAAGTTTAAGTTGTTTTTAGTTTGTATATGGTAGGCAACTATTTAGAATAGTTGGTAGAAGATATCATACTCATAGAATTGTTGTTTTTTGGCTTGGTGAAAACAATGTTGTATAAGAAAATGATGAATTTTGTAACCGTTTTAGCCTTAAAACCATATTGTAATTTTAATACAAAACACTATCCATTCCTTAAGAAAATGCTACAAGAAGGGAACCACAGGAAACATGCAACAAAAAGTTAACAAGACCACTTAGACAACTTCAATAGACAATGGGATTTCCAAGTGAAAACCTAATTAATGCTTAACATCCCATGGCATGAAAAGTTTATAAGAATAGAACTAGGAACTAAAATACATAATTGGAGATGTGAAGTGGAAAGTTGGAAACAATCATACTAGTCATGGGAGTTAAGACTATGTTGAGTATGTGGAAATACAGAGGTAGAAATCAAGCAACACTTTGGTTTACATTGTGCAACCTACCTTCAAATAAGAGAGACATTGTAAATCAACATTCCATGAGGATATAATAGTAGGTACCATATGGTTAGTATAGAAAATAATGTAGGTAATAAGTTAATGGCCAAGATCCAATTAAGTAGATGATAGATCTTATGATTGCACCACTATCCAAAAAAGGATATTTATGGGCAACAATGAAAATTCAATTAAAACCAACCAAATGAGTTTAAAAGAGGAAGAAAGCATGGAATGGGTAATGCAGAAGATTGTCATAATATAAAAATAAAAATACTTAATAAAAAAAGACACTAAAAAGTCATGTAGAAGAATGTCATAGATCCTATGATTACACCACTATCCAAAAAAGGGTATTAATGGGCAACACTGAGAATTCAATTAAAATCAACCAGATGAGTTTAAAAAAGAGGAAGAAAGCATGGAATGGGCAAAGTAGAATATTGTCATGACAATAATATATAATTAAAAAAATAAAGATACTTAATAAAGAAAAGACACTAAAAATTCATGTACAAGAATGTCATAGATCTTATGATTACACCACTATTCAAAAAAGGTATTGATGGGCAATAATGAGAATTCAATTAAAATCAACCAAATGAGTTTAAAAGAGGAAGAAAACATAGAATGATAATGTAGAAGATTGTCATAACAATAGTACATAAAAAATAAAGATACTCAATAAAGAAAATATGTTAAAAAGTCATGTACAAGAATGTCACAGGAGGGGAAAACAAAAGAAACATGCCAAAAAAAAGGATAACAACACCATTTGGACAACTTCAATAGATAATAAGAGATGAAAGTGCAAAACTACTTGATGCTTAGCATCCCATGACATGAAAAGTAGATAACAACACAACTAAAAATTAAAATATGAAGTTTGAGACATGAAATAAAAAGATGGGAACAACCATATGAACCATGGCATGAAAGATTATGTTGAGTATGTGGAAATGGGGAGGTAGAACAAGCAACACTTTCTCTCACGTTCTATAACATTTTTTCAGAGAAAAAACCAGCATAGATTTATATTAAGGAAATATAAAAAACCTCCATACATATAGCTGCAGATTCAGCAGATAGAGAAACCCCCTGAGATTTAGAAATGGACTCATATACATATAGTCCGAAGACTACCATATCAGAAGCTAAAATAGGGAGACCTATATATCACCTCAAAATGGCCCACAAGGCCCGAAATTGTCCCAAAACAGACCCAGAACCAAAAAGGAGATAATCCACATATCCACATATTGATTACAATATATATTACCCATAGAAAGGAACAGACAGATCGGCCGAATAGCAGAGGTCCAAAAATTGAAGAGGAGATACCAGCAAAATGAGAAGAAAAGGAGAAAACGAAGCTAAGAAGATCTTCAGGCAAATAGCTGCGCCTTGCATAGATTGGCGATCAGGCATCCTGGCAAAAAAAATCATGACAGGACTGAATTCGCTGAATAATGGCCTGAAGAGGGATCCCCGAACCATTGAAGATGTGATCATTCCGCCAAGTCCACAGAAACCAACAAGAAATGATGAACAACGATCTCCAAGAAGAGGAATGCTTACTCCACCAACAAAAGGTTTCCTCCTTTGAGCAATGGCCGGAGCAGCGGGAGAGAAAACGTCCACCAACGATCCAGAGAGAGCCACACTGACCTAAATTTTACCCAGATGGGACTCGCTTACATCCTCCTTTCACAATGAAAAACTACAGAGATTCAAAAGCCCATAAAATCCCAGATTTTGAGAGAAAAGAGCACATTTTAGTGTTCTGGAAATTGACTCTGTTTCTACCACCCTCCTTAACAAGATTGCAGAGACTCAGAAACCCGAGAGCCTGGGTTTTGTGAAGAAGAAAAACGCAATTGGCGTTTTGGAGAGCTATTATAGGCACTACAGACCGACGTAAACTCCCACCTTTCTATTTCCGGCGACCTACCATGCAGTCTATAAACATCAGACGTGTCCAGCTGAGAGAAGAGAGTATCATGCATGAACCCTTTCCAGTACGCAGGGTGGCAAGGAACTTATGGACCTATCGGCACAGAAATTTTAAGATGACACCTGTAACAGTCTAGCTAAGCCTACCAGCTGCAAGTCTCCCAGGAGAATATCTGTCGTAATCTATAATAGGTGGCTAAATACCCGTGAATACTTGCTGAAGTCCCCTCCAGTCCGATTGCTGCATATATGTTAGTATTCCAGAATTCTTCTACCAATATCCAAGAGACACACTCTTCTAATAAAATTTTGACACAGGGTGGCCCAAAGTCTAGCTTGCTTCACCAATCAGTATGATTACTCGCCAGATGTCTCTTACCTGACTAGATGCCAAAAACCTGATAACCTGTGCGTGGCTGCAATATGATTTTGGAAAGCTCTCTGGATACCGCTTGTTCTCACCGCGCTCCAACCATCGCTCTCCTTCTTAACCCTATGATTTGAATGTTATCTCATGAATCAAATCACCTGATAGTGAAGTCTATAACATACCTATGAATAAGGGAGACATCAAAAATCAACATTCTACAAATATATAAATATAAGTACCATGGTTAATTGAGAAACTGATATACACAAGAAGTTAATGGCCAAGATCAAAATTTAGATCTAAATCCTTGACTTAGGTCCTATGATTACACCACTATTACAATTTCATTATTCTTTTTGAAAATGAAGTACAAAATATATACTTTGTCATCAAATATATATTAGTATGAATTTTACCAAAAATTGTGGTTCTTTATTATTAATAAAACTTTAATAATGCAATTTTTATTTGTAAATATCTTTGTGTTTCATATGAAAAATATATATGTTTTGATTTTCAAGGGATGGCTTGAGGAATAAGCCTCGAAGTTATTACTATAAATACTTGTTATAAACTTATCATGACACAAGTAGAAATTGAACCTAGATGAAGAGGATAACAATATTTCTCCCAATTACATGAATTAAACCCAATTAACTTAACTATAAAACTTGATCTTCAAGATTTAAACATATTTTTAAACACTTACATCATTGCGCGAAGAGCTAAAACTCAGTATGAAAGATATGTTGTAATATCTTGTCCTGTCTTATTATGTAAACAATTCGACTCTGTAAACTTACAGAAATAAATAAATAAATCAGCATCCTCTGCGCATACTAGGCAGATTCACTATGAGTTGCTTGACAATGGTACAATCCATGGTGTTGGATATTCCTTTATCTAGTGACTCTGTTTCAATGGCATGTTTTTCCTTTATGCAATTTACAACGACCACCTGGACTTTTCTATTAGACTGATTGACTGTTTATTCTAATGCAATCCACTATTTTTGCTATAGCTAGGAATCTAATGTCTCCCCTAGAGTATATTATGTCAATTTACTTTTGGATAATGCTCTAGTTTTGCTTTCCTTGATTGCAAGACGATGTAGTCTATTTATATGTTTCATTTGTTAGTGTTTTATTCTCTTGTGAAATTAGGATACTTGGAAGAGCAATGATGCATATGAAAGATTGTTGTTTTTTCTTTTGAAAAAAATAAAAATAAACAAAAAATAACTAATTAAAATAAAATTGAAGCGAAGTAGTCGATTTACAGTTTTAAACCAGTTTAGATCCCTCTTAACTCCGGATCTACCAAAGAGCAAAGAGGGATCAAATTTCTTCATGGGCAAACTTCTTTTAGAGTAAAAAGGGATTTGATCTCTCTTGGTGTTTGATAGATTCAGAGTTAAAATGGATCTAGGTTAGTTGCGCCGAGAGATACTCTCTAGCCCAATATAGTAACGATGTTGTAATGTTAACATAAACCTTTTGATTTAGTAAAAAAAATAATAATAATAAGATATTCAAATCTCTCCATAATTAAAATTATAAAAATACAAAAATAAAATTATAATTTATAATTTTAACTATAAAATTATTAAATTAAATTAAACAATAAAATTAACACGATTTACAGGCTCATTATATTGAATAGCTTATAGTATTTGTTGTCATAAACATCTTAACTCAATTTATTTTCTCTCTTGATAAATTTAAATTTAATATAAGTCTAAACTAATTTAAATAAATCAATATAAAACATTAACTCACAAAAAAAACTACTTATTTTTAAGTAGCTCCCCTTCCCTTCGTCCCAAAACTTGCGTCCTTCCACCGTTATAATTCACCTAATTATCAACTGCCACTAACCATCTAGCTGCTATCATTTTCCTAAGTAATGGGTTCAAACTATAATCAACCTAATTATTAACTACCACTCCTAACACCATTAACAATTCAACAACTACAGTGCATCTGCACATCACCATCAGCAATTCTTCTTCATTTCCAATACTTTTTCAAATTGCAATTTTGAAAATTACAGTTTTGGATTTTTTGTTGGCCATTTTAATTTTCTACACCCTAAATATAAATGAGCATGTAAAAACGTTGAAGTTGTTTTTAGTATGATTTTTTAGAGATTCCGGTGATGGAATCTGGTAGAAAATAATGAGGTTAAATCTTGATTTATATTATTTAAAATGGTTTTTTAACTACATATTTGGATTTAGTGCCCTGAAAAACCCATGGGACGCTTTGTTTGTGCAGAAATTAACTATCAAACTTGAGATTTCAATAAATTGCTACCTGATTTTGACCAAAAAAACTCACTAAAAAAACTTCCAAAAAATCTCTTTAAAAATAACTTCCATATATCCACCTTACATAAAACCACCCAAACTGACAAACACGTGTGTACATTCACGCTGACGTGAAATGACACGTTGTCTTTTGCAGAAATATTCCACCGAATATTCCGATCCGTCATGTGATGCCTCGATTGAATAGAAAACACGTAGGGACAAACGGTACCCGAAAACGTGCTGAACAAGTCCCTTCCGACGACCGACACGTGTCCTATGTCAGAACGGTCTTGTTATCGGAAACCGTCGGAAGGCACCGACCTTATCCATTCGCCTGTCACACGGTACACTGTCACCGCATCAAGAAAGTGGATAACGATGGAATAAAGTGAACTGGGACTCGGCGCCTAGTGGATGGCGAATCTGTCTTGACAGTGATGCCTGTCCGGCTGTCCCATTAAATTCCCCTCTTGGGACCACGGGCTTAAATTCGTTTATTTATATTTTGTAAAATCTTTATTTATTTTTTATTTACACCTGTGCTACTAAATGTGGTCCACGTGACCATAGCCTTAAGTCCGTTTATATATTTTAACTCTTATATTTTAATTTTGTAATTTTTTTTGGGTGTGTTTTATATAGATGTGGCATTTCTTTCTGGAAGTGACAAGTAAGTTGAGTCCCATGTTCCTTCAAAACAATGATAAGAGAGTAAAACTTAAACTTTGTGGATGAATAGATCTTTGAATAGACTCGAGGCTAATGTCAAGGGTTCAACCCATGCATCTCTTTATAGTTAATCTATTAGTGTTGTATAAAAAGGAAAGCATGTTATCTCAAGTGAATTATTTTTTATTATAAAAATATAAAATAATTATTTGAAAATCAATATTTAAATAATTTTGATTTGTGATAATTTCATTGAAAATAGAAGAGCAAACATAATATTATTAGTGTTAAAACATAATAATATTAGCATTAACACTAATAATATTTTTTATTAATTATAAACTCTTGAGATAAGTCTTACTACAAAAGTTGGAGTGGAGCGAACAAAAAATGAACTACAAAAGAAACATATAGGAAAGGGACTCACTCTATAGAAGTATTATATGAAGAAGTCTTAATGAGGGGTAATTCAAGGGATCATAATGAGAGGTAATTGAACAAGGACATGTCATCGAAAAAAAATGAAAAACCATTCTCTAGAGACAAAGATAATTGAGACTTATTTGTTTGAAGTCTCGCTACAAAAGTTGGAGTGGAGCAAATAGAAAATGAATTACAAAAGAGACACATAAGAAAAGGACTCACTCTATAGAAGTATTATATGAAGAAATCCTAATGAAAGGTAATTCAAGGGATCATAATGAGAGGTAATTGAACAAGGACATGTCATCCAAAAAAAATGAAAAATCATTCTCTAGAGACAAAGATAATTGAGACTTATTTGTTTGTTATGTCTCTAAGTCAAAAGCCTACCCACAAAAGCAAGTAAAGAGAAGAATATTTTTTTTTCAATAATAACCATAAACATAAAAGGTAACATGTAAGAAAAAAATTCCTATGAGCTTACTGAAATGAGTAATTTAATTAATATAGATGATTCAACAAAATGATAAGCCCCAACATTCCATCATGAATATGTCGTCATCATCCATTGACCTTAATAAGAAGTTCATATAAAAAGGATGGAAAAGACAAAAAAAATATATCATAAATTTTAAATTTTATTATGTTATTAAATTTATATATTTATTTAATATTTTACTTCTCAACCCATAAGGGTAAGATATTTTAAAGCTAAACGGTATTTAATATATATATATATATATATTACAAAAAAATGTTTAATAATAAAATTCAAAACCATCATAACAAGGTATTCAATAATAAGGTTCAAAGGCATTACAACAATATACTCAATATGAATTATAAAAAAGATGCAACTTCATTACTACTCACCAAATCCTACTAAATTGAACAATAAGTCACATCCAACACACTTAATATCTTAAAAATGAAGCATCCAACACGCTTAATATCTTAAAGATGAAGCATGAATGCTATAAAAGGCAAAGATGAATCAACAAAATGATAAGCCCCAACATTCCATCATGAATATGTCGTCATTAACCTTAATAAGAAGTTCATATAAAAAGGATGGAAAAGACAAAGAAAGAAAAAGGATATCATAAATTTTATTTACGTTATATAGATATAAATTTTAAATTTTATTATGTTATTAAATTTATATATTTATTTAATATTTTACTTTTTAATTAGTAAGGGTAAGGTATTTTAAAGTTAAATGTTATTTAAAAAAAAAAATACCATTACAAAAAATCATTTAACAATAGAGTTCAAAACCATCACAACAAGGTATTCAATAATAAGGTTCAAAGTCATTACAACAATATATTCAATATGAACTGATTATGTCACATTACAATAATATACTCAATATGAATTCATCATATCACGACATTTTACCATGATGAATTGGTAACTCGTTGGAGTAATTTAGGCAAGGCCTAAGATCCAAATTTTTGGTTGCTACTATAACACCAAGAGTAACTCCAACAACCCACTAGCTAGATATACCACTAACTTATGACTTAGCGAGAGATGAGATGCCCCAACCCCACTGAAGTAGACTCTATCTCAGGGGGCACCTGCTCTTCGAGCCTTATCAAAACGAGCCAAACATGTCCCTTAGAATTGAAACGGGTGGATAGGAGAACAAATTGTGCTCCTAATGACTTGAGCTACGAATACAAAACATCATCTCGTAACATTTTAAGACTCAAAATCATTTAATAATAAGATTCAAAACTATTACACCAATATACTCAATATAAACTTATGAGGGAAACAAGAAAAATAATAACCACTCCTCCTAACTACCTTAAACAAATTTAATTAAAATTCAATTTATAATTACTTAAAAAAAACATAAAATATAATCAAATATAACGTGCTGGATAGAAATTATAAATAAAACAAAAGTATATGAGAAAAAGTGCTGTGGAGGGGTCATGCATGGCCCCATATGTGAAGGTTCTCGAGCATAATGTTTAGAACCAGCTAACCGACTTCAATGAACTATTCTTTTATTCTCAATCGAAAGATTTAATATGAGATTTTTAAAAAAAGTTATCTAACTTTGATCCTTTTATATATAAAAGAGGATGAGTGATTTGGCCACAAACAAAAAAGAAAAAGATACTAAGTTAAAAAAAATATAACTTAAAACAATTTTGTTGAAGGTAGCCACCGACTTCGAGAGGCACCTTGTCTTGTCCAACATTAACATAACGATGGTTTGTTTTTAGTTGCTGAAATAATTGGATTGAACATTTATATTAAATATTTAAATAATAATAATAATAAAATTAAGTATGAGTGATGTCATATTAAAAGTGTCATATCATTTTGATTGGGGCTGAGAATTAAACAAGTGACGTCACATCAAGAAGTGCCTTAAAAAAGTATGTGATTACTATATATCCAAAACTCATAAACAATTAGATATTTAAATAATGATTATATAATAAATAAGTATTTTAATTATAGATTAGTACCTGAAATGAATGTTTTTTGAAATAAAACTTAAATTAATGTATTTTGTTATTACAATATTGTCCAAAAAGGTGAAAACAAGGTTTTCCTTTTTCACCATTTTTTTTAAAACCTATTTGTAGTTATTTTCTATCAATTTTAAAGAGAAAGTGGGGAAAAAGCCTACTAACTCATAGTATTGACATTTAAATCAATTTCTTGAAACATACTTAAAAATATGTATATGGAGAATGTAATTTGAATCATTTTCCAAATTACAAATTTATTTATTTATTCTCAAAGAATATTTTCTAATTATAAATTCATTTTTTTTTTTTTTAAGCAACATTACCTACTTTGTATTAATATTTACAGCAGAAAATTACATGCGATATGTCTTGCTGCTCATGTGGCTCCATGGCAGCTGTAGCATAGTCCCCCAACCCATTACATATCTGAGAAACCCACCTGAAGATACCTAGATTGCTCCCTAAAACCACCAACAAAAAGACAAAAGGCATCTCTGTAAAGCCCACGCAGGGGCAGAGATTGTCACATAGAACCAGGGCTTGTGGAGATAGCCCCAGCCAAACAAAACTCCATTCCGTAACGGAAGAGTGACCCAGAAACAGCAGATGATTCATATGACCGAGAACCAACATATAACAGAAAAAAACAAACTAGAACGACTAAAGACAGCAGGAGAGAGAACCGACCACGATCCCACACGCGTCCAGTCTTCATGCATGAGAGCCATCTGGGCTTAGCCCTCTCTCTCGTCATCCCCGGGCTCGTCCTCCCCTGGCTTAGCTTCCCGAATCCACGCCCAGCCATGTCCTTCTGGTAGGCCGTCCATGAAAGCCGGCAGCGCAGGTTCGCTCTCCCGCAATTCCGCCTCCCTTGAGCTTGAGGCCTCCCCCACAGGCCTTTTGCCTTTGTCCACGAGCCGACATTCTGCCTCCATAGCCTGAGGCAGATTTTCCTCTCGCACCGGGCGAAGTCTCTCTTCAGTGTCCGAGGGATGCTCCATTGCAGGTGGCCGAGGCAGGCCGTCTTCAAATTCGTCCGGGATTCTGGTAAACAATACTGAAATATGAGCATTGATGCCCAAATTTTCTCTGGGATTGCGTAGTGAGAAGATGACAGAGCCGAATGCAGGTAGAGTTTGCTCGCCATTGCTGGACCCTCCAGCTTCCACAAATTGACTCGCCTGCACCTGAGGTGCTCCTCCTCGTCGGTAGCAGTAAACACAGCAGCAATGGTGGTGTAGGTCAGCTGCAGGCCTGCGAGCGGATCTGGCTCTCCCTGAGCCTCTGCCCCGTCGGCATGGCATTCGTTCACGCACCATTTTCCCAAATTCCGCTTCCTCAGACCAAGCTTCCTCCCAATTCGGCTTACTATGACAGACAAATGACTGTAGGCATGAACCAGGGAGGACCAACAGTCGATCAGCCTCCCCCAATTCCACAATGACTCCAGAAATCTCAGGACGCAGAGCAAGAACACCATCGCTGTGGGCTTCATCTGCTTCCGAATCAACATACTTAACAACCTCTTCATTCCTTCGGAATGTCCCCGCATTGAATGCGGCCATCCTCCTCCGCTGTGGTACCTGCGCCTTCATTAAGGCTCGAATGCGGCATTGCTGGTCGATGGGAGGTGGCGGCGAGGAGCCTTAATGCCCTCCGTCCGTCGCGTGTCCTGTCGACCGTGGCAAGTGGCCTTACCAGGTCATGCAAGGTGGCACCCGCATCCGGGAAATTATAAATTCATTTTAATTTTAATTAAAAATAAATTTAAATTATTTTATTTTATTTTATAATTTTTATATAAATATAAAACTTATTATTCATAAAATATTAAGTAGATCTAGTAAGAAAGAGGATAGTGAGTCATATTAAAATTATCTATTTAAGTTGGTTAAATAATAATCTAAGATATTTTGTTAATGCTTTTTAAGGTTAGAATTTCAAATATAAAATTAATTTCAATACTAAAGATATTACATATTGTTTGTGTTTCGTAAATGAAGACCACAAAATTATTACAAACATAACTTATATTAAACAACATCATGTTGAATTCAAGTAGTCTTACTATCACAATGTGTTGATACTAGAGAGAATACCACTACATGATTAACATAGCTTATCGATGCCATCTAAGCACAACCTGGAGCCACAACATGTGATTGACGAGTTTGATGAGTCTGCAACCTCATTTCCTCGACTTTTGCTTCCAACGATGAAATTTGTATGGTTTGTTAGAGTAGTATGGATATGATAACCTCCATTTGTCAGTTCCAAGTGCCTTTGTAATAAGCAATTAAGCGCATATGTGTTGTCATTTCTTCCTGAATAGCTTCAATGGCTTCGCCATGCTCAGTAGGGGCTCACCTAGTAGTGCACAATTTCGTGAAATCCACAATCCTTAACAAAATTTGTATCCCTATTACCAAATGACATCAACTCGCACAACTGAACTCCTGTTCAAACCATCTTTTAAGCAATCAATGTGAATAGTGACAGGAAGGGTGACAAGCAATGAACCCTTGGTCAAAACCAAACAAATACTCTCTACCCTTACAAGAAATCCCCTTTGCCCATTTCACATTCCAAGGAATAGCTATAAGAGAGAGCCTCAAGGGCATATACATAATGACATAGACTGTGGTTGCGGGAATTATCCCACCTAGAAGCTTAGGAGAGATTTTAAAGAACATTTTCCCCATCATTGAAGTGAGTTGAAACATAGGAGCAAGCTTGTTGTGAGAGTGATCTTGTCTTATCCATCTCATCCAAATTATTTGAAGCGACTTATACATGTGATTATCCATGTGTATATTAAGTATAAGGGCAATTGGATAATTAGCCTTGAATAACTTGATAATAAATACAATCATTGATGATAAAAGATCCAATAATTTTTCCTATAATCTCGTTTACCGGAGAATACACAAAATTTATTGTGTCTTAAAATGTGGAACCATTTTAACTTTCCAAAATACCTTTTAATTTTATCAATTCGTTTTAAGATCAAATTCAAACGATTATTCCTCAAATCAATGCCTTTAATCATATGTTGTAGGATAAGGTTAGAGTCTAATGTGTCAAAATTCGGAACCCTGAATCCTACTGCAATAACTGATAATGTTTCTCCTATTTGTTAAATTACTTAAACAAATTATTTGTAGTTTTCTACACAAACATCCAAATACATACATTGCAGCCTTCACAAATAAAATATAGCGCAGAAGAAAAATAACGTTGAAGAATAGATGCACATACACATACACCGTTATTTTTGGACAAAAGTCCCTGGAAAAACCCAACTTGGGAAAATCGGTGCAACAGCTGAGGGTTTGATTATTATGCAATAGTAAATCTGAGTACAAATCTATGGAAGCTCAAATCTAGCTTTCCATGCAGCGAAAATAACTGACAAATGTCTAGTGAGAAACGATATCACTTCCACTGGTGATTCGACACTAACCTTATCTCGAGAAGAGATGCCACTACGTCAGCCTACACAGATCAACATCAGCCTACTGGGACCAATGTCTCCCTCACTCTGTTGATCAACTGCTGCTCTAGAAACTCGATCTTCTAGCTCTCCAGACTCCCACTCTAGCTCCTGCCTCCGAAACTCGACTTCTCCTCAGCAAATACAGATCCCCCTCTAAAGCTCTGCGCTGCCTCTTTGCACTGCGTCTGCCTCTCTGTGGAGTATGTTGTCTCTCTACTATGCACTCACCAGATTGGAACAAAATCCTTCCAACCTTACTATCCCTGCCCCTCTCTCACTATGAAATTGCTGAATCACCTCATGCAACTATTGCGGCTACTCTAGAGTTCGAATTCTTGGTGGCTCCAAGTGTGTTCTCCAACCCCCATAGAAGTTCTTATAATCTCTCGTTGAGGCTTCAACGACCAAGATTAAAACATAATCGATGGCTAAGATTAACTAGAACTCGATCCATGTCTTCTTCTAGAAGATTTCACCATGACTTAATCTCTCTCATATAATTGACCCATAAACATTCATCCCAACAACAATATATGGCAATCTTCACTGAATCAATACTCATTAACCCCACACTCAAAATAAAAGATTCAACAATACAACCATGGCATATAACTCAAGCATTCTCATTCTCATTCAGATACATGTCAAACAATACTCAGTAGCAAATATAATTATTGGCAACATCATATAAGCTACAACTATGAATATGCTAGTAGTCATACAAACAAAATATCATCTCTACAATATGACATATATTAAGCCATAAAGAAAACACCAATGTTCATCTATAAAACCCTGCAATCACAAACATGTGAGCATACAAAATGCAACCAATGTTACACCACAAGTATTGTTATAATAATCTCTAATCAATACCTCATCATTCTTCCATCAATCTGATATGTAACTATGTCACAACTACACAAGACCTTTCCTATGTTTCTACAATCTATCACATACACTCAGCTACGCCATTATCAAACCTCTTGTGCAGTTGCAGGACTCTCTGCAATCACTTTGCAAACACTTTACATGAAGATATTCTCTTTGACTCCTTAATTGTGCACTTGGGCTTTGCTACAGGTTCATAAGGCATCCTTAATATGAAGATGTCATCACATTTCAACCCACTGTTAAAACACCCAATGATACATTATGGTATTTTACTCCATTGTATTGTCTTCACATAGACTAAGCTTCAACACACAATAATCTACTCTCAAGATTATGCCATCTCTCAACACATGTGTTGGCTTATATGGGCCTGATCCAGGTTCGGAAGAGTTATTTAGCCAAACAAATCTCGCAACTACCAGCCCTTTCGGCAACAGCCTGTGGAGCGCGGACTGAGGTCTCACCCGAGGTAGCAGGGGAAGGTGTTGGAACCAAGTTTCCGCACCCTTGGGATGTCTTGATGTAGTCTGAAGGGTTCACGCACCGTTCTGTGGCCTCGCGCTACTTTGCTTCCGCGCAGATCCGAGACAGGGCTATTCCTCAATACTTATTGCTTAATGAGTTATTATAGATCATATCTATTTGTTACAATCTTTAAGCAAACATTTAATAAAGATAACCAGTGCGTGCATTCAGAGAAATACCGATTCACATAAACTCATAACATAAGCATAAGCATACCGATCTAACAGAAATATCAGTCATAAACTAACCAGATCCACAATATTTCAGATTCAACACAGTGTTTCAGAACCAACATATCTTCATTCAACTTTATTGCCAATACAACCCGCTCTACCTTGCGCACTCAGCTGCGGATTCTACCAGGCCTCTGCGCACATAGCTGCAGAGCCTCTATCAACCCACTAACACCCTTGACTTGGACTTACAGGCGGTCCAAACCTTATTACCTCATAAACCCATTACACTTCAGATCAATAATGCCAAAAACTCACTGCCTCTGACCATAGAGCCTTGCTCTATTTATACATTTCCATGGTCCACAGACCATGGGCAAGCTGACTCACTCTACATCATTTTTGGGCGGACAACCCTTTGACTTGACTCATTAGACTACGCACTCCGTGCATCCTGTGGAGTCTTTTCCCTATCTCTACCCAAAATTGCGGGCTTTGAGCCCAAAAACTGTTACGCAGGGCTTCTGCTACCCAACAACATGCATTCAAGTCACACTCTAGTTCTGATTACCTCTAGCCACACATGCGCACATGACTGTATAGACACATCTGTTGTCTAACCCATGGGTCGATCTACACCTTGACACTTAAACACCATCCCCATCACTTTAGACGGTGGGCCAAGTCGCATCACCAAACAAAACTTTGACTAGATCCATGCACTACATATTTAAATTAATATTCTCATAGCTAAATCATATCAAACACCATACATAGACCATATCCATATTCGTTGGAGATTAGATCACAAGACCAAATCAATCCATAACTCTGTCACATGACCAAGTCGATCCACTACACCATAACCTAGTCAATTCAGCTTGATCTCCACCGCATCAGATCAACACCTCAGCCATCCTATTGTGAAATCGAACCAAAGGGCATACTCCTTTGAAGGTGTCCTAGTACATAAACGAAACAGATAAGATACACAAGATATGTCTTTTAACTTACATTGGTGCCAACGCGATTACTCCTCAAAAGCGCACACTTGCTCAAGTCACTCTCCAGATTTCACAACTCAAATGCTCAATCGTCCTGTATTTTTATAGCTTCATAGGATCACATCGACCTAATAATTACCATGGGAAAATACCTCATCCTCATTTGATGGTATTCGACCAACATGGACCACATTGCTTTGACCAAATCGATAATATTTAACATTATTCTTTGATGATTGATTCATAACCGTGCAACGGCCATAATTAATTGTTAGGACAAGATCATTACATTAATAATGATGCCCACACCTCAGCGATGCAACCAAAACAAATGCCACCAATGTGTTCAATAAATTTTTGGATCAATTCGATCATTATACCAATAACTCCATGACCAAATCAATGCATGTTTTGTTCAAGCCATTAGAACAATGTTTCATACTCCCTTTGACTAGAACACACACATTAAGCTCAATCCAATGATTTATTTCTTGTCCACTAACAAACTATTGCGGCCAAATCAACACTAATGCATTCCACTAAATCACACCTTTTTAATTGTTGTGTTTACACTTGTTTAGGGACCGAATCAGTGATAGCTTTAACTATGAATGCGTTCACACATCAAAGAGGCAATGAAAAAGCTCTGTCATTTGACCAGATCTTTGATAACTATATCAACCATAACCACACATTAACATGTTCGAATATTGGTGAATTATCAGAATATGGAATTTTGATAGTAAATGAAAGTTTGACTAGATCCATGCACTACATATTTAAATTAATATTCTCATAGCTAAATCAGACCATACACCATACACAAACCATATCCATATTCATTGGAGATTAGATCACAATAACAAATCAATCCATAACTCTCTTGCATGACTAAGTCGATCCAATAAACCATAACCTAGTCAATTCACCTTGATCTCCACCGCATCGGATCAACACCTCAGTCATTCTATTGTGAAATCGAACCAAAGGGAATACTCCTTTGAACCTGTGCTAGTACATAAATGAAACAAATAAGATATACAAGATATGTATTTTAATGTATGTTGGTGCCAAACAAATTACTCCTCAAAATCGCACACTTGCTCAAGTCGCTCTCCAAATTGCACACCTCATATGCTCAATCATCCTATATTTTTATAGCTTTAGAGGATCACATCGACCTAATATTTACCATGGGAAATACCTCATCCTCATTTTATGGTATTCGAACAACATAGACGACATTGCTTTGACTAGATCAATAATATTTAACTATATTCTTTAATGATCGATCCATAATCGTGCAAGGGCCATAATTAACTATTAAGACCATATCATTACATTAGTAATGATGCCCACACCTCGGTGATGCAACCAAAACAAACACTATCAATGCGCTTAATAACTTTTTGGACCAATTCGATCATTATACCAATAATTCCATGAACAGATCAATGCATGTTTTATTCAAGCCATTAAAACAACGATTCATACTCCCTTTGACTATATCTACGCACATTAAGCTCAATCCAATGATTGGTTGCTCATCCACTAACAAACTAATGCGACCAAATCAACACCAATGCATTCCACTAAATCACACCTTTTTAATCATTGCATTTATTGATCCAAACTTATGCAAGAACACAACATAATACAAATATAAACATAAACACAAAGATGTAGTAGAAATTAAACTTTATTTAAATAATATCAAAGAACTAAAATATGCTTACATATAGAATGGAAATAAATTGGTGGCTACATGCCTCTGAATTGTGTTACAATGAGGCTCAAATGCCTTTTTATTATTGAACAGTAAGGGAAAACCCTAAACGACCAAAACCCTAACCCGAGAGACAGAACGCCAAGAGTTTGTGGACCTCGTTGGGGTTAGTTGGACAACCAACTTCCCGAGGTCGTAACTTGGTCATATGATCTCCATTTGGCGCGTATGATACCTTGTTAGAAAGATATCTCCGAATACTACAACATTTGTAGTAGGCCCTTGCCTATGGGTATGAGCCATTTTGCAAACCTCAAAAAATGTCATTTAGGGGGTCAAAACAACTCCTGAAGTTCATGACCCAAAAAACTAATAAAAATAGTAAATTGTGCTATAAACAAGGAAAATGATGAAACCAAATGGAGGTCCCGGTGGAATAGGCGGATGACCACCCATATCCAACTAGATCTGTCTTCCCCCCTTAGGAAGCAATGGTCCCCATTGCATGTAGAGCCTCCATGAGGTGAGGAAATTTCTGTTGAACCCGGTCCTTGGTGAGCCACTTGCCTTGGCGAAGGAGTGGGCCTGCTTTGATAACTAGATATAGATGGATCCTCTGCTGGCGAGTGTCCTTGATCTGTGTATCCATGATCTTATCTGTCATGGTTTTCTCGATACAACTTGGGTTGAGCTCTATTGGTGTATGCTTCTCAGCAATGTATGATGTGTCCAACAATGGGGGAAAGTATGGACGCAGTCAGTCCTATTGAATACTGGGTGCAGGGCAAAGAACGATGGAATTCTGAGCTCAAAACCATTGTCTCCTATAGCCTTAGTGATGCCGTAAGACCCATATCAGAGTGGATGAAGCTTGCGGTGGGCCTTAACGAGGCTCTCCTTCTGCAAATGTAACCAAACTTTGTTGCCCACCTGGAACTTGTGTGGCACTCAATGTTGATCATGTCGTTATTTATACTTGGAATTTTCTATGTCCAATATGTCATGGACTTGCTGGAGGATGTGTTGAATGTGTTGAATGAAGCTAGTAGCTCGACCAAATTTAGATTGGACATGAGCTGAATTTATTTGAGCAGCTGCCAATGGTATGGAAACATCAATGGTACATAGTGGTTGGAACGACAACCCCACCTAAAAGGGGTTGTGGCCAGTGGAGCTATGGAGAGCTCTATTGTAGCTGTGTTGGACATAGGGGAGTCTTTCATCCCATATGTGTGGATGCTTCAAGTTGAACATGCGCAGAATGTGCATGATCATCCTGTTGAAGACGTCTATTTGGATATCAGTTTGGGGGTGGAAGGTCGTGGACTTAGTGAGCTTGGAATCCAACATCGACTAGAGGCTTGACCAAAATGCACTCAGGAACCTGTTGTCCTGATATGAGACAATGGATTGTGGGATCCTAAAGTCATGGTTATGGTTATGGGTCATCCACAAACCCATGCTTCATTGAAGTCCATTTGCTAGGCTGGACACTGTTAGTATCACAGTTGATCACAAGCATTACAGGGTATCTCTATCCTAAGATCTTTGTTCATCATGGTTATGGGTTAACCACACAAAACCATTCTCTTTAGTGGTTTTTCATATTCAACAAAGGCTTCTCAGGAGGGAACTTCATGCGATGGGGATTGCTTCTTAAGGAGGGAGGAATGATTCGAATGGAAAGTTGCATCCACCCATGGTATTAATCCTCCTGTGATATTTATCCACCCATGGAATTTACCCCTGGTATTGTAAGTGGCATCCACCCATGTTATTTACACACCCATGGAATTACTTGTGGTATTGTAACTAAAAATGCTATAAGTAACAAGTCACATTTGTAAAAGGACAAATTGTCCACCACAATGTAGCTTTTACTGTTATTCTCTATTTTAATAAAAAGTTTTTGGTGGTTTTGTTTACTGTGTGTTCTCATATTTTTTTGGCATTTCAATTTTTCAGATCTTGGGGGCCTCCCCCGAAGATCCAGATCATTTACACTTGTTTGGAGACTGAATCAATGATAACTTTGACTGTGAATGTGTTCACACATCAAATTGGAGGCAGTGAACAAGCTCTATCATTTGACCAGATCTATGATAACTATATCAACCATAATCATGCATTAACATGTTCCAACATTGGTGAATTATCAGAGTCTGGAATTTTGATAGCAAACATAGACGATTCAGTAACTAGAGTCTTGTAGCACACACATGGATAGTCTGATAATTAAAGTCTTGTAGTGCTTGCTAACCTCCTGCAACACCGAAATACCTAAACCAAATCTCATATCACCATGCAAGCTCCAAAAGCCCATTGAAATCAATGGCAAACTCAAGTGGCTGACTATCGTCCTAGGGTTGACATTAATGTCAACACCATGAAACCAACAAATAAGGTATGGAGAAGCAGTGAAGGAATAGCCCAAAGTGCTCGAGGAGTTTTGGGGGGACCAAGAACAATTTCATAAAATGATCAATATAAATTAATAGATAAAAAGATAAAAGAAAATATAATAGCAGTAGATTTACAACATATACAGGCTTGGAAAGAAATTGCGATAGTTAATGCGTATGCATTGGTAAATTATAGGGGAAAACAAAACTTTTGGGATCAATTAATCTAGCTTAAAGACGAAGGATGTAATTAAGGCAACATTTTGGGAAGAGATTTCAAGCTGAATTTATACTTGATAGAAAAATAGTGTGGCAATATCGCAAGGGATATAATGAGATACAAATGGAGGATCTAATATCCAAATGGGATATGGTTGACATAATCCCAAAGTATGGAAAATTCACCTAGTCCAATAGAAGGACAAGACCAAGTCACATTGTTGCATGACTAGACAAATTTCTAGTTCAATGCAACTGGTTGATTGATGGGTGGTATATAAGCTCCAAAATTGTAGCAAACATTGAGTTTGATCATAGGCTAATTGTCCTCTATGTGAAATACCTAGAGAACTAGGACTGCTCCCCTTATGATTTAATCCAGTATGGATCAAGGAGGAAGATGTTGTTGAGTTAATTCAGAATGCTTGGTTGAATTGGTTCATGGATCCCCAACCTTTATTTAGGAGTCCAAACTAAGGAAAGTCAAAACAAAACTGTGAAACTAGACCAAAACCAAATATGTTCCTCTTGAGCAAAAAATAAATGAGGAAGCAAATAAATTGAATGACTTGTACGTAAAAATGGAAACAATGGAGATAACATAGCAACTTCTAATGGAAGAAAGGGACACATCTAATCAAATCTTTAAATACAATCAAAAGGAAGAAGAATGTTAGACGTTAAAATGAGAAGCATATGGTTGAATTCTGGAGATTGGAACACAACCTTCTTCAACAATAGACTAAGGCAAGGGAGTACGGGAACAAGATCAGGGAAATTGAGGTTGAAGATGGTTGGGAAATAAACTCCAAGGAAGATATAAAAAACAAAGCTTCAAGTCATTTTAAGAAGCTTTATAGGGAGTAGGGGGTGGTCAACGATGATGATGTTGATCAAGTTATAGGAGAAATTCTCAGATTAATTGCTGAAAGAAATAATGATAATCTGCTAAAGGGCATCTCCAAAGAAGAACTAGTTGAGGCTATTTAGAACTTGGAGCCAAATAAAGCACTGGGGCTGAATGGGTTCTCAATACACTTTTATAGAATGTTATGGAATTTAATTAAATATGATCTCTGTAAAATTTTAAGTTGGACAATGAAGAAGGACAAAATTGGAGGAGCCGCCAACTCAACATTTATGGCTCTCATCCCAAAAGAATCGAAGCCTATTAACTTCATTAGATTCAGACCAATTTCCCTCTGTAATTCGACTTATAAAATTCTCACAAAAATCATAGCCAATCATCTAAAACAAGTGCTCCCAAAATTTATTTTAGAAAATCGAGGCAAAACTTCACTAGATTCAGACCAATTTCCCTCTGTAATTCGACTTATAAAATTCTCACAAAAATCATAGCCAATCATCTAAAACAAGTGCTCCCAAAATTTATTTTAGAAAATCGAGGCAACTTCATGCAACGTATACAAATAATCAATAACATAATCCCAGTGCAAGGGGTGACTCATTCAAGTAAAGCAAGTAGGGAATGAGGATTACTTATAAAGCCAGCTATGGAAAATGCTTTCGATCGAGCCAGGCATTCATTTTTATTCAGGGTAACAGAAAGGTTGAGTTTCAAACCAAATTTCATTAGATGGATCGATACTTGCATTGGTGTGCCTTGGATAACTCCACTACTAAATGGTTGACGTGAGAACATTTTTTAGGCAACAATGGGTTTTGTGTAGGGATTCCCTCTCTCTCCTCTTTAATACATTATAATGGAAAAGAGTTTTAGTAGGAACCTAGAGATGGCAAGAGAATCTTGCCAACTCAATGGTATCTCTATAGCAAGAAACCTTGCACGTGGAGAGATTTGATCTATCTTGACACTAGATTTGGAGTTAAGATGGATCTAGGCTAGTTTGGAAAATCATATTTTTAATTTGCTGAACGATACAATTGCAACATTTTTTATAGTGTTATAGTGGCCACCATTAGGTTTGACCTTGGACCTTGTCCAAATTATGCCAACAAATTATAGATTCACCATAATTGATTTGAAAAAAATTAATAATATAAAAATATTAATTCATTTATTGAAAATACAATTACAACCATTTTAATAATATAAAAATATGACATAGTCTAGCTTATAAATGAAGAATATATCAAAATCGACAAATTTTTTTAAAAACTTAAAAGTTTTTTGAGTGTGTTGAATCCATTAATGCATTCAAAAAATGTATTTTAAACAACACAAAATCACAATCTTACTTGAGATTCTATGAGTGAAAAGACCATTTAATCTATAAATTAGAATACTCGGTTAATTCATAAAAATAAAAAATATGTCAATAGTAACTTTGTTTTTTTATGTTATGGGAGTTGGTTTATTTTGCAATGTGTGAGGTTGACCAAAAATTTTGTTGGGTGGGGTCCATGAAATTAAGTATTTAGTGATGGAGCCACCTCTCAACCATTTGTGGCTGGATTGTGTATTTTATTTTTTCACTTTTCAAGTTAAAATTAAGTAACTTGCAAAACTAGGTTATGTAAAAATATGACCGTTATAAGGTGCTTTCTTGAAATACAACCCATTTTTATAAAATACTTGGAAAAGAACAGTCTTAATTAAACTTTTAGTTTTTATAATATTAAAATGCGTAAAAACCTCATTAAATAGTTAATTTGCAAAAACTAAGTTATGTAAAAATATGAATGTTATAAGGTGCTTTCTTGAAATACTACCCATTTTTATAAAAATACTTCAAAAAGAGTAGTCTTAATTAAACTTCTAGTTTGTATAATATTAAAATGCGGTAAAAACCTTATGAAATAGTTAACTTGCAAAGCTAAGTTATGTAAAAGTATGACCGTTATAATGTGCTTTCTTGAAATACTACCCATTTTTATAAAATACTTGAAAAGGGGTAGTATTAATTAAACTTCTAGTTTTTATAATATTAAAATGCTTAAAAATCTCATGAAATAGTTAATTTGCAAAACAAAGTTATGTAAAAATATGACCGTTATAAGGTGTTTTCTTGAAAGTTGAAATACTACCGATTTTTAAAAAATACTTAAAAAGAGTAATCTTAATTAAACTTCTAGTTTTTATAATATGGTGCTTTCTTGAAATACTAGCCATTTTATAAAATACTTGAAAAAGAGTATAGTCTTAATTAAACTTCTAGTTTTTATAATATTAAAATGGGTAAAAACCTCATGAAATAGTTAACTTGCAAAGCTAGGTTATGTAAAAATATGACTGCTATAAGGTGCTTTCTTGAAATACTACCCATTTTTATGAAGTACTCGAAAAAGAGTAGTCTTAATTAAACTTCCAATTTCTGTAATATTAAAATGCATAAAAATCTCATGAAATAGTTAACTTGCAAAATGAGATTATGTAAAAATATGACTGTTATAAAGTACTTTCTTGAAAATTAAAATACTATCCATTTTTATAAAATACTTGAAAAAAACAATCTTAATTAAACTTCTAATTTTTATAATATGATACTTTCTTGAAATACTACCCTTTCCTAGATTATAGTGTTCAAAATAAACCCATATCACATTAAAATGAAGCTGACCCAAATAACCAATATAATATATAGTGACAAAGGCAATGAGAAAATTAAAATTAATATATCACATTGCTCGATACAAAAAGAGAAAAACCTGTCTCAAGAAAACATGGTACTAGATCAAAACGAATCAGTAAAAATTAAAAACGGTCTGACCAAATCCAATAAAACACGGTACTGTTCAAAGTCACGTTGAAAAAATACGAAGTGAAAGTATATACATAGTAAAAATATTTTCTTAACGCACGAAGTGAAAAAATATATATTTATTAATTAAAAAAGTCGTCATAATCATCCCCAAATAATGTATTTTTTTATTATATAAAATAGGAAAATAAAAAAATTTGAGCAGATTGCAATAAATTTTAGTATTTAATTTAGAGTGAATTAGTAAAGTAATTAGTTTTACTAATTAGTTTAGATCTATTTTAATTTAGGATTTATCAAGAGTTTAAAAATATCAAATCTTTTTTCATGGTAAAAATTTGTATATCAAGAAATTTGATCTTTTTGCTTGGTAAATCGCGAAAGAGATCTTGAAAGAGATTTGATCCTTTTGCTTGGTAGATCCAGAGTTTAGATGGATCTATGCTGATTTAATTTCTCCTTTAAATAAGCTAAGTTCTACATGAATACTATGGTTTTCAATTTTTAATTTATTTGGACCGAATTAAAATATTTACATTACATTAATATTTTTATTTAATTTTATTTAATCTATATTTTTATCTAATTTGATTTATTCAAATTATTAAACATTATGTTACAAAATCTCTATCATACCTCTCCACGCAAGAAAAACTAGCGGATCAAATTCTTTACGGCAAGAGGGTTTTGTTTTAGAACTCTAATCTCTAACAAGATTTTTCAAAACATTTTATTTAAAAAATATTTAAAAATAAAATAAAATAAATAAATAATTATAATTTATAATTATTAATAATTAAATTAAATTATATTTATTTTAACAAGAAACATATCAATCTTCCATAGGGATTAAATTTCTGAATTCTTTTTCAAGTTTTAAACTAAAAAAAGTGATTTACACCAGAGAGATTTGATTTCTCCCAACACTTAATAAATCCAAAATTAAAATAAATATAAACTGGTTAAATGTTACTCCTTGTAATAACAAACTTGAGTTTTGAGAGGACACATTTCCCCCATAAAATAATGGAATTTCTGGCATGATTTTAACACGACACATTTTCCCCAAAAAATAATGGAAATTCCGGCATGATTTTAACAAAACTCTTGTGGAAAGTTTTAGAAAATCTAAGTCAACCTTAAAAAGTTTGGTACACCATGCCTTATTGATGGTATTGCAAATATTTTTACCATAAAAAACAATTCAAACACTCCTACAAACAAATTTAAAAAAAAGACACCAAATTCAGCGAAAAAATAAATAAAAAAAATTGTGTTTTCACTGACAAAAAAAAGAAAAAATACACCAAATTCAGCGAAAAACATAAATAAAAAAATTGTGGCCTCAATGACAAAACCCAAGTTATGTTGTTTTTCTATCTGTAGTTTAACCAGACTGTTCTTGAAAATCATGAAAATTCAAGTAATATTTTGATAAACTCCGATAGACATTTTTACAAATATAAATTTCAACTATCAAATTTCAAGATTCTGGAACACTTTCACGATTTTAAGTGCCCGAGAAAGAAATGTTTAAACATACTTCTACCAAATTTGTTAATTTTTTTAACCAACGTCCTGCGACAAGTGACCATCCGGAAATTTAAATTCCCAAAACTACGGGCTAAATTCCTGATCGAGATGGTGGAGCTGTTTGCCATTTGTCGAACCTCGTGCTCGATCAATTAGGTAACGGTCAGTAGGATCTCTAAATCAAAATATAAATTCAAAACGAATTTAAAAATAAATTGAATGCAAATGCGGCAAGGGTAGATAACTTTTAAACTCTCTGACCACGATAACATCCTCAAGCAGCAGAGGAAACATAAAGTTCCAAATACCGCTCTTATCTAAACCTCTATGTGACCAGGAGCCGGAGTCAAAAGGCCTCCACTACTGCCCCCGGATCTATAAATAACTCTCGAGTTTCTGGATGTGATGCACAGATTTTAGCTACTTCAGCAGGCGTTCCAACAATTCCAGTGAGGGATCACTATAGTTTTGATTTCGCCTTGGCTTTAGCTATTTTTATCGTAGGTAAAGAATATTACCTGCCACTGGTAAATGATCATGCTTTTGATGTATGAAGCTGCATATTGTCCAAGATTTGAGGTGGCTATGAATGTTGTATGTGCAGGTCTAAGAGAATGCATAACCCATTTGGACACCACCACCCTGAGCCCCAGCAGCCATATCAGGCTCCTCATGGGAGTCAGTATCCACAACCTATTCAAGGAGAGATTGTGAAGATATACTGTGAAGCCAATCCTGATTTCTTCTTGGCTGGTAGAAATGGCAGTGTTGTCATGGCTCCGGCAAATGAATCAGACCCAAGCCAGGTTGGTGACATCACTTTTTCTCTTTTTGAAAACAACCCAAATCAGTTTGGTGAGAGAGATTAGATTTTTATATGTATGTATGTGTGAACCAGACCCAAATCTGGTTGATGGTAGAGATTAAATTTTGCTCTCTGTTTTTGTAAACAAACCAAACACAAACAAGGTTTGTGACAGAGATTAGTATTTGCTGTGCGTATGTGAAATGATCGGTCGATTATATGTTTTTGATCTGCAGCAATGGATCATGGATACTTCATGGAGTGTGAAGGCTAAGGATGATGAAGGATTTCCTGCATTTGCCCTTGTAAACAAAGCTACAGGCCAGGCATTGAGGCATGGACGTGCAGAGAAGGATAAGGTCAGTTTTGTCATAAGGGTTACTATCACGAGTTTATGCAAGTCTATTCTGACATAGATAATAGTGATTTCAATGGGATTGTTGAGAAGGGCCTAGGCATGGATTTATGATATAGAGAATAGTGCTC
Organism: Pinus tabuliformis; assembly: GCA_031772625.1. Taxonomy (NCBI): domain Eukaryota; kingdom Viridiplantae; phylum Streptophyta; class Pinopsida; order Pinales; family Pinaceae; genus Pinus; species Pinus tabuliformis. Next base: position 5,899,308 of record CM062804.1, on the reverse strand, counting down.
TCTACGAGGGGGCTTCTGCAGGGCTTAGTGATATAGAGATCAGTGCTTTCGATAGGTCTACTATGAGGGGCTTATGAAGGGATTTAAGGATCTAGCAGAATATGTGGTATTTGGGTGATCAATAGGGTTTATATGCATATGCTTTTGATCTGCAGGTCACCTTGGGTCCTTACCACCCAGATGATTTGAATGAGGCTGTGCTTTTCACCCAAAGTGCCGATGTGGGTAAGGGTTACCAGTGTATCCGACCTGTCCACAATACCCATCTTAATCTAGATGCTAGCGCTGGAGATGATAAGCATCATGTAGCCCTGCGTGAGGGAGCAGAGATTGTTCTGTGTAAGTGGAACAAGAAGGAGAGTCAAAAGTGGAAGATCAGCCCAATATGTAAGTTATATGATCCATACTAATATGCTGACAAAACTATTACTATATTATTTTATCTGATTTGGGAAACTGTCAAGGATTAAAAAGAAATGTTGGGAAGGAGTTGTATTATTGGTGGTGTCTAGCAAGTAGTATGTATGGATGCACGCCTGTTATGTGGTGCTGTGTACAATTTGGGATTCTTGATAACTGAAACCACGACAGTTCTAAAATGGCTTTTGAATTTGTGAGTGCCGATTTTTAATATTTGTTGGTAAATTGAACAGTGGGTGCTTCACAAGGAGTCCATCCACCACGAGGTGAGCAGAGTTCATTCTATCCACCTCAGGCTAATGTCGAGCCACAAGGACATACGGTTAGGATCCATTGTGAAGCCAACCCAGAGTTTTTCTTGGCTGCTCGTGGTGATGTTGCAGTGCTTGCGCTGGAAAATCCACATGATCCCCATCAGGTATGATCATCAGTTGAGCTACTTTATTTGAAGCTAGCTGAAAGGCATTTGTTGATCTAATAATTGATGATTGATCACTATTCTTATTCCCCTGTTTGATGGAACCTTTTGTCAGCAATGGATCAAAGTAGATTCATGGGGCCTTCGAGTCAAGGATGAAGCTGGCTTCCCAGCGTTTGCATTGGTGAACAAGGCCACCAGACATGCTCTGAAACACGGGGATAAAGAATGGGACCAGGTAAAACTTTCTATTTCCCTTTTCCTTTTAGTTTCTTTGTTTATTATAGCCTCTCCTCTGGATATGTAGAGAAGTCCCATGGTTCAGTATAGCCTCTCCAGTAGATATATAGAGAAGTCTTATTCACTGCAATGCGATAAACCTTAACTTAGGGTTTCGGAACACCAGGGTCTTAGGCCTTATACATCAAAGGGCTGCACCAGAGCTGTTTACAACGGTGGTCTCCTAATCCATAGTTTTTGTTGAATGTTGTTGAACAGATATGCTTGGCAGATTATAATCATGACAAGGCAGAGCAGGCTGTTCTATGGACCTTAAGTGCAGATGTTGGAAATGGGTATCAATGCCTGAGGCCCGTGAACAACATCAATTTGAATATGGATGCGAAAGCTGCAGATGGCCATGTTGGAGGAATACGTGATGGAAATGAACTCATTCTCTTTGAGTGGAAGAAACAGAGCAACCAGAAATGGAAGCTTCAGCCCATCCATTGTAAGTAATCAATGGCAAGTTGTCTTTCAAGCTCTTTATTGAAAGTAAGGCTAGTTTATCAATAGAATGGACAAGGAAATTAGTATTATGAGAATTGGTTGGTATTTAAATGGAAGTCGTTAAGCCAGCATAAATCTATCTTAGCCCAGCACATATAGCCCAGCACATATTGAATACCCATAGGAATTTGGCCAATATAAATCCATCTTTAGCTAGCTCAGGATTTATTGAGCACTCATAAGAATTTGGCCAGCATAAATCCATCTTAGCTCAGAATTTATTGAACACCCATAGGAATAAAAAAATGTAGGTGCAAATTTCTTGGTCCCTAAAAACCCTCGATTAAGATTGGTTTAATGGCATTTCACATGTGAAAAAGTACTGTGCTCCTCCATTATATTACCAGAAAGGGTTGTACAGTCTGTATTTCTGTAACCTGCAAGGGATGCACTGTATTAGTAATTTCAGTGGTGCCAGTCTTTTTCGTATTGTTGTTCAGTGTGTATGTTTGAATGCTGGAATAATGTATTTTTGGACTATTTATTGTGCTTGTGTTGCCTTTTCATTTGCAAGCTAACCAGTATTACTAATTTCAGTGGGATGTATAGTGTCAGCAATGCCTTGGTCTGTATTACCAGAAAAGGATGTACAGTATTAGCTATGTCTTCGTCTGTATTACCAGAAAAGGATGTAGAGCATTAGCTATATCATCGCCTAAATTACCAGAAAAGAATGTACAGCGTTAGCAATGCCCTTGTCTGTATTACCAGAAAAAAAGATGTACAATCTTAGTAATGTACTTGGTCTGTTTTCAATGCAATTAGCGATGATGGACAGTATTAGTAAAAGTTGCATATCCTCCGAGGATCTTGTTTTTTGACCTTAACATTACTGATATGAGTTTCTATGATCGATGTATGCAGAGGAAGGTTGATATAAATAAAACAAGCTGCAAGCAGTGGAGGATCTGCATTTTGTTCAGCTTTATAGTATATGGTAAATACCTGTTGTGTTTTTGTCTAAATGTTGATATAGAGAAAGCATATGCTAAGTAATGGTGCAGAAGGATTCTGTACACAATATGTAGTGACCATCGACGCTGGATGTTGTTAAATTTGCGATATAGCTCTATTAACTTCCATATTTATATGGATTGGATATGACTTATTTCAAGAACTTTAACTCTTCTATGGAAGAAGCTTAATAGGTGGTGCTTAAGTTATCTATTTTCAATATAATATGTTGTTATTATTTTAGATTGATCAGTGTCCATGATGATGGTATTTAAGATTTATCATTTACTATGTTATGTTGTGTTCCATTAATAGAAATATTGTTCTACCTTGATAAAGAACACATAATTATATTGGTTAGGGTTTGTTCAAATGACATCACGAAGTGTCCGTATTTATCCTATTTGGTTTATTCTTTTATATATGTTCAAATTGTTTTCTCCTTGTTTGGATTTTGTGGATTTCCTGCATGATAGAAGAATAATGAAGGATGCAATTTTAATATACCTAATTTTGATTTTGAGCTATACTCTTGTTAATGATTTGGTGGTTTTGGGGGTGAAAGATGAAAGAAAGATGATTTCTCTGAATTATTTTCCCCAAAAAGATTGATTTAACAATAATAGCTTGAATGGAAGTTTGCTTTATTATTCTATGAAGAGAGTGTGGGCTACTGTTTTGTGTATTCCATTTACTTTTTTGAAAATAAACCATGTTTTCTGTATTCCATTTACTTTTGAAAATAAACCATGTCTTCTGTCTTCCATTTACTGCAGAAAATAAACCATGTTTTGTGTATTCCAATCAACTTTCGAAAATAAACCATGTTACCTTTGAAAATAAACCAAATGAGAATGAATTATTTGTTTTTGATAGTATGCTGAAACTGTGTCTTTTTATCAAATTCTCCACCACAAGTTTCTTCGATCCACCTTCCGCCCCCCAAAAAAAACCAGAAACAAAATATTTTATAATCCTTGCATGGATAAAATAGTGAGGATGATATTCCATTGTTGCTGTCAAATAATCCATTAGGTTGCTGAATTCTTCTTTCTTTGAACAAGATAACTTCTCCATTTGAATATGATCGCAATAGATCTCCTTTATGAAACGTAGCCTCGCCTTATATCCAACCGATTCTTGTGTTCCCTGATGCGCACAATATTTTTTTTGCTTTTGTTTTTGCAAAGTTTAATTAAATGTTTCTATTAAGTCAAGCCAATTTTACATTGGGAGGATTTCCAAATAAAAAATGAAAGGCCTCAATCCTACCACATTGTTGGTCCAAAGAGAGAAACAAAACCACATTACAAATAAGCAAATTGAACTATATAATTGTAAATAGATAGCCCCAAAAGACCAAAAGTTGCATAGAACGGGAAAACACCTAATTATAATCCTTAATGGTGAAAAGAGAGTTGGAACTAGGATGGCCTCTGCGCGTTATCAGGTGGTGGTGGAGGGTGAAAAGCCTTGTAGACATGAGCTTCCCATGTGCTCTAATCTGCCTTCCACTTTCATTTTTACTTCTTTGCTCACGGCAAAGGGAAGTCAACCTATCCAACATACGCCATTGGTTACGCTCGAGGTCTTTTAGAAAGTTAATCATCTCATTTCTATCATTATGTCAGGATTGAACTAGTCTAAGACCACAAAAATTTGTTGTAGCCTTTCCTACTTGGACACTGCATCTGTGGCGGGACAACTCTTTGCATAAGTCTTGAATGTCTCCTTGATGGATTGCCCCTTGACCCTGAGGTTCCACTACCCTTCGAGCATGACCTCTCTAGCAAAGCATGGGGCCAACACTATCCAAGATGCCCCTATTGACTGCAAAATATCCGTCCCACCTACAGATTTTCCAAGCTACGTCACCAACTCCCCTCCCTTCACAATTAGGTTTGACCACATAGAGACATGGTCCGAGATTTCACAATTTTCCACAAACACCTGTAATCTAGCTAACTACATTAAAGGAGCCAACACCACTCCTTATCATAGGTAGTACCAAAAGAACGACCTTTTGTCGTAGGCACGACTCACACAGGGTCCTTACACACATGAATTCTCTTGGAGCTTATATGCATGCTTGATGACTATCATTGACTCTTCGAACACCATTAATTGTTGAATCTTCTTGATATTGGTAACTCTAACCCCTACCATAAGGCTAAAAATTCAGCTTGGTTATTAGTCGAGCTTCCCAATCCCCAAGCATATTGAAACTCTTTTTCTTCATCGTGGCGAAAGATAACCCCTTTCTCTCTTGCCTCAATCCTACCAAATTTGTTGACACAAAGATAAAAACAAAACCACATGACAAACAAACAAATCAAACTATATAATTGTAAATAGATAGCCCAAAAAGAGCTAAAGGTGCCAAGAACTTGAAAACACCAAATTATTAGAACTAGGATGGCTTGCCCCATTACCAAGTGGTGGAGGAGCGTGGAAAGCCTTGTGGACATGAGCTTCCATATGCTCTAGTCCGCGTTCCAAAATCGCAAGCATTTCATTTTTGCTTCTTTGTTTGTAGCGGAGGGAAGCCAACTTGTCCAGCATACACCATTGGCTATGCTAGAGGTCATTTAGAAGCTAATCATCTTTTTCTTCAATCCCCAAGCATATTGAAACTCTTTTTCTTCATCGTGGCGAAAGATAACCCCTTTCTCTCTTGCCTCAATCCTACCAAATTTGTTGACACAAAGATAAAAACAAAACCACATGAAAAACGAACAAATCGAACTATATAATTGTAAATAGATAGCCCAAAAAGAGCAAAAGGTGCCAAGAACTTGAAAACACCAAATTATTAGAACTAGGATGGCTTGCCCCATTACCAAGTGGTGGAGGAGCGTGGAAAGCCTTGTGGACATGAGCTTCCATATGCTCTAGTCTGCGTTCCAAACTTGCAAGCATTTCATTTTTGCTTCTTTGTTTGTAGCGGAGGGAAGCCAACTTGTCCAGCATACACCATTGGCTATGCTAGAGGTCATTTAGAAGCTAATCATCTCATTTCTATCATCATGTCTAGACTGAACTAACTGGTCCAAGACCACGAAAACTTGCAATAGCCTTTCCTCCAACATGTTAAAGGGGAAGGCATCTCTATCCTACTTGGAGACTACGCCTATAGAGGGACAACCTCTTTGTCTAAGTCTTGAATGTCTCCTTGATGGATTGCCCCTTGACCCTGAGGTACCACTGCCCTTTGAGCACGACCTCTTTGGCGAAGCATGGGACCAGGATTATCCAAGATGCCCCTATTCACTGCAAAATATCCAGCCCCCCTCCCCCACAGATTTTTGAGGTTACGTCACCAACTCCCCTCCCTTCACACTTAGGTCTAAGCACACAAAGACGTGGTCCAAGATTTTGCAATTTTCCACAAATGCTCGTAATCTAGCTAACTACACTAAAGGAGCCAACACCATTCTCTATCACAGGGAATACTAAAAGAACAACTTTCTAGCGCAATTACGACTCACACAAGGTCCTACCTCAGACAAGACCTTGAGATCCTAGAGAGCCCACTGCCAGAAACCCTTGGTACTCCTTGTCAAAGGAAATTACTATATAAATCCAATGCCACTGATCGAACCACTCGAGCAACGAACCATATTAGCAAGGAAAACATACAAACACTAACAAAGCTTTGGAAGCAACAACACTTACCACAAACTAGATGCTTGGAGTGGCTGCCACTTCTTCTTGTCTACTGTCCTTCCTTTGCCATTGCCAAAATGAATAGGTGTATGCAGTGTCCCAAATAGAAGAGGGTCAATTCCTTGAGCTCGAATCCCACACTTTCACCCACAAAATTCACCTTTGGCATGACCAATCACTGTAATTCCGACTTTATCTTTGTTATGGCTCTTCGCAACTTGGTTCGCATGGGATGGCATTGTTGGAGAACCAACTTGCAAATAGAAGCATCTAATTTCCTGTAGCACTAATAGTCTCATAACCTCCCACAAACCATAATAGCTAAACCTCAACGCTTGCCAATATTTAACGCTCATCCTTCCCAAATGCTTCACCTTCCACTTGCCTTGGGAGGTGTGCCTTGCACGCTGCATTAAGCCTAGTGTCGCAAGAGGGTGATGAGGCCCTCACCTTATTCTCTCTGCCACTAGTTGTCACCCTCATTGGGGAATGTGCACAAATAATTTATAACAACTTTTCTAAGATTATTCATTAGAAAAATTTGAGGTTTATAATGGGCCTACTAAGGAATATTATAAAATAGTACTGGAAATAATAAAATAATATTAGATTGCCTCATTAAATTTTGGAGAAAAAAAAAAACTATTACATGAAAAATGTGAAATACATTAAAAAGTGATTACAATCACGCTTTTCATATGTTTCACATTTTTTGACCATACTACATGAAAAATGTGAAATACAACGTGATTACAAACATTTTTTTTTTCATTTATTTCACATTTAATCATGTTTTAATGTATTTCACATTTTTGGTGTAGTAAGGTCCAACAAAATTATGCAACATGGGTATTCTTTGGATAAAAAATTAAATTTTGCATTCAACAATTTCTCCTACTCGAAATTTGATTAAAATCATAGGGATATAAGTTGAAAAATCATAGGGAATGTTATTAGGGGCCTTCCCCCAGTGGCTATGAAAGATCTCCTGATCTCCTTTATTCGTCTTTGTTCATCTTTGGCATGACCAATCACTGTAATTCCGACTTTATCTTTGTTATGGCTCTTCGCAACTTGGAGAAAAAAAAAAACTATTACATGAAAAATGTGAAATACATTAAAAAGTGATTACAATCACGCTTTTCATATGTTTCACATTTTTTGACCATACTACATGAAAAATGTGAAATACAACATGATTACAAACATTTTTTTTTTCATTTATTTCACATTTAATCATGTTTTAATGTATTTCACATTTTTGGTGTAGTAAGGTCCAACAAAATTATGCAACATGGGTATTCTTTGGATAAAAAATTAAATTTTGCATTCAACAATTTCTCCTACTCGAAATTTGATTAAAATCATAGGGATATAAGTTGAAAAATCATAGGGAATGTTATTAGGGGCCTTCCCCCAGTGGCTATGAAAGATCTCCTGATCTCCTTTATTCGTCTTTGTTCATCTCTTATTACACCTCCAAAACCAGTTAACCCTTGGTTGCCCTTGGATGCTCCATCTATATTGATTTTTAGGAAATCATGTGGAGGAGGCTTCCAAATATTTATATTTGCATTTATTTGACTCACACCCTTAATTATGCCCCACGGGCCTATAGACGGGAGACCCAAATGTAGTAGTATACATTCCTCTTGGGGCAGAGGAGGGTCCATGGGAAGTTTCCACAACAAGCTTTTGACTATGTCTTTGAGCTGCTTTAAAATTTGATCAATTATGTGCCGGTGCTTGCTTGCTTTGTTCTTGAAGATCTTGATATTATGTCTTTCCAAACATCCCATATAACAAGGTCTGGAACCAGAGTCCAGGGTTTATTGATGATTTCATTCCCTGAGAGGTTTGAAAAATAATAGTCTTAATTAAACTCCTAGTTTTTATAATATGGTGCTTTCTTGAAATACTAGCCATTTTTATAAAGTACTTGAAAAAGATTATAGTTGTAATTAAACTTCTAGTTTTTATAATTTTAAAACGTGTAAAAACCTCACGAAATAGTTAACTTGCAAAGCTAGGTTATGTAAAAATATGACCGTTATAAAGTGCTTTCTTGAAATACTACCCATTTTTATAAAATACTTGAAAAAGAGTAGTCTTAATTAATCTTCTAGTTTTTATAATATTAAAATGCCTAAAAGCCTCATGAAATAGTTAACTTGCAAAGCTACTTTAAGTAAAAATATGACCGTTATAAGGTGCTTTCTTGAAATACTACCCATTTATATAAAATACTCGAAAAAGAGTAGTCTTAATTAAACTTCTAGTTTCTATCATATTAAAATGCTTAAAAATCACATGAAATATTTAGGTAAAAATATAACCGTTAACTTACAAAATGAAGTTAGGTAAAAATATATCGTTAACTTACAAAATGAAGTTAGGTAAAAATATTTTTTAACTTACAAAATGAAGTTAGGTAAAAATATTTTTTAACTTACAAAATGAAGTTAGGTAAAAATATAACCGTTATAAAGTACTTTATTGAAAATTGAAATACTACCCATTTTTATAAAATACTTGAAAAAATAATCTTAATTAAACTTCTAGTTTTTATAATATAATACTTTCTTGAAATACTATCCATTTTATTCAACTTCTAATTTTATAATACTAAAATACGTAAAAACCTCATAATATAATTAAAAATATAACCATTATAAAATACTTTCTTGAAATACTACCCTTTCTTAGATTATAGTGTTCAAAATAAACCCATATCACATTAAAATGAAGCTCACCCAAATAACCAATATAATATAAAGTGACAAAGGCAATGAAAAAATCAAAATTTATATATCACACTGTTCGATACAGAAAAGAGAAAAACCTGTCTCAAGAAAACATGGTACTGGATCAAAACGAATCAGTAAACTAAAAACCGTCTGACCAAATCCCAATAAAACACGGCACTGTTCAAAGTCACGTTGAAAAAATTACGAAGTGAAACTATATACATAATAAAAATATTTTCTTAACATACGAACTGAAAAAATATATATTTTATTAATTAAAAAGGTTGTCATAATCATCTCCAAATAATGGATTTTTTTATTATATAAAATAGGAAAATAAAACATCCCCAAATAATGGATTTTTTATTATATAAAATAGGAAAATAAAAAAGTGTGTGCAGATTGCAATAAATTTTAGCATTTAGTTTACAGTGAATTAGTAAAGTAATTAGTTTAAAATCTATTTTAAATTTAGATTTATTAAGAGTTTAAAAAGATCAAAACTTTTTTCATGGTAAAAGTTTGTATATCAAGAGATTTGATCTCTTTAAGTGCTCTGTAGATCCTGAAAAAGATTTGATCCCTTTGCTTGGTAGATCCAGAGTTTAGATGGATCTATGCTAATTTAATTTCTCCTTAAAATAAGCTATGTTCCACATGAATATCATGAGTTTTCAATTTTTATTTTATTTGGACCTAGTTAAAATATTTATATTAAATCAATTTTTTATTTAATTTTATTTAATTTGATTTAGTCAAAATGTTAAACATTTCATTACAACATCTCTATCATACCTCTCCGCACAAGAAAAACTAGCAGATCAAGTTCTTTACGGCAAGAGGGTTTCGTTTTGGAATTCTAATTGCTAACAAAATTTTTCAATACATTTTATTTAAAAAAATTAATTTTACATTAAAGAGATGTGGTAAGGTTATCATATATTATATGATGTAAACATTTTTGACTCTATCAACCTTAAAAAAAAATCGCTGTAATTTATAATTATTAATAATTAAATTAACTTAAATTTATTTTCACTAGAAACAAATCAATCTTCGAGAGGGATTAAATTTTTAAGTGTGCAAATTCTTTTTCCAGTTTTAGACTAAAAAAAAGTGATTTACACCCGAGAGATTTGATCTCTCCCAACACTCAATAAATCCAAAATTAAAATAAATATAAACTGGTTAAATGTTACTCCTTGTAATAATAACAAACTTGAGTTTTGAGAGGACACATTTCCCCATAAAATAATGGAAATTCTGACATGATTTTAACAGGACACATTTTCCCCCAAAAAATAATGGAAATTCCAGCATCAATTTTAACAAAACTCTTATGGAAAAATTCCAGTCAACCTTCAAGATTTTTGGTACACCATGCCTTATGGTACTGCAATTTTTTTTACCATAAAAAACAATTCAAACACTCCCACAAACAAATTTAAAAAAAAAGACACCAAATTTAGCAGGAAAATAAATAAAAAAAATTATGACCTCACTAACAACGCCCAAGTTATGTAGTTTTTCTATCTGTAATTATTTACACAAACATTTTTGTAAATATAAATTACAACTATCAAACTTCAAAATTTTAGGTGTCCAAAATTTTTCGTAAATATAAGGTAAACTTGTCCATTTAAAATTCCCAAAACTAAAGGCTAAATTCCCGATCGAGATGGTGGAGCTGTTGGCCATTTGTCGAACCTAGTGCTCCATCAATTAGGTAACGGTCAGTAGGATGTCTAAATCAAAATATAGATTCAAAACGAATTTAAAAAAAAACTGAATGTAAATGCGGCCAGGGTTGATAACTTTTAAAATCTCTCACCACAATACATCCTCAGCAAGCAGAGGAAACATAAAGTTCCAAACACCGTTCTTATTTAAACCTCTATTTGACCAGGAGCCGGGGTCAAAAGGCCTCCACTACTGCCCCCGGATCTATAAATAACTCTTGAGTTTCTGGATGTGATGCACAGATTTTAGCTACTTCAGGCGTTCCAACAATTCAGTGAGGAATCACTCTATAGTTTTGATTTCACGTTGGCTTTAGCTGTTTTTATAGCAGGTAAAGAATATTACCTGCCACTGGTAAATGAACATGCTTTTGATGTATGAAACTGCATATTGTCCGAGATTTGAGGAGGCTATGAATGTTGTGTGTGCAGGTCTAAGAGAATGCATAACCCATTTGGACACCACCACCCTGAGCCCCAGCAGCCATATCAGGCTCCTCATGGGAGTCAGTATCCACAACCTATTCAAGGAGAGATTGTGAAGATATACTGTGAAGCCAATCCTGATTTCTTCTTGGCGGGTAGAAATGGCAGTGTTGTCATGGCTCCGGCAAATGAATCAGACCCAAGCCAGGTTGGTGACATCACTTTTTCTCTCCTTGAACAAGACCCAAATCAGTTTGGTGAGAGAGATTAGATTTTTATATGTATGTGTGAACCAGACCCAAATCTGGTTGATGGTAGAGATTAACTTTTGCTCTCTGTTTTTGTAAACAAACCAAACCAAAACAAGGTTTGTGACAGAGATTAGTATTTGCTGTGTGTATGTGAAATGATTGGTCGATTATATGTTTTTGATCTGCAGCAATGGATTATGGATACTTCATGGAGTGTGAAGGCCAAGGATGATGAAGGATTTCCTGCATTTGCCCTTGTAAACAAAGCTACAGGCCAGGCATTGAGGCATGGACGTGCAGAGAAGGATAAGGTCAGTTTTGTTATAAGGGTTACTATCACGAGTTTGTGCAAGTCTATTCTGACATTAGATAATAGTGATTTCAATGGGATTGTTGAGAAGGGCCTAGGCATGGATTTATGATATAGAGAATAGTACTCTCTACGAGGGGGCTTCTGCAGGGCTTAGTGATATAGAGATCGGCGCTTTCGATAGGTCTACTATGAGGGGCTTATAAAGGGATTTAAGGATCTATGCATATGCTTTTGATCTGCAGGTCACCTTGGGTCCTTACCACCCAGATGATTTGAATGAGGCTGTGCTTTTCACCCAAAGTGCCGATGTGGGTAAGGGTTACCAGTGTATCCGACCTGTCCACAACACGCATCTTAATCTAGATGCTAGCGCTGGAGATGATAAGCATCATGTAGCCCTGCGTGAGGGAGCAGAGATTGTTCTGTGTAAGTGGAACAAGAAGGAGAGTCAGAAGTGGAAGATCAGCCCAATATGTAAGTTATATGATCCATACTAATATGCTGACAAAACTATTACTATATTATTTTATCTGATTTGGGAAACTGTCAAGGATTAAAAAGAAATGTTGGGAAGGAGTTCTATTATGGGTGGTGTCTAGCAAGTAGTATGTATGGATGCATGCCTGTTATGTGGTGCTGTGTACAATTTGGGATTCTTGATAACTGAAGCCATGGCAGTTCTAAAATGGCTTTTGAATTTGTGAGTGCCGATTTTTAATATTTGTTTGTAAATTGAACAGTGGGTGCTTCACAAGGAGTCTATCCACCACGAGGTGAGCAGAGTTCATTCTATCCACCACAGGCTAATGTCGAGCCACAAGGACATACGGTTAGGATCCATTGTGAAGCCAACCCAGAGTTTTTCTTGGCTGCTCGTGGTGATGTTGCAGTGCTTGCGCTGGAAAATCCACATGACCCCCATCAGGTATGATCATCAGTTTGAGCTACTTTATTTGAAGCTCGCAGAAAGACATTTCTTGATCTAATAATTGATGATCGATCACTATCCTTATTCCCCTGTTTGATGGAACCTTTTGTCAGCAATGGATCAAAGTAGACTCATGGGGCCTTCGAGTCAAGGATGAAGCTGGCTTCCCAGCGTTTGCCTTGGTGAACAAGGCCACCAGACATGCTCTGAAACACGGGGATAAAGAATGGGACCAGGTAAAACTTTCTATTTCCCTTTTCCTTTTAGTTTCATTGTTTATTATAGCCTCTCCTCTGGATATGTAGAGAAGTCCCATGGTTCAGTATAGTCTCTCCAGTGGATATGTAGAGAAGTCTTATTCACTGCAATGCTATAAACCTTAACTTAAGGTTTCGGAATGCCAGGGTCTTAGGCCTTATATATCAAAGGGCTGCACCAGAGCTGTTTACAACGGTGGTCTCTTAATCCAGAGTTTTTGTTGAATGTTGTTGAACAGATATACTTGGCAGATTATAATCATGACAAGGCAGAGCAGGCTGTTCTGTGGACCTTAAGTGCAGATGTTGGAAATGGGTATCAATGTTTGAGGCCTGTGAACAACATCAATTTGAATATGGATGCGAAGGCTGCAGATGGCCATGTTGGAGGAATACGTGATGGAAATGAACTCATCCTCTTTGAGTGGAAGAAACAGAGCAACCAGAAATGGAAGCTGCAGCCCGTCCATTGTAAGTAATCTAACAATGGTTGTCCTTCAAACTTTTTATTGACTGTAAGCATCATATCTGCAAGTTTATCAAGTTTATAAAATAGAATGGATACGATAAAATAGATGGGATAAAATAGACCTGGTTGGTTGTCATATCTGCAAGTTGCGAGGCCAGTATAAATCCATCTTAGCCCAGGATATTGAGCATCCGTAGAATTTGGCCAGCATAAATCCATCTTAGCCCAGGATTATTGAGCACCCATAGGAATTAAAAACGTAGGTGCAACTTTCTTGGTCCCTAAAAGTCCTCGACTAAGATTGGTCAATGGCTCTATTAAGGTGGATCATTGCTATGTTTCTTATTTATTTTATTTTGGTTTTAGTTGCATTTCACATGTGACACTCTTTCCACTGGTGCTGCTCTTGGTGCAATACACGAAGTATTAGAAACAAAATTGAATGTATTAATATGATGCTATATTTAAAAATGTTTACTTGTTGGCATGTGGGGTTGCTGTGATAGTTCATACCATCTAGTAACGAATGTGTATTAGTAATTTCAGTGCGATGCATAGTGTTAGTAATGTCCTCCTTTATATCACCAGAAAGGGTTATACAGTCTAAGTAATGTCCTTGTCTGTATTTCTGTAAATTGCAAGGGATGCACTGTTTTAGTAACAAAATTGAATGTATATTATGATGCTATATTTAAAAATGTTTACTTGTTGGCATGTGGGGTTGCTGTGATAGTTCATACCATCTAGTAAGGAATGTACAGTATTAGTAATTTCAGTCGGATGCATAGTGTTAGTAATGTCCTCCGTTATATTACCAGAAAGGGTTATACAGTCTAAGTAATGTCCTTGTCTGTATTTCTGTAAATTGCAAGGGATGCACTGTATTAGTAATTTCAGTGGTGCCAGTCTTTTTCGTTTTGTTGTTTGGTGTGTATATTTGAGTGCTGGAATCATGTATTTTTTGGACTATTTATGGTGCTTGTGTTGCTTTCTCAGTTGCAGGCTAACCAGTATTAGTAATTTCAGTGTGATGTACAGTGTTAGCTATGTCTTCACCTGCATTACCAGAAAAGAATGTACAGTTTTAGCAATGTCCTTGTCTGTTTTACCTGCAATTTGCAAGGATGGACAGTATTAGTAAAATTGCGTATCCTTCGAGCATCTTTATTTTTGATCTTAACATTACTGATATGAGTTTCTATGATCGATGGATGCAGAGGAAGGTTGATTGACTCTTGCCAGAGTAAGAAACGATATCAGCAGCAGTGGAGGATCTGCATTTTGTTCTGCAGCTTGTTCAGCTTTATGGTACACAGTAAATACATGTGTTATGTTTCTGTCTAAATGTTGATATAGAGAAATCATAAGTAATGGTGCAGGAGGATTCTGTGCACAATATGTGTTGAGCATAGAGCTTTTTAAAACTTAAAAATGCGATATAGCCATTTAAATTCCATATTTATATAGATTGGATATGGACTAAATATAACTTCTTTTAACAACTTGAACTCTTTTATGGAAGAGGCTGAATATGTGGTGTTAAGTTAGCTATTTTCAATATAACGTGGTTATTATTTAGATTTATCGTGTACACATGATGATGGTTTTAAGATTTATCATTTACTATGTTATGTTCCATTAATAGAAATATTGTACTGCCTTGATAAAGAAAAGTTAATTATATCGCTTAGGGTTTGCCCTATGATCAAATAGGGCTTGTTCTATGATCAAATAACTTGCAAATGAGATCACAAGTATTAGTGATTTGGTTTTGGAGGTGAAACCTACAGGAATCTGACCTATTTATAATTTTTCTGGGATGTTTTGATGAAGATGATGAATTCTCTGAATTATTTTCCCCACAAGATTAGTAGCTTGAATTGAAGAGAGTGTTGGCTAATGTTTTCTGTATTCCATTTAATTCTGAAAATAAACCAAATGAGAGTGCAGTATTTGTCCTAGACAGTTTTGGATAATGTTTTCTGTATTCCATACCAAAAGAAAGAGGCGTAAGAGTATTGTCCTTAATAGAGTGATTGAACTATTTGGCTTATTTTCAAATTCTCCGCCACAAGCATGTTCGGTTAAAAAAAAAAATTAATCAAATTCCAAATTTGGGCTTATTTTCAAATTTTGGATTATTTATGTTTTAAATACATAAATATATTATATAATATTTATTGTTGTAACACCAAAATAAACATATTACATAATACTCTCAAGGAAAGAAGAAGAGATTATTTTAACATCCAAGAGGCTAAAGATAGCCTCTGAGACACGTTGCTTCTTCATCTACTTGAGAATGGAATTAGGGTAAGTTGCTTATTACTTGTGAAGAAATTGAACTGTTTTTAGTGAGATTTTTTTGGAAGTTTTTTGTTGTAGGTTTTTCTAGTTTAATTTCTCTAAAATCTTGCCAGAATTTATTGAAATCACAAGTTTGATGGATAACCTCTACACAATCAAAATGCCCTAGGGGTTTTTCTGGGTGCTCAATCCATATATATATATAGTAAAAAAAACCATTTTAAATAACACAAATCAAGATTTCACCTCAAATTTTTTTGCCAAATTCTTATATCAAAAAGTGCAAAAAAATGAACAAATTAAATAATGATAATTTTATAAATTGTGAGGAAATTAGAGAATTCTTAGAAGCATCAGAGGGAAATGCTAGTAACAACAACTTCTGATCTGTGTTGAGATTTTCGGTTTTATTAAATTAGGCAGAAATCTCATGTATGTGACAACAATAGGATTAGTTGCTATATTAGCTCCAGTATTTTTTGAGGAGTTAATGCATCCTATATTTGTTGTGAGGGAATTTATGATTCAGTTTTATGCTCCAACTATATAGAAATGTAATCCGTAAAGGATTGTAAGTGTGTGTAGAGAAAGTAGAGGAAATAGGGGAGAGCTGAGAGCATGTGTGAATTATTAGATTTGTTGTAATCTCCTTTGAATAATAAGATTGCCTGCCAATGCCTCTGTTTATGAGTTTTTTGTTTGTGCTGTGTATGTTTCTATTATTTCAGCTGCGCTTTGTTTAGTCTAACAAGTGGTATCAGAGTGGCGCAGCGGAGCGTGGAGGGCCCATAACCTACAAGTCGCTGGTTGTGGAGCTGGTGCGTGTGAGAGATCGGCTGAAGGTGGAGTTTCAGCAATTGGCGCGGTTTTAGCAGAGACAGTCGCGCCAATTTGGCAGTAAACGAATTGGCGCGTTTTATTTTGTAACAGTCGCGCCAATTGGCGCGGATCCGAGTCTGATACTCGCGCCAGAGATTCAATGTTCAGATTGGCGCAGAATCGACGGGATTAAGCGCGCCAATTTTGCGACACTTAAATGGATTTTGCCCTGGCGCGGTTGATCGGTTGTCAGCGGAGCGCCAGACAGTGGATGTGTTTTAGTCGCAATTTTTTCGCTGTCAAGGAGCGCCCAACAGATTTTTCCTCTGGTAAATTTGCAATTTTTTGGTTTTTTCTTTTAAAATTGTGATTACACAGTGCGACAGAAGCGTTTTTTTAATTCGGAATTGGAGATTGTCTGTCTGATACAACATGGCAAAAACTCAAAAGTGCTCGTTTTGAGATCGAGAAGTTTAATGACAAAAATAACTTCGAGATCTGGAAAGTGAAGATGCATGATCTGCTTGTGCAACCAGGCGTGGCGAAGGCGCTGTTGGGAAGAGCCAAACAACCTTATCCATGACAGATGATGAATGGAATGAAATGGATGGAAGAGCTCTGAGTGGTATTCGACTGTGTCTGGCGGATGATGTTTTGTTTAACATCGTGTCAGAGAAAACTGTTGCTGGTTTGTGGACAAAGCTGGAGAAGTTGTACATGACAAAATCCTTGACCAATAGGATTCTTTTGAAGCGACAATTGTACAGTTTGCGCATGAAGGAAGATACAACTATTGCTGATCATTTAAATGTCTTTAATACTCTCCTGGTGCAATTAGAAAGTATAGAAGTAACTTTTGAATCAGAAGATAAAGCTATAACTTTATTGTGCTCGTTGCCCGAGTCATGGGATCATTTTGTTACTTCTATAACTCTTAGTTCATCAGAAACCATTGAATTTGATGTTGTTGTTGGAGCTTTGTTGTGCGAAGAGACAAAAAAGAGGTCAAATGCGGACACCTCTACATCAAAAGCAATGATGGCTAGAGGTCGTTCGAGAGAAAGATGCTCTGGTAAGCACAACGACTCACGATCAAAATCGAAAGGGAAGAAGAGTAAGGTAAAGTGCTGGTTTTGTGGCAAATCTGGACATTTGAAAAAGGACTGTTGGAAGAGACAGCAAGTATCCAAAGTCGACTCTTCGACAGCGAAGCAAGAAGCAAACACGACAGATACAGGTTCAGCATCTGGTTCAGGTATGAGTGATGAAGTGTTATCAGTTAATTTGTCAAATCATGATCAACATTGACTGTTAGATTCTGGTGCATCAAACCACATGTGTATTCATAGAGAATGGTTTAAGACGTATAGATCAATTAATGATGGAGTTGTGTACATGGGTAATGATGTCACATGTAATATTGTGGGAATAGGGAGTATACAACTGCAAATGTTTGATGGGACAACCAAAATGTTAATTGATGTAAGACATGTACCAGATTTAAGGAAAAATCTAATTTCACTAGGAGCACTTGACACAAATGGATATAAAACTGTAATTCAAGGTGGAGTAATGAAAATTTACAAAGGTATTTTACTAGTAATGAAAGCTAAGAAGGTAGGAAATCTATTTCAGTTAGAAGGAAGAACAGGGTCAGATCATGTGTCTACGGTGTCTGAACATGACAGTAGTTCCATTCGCTTATGGCATCAAAGGTTGGGCCATATGAGCGAAAGAGGGTTAAAAATTGTGGCTGATCGCAAGTTACTTAATAATCTAAAGTCTGGAAAGTTAGATTTCTATAAACATTGTCTGTTTGGAAAAAAAAGTAAGCAAAAGTTTAAAACATGCAAACATACTAGTAAATGAATACTTGATTATATCCATTCAGATGTTTGGGGTCCAGCCCCTACAACTTCATATGGTGGCTCGTCATATTTTGTATCGTTTATTGATGTTTTCTCTAGGAAAGTGTGGGTCTACATGTTGAAAAGGAAGTCTGATGTGTTTACAGTTTTCAAGCAGTTTAGAGCATTGGTAGAATACATCACTGGTAGAACTATAAAATGTTTAAGAACTGACAATGGTGGTGAGTTTACTTCCAAGGAGTTTGAAAACTATTGCAAGGATGCAGGGATTGAGAGACATAAGACCACTGTTTATACTCCTCAGCAAAATGGATTTGTTGAACGCATGAATAAGACTCTTTTAGAGAGAGCAAGGAGTATGCTGAGTAATGCCGGTTTGCAAAAGGAATTGTGCACAGAAGCAGTGGCTACAGCTTGTTATGTGATAAATCGATCACCATCCACGGCGATAGGTTGCAAGATTCCTCAAGAGGTATGAAAAGGTCACCCTTGTGATTATTCTAAACTCTGAGTGTTTGGTTGTGATGCATATGCTCTAGTGCCTAAACATCAGCGAACTAAATTAGATCCAAAGTCAAAAAGGTATATCTTTGTTGGATATGGTGATGGAACAAAGGGATATAGATTGTGGGATCCTACTACCCACAAGATCATCATCAACAGAGATGTAAAGTTTAATGAATCCTCTCTTGTACAATTAGATGTAGATAATAGATTGAAACAGGATGATGTATCTGATTTTCAGCACATTCAGTTTGAAAGCACTTCTAATGATAGTCATGATGACCATAGTTCAGATACTAGTCATGAACAGGTTTCAGAATCAGATCATGAACAGGGTTCAGATGTAGATCATGAACAGGTCTCAGATGTTGATCATGAAGAAGTTCCTACAGGTGGTAGTCAGCCAATTGTGGAAGCACAAGAAACATCTTTAAGGAGGTCCACGAGAATTAAATGTTCTCCTAGAAGGTATGATGATTATGTTACTTCAGTTGCTTTAACCGCTAACGATGATGAACCTCTGTGCTATCAAGAAGCTGTAGAAGGTTCAAAAAGTGAAAAGTGGAAAGAAGCTATGAAGGACGAGATGATGGCATTACACAAGAATGGCACATGGGATCTGGTTGAACTTCCGAAAGATAGGAAAACTGTGGGATGTAAATGGGTTTTCAAGGTGAAACAGGGTGTAAATGATACTGAGGACAGGTACAAAGCGAGGCTGGTCGCAAAAGGTTTTTCTCAGAAAGCAGGCATTGACTTTCATGAGATTTTTTCACCAGTTGTTAAAATAGTTTCAATTAGAATTGTGTTAGCATTAGTCGCTTTGCTTGATTTAGAATTGCAGCAACTAGATGTTAAGACTACATTTTTACATGGAGACTTAGATGAGGAAATTTATATGGAACAACTGAAGGGTTTGTTCAGCATCGCAATAAGAAATTTCTCTGCAGGCTCAAGAAATCATTGTATGGCCTAAAGCAGTCGCCTCGACAATGGTACAAGAAGTTTGATTCTTTCATGTTGAGTCAGAAATATATAAGAAGTGAATATGATCATTGTGTTTATTTTAAGCAATTAAATGATGGCATGTTCATTATCTTAGTGTTATATGTTGACAATATGCTTTTAGCAAGCAAAAGCATAGTGGAGATCAACAGGTTAAAGGCTCAGATGGCAAGGACGTTTGATATGAAAGATCTGGGAGCAGCAAGACAGATTTTGGGCATGGAGATTTTCAGAGACAGGAGCAATGGTAAGCTGTGGCTATCACAACAGAAGTATGTTGAGAAAATACTCTTGAGGTTTGGTATGAACAATGTGAAGCCTGTGTCAGTCCCTTTAGCTTCCCATTTTAAGCTTTCTTCCAGTTTATGTCCTAATACAGATGAAGAAAAGGAATATATGTCTCGAATTCCTTATGTCAATGTAGTAAGATGTTTGATGTATGCGATGGTTTGTACTCGACCAGATATTTCACATGCAGTTGGGGTTGTCAGCGGGCATATGGCAAATCCAAGAAAAGAACACTGGTCAGCAGTGAAATGGGTGCTTCGGTATTTGAGAGGCACAAGTGATTATTGTATCACTTATAATAAAAGTAGTGAATTTGTTTGTGGATATGTTGATTCCGATTTTGTAGGTGATTTGGATAAGAGAAGGTCAACTTCAGGGTATGTCTTTACTTTTGCAGGTGGAACTATTAGTTGGATGTCAAAGCTACAAAACATTGTTGCTTTATCCACTACTGAAGCAGAATACATAGCTGCTTCACATGCTTGCAAAGAAGCGGTTTGGTTGAAAGGTTTGATTGGTGAGTTTGGTAGGTTGCAGGACAACATCAAGTTATTTTGTGACAGTCAAAGTGCAATTCATTTGGCTAAGAATCCAGCCTATCATAGTAAATCAAAGCATATACCAATCAAGTACCATTTTGTAAGACAGGTTATCACTGAAAGGGGTGTTTCTCTTGAAAATGTGCATACGAAGGAAAATTGTGCAGACATGTTCACGAAACCAGTTTTGTTAGAGAAGCTGCGTTGGTGTTTGGCTTCTCTTGGCTTGCAGAAAAGATAAAAATAATAAATGAACAAGGCATCAGGGTAATTGTTGTCAAGGTGGAGATTGTTGAGATTTTCGGTTTTATTAAATTAGGCAGAAATCTCATGTATGTGACAACAATAGGATTAGTTGCTATATTAGCTCTAGTATTTTTTGAGGAGGAGTTAATGCATCCTATATGTGTTGTGAGGGAATTTATGATTCAGTTTTATGCTCCAGCTATATAGAAATGTAATCCGTAAAGGATTGTAAGTGTGTGTAAGAGTGTGTAGAGAAAGTAGAGGAAATAGGGGAGAGCTGAGAGAATGTGTGAATTATTAGATTTGTTGTAATCTCCTTTGAATAATAAGATTGTTGATGCCTCTGTTCTGGTGGACGTAGCCCAGATTGGTAGGGTGAACCATGTTAAATCTCTGTGTTATGGTTTTATGAGTTTTTTGTTTGTGCTGTGTATGTTTCTATTATTTCAGTTGTGCTTTGTTTAGTCTAACAATCTAGTATAAATTAATAACTCTTAACATTATTTAATATTATCACAGAATATATGTTATAATATTATATACTATAATCCAAAAAAGGTGATATATCCATCGGCTTTTTTCCCCGCGACAAATATTTGAAAATTATATTATATCTTCTCTCAAAAAATCGTTTTATATAAAAATTGGCTTTGATCATGTACTTTCAAAACACAAGCATTCTGATGTGAAGCTTTATAAGTTTTGAATTCAAATATGAAGTTATATAATCAAAAGGTTTTGATTTTTTTCTGTCAATTAGGTTGGGTTAGGTTAGGTTAGGTTTATGATGGGACTAATAATATATAAATTCAAATATAAAGTTATATAGTTAAAGGTGGTGATTTTTTTTTTTTTTTTTTCCAATTAAATTGACTTTATGATGGGTTTAGGTAAATCTATATCTTAAAATTTTATTTATGTAAATAAATTTTAATCTCAACGTGCGGTTTTCAATCTTAACTTCAGTTTTCAATTTAAACATTTCTCATGAAATTTAAACCAGTGTCTTAATAACACTATACGTTTTCAATTTAAACCTTTCTCTTGAGATTTAAACCAGTCTTAATAACACTATAAACCTACATAAATCAATTAATATATATCTCATAATTTTAAATTTATACAGTAGGTTTTTAATTACCACTAACATGTATAAAACCACTAAAAATGCGTTTTACCCTCCTATTTGGAAACTTCGTCCCAATCTGGCTGGTTTTTGAACAATGTTGGACTGAATTCTGTACTATTTAGTGTGTCGACGTTTTCCTTCTCCCGTGGAGTTGCTTGTTTTATGCCTGTTGTTGGTGATGCATTTTTCAAATCATACAATATCCAAGAAAAGATAAGTATAGGGGTGATGTATTCATGGACTGTAATTTGGTGATTAAAAATAAAATGGTTATACATAAATGACTTATTTAACGCAGTTGAATCCCAAAAATGATATTTAGAGATATTTGAAATATATTTTGTATATATAAATAAATTTAGTGTTTTAATTTTTTCTAAATATTCAAATTATATATATTATAAAATTCAAACTTATTATTCTGAAGATTCTTTATTGAATTTTATCAGAAAATAAACCAAAAACTATATATGTTTGAAAAAGATGAAGATTCTTTATTGATTTTTTTAGCATAACAGGCCAATAAACCAAAAACTATAAACTATATATGTTTGAAAAATGAACATATATATGCTACACTTTATTTAAGCATACACAGGCCAAGACATGAAAAATGGACAGTTCACAACTTATTCTCTCAGTTCACAACTTATTGTTGAGTATTGATTCTGAATGTCTTGATTTGCAAAAATCAGGATGATTCTCTCAGTTGCTTACTTTATTTTCACAGTAATAGTACTCACTAGTTACATTGTAACCCATATTTACTCATGTCGTATTTCACTGCTTCACAAATCTTGTTTATTAGTGAAATGGCTTGTTCAAAACATAGCGAAGAAGTGTCTTCTCTTCAGAAACTACTGGGCATCACTATGTGTATTTTATCTCACAAACGAAAATTGACATTTATTTTTTCTAAAAACATAACAGTAAATAACTTTTCATATTTGATTGAAGATTGTTTGTTTGATACATTTTACATACATTAATAAGAATAATCTAGTAGTTTAGAAAATGTCACTGAAGCAATTAGCAACACTAAGAGTCAATAACAAAAATGTACAACATTAGCAATTGCCAATTGTATTTAGAAAAAATGTCTAGATGAGGGTCAATTATTATACCACTAGAATCTAGAATAGGGAGATATTTCTTAGTATACATTGGTTTCTGATCTAAAACAAAAATGTTTTTTTTTTTCAACCATCACAACAAATACTCATTGGCCACTTTAAGGCTTAAGCCATTGTTTTGCAAAAGAGACCCTACCATGGATTCTGCCTTTCGACAATAAATCAACACTTCATATGCTTCGACTTGTTCCTTGTTGAAGATAAAACATTTATGGCCATGACCAACATCTGTAGAGTGCCCATGTTCAATAGTATATATATGATGAGAGTGCATTTGAAACATTTCGTTATCTTCTAGACAACAAATATAGTGTCCCATGCCTTCCAACTTATTGCACAAACATTTTGCAATGCATTGGTTCAAAATGATCCATTTGCAATTAGGTGCATAACAAAACATATATACTTTAGTTGTATAGGAAAGTACAAAACAATAACAACTTGGTAAAAATACATAAAACAATTAGCATTTCTCTATGACAAAGGGAATATTGACGGTCACCTATTTGTCTTTGTTTGGATAAGAAAAATGATAAACATACAGATCTTCATTTGGTCTCTAGTTGCAATGTCCATATTATGAAAATATGCAACTCATAAACAATGCTTACAAATTTGAACATTTTGAAAGTCCAGGATGAGTCTATATGAACAATTACGAACCATTACAACAAATAGGGCAAAATTGGAAATCAAAACTACCATCCAAGCGATGTAATATATCATAGAGCTAAACTAGATAAGCCAAAAACATGTCTTGGAAATAAAATTGATACAATTGAAACAAAAACATCTCATGCTCCAATATCATAAAGATAAACTAAATAGGCCAAAAACATATAATCTTGGAAATAAAATTGATACAATTGAAACAAAAACATCTCATGCTCCAATATCATAAAGATAAACTAAATAGGCCAAAAACATATAATCTTGGAAACAAAATTGATACAATTGAACAAAAGCATCTCATGCTCCAACTAGCATCAATATTGAGGATAGAAAATTGAGGATAGTGCCATGTTTCAATCACTATGGTCCTTGAAAAACAATACTAGAAAGAACCCCCAAGCAATATGTGAACTTGTTGCAAGCCAATTCAAACCATCTTGTGGCTTAAAAAGGCACAAGAAAAGTATATCTTGGCATATGCTTAAATACATTACTTGAAGAAAGTTGAAAACATGGAAAATAAGACTTGCATATAACACAACAACAATGAAACAAGTAGTTTTAGAAGATTTAGAGCATGCTCAAGAAACGACATTTTGTTCACTTTGACACTTGAAAAATCATTATATTAGAAGCAAATCACAAAGAAAAATTGAAAGATGTGATGTTCTTCCCACTATTATTGAAAACAATTTTAGTTGTAGATTACTAGTACATTTAAAAATGGGTCATCATCTTGGAAATAAAATTGATACAACACAAACAAAAACATTTCATGCTCTAGTTGACATCAATACTGAGGATAGTGCCATGTTTAAATCAATGTAGTCCTTGAAAAACAATATTGCAAAGCATCCCCAAGTGATAGGTGAACTTGTTGCAAATTGATTGAATCCATCTTGTGGCTTAAACAAGTAGAAGAAAAATTTATCTTTACATATGATTAAAGACATTATTCAAAGAAACTTGAAAACACATAAAATAAAGCTTGCATATAACACAACAATGAAACAAGAAGTAGTGCTAGAATATTTAGAGTACTACACATCTATAACTACAAATAAAATAAAAGCTTATAGACAATGTGATTTGTTGAATCTATCTAAGACCGAGGAAGGGATAAAGAAAATATGATTCAGTGAGTCAATCAAGATCAAGGAAGAAATCAACAGAGCTATTAAAGTTTGAACAAAAATATTGACCACAGAGAAATAATGCACCTATCTTTGATTTTTCAATATGTGAAAGAACTTTCTTTATGAGAGATGTTTTCCCGGTGAAAAAAGTAAACCAAGCAATACATACACACACCATTAACAAACTACTAAATAGTTTCATTGAGAATGGCAAAACTAGTATTGAAGATGGAAAAAATAACAATCCCTACATTTGTAAGCTTTGCAAAAAGCATTTGAAGATGACACAATTCCTAAATATGCAATTCCAGAACAAATAAGAAGAAATAAAGGCACGAGAGCACTCAAACAACTTATTGAACTAGAGGAAAGACTACTGGGATTAAGGTTTCCCTTCCTCCAATTAAAGGAAATGGGCCATCGACATAAAAAATTACAGTTAGGTTGCATCTTCTAGAAGTCCCCCGAAAAAAGGGTGAGTTCTTCGCTCAAAAAACTCTTTCTAATAGCAAGTGACCCGGCTAAACAACTCGAGCAACATAATCAAATTCGATAAGCTAAGAATGTCAAATGAAATGTGTTGTCTTAATTTTATAAATTTCATGGAGCCCAACAGTGCGTATTTCTGGAAGATGCAGTAGTGTATCTAGTGTGGCCATTGCAACATTCCTCTGGAGGGCTATTGCGGGGAGAAATTACGAGAAGAAGTCTCAATAGATTTGTTGGCTATTGGGTGATTTTGAGGGCTAGAAGTGGCAACGATATTCAAAGTAGTTTTGCAGACTCTGTGGCCAGCGCAAAAGAGAGAAACTGGGCATACATGGGAGATAGAGTTTCAACGATTGGGGCTATTGCTTGCCAGAAGAAATAAGGGAATTATTGGTGGAGTTCATTTCTACCTTTCCGGAGCATTTGAGGAGGATTTTGTTGGTGTATTGGCAAGGAGTGTGCTTCAACAAATTTGGAAGGCGTAAGGCCTTTTGGGGGTTAATTTTGGAAGGTCAAAACTAGGCAAAACAATTTCTGGGTCTTTGACAAGGACCTCAGATATAAATTTGCAGAATTTTATGAGCACCAAAGGTGGGGGTTTCAGTGATATCTTTGCAGCAGATAATGTAGAATTGTTGGGGACCATGCAGTGCCTTTTTGGGGGTCGATTTTGGAAGGTCAAAACCAGGTAAAACCATTTCTGGGTTCCTGACAAGGACCTCAGCAATAAATTTGTAGAATTTTCTAAGCACCGAAGGTGGGGTGTTCAGCCATATCTTTGCAGCATACAATGTAAATTTGCTCCGACAGCGCAGAGTAGCAGTTGGACATTTTCTAAGTTATCATTGCTTCACCTGGGCATTGCTCCGCTTGCCAAAAAAAAAGGCAAGCCCAGGTGTATTCCTTGCATATATTTGTACTCTTGCACTAGCTATAATAAAATGGCTCAATTTCTTCTATAATTCTGATTGTTCTGGGTGTTTACTAAATTGTTTTAAAATTTTCTGTGGAGTAAATTTGGTTATTTGCTTGCATATCGTTGTTTTTCCTATTTTGGAACAATACAACAACATTGATATTCAATTAGAAACAACTCGCAACAGAATTATTGCAGAATATACGATTAACAATTGCCCCTTAAGGTGCAAAGGTACACTGAAGAAATAGAAGATTTGGGAGGATCATCTCAAAAAAAAAAATCACTAAATTTGAAAACTCTTATTCTAATAGAATAAAAATGTATTTTTAATGAAAAATAAAAAATTAAAAGAACTCTAGATGAGTGGAATGGGTAGATACCATTCAATTAAAAATAAATAATTAAAGTATGCAAGAGCACTCATTGATCATGTATATCCAACCAAACCCCAAAATCCTCACACTCCTCCATTTCTTTCTCGCTGAACACATATGTAGCTCTACTTTTGAGATTCTTGTAATATGCGGGAGGAACTCAAACCCTCCAATCTCGCTGTGCAAGTGCATCTCCTTCAACATAGAGAATATATCAAAGCAAATGACAACTAAATGCTGCAATTTAGGGTCCTCATTATGCTCTAGATAAGTCTGTATTTGTAATGTCCTTTTGGTCCCAAGCATGGGCTTTCTCATGGGAAACAAAACCATCTCATTATAGCTCACCGCCACCATCAAATTCAGGCCACTCTCTCTCTCTCTCTGAGTCCCTCCTTCACAAAAATCTCCCTGCCACCCCCTCCCCCAAGCTTCACCTCTCCCTCCTTCTTGTATTCCCTCCCTCACTCCACACCCTTCCCACCTCTCTCTCCCCATTCCCCACCTCACTCCCTCTCTCTTTTTGCATCTTGCCCTTTCTCATTGTCCCCTTTTTCTCTCCCCCCCCCTCTCGTTTCCTTCACAACTCTCTACCACCACTACTCTCTCCCTTAAATATCTCCCTTACTCTGGTTTAGTATTAGAAGTTTAGAGAGAACCACACCTACTCACTTTTAGGTGCCTAGTAGATCTTAATTTAAATTAAATAATACATAAACACCAAAATAATAATAATAAACACCAAATTGATGTGTGAGATATCCTTATTTGTGGGACAAGAGACTAACTTCCACTAAAACAATTTATCGTGAAAACCTACTCATGTAAATATTCTATCTATTTATATTTAAATGAATTAATCTAAAGAAAAGACTAAAACAAAACAAACAACTACGTAACTTTACAATAACAAAAAAACTTTTTTATATATAACAATAAACATACTCCAACACTTTAAAAGTACATAAGTATTATGTTATACAACCCTATATATATTTTTTTTAACTTTTAAAATTTTTTATGATCAAAGTTAAAAAAGTTAACAATTTATTTAATCATTAAATTCGAAATATTTTACATAATCAAATTAAACACAATTTTAAATAATATTTAATGCTCCAATCAATTTTAAATAATATTTAATGCTCCAATCAATTAAATAAAATTGGCATTATGCTCAAACCAATATTTGAAATAAAACTCTCAATGGTTTTGATGGGAATGGAATACTATAAGCAAGAATTAATACTCTTTGTCCATTCTACCTGCTCCTAAGGGAGTTTTTTGTAAATTACGTGAAATCTTTGGTAAATTCCTCTGGGGAGGTCCACATCAGCAACGAAAATGGACCTTGGTGTCGTGGCAGCATGTCATTAAGAGGAAAGATGAGGGAGGCCTGGGTATTCGGGATCCAGAGCTTATTAATAAGGTTTTAGGTGCAAAGTTGTGGTGGCGATGGGTGCAGGGGGGTATGGATATTTGGAAGCAAATATGGACTCACAAATATAATATGCCAAGATCAGTGGATGGTCGTCTTCGGGTGCATCTCACACCAGCAGGGTCGCACATCTGGGAACTAGCAAGAGCTAACAAGGATCTGGTGAGGGACTATGCCTTCTGGGAAATTCGAGAAGGTAATATAGCTAGGTTCTGGACGGATGGTTGGCAACAACGGGAAAAGTTGGTGACACAACCAATATTCCATGACCTTCAAGCTGGGACGCAGCGGGCAGGACTACACTATGTTAAGGATTTTTGGAGACCGGTAGAAGGGAATGCAGTATGGAGAGTATGGAAGAGCCCTCCTGATTGGCAGGTGCGCACTGCTCCGGAGGTGCACCAACGGTTCACCAGGGAATTAGAGTTGCGGAAAATTAAGGTACGTACTGGTAATGATATCCTACGTTGGGGAAAGGCAATGAAAGGTATGTTTACGGTTAAAGAAGCGTATTTCTGGCTAACAAAGGACGATAGAATTGCAGACCCCCTGATATGGAAAAAGATATGGGATGCTAAATGGTGGCCTAAAGTTACCACTTTTGCATGGCTCGTGTGTAAAGGTAGGATTTTGACTTGGGATAACCTACAGAAACGTGGTATGATTGGACCATCCCGGTGTTCGTTATGTAATGAGGCATTTGAGACCCAAGAACATTTGCTCAATCGGTGTAGGTATAGTCAGAGTCTGTGGGAGGAAATTCGTGCCCTCTTCGGTTCTTCGCACAGAGATCCTGATAATCTTTGCGGTACCATTATCCAATGGGGAGCGGGGCAGTTTCATAGCAAAATTGTTAGGAGACTATGGAGTTTATCGTTGGGTTTTGTCATTTGGGAGATCTGGAAAGAACGCAATCGTCGCATTTTCAAGGCTCGCAGTTGCTGTGAGGCTACAGTATGGGAGGGAGTTTGTCGTTCACTTAAAGAAACTGTCCTATCTGAATCTTGGGGAGAGGAAGATTGGAAAGTGACGGGGGCAGAGCAGAGAATTTTAATTAAATTGAATATTGAATCTTCGATGCTGTATCCCAACTTGGCCAGGGGCCAGCGATATATTGCGAAGAGTCCAATTTTTTTTCGCTTCCCAGGTGAAAATCAGATTAAATTATCCTTTGATGGTGCCTCAAAGGGTAATCCTGGAGAGGCCGGTTGGGGTGGGATTTTTCGTGATGGTCAAGGGCGGCCGCGCTGGATCTACGCCGAGTGGGGCGGGGAGATGTCCAATAATGAGGCAGAGCTTTGGAGTGTCTTCCATGGCATCAGAATAGCCTTCAGGAATGGGTATCGCAACCTCGTTATCGAGGGTGATTCCCAAATGGTTATTGAATTGCTACAGAAGTTGCAGTATGGTAAAACGTGGGAACAAGTCACTAAGAGTTGGCGGATAGCGGCTATTGTCCAAGATATAGAAGGGCAGATGAGACAGCTCGAGTATATCACCTTGTGTCATGTCTTGCGGCGCGGTAATAGAGCGGCCGATCATTTAGCAAACTGGGCAACAGGTGCACCCAATCGGGTGTTGGATGGAGGCTGGGGAGGATTTCAGGCCGACCCACGATGGGCTGAGTTGGCCACCATCATTCGGCATGATTATGATGAGGCGAGTGGCAGTGACAATTTGGTGTAGACACGGTGTCATGAGGTGGATGCGCTGGAACTATGGAGGGCTGAGGGGGATACCAGTTAATGATCTCATGCTGGGGTGGCGAATATGGGAGACAGTACAAATCCGAGCCATCGTTGTAATCATTTGGAGGCGGTACGTTCCTGCTAAAATTCCCAGTTGGCAGACTGGTTTAATGCAGCTATGTAACGAATTTACAATCCCAAGGAGGCAGCCCGGGCGTGTCCAGAGGAGGGAGGGTGGTGGCATCACGATGCTGAGCGGTCTATCACATCAAGGGATGTGGGTCGCGACGTGTAATTCTACCCAGAGCTGGGGATTAATTATCAAACGAACCGGGAGGTGGTCGAGCTGTGCTCTTTTAATGTTGCATGCATGCGAGGGGATTCCGCCAGTTAGTAGAGGGTGGTCGAATGAAGTTGTTTTAGTGCAGGGTAGGGTGATACCGCCAGTCTGGTTGAGAGGTGAGGTTTTGTTGCAGGCGTGTAGCAGTATAGGGCATTGCGCACTAAGCTGGTCGCGCGAAGGTGAATTGCCGCAGAGAAGGGGGAAATATCTACCAACCAGTCGAAGAGAAGGGTTCTGTGACCATATTTGGGTGAGTGCCTCAGGTCGAGAAGGGCTCTGTGACTATATTTGGGCGAGTGCTTCAGGTACTGTCGAATTGGGCAATTGGACCTTGTTGTCTCAGAATTTGACGAGGATGGCAGCCAAGTGTACTGAGGGCCGACGAACGTGTAGCCAGGGGGCTGTCTTGGAGGAGCAAGGGACGCAGACGCTGGAGGAAACTCTGCGGTCCATTTACCAAATTTCTGATGAGTCCGACGGGCAGAAAGAAGCTCCAAAGCAGGGGGTGGCAGCGCAAGCACCATGGCCGACCTCCGGTGGTAAGGTTGGCAAATGGATGAAGCATTCTGAGCCCGCGGATGCTGCAGATGAGTCTGTAGAGGAGGAGGTCTCGGAGGATGATGACGAGGAGGAGTATGTTCGTTGTCGAGGTCGTGGTCGCGACAGGAGGGGACGTGGGAGAGGAAGGGGTCGTGGCAGGTATAGTGAACAATTTGCGGATGGTAGTCGGGCAGGGGGCTCCGGAGGTAGGCGCGTCAAGAAGGATATGCGACGTAAGCTTCACGAAGCAGAGGATGCTTTTGTTCAGGAAACTCATCCACATATTCGCCGTATCATCGACCACCTTGAAGAGCAGGCTTTGCAGGATCAGTCAGACCCTGAAATGCTAGATTGGGAGACTTATCTCCCTGATCCGGGTCATACTCGCGGGCGTCTGTCACTCTATAAGCAATCCTTGCATGTGTATTGGGGACTGAAGCGTCTTCTGGCACGGGCTATGGAGCAAGTTGCAGAAGAAATGTTGGAGCTCGCCCAGGCTAACCTCAAAAAGGAAATGAAGAATATTCAACTGACTCTTATGATGCAGGACAAAAAGATGGATCAACTACTCCAGTTGCTTAGAGACAATGGGATAGTTAAGGCAGAACCTGAGGCCCAGCCTGCCGATGCTATGAAGCTGTAGAACCTGGAGGTCATTGCGTGACTTTTTTGATAATATGATATCGTTTTCAGTTCTTTCGTTTTCAGTTATAGCTATGCATAGTATGTCGATAGGTAGATTAGGCAGTTTTGCTATCAGATTTGACAAACTGGCAACTTATTTTTTTTGGATGGGTGTCATATACTTTCGAAGCCCACCCGGTTTCCCTTCTGGGCGGGTGGTGTTGTTTTAAACTTCTGTATATAGTCTGCTTTCGGTTATATTAATAGAATCCTACCTCAGTTTACAAAAAAAAAAAATTTGTTTCAAATTACCAAATAAATTGAAGAGACGACAGAAAACGTGGCACATACGACAATTCCCAAGGAAGCTACGTGGTTCTCTACTTCATGTATTGGAGATAACAGAGACCCTGCATGGACTAACAAGTCTATCACTTTGTGCATTTCTATGTAAAATCTATGTTTGTTTTGAAAGTTTCTGATTGTTCTGAAATTGTCATTGTTCTAGGTTCAATGGAGAAAAATTAACAGAGTAGCAAGATGGATTGGCTACAGTGCATTCTAACCTTGAGAGGGGATATTGGGTTGCGATTGAATGGTGTGTTTTTGTTACCCTACTGCTGATGGACAAATATGTTTTGTGGGGAGGATGGTGGTGAAGGCTCGAAATCTCTGCCTTAAGATCGGGGAAAACCACTCGGTCAGGACCTTAAGGGAGATCCTTGTCTGTTTGGGATGGTGGCTCCGACTCAGTTTTATGGGACCAGTTTCCCTTGGTAAAAGTAAGAAAAGGATGACGTATATAGATGAGAGACTTATGCTGTGATTAAAATTGAGAATAAAAGTATTTAAATTAACTATTTATCTATATATCTATCTATCTCGGGAAAGCTTATCTATATGTGTTTTAAAAGGATTTCACATTCGACATGACAATATAGATCATCAAGCTAATATGAAGTTAAAACAAACGATGATAAACTAATTTAATTAAATAGTTAATTAAATTAGTTGATGAAATTGTTACACATATATGATATTGTTGTTCATGCATATAACGTATGATTTCAATCACACATATCAATAGTTAAAGATGTATGACTGCTTACAACATATATATGATAAACATAATCAAACAACCATTTAACTCTTAAGCAAAGGAAAAATAGATAGATAATAGTACCCGATATATCGTAACTCTTCTCATGAGAAAAACAATATTGGTTCAACTTTCTATTAAGATAACCTCAGTTACAATAGTGCAAACAAAATCTTTCTCTCCAAAATTCAGAACCCCTTCTCCAGTCAAATGAAGGGGATTTATAGTTTTCATACAAAATACAAATATGGTAAACCATAATAAAATTCTGGAGCAGTTTTAACAAACATCGCTGTTGTAGCGGCTACAACCACCCTCCAAAATTTTGCCTTAGCCTGTTTTGGAGCCTGCCTACCAACCTTACACAACACTTTGTCTTGCTTCGTCAAGTACTCAAGCTTCAAGTGTTTTCTGTTGGAAATACTGAGAGGGGGGGTGAATCAGTATTTCTTACTATTTTTTTTTTAATTGTTCTAGTGATTGCCAACAACCTATATAGATATGTATATGTATACATAGAACACAGAAATCAACAGCTGAATTTAATGCTTTTTATTAAAACTCAAGATAGTGCAAACAAATAAATACAATATAAGTATAAATATTCTTGTGAATAGTTGCCAAGCTCCAACTTGGACTTCAGTGAGGCTCCAACCTCCAGAGCACCAACTCTGTTTTGTAGTGGTTCTGCACTTAGGAGCACCTACCCCAATGACTTCAGTCCTGTTCAGTTCTGCGGCTCCAACCTCTTGGGCTCCAACCCAACCTTGGTATAAACAGGTATGCTGCTGCACTCTATTCAGTTGAGGTTGTCTCACTCCTACTCTCCTACCTCTGCTGCCTCTACAACCTCCGCTGCTTTTTCTGCCTCTTTTTCCTCTGTTGCTTCTACTATCTCACCCTCGGGTTCTTCACCACCATAACCGCTCCAACAGTTCTCTGTTTCTACTGTTTTATACATTCCCATGCCTTTGTCCATTCGTTTCCACTTACACCGTCTCTTAGGCTTCCTCCTCAGTCGCTGTCGTTTCCTCTGACTTCGCTTGATCTTTCAGCTTCCCAATACGACCAAATCCATTTATTCCTATCTTGGTCCTCTCCTTTCCCGAAGATCTTTGAACTCTAGGAGGGCCTCTATTGCAGTAGCTCTAACTGGTTGCAAAGTCCTAGCACTCTGACATTGTAAGGCTGAACCCTGGCCAAACTCTGCAGTGGATCCGAAGAAATTGCTTCCAAAGCTTCCGAAAGGCAATCTGACTGTGCCATTGGTGCTGGTTATCTTTGATCGGATATGTGCATCAACCGCCACAGAAGGATGATGATTTTCACGAAACGATCCCGCCGTAACAAACAATCTCATCATGGTGGAAGCCACCATTTCCATTGCGATCTAAAAACCAAAGGAACGAAATCTAAGAAAACTGATATAAAAGTCTAGAAACACCCTTTTTGCCCCATCATTTCTATTTTATTCCAAAAACCCACGTAATCGTGCCCATATTAGCCTCTGCTGCATTCACAATCGCAGCCATTGATCATCGCGATCCAACGGTCACAGTCCTTTTTCTCGCACATTAAACATCGTGCATATTGCTCGCCATCTGACCGTCCGTCACACGATTGGACGACAGTCGCAAGCCCCGATCGCGCAACCTGCATACGTGTTAACCTGCGGGGGTGGCGGTTTTCATCTGCCACATGTTGTATTGTGACTGGATCGCGCGACCATATACGTAATCCACCGAACTCCGGTGGGCGGTGTGGGGAATATCGCTTACCGCCTACCTGTATGTCTCCCACGCATCTTTCGCGTGCGACAACCATTGGATCCGCTGTTCTTTGATTCGACGACTCACATTCATCATCAATGGATTCTTCTTTTTCCACTAGTTTCTTGCCAGGAAGTGATTTTCTTTCCCCCGACTTAGCCTTTGCAGCTGCTTTATCAACTATCACAGGTTCAGGCTTCACTTGTTTCACACCATCTGTCATTAACTTAGGCTTGGAAAGCCTCGCTTCTCTTTGGCCATTTTCCTTAACACGATGCATAAGAGCCTGAGCTTGTCGATCATCATCAAAATCAGAGTCTGAGTCATCATATCCTCCCATTCCACCATCTGTTTCTTCTACAACTGTGGTATAACCAATGAAGAAGACTCATCCTGTGGTGCAACTGTGTGAAATCTTGAAAGGTTTAGAAAACATAATATCCAACGAAAACTGGTCGCATTTCCCATATGTAAGCACACCAAGCACAACTTTCTTGTTATCGACATGAACATTGAGGAGAGCTTTCTCACTTTCTTTTGCATTTTGAATCTCACCCAGGGCTGCCTGCGATAAGTGGAGATATTTACCATCTCCAAGATCACAGCTCTGAACCTCCCCAGGTTTTACCTCCACACCCCAAAACTCCATTTGATCTGAAACCCTCCACTTGATTGTTTCGGTTCAACTCCTAACAAACAAGGAACTCTATTATAACTTTGTTTGCTTCTCTCGTCTCCATCTACTTCTCTGGTGGCTCTGTCTACTCCTTGAATATTGCCATATTGACATCAATGACAATCCGTGTCCAACAATCTCCCCCTTTGTTATTGATGGCAATATTCTTCCGCTCTCTCCCCCTTTGACATCAATGGCAAAGGAATTCATACGGACTCCCCCTGTCAAACTACTCCCCCTGTCCTACTACTTCTTTATGAATGAACTTGAGTGATGATAAAGAAATAACCCCCATCTTTTGATGCAGATGTTCGAATGCTTCTCAAGGAAGAGGTTTTGTGAAAATATCAGCTATCTGCTCCTTTGTATGGATATATTCCAGGACGATGTTTGTTCAGCTACTTTCTCATGGAGGAAATGATACTTGATTGGTATGTGTTTGGTTCTTGAGTGCATCACTGGATTTTTGCTGAGACTAATAGCACTTGTGTTGTCACAATAAATGGTAATTGGTTGATCTGTACATACGTCGAGATCTTTTAGAGCTTCCTTCATCCATAGTATCTGAGTACAACAGTGTGCTGCAGCAATATACTCAGCTTCGGCTGTGGATAATGATATGGATGACTGTTTTTTGCTGATCCAGGATACCAAACAATCTCCTAGGAAGAATTCATTTCCACTAGTGCTTTTTCGATCATCTATACTTCCATCCCAATCAGCATCGGTGCATGCAGTTACAGTCAGTGTTGAGTCCTTTGGGTACCAAACACTGAAATTAGAAGTTCCGTTTAGATATCTGAGAATTCTTTTTACAGCTAATAAATGGGATTGTTTGGGAGCAGATTGAAATCTTCCCACCATTCCTACTGCTTGCATTATGTCTGGTCGTGTAGCTATTAAGTATAGAAGAGCTCCAATTATTGACCTGTAATGAGTTGCATCTACTTGAGGGGAGTCATCATATTTTCTCAGTTTGTAGTTTGTGGTCATAGATGTGCTCATGGGTGCACAATCCTCCATTCCATATTTTTTGAGCATGTATTTTAGATATTTGGTTTGATATATACACAATCTTGCTCTAGTTTGAGATATTTGAAGTCCAAGGAAGTGGGATAACTCTCCTATCATTGACATCTCAAACTCTTTTGACATGTTTTGAGAAAATTCATGGCTCATTTCATCATTATTACTAGCAAAAATCAGATCATCGACATAAACAAGAGAAACTAGTAACTTACCTTGATCTGTCTTTATGTATAGATTGCTTCCAGCCACTCCCTTTTTGAAGCCTTGTTGTTGTAAATAGTGATCCAATCTTGCATACCAAGCTCTAGGAGCTTGTTTCTAAGTCCTTTCCTGCTGTTAGATCAAAACCTTCTGGCTGCTCCATGTAGACTTCCTCCTTGAGTTCCCCATTTAGAAATGCTGATTTCACGTCCATTTGATAGATTTTGAATCCTTTTGAGCAAGCAAATGCCAAGAACATTCTAATAGCCTCCATACGGGCCACTGGTGCAAATGTCTCTTCAAAGTCAACTCCTTCAATTTGTGAATAGCCTTTGCAGACAAGTCTTGCCTTGTTTCTGATAACCTGTCCTTACTCGTTCATTTTATTTTTGAACACCCATTTGGTTCCTATTATGTTTTTGCCCTTTGGATGAGGTACCAGCTCCCATGTTTTGTTCTTCTCAATTTGGGACATTTCTTCTTCCATGGCTTTTACCCAATGAGGATCCTTACTTGCTTCTGCAAATGTTTCTAGTTCTATCATAAATAGGAGGGCAATGACTTTTCTCTTGGGTGTGATTGATATCCTTCTTCGGGTCTGCACACCTTCATCTCTATTGCCAATGATCTGCTCTTCTGGATGATGTCTTTGGACATACTTCATCTTTGAAGGGGTATTAGGTGGTTCTCTTCCCTCTTCTTCTTCTTCTTCTTCATCTATTACTTCTTATTTAGGTTCTTCTTCTTCAATGAGAGTGTCATCTTCATGTTCTTCAATTTCCCTTTCTGGAAGATCTTCATCAACCTTTACATCAATGCTTTCCACTATTTTCTTCAGTCGATAATTGTAGCACTTGTAAGCCTTGCTCCCTGTAGAGTATCCAAGAAGTATCCCTTCATCAACCCGAGAATCAAACTTTCCGGGTGAGCCATCATTTATTTTTATGAAGCACTTGCTTCCAAAGATCTTGAAGTACTTCACCGAAGCAGGTCTTCCTTTCCATAGCTCATAAGGAGTTTTTCCACAATTTGGTCTTAATTGAGTTCGATTTAATGTATAGACAATTGTCCCTACTGCTTCTCTCCAGAATCTAGGTTGTAAGTCTACTGCTAATAACATTGTTCTTGCCATTTCTTGAACTGTTCGATTTCTTCTTTCAACTACCCCATTCTGCTTCTGGAAGCTGAAAATTCCCTTTTAATTCCATGAATATTACAAAACTCACTAAACTCGTTTGATGTGAATTCTCCTCCTCTGTCTGTTCTGAGGCACTTAATTTTTGAATCTTTTTCATTTTCTACAAGGGCTTTTAGATTCTTAAAACACTCAAAAGTTTCAAATTTATACTTTATGAAATATATCCACATCATTCTAGTATAATCATCAACAAATAACACAAAGTACCTTTCTCCTTGGAGTGCTTGATTTCTAGTTGGCCCACACACATCAGCATGGATGATCTCCAAGGGCTTCGATGTATAGAGTTCCTTTGTCTTGTGGCTGGTTCTAGTCTGTTTTCCATGTTGACATGGACCACACACTGCTTGATTTGGTTTGGACAGCCTTGGGATGTCTCGTACAACTTTGATCTTGTTGATATTGATCAGATTTTTGAAGCTTGTATGTCCAAGTCGCTTGTGCCACAACCAACTCTCATCTGTTTGACTTAAGTAGCATTTATTTTCTTGAATCTTGTTCAGAATGTAAATGTTGTCTGGTGTTCTCACCCCTTTTGCTACAAGTTTCCCTGAGGAAAAGTTCCTTATTTCATAGTCTTTGGTGCTGAAAACAACCTTATGTCCTTGATCACAGATTTGGCTGACACTTAGGAGGTTGTGTTTGAGCCCGTCAACTAGCAGAGCATCTTGAGCTTTTCCTTTTCCATTGATCAGAGTAACTATTCCTTTACCTGCAATTCTGCCTGATCCGCTTCTAAAGGACACATTCCCTTCCTTTTTGATTAGTGAGACAAACTTACTTCTATCTCCTGTCATGTGTCTGGAGCACCCACTATCTACAGACCACTGGTTTTCATTATTTTGTGCATATAGAGCCAGGCCACACTTGTCCATGTTGGAGTTCTTGCTACTCGTCTTTCTTTCTTTGAGTGGGCAGTCTTGTTCATAGTGTCCATTATTGTAGCAGAAAGAGAAAATCAGATCAAATTTGGTCAAGGGATCAAATGAATTGAAGGTTTTGATTTGTCCCTGCCTTTTTGGGGCATATGAGTTGATTATTTGGTCCTTTAGATTTGTCTTTTCACTTCTACGAGCCATACAATGTCTGGCTTGATAACCGAAGTTTTTACAGTGAAAGCAGTGTCCAAGAAAGATGGTTTTGTACTTGTTGAAGCAACCATGATTTGAGTCGATTTCCATCCTGGGAATTACTCCTCCCTCGTTCTTCGGATTTGCGATGGGCCTTTGGTGGAGTACAGGTTTGTATTTGCTATAGTGTCCATGATTTGACTCCACATTCTTCTTTGGAGCAACTCTCTCTTCATTCTTGGGATCTGGAATGAACTTTTGATAACATACTTTTTCATCTTTTGGATTGCGGGAAAGTGCATCGGCATAGCTTTTCACATTATTCTCAGTGCTTGAGGATTCTCCTTTGAAACCTATTCCAGACTTGTCATGTTGAGGTTTTTGATTTTTCAGAATAGTCTCAAGTATTTGAGAGCTTTTACAGCCCTTTTTAATTTGCTCCAACTCCTTTCTTAGAGACACTATTTCGGTCTCGCGTTCTTCACAAGTCTCTTCCTTTTCTTTAAGCTTTGCTTCCAAGAGATCTTCTCTCCTTCTTATTTCCTCGTTTTCCACTTTGAGAGAAATGATTTTGTTCTGTAGTTTCTCATTTTCTTCAATGGCACTTATTAACAGTTCATCTACATTTCCTTCCAGCCCTGAGTCATCATCATCTGCGAGTGCCATGAATAATGCTTCTTGGCCTTCATCATGATCGCTTTCCTCATCTGATTTCCTTTTGATGACCATAACTCATCCTCATCAGAATCATCTTGCTTGGAGAAGAAGTTTTTCTTATTGAACCCTTTCTTTTTATGTGCCATTCTTTTAGAATTTCCTTCATCATCACTGTCATGTTTATGAGCACATTTTGCTGCATAATGACCTATTTTACCACATTTAAAACAGATAAGAGGATACTTGCCTTTAAGCTTAGATCCTTTCTTCAGCTTTCGTACAAATTGAGCAAATTCGGATTCCACATCTGACTCATCACTACAGTCATTCCTTTCTTTCCCCTTCTTTGACTTTGAGGCCTTGAATGCTGCATCTTTGGAGCTTGGGCCACCTTTCCTCATTTCATAGGCAGTGAGAATTCCATGGAGTTTATCCATTTTGAGGGTATCTAGATCCTTTGCTTCTTCTATAACGCTTATTTTGGAGTCAAATCTGTCTGGAAGAGACCTTAATACCTTTTGAATGGTACTTTCTTCCACTTTTTCGTCCAATCCTTTCAGGGAATTTACCACTTCAGCTACTCGGAGGAGGTATGCTGCAATATCTTCTTCATCTTCCATCCTCAAACTTTCAAATTGCCTTCTGTGAGTTTGAAGCTTTGCCTTTTTGACTTTTGAGTCTCCATCGTACAAGCCAACTAGCTTCTCTCACATTTCTTTGGCAGAGGTATAGTGCATGATTTTTGTAAACTCAGAGTCAGTGATTCCACTAGTGATGGAGTTCATGGCCTTTTTGCATTTGCGATGTAGGCTTTCCTCTCATCTTGGTCTGTTGGAAGAGTGGAAGTAGTTTTGTATTCATTTTGAACAAAACGCTAGACTTCAGGTCCAAGGGACATTAAGTAGTAGGTCATTCTTTTCTTCCAGAAACCAAAGTTAGTCCCATCGAACAAAGGAGGTATTCCTGATGCTTCGTGATTTCTCATCATGGCTGCGGATCCTTCTTCAAGCTGTTAGGCTAGTATGAAGAAGCCTGCTCTAATACCAATTGTTAGAAATACTGAGGGGGGGGTGAATCAATATTTCTTACTATTAAAAAAAATAAATTATTTTAGTGATTGCCAACAACCTATATAGATATGTATATGTATACACAGAACACAGAAATCAACAGCTGAATTTAATGCTTTTTATTAAAACTCCAGACAGTGCAAAGTAATAAATACAATATAAGTATAAATCTGATTGTGAATAGTTGCCAAGCTCCAACTTGGACTTCAGTGAGGCTCCAACCTCTAGAGCACCAACTCTGTTTTGCAGTGGTTCTGCACTTAGGAGCACCTACCCCAATGACTTCAGTCCTGTTCAGTTCTGAGGCTCCAACCTCTTGGGCTCCAAGCCAACCTTGGTATAAATAGGTATGCTGCTGCACTCTATTCAGTTGAGGTTGTCTCACTCCTGCTCTCCTGCCTCTGCTGCTTCTGCTGCCTCTACAACCTCCGCTGCTTTTTCTGCCTCTTTTGCCTCTGCTGCTTCTACTATCTCACCCTCGGGTTCTTCACCACCATAACCGCTCCAACAGTTCTTTGTTTCTACTGTTTTATACATTCCAATGCCTTTGCCATTCGTTTCCGCTTACACCGTCTCTTAGGCTTCCTCCTCAGTCGCTATCGTTTCCTCTGACTTCGCTTGTTCTTTCAACTTCCCAATATGACCAAATCCATTTATTCCTATCTTGGTCCACTCCTTTCCCGAAGATCTTTGAACTCTATGAGGGCCTCTGTTGCAGTAGCTCTATCTGGTTGCAAAGTCCTAGCACTTTGACATTGTAAGGCTGAACCTTGGCCAAACTCTGTAGTGGATCCAAAGAAATTTGCTTCCAAAGCTTCCGAAAGGCAATCTGACTGTGCCATCGGTGCTGGTTATCTTCGATTGGATCTGTTCATCAACTGCCACAGAAGGACGATGATTTTCATGAAATGATCCCGCTGTAACAGATGATCTCATCATGGTGGAAGCCGCCATTGCCATTGCGATCCGAAAACCAAAGGAATGAAATCTAAGAAAACTGATATAAAAGTCTAGAAACACCCTTTTGCCCCACCGTTTCTATTTTATTCCAAAAATCCACGTAATCGCGCCCGTATTAGCCTCTGCTGCATTCGCAATCGTAGCCGTTGATCATCGCGATCCAACGGTCACAATCCTTTTTCCCACACATTAAACATTATGCATATTCCTCACCATCTGACCATCCGTCGCACGATTGGACGACAGTCGCAAGCCCTGATTCGCAGCCTGCATACGCGTTAACCTATGGGGGCGGCGTTTTTCATCTGCCACGTGTTGTATTGTGACTGGATCGCACGTCCATATACGGATACCACCGAACCCCGGTGGGCGGTGCGAGGAATACCGCTTACCACCTACCTGTACGTCTCCCGCGCATTATCGTCTGCGCATATTTCGCGTGCGACGACCGTTGGATCCGCTGCTCTTTGATCCGACGGTTCACATTCATCATCAGTGGATTCTTCTTTTTCCACCAGTTTCTTGCCAGGAAGTGATTTTCTTTCCCTCGGCTTAGCCATTGCAGCTGCTTTATCATTTATCATAGGTTCAGGCTTCACTTGTTTGGCCATTTTCCTTAACACGATGCATAAGAGCCTGAGATTGTCGATCATCATCAGAATCAGAGTCTAAGTCATCATATCCTCCCATTCCACCATCTGTTTCTTCTACAACTGTGGTATAACCAATGAAGAAGATGCTTCCTGTGGTGCAACTATGTGAAAGCTTGAAAGGTTTAGAAATATCTAATGAAAACTGGTTGCATTTCCCATA
Source organism: Pinus tabuliformis (assembly GCA_031772625.1). Lineage (NCBI taxonomy): Eukaryota > Viridiplantae > Streptophyta > Pinopsida > Pinales > Pinaceae > Pinus > Pinus tabuliformis. Next base: position 5,857,328 of record CM062804.1, on the reverse strand, counting down.
TGTAAGCGCACCAAGCACAACTTTCTTGTTATCAACATGAACATTGAGGGGAGCTTTCTCACTTTCTTTTGCATTTTGAATCTCACCCAGGGCTGCCTGCGATAAGTGGAGATATTTACCATCTCCAGGATCACAACTCTGAACCTCCCCAGGTTTTACCTCCACACCCCAAAACTCCATTTGATCTGAAACCCTTCGCTCAATTGTTTCGGTTCAACTCCCAATAAATGAGGAACTCTATTATAACTCTGTCTGCTTCTCTCATCTCCATCTGCTCCTCTGGTGGCTCTGTCTACTCCTTGAATATTGCCATATTGACATCAATGACAATCCGTGTCCAACATTTTCCTCGCACAAAGGCAGCCTGTCGATCACAATTGATCCATTCCCCTCACAGGCTGCTCACCCGGACTTGGTCTAACTGTAGGCTAAGCAACTTCCCCTTGAAAAATGAGCATTTCTGGAGGGAAACCAACCTTTCCTCTAGGAATTGCGCAATCCTCTCTGACATCCTGTTGGGCTCTAGGATTGCGCAATCCTGCCAGCCAACCCCCCATCAGGATTTGCGCAAATTTTCCCAACAGCAGGCTGTTTAGCCTAGGATTTGCGTAAATCTAGGCAGCAGTGAGCTTCTCTGCCTAGAAATTGCGTAAATCTCCTAGGCAGCCAGCCCAGCTCCCAGCCAGAAATGCACATTTTTCTCCAGCAGTCGAACAATCTCTTGCATGTGTAGCTGAGTTGACCGGTTCCCTCTAGGACTGAGCAAAACAGAATTGCATGCATGGGCTGCTTCTCCCAAGGCAGCATGCAAAGGCATCCCTTGTTTCAGGGATTTATGTTTAGTAGTTGGAGGTTACATGCAAGGAGAAATTACGAAACCTCCCACCAAGTGTCGCTTCCCCTAGATTTGTGGCATGCGTGTCACAACCTCGATGTTATCAGAAATCATCAACTCGATGCTATGGAGCTCATTCCTCACATCAACCTTGCAGATCTAACATCCCACATCACATCTAGGAGTAGTCGACACATTCAACTCAACTGTTTTTGGGTAAGACCACTTTCCATGCCTTGTGCTGCATTTCTGTCACTTTTTGTGTTCTCCCTTGTGGGAGTATTGCTTTCTTGATTTCTTTGAACGCCTGCTGTCTTTTACATGTATACTAGCTTGTCCTAACTCTGTTTCAGTTTTCGTTGCTATCTCACTATTATTGCATGCATGAAACTATTTTGCATGAACGTTCGCCCAACCGGTGCACTGCCTCACCCAAATGCATGTTGATCTATTTGCTAAATCTTTCTTTCATGTTTTTCATGCATTGTTAATCACTTCTGCTATCACTTAGTGTCACCATGCATTCACTGACTTACTTGCTTTCAGTTGCCTGTCGGCGAGTAGGGCTAATCTTCGCTTGGGCTCTGCCTTCACCAAGGTTGCATTGTGCAATCTGGGAAAGGAAGGCTCACCTTCCTCTCTAGCTTTGCGCATTTCTGCCTAGCACTGGCCTCCGGGATTGTTTTGCGCATTTCTGGAGGACAATGGCTGCATGGCCCAAGAAATTGCGCAAATCTGTCCCTAGGCCAGCAGTCCTTCCCAGTTGGAATTATGCATTGCACAATCCCAACAGTTAGCGGCCAGACTGGACTGTGCATTGCGCAGTTCCAACAGTCAGTTAGTCTCCTAGAATCCCAGACTGTGCCTTGTACAGACTTGGTAGTCGGTCTCTTGACCTCTCGACCGAAATTGCGCAACCTTCATGATCATGCACCCATGTATGTTGCAAGTCAGTTCTCATGTTCATTTTGGTTTTCTATTGACAGATTGCTTGCCGTGAGTGTTGCCATGTCTTCAGGTGTCCCAGGTGTTCATCTTCCTCTCATCAGTACAGGTACAATGGTTTCTAGGAGAGTAGAGACGAAGACACCATTCAGAGCACACTTAGGGATGCAGTCGATCAAGTGTCCATGGACTTGCGTACCTACAAAGACATCAAGTTGTTCGTAGACAAGGACATCAAGTAGCAGCATCATAGCGAGCAACATCATGAAAAGCAGCTGAAGGCAACGTACCGAATGCAAAGAATGCAACAAATGCAAGAGGAAGGTTGTTGACAACACCGAGGCGGAACAAAGTAGAAAGATCAAGCAGATCCATTGATAATGAAAGCAACTTTGGAGACGAAGGCTATGAAGTGATGGCGCGGCATGAAGATCGCGTGAAGGCAGAATATGGAACAAAGAAGGAGTTGCATATGCTGAAGAAGCAACTCAGAAAGAACATGAAGTTGCACAGACAGACAAATGAATTGCAATAGGAACAAGAACAATAGTGGGCGCAACATGCACTCACGGAGGAAACTGTGCCTGTACAAGTTAAGGATCCATCCCAACAGTTGACATAGAGCAAACATGGTGAGTAGTGTTGTTGATCACATGCAAGGGATTCTACAACATGCATATCATTGAGTGCGCATATGCAATCCAACCCATTCAACACACTCACCAAGGCGAATACAAGAAACAAGTACAATTGGGGCTGAACATGCACTTCGGTAAGTTGATGCTCATGACCACCAACACACACTTGAAGATCAACACAGACGCTATGCATTAGTGTGTTGCCGGTGCAACCATACCCAAGAAGACCATGCTCATGTTAGCAAATGAGTTGGATGAAGGGGTCGAACCAATGCACCGGTTGCAATGGAGGCAAGAGTTCGCTTTAGCAAGATGTCACCATGAGGTACATGCACACCATCATGGATGTTCAAGCTTGGCATCATCTTACCAGCTTCACCATCACAATCATGTCAAAGAGTTGGTCTCACCACAGTGGACCGAGTGTCAGTGATGTCTTGCAAGGCTTGCTCAAGCCATGTTGTCTTGCATGAGTACATGTGCATTGTAATGATGAGTCATGTCAAGTGTAAGTCGAGTGTCAACAATTGGATGTAACAGTCATAGAGTAGGTGAAGAGTCATGAGGGTAGTTGAACTGTCACAAAAGGGAATGTCAAGGTCCAACCCACCCTTTGCTATAAATAGTCCCTCATAACTCATTGTAAAGGATTTTGGTCAGCCAAGCTTCTACTAAGACTATCTTGAAGAAGGCTTGAACAATATTGTAATGCGTCTTGGCTTCTCCACTGCACGGAGCTAGTACATCTCTTTAGAGGAGCAGGCAGATGTGGCTGTAACGTTTCACTGATGGGGCTAGCAGGTTTACATGCATGTATTGTATGATTGGAACTTACATTTTTATATAATAAGAGCCAACACATTTTCATGCATATGTTGTTATTGTAGTTGGACTGCTTCGGTTGCCTTAATGATATATGTTGTTTAACTTACGTATTTGTGTATGAATTGATTCACATGCAATTATATGAATCTTGTTGTTAATTTGTTGTATATGTTGTTAATGTTGTCACCGTCTATGTTGACTGCTTTGCCGGACACCAGATAGACCTTTCACATGAACCTTGTTGTAACAACTATTGCACTCGTTTGGACTGATCTATGAGTGTTGTACGTGTTATCTTACCTTGTATGTTGTGCCTACCGCATCCGAGTGCACTGCTCCGCCGGAAGTTGTTTATGTCCTTTTGTGTTTTGTGTTCCTAGCCAAGTTAGGACTAATCCCTTTCAACCTGGAACTCAACTTCACCCTTTTCTCCCCCGTTTGTGTTAGAACCTATCATACATCTTCCTTGACTCACTGCAATAGTCACACCCTTGCTAATGACAGAGTTATCCTACTTGCCTCTGTGCGACATCGCGGTCAAGGCATTACCTTACAACCCATTGCTGGGACTCCTGCACCAAATGGTCTGAGGTCTAATTGGGACTTCTTACCAGGGAGATCCCCTTGACATGTTGGTGGGTCCAATACCATCAACAACCACTTAAAATAAAACCATAAGACAATTTTAGATTTTGTTACAATAACCCAGCTAAGATTGTGAAGAAGACTGCCCTCCCATACGCTGCCATAGTTTGTAGATATCTGTCATACACTTTAATTTAGGTGGCAACCGTGGTTGAATGCGCTATTGACCAATAAATATAACATCCTTGAGTGCTAACATCTAACCATTAACCATTGTCTATGAGGGTTGACTAAGAAATGCCAATGGCATTCTAAGTCTATCTTGGAGAGATTTTGAATCTTCTCAACCCTTTTATTTGACAAATCCTGCCATGTATTAGTTAAAAATTTGATACCAGGAAGAGCCCACTCAGTTCAGTTTGAAATAAGATTTTCCTGAAAGAAATGATCTCTGATAGCTTCAATAAGGTCATTTGAGATGTCTCTTGCATTGAATACCACTGATTCTGTCTGTTTCAGGTGAATTTATCATTCTTTGAAGACTATGTCCTTATGCGATTCTTCAATCCTTGGGAGATCATCTGACATCCCTTCAACACTATCTTTCCATGTTATATATCCTGTAATATTCTCTTCAATATCATCGAAGTATGTCTTCAGGTCAGACAGTTGGTCTACCGATGAAATGGTTGTTTGACACAAATTGTGAATCATAACTAACTTATGATAGAAAATGACTTGCTGTTGAGCAATTTTTAAATTTTGCCAACTCAGGATTGACTTTCAATTGTTCAATATTTTGCTGTAATTATTGAATCTTGGCATCTCAAGCCTTTAAATCAGAGTCATATTGAACTTTAAGGGCATTGGAATCGTTTTGAATCTCTATAAGATGTCCTTTCCATTGCTGAGCAATTATCTGCTTCTCATGCTTAAGACCTTTTTCTAATTGCATTATCCTGTCATCCTTTTGCTTTATAAGTTGTTGAATCTCGGTAGCTTTGTCCATAGTGGCATAAGCATAAGCTCCTGTAAACTGTGTGAGTTTGTCGAGTTCTTCTGCAGGGGTAGTCTGTGAACCTTTCCATAGTACTTCAGAAGCAGTGTTTCCAGGGACTAAGGTCTGGGATTGATCAATATTTATTTTATTTATCTGCCTTTTAACCATGGCCTCATGTTGGGGACTGTAGAATATATTGTGAGGAGGAATCCCTTAGACCCTTAAGGTGACCTCGGAGGTTGGGGATGCTGGTATAATCTCTATATCTTCAACCTCTAAAGGCTTGTTAGAAGTCTCAATAGTAAGCGGGGTTTTCTCTACAGTCTTGGAAAGGTCTAATACCTTCTCCTGTGATGGATTTTTCAAAACCTCATGTTTATTTCCTTTTAGAGCTTGGATACACTGTTCCTAGGTCTCCTCAAGCTTAGAATTTGCCAGCTATCCCTCAATCTGGGTAGAAGAAGAAGCCCCTGTCTCTTTTTGATAAGGAATATCAATAATATGTTTAGAATAAATAGCTATAACCTCTTCCTAAACTGTCCTTTCCCGTGGAAGTTTAAGCAAATCCAAGGGTAAACTGGATAGCCTTGCGTCCCTGTATTGTGAAAACTGAATGATTTCCTTTGGAGATAGCTTTTCTAAAATATGTTTGGAAACTATGGCATAGGTGATATCTTTCTCAAAGACATCATCGAACTAATCAAGTTCATGAGAGAATTTCCTTACACTTAATTGAGCAGTTAACATTTTTAGCAGTTCCATGAGGATCATATTGCCTGTTAGGGATAGTAGGAAACTTAAACTCTAAAATACAGTTCACCTCAATAGCTGCATTTTTGAAATTATCTAATGTGAACATACCACAACATAAAGGAAAGGTAGGCCATACTTTCTTATTGGATTCTTTGAGAAATTTAGAAATTCCATTATCTACCGTTTGGTAGGCTATTTCACGAGCTAGTAGTTTATCGGGAATATACAGGGGAAAAACATGTGGATTAGCCAGACTTCCTTAGATCTGAATGTAGGTAAACCACTCTTCACCAAACCAATTCCCAACTCTGATCAAATAAGTCTCTGGTTCTGGGGAAATCCTTGGAGCCCTTTTGTTAAAGATAATTTGATGAATCAACAACATGACACCCTGGTAGATCTTGTAGAAATGGGGATGGTACTTAGAATCCCAAAGGATATTATGGTATATGTGAATAGGATTAGGATCTTCTAAAGTCCATTTCCATCCCATAGTGGCAAAATTAATATTGTAGCATAGGGCTTCCATAACATACACACTCATATAAAAGGGCGAATTATACCTTCTGAAATTGTATGATTTCTTCTAAAATATAGAATGTGAGTGGCCAAGTTATCAGATAAAATATTTCCCCAGTCCAATATATCTCCTTCAGAAGTAACATCTATTAAAGGAGCCCATTGATATGGGAACTTCTGAGTATTAGGATAGGAGAAAAATCTAGATACCATGGCAAAAATTTGGCAATAAGGTCCTGCAAGGGAGTCTACTGAATATATTCCCTTTTCCTCACGCTTGTGCTTATTGGGGTCTCTCCTCCAATCCTTGATGGATTCTGATGAATGATCAATTCCACTCATGAACTTCTCACCTGAGGAGTAGGCAAATGATACATAGTGCTAAAATCAATACCACTGAAAGAGTTGATGATTGCATCATTCTTCATCATGAATTTCCTATATGCAATGTTTAAATGTTCCACAACCCACCTAATCATATATGTTTAGGGTAGGAGTTTGGGTCGAGCAACAATTATATGTAGAAATGAGTTTGCAACATCGCTATAGGTGGTTTTAGAAATGGGAGTGGTATCTTCAGCTGTGACAGTTCTTTGAGGAACCCTTGGTCCTTGTTCTTTGAATAACAGATAAATAGATTCCCACGAGGTGCTACCAATGTCTAAAGAACAAACTCTATCTGAAAACAACCATGGTGTGTCAAGATTTTCAACTGGTGGAGCGGATAGCTGTTGCTGAGAAACTACTTTCTTTCTTACTTTATTTACCCTCGACATATCTTATGAATTTTGTTTATCGAGACTGGCCTGTAATGTAAAACACAATACTAAGTGATAATTCTTTCGCCTAAAAGCTCTTTACAGAAAATAATGAATTTCCATAACAATTTCTATCTTTAAAGGGCAAATCATGCCAATATTAATTTGAAATGAATGCTGTTTTAGAACTTCGAAAACCATAAATTCGCCACTCTTTGGAAATTAAATGAAAAACGTGGATTCGCGTGGGCGATGGACACATAAGCATATTATAGGAGTTTTATCAGAGAAATCCCATGGTTGCATTATAAAAGTTACGATATTTGGGACTTCTAATATATATTTTCCAAAGATTAAATGATCATTAGTGTGGGTCGGTAGATACACCAGGGGTTTGATATCGACGTTTTGGAATATCGAGGATTTTAAAGTGTGCAATCCGGGATGTAAAGTTCTGATATAAGGAGAGCGATAATACTAGAGGGCTGAGATATCTAAGGGGAGGAATATCAGAGATATCAGGTATCAAGAGTGTAAGATATTATAACATCATGATATCGAGAGTTTTGGAATAACGAAAGCATTTGGTATCGGGGATATTGGGTGTCGGAGGTTTGTGACATTAGAAATTTTGAAATGGCGCTTGGATGAAAGTTATGATATTTGAGAGCTTCGGTATGCCAGGTGGAAGTGTTTTGGGGCCAGTGTTACTTTGAAATATTAGATATAAAGGAAGCGCCTGTTTATAATTCTTTAGATATTGGGGAAGTTGTATCAAAGATTGTTTTATCGTAACTTTCCTATAAGGAATGTTACGATATTTGAATGTTCCGGTATGACTAACCCAATAATGCATTATTTTAATCAATGAAAGGCCTATCGAGTTTTATAATATGTGCATGGTTTGAATCCTCCGATATATATTTCCGATATATGAAACATTTATAAGAGGGTTAGTTACAGAAACTTAAAAATTATCTTATCTTTATTAGGACTAAAGAATTTTATTAGATTTCAAAAGGCTCCCAATTATTTATTATATAGCTAAAATAAATTCAAATGGGGGGGTTGTTGAGTACTACAACAATTGGCGACATACTGGAAGAAACGATTATCTTTGTAAAAAAATAAATGAAATTATAACTATTTAAAGGAATAGACTTAGAAAGGTAAAACTATTTGATGTTTTGGTTGATAAAGATTACTCTAAATAAAAGAACTCATTATTTTGTAAATTGTCTCATAACTTGTTATTGATTAAAATCTTCATTACCTTTTTTGGTAATTTAATGAGTTGTCAAGATAAAGTCAAGAGTTATAGAAGCTTAATGTTTTAGATAGACTTATTTGTCACTAGTAGAGCCACTGCTACTAGCAGACATCCATAGCCTTGACATGGTTACCATTTAACCAAAATGTACTAGTATTCGATCCACTTATAGTAATATTCTTATATATATATATATATATATATATATGCTTTCATTTAAATCTTACTTGGAAGCCATTTCCCTAGCTTGGTAACCAGTTGATGACAATGCCATTCACAAGTTATAATGATATTGAACAAACCGAGTCGTGATGAGACCTCTTGTCTTATAATTATGCAGCCACAAGCCATTATCTTGGTTTGATGTCCATTCACGATAATATCAATATCATTAGTTTCCTATGCTCATGGTAAGTCAGCTCATGATGAGACTTCTTATCTTTCAAGTTTTATATATTTTTGAATTGCACTCTAAAAATGTAAAATCGGTGGATGGAGAGGTAAATTAACTCCTTAAGGTTTATCGATGACAACTGAAGCCAAAAGATACTAAAACTTCAAAACATTCTTTACTTTTTAAAGAAAATTTTTCATGACCAATCATAGGACAACAAGATTTTTTAAAGTTTCAAGTTATGAAATATTTACAATTTAATTGATATAACGATTTCAAATATTTGTAATAGATGAAATACTAAACTTCAATGTTATAATTTTATTTCTAATATTTTTTCTTTAATTAGTCAAATTTCATGTAAATGATGAGAGACCCCAATGTGAAGTCAAAAGTGTATTACCTAACATTACAAAAGTTAAAGATAACGATATGCACATATGATTATCTACATATTTATAGAAGGATAAAAATCCTTAAGACAACTATTTTTTTAAAATTAGCCCATTAACAGGAAGAGCATCCCTCTTTCTCCGTAAATCTTGGAGGATAAAGGTTGATGGGCCTAGTTTCTCAATGATCTGAAATGGGCCTAGCTACAATTTTTTGAACTTTGTGTGTTTGCCTTTTTCTTCATGGGCTTTGTCCCATTTCAGAACTAAGTCACCAATTTCAAAAATTTTGTTATTAACTAAACTTGTATCAAACAAAGTTTTAACCGATTGTTCATGATGGGCATGGAGTTGTCTAGGTTTATCACTTTCTTCTTCTAGCTTAAGAATTTGTGACATCCTTAATTGTAAATCAGAAGAAGGTTTTTCTTCAATAGATTGCACTAGGTCTAGTGAAGTGTTGTAGCAGCTACAACCACCCTCTAAAATTTTGGCCTGCACCAATTTCAGAGCCTCCTTTGAAGAGTTTCACTTGATGGCTGCACACACTTGGGTTCACTCCGTGAGCCCGTGTGAGTCTTTACATCTGCCTTGCTTGTTCATTGCATTCAAGTTTCTTCATGCTGATGTCTAAGTCATGCTTGCGACCATGTTTTGGTTATGCTGAAAGTCTTCACTTCATATGTGCTTGTTGTGTTCACTATGAAAGAATCTGTCACACTCACACACAGAGTCACATTCACTGTCATGCAAGCGTCGTCTCGATCAATGAACGCTTAATCACGAGTGTCACACTTGTCACTTGCACCGTCGGTCACTCATGTTGAATATTTTTGTGTCTCGATGGTTTGGGTCGTTTCGTCATCGAGTCATGTGAGTGTGTGTTTGTGTGATCACCTATGCATCTTTCTATTGTTCACAAACTTAGACATTTTTGCTGAAGTTCTAATGACTAGACTGCCCTCTGACAACCGGACCATCACCTAGCCATCGACTCGATCGACTATCAACCAGAACAACACAGAAGAACCAAGCTAATATTTTCAAGTTGCGCTTCTGGAAAGCAATTCAGTCAACTCTCATACTGGTCACTCGGATAGTCAGTCCCAACAGTAAACCCGAGACTTACTCCCCTAAAAAATTGCGTAGAGGCCACTGACCTTACTCGCTCAGTTGATTGAGGAAATTGCGCATACAGGCTGGACAAACACCAAGTGCCTGTCCCTATCTCCCTCAGAAAATTGCACAGTTTTCCCTTTCAGTTATCTCGACAGTTGACCAACTGTTCATCTCATAAATTGCGCAGTGTTCATGAGTAGGCATTCTGCTGCCCATCAGTCATCTTAGCTCATAAATTGCGCAAAGATGATCAGAAGGCCGACCTCCTGCCTCAGTGCAGTTTCCCTTGCCAGCAACCCCTAGCACCAGACTGCCAAATCCCTCTAGGAATTGTGTAGTTTCTACTACCAGTGACTCCAATAGCCAACTGGTAGTTCCCTCTAGGAATTGTGCAGTTTTGGCTGCCAGTGACCCCAACAGCCAACTGCCAGTTCCCTATGGGAATTGCACAGTTTTGGCTGACAGTATCCCGGGCAGTTCCCCAAAAAAACTGCGTAATCCCTGCCTGGTGACCCTCCTCACAACTCAACCTGTTCCTCCATAAAATTGTGAAATTTTGGCATTCTAGCCCTTGCTACCCGCTCATTCCAGAAATTGAGCAGACCTTGCCTACCTTTCCTTCCTGCAGCCTAGACTATCCCTCCCTAAATTTGTGTAATTTTGCCTCTCATCCAAGCCAGACCTAGCATTGTCGACTCAAATTGCATGTCTTCATCACTCGGTGACTCTTGTGCAATTTCCATCAGTAGTGCCTGGAGCCATCATTCCGCTTCGCAACCTTTCTCCCTCTCCCATTCACCTACATTCGAAATGATCATGTGTCATGGTAGACTAGGAGGTTTTGGATTTGATGTCGTCTCATCATGGGTGATTGCAGGTACACATTTACCAACAAACATGGGAAGACGACAAATGGGACAAATGAATGGAGCACATGCAGAAGGACAAGTTCATCAACAGACAAACGAATGATGCATGTGAAACGAACAATCGGACGAACATGCACCTTTGCGAACAGATGAGCCTGTCAAGCCTTCCAACATGCAAGCAAGGAACAACATGCTAAAGCTTCATCAAGTGAACCAAAGACCAACGAAGACTCCGCGCACTTCGCCATGTAGAGGTGAAGCCGTGATACACCATGAAGACACTTATCACCCAAAAACACTGAAGCTCGACATGCACTTCAACAATAGCATGAATGTACCAGCACTGTCATGTCGAGTCATGTCGTCCACATCTCTACTATGGGCTATGTTGTAAATCAATGTGATGTAACATGGAAGTCCAAGAGACCCACTTGTTGAACAAAGAGTCATGTAAGTCGAAAAGTCATGGAAGTCAAACGGTCATGAGGGTATTCGAACAAACATAAGGGTTAATTTCACCCTTGGCTATAAATACCCCTTCATTTGTACATGCAAAGGACTTTTCACCTCAGCTCCTCCCACATAGGCAAGAGAGTCTCTAATATTTTCTTTGAAGAGTAAGTAGTGGCTCCAACGCCCCGCACTCGGGGTTAGTGATGTATGGTGTAATGATGTGTCTTGGAACTTTCGCTTAATTTAGAATCCTGCTAACATGCCAACATGTTTTCACACATCTATTGTATCTATTGTAAGACTAATCTTTAACACTTTTAATGCATGTTGCTTTAACCTTTGTTCTACATCTGAACTATTTCACATGTTGTAATGCATAATCTATTAATGGAAATGTGTTGTGTATGCTATTAACGCTGTCTCGCCCATGTAGACTACTCTCCCAGACATCAGACAAACCTTTCACATGAAGCTTGCTATAACAACTGTTGCACTCGTTCGGACTAATCCATTGAGTGCTATACAAGTTATATCACCTTGTATGTTGTGAATTTCGCATTCGTGTGGACTGCTCTCCTAGAAGCTGTGCATGTCCTATTGTGTTATGTGTTCCTAGCTGAGTTGGGACTAAATCCCATCCAACTTGGGAATCACTTTCACCCCCTCCCTTTACAGTGAAAGAATAATTGACACGAGTACGTTGGCACTCAAAAGGCACAAAAACCTCACTTATTGAAGGCAAAGCAGACCACTCTCCTATGCTGATAAGCAAGAGTTGAGGCAAATCCTTAAGACAATGGAAACTGGGTTGTCATACTGGATGGGACTTCCACACCAAATGATGTGAGGTCTAGTTGGGACTTCATACCGGGGTGATCCCTTGAATGTTGGTGGGTCCAACACTATCAACATTTCTGGTGCTAGAAGGAGGGAAGCCAGTTGTACATGGCTGAAATTCCCCTCACACTCATTCATCAACCATCCGGTCAAGGCAGTTACTCGCATTCCCTCTCACCTACATGCAACTCTGCAGTTGTTTACTCCTCACCTCCTAGAATTGAACACGATATTTCATATCAACTCCTTCGCTTCGTTCATCCCATCACTCACCAGTTCACGAAAGCAATCAGACTGATCCCAAGCGTACAATATCTTCCACACAAATCTAGGAAGCAAAAAGCCACTCCTACAGGAGTTGTTGTATCATCAGTGGAAGAAGCAGCCTTTGCCATGCTTGAAGTTCTAGAAGAAGCTATTGAAGATGGAGAAGAACCTCCGATCTTCCCAGAAGATGAACAAGGCACTCTTGTGATCTTGGGATCGAACTCTGGTAAAGGAGGCATAGGGGAAGGCAGCGGAGGAGGTGGAGGCAGAGAGGAACCAAGAGACTCAGATCCAGAACCATCAGACTCTAAAGGAGAGGAAGTGTATGGAGAAGAAAAAGAAAGAAGAAGAAGATATGGTTGACTCGAATCTTGAATGGATGACTCAGGGATCATTGGATCTCTCGGTTGTTCTGCACAAGATGTTGAATCGAGTAGATAGAATGAACATCAAGTTCAACCTTGACAACATATTGAAGGTAGAAGACCACTTAGACAACTTCTACCTACAGTTGTAGACCCTTGAGATACGCTATGACAATGTAGCATGTAGATTGTTCCCATGTACCTTAGATGGTCACACAACTACTTGGTATCACAACCTTCCACCCAACTCCATATAGAACTAGGGTGCTTTCAAATGCATGTTCCTTTAAAAGTTTGTTGATGACAAGACCCTAGCCATGCTACTCAAATAATTGGGAAGCCTCAAGATGGAGGCAAAAGAGAAAGTGAAAGTGAAAGACTTCAATAAGAGGTTTATGCGTATTTTGAACAAGTTTGCAGCAGACACTAAACCTCATGATTCCATCACTGTTGACTATTACACGTCTGCACTACCAACCACCATTGCGCAGTTCGTCAAGTGAGCTAAGAAGCCAACACTTTTATAAAGTTACGAAGAGGCTATTGTTGTTGAAAAGGACTTGCGCGCGATTGGAGTCATCAAGGATGATGAAGCAATGAAAGACTCCAAGGATGTGAGTAGAAAGCCCCAAGAAACGACGAGCAAGGGTAGAGACAAGGAAGCACTTGATATTGAGACCCTCACTCGCCTTTTCAAGAACTTGACCACCGAAATGTCTGAACTCAAGCAACGGAAAGCAGACACATTAGCAAGCAGTCATCCACCCAGACAAAGACAGGCAAACAACTCATCAAATGGCTCATCAAGCAACAACTAGTTCGCTTCCAAAATTGTGCAGAAGCCTGTGTTCCAACTCAATCAATGCGCCGATCCTAAGTTCTGTTCCTTCCAGGAAGAGTTCCACATCGAGAACTCTTGTTCAGATTGGAAGCGAGTTGTTAGCTCTATTTGCAGTCATACACTCGTTGTGGAAGGCGATATGCAGGAGTAGTCGGAAGACACTAATGACGACGAAGATGTTGCACCTGATGAAACACCAAGTTCTGGGCATGTGGTGAATGCATATCAGTTCTCACAAGTAATATCGAAGACGAACATCGAGAAGTAGCCCCAAAAGCAAAATGATTGTTACAATCTTAGGAGTAAAGGGGATCCCCCTACACTTGGGAAAATGCAAGAGAAGTTGAGATAGCTGATAAAGAAGACCGATCCACCGACTGCCTCAAAGAAATAAACACAAAGAAATTCCAGGAAGACAATGACGGATAAGAGTACATCCATGAGAAGCAAGTTGCAGAACACTCCGTCAGACAACACAAACATCCTGTCCACCCTGGACACCTCGGTGAGTCTACCACCTCTGGACTACAAAATAGTTGATGACATGAAGCAAAATCGAACAAACATCAGTTTGTTCGAGTTAGCCAAAGCCCAAAGTCAACGAGATATCATACTGCATGCATTGGGACAGACAATAACAAACAACATAGCCTCTACCAGCAAGGGAGTAGGCACATCTCCCGGATCACTTTCCACTGTGCTCAATACACTCCGGATGGAAGAAGAAAACTCAGGTTGCACCCCATTCCTGCTTCCATTCGAAGTTTTCAACTACAATGTTCACAACTGCTTGGTTGATCCTGGCGCGAAAGCCAATGACATGTCACTCTCCATTGCTAAGAATATCAATGCACGATGGAGCAAACCATCCACAAGAATCATTCAACTTGATAGAACATCAGTACCAACTATTGGTGAACTGCGAGACGTGATCATTCGACTATCTCATGACAATCGAGTCAACCAATGCATCAACATAGTTGTTGTGGACATACCAAAAGCATATGGCTTGCTACTCAGCAGAGATTGGTCCAGCTAGCTAGATGGATATTTTGCTACAGACTGGTCTCACATGTGGCTTCCGTAAAAGGCCAAATGCAACCAAATCTAGGTGTTATCCAAGAGGTATATGAAACACAATGTCACTCCCCTTAATGGCGAGAACAAACCATTGGACTTCGCAGAACTCATGTTTGGTAACTACCTCCTGGAAAAAACATTGAATCCTCCATGGCCAGCTCCAACCTCATCATACAAGTAGTTGGGACTCCTTCCTCGCCCAACTGATGGTAATGAAACTTGTACAGTTTATTTTTCTAATAGTAGCAGTAGTGGCAACAACGGTCGTAGAAGTAGTTTTAGCACGCCAAACTATCCATGTACAAATGAGTTGTGGGCCATGAGTCTTGACAAATCGGGAACACATGATGGCTCAAGGACCGAGTGTATCACAGTCATCCAAAATAATGGAAAATTCATGATTTCGAGTTGTTTGAAGTTTGAATGCACAAAAAACAATGTTGAGTATGCAGCTATCGTGTTAAACACACGAACAATCACCAATACAAATGAACAAAGCATCCTGGGAACATATCATGATTTGAAGATGGACAATCTCGATGCAAGCTACACACCACAGCAACGAAAAATCGTTGACCGCTTGACCAAACAGTACTGAGATGGGTCTGCACTGGTAGATGATGACGTGAGTACACACTACATGCGAGCAATCCAACATGAGATTCCAGTTAAAGGAGGAGACAAGCCATTGTAGCAAAGACCAGGTAACACATACATGTTGTTTGCAATCCTTTTACAGAAAAAAAATTAAAAAAAAAAAAAATTGACTAACATTTTAGGTGATTAGACTACTTGCAAAGTTCGTCATCATACTTGGTTTTCTATTTTAAATCTCACACATAAGCACTCGAGGAAAATCTGTTTATACATTGATTTTAGAAACTTGAACCCTTCCCAGAATAAAAACAACTACCCTGTGCCATTATCCGAGCCCATGTTGCATGCAGTACCTGAAACAATGGTGTTGTCTTCACTTGAAGGTCTTCTGGAATGCCACTAGATTCCTGTAATGGAACCTGGAACCCGATAGAATTACTCTGGTCTACGAGAAGCTTGGCCCACATACGTATCATTTTCAAACACTGGTAGGAGGATTGACAACCTTCCTCCCAACGACTAAGATCTCAAGCATTATTTTCAGTAGGTCGGGTCGCACCCGTGCCACGTACATAGTCTGCTTGCTGCTTGTTGTTTTCATTTGGTTTGTTTTGATTATTATCTTTGTTTTTGCTTTGTTTGATTTTGCTTACTATTTTTGTTCACATGCGTTTTTTTTATTTGATATATTCCTATTTTTTTACTGAAATAAGTGCTGCAAACTACTACACTCTTGCTTTTGAATAGAGTATGTGGCTGAAATTTGAAGGGACTTGTGACACTGCAGCACTTGGCCAGTCTTGTGTCAGTCTTCTCTATGCTTGTTTATAACCTTTGGCAGATGAGGTCCTGACAGAAAATATGAACCGTCTGTAAGGAAATTTTTGGTCCAACCATGAACCTGTGTCCACACTAGGAAGCCCCATTCCTGTACTTAGCCTTCTGCTCTATGTGTTCATGCTCATCCAACCAGTAGAAACGGAGAAGGGGAAAATCTAAACGAGCAAATATATGTTAGAGATATTACATGCTACTCTGAAGGAACAACCTCTTCTGCTCTCAATAAGTCGGGATCCCTCTTCCGCCTATGCACAATCCTCTTGAAAAATAGAAACGCGAAAGAAGTGAAAGGCTTCCTGCATAGAGAGGTGAGGCATGCAACTCCACCAGGGTACTGACCAGACTCATTGGCAATGGAGCAATGCATGTGTTCCTGCGTGACTCCGCTGGGGTACTGTCTAGGCCTGCTGGCAGCGGAGCAACATTAGAGATGAAAACTTATACTCTAAAAATCTTCAACTCGCTAGCTAAACTACCCTTTCCAGATTCAAAACACTGAGATCTAAGTTGAACTTTTGATTGTGTTTGACGGAGTTGGAAAAGGGTGAACTATGTATGTCCATGGGGTAAGTGGGGAAACTAAAGTAACCCGCACAACGCTTCAATACTCCCTGAAATACCAAGACCTTGTGCTAGCAATGAACCGAATTAGATAAGCTCGAGTTCTACCAGTGTGTCGCGAAGTGTTGTAGTAGCTATAACCACCCTCCAAAATTTTGGCCTGCACCAATTTCAGAGCCTCCCTTGAAGAGTTTCACTTGATGACTGCACACACTCGGGTTCACTCCATGAGCTCGTGTGAGTCTTTACATCCGCCTTGGCTGTTCATTGCATTCAAGTTTCTGCGTGTTGATGTCTAAGTCATGCTTATGACCATGTTCTGGTTATGCTCAAAGTCTTCTCTTCGTATGTGCTTGTTGTGTTAACTATGAAATCATCTGTTGCACTCACACACGGAGTCACATTCACTGTCGCACAAGCATCGTCTCGATCAATGAATGCTTAATCACGAGTGTCGCGCTTGTCACTTGCACCGTCGGTCAGTCATGTTGAAGATGTGTGCCTGGATGGTTTGGGTCGTTTCATCATCGAGTCATGTGAGTGTGTGTTTGTGCGATCACCTATGCATCTTTTGATCATTCACAAACTTAGTCATTTTTGTTGAAGTTCTGATGACCAGATTTCCCTCTAACAGTGGAACCATCACCCCGCCATCGACTCGATCGACTGTCAACCAGAACAACGCGGAAGCACCAAGCTAATCTTTTCAAGCTGCACTGCTCGCAAGAAATTCAGTGAACTCTCATGCTGGCCACCTTGACAGTCGGACCCGACAGTCACCCTAGGACTGACTCCCCTCAAAGATTGCGTAGAGGCCACTAACCTTACTCACTCAACTGAAAGAGGAAATTGCACACACAGGCTCGACAAACACCAAGTGCTCGTCCCTATCTCCCTCAGAAAATTGCGCAATTTTCCTAGTCAGTCATCCCGACAGTCAACCGACTGTTCATATCATAAATTGCACAGTGTTCATGAGCAGGCCTTCCACTGCCCATCAATCATCTCAGCTTGGAAATTGCATAGATATGATTAGCAGGCTGGCCTCCCGGCCTCTGTGCAGTTTCCCTTGCTAGCAGCCCCTACCAGTAGATTGTCAGTTCCCTCCAAGAATTGGACAGTTTTTGCTGCCAGTGACTCCAACAACCAACTGGTAATTCCCTATGGGAATTGCATAGTTTTGGCTGCCAATGACCCCAACAACCAACTACCAGTTCCCTCTAGGAATTGTGCAATTTTTGCTAACAGTCTCCCGGGAAGTTCCCCAAAAACGCTGCGCAATCCCTGCCCGCTAACCCTCCTCACAACTTGACCTATTCCTCTAGAAATTTGCCCAATTTTGGCCTTCCAACCCCTGCTACTCACTCGTTCTAGAAACTGCGCAGACCTTGCCTACCTTTCCTTCCTACAACCCAGACTTTCCCTCACAAAACTTGCTCAATTTTTCCTCCCATCCAAGCCAGACCTCGCAGAGAGTCACTGTTGTCTTAGATTTCCCATCTTCATCACTTAGTGACTCTTCCGTAGTTTTCATCAGCAGTGCCCCGAGCCATCATCCCACTTCGCAAGCTTGCTACCTCTCCCGGTCACTTGCATCTGAAATGATCATGTCTCATAGTAGACTAGGAGGTTTTGGATTCGATGTCATCTCATCATGAGTGACTGCAGGTACAAGTATACCAACAAACATGGCAAGATGATGAATGGGACGAATGAAGGGAGCACATGTAGAAGGATAGGTTCACCAAAGGACAATTGAACGATGCATGCGAAACGAACGAACGTACAAACTTGGACCTTCGCGAACAAATGATCTTGTCAAGCCTTCCAACATGCAAGCAAGGAACAACATGCTAAAGGTTCATCAAGTGAACCAAAGACCATCGAAGACTCCATGCACTTTGCCATGTGGAGGTGAAGCCATGATACACCATGAAGACACTTATCACCCAGCAGCACTGAAGCTTGACATGAACTTCATCAACAACACAAATGTACCAGCACTATCATGTCAAGTCATGTCGCCCACATCTCTACTATGGGCTATGTTGTCAATCAATGTGATGTAACGTGGAAGTCCAAGAGACCTACTTGTTGAACAAAGAGTCATGTAAGTCGAAAAGTCATGGAAGTCAAACGGTCATGAGGGTAGTCAAACAACCATAAGGGTCAATTTGACCCTTGGCTATAAATACTCCCTCATTTGTACATGCAAAGGACTTTTCACCTCAGCTCATCCCGCATAGCCAAGAGAGTCTGTAATCTTTTCTTTGAGGAGTAAGTAGTGGCTGCAACGCCCCGCACCTAGAATTAGTGATGTATGGTGTAACGATGTGTCTTGGAACTTTAGCTTAATTCAGAAGCCTGCTAACATGCCATCATGTTTTCACACGTGTATAGTATCTGTTGTAAGACTAATCTTTAACATTTGTAATGCATGTTGCTTTAACTTGTGTTCTACATCTGAACTATTTCACTTGTTGTAATGCATAATCTATTAATGGAAAGGTGTTGTATATGCTATCAACGTTGTATCGCCTATGTAAACTACTCTCCCAGACATCAGACAAACCTTTCACATGAATCTTGTTGTAACAATCGTTGCACTCGTTCAGACTAATCCGTTGAGTGTTGTACGAGTTATTTCACCTTGTATGTTGTGACTACCGCATCTGTGTGGCTGCTTCCCCGGAAGCTGTGCATGTCCTGTTGTGTTGCGTGTTCCTAGTCAAGTTGGGACTGCATCCCATCTAACTTGGGACTCACGTTAACCCCCTCCCTTTACATTGAAAGAACCATTGACACAAGTACACTAGTGCTCACAAGGCACACAAACCTCACTTCTCGAAGGAAAAGCAGACCACTCTCCTGTGTTGACAAGCAAGAGTTGAGGCAAATCCTTAAGACAATGGCAATCGGGCTGTCATACTAGATGGGACTCCCACACCCAATGATGTGAGGTCTATTTGGGACTTCATACCGGGGTGATCCCCTGAATGTTGGTGGATACAACACCTTCAACATTTCTTGCACTAGGAGGGAAACCAGTTGTACATGGTTGAAATTCCCCTCACACTCATTCATCAACCATTTGGTCAAGGTAGTAACTAACACTCTCTCTCACTTACATGAAACTCTGCAGTTAGTTACTCCTCACCTCCCAGAATTGAACACGAGATTTTGTATCAACACCTTCGCTCTGTTCGTCCCATCACTTGCCAGTTCGCGAAAGCAGTCAGA
Source organism: Pinus tabuliformis (assembly GCA_031772625.1). Lineage (NCBI taxonomy): Eukaryota > Viridiplantae > Streptophyta > Pinopsida > Pinales > Pinaceae > Pinus > Pinus tabuliformis. The sequence goes on along the minus strand of CM062804.1, from coordinate 5,837,345 downwards.
ATGATCCCAAGTGTACAACATCTAGGAATCCAAAAGCCACTCCCACAAGAGTTGTTGTATCATCAGTGTAAGAAGCAGTCCTTGCCATGTTTGAAGGTCTAGAAGAAGTTATTGAAGACAGAGAGGAACCTCTGATCTTCCCACAAGAAGAACAAGGAACTCTTGTGATCTTGGGATCGAACTTTGGTATAGGAGGCAGAGGGGAAAGCAACGGAGGAGGTGGAGGCAGAGATGAACTAACAAACTCAGATCCAGAACCATCAGACTCCGAAGGAGAGGAAGAGTATGAAGAAGATGAAGAGGACGAAGAGATGGCTGACCTAAATCTTGAATGGATCACTCAGGGACCACTGGCTCTCCTAGTTGTTCTTCACAAGATGCCAAAGCGAGCAAAGAGAATGAACATCAAGTTCAACTATGATAGCACGGTGAAGGCAGAAGACCACTTAGAAAACTTCTACCTACAGTTGCAGACCCTTGAGGTATGCTATGTCGACGTAGCATGTACACTATTCCCATGTACCTTGGATGACCACGCAGCTTCTTGGTATCACAACCTTCCACCCAACTCCATATGGAATTAGGGTGCTTTCAAACTTATGTTCCTTGAAAAGTTTTCGAATGACAAGACCCTAGCCATGCTACTCAAAGAATTGGGAAGCCTCAAGATGGAGGGAAAAGAGAAAGTGAAAGAATTCAATAAGAGGTTTATGCGTATTTTGAACAAGTTTGTAGCAGACACTAAACCTCATGACTCCATCACTATTGACTATTACACGTCTGCACTGCCAACCACCATTGCATAGTTCATCAAGCGAGCTGCGAAGCCAACACTTTTAGAAAGTTGTGAAGAGGCTATTGTTGTTGAAAAGGACTTGCGCATGATCGGAGTCATCAAGGATGACAAATCAATGAAAGACTCCAAGGATGTGAGCAGAAAGCCCCAAGCAATGATGAGCAAGGGTAGAGACAAGGAAGCAACTGATATTGAGACCCTCGCTTGCCTTTCCAAGAACTTGACCATCGAAATGTCCAAACTCAAGCAACGGAAAACATACACATTAGCAAGCAATCATCCTCCTAGACAGAGACAGGCAAAAGGCTCATCGACAGGCTCTTAAAGCAATAACCGGTTCGCTTCCAAAATTGCGTAGAAGCCTGTGTTCCAACTTGGTTAGTGTGCTGATCCTAAGTCTTGTTCTATACATGAAGAGTTCCACCTCGAGAAATCGTTCGGATTGGAAGCGATTTGTTAGCTCTGTCTGCAGTCATACACTCGATGCAGAAGGCGATATGCAGGAGCAGTAAGAAGAAACTGATGATGACGAAGATGTTGCACCTGTTGAAACACCAAGTTTTGGGCATGTGGTGAACGCATATCAATGCTCACAAGTAATCTCGAAGATAAACACCGAGAAGCAGCCCTAAAATAAAAATGATTGTTACAACCTTAGGAGTAAAGGGGCTCCCCCTACACTTGGGGAAATGTAAGAGAAGGTGAGATAACTGATAAAGAAGGCTGATCCACCGATTGCCTCAAAGTAAAAAACAAAAAGAAATTTCGGGAAGACAGCGGTGGATAAGAGTACATCCATGAGAAGTAAGTCACAGAACACTCCGCCGGAAAATACGAACATTCGTTCCACCTCGGACACCTCGGTGAGTCTACCACCTCTGGACTACAACATAGTTTAGGACATGAAGAAAAATCAAGGGAACATCAGTTTGTTTGAGTTAGCCAAAGTCTAGAGTCTAGGAGGTATCCTGCTGCGTGCATTGGGATAGACAACAACAGACAACACAACCTCTACAGCAAGGGAGCAAGCACACCTCCCGGATCACTTTCCACTGTGCTAAATACACTCTGGATGGAAGAAGAAAACTTAGGTTGCACCCCATTCTTGCTTTCATATGAAGTTTTCAACTACAATGTTCACAACTACTTGGTTGATTCTAGCGCGAGAACCACGTCATGCCGCTCTCCATTGCTAAGAAGATCAATGCACGATGGAGCGAAACACCCGCAAGAATCATCCAACTTGATAGAACATCAATACCAGCTATTAGTGAACTACGAGATGTGATCATCCGACTATCTCATGACAATTGAGTCCACCAATTCATCAACATAGTTGTTGTGGACATACTAGAAGCATATGGCTTACTACTCAGCAGAGACTGGTCTAGCAAGCTAGATGGATATTTTTCCATAGACTAGTCTCGCTTGTGGCTTTTGTACAAGGGAAAATGCAACGAAATCCGGGTGTTATCCGAGAGGTATATGAAACAAATTGTCACTCCCCTTAATGGTGAGAATGAACCGTTGGCCTTCGCAGAACTCATGCTTGGTAACTACCTCCTGGAAACAACATTGAAGTGTTATCCTACACGGCCAACTCCAACCTCATATGATAAGCAGTTTTGACTCCTTCCTCGCCCAACTGATGGTAGTGAAACTTGTATAGTTTGTATTTCTGATAGTAGCAGTAGTAGCAGAAACGGTAGTAGAAGTAGTACTAGCACGCCAAATGGTCCATGTACAAATCAGTTGTGGGCCATGAGTCTTGACAGATCGGGAACACATGATGGCTTAAGGAACGAGTGTATCTTAGTCATCCAAAACAATGGACAATGCATGATTTCGAGCTATTTGAAGTTTGAATGCACAAACAACGATGCTGAGTATGAAGCTACTGTGTTGAACACACGAAGGACCACCTCTACGAACGAACAAAGCGTCCTGGGAACCTATCATGATCTGAAGATGGAAAATCTTGGTGTAAGCTACACACCGAAACAATAAAAAATCGTTGACCACTTGACCAAACAATACTGGGATGGGTCTGCATGGGTAGAGGATGACCTGAGTACACACTACATGTGAGCAATCCAACATGAGATTCTAGGTAAAGGAGGAGACAAGCCACTGCAACAAAGACCACGCAACACATACATATTGTTTGCACTCCTTTTACAGGAAAATTGACTAACATTTTAGGTGATTGGACTAATTGCAACTTCATCATACTTGGTTTTCTAGTTTAAATCTTGCACGTAAGAACTCCAGGAAAATCTACTTATACATTGATTTCAGAAACTTGAAACCTTCCCAAAATGAAAACAACTACCTCGTGCCATCATCCGAGCCCACGTTGCATGCAATACCTGAAACATTGGTGTTGTCTTCACTTGAAGGTCTTCTGGAATGCCACCAGATTTCGGTAATGGAACCCGGTGGACTTGCATTGGTCTATGAGAAGCTTGGCCCACACATGTATGATTTGAAAACATTGGATAGGAGGATTGACATCCTTCCTGCCAATGATTAAGATCTCAAGCATTATTTTCTATAGGTTGGGCCGTGCCCGTGCCATGTACATAATCTTCTTGCTTCTTGTTGTTTTCAGTTGGTTTGTTTTGATTATAGTCTTTGTTTTTGCTTTGTTTGATTTTGCTTACTATTTTTGTTCACTTGCGTTTTTTTTATATATTGCTATTTTTGTTTGTGGAAATAAGTGTTTCCAACTACTATGCTCCGGATTTTGAATAGAGTATGTGGCTGAATTTGAAGAGACTTGTGACACTGTAGCACTTGGCTAGTGTTATGTCCGTCTTCTCTATGCTTGGTTATAACCTTCGACCAATGAGGTCCTGATGGAAAATACGAACCGTTTGTAAGGGAAGTTTTGGTCCAATGATGAACTTGTGTCCACATTGGGAAGCCCCATGCCAATACTCAACCTTTTTCTCTGTGTGCTCAATCTCATCCAACTAGTAGAAATGGAGAAGGGAAAAATATAAACGAGCAAACCCATGTCAGAGGTCTTACATGCTTCTCTGAAGGAACAACCTCTTCTTCTCTCAATAAGTCGAGATCCCTCTTCCTCCCCAAAATAAATAAGTTCCTATGCACAATCCTCTTGAAAAATACAAAGGTGAAAGAACAGAAAGGCTTCCTACGCAAAGAGGTGAGGCATGCAACTCCACCGGGGTACTGACCCGGCTCGCTGGTAGTGGAGAAATGTGTGTGTTCCTACGTGACTCTGTCGGGGTGCTGTCTAGGTGATCTAGATTTAAACAAGAATGCAATAAAACACAGAGATAACCATAAACACAAATATGCAGAGGAAATAATACTTCACTTCATTAATGTAAAATACTGAAATATGCTTACAAACAGTAATGGAAATAAACCAGCTGGGGCGATGGTAGCTTATCTCTGAGAAGAGATGTGGTGGCTACATGCCTCTGAACTGTCTTACAATGAGGCTCGAAGGCCTATTTATTGTTGAGAAACAATGGAAAACCCTTAACATTCCAAAACCTAACCCTAGAAGATGAAACGCCAAACTATGGGCCCCGTTTGGGTAAATTGGTACATCAACTTCCCGGGGTCGTAACTTTGGCATACGATCTCCGTTTGACGCGCATGATAGCCTGTTTGAAAGATCTCTCTGAGGAATACGATGGAAAAGACGATTTTTTATCTAAAAAATCGTGGGCCTCAAAACGGCTCCGGAATTTTAGGACTCGAAAAACTGCTAAAAATAGTAAACTGCGCTATAATTAAGGAAACTGAAAATGTTGAGAGGAACAATGGTGGGGGTCCAGGTGGACTTGGCAGGTGGCCACCAATATCCACCTGGATCACCAGGCTTGCTGGCAGCAAAGCAACTCTAGAGATGAAAAGTTATACTCTGAAAATCTTCAACTCGTGACCTAAACTACCCTTCCCAGATTCAAAACACTGAGATCTAAGCTGAACTTTTGATTGTGTTTGATGGAGTTTGAAAACGGTGAACTATGTATGTCCATGGGGTAAGTGGGGAAACTGAAGTAACCCACACAACATTTCAATACTCCCCGAAAGACCAAGGCCCTATGCTAGCAATGAACCGAAACAGAGAAGATGGATTTCTACCAGTGTGTCGCCAAGTGTTGTAGTAGCTACAACCACCCCCCAAAATTTTGGCCTGCACTAATTTCGGAGCCTACCTTAAAGAGTTTCATTTGATGACTGCACACACTTGGGTTCACTCCATGAGCTCGTGTGAGTCTTTACATTTGCCTTGCTTGTTCATTGCATTCAAGTTTCTACATGTTGATGTCTAAGTCATGCTTGCAACCATGTTCTGGTTCTGCTTAAAGTCTTCACTTCGTATGTGTTGTTGTGTTCACTATGAAAGCATCTGTCGCACTCACACATGGAGTCACATTCACTATCACGCAAACGTCGTCTCAATCAATGAATGCTTAATCATGAGTGTCGCGCTTGTCACTTGCACTCTTAGTCAGTCATGTTGAACATGTGTGTTTGGATGGTTTAGGTCGTTTCGTCGTCGAGTCATTTGAGTGTGTGTTTGTGTGATCACCAATGCATATTTTGATCGTTCACACACTTAGTCATTTTTGCTGAAGTTCTAACAACCATACTCGCCTCTGACAGCGTGATCATCACCCTGCCATCGACTTGATCAACTGTCAACCAGAACAATGTAGAAGCACCAAGCTAATATTTTCAAGCTGCACTTCCTGCAAGAAATTCAGCCAACTCTCATGCTGACCACCCGGACAGTTGGACCCGATAGTCACCTCGAGACTGAATCCCCTAAAAAATTGCGCAGAGGCCACTGACCTTACTCGCTTAGCTGATTGAGGAAATTGCGCAGACATGCCAGATAGACACCAAGTGCTCGTCCCTCTCTCCCTCAGAAAATTTCATAGTTTCCCCAGTCAATCATCCTGACAGTCGACCGACTATTCATTTCAGAAATTGCACAGTGTTCATGACTAGGCCTTCCCCTGCCCATCAGTTAGCTCAACTCAGAAATTGCGCAGAGATGATCAGCATTTCGGCCTCCCGGCCTCAATGCAGTTTCCCTTTCCAGCAGCCCCTAGCAGTAGATTGCTAGTTCCTCCAGTAATTGTGCAGTTTCTGCTGCCTGTGACTCCAGTAGCCAACTGGCAGTTCCCTCTAGAAATTGTGCAGTTTTTGCTGCCAGTGACCCCAACAACCAACTTCTACTTCCCTATGGGAATTGGCAGTTTTGGCTGACAGTCTCCTGGGCAGTTCCCCAAAAAAACTGCGCATTCCCTGCCCACTGACCCTCCTCACAACTCGACCTGTTCCTCTAGAAAGTTGAGCAATTTTGGCCTTCTAACCCCTACTGCCCGCTCATTCTAGAAACCGCGCAGACCTTCCCTACTTCCTTCTTGCAGCCGTTCCTGTCCCTACCAAAATTTGCGCAATTTTTCCTCCCAGCCAAGGCAAACTTCGCAGATAGTCATTGTCGACTTAGATTGCCCGTCTTCATCACTGAGTGATTCTTGTGCAGTTTGCATCAGTAGTGCTCGGAGCCATCACCCCGCTTCGCAACCTTGCTGCCTCTCCTAGCCACCTGCATCAAAAATGATCATGTTTCAAGGTTGACCAGGAGGTTTTGGATTTGATGTCGTCTCGTCATGAGTGACTTCAAGTACAACTATACCAACAAACATGGCAAGACGACGAATGGGGCAAATGAAGGGAGCACATGTAGAAGGACGGGTTCACCAACAGACGAAAGAATGATGCATGTGAAATGAATGAATGGACAAACATGCACCTTCCTGAACAGATGAGCCTATCAAGCCTTCCAACATGCAAGCAAGGAACAACATGCTAAAGCTTCATCAAGCGAACCAAAGACCATCGAAGAATCTGCGCACTTCGCCATGTGGAGGTGAAGTTGTGATACACCATGAAGACACTTATCACCCAGAGACACTGAAGCTCGACATGCACTTCAACAACAACATGAATGTACCAGCACTGTCATGTCGAGTCATGTCATGAGTCATGTCGCTCACATCTCTACTATGGGCTATGTTGTTAATCAATGTGATGTAACGTGGAAGTCCAAGAGACCCACTTGTTGAACAAAGATTCATGTAAGTCGAAAACTCATGGAAGTCAAATGGTCATGAGGGTAGTCGAACAACCATAAGGGTCAGTTTAACCCTTGGCTATAAATACCCCCTCATTTGTACATGCAAAGGACTTTTCATCTCATCTCCTCCCACATAGCCAAGAGAGTCTGTAATCTTTCCTTTGAGGAGTAATAGTGGCCCCAATGACCTGCACTCAAGGTTAGTTATGTATGGTGTAACGATGTGTCTTGGAAATTTCGCTTAATTCAGAAGCCTTCTAATAGGCCAACACGTTTTCACACATGTATTGTATCTGTTATAACACTAATCTTTAACACTTGTAATGCATGTTTCTTTAACTTTTGTTCTACATTTGAAATATTTCACTTGTTGTAACGCATAATACATTAATGGAAATGCGTTGTATATGATGTTAACAATGTCTCACCCGTGTAGACTACTCTCCCGGACATTAGACAGACCTTTCACATGAAGCTTGCTGTAACAATCGTTGCACTCGTTCAGACTGATCCATTGAGTGTTGTACGAGTTATCTCACCTTGTATGTTGTGACTGCCGCATTTGTGTGGACTACTCCCCCAAAAGCTGTGCATGTCCTGTTGTGTTGTGTGTTCCTAGACGAGTTGGGACTACATCCCATCCAACTTGGGACTCACTTGCACCCCCTCCCTTTACAGTGAAAGAACCATTGACACAAGTACACTAGCACTCACTAGGCACGCAAACCTCACTTTTAGAAGGCAAAGTAGACCACTCTCCTGTGTTGACAAGCAAGAGTTGAGGTAAATCCTTAATACAATGGCAACCGGGCCATCATATCGGATGAGACTCCCACACAAAATGGTGTGAGGTCTAGTTGGGACTTCATACCGGGGTGATCCCCTGAATGTTGGCGGGTCCAACACCATCAACATGAAGGAAGAGCTAGATTAGGAGGTAGGATAGCTTCTTTTCCATACATTAATTGAAAAGGAGAAGTGCCTATAGAGACCTTCTAAGTGATTATGTGAGCCCATAAAGAAAAAACTAGAGCTTTGTGGCAATTTCTTTGATTTTGGTCAATTGTTCGCTTTATTAACCTAATGAGGTTTTTGTTTGTAGACTCCGCTAAGCCATTTCCTTAAGGGTAATAATTTTTAGAATATTTAAGTTTAAACCTCTTTTAAGCAAATTCAGTAATGGTATTTCTGAAAAAATAAGATGCATTATCAAACATAACAACATAAGGAAGACTAAACCTGGTAATAATAAATTGATCAATAAATTCAATAATGTTTTCAGAATTGGCCACCTTCAAAGGTATTTATTCCACCCATTAGGTTAAATAATACGTAGAAATCAATATGTATTTATGCTGCTTAGAAGAGTTAGGAACAATATCACCTATTAAGTCTAGTCCCCATTGCTCAAAAGGTTTCTCAATGTTGCCTCACTGCAACAGTAAGGCTGGCTTCTTTTGTCTTCCTGAAGCAATTTGGCAGACTTTGCATTTTCTGACATTGGTAGAGTGTCCTTAAATAAAGTCAGCCAATAGTATCCAACATGTAAAATATTATGAGTGGTGGTGTCCCCATCGTAGTGTCCACCAGCTGGTCCATCATATAGCTCATGCACAACCTTTTCTGCTTCATATATTTCTAGACATCTTAACAAAACAAAGTCATAGTTTCTTCAAACAAGACATCATTAACAAGCTGATATTGATTAGGTTTAATTCAGAGAGCTCTTTTCTTTTTGTAATTGAGTTCTAATGGAGCATAACCATTTTTTAAGTAAAAGATTAAATCAACATATTGAGATTCGGTGTCAACAGGGGGTATCTCTGTAATTTGAACATTATTACATGAATCTTCATCAGCCGAAGTGTCATAAGCTTCAGTAATTAATCTGAAAAAACCTTAACCCCTTACTATTTTAGTTGGTTTAATCTCTAGGTCATATTCTTGTAGGGCAATAACCCAATTTGGTCTTTTCTTTCCTAATTCCTTCTGGATGAGCAACTGTCTAACTGCAGGGAAAGGAACAATTAATTTTGTATGTGCTTTAAGGAGGAAAGGCCTAAAATGTTTTATGGACTTAAAAATTGCAGAGGCTTGTTTCTCAACCTTTGAATAATTTAGCTCAACTCCTTGTAATTTGGAACTAAAGAAGTAAATGGGAGCTTCGACTTGTTGTTCATTAGGTTGTGTCAACATTGTTGCATAGGATTGTTCGGAAGCAAAAGTATAAAGAACAAATTATTTACCAAAATTAGGAGTTGATAACGAAGGAGAATCTATGATTGAATGTTTTATTGACTCAAATGATTTTCTTTGGATCAATCCCCATTTGAAAATTGACTTCTTCTTGATCATATTTTGTAAGGGTAATACAATTTGAGAGAAATCTAGGACAAATTGTTTAACAAATTAATCTGCTCAAGAAAGGACTGCATGATTTTTTTGTTATGTGTTAAGGGGATTTCAGATATCGCCTTGATTCTATTTGGATCTATGCATATTCCTTCTTTAGACACAATAAATCCTAGAATCACCTTCACTAAGGGCAAAAAATGACTTTTTAGGATTTAAGGAGATTCCATTTTTTTACATCTTTCAAAGATTTGTTTTAAATCATGTAAATGATTACTTCTTTGTTTAGAATAAATTGTAATGTCATCTAAATACACTACAATTGTCTTATTAATCAAACCTCTGAAATCAATGTTCATGGCTCTTTAGAAAGTATCTCCAACATTAATCAGCCCAAAAGATTTTTTTTGATAAGCATATGTCCCCCACTTGGTTCTAAATGTGGTTTTCATTCTATCATATGGATGTACAAGAATATGATTGTAACCTGAAAAACCATGTAAGAAAGACATTAACTCGGAACAAGCAACATATTGTAAAAGTTATTCCATTGGAGGCAAAGGAAAGTTATCCTTTTCACAATCTTTGTTTAAATTTCTAAAATCTATGCAAATACGAATCTCTCCGTTCTTCTTTCTTACTGCCACAAGATTTGAAACCCACTTGGAATGTCTAACTGGGAAAATGATTTTGGCTTTGAGAATCTTATTCAGTTCAGTCATAATTTGGGCTTCCAAGATAGGGTGAACCTTCCTAAGCTTTTGTTGAATTGGATTGACATTTGGCAACAAAGGAATGGTGTGTTGAATGATGGATGTGTTAGAAAAGTATATATTATGGAGCAATGGAACACATAAAAAATTGCAGAAATATAAACACAGAAAACACATAAAACAAGAGAGACATAGATATACGTGGTTCACCCAGTTTGGGCTATGTCCACGGAGAAACAACCAGTCCTTCTTTTATTATATTATCCAGTAAACTGAAGAGATACAACCTACAACATATCCACTGTAACACCCTCTTTTCTCTCAATCTCCTCTCTCTTCCTCACTCAGAATACATATGTACATAGACGCTAATACAATTCCATCATATATAGTGAGGGGTTTCCTTCTAGGGTAAAAAACCCTAAATTAAACATAACTTCTACCGTCAGATCATCTGCCTAATGAACGACTCAAATTGACTAGAAATTACTATATTTTTACAAGGAAATTTTACATCTATTTTTAGCTTTGGGGGTGTTGCCCCCGAACCCCTGCCGGGGGACTGCTTGCCCCCATACCTCGCAGCCGGGGGGGATTAGTCCCCCCCCAGACCCCCGTGAGGGGGAAAAGTCCCCTCGCATGCAGGGGTGTACAGTCTTCCTGGGGTATACATTCGGCTGAAACCTTTGAATACAGAATATATCAGGCTCCACACCCAACAATCTCCCACTTGGAGACTGATTATAGCAACTCCACTACTACTTTATTTGCTAAACAATGACTCCACTTTGGACCTAACTGTTTCTCATTTTCTTCATCATACTTGAAGACCAATTGAAACTGAGCAGATTATCATTTTCTCCCTGGTTACAACTTTTGTTAGCATATTTGTAGGATTCTAGCTAGTGTGTATCTTTTCCAGCTTCAACTATCCATCTTCCAATGCTGACCGTATGAAATGGTACTTGAACTGTATATGCTTAGTCTTGGAATGAAATGCAGAGTTCTTTGCAAGATGTATGACACTCTGGCTGTCACTGTATAACCTGCCCAACTCCTGCTTCTTACCCAATTCATCCAGAAACATTTGTAACCAAATCATTTCTTTACTAGTCTCTGTAGCAGCAACATACTCTGCTTCTGTTGTTGAAAGTGCAACAACACTTTGGATTTTTGAAACCCAACTGACAGTTGTTTCACCTACAATAAATACATATCCTGTAGTGCTCCTCCTGTTATCTCTGTCACCTGCCATATTTGCATCAACATATCCCTGTAGAGAAATGTTTGAACCACCAAAGCATATTGCTTTATTTGTGGTACCTCTCAAATACCTGAGAATCCACTTCACCGCCATCCAATGTTCTTTTCCTGGATTGTTCATGTACCTGCTTACAACTCCCACTGCATGTGCAATATCAGGCCTTGTGCAAACCATTGCATACATTAAGCTTCTAACTGCTGATGCATATGGAACTTTAGACATATGAGCCATTTCTTCCTGAGTCTTGGGACACACCTCCCTACTTAATCTGAAATGGCTAGACAAAGGTATACTAACTGCTTTTGCATTCTGCATATTAAACCTTTTCAACACCTTTTCTATGTACTCACTTTGAGACAATGTTAATTTGTGATTCTTCCTATCTCTAGTTATTCTCACACCAAGCATTTGTTTTGCAGCACACAAATCCTTCATTGCAAATGAGTTTTCCAATTTCCTTTTGAGCACATTTATTTCCTACATGTTAAAACCTACAACAAGCATGTCATCTACATACAATAACAATATAATATAGCTTCCATCATTTTGCCTTTTGAGATAAACACAATGGTCAGAGTGACATCTAGTATAACCTTGTTCAAACATAAACCTGTCAAATTTTAGATACCACTGCCTTGGAGCCTGTTTTAAGCCATACAAGCTCTTCTTCAACCTGCACACTAGTTTCTCCTTTCCTTTTACCTCATATCCTTGTGGCTGCTGCATATATATCTCTTCCTCCAAATCCCCATGGAGAAAGGTTGTCTTTACATCTAACTGCTCAAGATGTAATTCTTCAGCAGTTACTAGACTTAGAATAGTTATGATTGAAGTCATTTTCACAACAGGAGAAAATATCTCATCAAAGTCTATACCCTTTTTCTGTGCAAACCCTTTCACCACAAGTCTAGCTTTATACCTTTTTCTACCTCCATCTTCTTCCTTCAACTTGTAAACCCATATGGTTATGTGTTAAGGAGTCCATCTCTTCTCTCATGGCTTGCTCCCACTTCTTCCTGGTTTCTACCTGCACTGCTTCTTCATAACATTCTGGTTCACCAAAATGATTCAACAATACATAATATAACAAAGGAGAGTATCATTCAGGGGGTCTACTTATCCTGGTAAATCTTCTAACACCACTTTCAGATGTTTGAGGTGCTTGTTGCTGTTGTGGTTTTTGTTCTAGCTGTTGATCATTATGATTTTCAGGCACCATCACTTTTCCTATGATATCGTCAAGCACTGTGTATTCTCTGTTTTCCTTTTCCTGTTTATTTTCTTGCAACAGAGTCTTATACAAGACCTTTCAATTGAATATTACATCTCTGCTCCTAATGATTTTGTGATTTTCATAATCATATAAGAGATAACCAAAATCATTAACACCATATCCAATAAAGGTACATTTCTTTAATTTTGCCTCAAGCTTTGTTCAATTTTCTTTGTTAATGTGGACAAAGGCTTCACAACCAAAAGTCTTTAAAAAAGAGTAGTTTACCTTTTTACCTGTCCATGCCTCCTCTGGAATACCACCATCCAAGGAAATTGAAGGCCCTTTGTTTATTAGATAAAACAACAGTATCTACAACATCTGCCCAAAATTGTAAAGGCAATCTTGCATGCAATCTCATGCACCTTGCACGCTCCATGATTGTCCTGTTCATCCTTTCTGACACGCCATTTTCTTGTGGTGTTCCTGGAACTGTCTTCTCTCTACAAATTCCATTCTCTGAACAGTACCTATCAAACTCTTTGCTGCAATATTCACCTCCATTATCTGATCTGAGACACTTCAATCTTTTTCCTGTCTCATTTCAACCAAAGATTTCCATTCTTGAAAGTATCAAATACATCAGATTTATTCGAATACAATAAATCCAAGTTTTTTTGGTTGCATCATCAATAAAAGTAACATAATAACGAGAGACACCAAGAGATGATACCTGAGCAGGTCTCCATACATCTGTATGCACAAGCTCTAATTTTTCACTTTTCTTTTCTTTCCCAACTCTAAGGAATCTCACTCTCTTCTATTTTCCACAAACACAATTCTCACAGAATTTTAAATCAACATACTTCAAACCTGGCAACAAATTTCTTGAGTGAAGAATCTGCATCCCCTTCTCACTCATGTGCCCGAGCCTATGATGCCACAATGTCATATCTTCTCCTGTAGAGGTTAAAACATTAACAGAATTAGAAATACCATTGCATAAATACAATGTACCAACCTTTTCTCCTTTCGCTATTACCAGGGATCCTTTAGTGACCTTCCAGGTTTTATCTATGAAAGTAGTTATGAAACCTTCACCTCCCAACTGCCTTGTTGAAATCAATTTTTTCTTCAGATCTGGAACATGCCTTACCTCCTTCAATAGCCATTGATTTCCATTCTGCTATTTTATGAAAACTGTACCCATTCCAACGATTTTACAGGGTTTATCATCACCCAATCGAACCTCTCCAAAATATCCTTGAACATAATCATGAAAATGTTTCCTATCAGGTGTGGCATGGAATGAGGCCCCTGAATCTACCACCCAGGCATAAATAATATTTTCTAATAAAAGAATCAAAGCATCTTGCAACACATCACCTGTTACATTCACTTCATAATTGTTTTCTTGCTACGCGTATCCTTCTTTACCCTTCCAAGACTTGCAGTCTTTCTTCAGGTGTCCTTTCTTCCCGCATTTCCAGCACACTATCCCCGATCTGGACTTGGATCTACCTTTTCTTGACTTACTGCGATATCCAGAGATCTTTCCTCTTTCCATTTTTCTTCCCTTAGCCTCTGCAGTCAAAGCATTACCTGATGTCTCACCGGAGCTTTTCCGTTGCATTTCCTCGCTAAGGATTGCACCGACAACATCATCAAACATTAAAGTACTAGATCCAGAGATATAGTTACTAATGGCCATAACTAAACCATTCCAAATTTCTGACAAATGAGTAGAGAAATAACAGAGCCCTAACTTCATCAACAAAATTTACCCCTACAGAACTTAATTGACTTGTAACTGTATTAAAATCATTTAAATGGTCTGCAACAGATCCACCTTCTGACATCTTCAAATTAAATAAATGCTTCTTAAGAAATACCTTATTTGAGGCCGAGGGTTTTTCACATAGTTTGGCCAATGCCGACATTAAACCCTCTATTGTTGTTTCCTTTGAAATATTAAACGCTATCAACGCCACTAGGCACAACCGTATTGTTCCAAGTGCCTTTCTGTCGATAATATCCCATTCTGTGTCTGCCATAGTCGTCGGCTTCTTTGTCTTTTTGCTCAATGGTAGGTACAGATCTCTTTGATACAGATAATCTTCCATCTGCATCTTCCACAGCTGGTAGTTTTGGCCGTTGAATTTTTCGACCCTAAACCTACCATCTTCCGCCATTGCTCCCACTCGAACCAGGAACCCTTCTCTCCTACGAGTTTATCAGCCAAATAGACCTTCGGCTCTGATACCAGTTGTTAGAAAATTATATATTACAGAGCAATGGAACACATAAAATATTGTAGAAATATAAACACAGAAAATGCATAAAACAAGAGAGACACAGATATACGTGGTTCACCCAGTTTGGGCTACGTCCACGGAGAAATAGCTAGTCCTTCTTTTATTATATTATCCAGCAAACTGAAGAGATACAACCTACAATAGATCTGTTGTAACACCCTCTTCGCTTTCAATCTCCTCTCTCTTCCTCACTCAGAATACAGATGTACATAGACGCCAATACAATTCCTTCATATATACTGAGGGGTTTCCTTCTAGGGCAAAAAACCCTAAATTAAACATAACTTCTCCCATCAAATCATCCGCCTAATGAATGGCCCAGATTGACTAGAAATTACTAGACTTTTACAAGGCAATTTTACATCTATTTTTAGCTTCGGGGGCACTACCCTCGAACCCCCGCCGGGGGATCGCTAGCCCTCGGACCTCCCAACCGGGGGGAATTAGCCCCCCCGGGACCCTCACGGGGGGACAAGTCCCCCCTGCACCCCCCCGCATGCAGGGGTGTACAGTCTTCCTGGGGTATACATCTGGCTGAAACCTTTGAATATAGAAGATAATCAAGCTCCACACCCAACATGATGTGTCATAAGTTTTAAGTTCATCGTAATTCGATGCAAATACATCCTTACATCTTTTCAACAGATGAATGAAAGAATATCTCTCATCTGTGAAAGCCCAAGGCCTAAATTGATGTTCTGAGGCTTATGATAAGATCTTGAGTTAGCTAATTCAAATCTCGGAGTAGAACTTTGAAGCTTGGAATTAGTTACCTTTTTGAACCTATCTTTAAAATCATATAAATCTTCTGATTTCACTACAGGTTTAGGTGAAGAGTTTTCCTCAAAAGATTTATTCAGCTGCTTGTCATGCTCATCTTCATCAATAATCTGATCAGAGTAAGATCCTTCAGATATTAGAAAACTTAAGATGTCACTGTCATTGTTAAACACACGCCAATTAGTAATCTCATTTGGAGTGGAGGGGCGAAAAATTAATTCAATATAAAATCTATCAGGACTGAAATCCTTAGGTGGAATTAGTTTGGAAATAATGTTTGCTAGGAGGTCAACACTAGCATTATGTATTCTTGGGATAAGAGCTATATTGAATGCAGTGAAATGATAAATGAGGTCTTGGATCAAAGATTAGTAATGCTTAAGGTGGCTAGAAACATAATATATGTTGTTTCTAACTTATTTGATAAAATTCTCCGAATCACCAAAAATTTAACGTATTTGATATCAAGATTGATGGCCTTCTGTAATCCATGTACCAATGCTTCCTATTCAGCGACGTTATTGGTATAGTCAATTTCCAATCTGCAAGGCAACATAGCTTTCTCTCCATAAGGGTTAACTAAGATGCAACCAATTCCCGCACCTTCATTAGATTTCGATCCATCAAAATAAAGAGTCCAAAATAAACTATCATGCTTATTTACAAGGTTTCTACAATATTAATACACTTAATTGAATATGTTTGGGAAATATTTTCAATTTGAGATGAAACAAAGTCAACTAAAAAGGGGGATTCTTGTGCTTGAAAATTCCCAAAGAAAGATTCAAAAGCGTAACTTCCAAGAATGTTGTTTATAAATACTACTGGTTCATTTTCCTAATCAAAATTAGTCATTGAATATTTCATGTGTTTCTCCCTATCAACATGAATTTGATTGGGTTTTCCATTGTAAGGAAGCCACATGTGTGACTAGTCAGTTGCAAAGTAACCATGTAGTTTTTTAGACTAGTCTCTACTTTGAATAAGACCATAGGATTCAAGAATATCTACAACTAATATATCTATTATTTGAAAAACCGTTGAATTGAAAGATAATTTTATTAAAATATAATTCATCTCTCCCAAAACTTTGACTTTTGTGAGATCTAATTGAGCAATCTGAACAATAAATTTCTGTGGTGAAATATTTAACTTAAGACACACCGCATAAGGCATGACATTTGATGATGCACCAGAATCTACTAGACAGTTATGAACATTCTTGTTAAAAATATCAAAAGTCAATAAAAAGGGAGGAGTATGGGAATTTGATCTATCTCCAATCAAAATGGCATCTCATGGGTCAATTTTATCTAAAGAGACATTAGGAGGTTTTCCTTTCCCTTTTGAGGCCTTTGCAATGACAACAATAGGTAATGGAGATGCAGGAACTGCATTCAATTCTTTAAGTAAAAGCTTCTGCTATTGTTTTAATTTACTAACCTCATAAAGGGAAATGTTGTCTTTGACCTTTTTCATGTCTTCCAAAATATTATACTCCATGGTATCAAATATCATCAAAGTCTTAGACGAAGAGGGTGATTTGGAAGTAGTTGGAACAAAATTTGGAGGAGCAGAAAACTTTTTAACTATACCTTTGTCTTTAGTAAGAGGAGTAGGGGACTTCTATTTTTGATTTGTTGGAGAGGTATCAGCATGTCCCTTACTTCTAGTACTTACTAGTGAGGCTTCTTCTTCATATTCATTTTCTGAGGTAGTTAGAATGAAATCCCTGTAGAAATTTCACCATAGATTAAACTGATTATGCAATGTACTAAAGCAAAATACTTAATCTACTTCTACAATCAAACTTGCGGAAGCTTAATCGATTTTGAGCAAGATCAAACAAACACATATAACAGAGGAAGATTAAATCCCACATGAAACATAGAATAATTCTCTAGGGAAAGCTTCAGCTAAAAACCCCGCTATCTGTATTATCATACGAGTGGAAATATCTCAGGATTACACAAAGCTTTAGCTCACAAGCTATCGAACTCTTAGTACAATCCCTCACTGCTTCTCATAGAAAAAATAGACAACACATATGCCTTCATTCAATCCTACAAGCCTCCTATTTTCTTGCGCAGTTTCTCCTGGGTCCTCTAGCTGCAACCTGTGTAATTCTCACCTCACACACAACATTGACCTCTGAAATAATTGTGCAATCCTGAAGGAGTTAATTGCTTCTACATGGATGAGTTTCTGTATAGGAAAATTCCTCCATCTGATAGTACACTATCCCTTCCTCTAATCTCAACTGGGTCTCTCACTAAACTGACATGCATGAGTTATTTATGAGAGAATATTCAGTTATCTGAAGTGTAGCAGTTACATGCATGCATGCATTAACTAACTGAACTCACAATTCATTCCACAAAATGTTGGAACTAATCTAACTGTACTTAAGTCAATTAACTGAGCTAACTAATTACAACTCAAAGTACAACTCATCCTGATCTCCTTTAATTAAGGAATAACTTCCTCAATCAATGGAGAAACTGTTGCATGTCTTCACATAGACTTCATGTTTGATTTCCTACAACTAATTAACTCAAGATGAATTAATTAATTATTTTACAAACAGCTGCTAAGATCAAATTCAAATTTTACTTCTCAATTTTAGTTTAGGGACTAATTAAAATTGGAATCTATCCCGAAATACTATTTATAGCAATGATATTTTTAGCATTTCCATTTTTTGATTCCTTGTTGTTATATCCAACACTGGTACATGAGATGCTATTTATAGAATTTCTATTTATAACATTTCTATTTTTAGCATTTTTTGTTGCCATTTTCAACAATCCCATAAACCATGAGCATCCTCTAGTTCTTCTTCTTAGTATTCTTTAGCGGATGAGGCTAATTCTTGCTCTTCATCATCTTGGTCAGATTCTGCATTTGTTAAAATGGCAGGTGGTTGTGATTGTGTTGGCTGATTCCTTTTGAAGGGTCGAAAGGACTTTTTAGAGGGTTCAACTACTTTCTTCTTAATCTCTACCATTTCATTAGATTTACCTCCTAAATATGGAATTCTATTGTCAAGATCTTAGGGAGAAAAGTTGCAAGGCACCTTGCAGATGGATATGGCATATGCAACTATTCCTATCTTTGGAAAACAAAGGAGGTTGTACATGGAAACTCTAATGAAATATATGGTAAGAAGCTAGGAAAAACCCAATAATTACCCACTTTATTTTGTACATTCAGATACATATTGTTTCATTCTATATAATGACATATGTTTAGAGGAAGAAGTGTCAGCTATGGAAAGTCAATCAAGCAAAACAGAGGTTGTGAAATTAAAGGCTGAATCAAAAGATGATAAGGATGAAGGCCTTTGGCATATGGATTTTGATGGGGCAGTCAGTAAGGAAGGACCAGGGGTTGTTGTATGGATCTTAGACACAAACTCAAGCATATCAAAGGCATATTCCTACAAGTTTAATTTCCAATGTACCAACAATGTAACAGAGTACAAGGCACTTATTTTAGGGTTGCATTTATTGAAGAAATCAAGAATTTCATTCCATGGTGATTCAGAACTCATCATAAATCAAATCAAAGGTGAGTATTCAACTAAACATACTAGGTTGAGGGAATATATAAATGTTGTTTTAGATATTTTGCAATGTTTTCCAAAGTATTAGTTGTCTTTGATTCCTAGAAGTCAAAATGTGTTTGCTGATGCATTGGCTACCTCAGCAGGTACACGTAAAATTCCTTTCCACCCAAATAAGAAATACGAGATCGAGGTAAAACATAGACCTGGTGTCCCATATAACATATGGTACTAGCAAGTGTTTGACAATGACGAACAGTTAGACATTTTTTTATAGTTAAAGGAAGAGTTTGAAAATTTTCATATTGATATAGAAAATACTGTTAAAGATGATGGAAAACAAATTGTTTTGGATCAAACCAGTGAGAATTTTGATAAAGATGAAGTAGAACTTGAAGTATTACAGTTAAAATATAATGTAATACCAAGAGGTTTGGTACCACTTGAAGAATTATTTGATTTCAATGATGTGGCTCAAAATCCCAAAATGCAACTTGTGGGAGCCGAAGTAGAGGATTGTAAGATAGGGACTGAACATAATCCAAAGATTGTGAAGCTTTCTAAGTTTTTTCCTTAGGAAGAGAAACAAAAATACATTGATCTATTGAAAAAATACTCTGATGTTTTTGCATGGGGATACGAAGATTTAAAGGCCTATGATACCAGTATTATTCAACATACTATTCCTATCAAAGAGGACCAAAAACCTTTCAAACATAATCTAAGGAGAGTGAATCCCCTTTTTCTGCCTTTAATTGAAAAAGAGGTAAGGAAGTTTTTGATGCCAAGATTATTGTACCTTTGAGATTTTCTAAATGACTATCAAATCTAGTACCAGTGAGAAAAAATACTGGAGAAATAAGATTATGTGTGGATTTACGAAACCTTAACAAAGTCTCTCTCAAAGATAATTACCCTTTACTAAAGATTGATCATATTCTACAGAGGGTAGTTTATTCTAGTAGAATTTAATTTCTTGACGGTTTTTCGGGTTACAACCATATTTTAGTGCATGCATATTATAAAGACAAGACAACCTTCACAATGCCATGGGGAACTTTCATGTATGTGAAGATGCCTTTTGGGCTTATGAATGTAGGGGAAAATTTTCAGAGAGCAATGGATATTTCTTTTGTAGATGAGAAGGACAAATTTATTGTGATATATCTAGATGAAACCACTATGTTTTCTAAAATTGATGAAGTTCATTTGTTTCATTTAAAAATAGTCTTTGAGAAATGTAGGAAATTTGGTATTTCCTTGAATCCTAAAAAATCTATGTTTGGTCTGGAAGAAGGTAAACTGGAAGGTCATATAATTTCAAAAGATGCTATCTGAATTGACCGAAGTAGAATTGAGGCTATCATGAAAATTGATCCCCCAAGAAACAAAAAAGAAATGCAGTTTTTCATTAGCAGAATTATTTTTTTGAGGAGATTTATCCAAAATTTAGTTGAAATCTTAAGAGATAGCACCAACATGTTGAGAAATTATAGTGAAATAAAATGGAATGCAGAAGAAAAAAAGATCATTCAGTGAGGTAAAGTCAAGTTTGACTCATGCTCCCGTTTTAGCCAGTCCCGATTTCACTAAGGATTTCATTATTTGTTCTTTTGCTTCAGAACATACTATTGCAACAGTACTGATGCAGTAAAACAAGGAAGGATATGAGCAACCCATAGCCTTTTTCAGTAGGGGGCTAAGAGATGCTTCTTTAAAATACAATATTATGGAAAAAAAGCTTTTGTCTTGGCAAAATATTTGAAAGATTTCAAAGTGTATATCTTGCATTATCAAATAAATTTTTTTGTTGCCAATGAAGTAGTAAAGGACATTCTTACTCAAAATGATCCAGATGGAAAAAGGGGTAAGTGGATAGTTGTTATTTTAGAATATGATATTGAGATTAAGCCTACAAAGCTTATTAAGGGTCAAGGGTTAGCTAAATTAATGGTTGAATCAAATTTTCATGCATTGGACATCAATTTTATTGCTTCTCTAGATGGTGAAGAAGAATCTGTCCAATAGATATCAGAGAGTTTTGTTAGTTCCCCTTGGTACACAAACATTGTTTATGTTTTATAACATTTCCAAGCTCCACAAGGTTTGAAAAAGACTAAAGCAAGATTTTTGAAATTAAAAGTTGTTAAATTCTGCATTCTGGATCAAGCTTTATATTGGAAGGATGTTGGGGGGATTTTATTGAATTGTTTGTTAGAGGATGAAGCTAATAATATTATGGAATATTTTCATAAGGTGATTGTGGAGGACACCTTTTCTGGAAGACTACAACAAATAAAATATTGAGAGCTGGATTTTATTGGCTTACTTTATTTGCTGATGTGCACAAGAGGGTTTCTACTTGTCATCAGCGTCTGATTTTTGAAGGAAAAAAGAAACTCCTACCTTTTACTTTGAAGCCTATTTCAGTATAAGTACCTTTTCAACAATGGAGTTTAGATTTTATTGGGGAAATTCATCCCAGTTCTTCAGCCTAACACAAATGGATTTCGATAGCTACAAATTACTTCACCAAATGGATAGAAGAAGTTCCAACTAGGTAGGCTACAGAATAAGTAATTATTCAATTCATGGAAGGAAATATTCTTTCTAGCTTTGGTTTTCCTCACAAAATAATCACTAATAATGTTGCTTCTTTCAATCCTAAAAAGATGGTATATTTCTGTAATAAATATCATATAGTTTTAGGACATTCTACTGCCTATTATCCTCAGGAAATGAGTTAGTAGAATCTTCTAATAAGAGCTTGGTCAACATAATGAAGAAGTTGTTACAGGAAAACAAGAAGTCTTGGCACAAAAATTTGATAAATACTCTATGGGTTGATAGGGTGAGAACTAAGAAATCAATTGGAATCTTACCTTTCCAATTGGTTTATGGAGTTGATGCAGTTTTCCGTACCTACCTGGGAATTCCAGCGATGAAAATATTGTAGGAATTATAAGTTGAATCAAATGATGTGCAGAGAAGGATAAATCAAATGGTGCAATTACAATATACCACAGAAGAAGTCTACAACAACACACAAATAATTTAGGATAAGATTAAAAGGATTCATGACAAAAGAGTGAAAGCAAATGATTTCCAGCTAAATGATCTTGTTTTAAAATGGGATGCTAGAAATGAGGAAAATGGAAAACATGGAAAGTTTGATAGTTTATGGATAGGTCCCTACAAGATTGGATCTTTCCATGGAACCCATGCATTTATATTAGAAGATTTGACAAGAGAAACACTACCGGGAGGGCCTGTTAATGGCAGGTTGCTCAAGCAGTACTTCACCTGAGGTTAGCTGGTTACAAAACATCATCATTGTATATACCATTTTATGATTTAAAGGTACTACAAGTGTGGGTGGTTGTCATCAGAAATTGAAGCCCGAAGTGAAGGCCCTAAGTTTCAAATGAATTGCTACCATATGTAAGATTTCTCAGTTAATCAGGTTAGTCTCAATTGTTTGATGATTAAATAAATGCCCAATGGAGAAGGCTACTAGTCTACAGTGTTCTTGACACCTCATAGGGAGGATGTCATCCCCATTGGAGCCATTGTTAGGGTCCTATAAATATAGTAGTCAAGGTATGGTTATCTAGCCATTTATCCCATAGGGATATTGTAAATTATTTTTCATTTTAATTTTTTAGTCTTTAAAAGGGAAAAATAGAAAAGAAAAATATAAAAGGAAAAGAGAAATATAAAAATAAAGAAAATAAAAATAGGAATAAAACCCAGAATAAAGCCAAGGGTTAGCTCAATTGGTCGAGTACTTGTTGTTAGGTACCTCGTCGATCGAGAGGTCACAGGGTCAATTCTTTTCGACGCCCTTGGGGTTAGGCCCTGCTAGTCTGGAAGATGGGCTTTAAAATATTCCCTTCGAGGTTGATCTTCCCAGATTTCCCGTGGATGTAGCGGTCACCCGTGAACCACCTCTAAAAAAAATGGAATAAAACCCTGAGGGGCGCGCTAGTTCAAATGTCGCTAATTGAAATTGTTTTATTAAAGTTTGAAATAAATTTGATACGACGTTTTGTCGTTTTATATAAAGAAATTTCACTTTCTGAAAGTTTGCGATCGTCCCCGCCAAAAATTTGCTACCTAGTGTCATCTTAGGTACCTCCCCAACGAGAAAGAAGTAATAGCCCAAAACAATGAAGTCCTATTTTCAATTTCCCCAAAAAGCATTTTTAAAGCTCTTCAGATAAATCCTCAGGCCTCTTTGCACTCATTTTTCACTGATGCACTCATGGAAATATATAAAAAGCTTACTTCCCCCTACGAGCCCATATTTTTGAATGTTTTCTATATGAGAATTCTAATTTTCCTAGAATAAATCCCCCATACTTTGCTTCTATTTTCCCGGAGATGTCAAGACAAGTCATTTCCATGGTTGGTTGCTTATTAGGTTATCATATAGACCAGTGGGTAGATGAGGTAGTGTTAGGGTTTTTATCAATATTTTTAGTTGGTCAAAAGCCTTCAATACTTTTCAATTACACTAAGTATTTATTAGATGTTATACATGAGCAATTTCTCAATTTTAAAGCTGAAGGAGTATTAAAAAACCAATCAGTCTTAGTATATTTGATGTTATTCTATCACGTATACATGTTTAAGTTCTAGTTACAGAAGATTGATGATCAAGGGGACCCATTATCAGTCATGAACTAGAATTATTTATTCAAAAAAAAAAAAAAAAAAAATTCATAAGATTATTCATTCACCAATTTTGTGGATAAGTTTTTACATACATCCTTGTGTCTACTTAGCAATGATGTTGTACCAAGGATTTCACTAGAGATAAATAAAGTCTTGCATCTTTTAGAACAGGCTAAAGTTGGAGATTGTTATTTATACCAAAATTATACAAAAATTAGAATATATGGGTGTGAGCTTCCTCCCTATAGATTTCCAGTGTTTGTGCCAGTGAGAGTATTTTCCCTTGAATACACTAGACATATGTTAAACATGGTTGAATTGCATGGTTTATCAAATAAAAAGAAGGCACATGTTGGGCCTTATATTGTAAATACCAGAGCAATAACAAAGGAAGTGGAGGAAATATTAAAGCAAATGAAATTTAAACCAAGCTTCACTTGGTCTTATGATCCATTAGGGATAATTTCAAAGCTCTTAGTTGAGCAGAAGTCTACTCCTACATACACCTAGGCCAGAGATAGAGTAGTATGTTAATCAAGCGAAGTGGACAGAAAACACACTATAGGAGGCTGAAGAGAAAATAGTTAGTCAACCATCTCTGCAAACTCCTATCTCAAAAGATAAAAAAATCAAGAGACCAAGGGAAAGTATCTCCCCTACAGATTTAGAAGCTTAGGCTGTAGACTTCAGTGTCTTTAAGAGGAGAAAGAAATATCTA
Organism: Pinus tabuliformis; assembly: GCA_031772625.1. Taxonomy (NCBI): domain Eukaryota; kingdom Viridiplantae; phylum Streptophyta; class Pinopsida; order Pinales; family Pinaceae; genus Pinus; species Pinus tabuliformis. The sequence goes on along the minus strand of CM062804.1, from coordinate 5,812,819 downwards.
AAGATTAATACTAAGACTAATCCTCAACTAATAAATATTCAAGAAGAATCCTCAGAAGAAAAGGATTCACAGGAGCAGAGTACAATGGTTTTGACATGTATTCCTACCACTTCATTCCCGTATGTTGGGGAGACAATTGAGTCTCCTATCTCTTCTACATCTCATATTCCAGCCCAACAAATTATTTTTGCAAGATACAAGGAGATAAAATTGAATAATGAAGCTTTGAAGGCTTCAACATATTCAGAGTTTTGGAAGCAAACTGCCACCACCCAACACAGGTTGCTATCTGCATTTGACACAGAAAAGGGGCAGTTCCAAATGGCCTTTTTGGAACCTACAATTCCAACCCCTAGAAGTGCAGAAGATTACAAGGCTTCAATATTTTCTATTGATACCAAAAAGGTTCATGCAATCGATCAAATCGATTTGCATAAGAAAGTAGGTGAAATGATTTACTCAACACTGACCAGTTCAACCATGGCTGCCTCCAAGTTACAAACATCTCTAAATAATATGCACTCACAGTTGAAGATAGAAATAATGTCTTCTCTGGCCAAAGACACTAGAATTAAAACTTTAGAATATTTAATTATCAAACTAGGATATGATCCTAGTGATGTCAAGGCAACTGAGGAGATAATTAAGAACAAAAATGCAGATATTCAAGCCCTCAGGAAACAACTCAAGCTTCCAACAACAGAGCAACCTCAGGCAAACGTAACCAATCTAGAAATAGAGAAAGAAAAGCTATTAAAAATAGTAGTTGAACATAATGATCAAATCCAGAAGATTGAACAAGACATGGAAGCATTGTTGAAGAAAAAGAAACAATTGGAAGTAGCAGGTACATCAACACAACAGGAAGTACATCAAACAACACAAGCATCGACTTCAGATTATTTTGAGAAGCTAGCCCGAGATTTAGGAGAATTATCATTAACAAATATGGAAAAGGAAAAGTTAACAACAACACTCACAAAGATGGAGGAAAGAAATATCAACCTAGACAATGCATACCTAGCAGAGGTACAAAAGAATTTTAAATTAATTCAGCAAATTTAGAAATATGAAGATCAGTCCCTTACAACTCAAATGTCAGCAAAAGCCAAGTGCAACATTTGGCACAATATTAATGCAAATGCTACAGAATTGTGGCCATCTATTTAGATCATTTTTTAGCAAGAAGAGTTGGTTCAGAATGTTAACGCAGTCATTGAGCAAGCAAAAGTTGAAATTGAGCACAAACCAATAGAAGCACACATGATTATAAAAATGTTGAATTCCAAAACTAAAGATGAACTTGAAGAGCTCAACATTAAAGATATAACAGATGCAGTGATGGAAGTCAAAAGAGTGTTGACAAAGAAAAATATTATGGTGCAATTAGAAAATAAGTGCAAAGAATTGGAGTTACATGTAAAATGATTCAACATAAAATTTAATGTGTTGCAGGAGAAAGAACTCCCAACCTTAAGAGCTTCTAATGGCAAATTGATTCCACTAGAAAAATATCAAGGTCAATTATGTAATATTGTTGTAGATGCATCTAAATTAGCTAAAGAAATAGGAACTATATGTGGATAATCTTTCATGGAAGGCCTATAATATGATCTCTTTATTCAACATGAAACCCATCAACTATTTCTTAACAAGCCAACTTTTCATACATACACAGAAGTAGATGAGATATTCAGGAGCATGGTAATTTTTCCGTTCCAAGTGAAGAGTGATGGGATTAGTTAATAGAGTTGGTTGAATAAAGATAAACAAAAATCCTATAGTTTTTGCGGCAGACAAATATAAGAAGCAAAAAAGTAGCTATAGTGAGTGACAATTCACCTCAAAGTCTAAAAAGAAAATCAGAAATAGTCTAGATTTCCTATTACTTAGTTCTATTTGGAAATATCTACATGTTTTTAGTAGATATTATTTTGTAATAAATTTTATTTGAAGTCTGAATTTATTCGATACAAATTCTATACATATTTTGTGAAAAGACCTAGTAAGGGTTGGATTATGTATGAAAAAAAGAGCTCTACCTTAATGTAAACTATGAATTGTACTCAAAGTAATCAATTTTATAAATACAGAGGAAGCTTTTTTCTAGGATTCTTGTGTCAAACAAATGGTGATGTTTCCCTCTTTGTAAATTTGTTTTCCTTTCAAATTTTCACATGAATGTTTTCCTACATAAGTCGTTTACAAGAAGATTAAGAGTTGAATTTACTTAAGTGTACTATGCTTTGGCTTGTTTAAACAATCTTGATGTTTTCCTTCTAAGATTAAAAATAAAATTCATTTAAATATGCTTTATATTTAATTGAGCATTTGCTTTATCATCTCAGCCACAACATAAAATATCTTAAGATCCAGGATTTTTCCTACCTCGCCCTATTTCATCTAATCTGTTAATTTGTAATTGATTACTGAGAATTTTAATGAATCCATGCCCAATGGAACTTTCCTTCATTTTACAACCAAAATTTTGAAAAATCTATCCTGAACTTTAATATCTAGCCTAAGACCTTGAAAACAGAAAATTAAATCATACAGTGAGAGTCCTCTCTAAAGCTGGAAGGGCTAGATCCCATCTTTAAAAAGAGTTTGTGTTTACCTTCGTAATTTTCCTCCTCGGCCTAGGAAAAATACAGAGTGCTAACATAGTCAAAATCTTTGTATGTTTAAAATGTTGTATATCAATTTGGAAGTCATAGTTTTCATATTTTTCATCCATGGATTTATCAAATCTTGCACTCTCTGTTTCATATGGTTTGAGACTATCTATGTTAAACAATTGTTTAGTTTTTGTTTCTATTGCATTGAATGCATCATCAATGTGACCCCATGTAGGTGTTGTAACAAATCTAAATTTTTGTTCATTTTTCTTAATTATTTTTTCCAATGAAACATACATAGATTCTCAAGTTGGTTGATGTTGCTTGATCATAGTCTCATTGGATCGATATGGATGGTATAATGTTAATGGTTCTCTACAATCATTTTCAATGTCATTGTAGTTGTTACACCTCACGTATCGAATGACATATGGTGTTCCTTTTTTGTGTGTTTTTGTATTTTCTTTGTATAACTAGATGCAAATTCTGCTAAGCATATAACGTCAATAGCTATAGGCCATAGAATATAACATTCAATGATTGATTTGCACATTATGTCTTTAGAGTCATTCAGTTCATCTTGCAAGCCTTTTTTCTTTTAAGAACAAATGCATGTTCCTCCATAGGATATACGTTGATGAAAATATAGTTTCGTGAACTAGAGTTTAATGGAAGAAATAACGCAATATGCATTTCTTTTTGTGCAAACATTTGTTTGATGTTTACTAAATCCTTTCCTAGAAAACTAATAATGTTAATGATATCATATTTTGTTTTTAGATCATTTTTGTTTATGTTCTTAAATGCCAATGTAAATGTTCTATCTTCTTTTTTCATGTAGGAACTACAATACATTTAAATTGCATATGAAATTGAGTACAAATTGCGAGTTGGTGTTTGGAATCCAAATTGTTGGAATGTGCCATGCAAAGCTATTTGTCAAGGTGTCAGTTGGCTTTATTTGCAAAAATAAAGTTGTGCAATTTAGTGTACATTGGATAGCATGTGTGTATTCATAGTGTGTTAATCAAAGGTTATCCAAGAAGCTATCAAATATATCTTTTCATCATACCTAACATTGTTTATTGCATCAAATATTAGTTTTGCATTGTTTTTGTTATATAATTATCGAATTCAAGAGGTTAAGTATTTTGGTTGTCTTCTTTGGTGGTACTGGAAAATTAAATATGCAATTAGAATTTTTATGTTTCCTACAATTTCTTATGTGACAACAATGTTGGAGGTCTCTAATTTCTTTTATAAGAAGAAATGAATTAGTTGACAAGTATTTAACTACAAAATTTTTTATGTCAATGTTTGTGCCTTTGTCATCGATTGGTGTATATTTTATTCATAATAAACCATGGTTATGCTCACTTCCTCTGTTTTGGAATTCTTTCACATAGAAGTAGTCATTTATTTCTCCATAATACGTGTGATCATGAGCTATTAATTGATGCAATGCATACATCCTTGATCTATAGTAATGTGCACAAATTACAGGATCATTTCTTATCAATGAGTGGAGCTTATTTTCTTCTAAATCATTTTCATTTGGTCTTGTAGTATTTTTCCTTATATACCTTAATGCACTCATAAGAGGCTCCCAAAGATGTTATGTGCTACTAAAGGGCACAAAGAATGTATGTGAGCCTAGTTGATGGTAGTCTAGCGAATTGTGAAACTTTTTTAAGTCCATGTACCTAATGTCAAATTTCAAAAGGCGATCCAAATTTGGTTTTGACTTGACATCTTTTGCGAGTAGTTTTCTTCCTAGTTTCTTCTCTTATGCTTAGAAACAATTGTTGGAACTTGAAGGGAGAAAGTAGATGATTTCAAAACAACAAGAAGAGGAATGGAGGCTCAAAATTCGATCCATTTGGATTACAAGGGGTGATAAAAACACCAATTTTTTTCACAAATTTTCCTTTCAAAGGAGAAGAGAAAATACTATTTAGGAAATGGAGGATAAAGTGGGTAGGACCATTTGCTTGCTAAAGGATCTTCATAAGGAGGTCGTTCATTATTTTAGGAATCTTTATCATGATAGGGAGGTGGTGGAAATCGATAATCAATTGGGGGCCATTCAAGCATATCCAAAAATGTTTAATGAGGGGGACAATGCAATTATTTGGTGACCGATCACTTACGATGAAATGGAATATGTTTTAAAGTCATTTTCCAGGCACAAAAGTCCCGGTTCGGATGGGTAGTCCATGGAATTATTTCCTTCATTTCAAGGATATCATGGGGCCGAATCTGCTTTTTTTAGCTGAGGAGTCAAGGTCCACTTGTAAAATTACTAGTGCCTTAAATTCCAGCTTTATTGGTTTAATCTCAAAAGTCTCTAAGGAAACATATTTTATGGATTATAGGTCTATTTATATTTGAAATATTGTCTATAAAATGATATCGAATATTATTGCAACAAGGTTGAAAGATACTCTATCAAAATATATTGCACTAGAGCAATTTGGTTTCTCAAAACACCAACAAATCCAGGATGCAATGGCAATTGCACAGGAATGCATGAATTTCATTAAAGTTAACAATAAGGATGGACTATTATTGAAATTAGACATGATCAAAGCTTATGATTATGTAGATTAGTGTTTTTTGAGGATGGTTTAAAAAAAAAAAAATCTTTCAATGGAGGTCGTCGATTGGATCATGGCTTGTAACACCTCTGTAAACTTCACTATCTTCATTAATTAGGTGCCTTCTAGTTTCCTGAAGGCCTCAAGGGGTTTGAGCCAAGGTTTTTCTCTATCCCCTCTTTTATTTCTATTGTTATTGATGGGATGAGCATAATTATTTATGAGGCACACCACAAGGGTTCTTTTACGGGGTTTAAGATCACAAAAAATATTTCCATAACACACCTTATTTTTGTGGATGATGTACTTATTCTTTGGAAGGTTTCCATTGTTGAATGGAAATAATTACACTAGATTATCTTCCCATCTGGTGACACTTCTATTCTTTATATGAGAAAATCAAAATTTATGTTGATTGAAATGGCTTTGGAACATGTTATTGTTTCAAAGATTGCTAATATATTTGATGTTGAGGTGTCTTGACGGATAGGGGATTCAAATACCTTATTTTCCACCTGAAAACAAATAACCATGGCATAAGAGACTGGTGTTATTTGATTGAAAAAATTGAACATAGGCTGACAACCTAGTCTCTAATGTGGTTGAATCTTGGGGGCAGGTTGATAGTGGTACAGTCGATCTTGCAAAGTATTGTTGTATATTGAATGCATCTTTATTTGATGCCCAAAAATATCATCAAGCAAATAAATTCCATTATTTCTAAATTTATTAGTGTGGGTTCCAAAGATGTTAATAAGATTCATCTAGTTTGGTTGGAGGACATTTCTGTTAGGAAATAGGATGGAGGATGGGGTATAAATAATATTCACAAGTTTGGATAGGCATTACCGATGAAGATATTATGGCTTGCACAAAATAGTAATGGTATTTGGCAAAGGATTATAAAGTAAAAATACCCTAAGAAACAGTTTGTAATGGAGTGGATAAAGGCTAGGGCACAAGATCCTTGCTTAGTTTCATATATATGGAACAATTTGATGAAATTCAAACATTGGTTGATTGGGAACTTGATATGGGAGATTGGATTGGGTGCTTTAGTGGAGATTGGTTTGAATCATATTACAGGTTATTATGGTAATCATATTCTACCTATCCCTCTTATCAAGTACGTCCATAATTTGACTATTTATTTTTTAAATCAAATTTTGGTTGCATATGATCCAATTTTTCTATATCCTTCTTGGATATTATCTAGGGATTTGGGTTTATATGGTGATTTGGCTAAGACATGGGACAAGTATGTTAAAAACTTATACCTGGTCAATATCACATTAATGGAAAAGGAAGACATCCTCACATGCGATGGTAAATGTGTGTGGGGTCATGTTGTAGCGGCTAAAATGCACTCTAAAATTTTGGCCTACACTCAAATTCTGGAGCTTGCTTGGATCCTGTGATCGGATGTTCCTTAGTCACTTATTGGTCAGCTGATTATTTAAAGTTCCCTTTATTAGATCTCAAATGTCATTCACACTCTTATCTTTATATAAAAAGTGTCATCTTCGTGTTGGAAATAATACTGAGAGGGGGGGGGGGGGTGAATCAGTATTATCAAATTCTTTTCAATATATCTTCCAGATTTATACTTTAATTTATTCTTCAGATATTGATCATTAATTTGTATGTCAGTACCATATAATAATGAGCAAGAACAAGGAAAATAGATAGTCACACCAAAGAACACCAGATATAAGGTGGAAACCCAATGTGGGTGAAAACCACCTGCTGCAATATGTCTCTATCTTTTTCAATTAGAAACTTCTTTTACAATGATTTTGTACTGGTGCAGTCCTTTACCAGTACGCAGGCTGCAACTTGCAGAGAGCTACAACCCTCTCTCGTTTTCTAGTCTCTCCTGGGAGGGAGCTACAACCCCCTTAGCTCTTGTACTAGCTAAACTACTAGTACGTAGGTGTTGACCTACTTCTTTTCTTCCAAGGACCACGTTTCATAAATTTTCAAACTGGATCCATGAACATCAAATAATCATCAAGTACATGTGAATCAACCAATCTCCTTTTACAATCACCCAATGAATCAACCAATAACTTCTCAGAATGCAGTAACCAGAAAAGTAATACCAGTAATCTAAACCCAGAACTCTGCAGCAATAGATAAAAGGCAGCCAACAAATATTTCAAGAAAAGTCCACAACTTCACCAATAGAAACCTGCGAATATCCGCAGTTCTTCTGTGTCTGGACTGTGCAGCTCCGCACTTGCACTGTCGACCTGACAGCGTACCTCCGCACCTGCACTGTCTACCTAACATCGTACCTCCGCACGTGCGCCTTCTGCTACGTTGCGTACCTCCGCACCTACACCTTTTGCTACGCTACGTACCCCCGCACCTGCGCCTTCTGCTGCGTTGCGTACCTCCGCACCTACGCCTTCTGCTGTGCTGCGTACCTTCGCACCTACGCCTTCTGCTGCACTGCGTACCCCCGCACCTGCGCCTTCTACTGCGCTTGCGTACCTCTGCACCTACGCCTTCTGCTGCCCTGCGTACCTCCACACCTGCGCCTTCTGTTGCGCTGCGTACCTCCGCACTGCGCCTTCTACTTTGCTGCGTACCTCCGCACCTACGCTGTGGATCGCCTGCGGACCTCCGAATTGAGCCAAATTAATAGTCCTCCAATGCGCCACAGATAGTCAGATCCACAGATCTGATCATGCACCAGAGAGATCACGACCTATCAATAGATCTGCCTTACAATTTACAGATTTCACCTTGATTTAGATCTAGCTTTTCAAACCGATCACCCAAAATTTCAGATCTTAAGATATTCAAATTTCACAAGTGACTAGCCAAGTGATCTCCTTTCCTTTTTTATAGGCAAGCCCTTACTTAAACCATGGAACAAAACCATCGAAAACCAATACAAGGGATCCAAAACTGGGGTTCAATAATTTAGATGCTATACCACGGACCAAAACCATAGGATCATGAATGTCGGACTAAATAACATGGACCAATCATAAAAATTCCTACGTGCGCGTGCTTCTCTGCATTGAAGTGAGTGAATTTGATGCCCGCACCATTTGTTCAGAGAATCTGCGGGTATGCCCGCACTTCTTGTTCGAGGCACCTGCGGGTCCGTAGCTTTTCTTAAGCTCACCTGCGGGTATCTCTTTTTCTATGATTTTGAGAGCCTGAATAGAGATTTTCCACTTGAGTGAGTTGCTAGCAAGTACAACGCCTGTGCCATAGCGCCAAACCTGAATCATAATGCCAACACTTCGGGCATGGGAATTATTGCTTATCATGTAAAGGAGATTTATGGTTTGCTTCAAGGGGAAATGTTTGTGAAAATGAGTTTTTCTCATCATATAGACATGTTTCACGCTTATTTCCAAATTTTCAAGCACTATTACACAATTGTCATCATCATCATCACAAATTCTATCTTCAGTACCACACTTGTCATAAGTTTCCACAAAGGTTGTTGCGTTAAGGGAAGTATGTTTTCATATGTTTTGGATGATCTATATTGTGTCACCAATGTCCAAGTGTGTGGTCACAGTTAAGTTATATCATTGTTCACATCAGTTCCACTGATCCCACACATTAGCCAAATTTCGGAGGATTCCTAGCAACCTAGCCTCATTCATCCTTCCTAAACTGTGCACTCCGCAGTCTCAACCCTCAAGCAACAATATTGTTTCTTCGCACTGTGCAATGCTCAGTGTATGCTTTCCATAACTGCGCATTTCACAACCTCAATGTGCAGAATCATAGGCTCCCTTGGCACCCGAAACTGTGTAGATGCTTCTCCAAGTGTCCTTTCCCTTGGCCAGACCTCACCGCATCCATAAAATGTGCAATTTTGTCATTTAAGCCTCCATTTGATTCACATTACGCAACCTCAATTTCCCAATCCCCTTTTCCTTCTGAAACTGCGCAATTTTTCCTCCCAAGGCCCCATCTCGCAACCTCCAATTCCTGCTTAAACTGTGCAAATTTTTCCCTCAGGGGCACTGTGCAAATTTTCCCCTCAATGGGCACTACACAATATTATCCATCAGTCCAATCTAGTCACTGATCCTCCCCCCTTGACCTAATACCAGTTTAGCCTCAGTCAATGGATTATCATGCAACATCTTAGATTAGGGGTTTATCAAATTAATGTCGTCTTGTCATGAGTGGATTGCAGATACATAAATTCTACCATGCTATGGAAAGATGATGAAGAAGGAGATGAATAAGGAAGACATGCTATATGACACTTAAGGAGCTAAGGAGAAAATATAATCATCAAATAAGAAGACCAAGGAACCCTGGGGTATGATAGAAGATCAGAGATCAGGACCGTAACAAGACTCCATTTGATTCACAACCCTTTGGAGGGTAGGTACGAAGAACAAAGCACATCTTTAATGAAGTTGAAATGCACCTCTTAGTGTAGTATGAAGGACGACTTATCATTTTCATATCATTATGTCTTCAATGACATGTATGTTCATAAACATTGAAAGTCGTTCCATGTGTTTTTTCTAATTGTTTTTCTCCCTTCGGCAAGATAGGAAAGATGTCGTCTTTCCACATGATGGCTGTCGCACTTTATGCATAAGCTCATTCTTGTGGTCTCAAGAGCCCATCTTTGTGTTTACGATTTTTCTTAACTATATAAACATTTGTCACGCTCATTCACAAATTTTCAAGCACTATCACACAAGTGTCGTCATGATTATCATAAACTCTATCTTAGGAGTCGCACTTGTCGTAGTTGGTCATGAAACGGTCACACACAAGTGAAAGTGTTGTTCATATGTCATGGGTGATCAATGTTCTTGAGTATTCAAGTATTCTAAGTGTTAGAACACAGTCAAAGCTTCATCACTTCACCTGTAAATCTCACTAGTCCAACACTTAGCCTTTTCCGAAGAAGGTCCCCGACCCTTCAACTTGGTTTCACTAAGCTCGCTTGGACTATGCATTGCGTAGTTCCAGTTATCAGGTTGTGACCTTAACCCCTAGATTTTCACAATGTGCATTTCATGTCTCCCAGGACTGATGCATTGTGTAATTCCTGAGCCCAAAGCCCAACCTTCCCTTCCAGAATTGTGCAAACCTTTCAGTCAACTTATCCCAAACAGCACATTGCGTAAGCAAAAGAAACAAGATGCCTCCCTATGCCCCTAAAATATACAATCTCGCAGGGGACCAATATCCCTTCAGTCTTAGAACTGCATAAGTTATTCTTACATTGGTCACTCCCTCGGTCTAACCCACTATTTCCTAGAATTGTGCAAAGATCAACCTCCCTTTGTTTCCAAAACTGCGTAGAAGTTGCCTTCAGTGGTCCTCCCCTCATCCCAACCCATTATCTCCCAAAAATGTGAGTTCAGTCAACCTTCCTCTCCAGAACTACACATAAATATTCCACAATGGACCCTTGTTCAGGTGGACTCAATCATCTCCAAAACCGTGCAGAATACAACCTGTTAGCCCAGCCTAAACTATGCATTGTGCAATTCTGAGCCTCAAGCCTCAACCTTGGCTGCTAGGACTGTGCAATGTGCAGTCACTGAGCCTCCATTCCCAACTTGTAGCTTAGTTCCAGCTTAGTTCCTAGACCCGAATGCACCATCTTAGTCTAGGAGGTTTTTGGGCTGATGTCATCTCGTCATGAGTGAATTGCAGATACAGGAACCTGGCGGGATGATGAAGAAGGAGATGAAGGAGGAAGACATGCAAAGGAAATTATTGTAGTTGAGCATGCAAGCTAATCTATCAAGGAAAAAGGACACCAACTTGCGACCACAACCCAAGACTTGAGATAATTGAATATTCTTGTCACCAAGCCATGAGGAGGTGGAAGACAAGAGTATTCTCAAGCAGCCATCATTCACAGCAGCAATAGTGACTTTACATTACCACATCACCAAGTATTCCATTTCATCAGTGTCATGTCATTTCATGTCATGAGTGGTCATATGCCACATCAATATTGTAGACTATTATGTTCAAATGTATTGTAATGTGGAAGTCCAAAGGACACACATGAATATGGAGAGTCGTGTAAGTTGAAAAGTCATAGGAAGTTGAACAGTCATGAGGGTAGTCAAAGAGACACAAAGGGGAAGCATCATCCCTTGGTTATATATAACCCCTCATTATTTGAGCAAAGGACTTTTTCACCTTGGCTCCTCTCGCTGTGGACTATTCCACTAGATGTTAGACAAATCCTTCTAGTTCATGTGTGTCTCTTCCTAGGTGGTACTATTACCTCTCACTTAGAGGCTCACTTTTCTCCCCCTTTTGGAATAGAAGAACCTGGACACAGTTGAAACTACACACTCACCATACACATCTACCTTTATTTTCAAAGACACCATTCCATCCCTCTCCCATGCTGATAGTTAGAGCCAAGGCATATCTTTGAGATATATGGAAACTAAGCCGATATTCCAGATGGGATTCCTACACCAAATAGTGTGAGATCTAACTAGGACTTCATATCAGGGAGACCCCCTTGGTTGATGGATTTACATCACCGTCAACAAGTCAGATCATTGTTAAAGAGACATACATGTATATTACAATTTATCATTAGTGATTTAAGGAAAGATGGTGGTTCATAAAATTTGGAATTGGAACCTTCCCCTAAAGATCAAGTGCTTTGGGTGGTTGTTCTAGTAGAATAAGTGTTGACATGGGATAATTTATGTTGGAGAGGTTTCATTGTAGTGGGTAGATGTGTATTGTGTAAGGTGAAACTCAAGGATGTGGCTCACCTTTTCCTTAGGTGTCCATTTGCGGTCTCCATTTGAATCAGAGTGTTGAACATCTTAAACATATTTCCCGACTGGAATTCTACATCAGTGGAAAATTATTTGCAGGACTAGATGATAGTTTTAAGGAATGTTGAACTCTTCCTCTTTACATTGGAGGTCGAGAATAAATGAAAATATATTTGAAAATATTCCACTAGACATCAATTGCATTTGCATAAAGATATGCACATACTTCAATGAAATCAATCCTATGGTCAATAAAGGATCTCTGAGATGCATTCATATTGCAAATATCTGGAGCATATATCCCATGGGTTTTTTCATGGGGCTGCAAATAAAAATATTGTGGTAGTGGGGCTTACATTGTCATAAAGCCTGGTCATTTTTATCATTTATGTTGGAACAGTGGGTTGGGTTCCAACACTTAGGCGGAGATCATTTCTCTTTGGGGGTCTTATATTGTGCTAAATGGTTATCCATAGAGAGAATGGATGTTTTCAAAGATTCAAATGTGATTATTGAATGAGCTATGGAGATGTCTACCTTTGATCCTCCCATGCTCTTAAACTGGACTAAAATAATTAGGATGTTGATTGGTATTTTTGTGGGATGACATTTTCCCATATATGTCGGGAACAAAATGGAATTATTGATGCTCTATCAAAGGTGGGAAATAGATATCAAGCCCGAGAGATAATCTACTCTGCCTACTACATTGACAAATTTTAAAGGATAGGGAAAATCCATTTCACATAATTTGTTCTTTCTTTATGTGGATCTTCTGTTTTCCACATTTTAAATCATTCTCATGACCTTTTTGAGATGTAGTTAATCATATACATTTTATCTTGTTAAACTGTATTTAGAGATAGATTTAAAAATCTGGGATATTTGATAACATTTTTGCGCTTATAGTCAATTGATCACTAGAAATGGTGTTTTACTGAAAATATGCCATATGTAAAGAGCCTATTATTAATATAAAGTTTTTTGGTTTTTTCTTTTATGAAGAAATTAGTTTTCTTCCTTTCAACTAACCTTTTTTATTCTAATCCACATTTTATTCAATACCTGGTTTATGACAATGTGAATTTCTTTATAGAGCATGTTATTTGTATGGTAAGCGAAGTCATGATTTTTATGCAAGACTTCCCATTGTCAAATCCTTTGATATGTAAAGTTTTTCAACATATCACTAGGGACGTTTGTTTCCATAGAATAGTGATGGAAAACTCATTTCTTCTAAGTACTTATCTATGAAAATTCCTAATGGCACAGATCCCGCAGGTATGTGGAATATTAATTTGTTTATTTAGAAGGTCATGGATAGCATGTGGATTAGTGAATCCATGAACTGATGTTTTTGTGATTAGTTCATCAATATCTAGATTATCGTTTTCATTATATTCAATCTTAGTTGAAATCTCATATGCTTCTTGGTTTTCTATGAACACTTGCTTCCAGTTGTTATCTATGTGGGAATTTTCTAACTCGTAGAGCATTCTTTTGCATAATTTTTTTAACGCTTTCATGACTATGTGAACTTGAACCCAACCAAATACTTAGGCACTTTTGAATCTTAAATTATTTTTTATACAATTGCCACTGTGGCAGTGTATTTTATGTTTTGAGGCAGAGCAAATTGAATACTAGATATGTTAGTAGGGACATGGATGACTCGTTCAGTTAAACCTAGTTGTGGTTTCTTATGTCAATGGCCCATTTCGTTTATTTGGAGGAAGGACAACCTTAATGCCACTAGTATTTATTCTAGTTCAATGAGTTGTGTGTGTCGGAATTATGATACAACTATTGTCCTTGATGACAACTCTATAGGTCAACTCAGTTTTGATAAGAGGCTAACATGAATATTCAGAGGCAATAGGGCAGTGGTACAGAGGATCAGGAAGATGGAACTAAGCTCTATTGATCAGAATAAAGAAGTTGAAGGAAGAAGATGATGTAAGAGCAGTTTAAGAGATACACGTAGGTTCACTTAGTCCAAGCAGCATATACACGTAGGTATTCAGAACAGAAATAACGTATAACGTACACACACACTCACACAGAAGGCAAAGCGCGTACATGTTGGAAACCATGGTTTTGGTTCGAGGTATTTGGTCCAAGGTATCTTTGGACCATGATATTGACCCTAGGTATTTAGTCCGAGGTATTCGGTCCATGGTATTTGATCCAAGGTATTGGTCCTAAGTGGATTCAGTCCATTATTGAGAAAGGCCAAAAACTATATAAAGAAGAGAGGATCATAAGGCTAGATTTGTAAGTGAATAAGATTTTAAGGAATACTTCTATCTGAAGTATATTTTATGTTGTAGGGTTATGTTTGGGACTAGATCTAAAATATTTATGTGCACCATGAGTTCAATATTGGATCAGGATCATGAGACCTGAAATGACTTATTCTTGAATGATATGATATTGGTTGAGGCTAGACCTAATGTTTTGCATATTTTTTATTCGTTATCTATCATGATCTGGGTTTGTCTAAAGTCTGGAATTGCAGCAAAGTTCTGAGTCAATATTTGCAGATTTGTACGCAGGTTCGTCTCGGCAAAAGAGCGTATACACACAGGTTCTATTCTTTCAAGTAGCGTATACAAAAGAAAGGCTTGATGTTTAGAGATGACTGATCTCACAGATTAGTATTGCTGATTTATTGCTGCTGCTATTTTACTGTTGTTTGTCAATGAAGTCTTCTTAGATCTGAATGTAAATTTGAATGGATAAGGAGTTTGATATTTCATTGATTGTATAAGTTAGAAGAAGTGTTTTCTGTTGCCTGCCTGTGTAAAGTTCTGTAAGTTGATAGTAGATGTTTTGTACACTACTGGTTGGTACAGTTTGTGATTCAGAGATTTTATGATTCATAATCTTTAGAGGTATACGCAGGTTGGGCTAAACAAAGTAGCGTATACATGCAAGTTTTCTTCATTGAAGTAGCGTATACAGTCTAACACATGAATTTTTGAGGTTTCAGTTGGTTTTGAATGTTGATACAGGTTTATGGGTTCAGCACAATGTTCTGATGATAGTGATTTGATTGTTTCATATTAACTGCATGTTGGTTGATGAAGTTTGAGTTTCTAAATTTCTGATGGGTTATTGATGAGTCAAGGTATTCATATGTCTTGATATGTGCCAGGAGCATCCAGTCTGAAAATTCATGAAACGTGGTCCCTGGTGGAAGAGTGGAGTTTTCTGTAGGCTGGCACCTACGTACTAGTAAACATATTGGCTAGTATAAGAGATAGGGGGTTGTAACTCCCTTCCAGTAGAAGCTAGAGAACGAGAGAAGGTTGTAACCTTCTACAGGTAGAAGCCTGTGTACTGGTATGAATCTGCACCAGTACAAGATTGTAAACATATTTTCTTATTATTAAAAGAAGACAGAGACGACAACAGCAGGTGGTTTTCACCCACATTGGGTTTCCACCTTAAATCTTGGTGTTCATGTGTGTTGCTTATGTGTAATGGTTTATTATGTTTATACAACACATGTTTATTGTTTAATGATTGAAGAAGTACTGATGCACTGATTAAAGATAATTATCAATGATGAATTAACTAAATCATAAATTTACTGCATAAACGTTGGTTGCCTTAAAGAAAGTTGCGTGTACACGCTAGTTCCCCTCTCTGAAGTAGCGTATATAAATCTGATTATGAAAAAGAAAAATTCTTGATCTGATAATACTGATTCATCCCCCCTCTCAATATTATTTCCAACAATGTGAGTGTTCTAGTTCCAATTGTGTCATCTTCAAATTCTTTTTTGCAAAGCTTACAAATGTAGGGATTTTTATTTATGGCATCTTAGATACTAGTTTTTCCAGTCTCAATGAATTTGTTTAGTAGTTTGCTAATGTTATGTGCATGTGTTGTTTGGTTTACTTGTTTCATTGAAAAAACATCTCTTCTAAAGAAATTTATTTCACATATTGAACAATCAAAGATAGGTGTGTCATTTATCTATGTTCGATATTTTTGTCCAAAATTTGATAGCTATGTTTATTTCTTCCTTGATATTGATTTACTCAATGAATCAATTTTTCTTTATTTCTTCCTCAGTCTTGATATATTCAACGAATCACATTGTGTGTAATATTTTATTTTCTTTGGCATTGTTATGGATGCATCATGCTCTAAATCTTCTAGCACTAGTTGTTTCATTGTTGTTTTGTTATATGCAAGGTTTATTTTCTATGTTTTCAAGTTTCTTCAAATAATATCTTTAGCTATATGAAAAGATAAACTTTTCTTCTTGTTTAAGCCACAAGATGGTTTGCATTGGCTTGCAACAAGTTCACCTATTGCTTGTGGGTTCTTTGTAATATTGTTTTTCAGGATCAAATTGATTGGAACATGGCACTATGCTCAATATTGATGTCTATTGGAGCATGAGATGATTTTGTTTGAGTTGTACCAATTCTATTTCTAGGATGATGACCATTTTTTAAAATGTCCTAGTAATCTACAACTAGAATTGTTTTTAGTAATAGTCAGAAGAGCATTAGATCTTTTATTTTTTCTTTGTGATTTGCTTCTAATATGATTCTTCAAGCGTCGAAGTGAGAGAAACATCATGGTGTCATGAGAATTCTCTAAATATTATAGAACTAATTGTTGTTTCATTTTTGTTGTGTTATACAAAAGTCTTGTTTTCTACATTTTCAACTTGCTTCGAATAATGTCTTTAATCAGATACAAAGATAAACTTTTCTTATGCTTATTTAAGCCACAAGATGGTTTGAATTGGCTTGCAACAAGTTCACCTATTTCTTGGGTATTATTATAGCATTTGTTTTCAAGGGATCCAATGATTGAAACATGGCACTATCCTCAGTATTAATGTCAATTGGAGCATGAAATGTTTTTGTTTTGGTTGTATCAATTTTATTTCCAAGATGACATATTTCTGGCCTATCGAGTTTAGCTCTATGCTATATTATATCACTTACATAGTAGTTATGATTTCCAATTTTGCTTATTTGTTATAATGGTTCATAGTATACATGACCTAGACTTATTTCAAATTATAGTATGTTCAAAGTTTTAAAGGCTCTACTAAAGAAAAAACAAAAGAAAAATACATGTTCATGCAAGCTTAGTCTAAAACTTCAAAGTTATGACCATGATTTGCCTATGTATATTCACCAATGATAATTGATGGTCCTAGATCTTGAGGAGAGGAAGAATGAAGTATGTTTTTAATATCCTTCAAATGAGCCTTAACCTTGTCAAATTATAGAAGGGCTTCTTCATGAGCTTCACCCCTGTCCTCGAGAATTTTTACAACGAAAGTTTTAATGTAGTATACCTAGGGGGGATAATACGAGGTTCAGATGGATGTACCCAAGGTAATAATGTGATGTAAGGATAATAAATAAATGGGCCATAGTTAATAAATAAAGTGGTTAACCCCCATAATGCAAGGGAACACAAGTAGTTATGAAATAATGTGATAAGCCCATAGTATTGGATGTATGTTATTGAGAGACCCATGGTAATTACCCTTGGTATTGTATGTGTGAAGCCTATATAGAGGCTAGAGAATCTCCATTGAGACATGTCAAATATTATTGTATTGACAAGAATGTGGCTTATGGAGAGATCTTCTTCCTTAAGGAGTAGTTCAATGGTGTTACCCTACCTCAAGGGTTTGATTTATAAAGAGATACATTTCTATCGTATTTGTGTATTAGCTCTTGGGTTTATTTTATATAAGAATATAATTACAAGTCAGATTTATTACATTTAATGTGATAATATAGTTTAATTGTCTTCCAAAATTGTATCTTGAGCCCTAGAATGGGCCTACATCTAGAAACCAATTAGTGATATCGGCAGTAACCTCCCAATCATGTATGGAAATGCAGTTGAGTCTTATTTCCGCTTCAACAATGGAATTTTTTTCTTTAAATTAAGGGGGGTTTTCTCCCAATACTCATTGATTTCCTCATTGGCAACATATTGCACCCTCAAGCCATAAGGGCATCTTCTTCCTCTCTTCCCTTTATGGCTTCCTTGACCTTTCAACATGTTGAGCTAAGGCCCTACAGAGGTATCATTTCCCCTAACTCATGGGTGGTATTACAATATATTTATGGAGTGTGAATCCCATTATATGAAAGGAAGGATATAGTGGGTTACTAGGTTATGCCCTAAAATAGTGTTGGTTATATACTTCAAAGAGTAGGGTTGACTAAATTGGATACAAAAAGATGGGTAAAAGGAGATTAGAGAATGGAATTAAGAGGCCAATGTAGAGGAAAAAATTTACAAAGATACCATCTAATCTAAGGGCAAAGGAGGCTAGGCAGAGTCACCCTGAGACATGAGACCAAAGACAAGAGGCTAAGGTGACAAAAATTGGAGAAACAAGAAAGAGGAAAGGACAAGGCTAGGAAATGATCTAAAGTATAAGGTTGGTGCAAAAAAGGGTGAACCAAAGATGCTCCACCTAGGGGATGGAGTAACCAAAACATGAAAAAATTTTATAAGCCTAGTACCTTCACAACTTTAAATGCCAAGGAGAGCTTAAACTAAGGTAAAAGGACTCAGATTCATGAAATTCAACATATCGATGGTGATAATTCACCCTTTATTTAACCCAGAGACAAGGTTCTAGATCTATCGATGGACCTTGTACATTTTGATGTGATGCTCCATGATAACAAACTATGTATAATCCTTGCTAGTAGTAGTGTGATATGGTGTAATAGTGGTGAAGTCTACAACCACCTTGAAGGTAATCAGTCCTTGAGGTGGGTTTCGCTCCCACACTGAAGCATTATTGACATAACAATCATTTGTTACCACCCTTCCTAAGCCATGCAGACTCCATTCCCTCTTCTCTAGTATGCCTCTTCAAAAAGTAAGAGCGATGAGTGGGGTTTTTCATGGTTGAATTATTTCCCAAATGTTCATGAGATGTTCTACTCACAATGGTCACCCCATGTGGGGAATACGTCTTTAGAATTAACTTAAAATTATATTCTTATTTATCTTCTTAATTAAGTTTTCTATTTATGGGATAATTTGATTTATATGATTTGAAGTCAATGTGGCCATCTTATCTTAAATTTTATATTTATAAAAACACTGTATCTAATAATCAAATTATCTATCCATTAAACGATTTTCTAAAAACTTTAATAGTAAAATTATTATGGAATACTTTCTCCCGCAAATAAAATAATCTCATACACTAATTTAATATTTATCTTAACCATAAATTTAAAATTACATTATTATTATTATTAACAATTTTATAGAATAATTTATTTTTTAATAAACACACATATATATTTCCTCATACAATATCATTCCACATCTTAAAAATGCATTCCATTATTCCTTTTTCTCTCGTGACTTCATCTTCGAAGTTTATTTCCTATAAAGTGTCATGAAAGATAAAAAAATAAATATTAATATATCTAAAATTTTCGATATATATATTTTCTATTAAAAAACTAATAAATATTTTTAAAATAAAATTAAAATATTATCTATATATAAAAGGAGTGTTGGCACTATATTGTCTAAAATCTTAGTCTAAATAATAATAAAATCGCATTTCAAAAATTTTCATAAAAATAAGAGCGTTATTATCGTGATTAGAAAAAGACCCAAGTGGATTTTCAAGAGTGTATTTTCAAGAGTGTAGTACTAATTTCTGTAAGAATTAACCCTATATATATAAAATAAACTACTAAAAATACAAGCAAGCATAAGAAAATAGCATTGGAAACTCAAAATAAAATAAAATTTTATGATACCAAAATATTTTATATATATAAAAAGAGTGTTGGCACTATATTGTCTAAAATTTTAGTCTAAATAATAAAAATAAAATTGCATTTCAAAAATTTCCATAAAAATGAGAGCGTTATTATCGTGATTACAGGAAGACCTAAGTGGATTTTCGAGAGTGTAGTACTAATTTATGTAAGGATTAACCCTGTAATTTTATTTTTTAAATACTAAAAATACAATTATATGAAAATAGCATTGAGAACTCAAAATAAAATAAAAATAAAATATTATTTTTATCATATATATATATATATATATAAAAGGTGTGTTGGCACTATATTGTCTAAAATCTTAGTCTAAATAATAATAATAATAATAAAATTGCATTTCAAAAATTTTCATAAAAATGAGTGTTATTATTGTGATTATAGGAAGACCTGAGTGGATTTTCAAGAGTGTAGTATTAATTTCTGTAAGGATTAACCCTATAATTTTTATTTTTATTTTAAATACTAAAAATACAACCATAAGAAAATAGCATTGGGAAATAAAAAATTATTAAGCATTATATAAAACTTTCCTGAATTTCACTTTATTGAACATATCATCTAATTTACATGTTATTAACTAGAACCATAATGAATTTATACAAAAGAATATTATAACAACATAGGTACCATTCACCTGGAGACGATATTCAAACTTGACTTTCCGCTATTTTCCGTCCTTTGTTGTCGGTTGCCTCCAAGTGTGAAAGTTGACGTGCTTAATCTGAATGCAATGACCCACCGGTTGACCTCCCAGCCTACTCCTTGGGTACTCTCCTTCCTTGCGGACCCCCAAGCTGAAATGGGGTTGTACAATGAAGGAGTGTATTAGTTGGTAGAGGAGAGCACTCTTTGGCTCAAGAGTCCCCTCTCTAAAGTCCTCTACCTCACCAAACTCACTATAGCTCATAGTCACTACTCTGACATAGTCTTGTCCATCTAACAATTGGGTAAAGAAAAGTCCCTTCGCCCATGGTCTACCTCTTGTTTTATAGGAGTCCTCATAGGTGACACTTGGCATTTCATGCGTAATTAATTATTTTTTATTATTCACCCACCAATGTGTCACTCCCTCATCAAGGGTCTCCAAAATTATTTACTTAAATTTTAATTTAAAACTAACATTTTTCCTCACGTCAACAAGATTCTTGTTTCTTCTCTTAGTTGTCTCTTGATCCCCCTTTTAATCCTTAATTTGTGTTCATTACTAAAGTCAATTTATAAGTCAATACTTGATCCCCTATCTACTCCCTAATTTGATTCAAGTTATCTCTTAGTTGGATATTCTTGTGTTGGTTGTTGCCACATGGAGGTTCTCTAAATTTCTCTAAGATTTAATTTATTAATCTTATTTTAATTCACCATCCTCTTCTCTTAATTAAGTTTAACTATTTTAGGATTAATATTTATCCTTACATTTATGTCCCTCTTTCCCCTTTTTACCTAATTAAACTACATTATCTACTTAATATTTTCGAACATGGGAAAGGTAGAGTTTTTAAGGTAAAATATTTTATTTCTTCCTATGATCCTCTTAACCCAAGTTTTATTCTTGATTTAATTACCTCAGTTTCTAACATCATTTACCCTTGATGTGAATTTACGTGATTTTCATATCTTGATTATATTTATTTTTAATGATTCTAAGGGTGCCAAGTTTGGTCGTGCCCTTCAAGAACTTCCCTTGAAGTTCCAAGGGTGTCACACCTAACAATTTTTTTGTGATGCCAAGGGTGCCAAGTTGGTCGTACCCTTCAAGAAATTCCCTTGAAGTTCCAAGGGTGCCACACCACTTGCCCTTCAAACATTCAGCAGTTACGAGGGGAAAGCATAGGTGCAATGACAGAGACCACTATCATCTCTTATGTTGCCTGTTATAGTGAGACTAATGGTGTCAGGGATCAAGGAATCCACCTTGATGCGTGCCCCCCGGTAAAATCCTCATGGGTGACCGAACTTTGGGACCTGCCCTCATGACATCATGATCTTCAAGGCAAAGGTGTTTCAACCTTTCCAGCCCAAGTCACGACGGGAGTGCTACTGGGTGAGATCAAGGACACTGTCCCACCCCTCCCATGCAGTTCCATCCAATTGTACAACCCCATCACCTATATGTGAGTCATTCGATCAAGCCTCTAATCTGTGCCTGCAACCACTAACATATCATCAGAATATAGATAAACATATATAGCAGGTTTCAAAATTGACTTAGGATTTCAAAGACAAAATATAAATCTTCATCAAAACATGTGTTGTCAACTCGTCATATGTGAGTGCCTTTGATGGCTTTCTGCCATACTCAATAATCATCAGTAACAAGGTTTCTCAGTGTTAGTCATTGTCATAACAACATCATCAACATCACCTAGTCATTCGCATCATTGCTCATTGTGAACCAAAACTAATGCAAGTAGGTAACATAGGGGACACATCCGTCATGGCTAAAATCATCATAATATATATCCATCAAAACTATCAACATCGTAATATGAATAGAAAACATACCTATCCATCAAAGTTGTCGCCATCATGATATCTATAGAGAGCATACATATACTTTACTGCTATCATCATCATAAATTCAGTAGAGACCAAACATAACCATTTATGCTACAATTATCATAAAATATCAATAGAGAACATGCATAACCATTAATGCTACAATCATCATAATACCAATAGATAACATACATAACCATTAATGATATCTTCATCATAATATCAATGGAGAACATACATAAACATCACAACTACTAATAATAGATTCATGTGTTTGGATCCTCAACCTAAGGTCCTGGAAGAATAATGTGTGGGCTTTAGGGCTAAATAAATGTTAATCTCAATATCACTATCAGTCAACTAGAGTGGGGCACTACAATTTCATTCTTTTGTGTAACTTGGGTCAATGCGTGTATACTTCCCCCATGCTCATCCACCTCTCACAACCCATCATTGTGTGCCCACAAGTCCACCTGAGTCGACCTATCTTTGTCACACCCACTCCCATGCACTCACATGATGAGAACCCCAAATTTGGTTCTCAAGAATCCCCAAGAATTTATTTATTTACTCAAATAAGCACCGAATTACCTAAAAATAAAATCATTGGTATATGTAGAAAAATTTACATAAGAAAGATTAATCATACATTGCAAAAATAATTCACCCACAACAATTCTCCGTCATCTATTAATCTGGATAAACTGGGTTTTTCGACTCACAAAGATACAAGGAGAAATACAATAATTGAAACATGTAACTTGGTTCCCACATAATGAATTCGGCTCAAGGAATTCAACCTTTAGGAAATTAGCCTCCGGAAGAAATTGCTATGAAGAAAGCAACCCAAATACTCAACTAACAAAATCGACCTGTGCACTCCTCGCACGCCACTACTACACACTAGGGAAAACTCGACCCTCCAACAAATTGACCTCCTCCATATCAAATCGATCTACCTCTACTAGCGCAGCCTTGCAATCTCTTCCTCAGCCTCCTAGATTTTCCCTCAATCCACTCACACATCTCCTTCTTTGCACTCCAGTCCATTGAGCCACTCTCACTAGAGAAAATCACTCTCTTTGTGATGACTCACTCACTTGAGCTATGTGTATATTCACCTCTTTTCTAGGCTTCTTTTATAATATTCATTAAGCCCAAATCCCTAACCCTAATCTCCCTTCTAGAATCATCTTGTTGATCAATGGTTGAGATTATTTCTTAGTCACTTAAATAATTAAACTATTTATCCTTAGAAAATGACTTAATAGTACACAATAATTAATTTACTTTTATTATTGTACTTTTCCTAAGTTAGACTTAGGAAATAAGACATAAATTAATTATTCCACCAAGCAAGCACCTAGAAGAGGCAAATAATGTCTTCCACATGCTAAGACACCAAGCCTATGCAAAAGACCTTCTGAAGCTACCTCTAGCTTCAACAATAGTTCTTTGCCACCAACTCGGGTGCACCCATATTGTATGACCACACCTCATCATGTTGCAAGTTAGCATGATGCCCAAGCTTCTCTAATGCATCCCACTTGAACATGTGTTATTTCTCCATCTCACCAGATTGGCTAACTCTGCAATGGTGTATGACAAAATCTCCCCCATTGGTCCATGAGTGCACCCATGTTGTAAGACCACCCAACATGTGATGGCATATCACCCATTTGACGCCAAGTTAGGGAAACCCAAAATTCAATGTTGGTAACCAAATCAAATACAAATGCTCGAGTGCATTCATGCAACTGACACACTTTCAAGCTTGAATCTATTACATCCTCTCCCACTCAAAATCATTGTCATCCTCAACAATTCTCTAATTATCAACCCAAACATCTGAGTCACCAACCGAAGTCACCCTCGGTGAAAAAAGTGCTACCTGTTGTTGTGCTATTATGCCTCTACTCTTAAATGAAATTGCATGCCTTTATTTGTTGGATCCCCTTATGCTTCTAACTAATCGGGTCACTAATCCATCCTTCTTACTAAAGTCCACATGATCTCACTTCTCCATTCAAGTGCATGCATTTTGATCTCAATGGCTCATCCCTGCATCTCTTCAATCTCCCCCAACTATCCAAGGTACCTCCAAGGCACCCAAGAAAATGCTTGTGATCTACCTTGCGAAAATGAGCCACATCATCATGGCTTAATGTGGAGAGCAGGCAAGGTAGCTCCGTTGACTACTAACACCATCTCCATATAAAATTTGAGCCATCACTCCTTAGTAAATTCCGTCTATACTTCTATGTCACATACATCAGCAATGAAACATGAGAGCCAATATTGCCTTCTGCCTTGTCCATGAGTTGCTTTAACTCTATATTATCGTGTCACTCCCCCTCCCCAAGTATCTTTGTGGTCGATCTAGTCTCCTTCCTAGTACACTTATATCGTGGCTAATAAGTATCCTACTCAAACTATTGAATCATGGGTGCATCCTCCAAGTGATCCATGAAATGATCCAACAATATTGTTTCCTCATCCTTTGAACTTATCTTATCCTAGGTATTCTTCATAACTCTATTTGCTAATTCCTCCAAGGTGTCTAAATTGACTACTAACACCATCTCCATCTAAAATCTACTTGATCACTCCTTAGTAAATTTTGTATGTACTTCTATGTCACATACATCAACAACGAAACATGAGAGCCAATATTTCCTTCTACCTCGTCCATGAGTTGCTCCAAGTCTGTATTATCGTGCCACTCACCCCCTCCAAGTATCTTTGTGGTCGATCTAGTCTCCTTCCTGGTACACTTATACCATGGCTAATAAGTATCCTACTCAAACTATTGGATCATGGGTGTATCCTCCAAGTGATCCATGAAATGATCCAACAATATTGTTTCCTCGTCCTCTGAACTTATCTTATCCTAGGTATTCTTCATAACTGTATTTTATAATTCCTCCAAGGTGTTTGAATGTTGCACATGGCATTCTCAACTCTAAGAAATTTATCCTCCAACTCACAAATCCTCTCCTTGTGCTCAAGAATAACATGTCTAACCATATCAATATCTCTTAACCCCAAATTACCTCTATTTGAATACTGACCAACCTTATCAATTATGCACATAGAAGTCTCTCGTTCTCCTAATGCCACACTCACCCTCTTGTTTCGTACAACCAATGGCATGGTGCTCAAATATATAGCCAAACTATCCAAGTGTGGGATCAAAACTGTCATCTTTTCCATCAGAAACACATATCCAAAAACTACCTTATAGTCATCCAATAGAACAGTGGTGAGATTGTTTATTCAATTTAATGTTCTTAAATTGTAAGCATAAATTATCGAACAAGGCAGGTAAACTGATGAAGTGTGAGTGCATTATATGTGCTAGAAGTCTTTTATGTCATTAAGGTGATTATGTTATCATTATCTAAGTTAATGTCAAACTCTTGAATTAGTGTTGAGATGATGTTATTATCTATACTAGGATGTTATTTCTAATATTTTCTTGTTAATTGATTATTCTAAATTAGCTTCGATTGAATTGAGTTTTTAGAATGATTGGATAATGATTTTAACTCTTTTCAATGAATATGTAATGTTAATCTTCTTTTCAACTTATCAATTGTTTTTGGATTTTTATGCTGCAACTAAACAAAGCTAATTATGAAAGCATGAAATGACATAAAGAAAATCCTAATTTATTAACTTGGAAATGAAATGTGCTTGAATTCAAAAGCCGAGAAAGACTGCCACTTTTATCTACTGCAACTTTGTTTCAATGCAAAAAGCGAAATGGAAACGAGATTACTCAGCTATGAAATCACTAAGCTATGCTAGGAAAACGAATGAAACGAAATTACTGATTTTATGCTAGGTACTAAGCAAACAAAATGACTGAGTTTATGTTAGATATTAAGCAAACAAAATGAATGATATAGAAATCAATCAAGTGAACCTAGTCATGAACTTCATTGAACTACATCTTAAAAACATGAAAACAGGGCATCCATGAATTAAATCTATGAAACAAAAGAAAATCTAATTATTGTGAATCAAAGACCTTATCTACGTGTAGGGGCTCTCCACGAGGTAGTCAGTCGCCTTAAATCAATAACACATAAAATATATGAAACAAGAACTTTGCATTAAGTGAAAAAGAGTTCTACAGGATGCTCAAATTACATATGGTGGCACACCCATTACACAAAGCTGCCAGTGTTTTTATAGAATTATTATTAACAATATGAGAAATTTAAGCCTACATGACTTCAGTA
The DNA here is from genome assembly GCA_031772625.1 of Pinus tabuliformis. Taxonomy (NCBI): domain Eukaryota; kingdom Viridiplantae; phylum Streptophyta; class Pinopsida; order Pinales; family Pinaceae; genus Pinus; species Pinus tabuliformis. The sequence continues at coordinate 5,786,277 of CM062804.1, read as the reverse complement.
TAATCCTTATCAAAACTAAATCATATCGCTTATTTGTCAATTTTCTATTGAAAAAACAAATCGATGAAATCTCTTAAAATTCGAACTCTGTTCCAGCGCGCTATCCTGCTGTTGACCGCCATGGTTGACCGCGTTATAGTGTGGATCTCATGGTGGATTAGATCGAGTAAATAGGAAGAAATCCATGAGAGGATCATTCCCTATATACCCATATACTCCTTTGCTAAGCTGGCGCACTCGAACCCTGTCAACAATGGAAGTAGCTATAGATATGTGGATTCGCTGCAGAATCAGGTCAATTCTATAACTGCATGTAAACTTTAATAGAAAAATAAGGAATATTGATAAAATATGAAAAATAAGACATATGAATGTTTACCTTATCAAAACCTTATGTTTACTGCATTTATTTAGATGATAGCGGTAGGGAAAAAGAGGTAAATGTGGACAAAAAGGAGGTCAAGATAAAGCAGTTCTTGGACTCTACAGAGATTCATCTCGCCCTACCCACTCACCAAGTTATATTGTTAACTATTATATTGTACCAACCACCCTCTTTTCTCTTGAGTTAATATAATTGAAGGATGTATGTGTTGGATCAAGTGTAAACCCAAGTTGTTTGGCAACATCCTCCCTAATGAAGTTATTAGTCACTCCACTATCAACCATCACTACCACTTATCTCTACAAGAACATAGATTAGTTGGGTTACCCTTGGATCTTGAGTGGTTGTGGACTATGCCTCCACAACCACAACCAAAACATGCAACACATCCATTGTTGGCTTCTCTATCCGTTCCAAATTTAACAACTTTTTCTTCAAAGGACAATCTTTCGCATAATGTTCCTTGGCATAGATCCAACATGATAATAGAATATTCTCATTTATGATATTTTAGTTTTTGGATTCTCCATCTTTGGACACTGTTGGCGCTATTTTATTATTATTATCATTATTTTTTGTTATTTTTTTATATTAATTTTTTTTTTCAACCCTTGTTATTGTGCGCTTTACACTCAACAAAATCCTTGTTGGGGTATTGACCCTTACAACAATTCTTGTGGAATAGGCAAGGTCTCACTCGAGGCACCCATGGGGAGTTGCGAGAACCAAGTTTTTGCAAATTGAAGGGGAAAGGGAAGGTTACATGCATAACACATGTTGTAGTTATTGATATCAAATACAAATCATTCTCAACAATAAAATTTGAAAGAAAATGGGTGCGCCCATTATCCTTAGCAAAACATTATGTTCATTCAACTTGAAATACCGCAACTAACACTACACATAAAAGAGATTATCATGCAACTATAGAACACATATATATGGAAGTCCAAACATAATTATTATTGCCAAAAATAGTGCCACTTGTATTGCATTAGCTCTTGGTTCCTCTCAACTCATCAACCTAGTTCAACATTACATAGTTACAGAGTTACTAGTCAATCATCCCACTAATTAGCTAACTAACTAACCAACCCAGAGAGAGGAATAGAGGGACATAATATAACAACACAAAACATAATGGAACATAACAAAACCATAATCCTATCAGATTTTACTTGGATTTCACTGACTCATACAAGATTACATGCATAAAAATTACCACGGGAAATACTACTAATAAAACTCATACCGTGAGCACTTAGACTATTGTTTAGTAAAACTAGAATACCTCAAAATACAGGCATTTAAAATTCAAATTTTGGGAAACTTCCTGCCTAGCCGCTCCTTCGCTTCCATGCTATTGTCAACTACGCAGTTCTCCACTACCTGATGCCATTGCTTGCTCGGCCATGTATGCATGATGTGCCAACACGCTATTCCTACCACCTCTACTTGCATGCACATAATGAAAAATGTTCCAAAAATTTCCTCCAACTGGCCCCCAACACACATCTATGGCTCATACTAAGCCACTCATCCCTTCTACTATTCCCATGGATTTTGGGAGCCTCTTTTGCGTGGTAGATCATCCTACATGCTGTCCTTCTATGACACCCCCATGTGCTTCTGTCAATATCATTAGATGCTCATGTTGTAGGATGCACCTTTGTAAAATCCCATCAACACCTAACTTGTATAAGTAGCCTACGATCAATTGATAATCCATCGACTTGTAAACTAACTACTTCTTTTTCGCAACATTGTACTTAGCTAGGGAAACTCCGATACTAAGGAATTGAGAAATCTTGAAAAAGCAATCATCGATCAATGTAACAACGAATAGATGGGAATCCAGTGGGTTGTCTTCTAAGTTTCGAGCTTCCTCTCCTATAGCAATCCTAGATAAATGGTTCGTCCTTCATTCAATCATCCATGTTTGACAATCAATATTTCAAATCATACTCCTGAAACAATAATAACCATCTAGAGATGCAACTCCCAACACAAGCGTGTTCACCAGGTACCTTAATGTTGAATGGTTTGTATAAAGCTTAAATTTACTTCCTAGAAGGTAGCGTCGGTACTTCTGTAAGGTGTAGACCATAGCCAAGCCCTCACGCTCTGTAGTTGCATAATCATGTTCAGATGTTAATAGATTTCTCCTTGCAAATGAAATTGGATGATCCAACTCCCCTTCCCCCAACTATGTTAATATGGCTCCTAGAGAAATAGACAACATGTCCACATGCACATGAAATTATTAGCTCCAGTTAGGAGAGATCAAAATTGGTGCGCTAACCATTTTTTCCTTCAAAGTATATAGGGCCTACTAACATTCATCCATCCATTTGAAAGGTATCTCTTTCTTCAACAAGCACTACATAGGTTCCGTTATACAATCATATTCCTTTATGAACTTCCGATAAGAACAAGTATGACCAAGGTAACATGTAACCACGAAATGGAGGTCGGAGGAAGTAGATCCACTATGATCTCTATCTCTGTAGGGTCCACAAATAATCCTTTCTTACACACAATGTGACCCTCTAAAATGTTGATAAGAGGAAAAAAAAATGCATTTCTCGAGGTTCAATGAAATTTGCAACTGTTTGCATCTATTTAGCACCAACTGCAACATCTTTATATGATTTTGTAATACCCTAAACACTGTTAATTTAGTTTTTAGTAGAAACGGACAAGTGTTCTAGTCTCTATGGTGTCTATGAAGATAAGGACCACATTTTCTCCAATACCTAGAAAAGGTTTCATAAGAAACACCTCAATTAGATTAATTGGCCAATTATTAATTAATTTCCTAAGTCCAATTTATGAAAACTGGATAATTGCATTAGATTAATTGAGGAAAATTGATTTTTCTCTAGATACTTCCAAAAAGTCACTTTATGGGGTCAAGATGATCTTAGCCATCAATTGTGATTAGATCATGGTCGTTGGTTGCTCAATGGGTGATTGTAAGAGCAAGTCGATGGGACATTAGAGATCACAGAAGCCTAAATTCAACAATCACTTAAGCAGTTTGACTTACCCAGGTTTTGGACATTGGGTTCAATGTTCCCCGTATGTTTCATGACATAGACTAACTGCCTCTCGTGGATCCTAACTCTCGTGATTGTACTAGATACTGTTGCCTGCAGGTTTTGGTCTAACGATAATTGTGATTCCAACAAGTGGTATCAAAGCGAGAGGCCTTGAGTTCGAAATTCACCCGGCTCGCAGTAGGGGGGAGATTGTTGGACATTGGTTTCAGTGCTCCCCATGTGTTTCATGTGATTGTAATAGAGGCTAGTTCTTACAGCTTTTGGTTTAACGACAATCGTGGTTCCAACACCAATTGTAGTGATCATCAAGGGTGCATTTGAAGTAGAGGGAGATACCAGTAGAAAGGGTTACTATAGGAAGAATTGAGGGGTGATTACCAGAGGAATTATTCACGAGACTCAAATATTCCGAGAGGAAGTAATAGAGATCAAGTTATTCTACAGAGAGGCCGCACTAGCTAGTGCACATTACTAGGTAGTTATTCAATTTCCAGTTGTCGTAGACAATTTCCAGGAGGAAGAGAAAATATGTCAATGGAGTTGCAGGAGGAAGAAGGGGTTGTGGGGATGATTTCTTGAGGTAATCCAATTTCCAGGAAGGTCGTATGCACTTCCAAATGAGCCTCACAAAACTCAAATTCTCATTCTCACTATTAGTTTATGTAGCTCAAACATGTGTTCTAGCCTCAGGTGGTGTCTTTGAGGCTAGAAATGCAGATGGATTAACTATCTTCAATACGTAGAAAAAGTTTCTAAGGAAAATGACCTTCATTAGATATAATCAACCAATTTAAATATTTTCCTAAGTCTAACATAGGAAAAGTGGTTAATTAATCAAAATTAATTGACACAAATAGATTTTTCTCTAGTGGCTTCTAGAAAGGTTATTTTTAGAAGTCAAGATGATCTTAACCATTGATTGGGAATAGATCATGGTTGTTTATTTCTCAATGAGATATTATAAGAGGAGATAAATGTGCCTTTGGAGAACACATTAATGAGATAGATTTGCAGCGATAGTGTGGGAGACACCGATAGTGGGATTTTAATAGGGGAAATGGAGGAGAGAATTTCTGGAGAAATTCTTCACAGTGATTCCAATTTTTTGAGAGAAGGAAGGAGGTCAAATAGCTCTTCAAGAGGGAGTTTGATTTAGCCAGTGCGAATTGCCAGTTTATTCTGTGTGAATTTCTGGAGGCTCGATTTTGTTGTCAATTTCTAGATCGATTTCCTTGAGGTAGTGCGAGTGGGATTCTGGAGTTCTTAGAGCCAGAGAAATTCAATGGGTTGATTTTTCGGAGGTAGTGTGAGCTTAAGGAAGAGACAATACACATTTCCAGTGGTTAGTGTGAGTTGCACAAATAGGGTCAAGTTAATTTGCAGAGGATTTTCCAGTTCATTTTTTCCAGTAGAAGTGAAGGAAAAATATTGTTGGAGATTTTCCAGTAAGAGGTCTTATATATAATTTGAATGCGGGAATTTATCCTCCAAGAAGGGAAATATTGAATGGATTGACCAAAAACTCTTCCATTCATTCATCCCTTCCAAAAAATATTTTGACTGTATAGAGAATGGAACTTTCAGGCGGGTGAGATTGCTTTAAGTTCATATTCCCACCGTAAGGAAGGGATGTTGAAAATGCAATAAGAAAATCTCAGTTTGACTTTTCCTTGGTCAAACTAGAGAAAATTTGAATTTCTATTTCAGTAGAAACCTTGGAGGTAGTTAACTGAGGTGACATGACACTTGTCACTCAGTTAACTTAGTTAATTCGAGTTGGGGAAGCTTGAGTTCAATTCAGTATGTTAATTTCTAATTTGTAGAAATCTATTTCAATTAATTTGAATTATTGTCAGTTTAACTAGTTCTAACTGTTATAAGAACTAGTAGAGGTCAAGTTGTGGAAGTGGAACTCCAACCACACTCAGTGATCAATCAACCCAAAATAATTGTTGCATCCAGAGAATTCGAGTTACCCAGTTGAGATGGAGACAAGGCAATGCATTATTTGTTGTAGCATATTCTAATGTGTAAAGGTGGTGCATGCAGTTCCATAGTGGGAAATTCCTAAATAATATGAGCTAATTCCCAAGGGAAAAATGCAAGGAAATAAGAGCTTGGAGGGCTTGAAAATTGTCTAAGTGTTAGCCATAGTTAGTTAGTCAGGCAGAGGGATAGACTATACACTTGCAGGGTGTTCTCAAGCTTGAGAAAGCATATGTATTTCATCTCTATTCTCTGATTAATATGATACACATAGGAAGGGGTTTTGAGCAGTTGCTTTCCCTTGGATAAATCTTTATGCATGTGTGATTTTTCCTTTTGCATGTCTATTATTTTTGTTTTAAATGGTGAATTAACTTCCACAGATCAGTAGGGTAGCTTCGAGCCTTGTGATTTAATAAATTTAATGAGCAATATTGAATCTACACATTAATTTCTACATGGTATCAAAGCTCAAATCACTGTAGAGAAGAGATTTCAGAGTTGTTATTATAGGAGGATCATATTTGCAGGACCAATTCTTCAGAGCTAGAAGGATGGCTTTCAATGGACTAAGGCTCAAGTATTCCCTTGAGGGAAGCTAGAATTATGTTTCATGGAAGGATTGCATGGAGGCATTGTTGGAAGATAATGGGTTGAAGGAATTCATTGATAATGATATTCCAAAACCAACAACATCTGATGCTAAGGATCTAGAAGAATGGAAGAAATGTGTAGCCAAGGTGAGAAGAATCATATTGGAGGGAGTACGAGACCATATTGTCTCAAATATCCATGGGAAACAAACTCTGTGTGAAATGTGGAAAGCATTGACAGATCTATTCCAGAATAGTAGTGACCACAAGAAGCTAGGGCTCAAGGACAAAATTCAAAATATCAATATGAAGAGGAATGAGACCATTCCATAGTTCCTTAGTAGGTTCACCCAATGTTGTGATGAACATGGTTAAGTTGGTGTTACTATAGCAGAGGATAGTTTGTTGAGCCTAGGCCTTCCCAAGGGCGGTCAAAGCTACCAAGATTCGGTAAATGGGAGGGAGAAACTACCAAATTGGGAACACATATGGTCCAAAAATTCATCCAAGGGAGAGTATGAGGAAATATATGCCTTGGCTAGAAAGGAAAATAAAGGGAAAGGGAATAAATCCCAATCCAAAGCAGAATCTAGTCGGGGGGATAAAGACTTGTCCAGAATCAAGTGCTTTCACTATCATGAATTTGGGCATTATGTCACGAAGTGTCCGCACAAGAAGACAAGCAATAATATATTAGGAGGAGCATTGGGTGAAGATTTGGCTTCAAAACTCGAGCTTGATTTTACTCTAATAGCATACATGGCCAACACGATGATGGGAAGCGTGTGGTACCTCAATAGCGGTGCCTCATTCCATATGATGGGGAATGGAGAATTTTTTCATTGATTTGGAGGAGAAGGATCTCTAGATGCACATCGAGATGGGATATGATGGAAGGTACACCGTGACTAGGATTGGTACAATCACCTTTGAAAGGGAGTCAGGCTCCCCTCTCAGGCTCAAGGATGTGATGTTTGTTTCAAGTCTAAAGAAGAATCTTGTCTCCGTTGCAGTTATGGAAGACTGTTGTTATGATGTGATCTTCAGCAAAGGAAAGGCATTCTCGAGACACAACCACAAGAGAGGTGAAGTAGATCAGGGTTCGTGTGAAGAATCTCTACAAGCTAGATGTGGAGGATTGTGTTGCATTGAGCACAAAGACAAAGAAGGTGCAGAATCGTGATTTCGGTGAACTTTGGCATAGAATACTTGGCCATTTGCATCATGGCACTTTGAAGATCATGCAACATATTACCAAAGACCTGTCCATAGGAGCACTAGAGCAGCAAGACACATGAAAAGGGTGTATCTCGGGGAAGTACATAAAAGCCACTTTCCATGATCAGGACAACAAAGCACAACAGGATCCTCTCTAATGTTTGTGGACCTTTCTTAACAGCCTCCGATACTAGGCACAAGTATTTTTTCATATTTATTGGCGAATCCTCTCGGAAGTGTTGGATCATGTTCATGCGGAAGAAGGATGATACTTTCTCTAAGTTCTTAGAGTTTAAGGCACTGGTGGAGAAAGGAACATGCAAGAAGGAGAAGGCTCCCAGGAGCGATAATGGTAGTGAGTATGTGTCAAATGCATTTAAAATTTTCTATGCAAAAGAAAGCATTCGACAAGAGTTGACAACACCCCACAACCCATAGCAGAATGGGATGGCTAAGAGGAAGAATTATAACATTGTGAGAGCAGCATGGGTGATTTTGCATGACCAAAGCCTACCTCTACACTTGTGGGCTGGAGCATGCAACACAATGGTTTATTTGTAAAACAGGAGTCCTCTTCAAATTCTTGGCATGATCACACAGGAAGAGGATTTCTCAAGGAGGAAGTCAGATGTGTCACAATTCACGATATTTGGAGCCTTTGTTTACTACCATGTTGCCATGGAATCAAGGAAGAAGCTAGAGACGATAACAAAGTTGGGGTTATTTGTTGGTTACACATAAACTCCCCACAACTACAGTGTGTATTTTCCATCCCTTAGAATGATATTTGTACAAAGGGATGTCAAATTTGATGAATACAAAGCCATGCAGTGCTCTCTTGAAAGGGAGCTTTAGATCCCACCATAGGACAAGATTTTAGCTCCAAAGGAGGAGCCTCGGGATGTTGTGGAGTAGCCACAAGCTGAGGAGAAGAGAGTGGAGACAACCACTCAAGAAAAACCATCCAGAGAAGGCAGGAAGAGAACCACATAAGTTGAGAGACTTGTGGAAGATGTGAGGGGGGAAGTGGATTCTCCTTCAAATCAGCGCAAGCAGAGAAGGTCACCAGATCGGTAAACTGGGTACATGGCTCTCACGACTAAGCTAGTAGAGACTAAGCCATCCTCTTTCTAGGAAGAAGTAGAGAAAATAGTATGGGTTGATGCAATGGTGGAGAAGTATAAATCCATTGTAAATAACAGTATTTGGGAGGTGGTCCCAAGGCCAGTAGACAAATTAGTTTTGGGTTCAAGATGGATCTTCAAGGTGAAGCATGCAACATACAGTAGCATAGAAAAATACAAGGCCAAATTTGTGGCAACGGGGTACTCTCAAGTTGAGGGGATTGACTATGAGGAGACCTTTTCTCCTGTAGCAAGGTACTCATCCATCAAATCAATCCTTGCTTTGGCTGCACAGATGAGGTGGAAGATCCACTAGATGGATGTGAAAACAACATTCCTCAATGGAGTTATTGAGGAGGAGGTGTATATTGAGCAACCATAAGGCTTTGAGACTTTTGATCGAGAGTCTCATGTGTGCAGACTCAAGTGAGCATTGTATGGTCTCAAGCAAGCACCCTGTGCTTGGTACACCAGGATCAATAGTTATCTCACCGATTTGGGCTTCACCAAAAGTGAAGCGGATGCAAACCTATATCATATTTTGGTAGAAGGTAAATTGTTGATTATTGTTTTATATGTTGATGACTTGCTCTTGAGTAGTGATGACTATTTGATATGATATTGCAAGGAGGACCTTGCAAGAGAGTTTGAGATGAAGGACATGGGCCTCATTCACTACTACCTCGGATTGGAAGTATGGCAAGGTGATGGGGTAATGTTTGTCTCTCAGGGCAAGTATGCCAACGAGATACTTTAGAGGTTATGCATGGATAGGTGAAAACCCATGGAGACTCCTCTAGCAACCAACTGGAAGAAAGAAGATGACACTTTAGGTGAGTAAGTGGATGCGACTATTTACTAGAAGTTGGTAGGTTCACTCATGTATCTTGTGAACACACGACCAAATATGTGCTTTGCAATCAACTAGTTGAGCCAAGTTATGGTTAGGCAAACCAAACTATTTTGGAGGGCAGCTAAGCATGTTCTATAGTACCTTAGAGGGACTACATAGTTTGGACTTTGGTACAGACAGACAGAGGGAGTGAAGCTATGTGGATTCACCAATGCAGATTGGAAGAGAAGTCCATTAGACCGGAAGAGTACAACAGGTGGAATTTTCAATGTTGGGTCCGCGATGGTTTCTTGGTATGGCAGGAAGCAAAGATCTGTGGCACTCAACTCGACAGAAGGAGAATACATGGTTGCAAGTCAAGCAACATGTGAGGCGATCTGGATGAGAAAGATACTTGTTGGATTATTTGATCAGATGGTGGATCCTATTGTAATTTACTGTGATAATCAGAGTTGTATCAAACTCTCTGAAAATCATGTTTTTTCACGATCGATCCAAGCATATTGATATCTGATATCACCATCTATGGGATTGTGTGCAGAGGCAGATTATGTTGTTGCAGTACATTCTGACAGAGGAACAAGATGCTAATATTTTTACAAAGACCTTATCAAGAGGGAAGTTCGAGTTCCACGGGTGCAGGATAGGGGTGGTTGATAATCCCTTTCTTGCTGAGAGGGAGTGTTGAAAATGCAACAATAAAATCTCAGTTTGACTTTTCCTTGTTCAAACTAGAGAAAATTTGAATTCTATTTCAGCAGAAATCTTGGAGGTAGTTAACTAAGGTGACATGGCACTTGTCACTCAATTAACTCAGTTAATTTGAGTTGGGGAAGCTTGACTTCAGTTCAATATGTTTGGTGTTAATTTGTAGCAATCCATTTTAGTTAATTTGAGTTATTGTCAGTTTAACTAATTCTAATTGTCAGAAGAACTAGTGGAGTTCAAGTTGTGGAAGTGGAACTTCAACCACACTCAATGATCAACTCGTTAATTGATCAATCAACCCAAAATAATTGTTGCATGTAGAGAATTTGAGTTACCCAGTTGAGATGGAGATTCTAAGGTAGTGTACTACCAGTTGTATCATATTTCAATGTGTACATGTGGTGCATGCAGTCAGAGGAAGGACCTAAGGCAATTGCGCAATTCCATAGTGGGAAATTCCTAAATAATAGGGGCCAATTTCCCAAGGGAACACCGCAAGGAAATAGGAGCTTGCGGGGATTGAAAATTGGTGTTCACCAGAGTCAATCAATCAGGTAGAGGGATAGACTATACACTCTTAGGGTGTGCTCAAGCTTGAGCAAGCATATGTATTTCATCTCTATTCTTGATTAATATAATACAAATAGGAAGGGGTTTTGAGCAGTTGTTTTCCCCTCGATAAATCTTTGTGCATGTGTGATGTTTCCTTTTGCATGTCTATAATTTGTGTTCTAGATGGTAAATTAACTTTCGCAAATCAGTAGAGTAGCTTCAAGTTTTGTGATTTAGTAAATTTCATGAGCAATATTGAATCTATACATTAATTTATACAAGGAACTTGTGGTTCAATTTATAATCAATCAAGGTAAGAAATGTTTAGTTCAACACGTGTATCACCGAGCCTGAAAGTGGAAGATAATAATATAATATACTTGTACCACTAGCGGATTCGTGAGAAAAATGAGGAGCCCAAGAATAGAGAAAGCGGGTGGGGGACAAGGAACGCAAGTTCTATTGGATGGAGGATTGAGAGGTGGAATAAAAATGGTGAACTCAAATTACCTTGTCTCCCTGAAGGGGGGGTTCAAAAATGAATTAGTATATTGCCCACAAGTAGTTTATGTAACTCTTGATTTGTTGAAGAATAATAAAAATCCCTCATCTGCAGAATTGGTTTTCCCTTCGGGGTTTTTCCATGGACAAATTCTCCAAAAATATCAGTGTCTATTATTTTGTACGTGAGATATTTTTCTAAGTTCCTATGATTTAATTTTGGTAAAGTTGCAATAGTGTTTTATTCAATATTTGTCATATATAATTAGTAGAAGACAAATAATCTTTGATGATAGGTGAATAATAACTAGATTAACTGCAATAGTTTTAAAAATTCACACTCACACCTTTGTACACATTGTTTAATGAATGATCAAAGAAATTGATCTCATCGTAGCATTATTTAATACAACCCACGCAAGCATGCTACCACCAAATGAATATCAAAGTTACCAACAACAATACTTGAAGCTATTACAACAATATACTTGATATGAGCTTGACATGTCACTTTTGAGAATTGAACCTAGGTAGGGAGGTGTTGTGCTGTACAACAACCCCCAATTTCTGTTAAAAAAAAAAAAAAAAAAAAACAACAACAACAACAACAACTTTCACAAATTTTTTTTTAAATAAGAAATGGGTCCCTTTTAAATAAACTTAGTAAGATCTGTGAGTTGATAAATAAAACTTTCACAATTTTTTTTTTTAATAAGAAATGGGTCCCTTTTAAATAAACTTAGTAAGATTTGTGAGTTGATAAATAAAACTTTCACAAAATTTTTTTTAATAAGAAATGGGTCCCTTTTAAATAAACTTAGTAAGATTTGTGAGTTGATAAATAAAACTGGTATTAACCTCATTATAAACAAAATCTTTAGCAAAAGGCCTGATGTAAAAAATTCATTTTGTAAAGCCTTTTGAAAAAGTAGAAAGTGTTCCTTTGAAAAATATTATAAGTAATTCTACATTGCGATAAATCGATCAGAGATCGTGTATTGCAATGACAAAGGGACACACATAAAGAGGGCCTCATCAAATCCTACGATCCGATAAAGGTAATCGCAATCAGAAATCAAGGATATCATATGACAAAGGACTAAAAGTGCAAGCCAAACCCCCAATTGTGATCATTAAATAAGGTGTGCATCTCAAGGAGAAAACATTCGCGAAACAGTTTGCATGCGTAAAGCCAAAAATTAATAAATCAAATAAATTTAACAAAAATATACCCCTCCCTATTATAATACCACTTTATCGACAGTCGAAGATATTCGTTGCAAGAGCTGAAAGCCTTACCCTTTGAAACTCCCGATTGCGATTAGCGATTTATTGCCGATCACCAATTGAGGAAATCCGAAGACACGCTTGAGATAATTATTCGATATATGATCGACGAAACGAGTATTTATGGTATTTATTCATCAGGATTGGTGGCTCGAACAGCTATTATATTTTACAGTTAAGAGTAAATCCTTCAAAGATTTCATTCGTGGTAATTATTAACTGCATCCGACTTATCAAATAATATCAATCACCTTAATTCTGTTCATTTTCATATTGGATTTCAGCGACATATCCCTGTGTTATGATTTGTGATTGTCTGTGCAGAGTTTCTTTGAACTTATGAATCCAGAGAAGATGGGAAGGAAATCTAAGAAGGCTAAGACAACTCCTGTAGTTAAAGAACTAGGACAGAGCAAGAATGGACTAATATCATATACAACATGTCTCGGTCTGGGAAATGCGAGTTGGGAAAGCATCTATAATTTGATAAAAGTAGAGGAGCCCAAAGAATTAGAAGAGGAAGCCATAGTCGATTCCACCAGCAAATCAGAAGGAACTCTGAAAGAATTGGCATGTTCAAACCTTCACAGGATAGCAGCGCGGGCCAAGATTTTTCCATACACTAATGTGGTTAGATGGGTCGTCAAGAAAATCCCAACTTCAGACTGGACATTTTCCATGGCTAATGGAAGGATGTTCGAGTCATTTAAACCTGAAGATCTCAGGAAAATGTACCATTTACCTCCGCCCGAGAAGCGTTATAACAAGGCATTCCTAGAAACATTTACAAAAGAAAATGACTTGGAATCAGACCCGATCAGACACTGGAGGCATTTCCCGGAGAAACATAAGCACGAGTCATCGGGTAAGTATTTCGTTGACTCATTAGCTTCTCCTTATTGCTATGTTGGAGCTATGATGTGTAGACTGTGGGGACAACATGATTCTGCAAGATTTACTATAGATATGGTCCTGTTAATGGAAGTTGCGATTAATGGTTATGTTATGGATTGGGCAAATATTCTATCTGATAGACTAGCCACTGAGATATTAGAATACAGAAGGAAAGCATATACAACTTCTCGGATCATTACTCCTTTCTACTACAGTGCATAAATTCTTGATATTATTTGTTTTAATTTGAATACTCAATACTCGGATGGAAGTAGACTTTCAAAGATCCTAATCCTATTCATATATATCATAAATAGTTGTGGAAGGCCCACTATAAGAATCATCTGTACAAAATTTGCAATGGTTTTGTCCTACTTGTATATTATTCTATCTTCAATAAGCCTGCCCCTAAGATATCTCAAGAAGCAACAATTGACCTAACCATAGTAGGTAGCTGGTTCGGAGAGGAGAAATTCACTTATGTGAGGCTGTTTGGCAGTCTTACCAAACCCCATGTTCTTCCTCTATATGTTCCTGATAAAATGTTAGCCTGAGAGTTGGCATATCAGATAACAGTTGAAAGAACGTGAATAACCTGAAGGATTACGAGAAACATATGTGGCCTATATTCCCCCTACAGTGTGGCATTTTTACCTTACATGATTATAAGCATGCAAAGAAAGAGGCAGAGAAGATTCAGATGTTGAATCTTGCGACCATTCCGAATAGGCAATATGACCCAAGGAAGGTTGCCCATAATGTTACCGCTCAAGCTAAACTTGCCAAATTCGATCATGAGGCAGATGACTTTGATGATTTATTTGCTTCAGTCGAAATATTTTTCAGGTTAAAGGATTGGCTAGGATCAAATATGGAGAATAGGGGTTAGAAAAATTCAATAGGCTCAGAGCCCAGAGGTTGCAAACTCTGCCTTTGGACCTATTAGCTACAACTCCGATAGTTTGGCCATAGAGTCAAAGTGAACAGAAAGTCGCCGATAAGACTCCTATAGTGGAGAAGATTCCCAAAAAAGAAAAATTGCCAGAGCAGGAGCAGGGACAAGAAAAAGTAGTGAACTCCTTGATTCAAGAATGTATGTTGATCCTAAATTGTTCAAGGAATGGCAGCAATTTGATTCCATCATTAGTGATACTGAAAGCCTTCAAGGATTCAGCACAACTGAGGTGACAACTAGTCAGAAATTAGTAATCAATATAGTTATGACTGAAGGAACAAGTGGCCCACCCATGACTCATAAGAATGTAGAAATAATCCCTTAAAATCCCTTCGATGAAATTGTTTTACATGTAGAAGAGATACTACTATTGGATGTCTTCTAGAGCCCTAAGCATAGGGCTGTAATAAAAAAACAAAGGAAAAAGAGGAAAGTTGATCAATCTCCTCTTTTCACTTCACAAATGGAGATAACAAATGTCGTATGGAGAGAAGAAGTTAATTCTTCTGAAGATCTCACTAAACTTTCTCAGTATGCTGGAGCATACACAGCGGCCACAATGGAAAAAGCATCGGAGGTCAGTAACTTGGTAAAAGAAAAAGACCAAGCAATCATTTTGCTGAAAACACAGGCACAAGAGAAACAACAAAAGATAGAGCAGTTGCAACAACAATTAGCAGTCCAGAGGCAGTTAAATGACCAATTGAACAAGCAATTTCTCAAAGAAAAGCACAGGATTGATGAACATGCAATTCATAAGCAACAGGAACTATCCCAAGCATTGAGTAAGCTGCAATCATTAAATGAACAACTAAATAAATCGAAGGAAGAACATATCGCTCAACTATCACTCTAGATGGAAAGATTCAAGGAATATCCTCAAATGGTAGAATTCAGATCAGAGGCTCTGTAAATTACCAGGGCATTGTCTGGTCAGTTGAGCCTATTATGTCATAATATCTCACTCGTTCTTCCTCTGTGTGAAATTTCATCATCCATGGTTGACAAATCAGTTTATGCGAGACTAAACTTGGAAAAAACAGATGAAAGATTAACAAATTTTCTCTCTTGGCAAGAAACTAAAGAGGGAGAAGTTGTTAATCTACCACAAATTCTGGAATTGCATAAAGAAATTCTATTTGCTGAATGGCAGTCTCAGCTAATGAAGGCAAAAAGAGCGACATCAAGATGCAGATCGGCAACAGGCAATGTGATTGAATTGATTAATAATAGTCTTTATTTATCAAATTTAATAAGAGAGTGTTCTCCAGGGAAACTTACATCAGTAAAAGAATTAGAACAAACATGGAAACAGGAGCTGGAACAGAGGGAAAGATTGATCGCATGTATTCAAAGTTTAACGTGGGAAACCTTTTGGTTTTTCCTTCTTAAACCATATAATTAGTGGACAGCGATGAAATGCCTCACCGATGCAATCAGCCATATGATTCCCGAACTTACTGATGCCACATACACCGCTTAGTTACACTCACGCATGAGTCATCCACCAGAACTTCAGCCGATGCTCACCATTTGTTAGATCCAATCACAAGATGATTAACCAATACAGTGAACCATTCTGACCGACTGTAGCATGCCTATTTCGAGAATATTTTCACATTTTTTTGATTTTGTTATACCAGCGCATAGCATATTTATTTCATAGTTTATTAGTTTAAGTAGTATTTATAGACCCTTTCATGTTTTTAGAAAGGGTCCTCAAATTTTTGTATTAAGACTTGGATCGGAAGTTACACTATTGTGCTTCCGATATATTTATTTTTATAAAAACTGGACTTGAATTCTGAGTTTTGATGAAGAATACTTTTATGTGATATGCATTATTGCTTCCTGTAAAAGTATTTCCAAGTTAAAATGCGGGATCTGAATGCGATTCATATCGGAGGAGAATCAAATGCATATGGTACTACTATTTATGTTTTTGCTTCATGCTTTTATGTGAATCAACATTTATCTATTTTTCTATTATTGATATATGTATATGCTCTTACAACAATTCTTTGACTTATCACTATTGAATGTTTAAGAGTTGTTATTTTTCATATGTATGTGTATCAGTAATATATAAAGATTAGTGTGATAACATTTTAATTATTACTTTGTTCAACTACTTGAACAAAGTAATTATCTTATGAAAGAATATTTTTGTTTATGAGTAGAGTCATCTATATGCCTACTTATCAATAAGAACCATAAAAAAATTACACTAAGAGAAAGACTTCCCAGGATAGATTAGTTGATTTTATATTGTATTTTAGAATAGATCATCTATAATTCCCATTAGATATTAGAAAATCGATCACTTATCCATCCCATTTAATAATCATTGGGAAACTGGTCCCATTATATCTAGTCGGAGCCACCACACCAAACGGGAAAGGAGCTGCTTTTAAGGTCCAGACCGGGTGGTTTTCCCCGATGTTTGATGCAGTGATTTTCAAGACATCAAAATTTTTGGCACTAGAAGGAGGGCATGAACTGTGAATGGTGAGCAAACCCAAACCTATAATCCATTCTGAGAGTAAATCTCCCTCCACCTCACCTCCGACTTCTCCCTTGCATGCTAAAACTCCAGTTTCTAAGCGAGAAGTTGAGGAAACAACAACCACTGCTAAACCCCAAAACATCTCAAATAAATCAACTCTAAAATCTCCCGAAGTACAGTCTTTAATTCATAAACTTCAAGGATTCTCAATATCACCACAAAAATATGAGTTATCTCAAGGCAGTGTGACTTCACAATTTGTTCCTTCTCATCCCCTCACCAGACTTCAGAGTGAAAAGCGGTATTGAACCTACTGAGTTACCTTTGCCTAAACAAAAGAGAGCAATGAAGACAATTGAAGGGTCTGATAGTGAAACTTTCTCATTATCATCATCATCATCCATTTCATCTTCTCCATTGTGAAGTCAACCATCCACTCCTCCACTCCAGATTGTCATTCAACAGGGTACTAGAATTTCAACATCTGCTTCTCAACCATCTCAAACTTCAATATCCACTCCTGCCCAACCATCTGGAACTTCATCTGGGCTATCATCCATTAGTACCTCGACAATGGCTTAGAACCCATGGAAAAATCCCGGTGCAGTCACAATGCCTGCACCTTTGAACCCATTGCCAGCTCATCCAGAGAAATGGTTGCCAAAATTCAATCCAGATGCAGACATACGAGTAGATGAACACATAAACAACTTTATGTTGTCAGTTAATTTAAAAGGAGTTACTGAAGAAGACGTGGTTGTCAGACTGTCCCCGTATACCCTACAAGGATCAGCCAGGTCTTGGTACTTTTCGTTACCATCAGGATCCATTACTAGTTGGAATATTTTCCAAGAGCAGTTCTTAACTAAATATGGTGATGACAGATTCATAGCAACATTAATCAATGATCTCTCAAATCTTAAAACTGAATCTAGAGAGCCTATAAAATAGTTCAATTCACGATTTAATAAACTCTTAAATAAGATTCCTATTGTCTCTAAACCTAGTGAACAGGTTAGAAGTGAATGGTATATATCAGCTTTACCTTCAAACATAGTTATCTTTGTAGATAGAGCTACAAAACCTACTCTAGCAGAGAATATGAAAGAAGCAATTGTTGTGGAAAAACGTATCATCGATTTAGAAAAGAAAGCTGCTCTTGAAGATAGAAAATCTAAAAAAGTCACCTTCAAAGTTGATTCAAAGAAGAAAATGGCTAAAGATCCGTACGATATGGAAGGTCTCCAAAAGGTTCTAAAAACTATGTCAAATGAATTGATAGAGATTAAGAAACAAGTAGCTGAGGCCTCAACTAAGAAGCCATTTAGAAACTTTAAGAAACCAGAATCAAAACCCCCTAATGCTATATCCAATGCAGAGTCAGATCCTGAGGATGATGAAGAAGAAGATACAGTCTTATTATCTAAAGAAACTGGAGAAGAGGTAGCTATAGAATGTCATAGGATGTGGGACTTCATTTTGCCCAATTCTGATACTGAAAATGAACAGGAAGCTTTTCCAGTAAATACCAGGAGTAAAGGAACTCCAGAACCTGTTCAAGTAACTCATAAGAAAAGGAACATGAGTATTACTACTAAAGAAAGGGCTCCCACAAAGAAGTCTACAGTGATTCCTACTCAAAATTAGCCATCAGCTTCCAATCCACCTTCAACATCTAAAACATTAGTAGTTGCAGACTCTATGGATTACAACATCATTAAAGACATGAAGAAAATGAAAGAAAATATCACTATGTTTGAGCTTACTAAGTTGAAACATCAACAAAAATTGCTGCTCAATGAATTAAATGTGGTACCTTCTTCTCCTCTTCCAAATGTTGTATTGTCCAAAGCTGCTAATGAGACAAGCAAGCCACCAGCTAGTAGAGTAGAAGCTACTGATGTCGTTCTAATCAGAGATAGATCAAATTCCCATACCCCTCCTTTTCTCTTGACCTATGAGATTTATAATAGAAATTTGCACAATTGCTTAATAGACTTAGGGGGTTCATCGAATATTATGCCAGCTTCGGTTTGTTCTAAACTGAATATTGAACCCCAAAAGTCTGCAGTGCATATTGTCCAGTTGGATAGAACTAAGGTCCAAGTATTGGGAGAAATCAACTCAGTTACCATTAGGTTATCAGCTGATCCAAGAGTGGTTCAGAGAATTGATATATTAATCATTGATATTCCTGAGTTTTATGGTTTGATCTTAAGTAGAGACTGGTCTGAGAAACTTCATGGTTATATTTCTACCGATTGGTCTCACATGTGGCTTCCCTATAAAGGGAAGCCAAATCAGATCAAGATTGATCGGGAGAAACATATGACTCATACTGTAACGAAATTTGAACAAGAAAACCAGCCTATAGCATTCAACAATAATATTCTTGGTAACTATTCATCTGAATCATTCTTTGGTAATTTTACTGCTCAATCATCACCTTTCTCAGTTAATAATTTCACATCTCAAATTGAAAAATTTTCCCAAACAGATACATCAAGGTGTGTTAAAATTGCTGCGGAAATTGTAAATAAAACTGTAGATAAACCCGTATTTTGGTCTTTATATTTTGATGGGTCTAAATCTAATGACAGTGCATGAGCAGGATGTATTTTATTTAGTCTTGAGGGAGAAAAGACCATGCTATCATGTAGATTAGAATTTGAGTGCACAAATAATACTGCTGAATATAAAGCCTTGATTCAAAGACTTCATAAAGCAATAGGTCTTAAGGTACAATATTTGAAAGTGTTCGGTGACTCTAAAACTGTTATAAAACAAGTCATAAATACTATACATTGTCTTTCTAGTCACCTTAAACATTATCAATCCTTGGTACAAGACCTTGTATCTCATTTTCTAGCATTTAATATTTCTTCCATTCCTAGATCTCAGAATCCAGCAGCAGATTTACTTGCCAATGTTGCTACTAAGCTCCTTCTATCTGAAGATTACAGTCCCAATAGATTTTCAGTAGAGTTAATTTTCAGGCCATCCGTTCTCAATAATGTCACTAAATGGCGAGTATTCAATCATGACGATGACATTTTAAATTTTTTAACTTCTGATAAGTCCTATGATGATCAAATTATTGATGAAAGTGAGCATGATCTTCAAATGAAGGAAAAACTTGAAGAAAATTCAATACCTAAACCAGTGGTCAAACTTGAAGACCTTTATGACATCAAAGATAGGTTTAAACAGGTTACTAATTCAAAGCTTCAAAGTTCTACTTTGAGATTTGAATTAATAAATCTTGGCACAGAGGCCAAGCCACAAAATATCAATTTGGGATTAGGACTTACTTCAGACGAAAGATCTGCATTTATCATATTATTGAATAGATATAAAAATGTCTTCGCTTGGAATTATGATGACTTGAAAACATACGATACTTCTATCATACAGCATACAATTCCAATGATATCTGAAGAAAAACCAGTACAACAAAAATTAAGGAAAAATCATCCCAAACTCGAAAATCAAATAAAAGCTGAGTTAAACAAACTCTTGAAAGTTAAGATAATTTTTCCTGCTAGACATTCAAATTGGGTTTCCAATTTGGTGCTAGTGAGAAATAAAAATGGTGACATTGGAATTTGTATTGATTTCAAAAATCTTAATAAAGTGAGCCAAAAGAATAACTTCCTGCTACCAACAATGGAGAAAACTCTGCATTCAGTAGCTGGATCTGAATTAATGTCTTTCTTAGAAGGTTTTTCAGGGTATAACCAAATCTAGGTGCACCCCGATGACAGACTCAAGACTACTTTCAGAACTAAGTGGGGAACTTATGCCTATCAAAAAATGCCTTTCGGTTTAATTAATGTTGGAGCTACCTTCCAAAGAGTAAAGAATATAGCATTCAAAGGTCTGATCAATAAATCAGTGGTTGTCTATTTAGATGAAATCACTAACTTCTCTAAGAAAAGAGTAAATCATTTACATGATTTAAAACAAATCTTTCAACGCTGTAAAAAGTATGGGATTTCACTCAAACCTAAGAAGTCATTTTTTGCTCTTGACCAAAGTAAACTCTTGGGATTTATTGTTTTAAAAGATGGTATTTATATTGATCCAAATAGAATCAAAGAGATTTCTGATATTCCATTTCCACATAATAAAAAATCAATGCAATCATTTTTAGGTCAAATCAATTTTGTAAAAAGATTTGTTCCAGATTTTTCAAATATTGTTTTACCATTACAAGTCATGATCAAGAAAAACTCAATGTTCAAATGGGGACATATAGAAAGGGAGGCTTTTGATTGAAACAAACAAGCAATCATAAATGCTCCTGCATTGAACACTAAAATGATTTTTCAAATCATTTCATTTTATATACTCTTGCATTTGATTCATCTTACGCGACAGTGCTAACACAAATCAATGATCAAAACTTGGAAGCACCAATTTCATTTTATAGTTCAAATCTTCAAGGTGCTGAACTTAATTACTTTGAAGTTGAAAAGCAAGCCTTTGTTGTATACAAAGCCATTAAACACTTTAGGCCTTTTCTTTTAAAGGCTCACACAAAAGTTATAGTCCCTTTTTCAACAGTAAGACAATTACTAGTTCAAAGGGAGTTAGGAGAAAAAATGGCAAACTAGGTCATGACATTACAAGAATATGATTTGGACATTAGACCAGCAAAGTTTGTCAAAGGCCAAGGTTTTTGCAGGTTGTTAGCAGGAGCTTCTAATATTCAAGAACATGAAGGTACAACTAATATTGAAGAAATCAATGAGATAAGTATCATTAATCCTGAATCCCAATATGCAGATTTGATATTCTATTTGAAAAATGGATATGCTCCTTCTAACCTTTCCTATAAAAATAAATGTGCCATAAGACTGAAAGAAAAAAAATTCATGATTGTTGATGATGTGTTGTTTAGACGGAATTATGATTCGATTTTGTTAATATGCTTAGAAAAACCTGAAGCACAAAAGGTCTTGCAGGAATTACATGATGGTCCAGCAGGAGGACATTTTGGAGCTGATACAACAGCTCACAAAATTATTCATGTTGGGTATTATTGGCCCACCTTATTTAAAGACACTCATGAATATGTAAGGAAATGCAGAACATGTCAAACTGCCAATAGAAGACAAAGGAAACCAGCTTTTCCTTTACAACCAGTTAACATTGAGCAGCCCTTTGAACAATGGGGATTGGATATCATTGGAGAAATTATTCCACATTCATCCAAACAACACAGGTATATCCTTATAGCTACAGATTACTTTACTAAGTGGGTAGAGGCAATTCTTTGAAGATAGCAAACTCTGAGGTGATCATTGAATTCATAGATTAGTTCATCATTACCAGGTTTGGTGTCCCAAATGCTCTTATTTTTTATAATGCATCTTATTTCTCTGGCAATTCCATACTTGAATTTGCTATCAAAAGATGATTCAAATTGAAATATTTTGCAAACTACTGCCCTCAGGGTAACGGTTTAGCAGAATCCACCAATAAAAATCTTATCAAAATCATTAAGAGAACTATTGATCAAAATCATAAGAATTGGCATAAGTCTTTGATATTTGCATTATGGGTAGGCCGTATAACACAGAAGGCCTCAATAGGCACTTCTCCATTTAATCTAGTGTATGGAAAAGAGGTTGTCATACCAGCAAACTTATTACTTCCATCACTAGCCTTAGTGCAGTTTATTGAAGAAAATCCCTCATCTTTTATTCAATTGAGACATAATCAGATCCTGAAATTAGAAGAAGAAAGGGAGAAAGACCAAATTACACATGCGAAGCATCAAAAAATTATTAAGTCTTCTTTTGATACGACTTCCACTGGCCCAAAACTTTTACAAGTTGATGATCTTGTTTTGAAATGGGACAAAGCCCACGAGGATAAAGGAAAACACACTAAATTTCAGAAAATGTGGCTCGGACCATTTCAAATCAGCGAGAAGATAGGCCCATCAACATTCATATTGCAAGATCTATCAAATAAAAAGAGATTTCTTCCTGTCAATGGGCTTATTTTGAAAAAGTTCTTCACTTGAGGAGGTAACCCCTTCTCACTTTATAAATATTCAATTTCAGCTATATTTGTGTGAATAATTAGTTTAGTTTCTTTCTCAGAAAATAAAGTTGTGAATAGCCTTCTATTGGTTTTTACTATTTCGAAAAGGTTACTTAAAAGAAAAATAGTGTTAATATTTACTTTTGATAGATGAAAACCTTGAAGGAAAAAGAGAAAGTTCTAGGAAATTAGGTATAATTAAACTCTGAAAACCCTTTTTATTTTTGTGAAATCTTCTCAAAACTTGAAAATACTGTAAATCGTTCTAAATTTTAGAAGCCTAAAGAGGTGATCAATAGAAAGCAAAGATTGATCCAATCTTAGCATCTTCAACTCTCAAAATTTTCATCCATGTTCTCTTAGGGAGAATTATTCACCCCATCCATCAAAGTTCATAATTTTTCAGAGTGTGCTTCTAAAATATATTTGATATAAGAAAATAAGAGGTCTCATCATGAGCCTACTTACCATGATCATAGGATACTAGTTCAACTGACATTACCAACACTACATACCAAAACAGAGTAATGGCTTATAACTATAAGACAAGGGGTCTCATCACGAGCCAGCTTATTCAGTTAAATTACAACCAGTGAATGGCATTGTCAACAGCTCGCCACCAAACCAGGACAATGGCTTTTTATCTTACAAAATAAAGAAATAAGGAAAAAATAAAATGCAATACAAAATGTGTGGAAACATATCTTTTGGATTCATTCTTTTAAATTATACTCTGAAATGAATGGGACAGTGAATGATCAAATGATTAAAAGATAACCCTGCTGAGACTATAAACGTTTGCTGGCAGCAGCGGCTCTACCTGTGACAAAGAAGTCATTATAAAAGATAAGTTGGAGAAGTCTCTTGTTTCATCATTATCAACCAAAAAAGGTTTACTTAAACTTAGAGTGTATGTAAATTTGAGATGAAAAAGAGATAGCAAAAATAACTTTCATTTTATTTAGAGTTTATGATTACCTAGTTATATTAGATTTTCTCTATCCACTAAAGTTTCCAATTTAAGAAAGTTAAAATGTTACATTAATTTCTCAGAGATAACTGTTTCTTCTAGTGAATCGCTAATTGTTATGTTGTACAACAACCCCCCATTTCTAAAAAAAAAAAAAAAAAACTTTTACACAAATTTTTTAATAAGAAATGGGTCCCTTTTAAATAAACTTAGTAAGATTTGTGAGTTGATAAATAAAATTGGTATTGACGTCATTATAAACAAAATCTTTATCAAAAGGCCCAATGTAAATAATTCATTTTGTAAAGCCTTTTGAAAAAGTACAAAGTGTTCATTTGAAAAATATTATAAGTAATTCTACATTGCAATAAAGCGATCGGAGATCGCATATCGCAATGACAAAAGGACACACATAAAGAGGGCCTCATCAAATCCTTCAATCCGATAAAGGTAATCGCAATCGGCAATCAGGGATATCATATGAAAAAGGACTAAAAGCGCAAGCCAAACCCTCGATTACAATCATTAAATAAGGCATGCATCTCAAGGACAAAACATTCACGAAATGGTTTGCATGCATAAAGCCAAAAATTAATAAATCAAATCAATTTAACAAAAACATACCTCGCCCTATTATAATACCACTTTATCGGCAATCAAAGATATTCGTTGCAAGATTTGAAAGCCTTACCCTTTAAAACTCCCGATTGCGATTAGCGATTTATCGTCGATCAGCAATCGAGGAAATACGAAGACACGCTTGAGATAATTATTTGATATATGATCGACGAGATGGGTATTTATGGTATTTATTCATCACGATTGGCAGCTCGAACGACTATTAAATTTTATACTTAAGAGTAAATCCTTCAAAGATTTCATTCATGGTAATTCTTAACTGCATCCGACTTATCAAATAATATCAATCACCTTAATTCTGTTCATTTTCATATTGACTTTCAGCGGCATATCCCTGTGTTATGATTTGTGATTATCTATGCAGATTTTCTTTGCACTCATGAATCCGGAGAAGATGGAAAAGAAATCCAAGAAGGCTAAGACAACTCCTGTAGTTAAAGAACCATGACCGAGCAAAAAGGGACTAATATCAGATACAACATGTCTCAGTCTGGTAGATGCGAGCTGGGAAAGCATCTATAATTTGATAGAAGCAGAGGAGCCCAAAGAATTGGAAGAGGAAGCCACAGCCGATTCTACCAGCAAGTCAGAAGGAACTCTTAAAGAATTGGCATGTTCATGCCTTCACAGGATAGCAGCACGGGCCAAGATTTTGCCATACACTGATGTGGTTAGATGGGTCGTCGAGAAAATCCCAACTTCAAACAGGACATTTTCCACGGCTGATGGAAGGATGTTCAAGTCATTTAAACCTGGAGATCTCAGGCAAATGTACCATTTACCTCCGCTCGAGAAGCGCTATAACAAGGCATTCCTGGAAACATTTGCAAAAGAAAATGACTTGGAATCAGACCCAATTAGACACTGGAGGAATTTCCCAGAGAAACATAAGCACGGGTTATCGGGTAAGTATTCTGTTGACTCATTAGCTTCTCTTTATTGCTATGCTGGAGCTATGATGTGTAGACTGTAGGGACAACATGATTCTGCAAGATTTACTATGGATATGATCCCATTAATAGAAGTTGTGATTAATGGTTATGTTATGGATTGGGAAAATATTCTATCTGATAGACTAGCCACTGAGATTTTAGAATACAAAAAGAAAGCATATACAACTTCCTGGATCATTCCTCCTTTCTACTACAGTGCATATATTCATGATATTATTTGTTTTAACTCTGAATACCTGGTACTCGGATGGAAGTGGACTTTCAAAGGTCCTAGTCCTATTCATATATATCACAAAAAATTGTGGAAGACCCACTATAAGAATCACCTATACAAATTTGCAATGGTTTTGTCCTACCTGTATATTATTCTGTCTTCAATAAGCCTGCCCCTAGGATATCTCAGGAAGCAACAATTGACCTAACCGCAGTAGGTCGCTGGTTCGGAGAGGAGAAATTCATTTATGTGAGGTTGTTTGGCAGTCTTACCAAACCCCATGTTCTTCCTCTATATGTTCCTGATAAACTGTTAGCCCGAGAGTTGGCATATCAGATAACAGTTGAAGGAACGTCAAGAACCCTGAAGGATTCCAAGAAACATATGTGGCCTATATTCCCCCTACGGTGTGGCATTTTTACCTTACATGATTATAAGCATGCAGAGAAAGAGGCAGAGAAGATTCAGATGTTGAATCTTGCCACCATTCTGAATAGGCAATATGACCCAAGGAAGGTTGCCCATAATGTTACCGCTCAAGCTAAACTTACCAAATTTGATCATGAAGCAGATGACTTTGATGATTTATTTGCTTCAACCGAAATATTTTTTCAGGTTAAAGTATTGGCTAGGATCAAATATGGAGATGAGGGGTTAGAAAAATTCAATAGGCTCAGAGCCCAGAGGTTGCAAACTCTGCCTTTGGACCTATTAACTACAGCCCCGACAGTTCAGCCACAGAGTCAAAGTGAACAGAAAGCTGCCGATAAGACTCCTGTAGTGGAGAAGATTCCCAAAAAAAGAAAAATTTCCAGAGCAGGAGCAGGGACAAGAAAAAAGTAGTGAACTTCTTGATTCAAGCATTTATATCAATCCTAAAATGATCAAGGAAGGGCAACAATTTGATTCCATCATTATTAATACTGAAAACTTTCAAGGATTCAGCACACCTGAGGTGACAATTGGTCAGAAATCAATAATAAATACAATTCCGACTGAAGGAACAATCGGCCCACCCATGACTCATAAGAATGTAGAAATAATCCCTTAAAATCCCTCCGATGAAATTGTTTTACATGTAGAAGAGATACCACCATTGGATGTCTTCTACAGCCCTAAGCATAGGGTTGTAATCAAAAGACAAAGGAAAAATAGGAAAGTTGATCAATCTCCTCTTTTCACTTCACAAATGGAGATAAAAAATGTGGTATAGAGAGAAGAAGTTAATCCTTCTGAAGATCTCATTAAACTTTCTCAGTATGCTGGAGCATACACAACAGTCACAATGGACAAAGCATCGAAGATCAGTAACTTGTTAAAAAAAAGGACCAAGCAATCATTTTGCTGAAAACACATGCACAAGAGAAACAACAGAAGATAGAGCAGTTGCAACAATAGTTAGCAGTCCAGAGGTAGTTAAATGACCAATTGAACGAGCAATTGCTCAAAGAAAAGCAAAGGATTGATAAACATGCAATTCATAAGCAACAGGAACTATCCCAAGCATTGAATAAGTTGCAATCATTAAATGAACAGTTGAATAAATCGAAGGAAGAACAGATCGCTCAACTATCACTCCAGATATAAAGATTCAAGGAATATCCTCAAGTGGTATAATTCATATCGTAGGCTCTACAAATTATCAGGGCATTGTCTAGTCAGTTGAGCCTATTATGTCATAATATCTCACTCGTTCTTCCTCTGTGTGAAATTTCATCATCCATGGTTGACAAATCAATTGATGCGATACTAAACTTGGAAAAAGAAGATGAAAGATTAACAAATTTTTTCTCTTGACAAGAAACTAAAGAGGCAAAAGCTGCTAATCTACCACAAATTCTGGAATCGCATAAAGAAATTTTAATTGCTGAATGGCAGTCTCAGCTAATGAAGGCAGAAAGAGCAACATCAAGATGCAGATCGACAACAGGCAATGTGATTGAATTGATTAATAATAGTCTTTATTTATCAAATTTAATAAGAGAGTGTTCTCCAGAGAAACTTCCATTAGTAAAAGCATTAGAACAGACATGGAAACAGGAGCTGGAACAGAGGGAAAGATTGATCGCATGTATTCAAAGTTTAACATGGGAAACCTTTTGGTTTTTCCTTCTTAAACCATATAGTCAGCGGACAGCGATAAAATGCCTCACCGATGCAATCAACCATATGATTCTCGAACTTACTGATGCCACATACACCGCTCAATTACACTCACGCATGAGTCATCCACCAGAACTTCAGATGATGCTCGCCATTTGTCAGCTCCAATCACAAGATGATCAACCAATACAGTGAACCATTCTGACCGACTGCAACATGCCTATTTCGAGAAGATTTTCACATTTTTGTGATTTGGTTATACCAGCGCTTAGCATATTTATTTCATATTTTTTTAGTTTAAGTAGTATTTATAGACCCTTTCATGTTTTTAGGTAGGGTCCTCAAATTTTTGTATTAAGACTTGGATCGGAAGTTGCGTTACTGTGCTTCCGATATATTTATTTTTATAAAAACTGAACCTGAATTCTAAGTTTTGATGAAGAATATTTTTATGTGATATGCACTATTGCTTCCTGTAAAAGTATTTCCAAGTTAAAAGACGGGATCTGAATGCAATTCATATCGGAGGAGACTCAAATGCATATGGTACTACTATCTATGTTTTTGCTTCATACTTTTATGTGAATCAACATTTATTTATTTTGCTATTATTGATATATGTATATGCTCTTACAACAATTCTTTAACTTATCACTATTGAATGTTTAAGAGTTGTTATTTTTCATATGTATGTGTATCAGTAATATATAAAGATTAGTGTGATAACATTTTAATTATTACTTTATTCAACTACTTGAATAAAGTAATTATCATATGAATGAATATTTTTGTTTATGAGTAGAGTCATCTATATGCCTACTTATCAATAAGAACCTTAAAAAAATTGCACTAAGAGAAATACTTCCTGGGATAGATTAGTTGTTTTTATGTTGTTGTATTTTAGAATAGATCATCCATCATTCCCATTAGATATTAGAAAATCAATCACTTATCCATCCAATTTATTTCCTGAGATAGATTCGTTGTTTTTATGTTGTTGTATTTTAAAATAGATCATCTATTATTCCCAATAGATATTAGAAAATCGATCACTTATCCATCCCATTTATAAATCATTGAGAAATTGGTCTCATTATATATAGTCGGAGCCACCACACCAAATGGAAAAGGAGTTGCTTTTAAGGTCCGGACCGGGTGGTTTTCCTTGATGTTTGATGTAGCGATTTTCGAGGCATCAACATGAGGATAACAATCATTCCTCCCAACAACATGAAATAAATGCATTAGATAGGCAAATGTCACTCTACAACAAGAAATGAAAAATAAGAAAATGAATTATTAAAAAAAATAACAAAAAAACTCTAATTTTAAATGTAAAGAAAACTAATCCTACGGGGCATAGAACAGACGGTGATGGGATGTACTGTTAAGTCACTCCTTGATGTGAAGGTCACCAGTTCGAAAATCCGTGGGAAAAAATCCAGTCATGTTAAGGGTTGGTGTGGCCCAAGCCGGGTGCAATCCCCTGGTGATTTTGACGACTTAGATACCCTTGGATCACAGTTTCTCAAGTCACAGGCCAAGCCTGATATAATCTCTGATAAACTCAGACCACTTAAAAAAAAAAAAACCACTATACTGGAAAACTAATACAACCCTTTAACATTTATTAGTGAAATTTAATGAATTAATTGTCAATCAATTTCACTTATTTTAAATAAACAATTATAAAAATTAATAGTATTCATAGAAAAAAAAAATTAAATATATATAATTTATTTTATACCGAAACAGTTACCTAAAATATTATTATGTATAATATTTAAATCTTTAAAATATATCCTTCTCACAAAAATTATCATACAGCTAGCATCACATAAATACATAGCAAAAATTATCATACACCGAGCATTGCATAAATATATAATAAAACTTAGTTAAAGAAAAACAACAACTCAAACACTTTCAAATACACAAAAGAAAATATTTCATTTTTAAAATGTTTTACAGTTCAGGTCAATCATCAATGGGTTATACCAGGTGGTGTGGTTTTCCATGATTAACGGTGATGAGTCAGCCTCCATTCACTGTTAGCAGCCAGAGATGGTTGTCCTCCCTACTAGTTTGACAACTGAGTTATGATAAATTCCCCCCCTTAACAAATTTAAATCAATCACAATAAACTACCCTCCTTCATTATCCATAACAGAAATTTTAAAATACTATAATTAAAAAAACAAAACAAAACAAAACAAACAAACAAACAAAACAAAAAAACAAAACAAATAACCAAAACAAAACAAACTACGAGGTCAACTTTGGTTTACGAGTAGATAGTTGGGATTTTTGGCCATTTCGCCAACTTCTGCTGAATAAAGTGGATAATGGTTGATAGGATCTCTAAATCAAAATACACATTCAAAACAAATTTTAATTATAACTTATTTAGAGTTTTTATTTTGAATATATATTGGATTTAAATAAAGAATGAAAAGAGGGAGTGCAACTTTTGAAATCTGTCACCACAAATCACACCCATCATGCACAGATGTTGTTAAACTCCGAAGTTAGACCGCGTGGTGACCAGCACGCGTCCTCCACAAACACACACCCAATGTCGTTTGTTCATTGGCTCATAAACACACCCAATAATGTTTGTCCAAAATGTCATTTGGTCATAGGCTCATAAACACACCCAACGTTGTTCGTTCATTGGCTCACAAATATCGTTTGTTCCCTTCACAAAAAGGACGATAAGAGTATTTATATGATTGTATAAAGAAAGAAATTATTTTAACATCCACGAGGCTAAAGATTGTTTATGGGACCAATTCTATTCTCATCGAATAGGATTCTTTCAAGAAAGGTCAAAGATACAATGACCTTTGATATTGGGCAATGATGAATAAGAGTAGTTCTTTAACGTCCATGAGGCTAAAGATAGTTTATGGGACAGATTACTTCTTCCTCTGCTTGATGTATTCAACATTTTTCTGTGAAGCTTCACAATAAATGCTCCTAGCTTCTCAACAAACCCCTCGCTAAATAGATTATCCCAAGAGCTAGCTACCAGCGTATCTGCATAACTTTCCCTCTTGTCTTTGAAGGCCTCCATTCTAAAATGAAATGTTTTTCTGTTTCCACTTTTCCAGAAGAACAAAAAATGTATACTCTTTCCTCCCACACTTCTTTTGGCATCTTCCAGTGCCTTGTTTCAAAACGGAGTTGATGAGAATTAGTTCTTAATTGAGCAATAAGAATTTTGGCTCTCCAAGAGATATTGGCCTCTATGTATGCTTTTGGTTGATGACTATGAGTGAGATTAAACACTTCAATATAGTACTTTTTTTTTTCTTCCTAGCTCCTTATCCCAAGTACACATGTGAAACTTATCCATAACAAAAGCTTTTATCTCTTTGTTGTTTATGGGACACGTGGTCAAGCAAATACCCCATTTACTAAACCATTTGTTATTTTTCCGCATCCAAGTTTTTTTTTTTTTTTTTGCACAATATGTCATTAAAGACAACCTTAGGCCATCTACCCTCTTCTACTTGCTCAATTTTTTTAAAATACCTTATGACTCACACCATAGCAATTGCTTCAATAGGAGCAACCCCTGTTTCACTTAACAAGATAGCATAAGGAACTGCACTTTTAATCTTGAATTTGTTTGTAATCAAATGCTTCTGAGTTTTCTCAATTTTTCTCCACTACATGTCAAATGTACTGCTAGCCCATAGTTCACAACCATAGAGAATCACCAAAATCACTAGAAGCCCAAAAAGAGTTTGAGTGGTTTCCCAATCCCATAACTCTGCCTCTTTACACCTAGTTTGAAAAGCATAAAATGTTTTCCAACCCGCCAAAGTTCTTTTCTTTCTACAACCATCCCAACTTAGATTTTTGTTGAAATCAATTCTGAGGTATTTGTAATCCGCAACTTCTTCCAGAATGTTTCCTTCAAGGTAGAAATTATGCTGGTTATGTTTTTTTAATATAGAAACCACTACTTTCGTTTCGCTGATATTCACTTGCATCCCCACACTTCTACAAAAATGATCAATGGATAGTAAGTGCTCTTGCAAACCAAGATCCAATTTAGCAATTAGAATAAGGTCATGTGCATACAAAACAAGCATTATAACAAACTTGCCCAAATAAATAACATCACCCCCTTGTGAATTTAACCACTCCTCCAGCTTGTCAATATATAAATCAAAAAGGGTAGGAGACAGTGGGCAACCTTGCTTACCTTGATAGCGCTTCGAAAACTTTCAAAAATTTCTGTTGAAGTTTTAATTTTGACTTTCACCTCTTCATACAACTTATGCACAACTACTCTCAAATGTTTAGGAACCCCAAGTTCCTCCATTCTGTGCCAAAGCTTATCCCTAGGAACCATGTCAAACGCTTTTATGAAATCAACAAAGCAACAAAAGACTTCTTTCTTTTTCTCCCAAACTTTTTCAATGATGTGCCTTAAAGTATACAATTATCAACTATAGAATGTTTAGGTCTAAAACCTGGTTGCCCTTTAGCACTTATCCCTTTCTTCTTTTATTTGCTCACTTGCTAATTTTATTTTCTAACATATATTATACAATCATATTTCTTTCTATACTAGTTTTTTGACATAAATCATAATCAAAAAATTTATTATTTTCTAAAGCTTTACTTTCATACTTACATTATCCACTTTCAAATCACTTTCTAACTGACTACGAATGTCCTTATAAACAAGACACTCTGTAATGAAGTGCCATTCAATTTTAATAGTTCCATCTCAGAAAAAACACCAATTATTTTTTCCCCACTCTTCGTTAAAAACTACCTGAAAATTTTTCTTACCTCTTTTTAAAAACTACGTAAAAATGATTTCTTCCCAATCGATACTCATATCTCATAACGATAAAAATATTTATACAATCGTATAAATGCTCTTATCGTCTTTTTCATCGAGGGAACAAACAGTATTTGGGTTGGACCTTTTCACTATCGATCCTCCGTAGATTGCACAAATATTTATCGTCACTTATTTATGGGTGATGTTATTTATTTATGGATTCGTTTAACGAGGTGGAGGAATTGTTTAAATGATTAAAAGTGGTCACTTAAAATTTTGAAGTTTAACAATTATAACTTGGATTTACAAAATTTTTTGCCAAAGTTTCTCTAAATATAATTAAAATTTCCATAACCTTCCGAACAATTCCTCTGACTAATTAGACCTTATTTATGGTTTAGTGTCAATGAATCATGCGGAAATTCGGAAAACCTAGCCCAATGATGTTTAAGGCGGGACCAGTGGGACCAGATAGGTTTAAGCTTTTCACTACCGACACACGGTGAGTTTGTCGGCTCTGGAAGAGTCAAGCATGTCTGTCCTGCCCATGCATCAATTATTTCCCGTTAGATGTCGGAAATTCGAAACGGTACAGTTAAGCGTGAATTCTACCACGTGACAACATTGTATGACGGAATGACAATATATTCTCCCGTTAGATGTCGAAAACTTCAGGTGAAAGGCTTGGAAAGTCAAGTTTAGCCTTCTCCTTTCCCGTTAGAGCGATCCAGATGTGGG
This sequence comes from Pinus tabuliformis, assembly GCA_031772625.1. Lineage (NCBI taxonomy): Eukaryota > Viridiplantae > Streptophyta > Pinopsida > Pinales > Pinaceae > Pinus > Pinus tabuliformis. Next base: position 5,753,175 of record CM062804.1, on the reverse strand, counting down.
AAATTCCACGTGGAAACCGGAGTTTGGCTTTGCTCTATTACAGTTAGATGTCAGAAACTCTGTGCGAACTGGTTTCTCGTTAGATGACAGGGTACTTTCAAATGCACCAAACCCACGAATGCATTGACCGCGCCAGCTGCTGTTCTATAAATGACCCCAAGCCGTTTTTATCTCTGGCAATCTATCAGTTGCTTCGCCTTCCTTTCGCGCAATATATTGCCTATCGTTTTTGGCTGTATTCTGCTCAGGTAGTCTATTACATGCCTTCCATAATGTACTTTCATAATTACTATAAACTAGCATTTGCACCAGATGTTGCAAAGAAAACGCTGTAAGGCATAAAGTGCGGAAATTTATTTTGTATAGTCTCTAGAGAAATCACAAGAGAAATCACAACGTTTCCATGAAGAGTTTCAATGATTGGAAGAAAAGATAAACATCAAACCACACAAAAAGAGTCATAGTCCAGGAACGATGTGGATACACTATTTCAGAATTTATGTGTTAGATGCGACACTAAAAGAGAGTCATAGGCGAGGAAAGATGCAGATATATTCCCAATAAACATTATTTCAGAATGATATACTCCCAATAAACACTATTTCAGAATTTCTTGCGTTTGATGCGACAGTACATTCGATTTCTTTGAAGGTTTTCTATGTTATGTGACCTACTGAACATAACAATTGAAAGGAATGGTCAGTAGGAGCTTTCTTTCCACCCTCCGACCTCCTCCGTTGCTGCTTCCTCACAGCAATCTTCTTCTTCCTACAATTTCCAATCACCATAATATGAAAAAACATATTTAAGTTCATAGGATTGAAGTAATTTGATGGGAATTTATATGAAAAAACACAATTACATGTTAGGGTTATGGAATCTAAATTAATTTGATAATAAATTCTGGGAATATTTTAGAATTTGAGAATATGATAGAATCTGTCTGGTCAATTTGTTTCACCTTAATCTTATTTGTAATCTCTCTAAGATTCTCATATTCTACAATATTCATGGATCTTGAATATACTCAAAACCTACCATATTCATGGATCCATGAAATTCTAGAAAAGTATTTAACTTTAAAGTTTAAACTTTGTATTGCTCCCTAAGATTTTCAAATTCTATTATTCATATATCTTGAATATTCTCAAAATCTACAATACATCCTTTATATCCATAGATCCTTTATATCCTTAAATCCATTAAATTCTAAAAAGATATTTAACTTTAAAAGATCTAGAAGGAATAAGTTTAAACTTTTTATTGAGATTATCTTCTTACATCTGTAAAACAAAATTTGAAAATGAAATTTATAGTGATTGGTCAATATCCAGAGCTAATATGAATCCATCCTATTACCATGCAAAAAAATGTTTCTGATATAAAGAGCCTCTGCATATATAGAATCTACCTTAATAGTGAATGTGAGGCCAACTTTTATCTCCCCACAGTAGTTCTGGTCTGGAAGGACAACATTGTAGGAAGTCGGGGGTAGGCTTCCTTCCATGAATACTCCCTCCAAGGGAATGCTGTGCACCACAATCAGAAATATAAAGATATATGATCATAAAATAGAAATATTGAAAAACGATGAAAGACTGTAGGATCTGAAAAAATGACTGAGATCATAATGCTGGAGACTCATCTGCACCTTGCTTCCCCAACGAAGTCATCCGCGTTTCCACTATCGTTGTCCATTATTTTTAAGGTGAGTTCAGCAACCCCGTCGGCTACAATGAAAACAAATTGCTCATTCCACTCGGGATTGCTACCTTTACCTACAATTTCAGAGATCCGATCTATTAATTTTTAACTCTATATATTTTTGGGGGAAAAATTTGTAAAATCTCCCTACTTCCCCTGCATATAGAAAAGATTTGTGTAATTTTTTCTTCCCACGAATAATCCAGGGGCACTCAGTGATAACTAAGACCTCACCATGAACTCTTTCTTAAAACGATGTAACCATTTTCTCCATTGTTTGAAAAGCATTTGAACCCTGGATACCTATAAACAAATTTAAAAATTATGCGAACGGAAGAATTTTATCAGAGATTGGGGATCTATTTATCAGGGACTAGTCAGCGATGCTCTCAATAATATATGTTCTCAATACACGGCTAAAACCATAGGAATATGCATACTCAAGATAAAAACATTTATATTTTAAAGAAAGGCAAGACAAAATTTCTAGCTATCTCCCCTGACTTGTTCAGATGGGGGAGCAGAGTTATTGGTTACCTTCTACAAGAGTAAGGGCACAGGGCTTCAAGGTTGCAACATCTGATGAATCCCTCAACCTGTTGCCACGAACCTGGTATAATTCAAGTTTTTACCAAGTCATGGATACTTCTTTTTTTTTTCAGTGGAAAAATCAAAATGTATTATATTAAGGAGATATAATAATCATCATTACAGTTGTCTCAGAGGAGACATTGCTAATGTATGAGCATATTGCTGATGCTGGTGAATGGATAGATACAATTAGATGTGTTGTAGGGGCCGCAATCAAAACAGCAAGATACAACGAAACAGTGTGCATATCTGTAATTCAAAAATACATGAAAGCTGTAGATGTATGCCGCAGAAGCAGACCAAGGGAAAATAAGATAATATGTAAACGAAGCATAGCTGCTTAAAAGGAGCAAAAAGTGCTCTATGCCGTGGGGGGCATAGATCCTGTAATAGATGACAAAATAGAGAGCAGAGGTTTGTGTGAATCTTGGAAGAGACGGTGGTTTCTCCATTTCCAAATATACCAGCATGTAAGGATGAAGAGAGCACGCCAAGCAGGGCGCTGAGTGCTCCACCAGAGGAACCCGTCCATAACAGATGCAAAGGATTGGTGAGGAAATCCGAAAATGTGTGAGAGCTCATACCAGATAGAAGAAGCAGCAGCGCATCCAAAGAACATATGATAGTTTGATTCAAGTTGAGCAGAACAGAGGAGACACCTGCTCGGACCATACCATCCTTTTTTTTGTAAAACCTCCCAAGTGAGATTTTTGTTGTAGAAGAGAAGCCAGGAAAAGAGAATTGCTTTAAGGGGGCAGGGTGCTTTCCAGAGTTTTGTGGGGAAGATAGAGAGGGGAGGCGGAAGGGAGGATACAAGGAGAGAGTAGATATTCTTGACAGTGAGGGGGAGGGAAGTCATGGATACTTCAAGAAAACTAAGATGGCCAATGTTGCCATGGTCACACTTAAGCTTTACAAACTAATAATAGAACCAGTTTCACTGTACATAGCTATTTCTATCTTGACACGAACACCTGTGTTGTTAATGCAAGTAGGGTCATACCACATGATATCTTGAACAGAACCAGTCAATTGCAATCCACCAGCGTGTCAAATGAATCAAATGCATTAAGAAATCGTGATTTAGGTAGTTCCACGTGTCAAAAATAGCGCAAAAAGGTTCTGCCTGAAGCTGTAATAGATATAATCTGATTTTATTTTGCAGAATATTTTGAGCCTAATACCTGTTATGGAGGATAAGTCAAATTTGATATATCGCCCTGGGATGCCTCTGTTGAACATATCTAGCTGCAGTGACTGAGCATAGGAGTCAAACAGCGAAAAGTGAAAACAAGAAGAAGAAAAAGACTATTAAGGAGGGAGACATTCAGATGCCTTGGGGATGATCTCACAGTAATCTAACCGTAACCTACTGCTATATGCTTATGAAAATCTGGACTTTTCTAATGCTGTTTTCTTTTAATCAAATCATTGTTATTTCTTCATTGTAAAGGAGTTGTGTATCATGTCTTTATGATCAGTATGAATGTTATTTACTCTGGATGCTATGTTATCCACAGATGTTAATAGTTAGTAGCAAGATATTGTATTCAGTCTTTATTTTTTTCTGTTTTTTATGATCGAACTGCTTCCTCACATCTTCCATATATTGGAGTTATGATACGATTTTCAATTCTTCATTTTACACAATTAATTGGGTTACAGAGATTTTTAATTGGCCTCCTTTGTTACTGATTTATATCTTTTGTGTCTTCTGGGTGATATAAAAATGGAGCCTTGTTGTCTATATAATAAATCCGTATCAGAAAGCTCAACTACAAGCTGCTAATGCATACACACCAATGATTATACACATGAACTTTTAACCCAAGAAAATCATAAGTTTGCAACTTTGTCTTTGGTTTCTTGTTCTTACATAATATAAATCTGTGAACTTCCTAGGACAGAAGTATCTTACTTATTTTTCTGGAAGATGCCCGATGTTTATAAAACTGATCCATGTGTCCCTTCTTTTTTCCTCCATCCTGTTTGCCTTTGCAAACTCTCATGTTCCTTTTCAACAGCTCTCTCTGGTTTTCCCTGCTGTAGGGTGACAATGTGAACATGGAAGAAATTCTACAAGCTGGTGTTGAGACAACGCCCAGTCAACCCAATGGCAAACTGATTAGGTTCTGATGGATGTGCAGCAATCACAAGCGGATAGACATTGCCACTGCACATATAAATCAACACAAATCCAGAATCTTGCTTAGAATTAAAGACATTGACAGACATTTCAAATCTTGAACATCTAAAATATCTCAACATAAATGGGTGCATCAAGCAGGAAACCGTGAATCCTGAAGGCCTGAGATCACTGGAAAAACTATGCATGGAATTTTGCTTAGAATTAAACACATTGACAGATCTTTCATATCTTGAACATCTTAATTTTCTCAACAAAAATGCGCGTGTCAAACTGGAAACCCTGAATCTTGAAGGTCTGAGATCACTGGAATACCTGATATAGTATCTGATATGAAAAACCAAAGCCAAAGTCAAAACCGTCAATAGCCACTGCATTGAAAAAGGAATCAGATCATTAAAAGATAAGTGAAGATCATTAAAATATATTTACAAACCATTCAAAAGAGGTTAAAAAACAGAAAGTCTAAATCAAGTGTTTGAACGCTGCAAACAAACCATTAAAAGAAAGGAAATTACGGAGCATAAAATCACAGGATGTGATGTAGCCTCTTACCTGAACAGAGGAAGCTGAGAAAAGATACTCGGATAAAACTTGGCCTGAAAAACATAAATGAAAAACTAAATCCTGTTTGGATTTTGGTATTGGCAGGGTGGGGTATGCGAGCAGGCTAATGCTTCCGGGAATGCAAAAACAAAATTCAGGTTCGCAGAGGGAACTCAGTTCTACTGGTGACCATTAGATTCCAGCCATTCTCGTATGCCCAAAGCATTCTCAACACACCCAAGAAAGTTTGGATTCAGCAAAGGGCATTGAAGACTCCTGCAGAGGCATTAACCACAAAAAAATTAAGCTTGAAAACTATCTAGTGGGCTGGAGAAATTCATCAAGAAGATCTGCTCCTCAAGATTGATTTTGATAAAGTCCTACACAGATTAGAATGGTATATTACTTCAGATATGATGAGATCACTGGAATACCTGATATAGTATCTGATATGAAAAACCAAAGCGAAAGTCAAAACCGTCAATAGCCACTGCATTGAAAAAGGAATCAGATCACTAAAATATAAGTGAAGATCATTAAAAGATATTTACAAACCATTCAAAAGAGGTTAAAAAATAGAAAGTCTAAATCAAGTGTTTGAACGCTGCAAACAAACCATTAAAAGAAAGGAAATTACGGAGCATAAAATCACAGGATGTGATGTAACCTCTTACCTGAACAGAGGAAGTTGAGAAAAGATACTTGGATAAAACTTGGCCTGAAAAACATAAATGAAAAACTAAATCCTGTTTGGATTTTGGTATTGGCACAGTGGGGTATGCGAGCAGGTTAATGCTTCCGGGAATGCAAAAACAAAATTCAGGTTCGCAGAGGGAACTCAGTTCTACTGGTGACCATTAGATTCCAGCCATTCTCGTATGCCCAAAGCATTCTCAACACACCCAAGAAAGTTTGGATTCAACAAAGGGCATTGAAGACTTCTGCAGAGGCATTAACCACAAAAAAATTAAGCTTGAAAACTATCTAGTGGGCTGGAGAAATTCATCAAGAAGATCTGCTCCTCAAGATTGATTTTGATAAAGTCCTACACAGATTAGAATGGTATATTACTTCAGATATGATGACATGGATTGGTATCCTAAGGTCAAAAAAGCAATGAGGTATAACGTTGAGAACCTAACCAATCAAGTTATTCTGCAATGGTCCATCAGAAAGGATTTTCTTTGTTCAATAAAACATTTCATCGCAGCTAATGCTCTAGGTTAGCTAGAGTCAAGTGCAAATCGAAGGAATGATCATTATCAGGTGCCTACAAGATGTTTTAAAATCTTGAACATCTTAATTTTCTCAACAAAAATGCGCGTGTCAAACTGGAAACCCTGAATCTTGAAGGTCTGAGATCACTGAGATCACTGGAATACCTGATATAGTATCTGATATGAAAAACCAAAGCCAAAGTCAAAACCCGTCAATAGCCACTGCATTGAAAAAGGAATCAGATCATTAAAATATAAGTGAAGATCATAAAAGATATTTACAAACCATTCAAAAGAGGTTAAAAAACAGAAAGTCTAAATCAAGTGTTTGAACGCTGCAAACAAACCATTAAAAGAAAGGAAATTACGGAGCATAAAATCACAGGATGTGATGTAGCCTCTTACCTGAACAGAGGAAGTTGAGAAAAGATACTCGGATAAAACTTGGCCTGAAAAACATAAATGAAAAACTAAATCCACATTGAGAATTGCAGACTCCCCAAGTTCTATGTAAAAATGTTGGTTTATGGCTTACTATGTAGGATTCCCTAAGGCTCTCCTTCGTGGAAGGTGATTGATAATCAAAATGAGTACTAAAGGTTTTCCAGGCGGGATTTGACACGGAAAAATTCGATTTACCTTCTGCCCAGCCGACCCCAAAATTGGCTCCCCTGAAATAGAGATTTCCACTAAAGATCATTATGAAGGGTTGCAGGCGGAGTATAGTCAGCCATGTTCTCAATACACGGCTAAAACCATATGAATATGCATACTCACCGGACGCAACGCTGCTCTTCTGTTGCTGAGTTCGGCACTGGATAATGACATAGGGATCCATGTTACCTGCAACCACAGCCACATTAGAGAAAAATTAAATCAAAGATCCAACTGAACATACACCAGAACACATAATTCAGCTGTCTCATTAGCAATATTCGAATCCAAAGATTTATCAGATCGCCTAAAACGCAAGAGATCGGCTCGGATGATAATATATTACAGAGGAAATCAGTGTTTTGCAGCCCCTCGGCGTTGACGAGCAGCACCTCCAGAGTTCCCCTCGGCATCTTGATTCTTTTCCTTCTACCTCCTGAAGCCGATTTCCACAGATCCAGGGTCCTGGAATATAGTATCGCCGAGCGAGGGCAAGTGCACCTGGAAGTAGCATAGCGTCGAGCGAGGGCAACCGTCTATCTGCAGGGTCTCATCGTATACCCGTCTAATCAATTGGATGGATGAGATTATTTTCATCGTCTAACACTTAAATCAAAGGCTCAGAAATGTACACGTAACCCAAGAGGAAAGTTGATTTCAAAGGGAAACGCCTTACGGCGTAAAAACCATGGAGGAATTATTGTCTTGGGAAGCCTCAGATACATTATCAAGAACATTTCAAATACCAACGGAAAATGAACAAACAATGATCAAACATAGACTACAGAATGCAAAAATTTACAAAGAGAGAAACCAGAGGTTGCCATTTATTATTTTGTAAGGAATTGTTAAAACAACACATGCTTGACTCTTGAGATTCCAGAAAAGGACATAACAAATTAGGTGGAGAGACTTTCCCTACTCCAACTTCAGAGGATAATGTCAATGCTATATATTGTAACAAAAGGAAATGGGGATTGCTGTCTTGAGAGAAAATTTAATGTATCCTTTCACACACACAGAGATGGACTGTCAAACTACAGTGGTAATTAGATAGCCTCAACTATATAAAGAGCGACTAATTACATAGTCAAAGACGGTGAGCCTTTCTATCTGGATTCTGTCCATATAACAGTGATCTAGAATTTCTATTGGATTACTTACGATGCTGGTCCTTCCCCCTTCAATTTAGAAACTCAAAGAAAAGTTCAAAACTCCCTTGAAATCTTTTGAATGTCTACTTAAAAAAACTAGAAACCTTGCCAATAAGTATACCACTTGAAAAAACTCGAAACCTTGCCAAATTTAATGTCTCTCATTGTTTTGAAAGAATTTGAATATATTATATCTAATATAATTGGGTTTCCAAACTTTTGTTGAGTTTCAGGCAAGTCAAACTAACAGTGGTAATTAGATAGCCCCAGCTATATAAAGCGCTGGTAATTACATAGTCAAAGACAGCTGGTGAGTCTTTCCGTCTGGACTCTGTCCATATAACTGTAGCCTAGAATTTCTACCGGTTCCTCACGATGCAAAGCACTAATTCTAGAATTTTTATTGGATTCCTTATGATGAAAAGCACCATTGTTGTCTATGCATGCTGGTCATTCTATATATATTGTTTTCATTATCAACTAAGTTTCCTTATTAGATTATATATAGACACAAAGCCCTTAACATTACATTGTCTTTAACATTTAAACCAAAATTTTTGCATTAATTCTGTATGATGCTTATTCCAGATTTATCTTTTCATTGTCAACCCAATTTCCTTATTAGATATCTTCACATTGCATTTCCTTTAGCATTTAAATTTTAAACCAAGATTCAACATTGTCTTTGGCATTAAAACCAAGAGATTTGGGCAAACCAACCACGTTTCTTGTATTTATGGTAGAATTATCTTTGGACTATTGGTAGAAACTTAAAAAAACTGAAGTGAATCCTTTAACAAAACTTAGATTAATGAATGTAGAAATAATACAAAATTGAGCTTACATAGATCCAAAAATTGATACACTTCGGAATGCTTTTCCAGGCACTGAAAAAAACAAAAATCCACATTCTTTAAGATCCAAATTGAGCTTACATAGATCCAAAAATTGATACACTTTGGAATGCTTTTCCAGGAACTGAAAAAAACAAAAATCCTCATTCTTTAAAATCCAATAGCTAGAGCGTGTAACCAGCATGGTTGCAACCTTAACTAGGGATATTTGCCTCTTTTGAGCTCTCTCCTTCACCTCCTTGCCTCTGCAGCGGTTGCAGCTTAGTTCTTTTACATTGGCATTTGGTCATGAAGATCATTTGAAATGTTAAGTGTCAAATAAAGATTCATCCGAAACATTTAGATAAAAAAAACCTGAACATACTGTATGTTGTGTAGGCATCCCACCATCCTTCTCAAACCCAAATGAGGACTTAGGGGAATCATCAAACATTGCCCTTCCAAGCCTATGTGACTTGTCATACACATTGTATGAGGATTTGCCAATCAAATCCAGTGACAAAGTAGCATGATTTTAGTATGTAGATTTTCGCTGCTATCCATAATTGTGTTATACGCTATGCATATGAATTGTGTTAGAATGTAGAAATGTCCCAACATTTCAAGTGGACACTATTGCCCTCATCAGGGGATCTAAATGAAGCTTATGTGGTAGATGGCTATAAAAAATCCATGGCATGGATCAGAGCCAAGGGAAGATCCAGAATTTGCCGGAGATTTTGGTAACATTCCTAATGGTATTTGTGTACCTATTAACCTAGAGTCATTCGCTGAAGCCACAGGGTGACCAACAAAATGAGTTAAATTGAATGAATATGCTAAGCCAGAACTGGAATTGTTGTGGCCAGGAACATAAAATTGAAGTGTTCTCAACCTTGATTGTGAATTTGTGTTATGATTTTGATGTTTCAGGTGAGGAGGCCGAACCATTACACGTTTATGTCCTAATGCAACTTGACTACTTTGCAGCAAAGACGATGTCTCAGTGGAAGTATCTATGATATTTTAAGACAAAATACTTGATTGCAGAAGAGAAGATGGTTGGTGCTCTTCAGATTCCTACATTAAGAAAAACATCATTCTGCCAAACATCCTTCATATTTACAGGCTAAGGAAATCACTAAAAAAGCAAGAACGAAAAAAGGAATTGGGAATAATTTGTCATCGAACTAATTAGATAAAAAAAGACAACAAGGAGAAAAGAAGGCTACCCTTCTAGGAGGTCATCTCTCCTTCTAACTCATCATAGGTCTATCCATATGAGACAAGGGTCCATGCATATGCTAATCACTATTAGGAAGAGTAGGTTACAGACCCATTATTTTCTCTATCTCTATGCCTGACTTCTTTAGGTCACCTAAAAAATAATTATCTTTCCTTGAGTTATCACTTCCTCTACCATGATTCTCCAATATTGGTCTCATATCCTCCCACAAGTATCCTTCTTCCTCTGAATTTCGCTAGTTTCTAGACACCATTCTACTGCTTAGTCTTTGCGAAGAGTGTCACTGCCAGCAGAAGAGTCTCATCGCCAGCAGGCAGTTTCTGCGAAGAGTCTCATCGCCAGCAGGCCAGGCCTGGCCTTTCATGGCCCATTACCATGGGAAAAAAACCATTTTTCTATGAAAAAACAGAGTAAACGAACGGCAGAAAACACTCCAATCATCTAACACACATAATCAATGGTTCAGGATCGCACACGTCACATTCTAGGGATGTCTTTCTCAGAGGGAACGCCTTACGGCGTAATAATTACGTGGATAAATGTGTTTATTTGGGAAATGGGATGGAGTGCGTAAGATTAAAGTGAGATGTATTTAAAAAAAATTATCGCGGAAAAACATGTCCGGCGATATTTTAGATTGTCGTGCGATATTTTCGAAAATATCGCCGATATTTTGGAAATCGCGCGATATTTTTGGGACCCGAAAATATCGCGATATTTTCGGGGCGATATATCGGCTCGCCGAAAATATCACGATATTTCCGATATTCGGCGATATATCGCCGATATTATCAACACTGTAATTAGTATTGTATTCTCTGTAAGGAGTGCTATTGTTCTGAATCATTGAGTGTTGTGACAGCTCTACGAAGTGAATCTGTAGAGATTCTAAAGTGATGTGTACTGTTGGTATTGCCAAAATATTCATTTGCCTGTTTGTTGCTGTGTATTCAATGTCATTTATGTTGAGTGGAAAAAAGAGACTGTGATATTGATGCAAAATCAGATATCAGATAGGCGTTTGGGTGAAATATCAGATATTTCCAACAGTCCTCGATGGGATTTAATTGAAGAAAACATGGCAATGTACTAATCCAAGCCCTTTGTTTAGTCTCTTCATCTACCCCATAAAACTTGGGCATCAAAATTCTGTTAAGCAGCCACTAATCAATATGATTTATATCTTCATTACCTTGATTTCCATGATTTCCATGAAAGGCCCATCATCCTATTAATGTTCCCTGCAAAAGGAGTTTTATTACCACGTCAATTTGTCTCTCTTCTGATATTAATCCTCAATACTATTCCTGTCTCCCCATCCCTTCTGTCCATCGTCGCAATTAATTATGCAGAGTTTGATTAATTTCTTCCATGGCATCCCTCATCCCCTCTAAGGAAGTCCTTATGGGTTCTTCCACAATAATGCAACATTTAACTTCTAGTTATCTAACCCATGAGAAGCTGAAAAAAAGCCATTGTTGGTGACCACCCTCAAGGCCAAGAAAGTGACTCAGATATCATAGGGCACCAGCAACAGCAAATTAAGTACTAACCATAGAAACGTCAAATCAGATTCTACAGCACTAGAAGCCGGATATCACTCTTGGCCTAAGTAGTCTGTTCCAAGCTACCCACAATATCACCCATTTCCAGACCCCTTCTCTAATGCACAAGAGTCTACCCATTTCCAGACCCCTTCTCTAATGCACAAGAGTCTTTGTTTATAGCCGATTTACATACTAAGGAAATCCAAGAAAAAAGAAGTTAAATTCCTCGACAATTGACATTTATGAACAGAGTTATAAAACACAAACCATAAGGCGTTACAAAGGATGTCTTGAGTGACGCATTAAATGTAAGCACGCATAATAGCTACCTTTAATGTGAACATGCATAATGCTATGCATTAAGGTGAACATGCACTAGTAACTATTATGCTAGGTAAAGAAAAAATGATGCTCTAGGCATAACTATTATCACTAACAAAATGAGTTATCTTTTAATATTGGAACAGAGACCATTTACCTTATTTTCCAGCCTATATATACAAATAGAGTCAAGCAGAGCTACAACAGTTACAAAGATCTGTGAGGTAGTGCTACCTCGTACAAGTGACCAGAAGGTCACCCTGATTTACTAGTTCTCACTCCCATCGTAGAGGGGAAGCTACCATTCCCCACACAAACATCATGCACAAAATGCACATCGCTAGTTTTCTTTCTTCCTCAAAACTCATCGGCCTCCTATGCCAGGAAAGCCACAACACAGAGTTCCCACGCCCACAGGATTACAAAATTGGGGCCTCTTAGCCTAAATCACTCCTCAAAGGACATTGTTGTGTTTTCAATGTCATTTATGTTGAGTGGAAAAAAGATACTGTGATATTGATGCAATATCAGATATCAGATAGGCGTTTGGGTGAAATATCAGATATTTCCAACAGTCCTCGATGGGATTTAATTGAAGAAAACGTGGCAATGTACTGATCCAAGCCCTTGGTGTAGTCTCTTCATCTACCCCATAAAACTTGGGCATCAAAATTCTGTTAAGAATCCACTGATCAATATGATTTATATCTTCATTACCTTGATTTCCATGATTCCCATGAAAGGCCCATCCTCCTATTAATGTTCCCTGCAAAAGGAGGTTTATTACCACATCAATTTGTCTCTCTTCTGATATTAATCCTCATTACTATTCCTGTCTCCCCATCCCTTCTGTCCATTGTCGCAATTAATTATGCAGAGTTTGATGCATTTCTTCCATGGCATCCCTCATCCCCTCTAAGGGAGTCCTTATGGCTTCTTCCACAATAATGCAACATTTAACTTCTAGTTATCTAACCCATGAGAAGCTGAAAAAAAGCCATTGTTGGTGACCACCCTCAAGGCCATGAAAGTGGCTCAGATATCATAGGGCACCAACAACAGCAACAGCGGCAATAACTGTACCAGCAACAGCAAATTCAGTACTAACAATAGAAACGTCAAATCAGATTATACAGCACTAGCAGCCGGACATCACTCTCGGCCTAAGTAGTCTGTTCCAGGTTACCCACAATATCACCCATTTCCAGACCCCTTCTCTAATGCCCAAGAGTCTTTGTTTATAGCCGATTTACATACTTAGGAAATCCAAGAAAAAAGTTGGAATCCTCGGCAATTGACATTTATGAACAGAGTTATAAAACACAAACCATAAGGCGTTACAAAGGATGTCTTGAGTGACACATTAAATGTAATCATGCATAATAGCTACCTTTAATGTGAACATGCATAATGCTATGCATTAAGGTGAACATGCACTAGTAACTATTATGCGAAGTAAAGAAAAAATGATGCTCTAGGCATAACTATTATCACTAACAAAGTGGGTTATCTTTTAATATTGTAACAGAGACCATTTACCTTATTTTCCAGACTATATATACAAATAGAGTCAAGCAGAGCTACAACAATTACAAACTCAAATAGTGGCAGATCTGTGAGGTCGTGCTACCTCGTACACGTGACCACAAGGCCACCCTGATTTACTAGTTCTCACTCCCATCGTAGAGGGGAAGCTACCATTCCCCACACAAACGTCATGCACAAAGTGCACATCGCTAGTTTTCTTTCTTCCTCAAGACTCATCGGCCTCCTATGCCAGGAAAGCCACAACACAGAGTTCCCATGCCCCCAGGATTACAAAATTGGGCCCTCTTAGCCCAAATCACTCCTCAAAGGACATTGTTGTGTACTCAATGTCATTTATGTTGAGTGGAAAAAAGATACTGTGATATTGATGCAATATCAGATATCAGATAGGCGTTTGGGTGAAATATCGGATATTTCCAACAGTCCTCGACGGGATTTAATTGAAGAAAACATGGCAATGTACTGATTCAATCCCTTGGTTTAGTATCTTCATCTACCCCATAAAACTTGGGCATCAAAATTCTGTTAAGAATCCACTGATCAACACGATTTATATCTTCATTACCTTGATTTCCATCATTCCCATGAAAGGCCCATCCTCCTATTAATGTTCCCTGCAAAAGGAGTTTTATTACCACGTCAATTTGTCTCTCTTCTGATATTAATCCTCATTACTATTCCTGTCTGCCCATCCCTTCTGTCCATTGTCGCAATTAATTATGCAGAATTTGATTCATTTCTTCCATGGCATCCCTCATCCCCTCTAAGGGAGTCCTTATGGCTTCTTCCACAATAATGCAACATTTAACTTCTAGTTATCTAACCCATGAGAAGCTGAAAAAAAGCCATTGTTGGTGACCACCTTCTTGTCCTTCAAAATCCCGGCCTTCGTCTCTCGAAAGGCCTCCACGATTGCTTTCTCCGGATTCGACCAAAACCCCGGCTTCCACAGGAGACCACAAAACCATGGCAGAACCATTAATGAAATTATGTAATTAGCATCCTCTGAAAAAATTCATAAATGAAAATCCCCAAATCAGTAACAGCTTATTTTCCCCCTCTTACCTGTTTCAAAATATTAGAGAAAAGGTTCCTCTGCAGGTAACGCGGCACATTAACGTGGCCTGAATTAGGGGCAGAACTGTAAATGGCGAATAACCCCATATCTCTGTTCTGAAACTTTTTCGTCTCTGCTACAGTACAGCAGCGGCGGCAGCGATGACCGGAATAATTGCCATATGCCACTCCACGGATTTGATTTTGCAGTACATGATTGACTGCCAGCCGGTGACGGATCATTCGAGGTAACAGGAATTTGCTGCAACTGAGGTGCCATCTTCAAATTTTTCACATCGAGATTCAACTAAGTCTTTCTCCCTTCACAGTTAGACGGTGGCTCTTCTAAATATGTGCATTTTCATGAATATTTAAACGAGCGAGGGCAAGTGCAAGGTCTCACACGGAGAAGAAAGACATGAAGAGTCTCTGCGAAGAGTGTCATTGCCAGCAGAAGAGTCTCATCGCCAGCAGGCAGTTTTTGCGAAGAGTCTCATGGCCACCAGGCCAGGCCTGGCCTTTCATGGCCCATTACCATGGGAAAAAAATCATTTTTCTATGAAAAAACAAATTAAACCAACGGCAGAAAACACTCCAATCATCTAACACACATAATCAATGGCTCAGGATCGCACACATCACATTCTAGGGATGTCTTTCTCATAGGGAACGCCTTACGGCGTAATTACTATAAATAAATGTATAATATTAATAAGTTTTGTGTATGTGTCACTTACAATTTGTAAGAGATGTATAGTATTAGTAAATGTTGTATAATTTTTAAGAATTTTTTCATAATAGACCACATTAATTGGTTAAATGTCAACTAAATTTTATTAATGTGATTAATTTTAAAGACTTATTTCTACATTATGGATCACAAAAGTCTTAGATGTAATTTTGTTTTTCATTTGACATTATTAATCGAAGCTTTTGTCATTGATAAATGCAAAGGAAGGTTGATTGACTCATTGGGATAATGAAAAAAGAGATAAAGGAGATAATGGAAGATCTAATTTTTTTCTTCAGTTTAGGTAATTTGATGGTATATAGAAAATATATGTGTTGTGTTTTGTTTAGAATAATAATCTTGATACGTGTGTTTATTTTGAAATAGGGTTTTTTAAATTTTAATTTAACCATGAATAATTTTTAAGATGATAGTAGGGATTTAACCTCCATAAAATGTTATCAATAGTATTATCAAATAGAATTTTCAGAATAATCACATAGTTGATTTGGAGTACCATCTATTGTGGTTCATCATCGATAAGGATGAAAAACCAGATCTGAGATTAGGTATAAATAGCACAAATGTCCCCATGTGCTAGAAATAGCCATTAGAAATCTAATTAAGTAAATAAATAATTTTGGTAATAAGAAAAACGTTACAGATTAATTAGATCAAAATAGTATTAAAATAAATTAGTTAGGATATTAAATATTAATATAAACATAATAGAATCCTATCCTTATGCCCTCATGTGATAATCCTTTTGCTAGCCATGGATCAAAGTAGATTCATGGGGCCTTCAAGTCAAGGATGAAGCTGGCTTCCCAGCGTTTGCCTAGGGAGATGTTGCAGTGCTTGTATTGGAGATTCACATAATACCCATCAGGTATGACCATTAATTGAGATACTTTATTTGAAGCTTGCTCAAAGGCATTTGTTGGTCTAATTATTGAGGATTGATCACTATCCTTACCCCCTTATGTGATGGATCCCTTTGCCAGTGATGCATCAAAGTAGATTCATAGGGCCTTTGAGTCAAGGATGAAGCTGGCTTCCCAGTGTTTGCTTTGGTGTACAAGGCCACCCTGCATGCTCTAAAAAATGGGGATAAGGAATGGAACCAGGTAAAACTTTATGTCCCTTTCCCTTTTAGTTTTCTTGTTCAATATAGCCTCTCTGGATATGTAGGCAAGTCTCATGGTTCAGTACCGTCTCTCCTCTGGATATGTATATAAGTCTTGTTTTTCCCAATCTCTTCATTCACTGGAGTGCTATCAATCATAACCTAGGGTTTTGGATTGCCAGGGTCTTAGGTGTTGGACTTGAAAGGGTTGTATTAAAGCTTCTCAATCTGTTTCTACAACAGTGTTCCATCAATCTTTAGTTTGAGTCTGTTCTATGGACCTTAGGTGCAGATTTTGGAAATGGGTATCATTGTTGGAGGCCTATGAATAACATCCATTTGAATATGCATGTGAATGCTACAGATGGCCTTGCTGGAGGAATACGTGATTGCAATGAACTTATCCTCTGGGTGGAAGAAATGGAGCAACCAGAAATGGAAGCTCCAGCCTGTTCATTGTAAGTTATCGAACAATGACAAGTTGTCCTTGGTCTTTATAGAAAGTAAGCATCATATCAGCAAGCTTATTAATAGAATGGGTAAGAATTTTAGTATTATTATTATGGGAGACTTGGTTGGTTGGTAAGTGTAATCGAAGTCAATTTTAGTTGATAATGGCCAGCATAAATCCATTTTAACCCAGGATTTATTAAGCATCGAGATGAGTAAAAAATGTAGGTGCAAACTTCTTGTTGCCTAAAAGCCCTGGATTAAGATGGATCAATGCTGTGCTTTTTTTCCATTGTGATTTAGTAGCATTCCACGTGTGACACACCTTTTTTTCCCTGAGCTGTTCTTCGTGCAACCCACAGAGTATTTGAAAACAAAATTGAATGTATGAATTTTGATGCTGCACTTAAAAATGTGTGCTTGTTGGCATATGGGGTTTCTGTTATAGTGCATGCCATTCAACAAGGGATGCGTAGCATTAGTAGTTTCAGTACAATGCACATTGTTAGTAATGTTCTCATCTATATTACCAGAAAAAGGGATGTACAGTATTAGTAATGTCCTTGTCTGTATTACCTGCAGCTTGCAAGGGATTCATAATTTCAGTGGTGCCAGTCTTTAGGTATTGTTGTTGTTTAGCGTGTATGTTTGAATGATGGAATAATGTATTTTTTAATGATGGAATAATGTATTTTTTAACTATTTATGATGTTTGTGTTGCCTTCCCAATTGCAAGCTTGCAGTGTTAGCAATGTCCTTATCTGTATTAGCAGAGAGGGATCTACAATATTAGGAATGTCCTTGTCTGTGTTGCCTGCAACATGCAAGGGATGCACAGTATTAACAAAAATTGCATATCCTTTAAGGATCTTGATTTTTGATCTGAACATCACTGATAAGAGGTTCTGTTATCGATGGATGCAGAGGAAGGTTGATTGACTCTTGCCAGAGTTACAAAGGAGATAAATGAAACGAGCAGCAGCATTTTGTTCTACAGCCTATGCAGCTTTATTATATATAGTAAATACACGTGTTGTGTCTTGTCTAAGATGGAGTTATAGATGAAGCATAAGTTAATGGTGCTGGAGGATTCTGTTCACATATTGTGTTAAAATTGCAATATACTTCTTGGATATGGATTAAAATTCTCTATTTTCAATACAATATGTGTTCAATATTTTAGATTTATTATTGTACACATGATGATGATATTTTAGATTTGTCATCACACATGGTGAGGGTTATGTTCTTTCCATAGAAATATTGTTCTACCTTGATAAAGAAAAGTTTAATTGTATTGCTTAGGATTGGTTCTATGACCAACTGTCATGCAAATGAGATCAATGAATTCTTTTTTTTTGTGTAAGTCAGAGGATTGTATTAAAAGAGAAAAAATATAGTACAAAAAATCTGCCATAGCAGATCGAGGCCTGAAGAAAACAAGCCAGACACCATGATTTCCATCCCTAAAAACCACAAAAAACTATCAACTGCACACCATGCAGGGTGGTTGATCCTGCTATCTAACAACGCCTGAGAATAAAAGATACTAAAACGAGGACCGCAGCCCTTCAACCCGCAAAGACTATGGTAATGACAAAACCCCAGATCTTGGGGAGACCAAAAAAAAACCGGTCAGGACATATGAACATCCGGTTAAGATGGATGAGAATTAACATCAGAACACAAATATTAAGGTGACTTCCCGAACCTGCTCGCTGTGTCCAAGGCCTGTTCCAGCACATGGCTGTCCGCTCTCGCTTGCAGGGAATGATAACTGCGGCATTCCGCCTGCTTTTCTTGCTGCAATCCTCCAGTTTGCCTTGCTTCTGGACTGAGCGTCTGCCTGAGGAGCTTAATGAGCACTGTCACCTTCTTGGACAGAGAGTCTACCATCTCATGCACTGCAGTGACTTTGAAATCGAAAGCTTCATAAATGTCGTATAGACTTTTCATCTGTGCCTCAGGGATGACCTGGTCACTCTGAGCCAGCCTCTTACTATCTTCCTTCGCATCCAGAGCACGCGCCAGCAGGGTTTTAACTCTCCAGCTTTCCGCCTGAGTGCGCACAAACTGAGTTGCGCACTTAGTTACTGTACCAGGATCTTGAAGCCAGTCGACTTCCTGCGCTATATCCTCCTCCGACCGCTTTCGCTCTTCTTCCTTCACCGAGGCCTCCAATTCAGACAATTTGCGTTTGTTCTTCGACGTGGTTCTGGTTTCATACATTTCCCTCGCTGTCTTGAGCTCCATATTCGCAGTTGCACTGCGGCAGCCGTCACCTTCCATACTTATCTTAACACTTGCAACGTGAGACCTGGCGCTGAGAGCCGAAAGTAAATGAACCGGAACGATGCACTGCAAAATTCTGTTCATGACTATGCCTCTACTCGCTGTTAAATAGTTGATCTGGAGGATATTGCTCATGACTAACCGATCCTCCCGAAACGACGTGGATGTACTGACATAATTGTTACTGCCTTGAACTGTGTTTTCCGAGTGATGTATCCAACCTTTGACATCAATGTTGCCTCTTCCTTCTCTAATCAGAAATTGCCAAGTGTCCTCCAACTTGCTGTGGTGACGGCGGTGATCGTTGCGGCACATCATATTAGATTTGTTTCCTTTATTCCCCTTCTGTTGCCATAAACGCACCGGAATTACCTGTCCTTTTGTCTTCTGCCAACTTTTAATGCCCGTATCCACTCCTTTGTGCTTTATCATGAAAAAACGCGGAGTCTGAACGCCTTCCGGTTAAGCCCGGTTGGCATTATCCTTGTCTTGTTTGGCCAGCTGGATGCATTTCCTTTTCAGGTCTGGGCAGTTCACCTGCTGCCAACAGCTGTCCCATTCCCTATTTTGGTTATCGATGCGATGATTTGCTACGTGGTCCGCTATCGCATTCGCCTTGCGTCTCACCGCCTGGAAGACTAACCCTCTCATGTCGCTGATCAACTCGGCTATGTTTTCCGTCACCTTTGCTAATCTCCAATGCTTCGTTGCTTTGCTCGCTTTGGTTCCGCCATAGATTCTCTTTGCCACAGAGATTACCAGGGCCAAGTCACCTTCTACCACCGCTGTATAATTCTACATGTCTTTTAGAATCCGTAGTCCCTGTTCTAAAGCTGCAAACTCCATTTCATTGTTCGTCCCTTCTCCCAGTGCTTTGCAGTAAATATGAAGAATGTCTCCTTTATGGTTTCTTATGATTCCTCCAATACCCGCCATCCCAGGGTTTCCTCTGGACGCGCCATCAAAATTCAACTTCAGCCAGCCAACCGGTGGGTAATTCCAACTATTGGACTCAGACTGCGGGCTTTGCTGGCCTCTCGACGTGGCCATGCTCTGGTTGATGTGCAGTTGGAAGAGTTTTAAAATCCGTAAGTCACCAGATGAAGGCTTCTCATTAGTTTCCGCTTTCACTTTTACTTGAATTAACTGTTTAATATTTCTCATAAGAGTATCTATGGCATGCTCTGTGTTTCTGTATTCATCTTGGAATATTCTCCTGTTACGCTCCTTCCATATGGTCCATGTTAAAAAACCTGGCATAACTTTCCAAATGTTGTTGACTCTGGAATTTTTTGAGTAATTTTTTTGCCAATTTTGTATGGTATCCTGAATGGACTCCCTATTTATGTTAGAGTATAGCATAATACCCTCCGCCCAATTCCATAAATGGCAAGCCCAGTCACAGGAATTAAATAAATGATTTATTGTTTCTTCCTCTACCACGCACATTGGGCATCTGGACGGCCCATGAAAGCCTTTATTGCGTAGATTTTCCCATGTCAAGGTTTTTTTCCTCATTAAAAGCCAGAGGAACGTTTTGATTTTTGGCCAAAACAGGCCGTCCCACACGTTATGACTCCAAGGTGAAACCTCCCTTTGCTCTGCATTTTCTATTAGTTCCCTGGCTTCCTTGAGTGAGAAATTTTCGTTACCCTTCATTCCCCATCTAAGTTGGTCCTTTTCGTCCGTATTCATAATTTTCCTTTTGAGTAGTTGGTCAATTAGATGCTTTGAGTTGTCGTTTTCCCCATTGCTGTTGTCCAAGTCGAAGTTTATCCATTCTCTCTAGATGGGATCCCTGTTGTTCCAGTTCCAGTATTGATGAACTCTGTAACGACCCTCGTGTTGACATTTCTGCTTGAGAAGATCGAGTTCGGGCTTTTCCAGTTTTGGGAGCTGCTGCCAAGCATCTTCCCAAAAGAGAGCTGAATGCCCATTCCGGATTTCCCAGAAACTGTTTTCCTGCACCAAGTTGCGATTTTTCCTGGCAAGATTCCATATGGGTGATCCCTCAGGAACCTCCTGAAGCCTAATAAGATCCTGATTATTGTGTTCGGGGGTATATTTCTCTTTCCAATGTCTTGCCCAGGGGAGATGGGGCTCTTTTATCCATCGCCACCAGAGTTTAGCACCACAAGTCATGTTGATGATTGAAGGATCCACCAGATTTAGGCCTCCCAAAATTTTTGGTTTGTAGAGTTTATGCCATGCCACAAGCGCCCATTATTTCTTCTCCCCATTACCATTCCATAAAAAGGATCTTTGGATTGTTCTAATTTGTTGGAGGATGCCCTTGGGGGACGGCAGCATGGAAAGTAAGTACTGAGGGATAGCTTGCAGAACTGCCTTTGTGAGAACTAATCTCCCCGCAAAATTAAGTGCTCTGTGCGTCCAGTGCTTGCACCTTTTCTCCAGGTTAGCCAAGATTCTCTCCCAGTGCACTTTTTGCCAGGGTTTGAGTGTTAGTGGTGCTCCCAAATATCTTGAAGGTAGACATCCTTTTTTGAATCCAAGTAAATTAGAGAGGTGCTTCTGAATAGCTGGATGAGTGTGAAAGAAATAAATCGTGGATTTGGAAAAATTAATTTCCATTCCGGATGCCTTGCTGAAAAGATCAAGGATTTTCTTAAAAGCTAGAGCCTCTTTCACTGTGGGGGTTCCATGTAACATCGTATCATCCACAAATTGTTGGTGTGTTGTTGCTGGAATAGATTGGAGAGGCTGAAGGCCCTTGATTTTCCCTTCTCTTTTTGCTTTGGCTATGAGTCTGTTGAGACCTTCCATGAGAATTACAAACAGGAAGGGGGAGAGAGGGTCTCCTTGTCTGATTCCACGAGTGGGTGAAAAGGGTTCAGAGGGGGATCCATTGACAAGGATTGAGAATCTGGAGGACTTAATAAGGGCTAAGATCCAATTGATCCATAGCTTGCAAAAACCGAAGGCTTTTAGAATGGCTTCTAGATATTGCCAACTAACTTTATCATAGGCTTTCGATAGATCAAGCTGCATTAGCATCCCTGCTAATTTTCTAGTTTGCAGGGTGTGAATCATTTCCTGAGCTAGAAGAATATTGTCTAAGATCTGTCTCCCTTCGACATACCCGGATTGCTCTTCTGATATGAGACCAGGAAGAATTGGCTTTAGTCTATTAGCTATAACTTTTGATATGATTTTATAAATGACATTACACAGAGCAATTGGTCTGAACTTCTCAGGAGAGTTTGCTTCTTCCATCTTTGGGATAAGGGCTATGAAGGTTGAGTTGAGAGATTTGAGGATAGAACCAGATCTCCTAGAGTCCTCAACAACTTCCCATATCTCATGCTTCACTAGGTTCCAGCAGGCTTTGTAAAAATTAATGGTGAAACCATCCGGTCCAGGGGCCTTATCACTAGGCATACTTCTGACTGCTTCCTCCACTTCCTCTAAGGTTATTTCTCTGCTTAGAGCTGAGTTCTGAGCGCCGGTAATAGTTTTGGGGATGGCCGAGATGAGCTCCTTTATGGCATCCTCTCTGTTTGCTAGCGGTTCCTGGGCAATACTGCTGAAATGCCTAGTTAGTAAAGCCGCTATGTCTTGGTGATTCTTTAAAGTTTCACCATTCTCATTCTTGAGTTCTAGAATTCTATTCGCACTTCTGTAATCTAGAGCAGATCTGTAAAAAAATTTGGTATTCTGCTCACCCTCTTTAAGCCACCGAATTCTGGATTTCTGCTTCCAAAGAGTTTCTTCCTGCTGACAACGTGTATGCCACTGATTAGTTAGATCTCTTTCCTGCTCTACAGACTCCTCACTGTTGTGCCCTGAAGGCCACGCTTTGTGAATCTGTTCCAATTTATCTTCTATCAAGGTTTTCTCCTTAAAAATATCTCCAAACTCCGTAATGTTCCATTCTTTAATTTTGGCTTTAGTGTACCTTAGTTTCTTCTGAAGGTTAAACATTTTGGATCCCCCTCCAATCACAGGTTCAGACCACCATTTCTCCACCAGATTGAGGAAGTTGGGGTGATCCAACCAAAATTTTTCGAATCTGAAAGGTTTATTCCTTGGGGTGCCATGGATAGCTGCTATTAAAGATATTGGCCAGTGGTCAAATCCTCCACTTGGAAGGATGTCTGACTCAACTAGAATACCATCCATAATGATGCTCCCAGAGATGATGAATCTATCCAGACGAGAGGCAATCAGCCTATCGCCCCCTCGTCTATTATTCCATGTAAAAGTACCACTCTTAGGTGGGATATCCACCAGTTTAGCATTATCAATGAAATTTGTGAATAATTCTGCATCCTTACTGAGTTTTCTTATTCCCCCTTTCTTCTCCAGAAGGGTGGTTATCATGTTAAAGTCACCCCCCATAATGCATTTGGAATAAGGATGTCTAGAAATTAAACTTGACAGAGAGTTTAAAAAGGTTATTTTATCCTCTATCTTCTGGGGTCCATAAACATTTATACATAAGAAGGATTCAGAGTTACCTGTGGGTTGGGCTTCCACAGCTATAAATGCTCTGGTTGCTTCTGCTGAGAGGACTTGAAACATTCTTGAGTCCCACATTGTGACTAAACCTCCTTCTCGCCCCTGACTTTCTACTTCCATATAATTTATGTGATTGCCAAGCTTCTTATTGATGTTAGCCATGCTTATATTGCTGCTTTTAGTTTCCTGATTGAAAAAGATATCCGGTTTTTCTTTCTGAAATTTTCTTTTCAGAACTCTCTGCTTTGCTTGGCTATTTAGCCCTCTTGCATTCCATGATATGATTTTCATGATTAACTAGAAGAATTATTGGTAAGATGGGAAGGCATTCAGAGCCTACATCTTCCCTGAGTTTATCATTATTATCCCAAGCTCCTGCAGAGCTTCACCACTTGTTCTCCGTCCTCTCTTCTTCTTTTGCTTAGATCTTGTTGAGTTGCAGAGGAGACTCTTTGGGTGGTTCCCAGCTCCT
Organism: Pinus tabuliformis; assembly: GCA_031772625.1. Taxonomy (NCBI): domain Eukaryota; kingdom Viridiplantae; phylum Streptophyta; class Pinopsida; order Pinales; family Pinaceae; genus Pinus; species Pinus tabuliformis. The sequence goes on along the minus strand of CM062804.1, from coordinate 5,729,063 downwards.
CTTGCTATACCTAACTTTCTACTTTGCCTTTCTAACTCTGCTTTTTGCCTTGCTATGAATAGCTCATTGACCTTCCTGATTTCTTCTTCCGGCACATTTTCTATGCCTCGAGCTTTCCAGTTCTCTGCCATGACTGGTAGGTTCATTCCTTCCTTTGCTAGAACCTCCTCCAGTTCTAAATCATCGCTTCCTCCATCGCTGGTGAGCATGTCTGCATCCTCCTCGGGCTCTTTTGTTTGTTCCTTCATTTGGACTTCTGTGCTAATAATGGTTTCTTTTGTTTCTTTTGTGGTTTGCCCAGTTTTACCTGTTGGCCCTCCATTGGAGGTGAGAGCTTTATTCAGATCCTCTGAGTCTGTGTCTAACTCTAAGATTTCAAAAGTGTTCCTGTGGTTCCCTCGTTCTGTTTCTATTCTGTTTGTTCTTCTTCGGTTGGCTCTTTGTCTTATCTTTGGTTTTACAAAGTTATCTCTGCCTCTATCTGCTTGCTCTGTTTTAATAACTTCTTCTTGTTTGTTCAGAGGGCATTCCCTCATTAGATGTCCATGCTCATGACATCTTCGACAGCGAAAAGGAATTTGTTCATAGTCTATTGCTTGGAAGTAATCATCATCCCTGTACTCTAGCCATAAACCCTCATGTAGAGCACCGGATACATCCATTTCCACGCAGATTCTTGCACACGAGGTGTATTTTCTTTGTATGGTCGCTTCTGAGGCCTTGACAAAAGTACCCAGCCGATCCCCAATTTGTTTCAGTGCTGAAATACCCCAATAGTCTATGGGAAGAGAAAACAGTCGTATCCATACTGGTACCTGAGTGAAAGTTTCTCTTTCTGGAACAAAATTTGGTTTCCATGGCCGCATGTAGAGACCTACTGAAGCTAAGAAATACGGGCCTCCATCAAAATTCTGTCCTTGTCTTCTAGGTTGGTGAAAACTACAGTGAAGAAGCCTTTTGCTCCTAAGTGTAGTTTCACATCGCCCTTGGGTTTCCAGTGTTGTCGTATCCATTGACATAGAGCTCTTTCAGTTGGCCACAAGCCCATAAACTTGCTAATGACTGCATGCTCTACCATGTGCTCTCGATAAGCTTGAATCTCCGGATCTACTATGACAACTCTAAGGGTCTCTGCTTTTTTAGGTTTGCAGGTTCCGTTCGCTGTTGGGTGGTTGCTGGGGTTCGAGCTGGTTTCACATTCCGTTTCTTCTTTCCCCTGGGGGCCTTCCCTATGTTCCCCCTTCTCCTTTGACTGCTTTTCATTATGAACTGTAAGTTTTTGTCCTGTTGTGGCATTTTTTCCATTATTCTCCAAACCCTCAATTCCTTTTTCATTGACTTGTTCCATTATTCTCCAAACCCTCAATTCCTTTTTCATTGACTTGTGGGTTGCTGCTGGGTTCTCTGCCTTCTTCTTGTTTTTTCTCCTTGTTTTTCCCGCTGTTCTGCTTGAGTCTTTCGTATCCTGAAATTCTGACTCCTTCCTGCGCTGTTAGTTTCTGCTTCTACATGACTATTTGTTTAAAAGAAGGGGTCCCAATGGACCCCTCGTTGACCATCTGTAGGGTCAGATTTTGTCCCCTTTTGAGTAAAACTGCTAGCCTCGATCTATTCGCTTCCAGCTCTGTGTCTGTAACAGTGCACAGAAACCCTAACCTCGAGGCGCCGCCATCGTTTCTTCCAGGCTTTCACAGTCTCTACCAAAGATAATATCACCCACATCGAGATCAATGAATTCACACGTCTGTATTTATCCTATTTGGTTTATTCTTTTATATATAGATTTAAATTGTTTCCTCGTATACTATATAGTCGTTTCAAGGTTTGGATTTTGTTGGATTTCGTAAAGCACAGATTTCCTCTTAATCACTTCGTGTCCAGCCCATCTTAAAACTAATAGGTCACACCTGTTTGAACTCTCTACTAGATTTTGCCTTTGAGAGAAGAATATGAAGACTGTAATTTGAATATGCCTGATTTTGATTTATGAGCTATAATCTTGTTTATGATTTGGTTTTGGAGGTGAGAAGCCGACAGGAATCTAACCTGATTTTGATTTATTAGCTATAATCTTGCTTGTGATTTGGTTTTGGAGGTGAGAAGCCTACAGGAATCTAACGCATTTCTTATAATTTTACCTGGATTTTATGATGATCGAGGGTGCGTTCTCTTAATTATTTTCCCAAATAGATTTAACCATAGTACCTTCAATGGGAAGTTTGCTTCATCATTCCATGAAGAGAATGTTGGCAAATGTTTTCTTACTACATTTACTTTTGAAAATAAACCAAATGAGAGTGGAGTTTTTGGGTTATTGTCCCCGATAGACTATCATCTGTTTATTGTCTTATCGAGTAAATGTTGAAGGTGAGAGAAATGTTGAAATTGAGATCAGAACAAGTTATGGTTATTCATAATGTATTTCCCTTTGTTTTTGCAGGATAATGATGGAAATTTATTCCGCGGGTGCATTATTTGCTGAAATTTATTTCAATATATCACATGCTATAGTTTCAATTAAAATTATCTTATCCGTCCAGTAATAAAAATCACTAGTTACAGATTGTAACCAAAATTTACTGCAATTCACTGCATCAATCTTGTTTACCAGTAAAATGACTTGTTCAAAACGTGGTGACTAACCTATATTGGAAAGCAATAGTCTATTGGGGTGACCATCATTCCCAAATTAATATACATAATAATACATTAAGTTTGCCCTGGTTGAGCAGTGGTGTGAGATGAAAGCATAGTGATTCATTCAACTTCAGTCTAACCTATATTGGAAAGCAATAGTCTATTGAGGTGACCATCATTCCCAAATTAATATACATAATAATACATTAAGTTTGCCCTGGTTGAGCAGTGGTGTGAGATGAAAGCACAGTGATTCACTCAACTTCAGCATCGTGTTTGAAACCTTCGTTATGGCAGTGAGGGGAGGCTACATAGATGCAGCAATTGTGAAGATGGATATGGAGATGCTGGGCCAATGTTGGGCATGTCCGAGGAGAGGTTGTCAAAGAGCATGTAGTTGGTTGCAGAAAGTATTGTTTGATTTCTCCTTTCAATTGGATAGTGCAAGGACCCTATTGTTGCAGTACAGACTCCAGAGACGTGTTGGAGCAAGCACCTAGATGAGTGGTGACTGTTTCCTGTCCGGCATGTGTGTTGATGTGTGGCAATGTGAATGTCAGTTATTTCAAGTGACATGCTTTATGATGGGCCGTTTCAGCCATTTATATATGTCCAATGTGCGATGGAGTGATATTTAGAAAAATTCATTGTTAAGTTTGCAATACTCTTGATTATATAATGTGCCATCATATGCAGTGTTGGACTTTTCCCAGAAGCTCTGTTCGTCAATTAAATTTTTGTACGTAAAAAAATACAATCATAATTCACTAAAAATGACATAAATGTCTTCAGAGGAGGATCACTATTGATATCTTATTCAATGAAGTTTTTTTTTCAGAGGGAAATCATCATATGGTCGAAGCCTGCAGATTTTTACAATTTATATGGCCGAAGCCAGCAAAATTTTTTACGGCATAGCTGTTCCAAATATCGTTCAAACATCTCCATAGCGTGGGGGTCATCAAATATGCGCCTCCGCAAGAATCGAACATGAAGTTTAATGTTAATGTTTTCTAAGCTTGCTTAAATAGAGCTTTATTTCTATCGTTTTCATATTTTGGATTTTGGTGAGGGATATGGATTTTTTTATATGTATTAAATAATTCCAGAAAAGCAAATAGTGGTGAGGGATATGGATTTTTTCAAAGAAATATGTATTAAATAAGTCCAGAAGAGCAGATAGCAATGCAATGTTTTTATTTATATTTTATAAATATTGTTAAATAAAGGCTTCAAAATAATGGGGGATAAGTTTTGGTAATAAAAGTGGGTGAAGAATGAGAATGTTTTGATGATGTTTTTAAATAGAGAGAAAGAGTTTGGTATAGTTTAGCTGTCAAATCATTATTAGGAACAATTATAACTCTTTACTATTTGTGAAGATTGACTTATCACTGTGATTCAAGGAAAATTATGTCATAATTATTCACCATTGCCAAATGTTTCTAGACTTTGAGGCATTACTTTGTAAAGACTAACTCTTGAGGAAATAAATGCAGTTTTAAATTATTTTTTAAGACCAAAAGTATTTTAAAGATATACTAACAAAATCAATATTATAAAATATTTATTTAATAAAAAATAACATTGTCTCTTCTATGTTTTGGTTTTTTTCTACACATATTTTTCTATCAATTTTCCCCCAAATTCTGAAAGAGATTTGTTGAAATTGCAAGTTTGAGTTGTTTAGTTTGCATATGCCAAGTGGCTCAAGAGTTTTTCAATGTGCCAAATCCATTTATGCATTCAAAAACACATTTTAAACAACTAAAAAACATTCTCTTCAAAAATTGTATAATTGATGAAAAAGCTAAAACCTAAAAAAATTAAATTACACCAAAAATAATAATAATAATAATTAAATTTAATGTTACATGTTAGTTATTAACAAAATAGTAGCATCATGCATGTAGAGGTTTATGGGACAAAATAAAGTATTGGAAAATGCTGCACATATAATTGAAAGTAAGGCTATATTTAAAGTTACATTTGTCATTGCATTTTTTATTTTTAATGATGCATCTAAAGATAATTATGAAATATCTTACCAACATGAAAATATTGGAATTCTATTTAATAATATTCAGGACTTTGTGTGATAATAATACATGGTTAGACATTTAGTAGAGGCGAGATTAATCATTGTAAATAATATTTTATTAGACTTTGAATACAACCAATTTCCTAATAGTTAGTGCCTTGGTTAGAATGCATTCATTGATATCCATCATTGTAGGTTTACTAAGTCCACTTTTTCAATTTTAAGTCAAAACAACCATATTTGGGAACATATAAGTTTTATTATTATAATTTTTCCATACACATATCACAACATGAGATGGGAAGTCCACCTAGAGGCTCACACAAGTGAACAACTTGCACATGCCATGGGAAAATTAAGTAGTAGGTGTTATATACCTTCTTACTTTCCTAAGTTCCTATCTTTGTGAACATACATGTTTTGTTAGAATAATATTTTCAAACACCTATTACAACATGAGATTACTAAATCCACCTAGAGGCTCACAGGTTTTGTTATAATAATATTTTCAAACACTTATACAACATGAGACTAGCAAATCCACCTAGAGGCTCACACAAGTGTTAGGTGCCTTCTCATTTCCATGAGTTCTTATCTTGCCATCATTTATGGTATATTGAGACCCCAAAAACTCATGTTTCTTTAATTTTCTTTTGAATTTAGGTTTTTTCAATTTGCATAGTTTAACTACTATGAAATAAAATATTATATACAATCATCTTTGACTTATATATATTTGACCCAATGATAATTATTGAACATCTTTCTTGAAATATTAGTAGGTTTTGAAGTCTTTATTAAGAACGTTTTTCCATACAAACTGTGTTTAAGATCCCAAATTTTAACACATCCTTTATACAACCATAACACTATGTGATAATCTTAACACAAATCCATTATAATTATCATATTTTATAATTACATTACATTATAATTATAGTATTTTAGTTTTTTCTCGGTTACAAAGCCCACAAAATCAAATAACAAAAAAACTTGCAACCATCACATCAACAACATACTTGTTATGAAATCAACATATTACTTGTGTGAATTAAGCCTCATTGAAGAGAATAATCATTTTTCCCCATCAACCAAAATAAATTCAATTAAAAATATTTTTAATATTTTATATGATTAATTATAATAATTATTTTACATACTATTTAAATTTTTTCAAAGACTATATATCATGTCCATTTATTAATTATATAGCCTTTATATATAGGTGGCAAATAATATGCCTAAATTTGAAAAAGATGCAATACCTCTACAATATGTAATTGGAAAATAAATTGCAATTATGTTGTTGTATTTATTCAAACTAGTTTGGATTCAAACTAGTTTAAGAAATGGCTCTAAGTATTAGTATTTGAATGGAATGGAATAAATGCTTTTAAAAAAATAATTGCTTAGGATTTTTTTAGTTGTAGTTGGAAAAACCTTTCTCCACCGTGTTTCCTATTATTAGGCTTATAAGAAAGCATGCATCCTCTTATGAACCTAGCTACATTTTCTTGCATCTTGGGCCAATACATATACCTCTACAACTTGACCATTTTCTTCCCTACAACAAAGTGCCCTACAACCTTGGAGGTGTGAGCCTCTCTAATTAGCTATAATTGCTCACCTTTAGGAACATAAAACTTATCCAACATGTAGATTAGCCATCTTGGAGATGGTAGTCCTTTGTGCTATCACCGTCGTGCACATGATTTTGGCTATGGAACTACTAAACTAAATCCTTGAATTCTTCATCCTCTAAATACGCCTCTTTGTATGCTTCAAGGGTGAATGGCTCCATGTGCATCAGTGTTCCAAAAGTTGTGATCTTTGATGTGGGTGGCCTTGAAATTTTGTGTTTCCCTTCTTATACTTGATGGGGATTGGTTGCAACAATCTCGTTGGATGTTTACATTCCACTTTTACCTGTTGACACTCCAAGCACTTAGCAATATACTCAGGTGCATCCTTCTTCGTGCCTAGTTAATAACATGACTTCTTCATGGTTGTTGTAATTTTTTGATAACTAGGATGACTAGAATATGCTCTTTTATGGAATTCGTCCAGGATGGGCTTCTTCGAGTCGCTAATATAAGGTTTTTACCACCTTCCGTAAAGGAGAATTTCTTGCTCAATGCCCCCTTAGGCTCTTACTGCAAGCATTTATTTTACATGTTGGTAATGCTTATCTTGTTGTTCTGCCTCTTTGATATTTTCTTGCATGTTGATTTCACAAGAACTTACAATTGCTACATGGGCTACTTATAGCCTTCTGTTAAGTGCATCGACTACCTTGTTTTCCTTGCCCTTGATGTATTTGATTTCAAAATCAAACTCACTAATAAGGGAAAACCATCTTTCCGGCTTGGCATTCAGCTTAGGCTAATCAAATAGATACTCCAACCCTCCATGATCTGAAATTAATACTTTTCTTCTGAGGAGGTAATAACTCCACATCTTCAATATGTGGACTATTGTTTCCAACTCTAGAACATGAGTCACATGGTTCTTCTCATGCTCATTCAACTTTATAGACTTGTAGCACACAACCTATCCTTCATGTTTGAGGACTCCCCTTATCCCTTCCCTGTAGGCATCCATGCACACAACAAAATATTTATCTGAAACTACTGTCCTTAGTATTGGTGCGTGTGTGAGAAAATATTTCAATTGTTCAAAGTTGGCTTAACATTTCGGTGTCCATTTGAATTTTACTTCTTTCTTCAGTAGTGGTGTGATTATATGACCAATATTGGAGAAGTTCTGAATGAACCTTTGATAGTATTTGGTCAAACCCATCAAATTTCTAAATTTTGTCGCATTCTGGGGTGTGGGCCATTCCATGATGGTATCAATCTTTTCTGCATCTGCAACTACTCCTTCCTTGGAAACAATATGTCCCAAATACTGAACCTGTGATTGGAAGAATTCACATTTGTTGAATTTTTCATATAGCTTATGCTCTCTCAGCACTTGCAGTATTGTTCCTAAATGTTTCTCATGTTCCTCCTCGATATTAGAATAGACCAATATGTCATCAACAAAAACCATTACAAATTTGTCCAAATATGGACTAAGAACATTATTCATTAAACACATGAACATTGTTGGGGTGTTTGTAAGCCCAAATAGCACAACTACAAATTCATAGTGATCATATCTGATTATGAACATCATTTTATGAATGTCTTCATCTTTGATGTGTATCTGATGGTACCCAGACCTGAGTTCAATCTTTAAAAATACAACAGCTCCCCTCAATTGGTCAAACAGATCATCAATCATTGGCTAAGGATATTTTTTTTTAATTGTAGCTTTTTGCAATTGACTATAATCTATACACAACCTTATAGTGTTGTAATTATTCTTTACAAAAAACACCAGTGCTCCCTAGGGTGATACACCAGGTCTAATATACCCTCTATCCAACATTTCTTTTAACTTTAGTTTTAGCTCCACTATTTCCAATGTACTCATTCGATATGGGGCTTTGGACACTAGAGTTGATCCCAATAGTAGCTTAATTTAAAAATCAATTTCCCTCCTTGGCGACAATCCTAGGATCTCTTTAGGAAACACATCACTGAATTATTTAATGATTGGATGTTCTTCCAGTATGCCTTTCTCAGCTTATGGGTCACTGATAACTTGCGTCGCAAATAGTCTGCATTGCTTCAGCTATAATGTAGGGATTTTCCAGATGGTTACAAGATTTATTTTTCCTTGTAGCGTGATTCTCTCCCCATTGTTGTTAAGGCACTTGATCATATTATTGAAGAAATCAACCTTCGTCCTGTGCCTAGCCAACTAGTCCATGCCAATTAATAAGTCATATGAATCCAAGAGTAATATGTTTAAGTTAGTTGTTGCAAGCATGTTTTCTATCACCATTAGACACAACTTTACCATATTTTCAACCCTCCTCTTGGTTCCAATGGCTAGTCGAACCAACCATAAATTTTCGTGTGATGTGCTCTTCAATGCACACTTCTCTACAACTAACAGACTCACATAACTGAAACTTGAGCCAAGGTCAATTAGAATAGAAAAAGACTTTTTATTGACCATAAATTTCATTTCAATCACTGAGACTTGGTGATTATCTTGTCTGTTGTCCAACGCTGCATAGATGCGCAGTAATTTTAGAGCTACGTCATTTACTGTCTCGACTTCTTGTACATTGTCTAGTCTTAGACAATTTCTTTGTAACTGAGGACAATTTCTTCGTAAGTGGTCTTCCCCACACTTCTAACATTCTATGGGTTTCTCCTGAACCCATCTATTTCCTCTCCTACAAAATTAGAGAAATAGCCTTGATTAGTAAAAGGAAGTTTTTGTTGAGACTCACTCCTTGCAAATGTGGAAATTCTCACACTTCCACCTTGTAGGTGTCTTGCAGTATTCTGCCCCTTTTCTATAAAATTGGGCTTGCCTTTTGCTTTCCATACAACCTTGTATTCTTTTAACGGTGTTGGACTCGCCAACATGTAAAGGTATCTCGCTGGTAAGAATTCGCAATTAGATCTCAGACCATTTGGTGTAGGAATCCTAGCAGTGGGTCGTATGGTAATGCCTTGACCGCCATTTCGCACAAAGGCAAGTAAGATGTCTTTGTTGGTAGCAAGGGTGTGATAGTTGTAGCAAGCCAAGGAAGGTGCATGAGAGGTTATAACAAACTGAGGGTGAGGTGAGTGCGCCCCTTGGAAACCTGTGATAGCACTCGGCTTAGAAGGGAACACATGAGCAAAGATACATCACAACATGGAAGGAAAGTTAGCGAGCAATCCGAAGTGGTGGTTAAACCAACAACACATTTCATAAGGATTCATACATACTTATACAGAATAGTCTGTACATGCATGCGTAAGAAAGCAAATACATATATCATTTAGAGTAAACTAAATAGCATAGAATACAATACAACATATGCATGAAACTTGTTGGATCTTGTTATATTAATAAGTGTAAGTTCCGGTCATACAATACATCCATGTCCACCACTAGTTCCAATAGTGGAACGTTACAACTACAACCGCGTGCTCCTTCAAAGAGATGTACTAGCTCTGCGTAGTGGAGAAGCCAAGGCTCATTACAATACTGTCCAAGCTCTCTCCAAGATAGTCTTATCGAAAGCTTGGCTTACCAAAAGCCTTTACAACGAGTTATGATGTTCTATTTATAGCAAAGGGTAGGGTGACCCTTGACATTCCCCTTTGTGACAGTTCATCTACCCTCATGACTCTTCATCTATTCTATGATTATTACATTCAACTATTAACACTTGAACTTCCAATTGACAGGATGTTACATTACAATGCACATGTGCTCATGTGAGACAAAATGGCTTGAGAAATCCATGTAAGACATCACTGACACTCGGTCCGTTGTGGTGAGACCAACTCTTTGACATGCTTGTGATGGTGAAGGGGGTGAGATGATGCCAAGCTTAGTCATCCGTGATGATGTGCATGCCTTCGTTGCATCCGGTGCATCTGGGTGCATTGGTGTGGTTCCTTCATCCAACTCATTTGCTAGCATTTGCATGATCTTCTTGGTGCAACCGAACCGAAAACACACAGATGCATAGTGCTGGTGGTCATGTGCATCAACTGTCAACTACATGCTCAGCTCCAGTCGGACTTCTTCTTGTCTTCACCTTGGTGAGTGTGTTGAATGGGTTGGATCGCATGCGTGCGCACAATGACATGCATGTTGTTGAATCTCTTGCATGTGATCACCAACACTGCTCACCATGTTTGCTCCATGCCAGCTACTGGGATGGATCTATAACTTGTACAGGCGCAGTTTCATCCGTGAGTGCATATTGTGCCCCCTGTTGTTCTTGTTCCTGCTGCAACTCATTCGCTTGTCTCTGCAGCTCATGTTCTTCCTTTAGTTATTGCTTCAACACATGCAACTCCTTCTTTGTTCCATTCTCTATCTTCGCGCGATTGCGTCGTCACCTCATAGCTTGAGTCTCCAAAGTTTCTTTCATCATCACTGGATCTGCTTGAGCTTGCAACTTTGTTTCGCCTCCGTGTTGTCAAGAACCTTCCTCTTGAATTTGTTGCATCCAGTATGCTGCCTTCAACCACTGTTCATGATGTTTCTCACTATGATGTTGTTGCCATCATATCTTGATGTCCGTGTCTACGAACAACTTGATGTATTCATGAGTAAGCAAGCTCATAGACACTTGATCGACTGCATCCCCAAGTGTGCTGCGAATGGTGTCTTCGACTCTGCTCTCCTGGAAACCATTGTACCTGTGCTACTGAGAAGCAGATGAAAATTCACGATACCTGGAGACATGACAACACTCATGGCAAGCAATCTATCAGTCAAAAACCAAAATGAACTTGAGAAGTGACTTACAACATACCTGTGTGACTAATCATGAAGGTCGCGCAATTTTCGCTGGGAGGTCAGGAGAATGACTTCCAAGACTGCATAAGGCATAGTCTGGGTTGCTGGGAGGCTGACTGATTGTTGGAACTGTGCAATGCACAATCCAGTCTGGTTGCTGACTACTGTAATTGCACAATGCGCAATCTCAGTTGGCAATGGTTGCAAGCTTAGTGACTGTATTGCGCAATATTTTGGGCTAGCAGTCACTGTCCCTCATAATTGCGCACTGCAAGACTGGAGGGTAGTCACTAGGAAATAATGTGCATTTCCTGAGAGGAAGACAGAGCCTTCCCTCTCAGGATTACACAATTTTGTCTTGGTGAGGCAGAGTCCGGGCCAAGGCTGCCTAGACTCGCCGACGGCAACTGAAAGCGAAAGTGAATACGGATGCATGGCGATGCTAAGTGTAAGCATAAGTGAATGATCGTGCGTGCAAACGGTGAATGACAGATTCAAAAAGCGGAGAAACATGCATGTTAGTGAGGCGAGTCACTGAATCGGCGATCGTTCGTGAAAAACAGTTTCATGCATGCGACAATAGTGAGATGTTATTGAAAACTGAAACGAAGCTTGTACAAGCTAGTATGTATCAAAACGACAGCAAGCATCACTGAAATCAAGAAGATAGCGTTCATATGAAGCAAAACATAAAAAACACCATAAATGCAACACAAGATATGGAAAAGGGGCTTACCCCAAAACAACTAAGTTGATTGTGCTGATAGATCCTAGATGCGATGTGGGATGTCAAAGTTGTAAGGTTGATGTGAGGAATGAGCTCTACAGCATTTGGTTGATGAGTTTTGATAAAATCGAGGTTGTGACGCGCATGCCACAAATATAGGGAAAGCGACACTTGGTGGGAGGTTTCTGAAATGATCCTTGCATGTAACCTCCAACTGCCAGAAATAGATCCTTGAAATAAGGGATGCCTTTGCATGTTGCCTTGGGAGAAGCAGCCCATGCATGAAAGCCTGTTTTCCTCGGTCCCGAAGGGAACCGATCAATTCAACTGCACATGCAAGAGGTTGCTCAACTGCTGGGAGAAAATGCACATTGCTGGCTGGGAGCTAGGTTGGCTGCTCAGAATATTTGCGCAATTTTTGGGCAGAGCAGCTGACTGCTGCCTAGATTCACACAAATTATAAGCTATGCAGCCCAGCTGGGAAGGATTGTGCAATTTTCTGGGTGAAGCTTGCTCAACAGAATTGCGCAATTTTAGGTTCTAGTAGGTTGTCAATCAAGATTGCACAATTTCTGGAGGGAAGGTTAGTTGCCCTCCAGATTTGCACAAATTCTTGAAGGATCTGCTCAACCTGCTCCTGGACCAAGTCCAGATGAACAACCTGTGAGGGGAATGCATCAAGGTGTGATCAACAAGCTGTCTTTTTGCAAGAAAATCAGTGGAGCTTGTGTACTTGACGAAGCGAGACATGTTGCTGTGAAAGGTTGGTAGGGAGGCTCCAAAATGAAGCTAAGGCAAAATTTTGGAGGGTGGTTGTAGCCGCTACAACACTTGGTGACACACTGGTAGAACTCTAGCTCTCTGAATGGACCTTGTTCGTGAAAAGCAAGTCTAACACCTCTGGGAGTATTGTTCAGTTCTCAACTTGTCTTGGTTTCACACTAGCTTGATTGTAATATGTAGCATCCGCTAAGCTCTTGGTCGATTGACACGCATTCCAAGCCAAGTCAACACAGTTGTTTAGATTGGGGTTGAGGGGTATATTGATGCATAAGAATTATAGTCGTCAGAGTCTTAGTTTCATCTCTAGTGTTTCTCCGCTGCCAGCAGGCCTGGACAACACCTCGATAGAGTCACATAGGAACACAAACATGGCTCTGCTACAAGCGAGCCTAGTTAGTACCCTGACGGAGTTACTTACATCACCTCTCTGCGTAGGAAGCCTTTCTCTTCTTTCACCTTATTCATTTTTCATTTTTTCATTTTCGTAACTGTGCATAGCACTTATTCATTTCAAGGGTGGAAGAGGGATCCCGACTTATTGAGAGCGAAAGAGGTTGTTCCAGTACAGAAGTAGTTTATTATACCTCTAACATGCCTGTTAAGGTTTTCCCCCTCACCTTAGTCTACTGGACTGAGCTGACAAGGGATAACCCAAAAACAACCGACTAGAGTAGGTGATACTAGTTAGTGCGCAAGCGTTATGTTTTCACCAAGGTTCATTTCGAACAATATGTATTTTCCTTCGATGTATCATGGACAGAAAGTAACAAGTTCTTCATATAGAGGCAACATGACAGATAACCAAGTAGCAATAGTTACATAAGGCCTCTTGTACTTTACCCAGCTTGTTTCAATATTCATACATGGTTTCATGCAAAACTAACCTACAAACAAAATAAGCAAACTAACAACAAAGCAAAGCAAGAGCAAAAGCAAAAGCGAAAGCAAAGCGAGTAAGCAAACAAGCAACCAGACAAACAAAACAACAAGTAAGCAAACAAGCATGCAAGCAAACAGACTGAAAGAAAACACTACTCCTACTCCTAAGCTAACGGTGCATGGGCCATCTCACGTGAAGTGATACTTTAAATGCAGCCACCGGTGCATTGGTTGACCCATGTTGGTGAAGGCATGGTTCGCGAACAAGACAGTTGTGCGAACCAACATACAAGAAAGATGTAATAGTGAAGACAAACACACTTCGAGTTTAAAAGCATCCACAAAACAAAAATGAGTGAAAGCACATAACATGCACTCTGTGGACTTGCCATGGTGTTGCGCTACACTGCGTGTAAATGTCGAGTGTATGAATTCTCTTGACTGTGACATGCAAGCAAACATGAGAAAGGTAGACCATTGACGATGTGCATGTGTGTTTGCTGTGTAAGATTCCTCCAATGTATGAGCGATGGGATCATGTAGTTCGAGTGGAGGAAGCGAAATCTAGGTGTTTGGTTGATCTTCATGTGAATGATCGGACGTGAAACATTCGGAAATGAGTTTTCACAAGGGAAATCAAAAGTGACATAATCACAAGGGATGTAAGGATAAAGCGTATGAGACACAGTTGGAAGAGAGTTGTCCTTCACCGTGGGATCTTCTTTAGAATCCCGCACACACTCATCATGAATGATGGTGCAGGTTGGTTGCACAACACCAACTTCGTCTACAGCATGATCCTCGTTCACAACAGGTGAGGAGTCCGGAATGGAAGAGAACAAGAGAGTACAATCCGGAGGATCAACATAACGTAGGGACAGAGGTTGAGGGAAAAAATCCATGTGACAACCAACATGCTTGCAAGCCAAATCTGCGTAGATATCAAGAGCAGGTGGGGTGGAGGATGTGACAGTTCAACAGAGGTATATGCATGATCTCCCACATCACTCCACGATGTTGGAGCTATTTGAGGTGAAGGCAGACAGTCACTTGTGATAGCGATTGTGCCTGCTCGTGATTGCAGTTCCATCACCAGAGTATGAGTGTGATTTGAGTGATTTCAAGAATTGTGGATTTTCATATATGTAAAGAAGATACTCAAATGTCTCATCGATAAATTCCCAATCAATATCATCTTCGGGGAATCGGTATGCAAGATTACAAAAGCGTGTGTGAAACTGTTCAATGGATTCATCGGGTGCTTTTCATAATTTCAGAATTTCTATGTTGATTGCTTCACAGTCAAAGTGATTGAAATCACGATCTATCTCTGCGACCAGATGAGAAAGAGAATGAATAGATTTTTTGAGCAGCGTGGCACACCAGTGCATTGGGTGCCCTCGAAGCGTGTAGATGAACAATGCGCAACTTCTGTATTCTTCAAAGAATCCATGTCTTTCGCATGAGCCTACAACACCGATCGCGTGCCTAACCAAGGCTACGTGGCCTCCACCATCATATGTTTTATGAGACAAGTTATTCGATAGCTTTTCTGAGATAATGAAATCGTTCCCATAAGACATACACTCCAGAAGAGCAACTCGGTAGTTAGTCATGATAGATATGTAGAGATTCAAAACAGATGTGAGGGCTCAGCTTGTCATTTGTCCCTCCTTCTAGCGCCAAAATGTTGACAGTGTTGGACCCGCCAAAATGTAAGGGGATCTACCTAGTAAGAAGTCCCAATTAGACCTCAGACCATTTGGTGTAGGAGTCCCAACATTGGGTCGTATGGTACTGCCTTGACCGCGATTTCGCACGAGGCAAGTAAGATCTCTCTGTTGGTAGCAAGGGTGTGACAGCTGCAGCAAGCCAAGGAAGGTGCATGAGAGGTTCTAACACACTGAGGGTGAGGTGAGTGCGCCCCTTGGAAACCTGTGATAGCACTCAGCTTGGAAGGGAACACACGAGCAAAGATACATCACAACATGGAAGGCAAGTTAGCGAGCAATCCAAAGTGATGGTTAAACCAACAACAAATTTCAAAAGGATTCATACATACTTATACAGAATAGTCAATACATGCATGCTTAATAAAGAAAATACATATATCATTTAGAGTAAACCAGATAGCATAGAATACAATACAACATATGCATGAAACATGTTAGCTCTTGTTATATTAAGAAGTGTAAGTTTCGGTCATACAATACATCCATGTCCACCACTAGTTCCAATAGTGGAACGTTACAGCCACAACCACCTGCTCCTCCAAAGAGATGTACTAGCTCTACGTAGTGGAGAAGTGAAGGCTTGTTACAATAATTTCCAAGCTCTCTCCAAGATAGTCTTATCGGAAGCTTGGCTTACCAAAAGCCTTTACAATGAGTTATAAGGTTCTATTTATAACAAAGGGTGGGGTGACCCTTGACATTCCCCTTTGTGACAATTCATCTACCCTCATGACTCTTCATCTATTCTATGACTGTTACATCCAACTATTGACACTTGAACTTCCACTTAACACGACGTTATGTTACAATGCACATGTGCTCACATGAGACAAAATGGCTTGAGCAAGCCATGTAAGACATCACTGACACTTAGTCTGTTGTGGTGAGACCAACTCTTTGACATGCTTGTGATGGTGAAGGTGGTGAGTTGATGTCAAGCTTGGTCGTCCATGATGATGTGCATGCACCCCATGGGGACATCTTGTTGAAGTGAACTCTTGCCTCCGTTGCATCTAGGTGCATTGGTGTGGCTCCTTCATCCAACTCGTTTGCTAGCATGCGCATGGTCTTCTTGGTGCAACTGAACCGACAACACACTAATGCATAGTGTCCATCCTAATCTTCCAGTGTGTGCTGGTGGTCATGCACATCAACTGTCAGCTACATGCTCAGCTCCATTCGGACTTGCTTCTTGTCTTCGCCTTGGTGAGTGTGCTGAATGGGTTGGATCGCATGCGTGTGCACAATGACGTGCATGTTGTTGAATCTCTTGCATGTGATCACCAACACTGCTCACCATGTCTGCTCCATGCCAGCTACTGGGATGGATCTATAACTTGTACAGTCGCAGTCTCATCCGTGAGTGCATATTGTGCCCCCTGTTGTTCCTGTTCCTGTTGCAACTCACTCACTTCTCTGTGCAGCTCATGTTCTTCCTTGAGTTTCTCTTTCAGCACATGAAACTCCTTCTTTTTTCCATTCTCTGTCTTTGCGCGATCGCACCGTCACCTCATAGCCTGAGTCTCCAAAGTTGCTTTCATCATCAGTGGATCTGCTTGAGCTTGCAACTTTGTTCCGCCTCCGTGTTTTCAACAACCTTCCTCTTGCATTTGTTGCATCCAGTATGCTTCCTTCATTTGTTGTTCATGATGTTTCTCGTTGTGATGTTGCTGTTGTCATATCTTGATGTCCTTGTCTATGAACAACTTGACATCTTCGTGAGTAGGCAAGCTCATAGACACTTGATCGTCTGCATCCCCAAGTGTGCTCTGAACGGTGTCTTTGACTCTGCACTCCTGGAAACCATTGTACCTTTGATGTTGAGAGGCATATGAACACCTACGATACCTGTGGACATGGAAACACTCATGGAAAGCAATTTTTCAGTCGAAAACCAAAATGAACTTGAGAAATGACTTGCAACACACCTGTGTGATTGACCATGAAGGTCGCGCAATTTTCGCGGGGAGATCGGGATACTGACTGCCAAGACTACGCAAAGCATTGTCTGGGCTGCTCGGAGGCTGAATAATTGCTAGAACTGCACAATGCACAATCCAGTCTAGTTGTTGACTACTGGAATTGTGCAATGCGTAATCTCAGTTGGAAATGGTTGCAGGTTGAGTGACTGCATTGCGCAATTTTCTGGGCTAGCAGTTACTGTCCCTCAAAATTGCACAATGCAAGACTGGAGGGCAGTCACTGGTAGAAATGTGCATTTCCTTAGAGGAAGACAAAGCCTTCCCTCTCAAGATTGCACAATGTTGTCTTAGTAAGGCGGAGTCCGGGCCAAGGCTGCCCAAAATCACCGACGGGAAAATGAAAGCGAAAGTGAATGCGGATGCATGGTGGTGCTGAGTGTAATCATTAGTGAATGATCGTGCATGCAAACGGCGAATGACAGATTCAGAAAATGGAACAACATGCATGTGAGTGAGGCGAGTCGTCGAATCGGTGACCGTTCATGAAAAACAGTTGCATGCATGCGAGAACAGTGAGATGTTAATGAAAACTTAAACATAGCTTGTACAAGCTAGTATGTATCAAAACGACAACAAGAACTCATTGAAATCAAGCAGACAATGTTCATACAAAGCGAAACACAAAAAGTGCCAGAAATGCAACAAAAGATATGGAAAACGGGCTTACCCTAAAACAACTGAGCTGACTATGTCGAAAACTCCTAGATACGATGTGGGATGTCAAAGCTGCAAGGTTGATGTGAGGAATGAGCTCTGCAGCGTTTGGTTGATGAGTTTTGATAAAATCGAGGTTGTGATACACATGCCACAAATCTAGGGAAAGCGACACTTGGTGGGAGGTTTTTGAAATGATCCTTGCATGTAACCTCCAACTGCCAAAAATAGATCCCTGAAATAAGGGATGCCTTTGCATGCTGCCTTGGGAGAAGAAGCCCATGCATGCAAGTCTGTTTTCCTCGGTCCTGGAGGGAACCGATCAACTCAGCTGCACATGCAAGAGGTTGCTCAACTGCTGGGAGAAAATGCGCATTTCTGGCTGTTAGAAGATTTGTGAAATTTCTGGGCAGAGCAGTTGATTGCTACCCAGATTTGCGCAAATTCTGGGCTGAGCAACCCAGCTGGGAAGGATTGCGTAATTTTCTGGGTGAAACTTGCTCAGCAAAATTGCGCAATTATGGGGTCCACCAGGCTTCCAGTCAGGATTGCGAAATTTCTGGAGGGAAGGATGGTTTCCCTCCAGATTTTCGAAAATTCTTGAAGGAGCTGCTCAGCCTGTTGCTGGACCAAGTACGGATGAACAACCTATGAGGGTAATGCATCAAGTTTTGATCGACAGGTTGTCTTTCTACAAGAAAATCATTGGAGCTTATGTACTTGACGAAGCAAGACATGCTACTGTGAAAGGTTGGTAGGGAGGCTCCAAAATGAAGTTAAGGAAAAAATTTGGAGGGTGGTTGTAGCCACTAGTTTGTGTCTCTTCAAACCTTATCATGTCCCTAAATGCATGTGGCAACCCATTGAGATACCTTTGAATCTTTGGTTTCTCATCCTTGAGGTAGGGAATATACCTTAGAAGCTTCAAGAATTTGGTTCTATATTCATACGTTGACAGTTTCCCTAACTTGTGCTCATAAAATTCCTTATCCTTGTTGTCATAGTGCCTCTCAGACAGGTACATTTCCGAAAATATCTTTTAAATCTCCTCTAGGACAACTCTTCCTCTTGAAAGTTTTTGATATTCTTTAGATTTTCCCACCAGATATCAACCTTACCCCTCAGGCTAAAGGCAGCTACTATTGCCTTCATCTTCTCAAAGTAATTATGGACCCTAGACAACTTCTTCATTCCAAGCAACCATGCCTCTGCTCCCTCAGCCTTCTTCACTTCCTCATCAAACATAGGAGACCTTTCCTTCTTGAATTCCTCTTGCATGGTGTCCTTCCTCTTCCTTGTTTGTTGATAGTGCATTTTCATTGTAACACTAGATGGTTGCTTAAGACTTCCTATCCTCCTTTTTAGGGTGCTCAAAAGAGTTACACCCCTCATTGTGTCTTCACTTCCCTACCTATGTCTCTTCTTAGACCTATTTCCTTCAACAACTTTAATCTTCAATTCTTGTCTTCCAAGTCCTAAAAAACTCTACTTAAACTTGTAGCTAGCTCCTAGGTCATGGTTCTTTTGTCTCTGGAGATCTGACAGGCTTTGCAGTATGACTACATTTACTTTTGCTTGCTTCTCTTGGGCCTTGATAGTCTTCTCATTGTTAACCTCGCAACTTCTTAGCTCATCCCTTACACTTCTAAGAGTATCCATCCAATCAGGGGAACTTTCATCTCCTCTTTTCTCCACTCAATCCTCTTCATGACCATGTTGTGATCTGTTAATGTTTTACTACACCATTCTCCTGCTCATCCCTTTCTCCTTTGTTGTCTTCCTTAGTGTCTTCTTATGTGTTTTCATACAAATATGATTGTTATCCAATCAAATATAAGCAATTGCATTGACTATCACCTTGGTTCTATTGCAATAAGCCTATTGGTGTATATCCATATGAAACACCACACCTCAATTTAGCATGTCTATTAAAAAATAATGATCACATCAAGGTCAATACTTGCATACAACATGCAATATATAATAAAATGCTACACCAACCTAAAACAATCAATCAAATTGATTACCACACTTTATAACAAAGCATCTAGCTTTTATCCCCTAAGGTCCAGTGTTGAACCTTCAACTCAGATACCACTTTGTAAAAATCCCTCTCACCCCCTTAAACTTCCCAAGCCCTCTAGGGAAAATGGGAGGTGTTATTTTTCTCTAACCCAACCTCCAAAGTCATATTTTGAAAAATGGGGTTACAAAATTTCTCCCTTTCCAAAGTTAGCAAAATTAACTTGGGACCTCACCATCATGCTTAGCTCATAAAGAGCTTTCCACTGATATAAATTTGATCAAAATATGACACCCAAATCAGAATATTTGAGCATTTAATTTCACCCATTCACACCCTGCCACATGGCACTCATGTGACAACCACATGATTCCCACATGGAAATCACCACTTCATATTAACGATAAGCATTTATTTTATTTTTCTCTAGGGTGCATATTTTAGACACAATACTACAACTGCACACACCATAATCTCCAGACCCGTCAAACCATCAGGATAGTTTGAATCTAGACCCACATTTGAGCCCCGAACTACCCTTGCATTCTTATGTAGTCTAGATGATCAGGAGCTCAAAATTTGTCAAAATTTCAAAGTGTCAGAATTTTGATAAGTTTAGCTTCATATTGAAAATCTCGTCATTTTGAATCCGATGGTGCGAACGACACTCAAATCTGAGCTCATATGCAAAAGTTAGAGTTGGTCAAAGTTCAGGGTTGACTTGATGACATGGTAGGGGTCCTAGCCAATCGGGTTGCACCAAGTGTCACTCTTCCATTGGCCCTCACATATAAGCAATCACAGTCAAAAGGCAGATCGCATTACAAGAATCGGCCTCAGCCCCGACAAGGTATGGAGTTGCGATGCAATATCGGTTGAAGTATTGCAATCACATATCGACGAAAGATGGACGAGTATGAAGAATCGGCCCCCAATGCAAGGCAAGTTGCAATGTGATCACAATCGCACATCGCAGGTTTATGGTAGTCAGCCCCAGGAGCAGTCACGTTGCGATGTGATATATCGCAATCACATATCGCACCCAGTACCTACCAATATATATATGCGCCTCTGCCAATAACACCGATCGCTATGAGTGATAGGCTACCGGATGCATGATTTTACAGTTTATTATCCGACGGGTCCGCCGGATCGCATGTTTATGTGTTAAGTCCTATGTGTGTATTACCCTTGGCACGCCAATTGCAATATTCGACAGACTGTGGGACCATCGCCGTAACCGCTGGACCTAACTGCAAGTGTGACCACTTGGCCCTTAACTGCGAGATTGACAGGATTGATGGCGGAACCTCCGATTTCGGCGGAACTTCTAGTTTTGATTGCGGTTATTGAATTTAATTGGTAGTAAGCTAGATTTGGAAGAGGAAATTGTGGGGAGATTGGCAGAAGTCATAACTAAGGCAATTTTCAACCAAATTGGATGCAAAAAGAGTCTAGATAGACATTTTTTGGGCATTTTGAACTCATTGAAATAGGTTTCAGAGTCAAAGGAGCACTTATGGATAAATTTTTTGCAAAGTGAATCCTATGGGTGCCCTGGTCAACAAGAGTGTTGATTTAGTTTATGGAGGAATTCCAAGATGGCAATGACCTTGTAGGGGTATTCCAGCCTCCATATGTTTTATGCAGCAACCATTACAGTGGTGTTGCAACTGTATTTATTCTTTGCTCTATATGTGTATGGAGAAAGAGACTTGTTTAAGTGATTCAAGTGGATTGTTGTACTTGTTTATGCTCTTGGAAGTTAGAGTATGGGGTCTTTATTTTAGAGCCCTTAGCTTGTTGATTGTTTCATGACTAAGTCTAGGTTGTCATATGTTTAGAGTGAGAATTCTTTGCAGAAGAATGTTTCCTTGAAAGGGAAACAAGCTGCTATTTTTGTCAGCACATTTATGTACTCTTTATCTGAAGAATTGTGAGCATAATGAGAAGGGGTCAAGCCTTTAGAGTTGATCCAAGGAGATGTAGCCCAGGAGGGGTGAACTCCTTTATCAATGGCTAGTGTATTATTGTTTGATGCATGCTTCCATTGAGTGTTTTGGTTTCATGTTTTAAGTTTTCTTTATGGAACTATCTTAAACAAAAACACATAAAATTCATGCTTTTACTTACTATTTTGGAGTACAACCTCAAGCACATTTTTATATTCTGATGAGGGGAATTAGCATAGCATTACTAATCTGCCCCAATTAAGATCAGGTTGGTATTAGAGCCAAGTTTTCTTTGTGCAAGGAGGAATTGTCTGTTGTTTGCAAGTAGATGTGTTTTGAAGCTCATTGAGGAGAAGGTTTTGGAAAGGAGAGCCAGATTGTTTCAATCTCTACCACTAAGTTCTACCTCAAATTGCAGTAGAAGCTTCAAGCAATAATTTCCCAAGGAGGAGAGCCTGCAAGAATGTCAGAGGATGTGAAGGCTTTCTTAGACATGGAAAAAATGGTGAAAGTCCTTTATGAAGAGATGAATACCAATTTTCAAGGTGAAGGATCTAGACCTTCAAGAGGAGAACGTTCTCTAAGGGAAGAAGGTAACAAGAATGGTGATAAACCACCATCTTCTCCACAATATTCATGCTTTTCTACAGCTATTATATAAGATGATAGTGTAGAAAGTCCTTTAGAGAAGGCAGATGGACAAGTTTGTACCTTTTGTCCACATGATGTGGAAAATGAGGTTCAATCAACACCCAAGTTCGAGGAGCTGAAAGAAGAGAGTAAAAGAGTCCAAGAGGACACATCTCGAATTAAAAGGGAATTCGAAAGCATCTTTGTATGTCAATCAAAGGATGCAGCAAATGGTAATAATTTACATGCTTCTTCCTTATGCAAAATTATTTATGTAAATTCATTTGCAGTCTTTGAAAAACACAGTAAAGGCATTGGATCCAAACTCTTAACCAAGATGGGTTACAAGGGAGGAGGCCTTGGAGATAATCGGTAGGGCATTAAAAATCAAATTGTAGCCAAAGAGAGGCCTAGATACGAAGGTTTAGGCTATGTCGCCAAAGAAGAATGGTCTTCTAGCGATGGTTCATGGGTCACGTGTTCCTATTGCCGTAAGGGAGGGCACAAGGAGGCAAGATGTTGGTGCCTGCACCCAGAATTGATTCCTACGTGGTTCCTCAAACGTATGGAGGATTCGAAGGGGAAAATGTCTCCAAAGAGAGATGACAACGTCAAAGAAGAGGGGAAGCACAGTTCTTCCAGCCACACGAATTCCTCATGTAGGCAACATAAACCAAAGAACAACAAACATAAGTATCACAGGTATATTCATTTGAATGCTGATAATTCGAATACTGTTAATTCGAATGTTGTCAAATCAAATGCTTTTCATGGTGGAAAACAAAACGCAAATTTGGATAACCTGTCAAGGAAAATGTTTCCATGCACCTTTTTCCTTTCATCTAACCATTATGTAGATAAGTGCGATAAGAGGAAAGCAATCATCGAGAAGATGTCTATGTCTATTGGAATTGAGACCGAAAGGAGAAAATCTCATCCAAAGATAAAGGCAAATGAGCTTAGAGGAGCTCAAAAGAATTTATGTACTCGCTACAATATCAATGGGCATTGGGTCGAGAAGTGTTGGAAATTGTTTCCACATCTTCATCCTGGTAAGGGAAAGCAGATCATGCAAGGACTAGAAGAGGAAGCAACAACAAAAAAAGTGGCGCGAGATGTGACCATGCCTTAAGCAGCTCAGAAGAAGAGAAAGTTAAAATAGAGGGTTCATTCACCTGGTTGGGTAAGAAATGGGTGGACCATTTGTCCAGTTGAAGTCTGTAAGTTTCTATTTTGCACTATTTTCATACCCCCATAGTTGGGTAATTTGTAAAAGTGATGTCTATAAATAAATCACTTATATGCAACAATTTTTTCTTTAAGCATTACAATTCTAGTTTGGTTGTTGATAGTCAATTTGAATGGAAAAATTTGGGAGTCAATTTCATTCCATTTTGTAAAATGCTTTCTTGAACACATTTTGTGAAAAGAATTTTAATATTGTTGTATGAGTAATTGCAACACATTTAGTATTTTCCAAATGTGTGAATCACTCGAGTTATACGAGTATTCACTATGTGAAGCTTGTTTTGGGTTCATTTGACAAAGTATTTTAGGATCTTATCCTTGATAAGGATTTTCCAGATAATCTTCTTGGAATTCTTCTTGGGAAGGATGTTGTTGTGGATGGCCATAGTGACATGGACTGGTCGAGAAGAACATAAGACTTGAATCTTTTATCGCATAGAAAAACATGTAATTTTCAAAATATTTTACTACAGGTTTGCAGGGGATGCATGTGTCAGCTCATCGCTTATGGCTCTGAAGAACAAAGGTGAAGGAGAAGGAAGAATGACATGTAGGATACTTATGGTGCAGACAAAGTACAAAGTAATTGCAGATTATTTAATGCTTTTGGAGACCAAAATATTTTTAGTGGGGAAGAGTGATCAAGAGTTTCAAAATTTGTCAAAATATCAAAGTTTCAGAATTTTGATAACTTCATCTTCAGACTAAAGAGCTCGTCATTTTGAATCTAATGATGTGAATAACACTCAAATCTGAGCTCGTATGCAAAAGTTAGAGCCAATCAAAGTTCAGGGTTTACTTGATGACATGGCAGGGGTCCTAGCCAATCAGGTGGTGCCGAGTGTCACTCTGCCATTGGCCCTCACATATTGGCAATTGTATTCAAAAGGCGGATCACATTACAAGAATCGACCTAGGCCCCGACAAGGTATGGAGTTGCGATGTGATATCGGCTAAAGTTGCGATTGCGATGGATCACAATCGCATATCGGCAAAAGATGGATAAGTATGAAGAATCGACCCCTGGCGCAAGGCAGGTTGCTATGAGATCGCAATCATACATCGCAGGTTTATGGTAATCGCCCCCCAAAGCAGGATTTTATTATGCTACAGTTTATAATCCGACGGGTCCACCTTATCGCCAGATCGCATGTTTATGTGTTAAGTCTTGTGTAATATGTATTACCCTTGGCACGTTGACTGCAATATCCGATAGACTGCGGGACCATCATCGTAATTGTCGGACCTAACCGTAAGTATGACCACTCAGACCTTAGCTGCGAGATTGGAGGGATTGATGGCAGAACTGTCGATTTCGGTGGAACTGCTAGTTTTGACTGCAGTTATTGAATTTAATTGGTAATAAGCCAGATTTGGAGGAGGAAATTGTGGGGAGACTGGCAGAACTCATAACTAAGGAAATTTTCAACCAAATTGGATGCAAAAAGAAGCTAGATAGCCATTTTTGGGCATTTTAAACTCATTAGAACAGGTTTCAGAGTCAAAGGAGCACTTCTGGATAGGATTTTTGAAAAGTGAAGCCTATGGGTTCCCTGCTCAAACAGAGTATTGATTTAGTTTATGGAGGAGTTCCAAGATGGAGATGACCTTGTAGGGGTATTCCAGCCTCCATATGCCTTCTACAACAGCCATTATAATAATGTTGTAGCTGTATTTTTTCTTTGCTCTATATGTGTGTGGAGAAAGAGACTTGTTTAAGTGCTTCAAGTGGATTGTTGTACTTGTTTATGCTCTTGGAAGTTAGAGTATGGGGTCTTGATTTGAGAGCCCTTAGCTTGCTGATTATTTCATGACTAACTGTAGGTTGTCATATGTTTAGAGTGATAATTCTTTGTAGAAGAATGTTTCCTTGAAGGGGAAACAAGTCATTCTTTTTGTCAGCACATTTATGTACACCATGATTTCTCCGGTTCTGGTTTGTATGGGTCCTCTTTAAAAAATTTGTCGTTGCCTCACAATTTATTGGGTCCGCAGAAATCGACCACCATTCATCTGCGCGAGAGCTCCCCTGTTTTGATGTAAGCCGGGACGCAGTATGCCCCTCTTTCCCTGTCCACACACGCCCCGTCTTGGGGGAAACGGAACTCTCTGGTCGGGCTGGAACATTTAAAACATCGACAACATCTCCTGGTGTGCCAGGAAACCAATCCTTCTCCCCGCCATCCTAATGCTGCAATGGAGGTCGCGGCACACACCCAAGAATGAATGATTGATGGGCATTGCCTCGACCATGCAGTCTTGGAAATAGCATTTGAAGTTGTGACATATGAACCCCTTTTTTTGAAAGTAAAACCCGAAAGAAACCCCTTTCTAGTTTTGCTTCCTTCGCTGGCTGAGAGGGGACGCCAGTCGACCTGCGGATACTTTCATCTGAACTGTTTCGAGCCTGAGGAAGTGCCATCCCTGCAATATGATAACAAAGGGCCACCATTGTAGTTGCAGAGCTCCATCGGCTAGCTTTGGTGTATTATTGTTTGATGCATGATTCCATTAAGTGTTTTGGTTTCATGTTTTAAGTTTTCTTCGTGAAACTATCTTAAACAAAAACACATAAAATTCATGCTTTTACTTGTTATTTTGGAGTACAACCTCAAGCACATTTTTATATTCTGATGAGGGGAATTAGCATAGCATTACTAATCTACCCCAATTCAAATCACTAGACCTTTTGACTTATGGACCTCTGCACCAAGATATACTTTATAGAAGTGAGGGCCTCGCCCCACTCGTTATGCATGTATCATTTCAACCGGGCCCCGCTCTGAATTAATCCAAGTCTAAGCCCAACCATTTCCACTACAATATAGTTATACATATATATTCATATAACTATATATCCCACGTGCATGTCCGACCCAATCTAGGTACGACCCAATGGAAATTAATCCTTCACCCCTCATTCCAACAACCCAGACCTTCAGGCCAATTCAGAGTGTGGTGCCATCGCGATCGCACGTTAACCACTCACCCCGATCACCTAGAATTTTAGTTTAGCTTGGACTAAGCCATGTCTAATCTCAACATGAAAGTGATTTCTACCTTATCAAACCTAAACTTATTTATGGGTTTTTCCTAAGTTAATTTAAGGACTTAACTTGATGCTTGTCCAGAGCATGAACCTACTCAAACTTGTTGAATCATGAGAAATTATCATTTATTCATGAATACCATGAATCTTCCAGTGTTAACCGTGGAATAAACATGTTCATGACAATTCAACCATGCCTTCCACTTGGTAATCCAACTAAAGCCAAGTCCATGGCTATTGTGCTCTGTAAATTCAGTTACAACATCACCAAACCTATTCACGCATGTCCTACCCAATTCCCTCATGCCCCCTAGCATATCCATTCTTAAATGCATACATCCAAACATTGCTCCAAACCAGGAGACAATAATTAGCTAAGTAGAAAGGATCATTCACAATCCTTAAACAACATAAATCTGAATTACTCAATCACATAGCCCACATAATAGAGTTAGTATTCATCCATGGGCTTTTAAACACCATAGTAGTTTAACTTAGCTTCTTAACTGACATCACAAGTCATGTAAATAATTCTTGCAACACAAAAAATATATCATTATACACTGGGAGCTTTCGGTCCCTTATATCCTTGAGAACAATCCTACAATTCATGTCATCACAAACACATACATGTATACACATTCCATGACAACAATGTTGATACACATAAGATGTTATGCAACAATAACATTAAACATTCAAGTGTCATAAATATACAAGTAAATACTTATCTTGGATCGACTGAAAACTTAGGGAGGGACTTCAACTCTCCACCTAACCATAGGCCAATTTCACTGCTATCTTTCTTGCAGTTGACCACCCCTAATCCAGATTCAAGGCCCGTGGAGGAAATTGCTAAAGAGTTCTCAACCAGTCAACAAATAGTAAGAGGTGGAGTCCATTTCTCAAGTGATTCACCAACAACCTCGAATTGTAACACCATAACGACTCTCAACCAATAACACATCAACCATAAGGGTTTGACTAGAGCACAGAGAGATTAGTTCAATTTTGGAGAAGGGATGCATATGTATAATAGGAGGTTTATAAGATGGTTTAGCTATTGTAGGGGCACGAGCACACCTATATGAGTGGTTTATCAATGGGTTCTAGCATCGATGCTATCAGCCCCAAGTCTACACTCGGTCTTTATTAGTCCCATCAGTACTGGGGTGCCTCAACTTAACTAGTAGTTTCTCAACCCAAGACGTTTCCCAGTGGTTTATCAGCCCCAAGGCAAGCCATTGCTCAGGTGGTTTAGCAAAAATCAAGTCCGCATGGGTTTATCAACTCAACAAGCATCTAAATATTGCAACTCCATCGAACTCTCTCTCTAGCAACCAACACATAGGTACACACATACATGCCTCAGTAAGCATTACATAGGCACAAACACAACCTAAACAACCACATAAGACAAGCTTAAAAGAAGGTTAATCTTCCAAGCAAATTCACGATCACTGCCAAACTCGAGCTTTGCATTCTTCTGCATGATGCACTTCCCTCATATGCTCAAGAGTCTGCTCTAGATGATTAATCTCCCAAATATTCTCGTCAGGAATTTTCTTCCCCAACCTCTCTTGTGTGTTGACCCTGTTAACACAATCTATGAGG
Source organism: Pinus tabuliformis (assembly GCA_031772625.1). Lineage (NCBI taxonomy): Eukaryota > Viridiplantae > Streptophyta > Pinopsida > Pinales > Pinaceae > Pinus > Pinus tabuliformis. Next base: position 5,700,745 of record CM062804.1, on the reverse strand, counting down.
GCAAGTTTGTAAGACTTATCCTCCACTCAAGAGGCCCAAATCCTCCATTAAATGACTACATAACAATGGCATTAAACCATTAGGGATTTAGATTATAAAATATATGTAAGGCTTGGGTTTACAAGCAACTCCTCCTCCTCAGTCCTCTGAATCCATGTCCACTTCCTCAGCTAGTCATTGTGTTTACATTTCCACATTATTTACATGGATTTACAATTCATAATATTATTTACAAGAGAGATTAGCTACAGGGTTGTCACGAGTCCACTTTGCAAGGCTTCTCAAGTGGTCTCAGGCAATGTCAAATTGAGCTATAAAAATATGTGATTAACCCTTAGGACAAGATGTGTCTCCCAAGAGGCTAGACAAAGGCATGCTATAGGGTGAATTATGGGTGGGGAAGAAAGGAGATCCTCCATGACATGCCCCTCAAAGTCAATAATTTCTTTTTTCTTTTAATGTTTGGTTGTCCAAGATCTAGGACTCTATTAATAATAGCCTTTAAGAGGAGCTTCAAGCAGTTTCCATTCCTAGACTCATTTCATACCCCTTTTTCATGTATTCAAGAGTTTAATTCAGCAAACACATCCCTTTTGTTTAGATATTCTTTAGAGGAGCTAGGGAATAGGGGAGAGTCTCATAATGAGGTGGTAGTAGTACAAGCTTCATTCAATTTAACTTTGCTCTTCACCTCTTTGCACCTTATAATATTTTATAGATGACAATGGACTTTTCATTTCAATCAAGACTTTCATATGCTTTCATTTTTAAATAGACTCTTTAATAATGACCTTTGAGAAGCCAAGCATGAAGGGAGACAATATTTTTTCAAGAATGGAATGAAGGTGAAGGGCCATCCTGGAGAGTAATATGTGTAGAGGGGATATGGAGCACTACCCTACTTAATCCTCTTAATAGTACAACCTAACCATGAGAGATGACAAAATTATATGAGTAAACTATGTCCTAACATAATATGACAATGTAAACAAATAAATTCTACAATTATGAAGTGTTGTTAAATCCTACTTTGATAAGCACCATTATCGCAACCCACTAAAATCCATAACACCATCTAGTTACATGTGTACATTAGGTAACAACCATGTGAACGTCATTTCATTTGTTATATGAGAGGTGAGAAATACATCTAATACATCATAGTTTAGCCAACACTCATGTCTGATTGAGATTTTGAATGAGCTATCTATATGGATGAAGGTAAAGTGTGGTTGGAAAAGGGCTCTTGTAGGTCAACAACATACACTCTCGAGGGTGTTTCTTTAGTTGGTTTCCCCTTTAGGGGTAACAAAGAACTAAGCGTGCAAATAAAGAAGCACACCCAAGATGTGACCCTTGTCAAGCTCCAGAAACAAAAGCCTAAGGTGGGCAACAAATTTCCATCAACATAATAGACCCAAAATCAAACCATCGAGCAAGATCCCAAGTCTAGAAAAAAATCTGAAGTGAAGAACACAAGAAGAAGCTTCTAAATGACATTGGAAGACGACGAGCGTCATCACCATTTAATGAACCCTTCCATCCAACAAAAATATTGAATGGAGCTTTACAAGAATCAAAAGCTTGCCTTCACACCTTTATACACATTGCTCAACAAATGGTTGGAGAAATTCAATCTTCTCATAATACAACCAATGCAAGCTTGTAGTGAGCTTGTGCATACCAATGTTTTAGGCAAACAACACTCTACCAACAACCTATGAAAAATAAGGAAATGTTTTTTTGTTTTGTTTGTAAATCGAAAGTTTCTATTGTCTTAAAAATATTACTCCTACTTGACTTGTTGGCTTGGAGGTATTGAAAAAAACACAAAGACAAAAGTAGGACAAAACTAGGGAATTTCATGCATGTAACCCAAAATAAACAAAATTGACCCAAGATACAAAAACAACTAGCCATTATCCTTGAACATCATTGTTCCCCGAATCTGGAGCATTCAGTCCTCCTCTTACTGGCGGAGACTGGCGAAATACCTCGTGTATGTGTGCTTCCATGTGTGCGAGACGTCTTGGAAATGAAATATTTAAAAAATAACAAAAACATACTTTAATTTGAACATAAAGAAAAGTATATGCCAAAAAAATAGAACCATCACTATATCTACAAACTAATGCAACCTTAAGACAAGGTAATTTTTAAGGGTGGAATTTTACCAATTAGCTATTTTTTATTATTGTTTCAAAAATATATTTTCAAGTTTACTTATTTTATATATAAAAATACTTAAATTAATAGTATTAAAAAATATAAATTTTAACAATAAGTAATGTATTTTCAATTAATTATTTACCTATGATTGATTTTTTAAAATCAAAATATTCACATAAAATAATATATATATATATATATATCTATATATATATATATATATATATATATATATCCTCTCCATAAAAACGAAACTTTGGTGGATGGCATTACCGGTTATATATATATAATGAAATGATATTTTAGCGTCCATGAGACTAAAAATACTCTGTGGGACTATTAGTTCATTGCTTTTCATCTTCTGTAATTCAATCCTTTTCATGTTCAAATTGATGATGAGCTGACCCAACTTTTCAACAATCCCTTTATTGAAAAGACAATGCCAAGAAACCGATGCTATCATATTCCCATAACTTTCTTTGATTTCTTTGAATGCATCACATTCCAAAATGAAATGCTTTTCAAATTCCACTTGCCCAGATGTGCAACATGTACACGCTCGTTCTTCCCAAGCTTCTTCAGGCCTTTTCCACCGTCCTGTTTCACACCGAAGTTGATGCGAGTTTGTTCTTAATTGAGCAATAAGAACATTTTCCCTCCACGAAATGCTAGCTCCAATGAACTCTTTTTGTTGTTGATCACACGCAGGGTTGAATTCCTCAATGTAGCACTTCTTCTTTCTACCCAACTCTTTTCCCCATACCCATTTACGAAACTTCTCCATAATAAAATACTTTAGCTCCTTGCTATTTGTAGGACATGTATTGAGGTAGATATTCCATTTTTGCATCCATATGTAGTTTTGTTTCATCCATGTTTTCTTTCTTTCACTCATGCCTTCATTGAAGATAACATTAGGCCATCTACCTACTCCCATTTGCTCAATTCTTTTTAGATATCTTATGAGCCACACCATAGCAATTGCTTCGATGGGAGTTGCCCCTGTTTCACTCAACATTATCTCATAAGATACCGATTTTTTTATTTTGAACTTGCTCATGATCAAGCATTGTTGGATTTTCTCAATTTGTTTCCATTTTGAGACAGGGTGCTGCTAGCCCAAAATTCACACCCATATAGCATCATTGGACAAACTAGGAGTCCAAAAAGCATTTTAGTTGTTTTTAAATCCCATAACTATGCCTCTCTACATTTTTTTTGAACAGTGCATAATGCTTTCCACCCTCATAAAATTCTCTTATTTCTACAGTCCTCCAAATTAAGTTTGTTGTTGAAATCAATCCCGAGGTACTTGTACTCATTTACTTCTTCAAAAATGTTGCCTTGAAAGAAGAACGTATGTGGGCTCTGCTTCCTTTTATTAGAGAAAATCATTTTTTTGGTTTTGCTAGTATTGACTTGCATCCCCACTTCTCTACAAAAATGCTCAATGGCATATAGGTGCATTTGCAATCCATGGGCCGATTTTGAAATCAATACAAAATCATTCGCATATAAAAAAATCTTTATCACAAACTCCCCCAACTAAACACCATCTCCACCTTGCAGATTTATCCACTCTTCCAGTTTATCAATATATAAGACAAAAAGAGTAGGAGATAGAGGGCAACCTTGCTTGAATCCAATGTCACTTCTAAAGCTTTGTAAAATGCCTACTGAGGTTCTAATTTTGACTTTCACTTCTTCATAAAGTCTATGGACAGCGACTCTATAATGCAAAGGAATTTCAAATTCTTCCATTCTATGCCACAACTTATCTCTAGGGACTGTGTCAAATGCCTTTTTGAAGTTAACAAAGTAGCAAAATGCTTCTTCTTTGTCCTCCCAAACCTTTTCAACAATGTGTCTCAACGTGATACCATGATCCACTGTAAAATGCTTCGGCCTAAAACCCGCTTGTCCTCTTGCCCTCTTTTCTTTTACTTCTGCCCACTTACTGATTCTATTTTCTACCATGCTACCAAAAAGCTTTACAAACAAAGGATTGATCATAATGGTTCTATAATTGGAAGGATTATTAATGTCTCCACTTTTAAAAAGGGGTAATGCTAGGCTAGTTGTCCAGTCCCTTGGGAATCCTTGCTAAATGATGTTGTTAAATATTTCCATGACATGTGGTGCAAGAGTGTTCATTCCCCATTTTAGATACTCTGCTTGAAGCTCAACCAAGTCCTTTGTTTTTCATTTTTTCAGCTTCTTAATTCCAATCTCCACCCCTTGTAACATGAAGAGCTGTGTAGTTGTGCTAATCCTGGAGAGAGGCTCTGCCTCTGATTCTTTCTCATAGAGTTTCTTTGCATATTCAAACCATTATTGCACTGTAATATTATTTTCGATTTGCTTATTCCTTGGTTGAAGTCCTTGCCAAAAAATCTTTGGGTTATTCTTACTTAGATATATTAATTCTTCTTGCCTTGTTTGCATGAACTCATCTTTTTTCCTTTTTAATATCTTCTTATATAACTTTACAGTCATCTTCTCCTTGCGTGTCTTTTTCAAGGTTCTCCTTGCCATTTTTCATTCCTCATCAAACCAAACATTTATAGGAAAACTATTTGATTCTGATTTCCTATTTTTTGCTCTTTTGCACTTCTCAAGTGCAATTTGGATTATATTTATTAACTCATGTCTGTTGAAACTTTTGAAACTCGTTTTCTCCTTCTGAATTAATCTCTCTAACATTGTCTTGAAGATAGTACAATTTTCTTGTGTTAGAAGAATTTTTCCCCTTGATAGTGATTGTCGAGAGCATTGGGTTTTTCTCCCATTCTGTTTTTCTTCTAACCATGATAACTTTATATAAATTGGGTTATGGTCTGATTTTAAGTCCCAAATATGCTCTCCAATCTTAACTTCATTTATCTTTTCTATCAAGCTTTGTGAACACATCACATAGTCAACAACACTTGCCCTATTGTATGTGTTGCAAGTGAAGTTCCCAGACCTTTTCAATATATCTAGACCATCGCAAATAATTAAGTTAAAATCCCCACACGGTGTAAGCAACTCCTCTCCAAAATGATTGCTAACTTTGTTATCTTTTGAACACCTCACCCACTGGGGATTCTTCTCTTCAATGAGCCAAATAGGATTGTGGTCCTCTTTACAACAAAGAATACTAGTCTGATGATTTAATGTTCTAGCATTGAAATCTCCCACTAAAAGAACTTTTCCCTGCTGAGAGTACACGACAATATCTTGCTTTAAAGTTGCATAAGGATCCTCTCTATCTAACCCCTTATTTTTGTAAGTTTTTGAGACTTGAGGGGCAAAATAACATGCTGCAATTCTTATGTGATTCTCATTCTCTAATATTTTGAACCATAAATATTGTTTATTTGCATCTTCTTTAATTAATTGAATGTGACAATCTTCTTTTTCTTTCACTAAAACTAGTATTCCCCCATACCTTTGCAATTTTCTGCTACCTTGTTTCAAACTGATAACTTCAAATAACCGTCAAACACAGGAGTTTTGCAACCATCATGTTCATGAGTTTTTGTGAGACAAATTATGTCTCTACCTTCCGCAATAGGCCCTAACCCAAGTCCCCTCCTCCAAGGGTAACCTTGACAATTCCAACAGACAAAACTTAGGTAGAAGTGGGTAGGATTTGACTGCTACGCAGTTTGGCACATAAGACTCAAATATGAGTCTTCACCCCTTTTCATCCATGTTGATCTTGTTGTTTTCCTCCCTATCATTGAATTCTCTGCTTTTTCTTTACTACCAACTTGTTGCCCTGTTTTGCCCAGAGGCCCAAACACTGCAATAACTGCTTTACCATTATACAACCATGCCCTTTTCCCTTCATTTCTTGCTTCTCTATTTTCTTCACTTCTTCCCTTCTCTCCTCTTGTTGTTTGCTAGTTAAATCTTCATCTAGGAAAAAGTGTGAGCCTTTCAAGAGTTGGTGTCTCTCTTGCATGCTTTACATGGTGACTTTTATGGGTAGAGGCCTCTCTTCACATATCTTCCCCATCCTCCTTGCTTGGAAAATTTTCCATTTCTAATGTAGTTTCTCTTTCAGAAAGTCTCTTGTCAAATTGAGAGTACTTTCATTCTTCCCATAATCTTTTATTCCCTTGATAATAAAATTTGTTTCCATGTCCTTTCTTTCTTTGTGTTCTCTTTCTTGTGCTCTATGAGCACTTACATCTTCTTCGTCCTTTGTCCTTATGTAACCATTAACATCTTCATCTCTAACTTTGATTTCTGTTGCACAGTGTTTCCTATTGTTCTTTTTTGCCCTCTCTTTTGGAAGGAAGGTCTGTTTGTTGAGATACTTGTGTATCTACTTGAGTTGCTTTAGCAATTATCACATCCTTGTTTGCTACTATTGATTATTTCATGGGTTGCCACTCTGTCTTCATGATTTGCCATTCTTGTTTTCCTGTCACTAGAGCCTCTTGTAACGTTGTTACTTGTTCTTTTACCTTCCATTAAACACCAATTTGAAAATGTGATCTCTGAAATTTTGCGGTCCCTTTCCTGTTCTTTGGCTTCCAAAATCTCGAGTCTTGTCTTCGCCTTCATCAGTTCTTGGACATAGAGATCCAATGACCAAGTAAGAGGTGTAGATGTGGCACTGTAAATGGTTGATTCTTCTTTATTTTTGCTGCTCTTATTTATTTTCTTTCTCTCGAACGGTTTTCTTCTTCTTTGTTCCCATTTAAGGCGAGCAACCCTACACCTTAAAATGCTCTGATATTGCTTTACATTTACCCAAATCCACTTTCATGTTTTCTTTGTTCAAACAATTTTTACTTGACCCAATTGATTTGTTTCCAAAAACCCTCATTCTTTTCAACTTAAAAATCTACCCGTGATTTGTGTCTTAATCTACCATTTTATGTTTGAAAATCACCCATCGTCGAACCTTCATAGCCACGCTCTCTCTAGTGTTAGTATTCTAAACAAATTTAACTTTCCCGAAGATACCTTCACCTATGGTTCTGCAGATCTCATATTTGCCTACCTTCTTCCAATTGAGCAAAAATACGTTACCTTCACCTATGGTTCTTCAGATTTCATATTTGCCTACCTTCTTCCAATCGAGCAAAAATATAACGTATTTTATTGCTCTTATTCTCTTATTCAAATATCAATTTTCCGTCCTCCGTACACCACCGACTGCCCTCTTCAATTTAACACGATCCAGATCACGACTGCGCAGTGGGTCGGTGAACTTTTCATATTCAATATATGGTTGGACAGTGAACTTGAGTATGACAGGTGGACGATTGCACGACAGTCAACTTTTCATTCCTGCTTGGACGACGACGATTGCACTACAGTGAACTTCTCATTCCTGCTTGGACGACGACGATTGCACCACAGTGAACTTCTCATTCCTGCTTGGACGACGACGACTGCACCACAGTGAACTTCTCATTCCTGCTTGGACGACGACGATTGCACCACAGTGAACTTCTCATTCCTGCTTGGACGACGACGATTGCACTACAGTGCACTTTTCATTCCTGCTTGGACGACGACTACTTTTGGACCATACATGGGTGGATGATGTCATTACCGGTTGGACGATGAACTTGGCAATCTAATTGGACGACGGCATTACCCGATGCCTTGCCACGCGACTAAAGGCATTACCCGATGCCTTGACAGTGACCATGGTTTGGGTTCCTTTTCCCTGCTATAACACTTCGTCTGCACTACGAATAGCTATTCACTTTCTCTCCTTGAAGCACACGCTTTAGATAATCTATCAATTGCTCCGCCTTCCTTACTAGCGTTGTGCATTTCGCGGGAGATTTGCTTCCGCCTTGCCTTTAGCTGTATTTTTCTCACCTCATCTTTATCACATGCTTCGCATTCTAATTATTTTCATGTAATTGGAAGAAGAATGTTGTCCTGTTATGCAGTTAGCATTGTTTCCCATAGCTGAATGGTCATAATGTCTATAATTTGGGGTAAAGGGTACGAATTTTGTGTGTCCTCTCCCCTCTACTTATATTTTGCAATTCTCTGATGCAAGCAGGCAGGGTTCTGCCTACCCCCCTCTCCCCCGCTTGGTTCTGCCTCTCCCCCCTCCTCCCCCGCTTGGCCCCCCGTCCTCCCTCGCTTGGTTCTGCCCTCGCCCCCGGCTCTTCCCTCCCTTTTTTCCCATTAATGACGAGCACCCAACAAACATAATCGCTTCTTACTTGCCCTCCAGGAGATTGCTTAAGCCTTGTCTTAAGCCGTATTATCTTCCTGCAATTGGAAGAAGAATGTTGCTATTGTTGACGTATGAAGTTCGCATTGTTTACACGGATTTCCATCGCTAAACAGTTGTAATCTCTATGATTTGATTTGAGGTAGTTATGGATGTTGTGTGTATGCAGGCCATACAGATGGGAAACCTATTTGGACATCCCCACCAGGCATATGAAGCTCCTCTTGGGGATCAGAATCCCCGAGCCATTCGAGGAGAGACTGTGAAGATATGCTGTCAAGCCAATCCGGATTTACTGTTGGCTAGCAGAAATGGAACTCTTGTCATGGAACCTGCAAATAAATCAAACCCAAGTCAGGTTGGTGACATGTCGCTTTCTCTATTTCTGAACAAGAACCAAATCGGTTTGGCGAGAGAGATTAGATTTTCCTGTCTGTGTATTGGTGTGTGACTAAATTTTGCTCTGTTTTCTCTTTCTTGGGACTAGATCCCTGCTTTGTTTTCTCTTTTTTTGTGAACAAGATCCGGGTCAGTCAGAAAGATTAATTTTTCCTGCGTGTGTGTGTGAAGAACCACCCAAATCAGATTGATGGTAGAGATTGAATTTTGTTCTGTTTTCTCTTTTTGTGAACAATACCCAGATCAGCTTGGTAACAGAGATTGAATTTTCTGACTTTTTGTGAACCAGACCCAGATGAGGTAGATGGCAGAACTGTTTGTTTCTGTAAATGAATGAAACCTAAATAATAAGTCTTTGCTGTGTGAGTGTGAAAGTATTGATCGATTATATTTTTGGGATTTGCAGCAATGGATCATTGATCTTTCATGGGGTGTGGAAGCTAGTGATGTGGCGGGAATTTCCACATTTGCTATTTTCAAAAACAAAGCTACACGCCAAGCAGTGAGCCATGGACTTGCTATGCAGGAAAAGGTATGTGCTTGTTTCACAAGGATTACTGTCATGCGTTTATGCAAAGCTTTTTCGCGGTAGAATCCAATAGGATTCTTGGCAAGGTTTCGTCAAGGATTTAGGATTCCAAATAGGATTCTTGGCAACGTTTTGTTAAAGGTTTTATGATACGGAAAATAGTGTTTATTCATTATTATTATCTAATTTTAAGTTTACATTTAAGTTAGACACCGGTATGAGATTTTTTTGTTTCTCGGACAAGGGACCTATTTTTGGTGTATGAGATCCTAGATCCTTTATTTGTGGGACAAGGGATCCACTTTCGGTGTATGAGACCTTAGACCCTTTGTTTGTGGGACAAGGGACCCACCTCCATGTAGTGATTTGAATGCTAAGTCTACCAAGGCATGCATACTATACCCCCTTTGGTTTTGAACTTGCGACCTCTTAGGAGGAAACACATGCTCTTAAACTATATAGGGCTTAGGGTTAACCATATAAACGGTTATCAGAATTATGCATTCAAAGCGATTATATAAAAAATGTATAATAAAATTTAAAGATATAAGATAATATTGAATTTGTGGGTATATATTTTTGGAAAATGTATAATAAAATTTAAAGATATAAGATAATATTGAATTTGTGGGTATATATTTTTGGTATCCACTGATTTTAGATTTATATAATAAATTTATAATAAAATTTGAAAGATATAAGATAAAATAAGTTGTAGAATGTTAAAAATAAATTTTGAAATTATGAAAATATTTAGCGAGAGAAATGGATAAAACTTAATGTAAGAATACAATTAATTATTTTGTATGGAATATTTTTTTATATAAATAATATATTTAATACAATGATATTAAAGTATAATTTTTTCTTTAATATTTCTGGGGTTGAGTTTATATTAATATTAGTATAGATTTATCTTTCCATGAATTTATCAAGTATCAAAAATCAATTTTTTTGGATATATTTTTTGAGAATGTAAAGCTCAAAAAAAGTTTACTTGTTAAGAAATTTAATTTGTTTTCGTGTTTGACAAATCTATGGTTAAGATGGATTTATAGTAATTTTTGTATTTTTTATTTTTTTATATAGATTATGTGTAAATTTTCATTGTTTGAATTGAATTTTTGCAAAAATTATTATTATTAATATTTTATGTTAAAAGTTGAATGAATTAAGCATTTCCCTCTTCTTAAGAAGTAACTAAAATATTTTACTTTTAATTATTTCTTCCTTTTGAGCATTGACCCATTTTACTCTATATCTACCAAACACTAAGAAGAATCAAATCTTTTAAAATGCAAACTTCTTTTTGAATGTAAATCTTATGAAAAGGTATGCAATTAGAGATCTGCTTCCCCTAGACACTTAGTAGATCTAGAGTTAAAATGGAACTATACATGTTTTGGAAAAAATATATGTTTTAACTAATAGAAATTTTTTATTCTCACTTGTTATATATATAAAGAGATATTTTTTTATGACTCACATTATCCACATTAAAATGTTAGTACATATTTTGTTAGTACATGTTATTTCATATTCAGAAATTAAAAACATATATCCATAGAATATTCTCTATATATACATATATGATATCTGATGTTAAATCTTTTACATAATTCTAAATTTTTAATTTAAATTATTTTATTTTTCTCTAAATAAAGTATATTATTTAATATGGATATTGAAATGTTTTATTTATGTTCAGACATCATTTTTTATGTTATTAATATAATTTTGTTTTAAATATTATATTTCAACTCCAGAAAGAATGAATTAGACATCATATTATATCAAAAATATATTTTTACATGTCATTTATCTACTCCATATTAAGTAGCCAAGAAATTACATATTTTCCCCATACTAAAAATTGAATTAAATTTTCTATTTTCAATTACTTTATCTTATCTCTTCATATAATATTAATTTAAAACTAAGGTCCAAATTAAAGATTTTATTTATGACTAATTGTTTTTTTGTTATTACTATTTTTTTTGTTAAGTAAGTACTATTTTTAAATGTGACGTTACCTAACAATATCTCTCTCATACTAGACGATAGAACACCTATCGTAATATCAATAATATTATTTTTACATATCATTTGTGAACTCTAATATTAAAAAGTAATTTTTTTTTTTTTACTTCATTTCTATATAAAATTTATGTAAAAGTACAGTAAAAATTCAAGTATTTTATTTATGGCGGACATTGATTTTTTTGTTATTTTTATTTCTTTTGTTGATGTAAGCATTATTTTATTATTTTTAAATGTAGTGTTATGTTTAATATTATTTTTACACGTCATCTGTGAACTCTATATTAGGTAGCTAAAGAATCACATATCTTCCTTATATTAAAAGTAAATTACATCTTCTTACTTTCAATTACTTCATTTCTAAATTGCTGTAAAATTAAGGTAGAAATTGAGGTATTTTATTTATGGCCAACATTAATTTTTTTGTTATTTCTATTATTTTATTTGTTTATGTAAGTATTATTTTATTAATTTTACATGACAACGTCTCCCTCAAATGAGTTGTAGAGTATCTCTCATCACGAAAAAATAACACAATTATTTATTTTGTATAGAAAAAATAATTTTATAAATAATGTGTATTATATAATAATATCCATTATATATTAAATGTATATTTATTTTCATGATTTAAATTACATTTTGAATGAATAAATAGATTTAGTGCCTTGTAAAAAAATAAGAGACTAAAATTATGCACATTCACGGAGTAAATATGTGGTTTCAACAAATTTTTACCAAATAAAAACTAACAAAAATAAAAATATATAACATTTAAAATGATATTAATTATTATATTATTTTTAATATTGGATTTAAAAAATATATACTTATTAGCAAATAAGATTGTTATATTAATGCATATCATTTAACAAAATAAATATAATATTAATAATTTCAATTAGATGTATAATGTTAATAATATACTTTCATAATTACTATAAATATATGTATAATATTAATAATTAATTACTATAAATAGATGTATAATATTAATCATGTCATTGTCTTTGTTATCTACAATTTATAAGAGAGGTATAGTATTAGTAAATGTTGCATAATTTTTAAGAATTTTGTTTTTCATTTAACATTATTAATATGAGTTTTTGTTATTGATGAATGCAGATGAAGGTTGATTGACTTTTGAGATAATGGAAAAGAAGATAAAAGAGAGAATGGAAGATCTATTGAATAATATTTCTTTTTCTTGTTAGTAGTTTTTAATGACGGTCTGGAACCAGATTAGTAACTGTTGTTGTGAAGTTTATCTAGCATGGATTGGTAGAATTATTCTTTTTTGTTATTGGACGGCTTATAAAAACTTAAGGTGGCCAACATATCCGGTTTCCCATTCGGGCGGGTTGAGACCACATTAATGATTGTCTGGAACCAGATTAGTAACTGTTGTTGTGAAGTTTATCTAGCATGGATTAGTAGACTTATTCTTTTTTGTTATTGGATGGCTTACAAAAACTTAAGGTGGCCAACAGATCCGGTTTCCCATTTGGGCGGGTTGAGACCACCAAAAGCTGTATCTGGTTCAACCTGTTTTTGATATAAATAGAGAAAGAAGGGTCCTACAGTAGCTTACAAAAAAAAGAGATGACGGTAGGGATTTAACCTCCATAAAATATTATTGATAGTAATTACATATTGAATTTTGAACTTTCTGCTTAAAATAGTTATGTTTTTTGTATGTTTTTAATTAAATTGATTTTAAAAAATGTGATATAAATAAGTGTTCTATGAAATGATTTATGGTTTTTTAGGCATGTGGTATTGATAATCCATGATATTGACTTATAATATTGTAACAAAACCTATTTATTGATTAACAATCTCCAAAATGTAAAAATGAATCTATATAGTTTAGAATCTTGCTATATGTTTTTTTAATGTATATAAATCTAAGTTATATATTAATTATTTTAATAATAATAATATAGTTTATATATATATATATATATATATATATATATATATATTATAGTTTTTATGATATGAAATATATTAAGAAACAAGTGCTTTGGACACTTATCATAAATTAATATAATATTGATCAATTATAAAAATTATTTAAATATAATATAATATCCTTAAATACACATTAAATATAATTTTTATAATAATTTAAGTGTTTTTTAATAAGACAACTAATATTATTTCTTTAAAAATAAAGTGCCATTAAAATTTAAATTTATTGCATCTAAATGTATTTTTGATTTATTATTCTAAACATATGCTATATATATATGATGAACATGTGATTATGTTTTATATTTATCATTGTATACATGATGATGAAGTTATGTTAAACTAATTTAAATATGAGAGTTGTTTTATAATAAAATATTATGCAAATTCACATAAAAATAATTAAATGAGTACATTTTTTAGGACAGTGGTTTTTAGTACGATTTTTTGGATTTTCTAGTTGGAAAAATTTGAGGTGAAATCTTGATTTGTATTATTTGAATTAGTTTTTTTTACAGTATCCTAAGGCATTTTGATTCTGCAGGGATTACCTATCAAACTTGTGATTTCAATTAGTTACTATCAGATTTTAGAAAAATTTAACCAGAAAAAATCCCCAGAAAAAACTTCTAAAAAATCTCACTAAAGACTACTAGCTTTTTAAATCACTTCCTTTTTTGGATTAAAATCCATGGAACAAAACACGCTTTTTAAATCACTTCCTTTTTTTGGGGTTAAAAGCCATGGAACACCAACATTATAATTAAGCTTTTTTTTCGAGTGGAGAGCTATTCGGAGAAAACACATAATTAAGCCTTTTTTTCGAGTGGAGAGCTATTCGGAGAAAACACGCATGATGTTATGTGCAATCCACATAAGATCAAAGATGAGCCAACCGCTGCCCACAGAATTCGCGCGCAATGCGATCAGCGTATCCTCGAGCAACGGCCAAGGAGTAGAAAGCGGCGTCGCTCAGCTGGTGCGTGCAAACAGTCCAGCAGGGCATGCGCAGAGTGACGGATGAAATACTCCGAAATAGGAGACGTCAAAGGCATTTCTGGGAAGCTCCACGATGGCAGCAGTCGGCTTTACTAATCGTCGGTTTACGGTTAGACTATATCATTCTATTAATTATTGATGAACGTTGGTTTGTTACGCCGTAAGGCGTTTTTTTGAGAAAGACATCTCTAAAATGTGACGTGTGCGATCTTGAGCCATTGATTCTATGTTAAACGATTGGGGTGTTTTCCGCCGTTGGTTTAATATTTTTTTTTTCATGGAAAAATGTTTTTTTTCCTATCGGCTCGAAGACACAGAGGGAGGATCTGTGTAATGTCCTGCGGATGTGCGACGCGTTTGGGCGTCGGCCGCGCGTGCGGGCAAGAGGCGAGTTGGGCCGCATGGCGGTTGTGCGATGGAGGCGCGACACGGGTGCGACAATACTTGCGACGATATGCGATACAAATGAAAGTGCGATGGAGTTTATACCCGGTTGGAGCGTTTGGCGATATACTTGACGCCGACTTGCGATGGAGGGCGGGCCGACTCATGTGTTGGGCGTTGAACGATGGCTAAGGGGTGTGCGCACGAAGGTTGGGTGGTCGGCTGGGCAAGCCCCACCCACACATTGCGATGGCTATATATGAGTGCGTTTTGGAGAGCATTCGATCATCAATCATTCGATCAACACTTCACACAAGTAGTGCGCAGTTCAAGTGCGCAGAAACAAGAGGAGGTGAGGTGCATATCTCATGCGCTAAGTCTTGGTTTAGCCGCACGGTTGGTGAACGCACTTGGAGTTGGGTGAAGGTGTTGGGCAAGGTGTGCCCGTTGGTTGGTTGAGGCGTGCACGGTGAACGTGTAGCACCCGTTTGTGCGACAGCTTGGCGTGGGTGTCTTGGCGACTCGGGTGAGCGCCCGCCCATCGTGCAAGTATACACGAAAGCTTATTGGTGTATTGGGTTGTGAACAGAAGTGTGTCTCAGGTAAAAGCGCCCGTGTGTAGCTACTTGGAAGCACCCCCACTCTCTTCAATGTAACACGCTCCAGATCACGACTGCCCTCTTCACGACTCCGCAGTGGGTCCGTGAACTTTTCATATTTAATATATGGTTGGACAGTGAACATGGTTGGACGATTGCACTACGGCTCATTCCTGCTTGGACGACGACTCCTTTTTTCACCATAGATGGGTGGATGATGTCATTTGCCACGGGACTATTGATATGGACCCGATGCCTTGCCACGCTACTACTGATGTTGATATTGTAAAGGCATTACCCGATGCCTTGCCATGCTACTACTGATGTTGATGTTGTAAAGGCGATGCCTTGCCATGCTACTACTGATGTTGATATTGTAAAGGCATTACCCGATGCCTTGCCATGCTACTACTGATGTTGATATTGTAAAGGCATTACCCGATGCCTTGCCACGCTACTATTGACCAATTGCCTTGCCACGCTACTATTGATGTTGATATTGTAAAGGCATTACCCGATGCCTTGCCACGCTACTACTCAGGTTGATATTGTAGAGGCATTACCCGATGCCTTGCCAGTGATAATACTTCGTCTGCACTATAAATAGCTATTCAATTGCTCCGCCTTCCTTACTAGCGTCGTGCATTTCGCAGGAGATTTGCTTCCGCCTTGCCTTTAGCTGTATTTTTCTCACCTCATTTTTATGACATGCTTCGCATTCTAATTATTTTCATGTAATTGGAAGAAGAATGTTGTTCTGTTATGCAGTTAGCATTGTTTCCCATAGCTGAATGGTCATAATGTCTATAATTTGAGGTAAAGGCTATGAATTTTGTGTGTCCTCTCCCCTCTACTTATATTTTGCAATTCTCTGATGCAAGCAGGGAGGGTTCTGCCTACCCCCTCTCCCCCGCTTGGTTCTGCCTCTCCCCCCTCCTCCCCCGCTTGGTCTCCCGTCCTCCCCCGCTTGGTTCTGCCCTCGCCCCCGGCTCTCCCCTCCCTCTCACCCCTCGCCTTTCTCCAATTAATGACGAGCACCCAACAAATATAATCGCTTCTTACTTGCCCTCCAGGAGATTGCTTACGCCTTGTCTTAAGTTGTATTTTGCCCTGCTCTATTTACATGACGAGCACCCAACAAACATAATCGCTTCTTACTTGCCCTCCAGGAGATTGTTTAAGCCTTGTCTTAAGCCGTATTATCTTCCTGCAATTGGAACAAGAATGTTGCTATTGTTGACGTATGAAGTTCGCATTGTTTACACGGATTTCCATCGCTGAACAGTTGTAATCTCTATGATTTGATTTGAGGTAGTTATGGATGTTGTGTGTATGCAGGCCATACAGAATGGGAAACCTATTTGGACATCCCCACCAGGCATATGAAGCTCCTCATGGGGATCAGAATCCCCGAGCCATTCGAGGCGAGACTGTGAAGATATGCTGTCAAGCCAATCCGGATTTACTGTTGGCTAGCAGAAATGGAACTCTTGTCATGGAACCTGCAAATAAATCAAACCCAAGTCAGGTTGGTGACATGTCGCTTTCTCTATTTCTGAACAAGAACCAAATCGGTTTGGCAAGAGAGATTAAATTTTCCTGTCTGTGTATTGGTGTATGACTAAATTTTGCTCTGTTTTCTCTTTCTTGGGACTAGACCCCTGCTCTGTTTTCTCTTTTTTGTGAACAAGATCCGGATCAGTCAGAAAGATTAATTTTTCCTGCGCGTGTGTGAAGAACCACCCAAATCAGATTGACGGTAGAGATTGAATTTTGTTATGTTTTCTCTTTTTGTGAACAATACCCAGATCAGTTTGGTAACAGAGATTGAATTTTCTGACTTTTTGTGAACCAGACCAAATGAGGTAGATGGCAGAACTGTTTGTTTCTGTAAATGAATGAAACCTAAATAATAAGTCTTTGCTGTGTGAGTGTGAAAGTATTGATCGATTATATTTTTGGGATCTGCAGCAATGGATCATTGATCTTTCATGGGGTGTGGAAGCTAGTGATGAGGCGGGAATTTCCACATTTGCTATTTTCAAAAACAAAGCTACACGCCAAGCAGTGAGCCATGGACTTGCTATGCAGGAAAAGGTATGTGCTTCTTTCACAAGGATTACTGTCATGCGTTTATGCAAAGCTTTTTCGCGGTAGATAATAGGAGTGATTCCAATAGGATTCTTGGCAAGGTTTCGTGAAGGATTTAGGATTCCAAATAGGATTCTTGGCCACGTTTTGTTAAAGGTAGGTTTCATGATATGGAAAATAGTGTTTATTTATTATTATTATTTAATTTTAAGTTTACATTTAAGTTAGACACCAAATTGGTATATGAGATTTTTTTGTTTCTGGGACAAGGGATCCATTTTCGGTTTCATTTTTTCTTTGTCCACGTTTAGTCTAGACCAAGACTCATCATCATGACTTGATTTACAAAGGAGAGAGACAGTGAATTAAGTCCTGATGATGAGTCTTGGTATACCAAGACTCATCATCATGACTTGATTTACAAAGGAGAGAGACAGTGAATTAAGTCCTGATGATGAGTCTTGGTATAGACTCGAAAGGTCGACAAAGCAAAAATGAAAATTGTGGATTATCAGAGTTTAGATTCTAAAAAAGGGACCCACTTTCGGTGTTTGAGACCCTAGACCCTTTGTTTGTGGGACAAGGGACCCACCTCCATACAATGATTTGAATGCTAAGTCTACCAAGGCATGGATACTATACCTCCTTTGGTTTTGAACTTGCGACCTCTTAGGAGGAAACACACGCTCTTAAACTATGTAAGGCTTAGGGTTAACTATGTAGGCCGTTATCAGAGTTATACATTCAAAGCAATTATATGAAAGATGTATAATAAGATTTAAAGATATAAGATAATATTGAATTTGTGGATATATATTTTTGGTATCCATTGATTTTAGATTTATATAATAAATTTATAATAAAATTGGAAAGATATAAAATAAAATAAGTTGTAGAATGTTAAAAATAAATTTTAAAATTATGAAAATATTTCGGGAGAGAAATGGATAAAATTTGATGTAAGGCAATACAATTAATTATTTTGTATGGATTTATTTTTATTTTTATTTTTAAATAATATATTTAATACAATGATATTAATGTATAATTTTTTCTTTAATATTTTGAAGGGTTGAGTTTATGTTAACATTAGTATAGATTCATCTTTTTATGAATTTATTAAATATTAAAAATCAATTTTTTGGATATATAATTTTTTTAGAATGTAAAGCTCAAAAAAAGGTTTATTCGTCAAGAAATTTAATTCGTTTTAGTGTTTGACACGTTTTAGTGTTTGAAAAATTTATGGTTAAGATGGATTTTTAGTGATTTTTGTATTTTTTATTTTTTTATATAGATTATGTGTAATTTTTCATCGTTTAAATTGAATTTTTGAAAAAATTATTATTATTAATATTTTATATTAGAAGTTGAATGAATTAAGCATTTCCCTCTTCTTAAGAAGTAATATTTTACTTTTAATTACTTCTTCTTTTTGAGCATTGATCCATTTTACTCTAGATCTACCAAACACTAAGAAGAATCAAATTTTTTAAAATGCAAACTTCTTTTTGAATGTAAATCTTATGAAAAGCTATGCAATTAGAGATTTGATTCCTCTAAACACTTGGTAGATCCAGAGTTAAAATGGAACTATACATGTTTTGGAAAAATATATGTTTTAACTAAAAGAAATTTTTTATTCTCACCTATTATATATATATAAAGAGATATTTAATTTATGACTCACATTATCTACATTAAAATGTTAGTACATATTTTGTTAGTACATGTTATCTCATATTCAGAAATTAAAAACGTATATCTATAGAATATTCTCTATATATACATATATAATATTTGATGTTAAATCTTTTACATAATTCTAAATTTTTAATTTAACTTACTTTATTTTTCTCTAAATAAAGTATGTTATTTAATATGGATATTGAAATGTTTTATTTATGTTCGACATTATTTTTTATGTTATTAATATAATTTTGTTTTAAATATTACATTTCAACTCCAGAAAGAATGAATTAGACATCATGTTATATCAAAAATATATTTTTACATGTTATTTATCTACTCCATATTAAGTAGCCAAAAAATTACATATTTTTCCCATACTAAAAAGTGAATTAAATTTTCTATTTTCAATTACTTTATCTTATCTATTCATATAATATCGATTTAAAATTAAGGCCCAAATTGAAGATTTTATTTATGACTAATTGTTTTTTTGTTATCACTATTTTTTTCTGTTAAGTAAGTATTATTTTTAAATGTGACTTTACCTAACAACTTCTCTCTCATACTATATGATAGAACACCTCTTGTAATATCAATAATATTTTTTTTTACATATCATTTGTGAACTCTAATATTAAAAAGTAATTTTATTTTTTTTTACTTTAAATTACTTCATTTCTATATAAAATTGATGTAAAAGTAAAGTAAAAATTCAAGTATTTTATTTATGGCTGACATTGATTTATTTTGTTATTTTTATTTCTTTGGTTGATATAAGCATTATTTTATTATTTTTAAATGTAGTGTTATGTATAATATTATTTTTACACGTCATCTGTGAACTCTATATTAGGTAGCTAAAGAATCAAATATCTTCCTAATATTAAAAAGTAAATTACATCTTCTTACTTTCAATTACTTCATTTCTAAGTTGATTTAAAATTAAGGTAGAAATTGAGGTATTTTATTTATGGCCAACATTGATTTTTTTGTTATTTCTATTATTTTATTTGTTTATGTAAGCATTATTTTATTAATTTTAAATGACAACATCTCCCTCAAATGAGTTGTAGAGTGTCTCTCATCACAAAAAATTAACACAATTATTTATTTAGTATAGAAATTATAATTTTATAAATAATGCATATTATATAATAATATCCATTATATATTAAATGTATATTCATTTTCATGATTTAAATTGCATTTTGAACGAATAAATAGATTTAGTATCTTGTAAAAACTATAGAAAACTAAGATTATGCACATTCGCACTTTAAATATGTGGTTTCAACATTTTTTTACCAAATAAAAATAAAAACCTATAACATTTAAAATTATATTAATTATTATATTATTTTTTAATATTACATTTAAAAATATATACTTATTAGCAAATAAGATTATTATATTAATGCATATCATTTAACAAAATAAGTATAATATTAATAATTTCAATTAGATGTGTAATGTTAGTGATGTATTTTCATAATTATTATAAATAGATGTATAATATTAATAAGGTCATTGCCTCTGTTACTTACAATTTGTAAGAGATGTATAGTACTAGTAAATGTTGCATAATCTTTAAGAATTTTGTTTTTAGAATTTTGTTTTTCATTTAACATTATTAATATGAGTTTTTGTTATTGATGAATGCAGATGAAGCTCGATTAATTTTGGAGATGATCGAGGGTTTATGTAATTTGATAGCATACAAAAAATATATGTATTATGTTTTGTTTAGAATAATAATGTTGATAGGTGTGTTTATTTTGAAATAGGGTTTGATGGTGGGGATATAACCTCCATAAATTATTAATAATAATTATATATTGAAGGTTGAACTTTCTTGTGCATGTGGTATTGACATTGACTTATAATATTGTAACAAAACCTATTTATTGGTTAAGAATCTCCATAGTGTAAAGACTAATCTACATGGTTTAAAATCTTGCAATATGTTTCTTTTAATGTAATGGTTTAGAATCTTGCAATATATTTCTTTTAATGTATATAAGTTTAACTTATATATTAATTTTCTTTAATAATAATAATATAATTTATTTTTATAGTTTTTTCAATTTTTAAGATATGAAATGTTTTGATACTTATCATAAATTAATGTGATATTGATCAAATATAAAAATTATTAAAATATAGTATAATATTTTTAAATACACATTAAATATAATTTATATAATATATATATATTTTTATACAACAATTCATATTATTTCTTTAAAAATAAGTTGCCATTAATATTTAAATTTATTGCATCTAAATGTATTTTTGATTTATCATTCTACACATATGCTATATGTATGATGAACATGTGATTATGTTTTAGATTTATCATTGTATACATGATGAAGAAGTTATGTTAAACTAATCTAAATACCATAGTTGCTTTATAACAAAATATCATGCAAATTCACATAAAAAAATAATTAAATGAGTACATTTTTTTAAGAGAGTTGCCTTTAGTGGGATTTTTTAGATTTTTCAGTTGGAAAAATTTAAAAAAATAATTAAATGAGTATATTTTTGAAGAGAATTGCTTTTAGTGGAATTTTTTAGATTTTTCAGTTGGAAAAATTTGAAGTGAAATTTTGATTTGTATTATTTAAATTAGTTTTTTCACTGTAGCATTTTGATTGCACAAAGATTACCTATCAAACTTGTGATTTCAATAAATTGCTATTCAAATTTTAGAAAAATTTAACCCAAAAAATTCACCAGAAAAACTTCCAAAAAATCACACTAAAAACAACTGGCTTTTTAAATCACTTCCTTCTTTTTGGGTTAAGGGCTAAAATCCATGGAACACCAACATTATGATTAAGTTGTTTTTTTAAAAAAAAACTCCACGTGGAGAGCTATTTGGAGAAAAGGCACATGGTGTTATGTGCAATCCACATAAGATGAAAGATGAGCCCACCGCTGCCCACAGAATTCGCGGGCAATGCGGTCAGGGTATAAAGCGGCGTCGCTCAGCTGGTGCGTGCAAACTGTCTAGGAGGGCGCAGACAGAGTGACGGATGAAATCTCCCGAAATAGGAGACGTCAAAGGCATTTCTGGGAAGCGCCAAGACGGCAGCAGTCGGCTTTACTAATCGTCGGTTTAAGGTTAGACTATATCATTCTATTAATAATTATTGATGAATGCTTTCTTGTTTATCTAATTCACGGGCCTTTAAATCGAAGCCTCTGTTTGTCTACCCCGGGGTTCGACCCCCTAATCTGCGGCTTCGACTAACCAGTAATATTTGTTGGAATTGATGAATGCAGTGGCGAAGAAGAGATCATTGAATGGAAAAAAATCAAGACCCCGACCGAGGTCCGTGATCTGTTACTTAAACCATGCGTAGATTGGATATTTTTCAATTAAATTTTGGCCTCTCAAATGTCTAGATAAGATATCTCTGTTAGCATTGCTAGACACTTAATTTGGATGTACATTGAAAATGCCTTGATTTATTTATAAAAATTGCAGATCCATCGGAAACCCAGGAACTCTTGGAAAAGCTTGTTGTGTTAAAGCTTAATGGCGGTTTGGGAATGACCATTGGCTTTACCGACCCCAAGTAAGTTTTTGTAGCCGTCATATATTCCATACTATCTTCAATACCCAAATTCATCACTATGGGTTCTTTGTTACGATCTTTCTTGCCTCTTATTCACTGTTACCAGTAATATATAAAGCAGGTCCACCAATATAGATGCATAATTTGTAATGTTTTCCACACATATGGGCCTCTAACTAATATAGTTAATAACAGTATAAAATTTTAAACAGAACTGTTATATATAAAGTGAAAATTCAATTAAGATTTCCATGGCACATAGCAGAGTAGGTCCAGAATTTACCTTGGAGGCTGTTTATCCCACCGGCTGTGGGTGTTGCAGTCATTTGACTGCAGGGGAGGCTGAGCTTCCGCATTGTTGAACTTATCTTCTTTGATGTCTTTGTGCATTATGTCCGAAATCAGATACTTTGCACAGGACTTGAAGGAGCTCCTGTCAATACCATCTAAATATCTACTAGCTCAACCAGTCTGGACCCTATGCTTGATAGACTTTTTGCAGAATCTAATCCAGGTTATAAAATCTATGCTCCACATTACCTGGCTTGCTTGAAGTTCCTCTGCACGACTGAATATACTTTCACATTTGAAATTCTTATCACTCACGTGCAAACCTGTTTGGATTAGAAGTTATACCTCCTTCCTTGGTAGTCCCTCAGGTTCCATGAGTTTGTTGAACCATTGTCTTGTATCAAAAAGGATTAGGGACGGATATATGCTTTCTTATTGACAATGGTCAACAGAGCTATTGTCCATTTTTCTTGGCCTTCCAGGTTTTCCCATTTTACTAGATTCTGCCATTATGACACACACCAGAATGGAAGATGAGTTCTGCCCACATACAGGTGCATGTTGTATAGAGTGTTGATTATCTTTGCCCTCCCTCCATATTCATTGGGCTTCTTTCTGGAATCTGGGCTACGGCCTTCATTACAATCCCTGTTTCATCATACCTTGGAGATCGATCCACATGAGTTGGAGGCAATGAACAATCTCTATTGATCTCCTATCTTCATTCATTGAAGAATGATCACTGATTCACTACCTCCGATCCTATTCCAAATATTTAAGATCCTGTACCAAGTTCTTTTCTAATGGTCTCAATATTCAGAACTTGATTGCCTATTGTAGTTGATCCTGTCCTGTTTGCCAGCCAACTGGCTACTTGATTGGCAGATCATCCGATGTGGTTGAAGTAGATTGCTTCAAGGTTTCCCACCCGTCCTTTATCTATTCTATCTTGTTCTGCAATTCTCACGAGGCATCTGTATTTTTCTTGTTTAAGTCAATGATCAGAATCTTTACACTGAGAGAAACGAGGAGCCCACTTTTGTGTAACAACTAAAAAGGCTGACCTAATAAAGGTTGACTTTATACATACCCTAGTGCTGAGAGGTTTGCATCTTTAGTATTTTAATTTTTTTCAGAGTTTAATAGATCTAAGTTAAGATGGATTTATTTTAGTGGAATCCCGTTTCATTTCAAGTTGATTGTAAACTCAATTATAATATCCCAGTTTTGCAACTTTAGAAATATTGAGTATAAAAAAAATCTCGTGAATATTTCTCTCTTCAATTTTAAAATCTCAGAACTACGATCTCAACTTTTTGTGGTTTAAAGTTTAAAATCTCAGAACTACGATCTCAACTTTTTGTGGTTTAAAGTTTAAACTAAGTAGTTGGGTCTGTTGGCCATTCTCCAACTTAATACTAAATAAAGTAGTCATGGTCGGTAGGATATCTAAATCAAAATATAAATTCAAAACGAATTCAATTATGATTAATTAATAAATTTATTATTTTAAATAAATTTAATTCAAATGAAGACAGGGTCTTTAACCTCTAAAATCTCACACCACAAAACACACTCATCAAGCACACGCAACATCAAGTTACAAGCACTGCCCTTCTCTATACCTCTATGTGAATATGATCCGGGGCCAAACTCTTCATCTTCCCCATTCCCGTATCTATATAGTTTATATAACTCTTGAGTTTCTCTGTCTGATGCAAAGAGTTTAGCTGCTTCACTAGTTATTCCCACAATTCCAGCTAGGACCACTCTACAGTTTTGCTTTCAACTTGTCTTTAGCTGTTTTTTATCAGGTAATCTATCTTCACGCAAATGGCAGAATAATGTTGTGATGTTTGATGAGTGAAGTTGCATTGTTTTCATGGATTTCCATGGCTGAACAATTATAATGTCTGTGATTTGAGGTGGCCTTGGACGTTGTGTGTATGCAGGTATAACAGAATGCATAACCCATTTGAATTTTGGACACCACCAACCTGAGCCCCACCAACAATATGAGGCTCCTGATGGGGTTCAGTATCCACCACCTATTCAAGGAGAATTGAAGATATACTGCGAAGCCAATCCTGATTTCTCCTTGGTTGGCAGAAATGGCACTGTTGTCATGGTATCGGCAAATGAATCATATCCAAGTCAGGTTGGTGACATATCACTTTCTCTCTCTGTGAACAAGACCCGAATTAGTTTGGTGAGAGAGATTAGGTTTTTCTGCGAGTATATGTGTGTGAAACAGACCCAAATCAGGTTGATGGCAGCCATTAAATTTTTCTCTGTTTCGGTAGATAAACCAGGCACAAATACAGTATGTGAAAGGATTGATCCATTATATGTTTTGTATCTGCAGCAATGGATCATGGATATTTCATGGAGTGGGAAAAGTTGAAAACCAAGGATGATGCAGGATTTCCTGCATCTGCCCTTGCAGACAAAGCTACTGGCCAGGCATTGAGGAGGCATGGACGTGCAGAGAGATAAGGTCATCCTTATTATAAGGGTTACTATCAGGAGTTTATGCAAGGTTTTATAACATAGATATAGTAATTTCAGTGGGATTATTGGGAAGCGCTTATGCAGAGATTTATGAGACAGAGAATAGTTCTTTCAATGGGGTTACTACGAGGGGCTTATACAGGGCTTAAGGATATAGAGAGCAGTGCTTTCAATGGGGCTAATAAAGGGATTTAAGGATATAAAAGAATATGTGTGTTTAGGTGATCAATTGGCTTTTTATATATATGCTTTTGATGTGCAGGTGACCTTAGGTCCTTACCACCCTGATGATTTGAATGAGGCTGTGCTTCTCACCTAAAGTTCTGATGTGGGTAAGGGGTACCAGCGTATCAGACCTTTCAACAACGCCCATGTTAATCTGGATGCTAGCTCCAGAGATAATGAACATCATGTAGCCCTAAGTGAGGGAGCGGAGATTGTTCTGTGTAAGCAGAACAAAGAGAGTCGGAAGTGGAAGATGAACCCAATATGTAAGTTATATGGTTCATATTAATATGCCACAAAAAATATTGGTATATTATTTTATCTGATTTGGAAAATTGTTAGGAGTTAAAAAGAAATGTCGGGAAGGAGGCTTAGGATGGGCTGTGTCTACTTAGATGTTGTATATATGCCTGTTATGTTTGTTTATATATCGAAGGATTTCAAGGAAATATCATATAGGATTTCATTGCACAGACTAAATTTTCTTTGGATTGAGCCAGGTCGGGGGTACTTATCATCCCAGCGCCAGGTCTTAACCAATGCTGCAAACAATAGTAGTGGGATAAAATTAGCAAGGGTCTGGAAAACCAAAAAATTGTAAAAATTGAGAAAATATCAGTAAACATCAACAAAATGTTAATTAAGATATCTCTAAAATATCAGTAAAAATCGGTAAATACCTCCAAAATATCAGTAAAAATTGACAATCCCAATTTGTTTTTTTTTTTAATTAATTTTAATTGTTTTTTTTTTTATCGCGATTTTATGTTTGTAACACTGGTCTTAACAGTAGTGATTCTACCAAAATCACCCTTGGGTGTGCACCCAGCGTCCTTTTGAAATTCACGCCTTATCAATGAGACAGACCACAACGAGAATGTAGCCCTAATAGGTTGCTAAACACTCGACCAAATTCTTTAGTGGCGGTGTACTTTATGTTTTCTCACGTGGGTTTGGGTTTGCATTTTAGTGAGTGATCTAGTTATCATGTGCATTCATCTGAGGATGACCTGGTTGGTGCTGGGACTCATCATTTATATTATTTTCAGAGTTTAAGAAGTTTATGCCTACTAACCAAAGATTTTAAGACTGAAACTATAGTTTTTAGCATGTACTGATTAAAATGGAGTTCATCTCTTTTATTATAGGATGTTGTACTGCATAGAATTTGGGCTTCTTGGTAACTGGAGCCTTGACAGCTGTATAATGGCTTTTGAATTTGTGAGTGCTGATTTTAATATTTGTTTGTAAATCGTATAGCAGGTATTTCACATGGAGTCTATCCACCACGAGGAGAGCAGAGGTCACTTTTCCCACAAGCTAATATCAAGCCACAAGGACATACGGTTAGGATCCATTGTGAAGCCAATCCAGAGTTTTTCTTGGCTGCCTGGGGTGATGTTGCAGTGCTTGCGCTGGAAAATCCACGTAATCCCCATCAGGTATGACCATCAATTGAACTACTTTATTTGAAGCATGCTGAATGGCATTTGTTGGTCTAATAATTGATGGTTGATCACTATCCTTATGCCCTCATGTGATGAATCCTTTTGCTAGCCATGGATCAAAGTAGATTCATGGGGCCTTCAAGTCAAGGATGAAGCTGGCTTATCAGCGTTTGCCTAGGGAGATGTTGCAGTGCTTGTATTGGAAAATTCACATAATACCCATCAGGTATGACCATTAATTGAGATACTTTATTCGAAGCTTGCTCATAGGCATTTGTTGGTCTAATTATTGAGGATTGATCGCTATCCTTATCCCCTTATGTGATGGATCCTTTTGCCAGCGATGGATCAAAGTAAATTCATGGGGCCTTTGAGTCAAGGATGAAGCGGGCTTCCCAGTGTTTGCTTTGGTGTACAAGGCCACCATGCATGCTCTAAAACATGGGGATAAGGAATGGAACCAGGTAAAACTTTCCTTCCCTTTCCCTTTTAGTTTTCTTGTTCAGTATAGCCTCTCTGGATATGTAGGCAAGTCTCATGGTTCAGTATAGTCTCTCCTCTGGATATGTATAGAAGTCTCGTTTTTCCCAATCTCTTCCTTCACTGCAGTGCTATCAAGCATAACCTAGGGTTTGGATTGCCAGGGTCTTAGGCGTTGGACTTGAAAGGGTTGTATTAAAGCTGTCCAATCTGTTTCTATAACAGTGGTCCATCAATCTTTAGTTTGAGTCTGTTCTATGGACCTTAAGTGCAGATTTTGGAAATGGGTATCATTGCTGGAGGCCTATGAATAATATCCATTTGAATATGGATGTGAATGCTGCAGATAGCCATGCTGGAGGAATACTTGATTGCAATGAACTTATCCTCTGGGTCGAAGAAATGGAAGCTCCAGCCTGTTCATTGTAAGTTATCGAACAATGACAAGTTGTTGTGTAATCGAAGTCACTTTTAGTTGATAATGGCCAGCATAAATCATTTTAACCCAGGATTTATTAAGCATCCAGATGATTAAAAAATGTAGGTGCAAACTTCTTGGTGCCTAAAAACCCTGGATTAAGATGAATCAATGCTATGATTTTTTTTCATTGTGATTTAGTAGCATTCCACATGTAACACACATTTTTTTTCCATAAGCTGTTCTTCGTGCAACCCACAGAGTATTTGAAAACAAAATTTGAATGTATGAATTTTGATGCTGCACTTAAAAATGTGTGCTTGCTGGTATATGGGGCTTCTGTTATAGTGCATACCATCCAGCAAGGGATGCACAGAATTAGTAGTTTCAGTACAATGCACATTGTTAGTAATTTCCTCGTCTATATTACCAGAAAAAGGATGTACAGTATTAGTAATGTCCTTGTCTGTATTACCTGCAGCTTGCAAGGGATTCATAATTTCAGTGGTGCCAGTCTTTAGGTATTGTTGTTGTTTAGCGTGTATGTTTGAATGATGGAATAATGTATTTTTTTAACTATTTATGATGTTTGTGTTGCCTTCCCAATTGCAAGCTTACAGTGTTAGTAATGTCCTTATCTGTATTAGCAGAAAGGGATGTACAATATTAGGAATGTCCTTGTCTGTATTGCCTGCAACATGCAAGGGATGCACAGTATTAACAAAAATTGCATATCCTTTGAGGATCTTGGTTTTTGATCTGAACATCACTGATAAGAAGTTCTGTTATCGATGGATGCAGAGGAAGGTTGATTGACTCTTGCCAGAGTTAAAAAGGAGATAAATGAAACAAGCAGCAGCATTTTGTTCTACAGCCTATGCAGCTTTTTTATATATAGTAAATACATGTGTTGTGTTTTGTCTAAGATGGAGTTATAGATGAAGCATAAGTTAATGGTGCAGGAGGATTTTGTTCACATATTGTGTATGTAGTGAGCATGGAGGTTGTTAAAATTGCAATATACTTCTTGGATATGGATTAAATATAATTTCTATTCATTATTTGAACTCTTTTAATGTAAAGGCTTTATGTGGCGTGATTAAATTCTCTATTTTCAATACAATATGTGTTTAATATTTTAGATATATTATTGTACACATGATGATGATATTTTAGATTTGTCATCACACATGGTGAGGGTTATGTTCTTTCCATAGAAATATTGCTCTACCTTGATAAATAAAAGTTTAATTGTATTGCTTAGGATTGGTTCTATGACCAACTGACATGCAAATTAGATCAATGAATTCACAAATGTCTGTATTTATCCTATTTGGTTTATTCTTTTATATATAGATTCAAATTGTTTCCTCGCATACTATGTAATGGTTTCAAGGTTTGGATTTTGTTGGATTTCCTAAAGCACAGATTTCCTCTTAATCACTTCGTGTCCAGCCCGTCTTAAAAATAATAGTTCACACCTGTTTGAATTCTCTACTAGATTTTGCCTTTGATAGAAGAATATGAAGGCTGTAATTTGAATATGCCTGATTTTGATTTATGAGCTATAATCTTGTTTATGATTTGGTTTTGGAGGTGAGAAACCTACAGGAATATAACCTGATTTTGATTTATGAGCTATAATCTTGCTTATGATATGGTTTTGGAGATGAAAAGCCTACAGGAATCTAACACATATCTTATTTTTTTACTTGGATTTTATGATGATCATGGGTGCGTTCTCTTAATTATTTTCCCAAAAAGATTTAACCATAGTACTTTTAATAGGAAATTTGTTTCATCTTTCTATGAAGAGAATGTTGGCTAATGTTTTCTTACTACATTTACTTTTGAAAATAAACCAAATCATCTGCCACGCGCACCACTAGTTCTTTTTTCTGCTGGACAGAGTACCCTTCTGATGCAGTCCCAGTTGTTAGAAAGTGAATTATGTCTTCAAAATGTCCATCTGCTACACGCACAGCAAAACGCTGCACATCAGGTAGTCCTTCCTCCAGACTAGTAGGTTCCTTCCCTGTCTCTATGCACGACAGGTGATCAGGTCCTGTGTTTAGTCATCCAGGCTTCACAACAACTTCAAAATCATATTCTTGGAACAATAAAAGCCACATGCATATGTGCCCCTCCAACACAGGCTTATTGACCAAGTATTTCAGCGCGGAATGATCCTCCTAGCAAATAGTGCCGATATTTTTGGAGTACGTAAACCATAGCCAGTTCCTTGTGTTCAGTGGTGGAATAGTTCTTTTCCGCTTTAGATAATCGGCGACTTGCGAACGTGATAGGGTGATCCAAGCCCTCTCTGCCATCCTGTGTGAGAATTTCCCCCAGCTCTATACACGACGCATCAACATGAACATGGAATTCTTTCTTCCAGTTCGGGAAGACAAGAATCGGCGCAGTCACCATCTTCTCCTTCAAGATATCCAGGCTTCTCTTACAGTTGTCGTCTCAGCAAAACGTGACATCCTTTTTCAACAGTTTTTCCATCGACGCAGTGATTTGGGCGTAACTTTTAATAAACGTTCTGTAGTACCCTATATGTCCCAAGGTAGCGCACAACTGTTTCACACTGTGCGGTGCTGCCAAATTCAGAATCACCGCGATTTTCGCGGGGTCTACCATTAGCCCTTGTTTTTAAACCACGTCCTAACAGGTTCCCAAAAGGAACGAGGAACATACACTTCTTGAGGTTAAGCACGATTTGGTATCTTCGGCATTTCTCCAACATCAAGCGCAAGTTCGCTACATGGCACCTAACCAACCCAAATACAGTCCAGTCATCAAAATAGACCTCCAAGAATTTATGAATATATTCTCTGAAAGTCGCAACAACTACACACAAAAAAATAGTTGGTGTGTTTTTCAATCCAAATGACATGACAGTGTATTGAAAGCAACCCCACTCTGTCGCGAAGGTTGTCTTGCTCCTATCCTCTGGCGCGATTCTGATCTGGTGGTACCCTAAGAACCCATCAGTGAAAGAATATGCTTCCTGATCGCCTACATTGTCCAGCACCTATCTGTGAACGGAGTTGGGAATGGATCATTTACACACGCGTCGTTCAACTTTCTGAGATCCACGCATATTCGTATTTTGTCTTTTTGCTTCTTCTTTTTTACTACCATTGGACTTACCTAGTCAGATTCCTCCACAGGCTCAATAATGCTTGTCGCGAGCATCTTGTCTAATTCTACGTGGAACTTCTCCTTGTATTTTGGGTTTAAGTGATACGGTCTCTACTTAACTGGCTTCGCGTCAGGTTAATGTGATCCTCATTACCCCTAAGTCCCCGATTATTCCCTTCAAGTCCGTGAACTTGGTCGGGAATAAGTCCTGATACCTGCAGAGTAGTTCAGCGACCTTATCCATTATCGTGTCGTCCCAGTGGTCCCCAATCTTCGCGAATTTAGGTTCCGCCTCTGTACCAATATTTACCTACTTAGTCTTTATCAGGGCAATTATGTCAGGGTTCTCAATTTGTGGTCCTTGAACCTCGCACTGGCCTTCCGTCTCGGGAATATCAATGTTCCTCGAATCTTCATCCTCTTCCCTAGCAATTACATTATAACACTCCAGCACGCAACTTAACTAAGCAGCCCAATCAAGTTGAATCATCTCTACTGAATCCTGCGGCATCCTAAAGATGGCTACTTTTACTTCTTGTAGCGCTTCATCAATGCTATCCCATCCATCCTCAAAGTTGAAGGTCATCACAAACCCTTCGCATAAGACATTACATTCACTTGTCCCATGGCGGAGCTCTGTTTCTATATACCAGTTCATTGGTATAACATCCAAGGTGTGGCAGAACAAGTGCACCCACTCAGGTTATGGCTTCTCCCCATAGGCTTGCGTCCACTTGGTCAGATGTGCGCGTGGATCATCCTACCCATTGTATTTATCTGTCAATCGTGCTCTAGGCTTCCCAAACCGTGTGCATCATCCTCCTACATGCACGCCAATCTTCAAAGCTTCCTTTGTGCGCACCCCTCCACCTCGCGGACGTAGTGCGCAATACCCAATTCAAGACTTGGAAACGTTGCTTCTCTGACCCCTCCCTTTCAAACCTGTCCAAGAAGACATCTACCTCACCTAATCCATCATAAGTAGGCAAATCTTTTACTTCTTTCGATATGCAGCGCAGTGATCTTGTCATCATATTACAATTAAGCGTGGTTACCTCGTGTAATCGGTTCTGTCGTCGCTCTATCTCCTCATCGGAATCTGACGTACAGGAGCTTTCGTGCTCCCATGAAATTCGTCCATCCGTGGTGGGATTTACCCAATCTTGCTCTCGTGCAGTTATCTTGTAGAGAAAGTCCAAATCGTCGTCACTTTCATAGTCGCGCACCGGCTCTGTATAGCGCGATCCTTCAACAGGGTCCAAAGGTATAACTACACACAAAGACTTCTTCTCAAAAATCATCTTGTGTTTCTTCATATTAATCACCCCATTAATGTCAGTGGCCCTATCAATTCCTAAGAGCACGGGGTAGGGATTGTTGTCATCAACAATCTCTATCACCTCAAAATCCGCTGGCGTGCACGCTCTATCAATATCCATTGTGATTCCTTGCAATCGCCCTAGGGGTATTATCTTCTGTTGGTTCACCATTCGCAGCTGAGTAGGAGACCACTGCAGCGTAGGCCTCCCCATGCACTCCCATGTCTGCTTCGGCAGAACGTTCGCGTTCGTTCCTAAATCCAAAATTACTTGGTCCATCTCGTATTCTTCACTTTGCACGGTTAACCTCATTTCTCTCCCTGTTCTAGTCTTATGCTTTCCAATCTTCCGGACTACGCGCAGTTCTCTTGGTGCGGTCCCAACGCATCTGTTAATGAGTTTATGTAATCCCTTTACAGCCTTACTGTCGTGTAGTGACTTCATACATGTTTTCAGGAACATCGTGAGCATAGATGGGTCCATGTCCGACTTCGGTTTATCTTTGCTTCCTGAAGTGGAGGCATCAGCGAAGCTCTTCTTAGCTTCCATAAAGGTTTCTCGAGCGCGCTCTGAATCAAACTCCGCTTCTTTCGCCGGAGCTTTGTGAACCCAAGTACTATCTTTTCGTTGTTTGTCTTTATGATCTCTTGTCGTAATTCCACTTCGGAGCACAATGTTTACATTAGGGTCTTCTTTGCGTGGCTCAGACCTCATCATTTGCAGGTTCTGAGTCGGGGGAGGTGGTAGCGCTCCCTTATCGCGCATCCTAGCTATCAGTGTAGGAGAATCTTCCGCTTCATAATCAAACAAGGTACAATACAGACACGATGGACGCGTTGGGTTCGTAAAATCGCGGGCATAATGTCATGTTCCTCCGTAATTGTAGCATATTCGTTGCCCACGACCTTTTCCAGGTCCTCTTCCACCTCGGCCTCATCCACGCCCCTGAAATCCAGTTCATGTCTTCCCTGCACTCTGATTTAGGGGCTACGTTTCGGCTTGAACCTTCTAGGTGGGAGTTCTATCCATCATTAGCTCATAGCTTCTACGAGTGCGCTCATCGTGTGCCACCGACCTACAAAAGTTACAGAACAACTGTTGCGAATTTTGTGTATACCTCTGTAGCAGATGGCAGTTGTTCGTAGCATGCTTTCCACCTATTTGACAAATCGCGCACCACAAAGCAGGCGCTGTGCTCAGTCCTGCTTGCGTTTACGGCCTTAATGGCATCGGTCCTCCTCCTGTGAGGTAATTTGCGAACACCGGGCAATGGTCCTTGTCACGACCCTGACCCTTGCATTTTACGCACCACACATCTTTGCGCACTTCTGGTTAAGCTGTCATGTCTTGTTTCAGACTTTGCATCTCAAGGCATAAGTTTTTCAACTGTGCGTGGATTTGTTGAACTCCCAAGTTAGGATCCTGCATTAGAGTCTCATGCAGCCTCATTGCGATCTCTAAGGTCTTTGCTTGAGTTGTTAATCTCTGCTGTGACAACGTGTTCCTCAAATGCGGTGTTAGCGATGCTACAAACCTTTCGCGGTGTTGTCCATCCGTCAAAGTCATATTAACTTCGTGAATCATACACTTCAGTCTCTGATCCAGCTCCCAAGGAGTCTCACCTGGTAGCATTGTGATCTCCTTGAACCCAATGACTCACTACGCCTCTGATTTCGGCCTGCTAAATTCGTTATTTAGCGCAGTTTAGATATCCGCGATTCCCGCATTCGGATTATCACTTGAGTGCTTAATGTACCAAGTCAACGCGCGATCCTACAGAGCGCTAACCAGCGTCGCTTTCTTAATGTTATCATTTGTAACTCTCTGCGCTTCCCATACGGCCTTTACAATGAACCAAAACTAGTCCCGATCTTCATTCCCCAATCCCTTGAACATAGGCAACTTTATCGTGCTTGCCATAATGAAATGTGGTGGTGGCGCGAAGGTGGTACGGGTGAAGATGGAGGTGATGCTGGTGGCAGTGTGGGTGGAGGTGGTATGCACAGAATTCTCTGCCTTATCAATGGATCACACTTCGCAGAGAGACCTTCGCGAGCTCTTCCTCGTCCTATTGTTAAATTTGCAATATATGATTTTATGGCTCTTGATTATATAATGTGCCATCATATGTAGTGTTGGACTTAAATAGACCTTTATTTCTAACGTTTTCATATTTAACCATATCAGCTTTGGATTTTTTTATATGTATTAAATAATTCTAGAAAAGTAAATAGCAACGGAATGTTTTTATTTATATTTTATCAATGTTTTGGACTTAAATAGACCTTTATTTCTAACGTTTTCATATTTAACCATATCAGCTTTGGATTTTTTTATATGTATTAAATAATTCTAGAAAAGTAAATAGCAACGGAATGTTTTTATTTATATTTTATCAATGTTTTGGATAGAGGTCTCAAAAGAATGAGCTGATAAGTGTTGGTAATGAAAGTTGGTGAAGAATGAGAATGTTTAGATGATATTTTTAAATAGTGGGAAAGTTTAGCAGGGTTTAGTTGTCAAATGAATGAGCTCATAAGTTTTGGTAATGAAAGTTGGTGAAAAATGAGAATGTTGGGATGATATTTTTAAATGGTGGGAAAGTTTAGCATAGTTTAGTTGTCAAATCATTATTAGGAATCTATTAAAAAATATATATATATTTGAAACTTGAAACAAAATGTCTTTATGAAATTCAAAGTAAGTATTATCATTACATTAACTTAGTAGTTAGTAAATGTTATTGGTTCCTTTAACAACTTCTTCCCCCTAACTTACCAATGTTGAGCACACATTGGTACATTTATGATTACTAATTTCCATGTCAAGTCTCATATTCACAAAAGTAATGAACATTACTTGAAATGTAAAACTTGTTCAAGAGGTTTACTTAAGTACTTGGTATTGAGCAACTACCGAGCTATATTGAAGAGAAGTCTTTTAAGTGATTGTTTTTTTTTCAGTGATTGTTTTTGCAATGGTTTCACTTGGTGTATCATATTAGTGATTAGTTGTAAGTATCCATTGAATTAATATTTTAGGCAATTTTTTTTGGTAAAATAAGAACTTGATTAGAACCTCATTTCCATGAAAATTGTGAATCTAATTTATATTGTGGCAATTAGTCATAATAGCTACAATAATAAAATGACATCTTTTCCGCAACAAATTTCTTATTTTTCAACAATTAAATTCTTTGATGAATAACTCACCGCTTTAAAAATTGGAAATCATAAACTCATTAATCTTTCCAACAATTAAATTCTTTGATGAATAACTCACCGCTTTAAAAATTGGAAATCATAAACTCATTAATCTTTCCCTTTACTGTTATGACTACTACAGTGGAGCTCAATTTAAAGTACCTCTAATGCATCTCTAGTTGAGATGAATCTCAAGTTGAGCTTCCAATTGTGAAGCAGCTTTTAGTGTATATTTATGAAATCACATGATGGTTGATAATACTAGATGTTTAGAATGTAAAGTCTTCCTAAAGTTGTCCATGTAAGCATCTTGAAATCCTAGATTGAAAATTGGCATATAGTATTTATTAATGTTTGTATTTTTTCATGTTAAACAAGAGAATGTTTTGATTCAAATATAAATAATATCTTTAGAGTATTCATTATTTATTTGAAAAATACCAAAAATCAATACCCAAAGGGTTGTGACATTTACTTGGTAATTGTTTGGATTAAACAATGTCTTTTTCTTGTATTGATCCTTACACCAAAATAATATTTACATTCACTTAATATATATATATATATACGTATATATTCAACTTGGTTTAAATTAGTGCAACCATATTAAATTAAATGATCGGTAAATGTCTATAGACATCAATTCATAAAAAGCATCAAAACACTTCATTAAACATCTCAAATTGCTAAATTTAAAAAAAAATCATAAGAATTAACTAATTTATAACTTTATTTTAAATAATGATAATTATTGTCAATGATAAAAAGAATTAATATTTATTTTAAACATATATACATTTTAAAATAGCATGTAACATGATTCTTAACCATGAAGATTCACCCCACTTTATCATGGAGATTCTTAATTTGTAAATAGGCTTGGTTACGATATAATGGGTCAATATCATGGCTTATTAATACCAAACGCCCAAATTTCCATTACCCATTTTATATGACACTTGTTCATATGACATTTTTTTAATTAATAAATTTAATTAAGGACAAATAAGACATAACTACATTGAAAATAAATTTCAACCTTTGATCTGTGTATAATAATAATAATAATATTCTACAATATTTTATGGAGGCTAAAACCCTACCATCCACTTAATAACTACTGATAATTAAATTAAAATTATGGAAGCCATGTTCCAAATAGACATGCTTATCAGGATAATTACATTCAAAATTATGTATTGTGTATATATTTCAATATACCATATTTTAATCTTTAATAATTGCATACATTATAAGGATCAAGTTTTATATATTTATTTGGACTAATGAAAGAAGTGGTGACAGGGGTTTTTCCTGAGCAGTTTTTCGCTGAGGAGAGCGCGACCAGGCTCCTGCTACGAGCCTTGGCTCCTGGACCTGCCCCCTGCGGGCCTTTACCCCAGCGATCCACCTTGATTCTCTGTCGACTCCTCGACCTCAGATCGGATCGGATCCTGTCATCAGATCTGATCGGATCTAGACTTCGCTGAGGAGAGCGTGACCTGGCTCCTGCTACGAGCCTCGGCTCCTGGACCTGCCCCCTGCGAGCCCTTATCCCAGCGATCCACCTTGAATCTCTGTCGGCTCCTCGACCTCAGATCGGATCGGATCCCCCTCCGATATCAGATCTGATCGGATCTTGAAAGTTAACCGTTCCTCTGGCTAGGGGGTGCTCTCTGCTGCGCTGCCCCTGTGGCGGCCGACATCAGGCCTAATGGAGACCCAGGGCCAAGATCCACCCTCCGGACCTGTCGCTGAGGCATTTAATCAGCTCCTGGCAGGCTTGCCTCCGAAAAAAAGAAATGAAGCCTCCAGATTCATCAAGAAAATAGATGAGATTCCAGAGATCTCTCTGCCCCCGGAGACTCCCATGCAGGTAGCTCTGTCACTGGCGGATCGGGGACTCATTGGCCAATTCACAGGACTGTGGCCATCCCCGAAAACTACAGAGCAATGGGTTAACAGGAACTGGGCACCTCTGATCAGCCAAAGTGTTACCTCTTACTTTTTAGGGCGAGGGTTTTTCCTATTCGAATTCACCTCCAGAGAAGACAAAGACTTGATCTTTAGAAATGGATCGTATTTCATGGGTCCTCAGGGTCTCTACCTAAATAAATGGACACCAGATTTCGACCCAGCAGTAGATGTCCCCAAGGCTGTTCCAGTATGGGTTCGTCTCCCAAATCTGCCGGTTCACTGTTGGAACTGGGACTCCTTGAAATACATCGGCAAATCCATCGGGAAATTCATTGATCGGGCAAGCAACAAGGATCAGTACGATTGTGCCAGGATCTGCGTGGAGGTAGATCTAGAGGAGGGATTACCAGAAGCAGTCAAAATCAAAGTAGGCAGCTGGTCCCATGTGCAGATCTTGGATTATGAACAGCTACCTTTCAAATGCAGGAAATGTCATGTGTATGGGCACTTCGCTAGAAACTGCCCAACTAACCCAGAGCCAGAGAAAGGAATCGAAGAGGGATGGAATCAAGTAAAACGAACTAGAGCCAACCACAAGGGACAGAAGCAGGGTGGGCTATCCGGCAAATCTAATGCCCAGAAATCCCCTACAAAAAAGACGCAAGAAAACAAATTTATCCTCCTAAGCCAACCAACAGAAGACATCCCAGAGGCAAAGACCCAAAAGCCAGAATCCTCAAGGAAAAGCACACCTCCAGTTTCCCCAAAAGAAGCTGGGAAACTCAAAGACACAGACCCAGAAGACGAAGAAGAAGATCAAGAAATAGAGGAGTCAGAAGGAGAAGGCGAAATAGGAGAATCCCAAACCTCGGTAAGAAGATCAACAAGAGGGCACAAAACAGATAAA
The DNA here is from genome assembly GCA_031772625.1 of Pinus tabuliformis. NCBI lineage: Eukaryota > Viridiplantae > Streptophyta > Pinopsida > Pinales > Pinaceae > Pinus > Pinus tabuliformis. Next base: position 5,662,214 of record CM062804.1, on the reverse strand, counting down.
GAGAAAAGAGAGTAGCAGACCTACAAAGGCAAGCTACAGGGCAGCCAACCAACGCTGGAAAAGCTCCTTGCTTCAAAGCCCAAAATGATGAAAAATCAGCCCCAAGGCTCCAAGGGAGCCCACCAGAAACATAAATAATGAAGGTCATCTCCTGGAACTGTAGAGGCCTGGGGAGCAAAGTCAAGGAAGAAGCCATAAGAAATCTAGCAAGAACAAAATCCCCAGACATACTTCTCATCCAAGAGACCAAACTGGAAGACAAACTCTTCCTGCAAATAAGCAAAAATTTATGGCCCAGAAGCGAAGCAAGAGCAATCTCAGCCAGGGGTGCTTCAGGAGGGATCGAAACTCTATGGAACCCCAACAAATATGCACTCAGCTATGAAGCAAGCAACACTCACTGGTTGATGCAAAAAATGCAGAATCTCGACACAAAGGAAATCATTACTCTCTTCAATGTATATTCTCTAGTCAACATAAGGGAGAAAAAGGAATGCTGGGAAACTATAAAACACCAGGTAGATCTGATAAGTCTGGAAAATGTAATCATTGCTGGAGACCTCAATCTCACTCTCCATTCATCTGAGAAAAGGGGAGGAAGCATAGTTCGAGACCCGGCAAGAGAATGGGCGGAGGATCTTCTGCAAGATTGGGACTTGCTAGACATCAAACCCTCATCAGGTATGTACTCATGGTCTAACAAAAGAGTAGGTCCTGGGCATATAGCTGCCAGACTTGATAGATTTTTCATCCAAAGTTCATTCCTGCTACTTGGTCTAGAACCTAGAATGCATATTCTTCCTTGCAGCATCTCGGATCATAGGTCGGTAAAGCTAGAGCTGCTTGCCCACTCAGATCTGGGACCCATCCCCTTCCGATTCAGCCCCCTCTGGGTAATGGAGCCCCTCTTCATGCAAACAATCAAAGACTACTGGAGCCAACCAGTTAAAGGCTCACCTTCTTTCGTTTGGGAGGAAAAACTCAGAAGGGTAAAAGGAGTCTTGAAACGTTGGGCAAAAACCCTTTCAAATCCAGCATCAGAAAGGAAAGTCATCAAATCCTCCCTTGCCTCTCATCAAACTTGCACGGAGAGCGCCATAATTACAGAGGAGATGATGGACCAGGAAATTAATCTTCAGCAGCGCTACCATAAAGCCTGCTTGGCCGAAGAAGAATATTGGAGACTAAAATCACGGAACCTCTAGCTAAAAGCAGGAGATAGGAATACGAGCTTTTTCCATAAGCAAGCCCAGGCTAGGAAATGCTTCAACACTATTTTTGAGATCAAGGAAGATAATGATACGCACAAGGAATTCACAGACATCAAAAAGGCAACCTATTTACATTTCCAAAAGCTCTTTACTGAATATCAGGAGCCGCTCCAGCACCAAGAGCTGCTAGACATTATCTCGCAAGCAATCTCTCCTCGTATGAACAGGGTTCTAGAGGCCAAAATCACAAAAGAGGAAGTTAAAAAAGCCCTCTTTGACATGGAGCTGGACAAGGCCCTGGGGCCAGATGGCTTCTCAGCCAGATTTCTCCAAGTCTGCTGGCCAATTGTGGAAAAGGACCTTCTTAAAATGGTACAAAAGTCTCAAAACTCTCAGAAAATAGGAGGCAGCACAAATTCTGCTTTCCTAGCTCTCATACCAAAGAAAAAAGGAGCCAACAATTTCAGCAGATTTCTTCCGATCTCGCTTTGCAACATTGGGTACAAATTAATTACCAAGGTCATTGCAAACAGGTTGAAGCCCATCCTGCCAAAAATAATCCCGGAAAACCAAGGAGGTTTCATTTAGGGAAGGCAAATCGTGGACAACTACACTCTTGTTCAAGAGGCAATACATTCAAGTCTCCACCGAAAGGAACAAGGTATGGTGATCAAACTCGACCTAGCAAATGCTTTTGATCGAGTCAATCATAGATTCCTTTTGAAAGTTATGTATAAATTTGGTTTTGGGGCAAAATTTATAAAGTGGGTCCAGGCTGCCATTTCAGAGCCTTGGATTGCCCCCCTAGTAAACGGAAGAGCCACAGAATTTTTCAAAGCCTCGAGGGGCCTCAGGCAGGGATGCCCTCTCTCCCCCCTGCTCTTTGTCATTCAAGCCTCTGTCCTCAGTCTCCTGTTAGATAAAAAAATGCATGATCAAGAAATCAACGGCTTGTGTATAGCTAGAGGGGTCAAAAGCTTAAACCATGCCTTATTTGCTGATGATACCCTGCTGTTAGGCAGTGCCACCTTTTCCACCGCCTCCAAGTTCAAAGCTGCCCTGGATGTCTCCATCAAGGCCTTTGGAATCGCCCTCAATAAGAATAAATGTCACATTTACAGCTGGAATACCCCGCCAAGGGTTCTCTCTGCTATATCTAGGTGTCTGGACTTTGCTGCCTCATCCTCATGGACCTCTTTTAAATATTTGGGCCTTCCGGTCTGCCATAAAAGGCTCACTGTCAAAGACTGGCAACCACAGCTTGAAAATTTCAAAAAACTAAAATTCAATCCTGGGGCTTCCGATGGCTCAACGTTGCTGGCAAGTTTGTTCTAGTGAAATCTGTGCTCTCCAGTCTACCCATATTCCATTTTTCAGGTCTCCTTGCCCCTCTAACCATTCTGAACAAGATGGAGGAGCTCATGCGCAGATTTTTTTGGAAGGGCGGAAAACAAAATGAAAGGAAAATCCCCCTCATCAGCTGGGAAACTATAGCCAAGCCACTATGGGAAGGTGGACTGAACTTCAAAAGCATTGGTCACCAGAACGTGGCCATGGCAGCAAAGATCATTTGGAGGATCATTGCGCCCAAACCAGGTTGGGCACAGCTCGCCTTATGGAAGAAGTATTTCAGGGGATCTCAACTAAGATGTCTAGAAAATGAAACTCACGCTCAAAACTCTCCTCTCATCAAACATAAATCAGCATTCCACAAAATTCTCGCTAAAGCAGGCCCCCTAATCAGAGAGCACTCTTATTGGGTACCCGGAAACAACAGGAGGATAAACATATGGACTGATCGTATTATGAATAAGGAGCACCTGGAAATTAGACTGGTCACCAGAGAATTGCGCAGGTGGATGGAAAACAACGGGCTGCGCACACTCTGGGATATATCACGGTGGCAAGACGAGAACTGGGCGGGCTGAAAGAGTGTGACGGTGCCAGAGCATCTGTGAATAGATTGGAATGCGCTGACAGAGCACCTTCACGGTTTGGCCCCCACGCAGTTGAGCAGACAGGATAAAAAGGGATGGGGAACGAGCTACAAAGGGTACACAGTCGCCATTGGATACAGAAAATTACTTGAGAACCTCATGTGCCGCCCGATCCAGCACCGTGGCATGGAGTATGGCGCACCCCCTCTTGGCCGAAGACAGATATGTTTGCCTGGCAGCTCTGCCATGAACGGATTCTCACACAGGACATACTGCAAAGGAAAGGGATCTACGGTCCCTCTATTTGCCACATGTGCAAGGTAAATTCTGAGACAACAGTGCATATAATGCTAGAATGTAAATTTGCCAGGCAAATCTGGAGCTCCTTCGTGCAGAACCTGAGCGGCACCTTCTTAATGCCAAACACCATTGTGGAGATGTTCTCAAATTGGACAGCGAGATATCCAGGTCAGCCGCCAAGAAATCAGGTAGTTAAAACAGCCTGGGGCATACTACCAAAGACAATTTGCTGGCAAATTTGGCTTGAAAGAAATAGAAGATTATTCAGGGGCACAAACCAGAACAACAAGGTTATAGAGAGCAAAGTTAAAAGCCAAATCAAGAAATGCCTTGCTGACATTAAAGATGATTCAAATCTCAGTCTTCAAGATATCTCCTGGGGTTCAAACATTGGCTTACAATTTCATCCAGCAAACAGAGCTGTCCCATCTCACAAAAACTGGCATATAAGGAAATCAGAAGAAGAATTTAAAGAATGGCTCAATGAGACTTCAAGACATACCCTCTTCTTTGACGGGGCAGCAAAGGGAAACCCGGGCAAAGCTGGTGCAGGAGGAGTCATAGTAAACCCAAAAGGAGAAATAATTCACTCCTTCGCATGGGGGCTTGGACATACAACCAACGTGCAAGCTGAGGCTCTAGCTCTATTCCAAGGCCTCAAGATCCTCCAAGACACGAGTATTGAGACAGCCAATGTAATCGGAGACTCCCAAGTTATAATAGATGTATTGAAAACCAGCACTGCAGTGAAGGATCTAAAACTTTCTAGACTGATAACTAGAATCAAGGGAATTGGAAAATGCTTCCAGAGTTTAGACTACTTTCATGTGCTAAGAGCCCTCAACAAAGAGGCGGACAAAGAGGCCAATAAGGCCACTCTCCTCTCAGCAGGAATCAAGCAGAAAGACAAAGAAGATTCATGGGATCCCATTCCCTAACCTGCAGGCTCCAATGTTTTACTGCCTTATTTTAAAGAAATTTGTCTGTATCTCCAAGTGGGGGAAAATATCAAAAATCATACACTCTAGATCAAGGAAGAACTTTGTAAGAATAAGATGTAGGCTTACTCACAAAAGTGACCCGCATCAGAACACATATGACCTCAATGTAATCAGTTCACTGGCTTTCAGCCCAACAGGAATATAAATATCCCATACCCGTTTTCGTTTAAAAAAAAAAAAAAAAAAAAAAGTCTTATATATTTATAAACTAATTCTTAAAAATACATGACATAGTATAACATTATGCTCAATATAAGGATAACATTTCTTTTTTAGCTAGATTCATGAAGTTTTGAACTAACAATTTTCATACAAATAATGCTTTAACAATATACTCTATCACCAACTATTCTATACGCCATAAGCTAATATAAGAATAACAATAATATTAAAACACAAATTAATTTTATTTTAACAAAATCAATTTCTTCTTTATTACTACCACAGACATATAAAATAAATGGTTGGTAAATGTTGATAGGCATTAATCTATAATAAATATCAAAACACTTGCTTCATAATCCACTTCAAGTTGCTACAATAAAAAAGGTTATAAGAATTAACTAAATTATAAATTTATTTAAAATTATTATTATTAAAAAAAAGGTAGAAATGTGTATTATTAAAAATTCTGGATTACAAGGCGAGAACCTTTACATATTCCAATCTTTGTTGTAAGTTCGAGATTGAGCATGGAGGCTCAATCCAAACCCTTAAGCGAGCTCCCCGTGACATATAAATTTAAGTCCCTTTCCAACTAATTTTTTCAAAAAAATCCCTAATATCTAGACACATTTACATTCCATTTTTCACTATTTTTGTTTTGATTTATTCCCACTTCTTCTTTTCCTTGGTGAAATACTTTTTCCTTTCTTTCCAGTTTGAGTCCAACCCATGTTTTATGCAAATTCCGACGACCCATTCTTTGGCAAGTACATGTCGTTGTTCTTGAATTCTTTCTCATCCCCCTGATTTGCCTAAGAAGTTGCCTTTCTTGAATTATTCGTTGTGGCTTTTGGAGGGGACCTGTTTTCCACGAGGGTTTACTTTTTTTCCAATTTTGTTGAGTCCATAACTCCTCACTGGCATGCATTTTTTCTTGATTGATTTTTGTTGCCTCGAATGCATTTTCTTTGGTAGTATCAGCTTCCAGTTTATCTTTTGGATCTTTCTTATCCTGAGACTCTTCCTCTTTGTATACAGTATAGTGATCACTTTGAGCTCATTCCCACCATTTAGACCTTGAGTATTTTTTCCTATCTTTATTGCTATGAAGCTTGGGGCAATTTTTATTTATATGTCATGTTTCATAACACGCTCTACACCGGAAATAGATATTTTTTTAGTCAAACTTTTGGATCCAGACATAATTTGCGGCCATCAAATTGATCTCAGCGAGAAAACCCTTATTGAATTCCATCCCAACATAAATTTGAGCATAATTTGCCTTATAAAATTTCCCTGTATCTAGGTTGTGACAATAAATCTTTCCAAGAGCATTCCTAATAGAGGATAACTATCAAATATTCCAAAGATGAAAGGTAGGTTCGGAAGCCTTACCCAAACTGGAGCTATGGAGATTATTGTCATTAACATATCAAAAGTGGGAGACTGGGGTTGCATGAAGAGACCAACACTACCCCAGAACCACAACCCATATCTACAAACGACCTTCTTTTCCTCAATATTGTCAAAAACAACAACAAAAAGACTCTGATCCATGAGATAAATATTTAGATGATATGTTAAATGAGGTTTATATGTCTCAAAGATCCATTTGTACAGATCCGTCAACCATGGCCAAAATCCATTAAACCTGTAAACGAAACCTTGCTCCGAAAAAAAATTCTCACAGTTGATAGCTTCCTCATCCAAAAGAACATTGAGGAAAGGGACTTCTTGAACTACCAGAAAGCCACATCTGAATTTCAAAATGGAACTATATGTAATTGAAGAAGAGCTTGTTTTTCCGGCTACTATTCCTACATAAGAAATTGTCTTCATCGTTGAATTACTAAGATTCGTCATTAATCTTATTGCAGCAGAGATACGCAAAGAAATCCATGTGATCTAAGCATAAATCAACTAGTTAGAGAAAAACCCTAGCCACCACAAGGGTTTTGAGAGTTATGCCCATCTCATAATAATTATTATTATTATTAATGTTAAAAAAGAATTAATATATCATTTAAACATATATGCAATTTAGAAAAACCTGTAATAAGATTCTTAACCGTGGAGATTCATCCCCATTTTATCATCAATATTTTTAATCTATTGTAACACCCCATCCTCCCAGGTCCACCCAAGCAACCAACCAGCCAGGAAAACATGTGATGAGAGAGGTTACTATAAGGGATTAAATCTCCTTGGTGACCTTAAGGAAATGGAATCGACAGAACTCATGAAACAAACCATCCACATCAACAACAACACCCCCAAGAGACATGTTAGCCACTCAGACATCATGTCCTTGGGTCCCACTAATGTTTTAATCCTTTTAACCCAAATTTTTTCTCATTCTATAGGTAAGAGAATGGTCAGGAGCCAAATTCGATCTCACAAGCATATGTGAGAATGTCCTTGGAGTCTTTTCTGCAAACTTGTGCCAACGACCTCGAGATTTGAGCCACTTTTCTAGCCTAGAATCCCGGCCTCTGCCCAGAACTTGTTACAACCTCTAGAATCAACCAAAGACATGATGATGATATAGGAAAATAAAAAATAAACCTCAGGACTAAGCCTGAGCATCCCCAATCGAGACTGACATCCTGTCAAACACTTGGCATTAATGCAACCTACAGGTCTAGGATACAAGACATGAATAAATGACTGGAAGAACTTATAAAACATAACCAGAAGGATCACCTCCTTCTCCATTGAACCATTATATCATTAATTAGGTCTTGCATCCATCCATTAATAGTTAGAAGTGAATACACAAAATAACCATGAGATGAACCAGTCATTTGACCGTGCTTATAACCAGCATAAAACCATGTAAATATCAGAGATATGACAACCATTAAATCCATATATAAACAAGTGCAAAAGTAAGATAACTTAGATTTTATTAATCATAGGCAAATCTGACCATGTTCGGGACTTCCACGTGTTAAGATATTATGAAACATAGGAAATAAGCAAAGTCTTTCAATAGAAATCACATAAGAGAAATTTTTGGCTGACACGTTTCAAACCAACAAGTGTGTTTCATCAAAGGACCAAATGAAGAGGCAGACCATGGCAAAGGCTTAAATAGAGAGAAATGTAGAAACTTGAAGCTTGAATACATAGGAAATAGTTAAGTATAACTTGGTTTAGTGTAGAGTTAGGTAAAGTGTGTTTCTTTACTATGTGCATTTGTAACTTACAATCTGACAGTCACAATATGTTTTAGACATGAAGTGATCTAGCGGTTCATTCTCTCCTCGGTATTACCGACACTTTATTTGTGGCTTAACACCTGATTGGTCCATGATATCTATTTAAAGAGCATGGAGGGTCATTTTTAGGGTAATCACTCATGAGAGAAGCTTATGTAATTTTTTTTCTTTTATTAATAAATTGCCTGAAGTGGCCCCGTTGGCTCAGGCCATGGACTGTTTCCATCTTTGAGGGTTTTAACCACTTCAAGAATACTAGTGTATTGATTTATGATCTGTTTGTGAGCAGTGTCCTTTGGTGTTCTATCTGAGGAACTTACCTTATAAATTCTTACACGGTATCAGAGCTATTTGAAGGCCACATCCGTTGGTGATCCAAATCCGAAGCCAATACAACTGCATCCCACTATCGTTTCCTAGATCTAATGTTTCTGACTTCTTTCTGTCCAAGAGAACTATTCTATTGTGTTAGGAGCATTTGTTCCAATGAGGAACCCCTTTCGTTTCACACGAAAAGGTTTCTGGTAGCCTTAGCTACGTCATTTTTAAGATCTGGAGGTATACAGTTATTATTTGTAGTTTTAGTTAGTCATCTCTCTGTTTATTTCAGTTTATTTAGCTCCCTGTTTTTTTATTACCGAATCTATACCTTTCATTTTTGCGTATGCTCTTTGCCCCGCGACTCTGTGCAATCTGGGCAAATCAGAAACAGAAAGGAAGAATTTTTCTCATGCGTATGCTCTTTTCCACTGCGCCTTAGTGTGATCTCTGAAAATCAGAAACTTTGAGAAAAAATATAGTTTTCGACGAAAGCTAACTTCAAGCCATAAGGTTTGGTTTTTTTTGCATGCCCATGTTGGGTTGTGTGATTTTTTGTTTTGGAGGCAAAAAGAGTTTTTTCAAATAAGCACACACTTTAGCGACGAAAAAAGAAACCTTCATCTTTTCTAAAAATTACTAACCTTTTAAACTAGCTCATTTGGTCCAAAGTTACTTTATGAGAATAGAGGTCTTGAATTCAAGTCTTTCTTTCTCTTGAGTTACTTTTTCAAAAAGCACATGTAGCTTATGTTTTAAAGTTACTTTATGTAAAAGTGTTCTCACCTATTATAAAAAGTGAGTCACTTATAATTCTAAAGTCTCTTTATCTTTTATTTAAGTTACAATTTAGTGAGTAGCTCATAAAGTACCATTGTAAAAGTGACTTTCACTTATTTATAAAATGGGTCACATAAAATCTTTTTAAAGTAAGCTAATTAAATTAAATTTGGAAATGGGGGGATTTTTTTTTAAATATAACATTATCATTCATTTCCGCACATTCACGCATTTCGTTGGCATCTTCAACAACTTTCCTTTAAAAAGTTATAACATTTTCACCCGGAAGTCGTTTTCAGAGCCCTTTTTTTAATCGTCCTAATTTTTCGAGATGTTTCCATTAGAATACTTAGTTTCCACATCTACAACTTTAATTTTTGTTAAAATGAAAAGTCCATTCTTGACAGCACCAACTATTTCCAATGGTGGTCCTACATTGTGGATTTACTTAGAAGTAAAGGTCTTTATAGAATAGCCTCAAGCCAAGAAACTAAACCTAAAGATGAAGATAAGACAGCCAAATGGGAAAATAGGCAAGATCAAGCACATGGATTGATAGGTATGTCTATTTCTCCAGACTTTAGATTTCATATCGCAAAACTTGATACCTCTAATGAAGAAATGAAACAACTCACCAAAGTTTTTGGAATTAAAAATGAAATTAGAGCTCATCAACACAAAAATGAGTTGCTTACGTTGGACCCCAATATTTTTTCTTCCATTGAAGATTTTTTGTCAAATTTCAAGACCCTTAGACTTCTCTTGGAAGGTGTTAAGGTTAAGAAAGAATATGGTAGTCTTATCTATTCTATTCTTACTATGTTTGGACCAGCCTACTCTGTGTTTGTTTCCACCTTCCATTCTACTAGAGAAGCCTTTATTTCTGAAGGACAACACTACAAGTCCCCCTCTTTTGATTCCTTTTGTGATTCTTTAATAAGAGAACATGAAAAACTCTTACATCTTGGTCTTCTTAATCTTGGAAGCTCTTCTAAGAAAGCCTTAGCTGCCCAACAACAACCAAATTCAAAGAATCCTAAGAAGCAGTATCCTAAAAAGAATGGTCCTGAACCAAACAAGGGTCCTAAGCAATTTCAATCTCAAAATGAAAATCATTTCAACAAAATGATAAGGAAAATAAAAACAAAGGGAAGAAGATTGACAGACATTGCCACTTTTGTAATCGAGATGGCCACTTAGAATCCAAATGCTTTAATTAGATGGAAGCCTTGGAAGCAGCAATGAAGAAGCATAGCATCCATTTTGAGCACTCTTCAACTTCAACTTCATCTTCAAGAATAACACTTTCTGCATGTGGTTGTCAAGCATCTCGGTCTGGTTATGCACTAAATGTGTCTTCTTCTTCTCATTCTCATGAGTGGCTCATTGATTCTGGAGCTTCTTATCACATGGCCAAAAACAAAGCCATGTTTTCCTATTTAAATGATTGTAACACCAAAAATATATATGTTGGTCAGGATATATCTCTTAGTGTTGTAGGGACTGGAACTGTTCATCTAGACAATGGCCAATTTAATGATGTATTAAGTGTTCCAACCTTATCCTGCAACTTTCTATTTGTATATCAGATAACTCATTCACGTCAAGGTAAAATCATTGAATTTTCCCTCATGATGTTGTAATTAAGGCCCTGAGAGATCCTAAACAGATTTTAGCTACTGGCATTGCTGATGATTCTACAAGGTTGTATAAGTTTAACAACTTTGGGTCATCAATTCTTCCCATGGTATTTTTTGTTCATAATGATGAAGTGAGCAAACTTTGGCATGAGTGATTTGGTCACTTAAACTATCGTTCCCTTCAAAATCTATGTAAAGAAAATATGGTGATAGGTCTTCCTATGGTATCTTACAGAGATGGTGTTTATTCCGGATGTGTACTCAGAAAACATCATCGTGATAGTTTTGAAAAAAGTGCCTCTTGGCATGCCTCAATCCCTCTACAACTTGTGCATAGTGATTTATGTGGTCCACTTCCAATTGTTTCATTTTCTGGCTACAAGCATTTCTTAACTTTCATTGATGATTTCTCCAGATGCACTTGAGTATACTTATTAAACTCAAGAGTGAAGTATTTAACATGTTCTTGGCCTTTAAGGCCTTTGTTGAGAAACAATATGGACATCAAAGTCTTAAGCTAAGATCTGATAATGGCAGAGAATATGTTAACAACAAATTCATCAACTTTTGCACTGAGCATGGAATTCAAATGCAACATATTGTTCCATATACTCCACAAAAAAATGGTGTAGCTCAAAGGAAGAATCGCACCTTAAAGGAAATGGCTAATTGTATGCTTCAATCTAAAGGACTTAGTCTTAATTTTTCGGCAGAAGCAATTAACTGTGAAAATTACATAGTGAATCGCACTCCTACGAAGGTTTTAAAGAATATCACTCCAGAATAAGCATGGAGCTCAATTAAACCAAATGTAAGTCACTTTCATGTTTTTGGAAGTGAAGCATGGGCCCATATTCCCGATGAGAAACATAAAGCCTTAGAACCTAAGAGTGAAAAATGTATTTTTGTTGGATATTCTAAAGATGTCAAAGGATATAGACTTATTCCACTTAAGTCCAAAAATGTTATCATTAGAAGAGATGTAAATATTTTTGAAAATATTTTGGCCTATGAGCCTAGTTTGGCGGATGTGCCACCTCTCTCTATCACTTCTACTTCAGAAAGTATTTCTTCTTCAGATGATGATAGCAAGGATGAAAATCCTCCCCCACCTTCTCAGGATCCTCCTTCAACTCCTCAGCATCCAAAATGGATCTGTGCTACTCCGGATGCAGTAAGTGCTCTTGCAGGTGATCCTACAGATCAATGGCGTACACGTTCTCAGTTCGATAGAGCCTCTTCTTTACTGGCTCAAGCTTCGGCGAATCATGATCCTGACACCTTTGCAGAAGCTTTAGGCCATCTAGATTGGGACGCAGCTATGAATGAAGAATATCGTTCATTATTAGCAAATAATACATGGGATCTTGTTCCTCTTCCAAAGGGAAGAAAACTTGTTAGATGTAAATGGGTCTATAAAACCAAGTTTGGACCAGATGGAAAAGTTGATAAACATAAAGCTTGTCTTGTTGCTAAGGGATTTTCACAAGTTGAAGGCATTAACTACACTGAAACCTTCTCCCCTGTTGCCAAAATGAAATCTATCCGCCTTGTTCGTTCCCTTGCTACCTCTTTCAAATGGGAAGTCCATCATATGGATGTTAAATTTACCTTCTTGCATGAGGACTTGCATGAAGAAATCTATATGGAACAACCTACTGGATTTATACAAACAGACTTCAGCCTTGTATGTCAGCTTAAGAAATCCCTTTATAGCCTCAAGCAAGCCCCTCGGGCTTGGTATGCCAAAATGGATAACTTTCTTTTAGATACTAGCTTTTCTAGGTGTCATTCTAACAATACTGTCTACACCAAGAAAGTCGGCAAGTCTCTTATCATTCTTGTTCTTTATGTTGATGATCTTATCCTTACTGGTAGTGATCCCAACCTGATAAACCATGTGAAGTCCAACCTTAAAAAGAAGTTTGAAATGATAGACTTAGGACACTTGCATTATTTTCTTGGTCTCCAAGTCTTGCAATCCAAAGGCATTTCCCTTTCCCAGTCCAAGTATGCCTATGATCTTCTACGCCACTTTCACATGGCAGACTGTAAGCCAGCCCCTTCTCCCTTTCAGTCTGGAGCCAAACTTTCAGTCACTTGTACTTCCCCTAAAGTTGATGCTACCTTATACCGTTAGCTTATAGGAAAACTTTTATATCTTACCCATACCTGTCCTGACCTTTCCTTTGTTGTTGGCCTTATTGCTTGGTTTATGCAAAACCCACATGAAAGTCATTGGAAAACAACTGAAAGAATACTTCGTTATGTTCAAGGTACAATTTAGTTTGGGATTCATTACAATGCAAAAGCATCTCCTCTATTGGTTAGTTTCACTGATTTTGATTGGGTTGGTGACCCTGATGATTGGAAATCTATTGCAGGTTATGTCTTCACTCTTGGTTTTGGACCTATTATATGGGCTTGCAAGAAACAAAGTGCCATTTCTCTTTCTTCAGCAGAAGTAGAGTATCATGGCGCCGTAGAAGCTAGTAAGGAAGCCCTGTGTCTTCTTCAGATCCTGTCAGAGTTTGGTTTTCAGCTGCAGCATCTGACTACACTTTGGTGTGATAATCATAGTGCCACTCAACTATGTAAAGATTCAATCCAACATCAGCGCAGAAAACACATTGAACTACACATGCACTTCATTAGAAAGCTCATTCATGACCATGTCCTTGAAGTGAAGTATTGTTCAACCGATGATCAAGTTGCAGGCATCTTTACAAAGGCTCTCACAGAGGCAAAGTTTACTAAACTTAGATTTATGGTTGGAGTTCAGGAAGTTTTCACTAAGGGGGGATAGGCTCTAAAGCCTCCTTCCTTCTCCTATTGTGTCATATTTGTACATCCTTCAATCCTATCCCAAGTTATTCTTAAGGGGGGATGTTAGGATATTCCGACACATAGGAAATAGTTAAGTATAACTTGGTCTAGTGTAGAGTTAGGTAAAGTGTGTTTCTTTACTATGTACATTTGTAACTTAAAATTCGATGGCCACGATATGTTCTAGACATGAAGTGATCCAATGGTTCATTCTCTCCTCGGTATTACCGACACTTGATCCATGGCTTAACACCTGATTAGTCCATGATCTCTATCTAAAGAGCATGGAGGGTCATTTGTAGGCTAACCGTTCATGAGAGAAGCTTATGTAAATTTTCTTTCATTTATTAATAAGTTGTCTAAAGTGGTCGCGTTGGCTCAGGCCATGAGCTATTTCCCTCTTTGAGGGTTTTAACCACGTCAAGAATACTGGTGTATTGATTTGTGATCTGTTTGTGAGCAATGTCCTTTGGTGTTCTATCTGAGGAACTTACCCTGTAAATTCCTACACCACGTACCACCCGACCATAGACATAGTTGAACCCAATATATCTTTCAGCCAATCACCCCCATGTCATATTCCAAGAATGAACGTGGGATCTCATAGAACAACCAATCTAATAATAACCAAGGGAATCCAGAGATTAAACCACCTCCACCCTCATCAATCCATGATCACACCAAAACCGATGCTCTGATCACAACCAAACCGAACTTGGAATGTCATCCAGAATCCATGACTATCATTGAGGAATTTTCCATCTCCTTGTCTCCCAAGCTTTACCACAATCCAAACCGGATCACTAGGCCCTAAACCAAGACCAATCTCTCAGGATTTATTGCAATACAAACCCGGATGACTAGGCCCTAAACCGAGACTTCTCCCTCAGGCTTTACCATGTATCCCACCAAAACCGGTCAAGGGATTCCTATGCCTTTGGGAATGGAACTTGAGATCACCTCCACCTCGGATTCTGAAATCCATCCAACAAACCAAAGATCAAAACTGAAATAAACATCCCAACACCATGGCATCTAGAAAAAGGCAAGGCTAGGCTGAAAACCATTGTCATAACCCAAAAAAACCATGCCACTGATAGCAAGAAAACCATATAGCAACATGCAAAGCCATGCATGTCCAAACCAGATAGGAAATCACACATGCAATATGTTACCTGCATGTATTCCTGCTGAAGCTTCCTGATCCTGCTCTTCCTTTCCTTGATCCTTGCTTTCCTTCCTTTCCCTTTTCTTGCTTTTCCTTCCTTGATCCAAAGCTAGAGTGCTCCAAGAAACTCCAAGTGACCAAGAGTGAGAGAGAGAGAGAGAATAATGAGAGAGCTCCAAACTTCAACTGACCAAGAGCTTATACTTACCAAAGATTTCCAACTAATCCTCAAAAAACTTTTCATTAATGAGGCCTCTATTTTCTTCATTTTCCATTATTTTCCTTCAATTTCCTCCTCACATTCAACCTGTGACCTTTTACCTTCCTTTTCTCCTAATTTCCTTTATTTTCATAAATAAATGTGCCAAAATGCATTTCTGCCTTTTAATGCCTTTGACAATTTTCCTTAGCCAAAACACACATCCAGTGATGCCCACTAGGATATCTTTGCACAACATTCAGCTTGGAATACATTTCCCTTACCCGTGGTCTTATTTTGTCTTTATTAACTTTTATTACATGAACTTTTCACTAGGGATGTTACAGAACCCTCCCCCTTGGGGAACACTGTCCTCGGTGTTAAACCACACCAAGACCTCAACAAGACCACTGAAAAGCAAACATACTGCCCATGGAGATTTATAACTTAGCTCGTTGCATTACTTACAATGAAAGGCCTGCTCAAAAGAAAAGCATCATGACAACATGGCAATAACCATACCACTTATTGGAGCTTTATAACTTAGCTCATGGTGGTATTTACATCCATATACATATACATACATATACCATAACATCAGCAAAATATATGTCAAACATATACCAACATCAAACAAAAACTGCTTTGCCTCCACCGGAAAACAATGAAGGATATAAGGCCCACATCTGATCCGCCATCGTCCATGTAGCTTCTCCAGTCCCAATGTGCTTCCACTACACTTTAACTTGCTCTATGGCTCTATTCCTGAGCATGAGTTGCCTCCGCTGCAATATGCACTGGGGCTTGGGCTAGAACTCTCCTTCTTCCTCCACTTGTAATATAGACCAATGAATAACATGATCAACATCCTTTATATACTTCTTAAGCAATGAAATATGGAAAACATCATGGAATTTCATTGTTGGAGGCAGTGTAAATCGACATTCCACTGGTCCAATACTCTCATGGATCTCAAAAGGCTTGCAATATCGTGGTACCAACTTGGCACATGAAACAATCCTCAAAGAGTTTTTCTTGGGCTTGATGCATAAATACACATGCTCCCTAACTTGAAATTCTTTGAACACCCTGTGTTGATTCGCATCTCTTTTGTCTATCTTGTGTTTCCTTTAGATTCTTCTTCATAACCTATATTTCCTACTCCATGTCTGCCAACATATCCGGTCTAATAAGTACCCTATCACTAGATCACTCCAGCTGATGGGAATGTTACAAATTCGTCCATACAATGCCTTGAAAGAACTCATCCTCAAGGATTTCTAGTAACCATTTTTGTATGCGAACTCAACCAATAGAAGATACTCCTCCCATTCTTCTGCTAGTGCATCACGTACATCCTCAACATATCCTCCAAGACCTTGTTGGCCCTATCTATCTGTCCATCTATTTGTGGATGATAAGTTGTACTAAAGGCCAACTCTATACCCAAGCTTGCAAATAGCTCCTTCCAAAACTTGGAAGTGAACTTAGCATCCATGTCTGACACAATATTCTTTGGAACACCATGGAGTCTCACTATCTCTCGGATGAACACTTGTGCTACCTCACTGGTTGAATATGTAGTATTTATTGGAATGAAGTGAGCTACCTTGCTCAACCTGTCGACCATGACCATAATAGAATCATGCTATTTCACTATCCTCAGAAGACATGTGATGAAATCCATGGAAACGACCTCCCATTTCCATTCCAGAAACGCTATAGGCTGTAGTAAACCACTTGGATGTTTACATTCTGCCTTTACCTGTTGACAATCTAAACATCTAGCCATGAACTCTGCCAGTTTCTTTTCCAGATTTAGCCAATAGTAGAACTTTTTAAATGGCATCAATGTCTTCCGATATCCTGGATGACCCGAGTATGGCTTCATGTGAAACTCTCTCAAGATAAGCTTCTTGAGCTTACTACAATTCGACACATAGATTCTACCTTTAAATCTCACCAACCCATCTACCATGAAACGGTAGTCTGCATCCTGATCACCTGAACCTATACTTGCACCTGTACCTGCACTTGTACCTACACATATACATGTACCTACACCTGTACCTATACATGTACCTGTACCTGTATTATGCTATAACATGTGCATGATCTCCATGTATTTTTCATTTCGTTGTCCTTCCTGCAAAATCCTATCCTGTAGCTCTATCTCATAAGAGCTCATAATTATTATATGATTTACTTGTACCTTCCTGCTAATATCATCTGCAACCCAATTCTCCTTTCCTTTGATGTATCTGATCTCGAAGTCGAACTCACTAAGGGTAGCCAACCATCTAGCTTGCTTAGCATTTAGATTTGGTTGATCAAACAAATACCTCAACCCACTGTTATCGCTCATCAATGTAAACCTCCTGCCAAGAAGATAATCTCTCCACATCTTCAATGCATGTATAATTGTTGCTAACTCAAGATCATGTATTGGATAGTTCTTCTCGTGCTCATTCAGTTTTCGTGACTCATAGCACACTACTTGTCCTTCTTGCATGAGAATTCCACCAAGTCCTCTCTTGCAAGCATCTTTACACACTACAAACTCCTTGTTTGGATTCACAATCTTTAGAACTGGTGCATGTGTCAACAACTACTTAAGTTGCTCAGAACTAGCCTCGCATTCTTCTGTCCATTCAAACTTCTTACCTTTCCGCTGCAATGATGTGATAGGATATGCAACATGTCAAAAGTTTCTGATGAACCTCCTGTAGTATCCTGCCAATCCCATGAATGGTATCACCTCATCCACATTCATAGGAGTTGCCCACTCCATGATAGCCCTTATATTTTCTCAATCCACTGTTATGCCTTCCTTGGAGATAACATGCCCCAAGTAATTTACCTCAGTTTGAGAGAAGCTGCACGTTCTAAGTTTAGCATACCACTGATGCTCTCTTAACAATCTCAGCATTGTTGCTAAATGTTCAGCGTGTTCTGCCTCATTCTTAGAATATACCAGTATGTAATCAATGAACACAATAACAAACTTATCCAAATATGGATGCAACTTACTATTCATCAAACACATGAATGTAGTTGGAGCATTAGTCAAACAGAATGGAACAACAACAAACTCATAATGCCCATACCTGGTCCTGAACGTAGTCTTGAAGATATCCTCTTCCTTGATGCGTACCTGATGGTATCCGGATCTCAAGTCTATTTTAGAGAACACTGCTACTCCCTTTAACTGATTAAACAAACCATCAATCCTCGACAAAGGGTACCTATTATTGATCATTACCTTGTTCAATTGCTTGTAGTCAATGCACAATCTGAGAGTACCATCTTTCTTCTTTATGAACAACATTGGTGCACCCCAAGGTGATAAGTTGGGTCTAATGTATCCTTTGTCCAACATTTCCTTCAGTTGCAACTTCAACTCTACCAACTCAGGTGTGTTCATCCTGTAAGGTGCTTTTGATGCTGGAGTTGCCCCTAGAACCAACTCAATGGAAAAGTCTACCTCCCATTGAGGTGGCAACTTTGAAATGTCCTCAGGAAATACATCCTGAAATTGCTGCAAAACTGGCCACCTGCTCAACACATCGGCATCCTCAACCTCCTTACCCTTGTCACTAGAAATGTTTACTGCAAACATCACACAACCTTTTATGCAACTATGCTTAGCCTGCATAGCAGTAACCATCCTCATTGATGTAGGCTTCTTCTTTCCCTGCAAAGTCCTCGTTTCCTCACTATCATCCACACACTGCAATGGTTCCCTACCACTGCCTCTAGCCTGCTACTCTCCATGCCCTTCTCAGTTGTATTGAATCTCTTGTAAGGAACTGCATTTTCTTTCTCATTTTCATCTTAAGGTCTTCCTCTCTTTGGTGGCCATTTTCCTTTAGCTTTATTATTTCTCTTCAAGTCATGTTTAGGCTCAACTTTGCACTTCGACTGCTCATAACATGCTTCAACTTTTGGATGGCCTCCTCCAATGATCTAAGATCGTCAAACTCAATCTGGTCTCTGTATACAACTAGAAGTCCACTGATGAATCTCTGAACCTTGGTCTTCTCCTCCCTAAGGTAAGGCACATATCTCAACAACACCAAAAATCTACTAGTGTACTCCTCATTTGTCATAGAACCCATCTGCAACTCTTAAAACTCCTTAGCCCTGTCATCATAATACCTCTCAGACAAGTACTTCTTGAAGAGTCTTTCAAACTTATGCCAAGTCAAATCTTCCTCATGTATATATTTGACATTCTTCACGTCTTCCCACCAGATATTCACTTTACCTTTGAGACTGAAAGTGGCTATCTTTGCTTTCATGTTTTTTGAATAATCATGCAATCGGAAGAATTTCTTCATACCAAACAACCATGCCTCTGCATCTTAAGATTTCTTCATTTCTCCATCAAAGGTAGGTGGCTTTGCTTTCTTAAACTCATCTGGAAAGTATCCCTTATCACTCCTCCTGTAAGGATGATGATGATGACGATCATGATGCCTATCGGAACTATAACTAGAGTAATACTTGTGTCTGTCACCTCTCCTATCCGAAGTATCCAACATCCTTCCAATTCTGATCGTGTCAGATTTATCCGACTCGTGTCTACTAGAAGACCTGCTTCCATATGCCCCATTTGTTATGTCCTCATGTCCATGGCTAATCCAAAGTGGTCCATGTTGCTGCAAACCTGACAAACTCTAAAGTAGTATTGCATTCACCTCTGCTTGTTTCCCTTATGCCTGCATGACTTTTTCATTGTATGCTTTGCAACTCCTTATTTCTTCCTAAAAGCTTCTCAATGTGTCTTTCAAGTCAGAAGAGTGCCCCACACCATGTTGCTCATATGATGCATAGGGATATTCTATGTAGCCATTTGATCTCTTTCCTGCAAGGCATACTATGTCAGCTAAACCAAATCACCATAAATCAACGTACCTTAGCATAACTTGGGGGGATACCTTGTCTGTAGGATCATCAAATCAGCGTGATGAATGTATAACATAACCATAATAACATATAAACATATATCAAATAAGTACATCGACGCATAAACATCATTCTAGCTAGGGTCTAGTCATCAATGCAAGTCCATATCAACAATGCATGCTATGACCTCCTGCATGACAACAACCATTACTCCATTGTACACATTTCCTCATGCAACTATCAACCTACATAAGCAATGTTTAATCAACTACACATACGC
Organism: Pinus tabuliformis; assembly: GCA_031772625.1. Classification (NCBI taxonomy): domain Eukaryota; kingdom Viridiplantae; phylum Streptophyta; class Pinopsida; order Pinales; family Pinaceae; genus Pinus; species Pinus tabuliformis. The sequence continues at coordinate 5,642,260 of CM062804.1, read as the reverse complement.
ATAACCGCATGTAGTCGAGCATAAGCGATCAATTCTTGTAATCAACCTAGAAGACTGATACAGGTAACTAGATAACCAAGAATGCAACCCAACATACAAGGATGTAACACAAGCTACATATAATCATATACACAGTCATATACTCCTGACGATGCATTCGATAAAATTGTCATCAAGTTCCTCATGATAACCTTACTACAACCAAGATCAATATGATGCAATGCAACAAGCACATGGAACACAAGTGTACGAGACACATGCAACTGACATGCATGCATGACCACACAGTTGCCCATATCTGTAGTATCAAATATGACCCAAAGAGAGCACAACCCGCTCTAATACCAATTTGTAACACCCCCTCCTCCCAATTCTACCCAAGTAACCAACCAGCCGGGAAAACATGTGATGAGAGAGGTTACTATAAGGGATTCAATCTCCTTAGTGACCTTAAGGAAATGGAATCGATGGAACTCATAAAAAAAACCCACCCACATCAGCAACAACACCCCGAGAAGACATCTCAGCCACTCAGACATCCTATCCCTGGGTCCCACTGATGTTTTAAGCCTTTTAACCCAAAGTTTTTCTCTTGCTATAGGCAAGACAACGACCAGGAGCCAAAGTTGCTCTCACAGGCCTATGTGCCAGTGTCCCTGGACTCTTTTCTACAGACCTGTGCCGGCAACCCCGAGATTTGAGCCACTTTTCTAACATAGAATCCAGACTTTTGCCCAGAATTTGTTACAACCTCCAGAATGAATCAAAGACATGATGACGAGATAGACAAATAAAAAATCAACCTCGGGACTAAGCCTAAGCATCCCCAACCAGGACTGACATTCTGTCAAACACTTGGTATCAATGCAACCTACAGGTCTAGGATACAAGACATAGCATAAATGACTGAAAGAGCTTATGAAACATTACCAGAAGGATCACCTCTTTCTCCATTGAACCATATATCATCAATTAGGTCTTGCATCCATCCATTTAACAATTACGAGTGAATAAATGAAATAACCATGAGATGAACCAATTATTTAAACATGCTTATAACCAGCATAAAACCATGTAAATATCATAGATATGAAAACCATTAAATCCACATATAAACAAGTGCAAAATTAAGAGAACTTAGCTTTTATTAATCATAGGAAAATCCGACCAGGTTCGGGACTTCCACGTACCACCCAACCGTAGACATGGTTGAACCAAATCTCTCTTTCAACCAGCCACCCCTATGCTATATTCCAAGCATGAATGTGGGATCTCGTAGAACAACCAATGGAATCCAAAGGTTAGAGCACCTCCACCCTCATCAAACTGTGATCACACACCAAAACCAATGCTCCGATCAAAACTGAACCGAACTTGGAATACTATCCAGAATCCATCACTATCCTTGAGGAATTTTTGTCTCCTTGTCTCTTAGGCTTTACCAAAGTCCAAACCGAATCACTAGGCCCTAAACCAAGACCAGTCTCTTAGGATTTACTGCAATCCAAACCTGGATCACTAGGCCCTAAGCTGAGACTTCTCCCTCAAGCTTTACCGTGTATCCCGCCAAAACCGGTCAAGGGATTCCTATGCCTTTGGGAATGGAACTTGAGACCACCTCCACCCCATATTTTGAAATCCATCCAACAAACCAAATCTCAAAACTGAAATAAACATCCCAACACCATGACATCCCGAAAAAGGCAAGGTTAGGCTGAAAACCATTGTCATAACCCGGAAAAACCATGCCACCGACAACAAGAGAACCATACACCAACATGCAAAGTTATGCATGTCCAAACCAACTAGGAAACCACACATGCAATATGTTACATACAAGTATTCCAGTTGAAGCTTCCTAATCTTGCTCTTCCTTTCCTTGATCTTTGCTTTCCTTCCTTTCCCTTTGCTTGATTTTCCTTCCTTCATCCAAAGCTAGAGTGCTCCAAGAAACTCTAAGTGACCAAGAGTGAGAGAGAGAGAGAGAGAATAATGAGAGAGCTCCAAACTTCAATTGATCAAGAGCTTACATTGACCAAATCTTGGCAACTAATCCTCAGAAGCCTTTTTATTAATGAGGCCTCTATTTTCTTCATTTTCCATTATTTTCCTTAAATTTCCTCCTCACATGCAACCTGTGACCTTTTACTTTCCTTTTCTCCTAATTTCCTTTATTTTCATTAATAAATGTGTCAAAAAAGCCTTTTTTCCTTCTAATGCCTTTGTCTTAGCCTTTGTGCCAATCTTCCTTAGCGATAACACATATTCAGTGATGCCCACTAGGATATATTTGCCCAAAATTCAGCTTGGAATATATGTCCCTTACTTGTGGTCTTATTTTGCCTTTATTAACTTTTATTACATGAACTTTTCACTAGGGCTATTACATCTATAAATATATTTTGTTACAATATCATGGGCCAATACCATGGTTTATCAATACCACATGCCCAAAACACCATAACTCATTTCATATGACACTTGTTCATATGTCATTTTTTTAATTAATGAATTTAATTGAAAAAGAAAAGAAAAAAACACATTTTCCATGGAATTTAAATTCCTACCATCCACTTAATGTTTATTGATAATTAAATTAAAAATCTGGAAGCCCTATTTCAAAATAAATATGTCTATTGGCATAAATATTGGAATTGGTTAACTATAGCTTTTCCCTAATACTACCAACCTCCACAATTATTAATGTTAAAAAATAATTAATATATAAGTTAAACATATATACAATTTAAAAAAAACATGTAACAAGATTTCTAACCGTGGAGATTCACCCCCATTTTATCATCAAGATTTTTAATCTATAAATATATTTTGTTACAATATTATGGGCCAATACCATGGTTTATCAATACCACATGCCCAAAAAACCATAACTTACTTGCTATAACACTTGTTCATATGACATTTTTTAATTAATGAATTTAATTGAAAGAGCAAAAAACATTTTTCTATGGAGGCTAAATTCCTACTATTTACTTAATGTTTATTGATAATTAAATTAAAAATCTGGAAACCCTATTTCAAAATATATATGTCTATTTGGCATATCTAGTAGAATTGGTTGAGGATAGCTTTTCCCCAATACTACCAACCTCTCATATTTCCAAGGACAACATGCACTATTAATTCTCTACAATCAACTATCAATTGGGTGGGTGATAAACTTCCCACCCAGGTTCAAGTCTCGGTTTAACGATAACCTTCTCACCCACTTAAGTTTAATGATAAGTCTGGGTTTATTGATAACCTTCCCACCTAGATTCAATTGTCATTGTGACATAATGGTCATCTTAACTATGTAACATTTATCTTAACTATGTAACATTTATCTTGAGTATGTAACATTTCCTTTGAAGTTATTTGATTCTTGAAGGAAGAGTGCAAATCTTAAACAATGTCGACATTAAATTCCTATGGGTTTTCTAGCATGCACTGTTAAATCTCTGAAATCAACGGCAACCTTAATTAAGTCTCAAATTGCGATCATGATAATACATCATCGTGGATTGAACCAACCAGATGATCTTGGACAATGTCGACATTAAAATTGTACATGTTTTCATTTATTTAAAAAATTCACCCAAGGTTTCTTTCTAAGCAATGGGTGTTTGTGTGAGAACAAACAAATAAATAAAATAAAAGTATAATGTAATATTATGGCTTTTTGAAGTTTCTCAAAAAAAAATTTGAAGTTGTGGTTTTGGGTTCGTGGTTATGGACCTATGGTTTTCATTGGACATGGTATTGTGCAAATAATATTTCTCTAGATTATTCGTTGAGGGATTATTTATATGTAATATTGGTTAGGCATTACGTGTGGGGTGAGAAGGCAAGAAAATTGGAGTTGAGCTAATGGTTGTAAGTTTTTTTTTTTTGTTAATGAAAAGCTACAAATCTTTCCCTATGGTTTTTCCTTGTAGGGTTTTGTAGGGTTTTCCACGTAAATCTATTGTTCATTTGGTTCTGTGAATTTCTTTTACATTATTTTTCAGATCTGGGATTTAAATTTACATGTTGATATAGATCTACTACATTATTCAATTTACACAAATACAGTATTTATATTGGTAAATAACTTGTTGGTTCTTGTTGGAGATTTGGTTTGTGTAGAATTTATTTACAGGCGGCTAGAATGGAATCACTCATAAGCATTGAGAAACTTACTAGGGTGAATTTCACTATATGGAGGTAAAAATGGAAGATATCTCGACATTGAAAGATCAAAGAAACCCTCATCCATGACTGATGAAGATTGGATAAGCTAGATCGAAAAGCAATTACCACTATCAGGTAATATTTGGCAAATACAGTATATTTCCATGTACGGTATATTTCTATGTTTTTCCAGAAAAACAACCGAATCTTTATGGAATAAACTTCATTTAAAATTGTTTTTAATGAAGATTGTTTAATCTCAAAATGAAGGAAGGGAGTCTAATAGTTGAACATGTATATGAGTTGCATATAATATTAAATCAACTCACTTCACTGAAAATTGTATTTGATGATGAAATCTAGACCTTGTTATTGTTGAGCTCAATGAGAGATAGTTGGCAAAACTTGATTGTGAAGTAATTTGGCACCAAAAGGTAAATTGTGTTTTGAAGATGTTTCTAATAGTTTATTAAATGAAGAAATGCACAGGAAATCTATGAAGGAGGAAATGCCAAATATGGAGTCATTAACACTTGGTGACCGTCGAAGACAATCACATAAAAGGAAATCCAGACGTTCCATCTTTAGAGGTAGATCAAAGTCTAGGCAGGGAAGAATAACCTATTATCATTGTGGAAAACTTGGCAATATCAAAAAATATTTCAAGATATTAAAAGCAGAGCAAAATGAGAAAAAGACAACCAACAACAACAACAACGAAAAAACTATTGGTGTTGCATCAGATGGTGAGATATTAATTATTGTTTCTTATGAAGATGCATGCCTTTATACTTCTTGCCATGATAGTGATTGAATTTTAGATTCTAGAGCCTCCAACCATGCTACGCCAAGTAGAGAGAGTTGCATTTTGGCTACAACCATGCTACCCCAAGTGGAGAAAGTTGCATTTCTTATAATCTGGAAATATGGGAAAGGTTCACTTGGGTAATAAAAGTTCTTGTAATATTGAAGGGGTAGGGGATGTACTAATAAAGACAGAAGATGGTTGTATTTTAGTGCTTAAACATGTCAGGTATGTACCATATCTTGGAATTAATTTCATTTTAGCTGGGAAATTATATGATGAAGGCTACCTTACAGTGTTTGGCAAAGGAGGTTGGAAAATTGTGAAGGGCTCACTAGTTGTTGCAAAGGGGCGGAAAATTGGCACTCTCTCCATATTAAAGTCAAAAATACAAAATTCTAATATTTGTGTTGTTAAGGAGGAGTTTAGAACCGATTTATGGCACAAAAGGCTTGGGCACATGACTGAAAGAGGATTGAAAATTCTTACTGAGCAAAAATTGTTGCCTGGTATAAAAGGTACATAATTTAAATTTTGTGAACATTGTGTTATGGGTATACAAAAGAGGGTGTCAATTTTTAGAGATGGTTTTAAAAGAGATACATAAATATTAGATCTAGTACATTTTGATGTTTGTTGTCCAATCAATATTAAATCACTGGGAGGAGCTATTTATTTTTGTTACTTTTATTGATGATGCATAAAAAAAGGTGTGGGCTTTCCCTCTTAAAAGCAAGGATCAAGTTTTAGACCATTTTCAGAAATTTCATATGGTTGTTGAAAGAGAAACTAATAAATTATTAAGATGTATTAGAACAAATAATGGTGGGGAATATTGATGCAGGAGCACCCAAATGAAGAGGCGACAGCTGGGAGTTGGTTCTTGTTTGTTGTTTGTTTTCCCATTTTATTTTGACAAATAGAGAGGGAAACATCCCAAACTTCTAGTTTATTTAGTTTCATTTTGTGTTATTGTAAATAAAGGCTAAATCAGCCATTGTTAGCTTTGATTTAGACAAGATAGGCTTAGATGAGAATTAGTTGAGAAAATTGTCTCAAAACTAGAAAAACAATTCCTCGAACTACAAGAGGAACTGCCACTGATGTATTAAAAAGGACACAATAATGTAGAGTAAGGGGGGGTTTTTTTGGTCAAATAGAGAGAAGACCCAAGAGCACTATAAACCTACAGGCTGTGTAGAAGAAAGAGGCCATTAATTAGATTAATCAGGCCAAGAAGGAAGAGAGCCTAAAATCTAGCTTTGTATTTATGTTTTGTACACAGTGGATTGATTTCAAGGGTTGAACCGTCTATTGATTACATTTCTTTTGAGATAGAAGTGTTTAACATTGTAATATGATCAAAGATGAGACTCCGTAGTGAATTCATTGTGAATAGAACCAATGTTGAATGTATGATTATATAACCAGCCCGTGGAGGCCCTAAAGGCTTGTTTTTCTCTGTATGTGGATGATTTTGGCAATGGCTCTGTGTTTTTCATACTTTACAATGGAAATATTATATTAAAGGATCGTTTGGCGAGTGTGTTCCATTGTTTTGGGTTCGAATACAGAAAACCCAAATACACTAAGTATCGGGTGTAAAACACAGTCAGATTGAAGAATCCAGACTTCAAGTCATTATAAATGGGAGTTCTAACGCCATCGGGTCCATAGAACCTCTATAACATTTCCCCTATGAATATTACCTGTTGTATCACCAAAAGCCTTTTACAAAGAGAAACCATGCTAAAACACTTAGTGTAACTATGTGGTGGACTTGAAAACTTATGCACGGAAGCTTTGAGTCGTATCGGGTCCGGACTCATAATCGCATCACACCAGCGGAGCGGTGTATGTCAAAGGCCTAGACCCAAACCTTTGCGATTGCCGATTACGATATATCACATCAGGGTTTTGTAGTGGAGGCATATATTGTTAAGCGTCATTGTAATTGCCGATAGACGATAACGATATCGCATCGGACCTCCGCCGAGATTAGCGTCGATAGTGTGGACCATTGAGACTGTCGATCGCCGATATAGTGATTGAATCTAAGCCGTCTGATCGGCCAGATCTTGATCTGCGACAAAAGCACATAATATTGTATAAAAAGGTGGAAAAAGCTTTATTTAAGCATTTTGGAGAATATTCGGTCCCGAAAGGGAAAAGGCATGGTTTTAAGCTTTTTCGAAGGCTTTTCACTTCCAATATGAAAAGGCCTAGTTATCAAAGGAACAGGGGTGTTCGGCGGGGTGATTGAATGGATCATTTTTTATCCATTTGGGATTTTTAAGGCTGAATGCATATAAATGCTTCCATTATGCATATATGTGGGTATAAAGATTAATAAGGGCCGTTAAGGGTAAATTAAGTACCCGATAAGTTATATTTGTGTGGCAGCCTTAGGGTTGCACCATTTTTTTGTTGGAAATAATACTGAGAAGGGGGGGGGGAGGGGTGAATCAGTATTAGCAAATCAATAACCTTTCATTTTCATATTCAAATTTATATACGCTACTTCAATGAAGGCAACCCGCATGTACACGCAACTATGTTTAACGCAACTAGAGTATATCTAGCAAACTTATGATTCAGTTAATTCATCATATGTTGATCTTTAATCAATGCACCAAAACTTTATTAACCATATAAATAGTAACCAGGTGCAGTAAAAATAGAACAGACCATCACACATAAGCAACACACATGAACACTAAGATATAAGGTGGAAACCCAATGCGGGACAAAAACCACCTGCTGTTGTTTTCTTTAATATAAGAAAAACCTGTTTACAATCTTGTACTGGCACAGACTCATACCAGTACGCAGGCACCCACCTGCAGAAGGCTACAAACTTCTCTCGTTCTCTAGCTACCACTGGAAGGGAGCTACAACCCCCTAGCTCTTGTACTAGCCGATATATTTACTAGTACGTAGGCGCCGGCCTACAGAAGGCTACGACCTTCTCTTTTCTTCTAGGGACCACGTTTCATAAATTTTTAGACTGGATCCATCAATAACATCAAAGAACAAAATCAATCACCACTGCAATACAACCATCAACCATATCTGCATCATCAATCTTTGAATCAGCCAACAACTGAATCACTGAAACCCTGTCATCAAAACACAGTCACCAGAACACAAACCAGAACCCAGAACTTTGCAACAACCACTAGAACCAACAACAACCTCAAATATCAAATCTCACAATGTATACACTACTTGACTGTGACAAACCAGCGTGTATACGCTCTTTCACCAAAGGGAACCAACGTACAGATCTGAAAATAATTACTTATACCTTCGCTATAATTTTCAACTTCAGATATACCCAGAACATCAAATATAAAGGATAGGACATGCGTCAGTATTATGATTTGAACTATACATGGTCATACCATATAATGATAATGCATTTTAGTCTTCATGATCCCGGTTCATCAACCTTCATTCGCCACATAGGTGCATCCTTAGAAAAGCATCAGAAACCCATAACCTGCATGCTGGATATCACATTTCATTAGCTATTCAATACTTGCTCTTCTTTCACACCCTAACCTAATGATCTTCTCCTACTTATATAGGTTGAGGCCTCTCCCAATACCATGGTCCAAAACTATGTAGGACCAATACTTTGGACCTAATACCTGGGGTCAATACCTTGGACCAAATACCATGGACCAATACCATGGATCAAAATACAATGGAACAAATACCACAGATCAAAACTTAGTTTTCCAACATGTACGCGCCTTTCCTTCTGTGAAAGTGCGTGTGTACGTTATACGCACCTTTTGCTCTGCTAACCCACGTGTATACGTGCTTTTGTCACGGTGAACCTGCATATACCTCTTTCTGATCATTAACTCTTTGCTATTGACCTGCTGCACTATGATTTGTCATCTAAGTGAGTTGCCATCAAGGAAAACACCTGTATCATAATGCTAACATTTTTGGTATCATAGCAGGTTTTACCTTCTCTCAGTAAAGATGGAGGTAGGAAGAAGGGGTTGAGGAAGAGCCATCAGAAGAGCAGCAGATGGGGGATTAAGAGAAGATATCAGAAACCTGACTGCACGTTTGGCAGCGTTGGAAGCAGGGAGGTGTAGAGAGTCGGAAGATGGAGATGATAGTGAAGAGGAAAATGTGGTTATGAGAGATGGGTCAGATGATGAAGGGCCGAAAATTAAGCTCCTAAAGTGAGTTTTGTTGGCTAGCAGTAAGCCAAAGCTAGAGCTCTCTAATTATGATGGCAGTTTGTCCATTGAGGCACTGTTGGAATGGATAAATGAATTAGATAAATATTTTGAGTGTGAAGAAATCGGTGAAGATAAGAGGGTCAGGTTTGTTGTCACCAAATTGAATGGGCGTGCAACATTATGGTGGGATAGTGTACAGGCAGAAAGGAGGAGATTAAACAAACCCTTGATCAGAATGTGGGACAGGATGGTTGTGAAAATGAAGAGTAAGTTTCTGCCCAAAGACTACCAGATTGCCCTTCATAGACAAGGGCAGAACCTGAAACAGAGAACGATGACTGTGAAGGAATATACGGAAGAATTTTATAAAATTAACCTGAGAGTTGGTTATGTTGAAGATACTCCTGAGAAGACAACGAGGTTGTAAATGGCCTGAAGATGGATATTTTGGATGAAATTAGCATTCTTTCCCCTAAAACCATAGATGAAGCTTATCAGAGTGCTCTGAAGGCAGAAGAAAAGATTACTAGGAAACAGAATGCCAGGAGAGGACATGGTTCTGGTAGAGGTCGAGGACAGACCTTTGGCAGAGGTAAGACTACCAACAACAATGAAGAGGGTAGCAGTTCGAAGACTTCGGGACAAAGTGAAAGGGAAGGTAAATCCAGAGGAGGAAGGCCATACCAGCGAGGAAGAGGTAGTGGCAGAGGCAGAGGAAATGCCTACCAGTGTTACAAGTGTCACAAGTGGGGACACAGGTCCTTTAAATGTCCTAAAAACGAACAAACTGGGCGGAGGGGAGCATATATTTCTCAACCCAATGAAGCGGAGGCACCACCACAGGAAGTGGAGAATGTGCCAAAAACCGGGGAAGCCTTGGTATTGAACAAGGTGTTACCAAAACCAGCTAAGGAAGTAGCTGATCAGACATAGAGGAAAGAATTATTCCAGACTGTATGCAAGTCACACGGAAAATGCTGTAAATTGATTATTGATAGCGGAAGTATTGATAATTTGGTAGCTACGGAGATGGTGGAGAAACTGGTTTGAAGAGATTAAAAACCCCAACTCCATACAGGGTGTCGTGGTTGCATAAGGGACACCAATTGTTGGTTGATGAACAATGCGAGGTAGATTTTCAGATAGGAAAGTACAAGGATAAAGTGACTTGCAACATAATGCCAATGGATGTGTGCCATATTCTGTTGGGCAGACCATGGCAGTACGATAGGAAGGTAGTCCATGATGGAGTGGAAAATTGTTATAGATTTGTCAAAGGTGGGATAAAACATACCTTGGTACCTATGAAGGAAGCCAAGGAAGGAGAGGAGACAGCAGAAACAAGTGGAACGAAAGCATCACTGTTGGGAGGTAAGGAGTTTCTCCAACAGATTGAAGAGAGTGAAATGGGTTATGCGGTTGTGAGAAGACCAAGAGCAACATTAGTACATACCAACCTTATTGATTTACCAAAAGAGATACAGAACATGCTGCAAGAATTTAGTGATATTGTGGTAGATGATTTACCAGACAAATTACCACCAAAGAGGAGCATCAGTCACCATATTGATTTTATTCCGGGAGCCAGTTTGCCAAACAAGGTTGCCTATCAGATGAGTCCAAAGGATAATGAAGAAATCCGGAAGCAAGTGCATGAGTTGTTGGACAAAGGATTGATTCAGGAGAGTTTAAGCCCTTGTGCAGTTCCGACCATTTTAGCTCCCAAGAAAGGAGGTGAATGGAGAATGTGCACAAATTCTCGGACCATTAATAAGATTATTATCAGGTACAGATTCCCATTACCTCAAATGGATGATATGATGGATTGTCTGAGTGGAGCAGCATACTTTCAAAGATAGACCTGAAAAGCAGCTACCACCAGATCAGAATTCGAGAAGGTGACAGGTGGAAGACAACTTTCAAGACAAATGAAGGCTTGTATGAATGGTTGGTTATGTCGTTTGGATTGAGCAATTCTCCTAGTACATTCATGTGGTTGATGAATGAGATGCTCAAGGAATTCATTGGAAAATTTGTGATTGTGTATCTAGATGATATACTGATATTCAGCAAGATGAAGGAGGAACATTTTCGACACGTGAGGTTTGTATTAGAAAGATTGCAGTAGAATAAATTACTGATAAATTTGATGAAATGTTATTTTTTCAAGAAAGAGTTAATTTATTTAGGATTTGTGATTGTTGAGAATGAGTTAAAAATGGATCCGAAAAAGGTTGTAGCTATAGTTAGCTGGCCATCTCCCAAAAGTTTGTTCGAGGTACGGAGTTTTCATGGATTGGCGAGTTTTTATCGGAAATTTATTAAAAAAATTAGTGGGATTTGTGCACCTATGCTAGACACCATTAAGAAAACAAATCAACCTTTCCATTGGACAGAGATGGCAGAGAAGAGCTTTCAGCTGCTCAAAAAGAAAATTACTGAAAGACCAATTTTAAGATTACCAGACTTTAACAAACTTTTCCAAGTTCGTTGTGATGCCAGTGGGACAGCCATTGGTGCGGTACTCAGCCAAGAGGACAAGCCGGTAGCCTATTTCAATGAGAAACTAAATGAAAGTAGGCAAAAATACACATACTATGATAAGGAATTTTATGTGGTGGTTCAGGCACTAAAGCATTGGAGACATTATCTGTTGGAAAATGAATTTGTCTTATTTTCAGACAATTCAGCATTGCAATATATTATGCAGCAGCATAAGCCGAACCATAAACATGCAAAGTGGGTGGAGTACTTACAGAGTTTTACATTTGTGTTGAAACATATCAGCAGTCAAGCCAACAAAGTGGCAGATGCGTTAAGCAGGAGGAATCTGATCCTACAGGAAAGTACTGTACAGGTGTTAGGATTTGGACACCTTAAGGACTTGTATGGGGTAGATGCAGATTTTAAGGAAGCTTATGAAGCTTGCCAAAATCCATTATTGACAGATAGTAGTTCGTGGTTGGACTATAACATGCAAGAAGGATTGATGTTCAAAGGAGGGCAGTTATGTATTCCGGAATGTTCTATGAGAGAGAACTTAATCTAGGAAAAGCATAGTGGAGGTTTAGCCGGGCATTTTGGCATAGACAAGACCTTGGATCAGTTAAGCCACTTTTACTATTGGTCGAAGATGCACAGAGATGTACAAAGATTTGTAACTAGATGCAAAATGTGTCAACTTGCCAAGGGACACGACCAAAGCATAGGGTTGTATGCACACTTACCCATTCTGAGTAGACCAAAGCATAGGGTTGTACGCAACGGGGATTCAATTCCATCATGGTGGTGGTGGATCGTTTCACTAAAATGGCACATTTCATTCCATGCAGGAAAACTAGTGATGCCACACATGTAGTGCATTTGTTCTTTATCGAGATAGTCAGATTACATGGCTTGCCAAAGTCTATTGTTTCGGATTGCGATGTTAAATTTACAGGACATTTTTGGCGAACCTTATGGAAGAAGCTAGACACCAAACTAAACTTTAGCTCAGCTTATCATCCACAGACCGATGGCCAAACCGAAGTCTAGGAAATTTGTTGAGGAGTTTGGTTGGAGAAAATTCTCGACAGTGGGATTGTGTGCTTGCACAAGCTAAATTTGCTTATAATGATTCGCCCAACAAGAGTACAAGCAGTAGTCCTTTCTAGATCCTATATGGAATGCACCCACGTGGAGTACATGAGTTACGGGATTTGTGACAGTTGGAGCATAAAAGTGCTGATGGGGAAGACTTCGCAAAGGCAATCAATGACCTTCATGAACAGGTGAAATTAAAATTACATAATAGCAGCCAAAAATACAAGCAGAAGGCATATTTGAAGAGGCAGGAGGTGCAATTCAATGTAGGAGACTTGGTATTAGCACACCTCTGCAAGGAGAGATTTTCTAAAGGTGAGTACAACAAGTTGAAATGGAAAAAGATTGGGCCTTGCAGGATTCTTCAGAAATTTTCTGCAAATGCTTACGAATTGTAGTTACCTCCAGGTATTGGAATTTCACACATTTTCAATGTATCAGACCTATACCACTACATTGCAGTAGAGGGTGAAGACAGTTCAGAAAGACGAACACGGGACACCCAGGAAGAGAGTGACATGTGGATTAAACAAATGCCCCCAATAAAGCCTCTAGAGATTGAACAGATCCTAGATACCCCGGTGGTTAGACGGACTCGACGGAAGGAATATCTGCAGTACCTAGTCAAGTGTAAGGGTCATCCTATTGAAGACATTTCTTGGCTAGATGTTGTCCAGATTAAAAATGATGGGTACTCTATTGAAGAGCTCATGGACAGGAGCCATGAATTTCCTTCACCCCGGGAGCTTGATGCAGGAGCACTGTTGGGCCACCAAATTAACATCAATTTTCACTCCATTTTCACCTTTATCCTCATTTTGTCACCTCATTTCATCATATTATCATTACATGACCCTATATTTCCATTACCATATGAGTTTATATTTTCATTTTCCAAAGTTATTAATTTCATGTATTTGGAGTGAATTTATGATTAAAAGTTAGAGAAATAACATGTATTTGCTTATACCTAAAAGTGGCTTGAGTTTGATGACATGTGTAGATCATTTGAAGTTTCCAAGGCACCCTTATGTGGCCTCCCAAGATCAAATTCGAATTTCAACTCAAGAGGTGGACCATATTCCAAGGAGAAAGATCATGGAGATTTTGATGTGTCATGGGATTTGTATCTAGTATTTAGGGATAAGTTGAGACAAGTATGGGTCTAGTAGATATTTAAGGGATCTACATTTATTGAGTAGATATCCCTAATTCATGTATAAATAAGAAGAGCATCCTTCAAAGAAAAAAAAGGAGGGAGAGAAAACAATTATCAGTCATTCATTAGCATTAGATTTATGTTCATTCAACATGAATAATACCACTTTCTCCAAATCATGAGTTATGAGTGTTGTTTGATTCTTAAGGTGTGATAGTTGTTCATGTGTACTCATTGAAGAATGGAAGGATCCCCATACTAAGATAAGTACACTTTGTTGTACAATAATGTTGTGAATATACTAATTTTAATTCTAATATTCATCTTATTTCTTTGTTGTAAATAATTGTAGATAATTTCAATATGAATTCATGTTATGGCCATGTTTTGTTGTGTGAAGGTTGATCTCCTTTCAGTGGCTAGTTTTGATGTGAGAAGGACAACCAAGAACTCCTAAGTTAGGAGTCTCTTCTCCATGAGCTAGATTAAATTGAAATAAGATTTACTTTCTCATATGCTTTCCTAGATTACATTTATGTGAATATTGATTCCCTTTCAGTATATAGTTTTTATGTGAGAAGGGCAATCAAGTCCTCCTAAGTTAGGAGACTCTTCTCCATGAGCTAAGAATTGAACTGAAAACAATATTTACTTGCTTTCATTTATATGCTTTCTTTTTTGCTTTCTTAGGTGTTTGGTAATGTTATTATAGGAAGATTGTAGAAGGACAATCAGGACTCTTGAACAAGAGACTCTTCTCTATCTTCTAAAGTAAAATAATTCCATTGATCAAACATTTTTTTATTCTTTCATAAAATAGATCTGATAGTTTAGATTTGTAATATGCATTTCCATTCTAAACAAACTTCCTACACCTGTTTCATATAAGGTCCCATATATTTTGGTTTGCTTCTAAGTTTACGATACCCCGGATTGATAAATTAAATGACAGGGATTTAGCATACAACTAAATCACCCAACATTTTGGCGCCGTTGTCGGGGAAGCAAACTTAGATGTAAGCTAGTTAAGAAGATTGTTTAGGAAGAATTTGTATTTAGGATCATTTAGGGTTAGTTGCATTTAGGAATTTTCATTTAAGTTTATTCTCATATAGGAAACATAGAAATAGAACACAAATCAAAAACCCCTCATTCACTAAAAAAAACAATAAAAACGATGAGTATAAGTTTGGAACAACTCGCTCAGATCCTAGCAAGTGTCAGGATCTCCTCTTCTTGCGAAGAAGAAATATTGACAGCAGCCAAAAACTTAACTACTCCTCCAGAAGAAAACAATGACTTTACATTCGAAGAATCCTATATATCTGACGATGAATAATTGTTTGAACAGGAGACTGAGGAGGACGAAGAGAAGTTGGAGCATGATCTGAATGAGAGTGGAAATCAGGCCTATGAAAGCTTTATCGAAAGGTGGTTTCGATGGTTTCAAACAAATACGAGGTTAGATCGATTTTGTTTTTATTTCATTACATCATACTCACAAAAACTAGATTCGATCATCCTTAATATTTTCAATTTAAAATTGGGAAATTGAAAATGAATATATTTTTACTGCTATTGCGTGAATGGTTACACTAGAAATTTAATTACACGTAATAGTTTGTAATCTTCAATTAGCATAGAGTAGGTAGGATCATATTTTATGTTTCGAATAAGTATGCTCTCCTCCTGCGTTTTCACACGATCTCGAGGATCAGAAAGTAGAATGTTTATAAATGTTTTTAGGATTGCAATATGCTTATCTCCATTTGCTAAAAAAATCATCTTAAATCAATAAAATATCCTAGGTTGTTTTAGGGTTAGAATAAAATTTAAATTATTTTTAAAAGATTTCAATTTTAAAGCAATAAAAAAAAAAGGAGGAATGAAATTCAATTTGTAAAAATAAAATCATCAGAAATAAATTTAATTTCTTAATTGGAATAGAAATTTAAATTTTAGTTTTAAAAAAACCAATACAAAATAAATTTCACTTTTTTATTTTTAGTTCTTAATAACAATACAATATAAATAAATAAAACAATTAATTTCTTTTTCCTTTTTGTAATTTTTTAACACAAAACAAAATAAAACAATTTTAGTTTCAACAAAATAATTTTAATTTAGTTTAAAAAAAAAATTAATGTATCATAAAAATAAAAATAAAAATTATTTTAGAATCAAATTTGAAAAGGGTGATCTTGTTGTATGAAAAAACCCATGAATACACATGAATGCAATTTGTCAGATGAAGTAAGCTGCAGGAAAAAGGACCCAAGAACATTTGACATTCTTCTAATGCACAGTAAATTGGATGAAATAAGGACGTGCATCTCAATGGTAAGATCGAAAGTAGGGATGCAATCGTTTAGCTGTTCGTTTCAACAACAAGGACAAGGAGCGTAGAATGCTTTTGATGAAGGAAACGAGGGCTTCAAAATCTCTGCGCTATTCAACCAAGCTCTGCTACTCCATCACTGCATGTTTGGAGGGCGTGTATGCTTATCGAGCTCTTGTGATTCCTGCAACTCTGCACATCGAGAATATGCAGCCCTTCTTGCTCAGACTATCTGTCGAACAGATCACCTGGTTCATGCAAACACGGGTTAGCAAACGGCGCAGCAGTGTTGCTGCAGCAACTCTTAGAGCTGGAGAGAAGAGGAGCAGAATGTTGGCGGAGGCGAAACTCAATTTTATGGAATGAAACGAGGTATTTGATGCTGCTTATCCACCGTCATCTCCAAGACAACTCAACGCTCTTGGCCAAACGGATCTTGATTTCTTTACTAATTGTGGGAAAATTCGATTTAATTGCTGGCTATTATCATGAGATAGTGCGCTATTATCATGTTCCAAAAATAAAAATAAACACTTCCACCGACAGGGAAAGCCACTATTATTGTTATTGTTATAACCGATCGCACACGACTCTCTCCTTTGGTCATTTTTGGGGGCTTTTGGGTGTTTGTTGCGGACACCCAATGCTCAAAGATCTGGATCCAATACTCATTTCCTAGATCAGCGTAAACAACGCATCGTTTTGATATTCAGCATGTATCCGTCCATTCAACGGGAGATTGGGTTTCTGCAATACATTCATTTTGTATCCATCCAACAGTTATTGGGCATCTGCAGTAGGTCGATATTCATTATCTGTCCCTTGAACCAGCTATTTGGTTCACGCAATAAGCCGATATCCATCGTGTATCCATTGAAAGGCTATTATTTTTCTGTAATAGCTTGATATCCATTGTGTATCTATCCGACCAGATATTGGGTGTCTATAATAGGCCGATATTCATTATCTACCCATTGAACCGGCCATTGGGTTTCTGCTATAAGGTGAAATTAACTGCGCAGCTATTCATTCAGGTTTTGGGTTCTTGAGCACACCCAAGAGTTCATTTGGTGCTGTGTGTAGATGGCTTACAAAGTCGATGATGATTATGACTATTTGTTTAAGGTGGTCCTGATTGGGGATTTTGGTGTCGGTAAGTCCAATTTGCTCTCCAGATTTACTAGAAATGAATTCAGCCTGGAGTCCAAATCTACAATTGGTGTGGAGTTTGCAACACGGAGCATTAATGTTGATGGGAAAATGATCAAGGCCCAGATATGGAACACTACTGGTCAGGAAAGGAAGCCGGATTGAGACGGTACAAAACCATACTCGGCATCAGAAGCGAACTACTGTAAGGTAGAAGCTGAGGTGCAATCGCTACCCCAGAATGGCCGAGGTTCTACAGACAAGTGTCATCAGAAATCTCATAGCAATATTATTCAGAGTTTCCCGACCAATATGCTTCTGGATGGTGATCAGTAATAGAAAGCAAAGATAAAATTGTGTGCCAATCCGTTGGAGATTTAATGTAGCCAGCATTTGATTTCACAAGATGCATTACTTCTTGAGTGATTTGTTCACAATATGCATCTGCTACCCGAGCATCCAATATTAAAATAAGTTGCAAAGATCTCAAAAGTTCAGTTGCAAGATTTTCCTTGCAAGGAAGCAAATGTTGACAGATGCGTAGGAGTCCAAAGAACAACATTTCAAGGAGATTGCCCAAAGTCAGTCCAGGAACAATACCAACTGCCACTCCTTTCACTTTACTCTGGTGCATTTCCAGCCAAAAAAACGAAGGGGGTAGTGTTGTAATTAAAAGTATTGAAAATGTTTTTTTTTTTCAATAAATATGAACATTTCTTCACTGATGTGTTTTATGTTTATGGTGCTGCTTTCTCCAGTGTCTGCGTCAGCACTTTCACCATTATCAGGGAAACATAGCTCCAATTCTTCACCGGGTTCTACTTCTGATTAAGGAAATACTTCTGATTAAGGAAATCGTGATCGTGTCTTAATGGATTTATTTATTCCAATCATTTTTTAATCACCGAGAGTATTCTTCTGTAGCTGCTGCCCCACGGAGTTTTTGGAGGGTAGGTTTTCAGGATCCAGAAGAGAATAATGGTTTAGGGTTTTTTATTTTATTGTTAATATTAGATTAATTTAGTTAGAACATTTTATATTTTTATTTTTTTTACTTTCCGTTTGTAAATTTAATAGAGTGAATACAAATTAAAAAGAAATTTTCAGTTAAAAAAAAAATTAATTAATTAATTGTGTGATTTTATTATTTTTATTTTATTTTATTTTATTTTAAATAATACAAAACAAATTTTAGTTTTATTAAAAAAAAAACAACAAAACACATAAAAAATAAAAACAATGCAAAACATTTTTTTAAGATTTGATTTAATTATGTTTTATTTATTTCTAGTTTTTTAATAACCATACAAAATAAATATTAGTTTTAAAGTTTTTAATTCAAAAAAAAAAAAATTAAAACAATTCAAAATAAAAATAAAATAAAAAAATCAAAACAATGCAAAACATTTTTTTTATTTTATTTTTATTTTAATAACAATCCAAAGCAAATTTTAATTTAAAAAAAAAAAAAAAAAAATCAAAGCAATTAAAAAAAAAAAATCAAAAACAAATTAAAAAAATCAAAATAATTAAAATATATATATATATATAATTTCAAAACAATTAAAAAAATTGCAAATGGACATTTCATAAGAGCTGAAAACATTTTATGCTAACTTGTCTTGTTGGAGTTGGGAACTAGCGCGCAAAGGCAACAGGTAAAAAAATTCATTTCATTTTATTTTGGTTGCTAAGCATTCATACTCATTCTTGCATTTTATATCTTTCAAAAATCTCTTACAGTTTTCATGCAAGATATGTACTAAGCGTTTACAGGTGCGCGATGATCCAAGTCCATGCAGATGTGATCTCTCGAAATCACATTCATTATTGAAAGCTTGAAGGAGTTAGTTACATATGTCGTGACATTTGTCGCTACAGAGAATTTTTTTTGCATCATGATATGTTAACCACACTTCTCCTTCAAAGCCTCATCAGTCATCCATGTTAAAGTCCATTGATTCATTGCCTTATCCATCATGACTTCATACATGTCTACTTTTCTGAGTCGCATGCATTTTTACCTTCTTTTCAGTTCATCCTTTTCCCTCACGAATAAACCATCCATCTCTCTACATTGCCTTGCTTTCCTTGCCATAAAAACTGTTTGGCCATAACATCTTGTATCTATAGTCCTACCAATCATTTTGTATGAACTCGCGTTGACTGATGTGGGATTCCTTAAGGCCCACCTTTCAACAAGTCTTGACCCATCGACCTCAACACCTTATCTGGGACAAAGACTAGAGTCATTATTAGTACCTTGAGGCTTGCATGCCTTAATGGCAAGTCTTCTCGCCAATGAACAATGGGAATACATTAATGTCTCTTGTTTGTTGGATCTTGCAAGTGGCTCGACATCAGCTCATTCATTCGCACTTCGCAAGATGTACTTGGGTACCTTGGCACTCATTGACATTAATGGTGAGTTTGCCTCGCATTGGTTAATGACATTCATCAATGGTCGGTAATCCAATGACTTCTTTCCATGTTCGACATCGACACATTCATTCACATGGAAAGAATTGTGCCACGATATGGGACGAGATGAAGACTATATGATTCAGGAGTAGATTCAACAGATTCAGTAGCAGTAATAAAGGATCCACATTCGCGACTTCATCCATCATATATGCAACCAAGACACAGGTCACATTCTTGTATTTTCCATTCCATGATTCAACAGCAGAAGCTACACTTTTCTACATATACACAGTTTGTCCACTCAAGTAAGTAAAGGTATGTTCTTTTCTAACTTTTTATCATACAATTCCTTTAATACTAAAATTATAATTTTTGGAAAATGTTTCACCATGTTCATATTCACTTTCATACTCCATTATCACCTTCCATATGTCATATATGTCCTTTCTACACATATCATCCTAACCAACATACTTTTTCCAAACAACTACTATTGCATTATGATTCAAATGTTACATGTTTTGCAAATAATGATCAAAGAAAGAATGGTTGATTAAATGTTTTCAAAGTCTTTTGATGCAACCAAAAAAAAAAAAACAATGAAAGTATTGTTACACAAGAACCAATACTAATCAAATTTTGGTTGTCACACAAGAACCAACCAAAATAATATGTTGCAATCAAATGTTTCTAAGAGAGAAGACTTTGCAAAAAAAAAAACAAAGTTGTCAAAAAGAAAATTATGTGAAGTTAAAAAAATTGATATCAGCCAAAGTTCATGTAAAAGCAAGACAATTCAAAAGATCAAACCATGATCAATGTAATAGATTGCATGAGGACATGCAATAACTTAAGTTGGGGGGTATGTTGGGCCGCCAAATTAACATCAATTTTCACTCCATTTTCACCTTTATCCTCATTTTGTCACCTCATTTCATCATATTATCATTACATAACCCTATATTTCCATTACTATATGAGTTTCTATTTTCATTTTCCAAAGTTATTAATTTCATGTATTTAGAGTGAATTTATGATTAAAAGTTAGAGAAATAACACGTATTTGCTTATACCTAAAAGTGGCTTGAGTTTGATGACATGTGTAGATCATTTGGAAGTTTCCAAGGCACCTTTATGTGGCCTCCCAAGATCAAATTCGAATTTCAACTCAAGAGGTGGACCATATTCCAAGGAGAAAGATCATGGAGATTTTGATGTGTCATGGGATTTGTATCTAGTATTTAGGGATAAGTTGAGACAAGTATGGGTCTAGTAGATATTTAAGGGATCTACATTTATTGAGTAGATATCCCTAATTCATGTATAAATAAGAAGAGCATCCTTCAAAGAGAAAAAAGGAGGGAGAGAAAACAATTATCAGTTATTCATTAGCATTAGATTTATGTTCATTCAACATGAATAATACCACTTTCTCCAAATCATGAGTTATGAGTGTTGTTTGATTCTTAAGGTGTGATAGTTGTTCATGTGTGCTCATTGAAGAATGGAAGGATCCCCATACTAAGATAAGTACACTTTGTTGTACAATAATGTTGTGAATATACTAATTTTAATTCTAATGTTCATCTTATTTCTTTGTTGTAAATAAGTGTAGATAATTTCAATATGAATTCATGTTATGGCCATGTTTTGTTGTGTGAAGGTTGATCTCCTTTCAATGGCTAGTTTTGATGTGAGGACAACCAAGAACTCCTAAGTTAGGAGTCTCTTCTCCATGAGCTAGATTAAATTGAAATAAGATTTACTTTCTCATATGCTTTCCTAGATTACATTTATGTTGAATATTGATTCCCTTTCAGTGTATAGTTTTTATGTGAGAAGGGCAATCAAGTCCTCCTAAGTTAGGGGACTCTTCTCCATGAGCTAAGAATTGAACTGAAAACAATATTTACTTGCTTTCATTTATATGCTTTCTTTCTTGCTTTCTTAGGTGTTTGGTAATGTTATTATAGGAAGATTGTAGAAGGACAATCAGGACTCTTGAACAAGAGACTCTTCTCTATCTTCTAAAGTAAAATAATTCCATTGATCAAACATTTTTTTATTCTTTCATAAAATAGATCTGATAGTTTAGATTTGTAATATGCATTTCCATTCTAAACAAACTTCCTACACCTGTTTCATCTAAGGTCCCATATATTTTGGTTTACTTCTAAGTTTACGATACCCCAGATTGATAAATTAAATGACAGGGATTTAGCAGACAACTAAATCACCCAACAAGCACCTGAATGAAGAGGCGACAGCTGGGAGTTGGTTCTTGTTTGTTGTTTGATTTCCCATTCTATTTTGACAAATAGAGAGGTAAACATCTCAAACTTCTAGTCTATTTAGTTTCCTTTTTGTGTTATTGTAAATAAAGGCTAAATCAGCCATTGTTAGATTTGATTTAGAGAAGATAGACTTAGATGATAATTAGTTGAGAAAACTGTCTCAAAACTGAAAAAACAGTTCCTCGAACTACAAGAGGAATTGCCACTGATGTATTAATAAGGACACAATAATGTAGATTAAGGGGGTTTTTTTTGGCCGAATAGAGAGAAGACCCGAGAGCACTGTAAGCCTACGAGTTGTGTAGAAGAAAGAGGCTATTAATTAGATTAATCAGGCCAGAGAAGAAAGAGAGCCTCAAATCTAGCTTTGTATTTATGTTTTGTACACAAAGGATTGATTTCGAGGGTTGAACCATGTATTGATTGCATTTCTTTTGAGACAGAAGTGTTTAACATTATAATCTGATCAAAGTCAAGACTCCGTAGTGAATTATTGTGAATAGAACCAATGTTGAATGTATTATTATATAACTGACTCGTGGAGGCCTTGAAGGCTTATTTTTCTCTATATGTGGATGATTTTGACAATGGCTCTGTGTTTTTCATACTTTACAATGGAAATATTATATTAAAGGATCGTTTGGCGAGTGCATTCCATTGTTCTGGGTTCGAATGCAGAGAACCCAAATACACTAAGTATCGGATGTAAAACATAGTCAGATTGAAGAATCCAGACTTCAAGTCATTATAGACGGGAGTTCTAACGCCATCGGGTCCGTAGAACCCCTATAACATCGCCCCTGTTAGAAAATTATATATTACAGAACAATGAAACACATAAAATATTGCAGAAATATAAACACAGAAAATGCATAAAACAAGAGAGACACAGATATACGTGGTTCACCCAGTTTGGGCTACATCCACGAAGAAACAGCCAGTCCTTCTTTTATTATATTATCCAGCAAACTGAAGAGATACAACCTACAACAGATCCGTTGTAGCACCCTCTTCACTCTCAATATCCTCTCTCTTCCTTACTCAGAATATAGATATACATAGACGCAATACAATTCCCTCATATATAGTGAGGGGTTGCCTTCTAGGGAAAAAAAACCCTAAATTAAACATAACTTCTACCGTAAGATCATCTACCTAATGAACGGCCCAAATTGACTAGAAATTAGTAGACTTTTACAAGGCAATTTTACATCTATTTTTAGCTTCGGGGGCGCTTCCCCCGGACCCCCCAGCCGGGGGGGATTAGCCCCCCCGCGTTGAGGGGTGTACAGTCTTCCTGGGGTATACATCCGGCTGAAACCTTTGAATACAAAAGATAATCAGGATCCACACCCAACAACCCCTATGTATATTACCCGTTGTATCGCCAAAAGCCTTTTACAAAGAGAAACCACGCTAAAAAACTTAGCGTAACTATGTGGCGGACTTGAAAACTTATGCACAGAAGCTTTGAGTCGTATTGGTTCCGGACTCATATTCGCATCACGCCATTGGAGTGGTCTATGTCAAAGGCCTAGACCCGAACCTTTGCAATTGCCTATTGCGATATATCGCATCAGGGTTTTGGAGTGGAGACGTATATTGTTAAGCGCCATTGTAATCGCCGATAGCGATATTGCATCGGACCTCCATCGGGACTAGCACCGATAGTGTGGACCATTGAGACTGTCGATCGCTGATATAGCGCTTGAATCTGAGCCGTCTGATCGGCCAGATCTCGATCCACAACAAAAGCACATATAACTGTATAAAAAGGTGGAAAAAGCTTTATTTCGGCATTTTGGAGAGTATTCGGTCCCGAAAGGGAAAAGGCATGGTTTTAAGCTTTTTCAAAGGCTTTTCACTTCCAATATGAAAAGGCCTAGTTATCAAAGGAACAGGAGTGTTCGGCGAGGTGATTGAATGGATCATTTTTTATCCATTTGGGATTTTTAAGGCTAAATGCATATAAACGCTTCAGTTATGCATATATGTGGGTATAAAGCTTAATAAGGGCCGTTAAGGGGAAATTAAGTGCCTGATAAGTTATATTTGTGTGGTAGCCTTAGGGTTGCACCAAATTTTGCTCCAATGCATTCGAAGAATATTGTAGCAGACATGGCATAAAAGATGTAAAAATGATTCCTCGCACTCCACAACAAAATGCAACAGTTGAGAGAATGAATCAGACAATAATGGAAAAGGTGAGAAGTGTTGAGTCTTGAAAATGTCATTCATTTCCATTACACTTTCACTATTATGTTCATTATATCACCTCAATTTCACCTCCATTTCACTACTATGTCACCACATTCATCCCACTTTCATTATCATTGGGCTACCTTTATGTTTTTCCAATATTTATTATTTCTAAGCCTTTTAAGTGAATTTGTGGTTAAACATTAGAAAATAATGTGCATATGCTTATACCTAACCAATGGGTTGAGTTTGTTGACATGTGTAGGTTGAAAGGAGACTTCTAGAAGACCCTTATGTGGCACTCTAAGGCCAAATTCGAATTTGGTTGGAAAGAATCATGGGATCATGAGGATATGTGTCACATCTCCTAATTGTATTGTAACTCTAAAAGACATGTGTCTTATCAGTTCCTATTTTGATTAGGACTCTAGAGGTAGAGGGAGAGATTCATGGTTTATCATTAATGAGAAGGCTCTCATCTTTTTGTATAAATAGGAGGTCTCTCTCCTTCATTAGTTAGTCTTTTTAGTCTCTTTTTAGTCTCTCTTTGGAGAGCTTTGTTGTACTTTGCACTTTTGAAGAAATTGAATAAAGCTTTGATGTTCTCAACATGGAAGGAGATGTGAAGTAGATGTCATGGAGCATATTAGGATGTAAGTAGATTAGATTTCATTTTGTAAATATTGCTTTGTAGAATGTAAGGTAGATTAGATTTTCATTCATGCAATTTTAAGTTTGCTTTGATTTCATAGGTAGAAGGGGGCCCCTGCCTTGTACAGTTTGAATTATTGCATTTTATTTTCTCCCGGGATTTGTTTTTATGTTTATGTATTTGCTTTACAAACTAATGGTATTTGAAGTTGACAGGTTCAAGCTGCTGCCTTTGTTTTTATAGCTGATTTTTAATTTTATTTTTCAAAGAGCTGCTAACACATAAATGATCTTCATCATAAATTGTTATATTTTAAGATCAAAATATCACTAACTTGCAGCTAGCTTTGAGTGCTTTTCAGACTGTTCTTTCACTACTTTCTAACCATACTTTGCATAGTACATATGGCTGAAGTAGAGAGTTAGAAAGAGCAAAATATTATTACTAGTCTTTAAAGTAGATTTTTGGTTTTAAGTGCTTCTTAGACTAATCTTTCACTACTTTCTAATCATACTTTGCATAGTACATATGGCTGAAGTAGAGAATTAGAAAGAGCAAAATATTATCATTAGTCTTTAAAGCAGATTTTTCTCACTTTTCTAATTCAACTTAAGCTACTTTCTATCCGTGCTTTACACAGTACATGTGCTTAGAAGCATCGAGTTAGAGAGAGATAATCTTTATCTTTGGTTTTAAAAGTGACTTTCTTTTCTTTTATTTGCAGCAGCATGAATGGTGTCTAGTGCCATTGGAAGTGGTCATTTACTTTCAAGTCATTTCAAGTTCTTTGCTTTCAGTTTCATTTCAAGTTATTTCTTTCAAGCTCTTTCTTTGCAAGTTTAAAAGTTTGATTACTTTCTAGACTTATTTCTAACTACTTCCTAATCGTGCTTTACACAGCACATGTGTTTGAAGCAGAGTTTTAGGAAGAGTTGAACATTATAACTGGTCTTTAAAGTGGTTTTTCTTACTTGTCACCTTAGAGCTTGACTACTTTTTGGACTTATTTCTGACTACTTCTTAATCGTGCTTTACACAGCACATGTGTTTGAAGCAGAGTTTTAGGAAGAGTTGAACATAAACTATAAAACAACGAAGTAAGAGAAAGGTTAACTAAGCACATATAGTGCACCACACTTCATCAGTTTACGATACCCGGATTGATAATTTATGTAGAGCAATTTAAGACATTAAATTGACTAAACATTTTGGCGCCGTTGCCGGGGAAGTGTAATTAGGAGACCTTATTTCTTACATCTGGAAAAAAATTAATAATCCTTGAGTATGCTCTCCTCTTGCACTTTGTGTGATCTGGAGGATCAGAAAAAGGATTGTTAAGTAAAAAAGACAAAACAATAATTCTTGAGTATGCTCTCCTCCTACACTTTGTGTGATCTGGAGGATCAGAAAAAGAATTGTTACAAAAAAAAAATAGGAGACAAAATAAACTTCATCACTTCAATTGATTCAATAAAAAAAAATGAAAAAATAAAACTCAAGTGCTTTGATAGGTTCAAATTGTCCAAAATTGTCTGGTTATGCTTTGTAGTGGTCTTCAAAACACTGTATCTTGTTCAAATAAGGTTTTGCAACTTAGTTGCAGAAACTGCCCTGATCCCGCAGCTATCTGACAATCCCGCAGCTGTTTCAAGGTTTAACAAGTTACAGGCATCTAATAAAAAAACCGACCACATGGGCATCTCCAGAATTGTCCCGACATGGATCCTATCCTAGTCACCCAGCTCAGATCGATGAAAAACCAGCCTAGGACCTCAGTCAAAGTCTTGTTTTTAACATGTTTTTCTTGAAGTATTTGCTGCCTGAAATTGAAGATCATTAATCCTTTTTATAAAAAATTTACAATTTCAAAGAAAAAAAAAAGAGAAAAACAATCTAGGGCTATCTCCATTCTTAGTTTTCACTGTGGCTTCAATAAAAAAAAAAAAAAAAATATGCCTCCCTGTTCAAGCTTTGACCTGTTGATTCCTGTAGTAAGGCTATTTCCATATTTGAAGCAGGAAAATCCTGACACTAATCCTCTTCAGGTTTCAGCAAGATCAGATCCACGTCTGCTAATCTCTAATGAACTCGTACCCTTTTAGGAAGTGCATTCAAGAGATACATCCTCATTTGAGTATGTTCCATGCAATGAAGTCTACAATCCCAGTAGAAATTATTTTGAAGAACTAGATTATGCCTCTGTTTCAGATCCCATTGATGTACAAGAAAGTCCATTTAATGATTTATCAATGCCGAGAGACGTTTCAAGACGGGTTTTACCTTCTGTAGGGGCATTCACCGTCCAGTGTGCAAGGTGTTTCAAGTAGAGGTTAATTCCAACCAAGGAGCAATACGAAGCGATATGACAATACATTCTGGAAGATCCTTGGATGTGTGAAAATGCTTATCCTTGGCGTCCAGATGCATCAGAAAAGAAAATTCATAAACAGCCGAGTGCAGAACAGAAAAATTAACTCAGGAAAAAAACGCAAATAGCAGAAAAACGTCAAACTTTACACGCTCGATTTGCCCAAATGGTAGCGAATTTCAAAAAAATAAAACATGGGTTTTGTTGCCAGGTGGGTTAATTAGATAACCCAGAAACCGATTTGGAAAATTCGTGGTGGTCTGGGAGAAATGTTCGGTTCTTTGGAGCCCGTTTTTGACTGCCGCGCGTGAAAATTGGGTTATTAACTGGTTGTTTGAATAACTCCGCGTGCCTGAGGGAAAGAGTTCTAATAGGGATCAATTACATGCTGGCATAAACAATAAATCACACAACTTTACACCTGTTTAGAAGACGTGTTTTAATTAAACACAACTCTCTGTCAGTAATCGTTGTCGGTTAAATGTTGGGAAGAGCTGATGTGGAAGCCTTAATGAATGGTGAAGAGGTCTGTATGTAAGCTTTAATGAATGTTCCATTAGTTCTCGGGGCATGAGAAACATCATTTATGATGTTGTTCCATTAGTTTCCAGTACATGAGAAACATCAAAACCATACCACACTCTTGCTTGAAGGAAATGTTGTGAAACTCTTTCTAGTGTTGACCTACTCGATTATATTTTTCGATAGTGAATTCCGTTCCCCGATCTGAAAATCATGAACTCGTGCCCGTTATAATTTATGAACCCATGCACGAATCTATGAAGATTTACAGAGTTTTGTTTTTGCTTTCTGTAGCAATTCGAAATCGTCTGTTATATTTCTGCCAGCATAAAACTTTTTCGGGACAATGTCAACTTATGGTTGCAGAACCACTACGAAACTTGGAGTAACTAATGACCTTTATATGCGGGACTCTATTTCATACACACTCTTGCTTGAAAAAAAAAAAGGGTATTGTGTAAATCTTTTGAAATAGTACATTCATTGCTTTCTATGATCTGGAAATCAGAGACTTTGGTAGCTGTTATAATTTGTGAATACATGTTTGATCTTGTGAAGACAAAAGATATGATAGTTGCTTGCTTCCCCTTTGATGATCATAATGTTTTAAACCCTGCAGCTCTGTTTCAAACTCCACAGTTCCATTTTTCAGCCGAAGCTTGAGATGGAGAAACTGCTTAGTTCGTTCGCACACAGCCACTCCATTTCACTGCACTTTCTACACTCTACAATCCCGCAGCCATTTAGCGATCCCGCAGCCATTTAGTGATCCCGCAGCTGTTTTGTTAAACTCTAGGTTGTAGGTGTCATCAGGCAAAACAGGTCACATGGGTAGCTAGGGAAATTTCAGTACATGGATGGTGTCCTATCCATTCGGTCAAATTTGCTGAAAAAGACCCCGGTCAAAGGGAAGTCAAATTGGGTGTTATCACAAAGTCGCCACACTGAGTCGCCACACTAAGTCGCTGCATGTCAAGAAAAAAACAATAATTTTGAATCAATGAAATGAACAAGTTATTTTCTCACTTTTTTGAAGGTATTGATTAATTTTGGACTGATAATGAAAATTGAATGGCTAACTTTTTATTCAAGATTTTTAGCTACAGGGCTGTTCCTCAATTCCGCAGCCAGAAAAACCTCATTGTTCAAATCAGCCTATCTTCTCATACAAAATCAGATTTTGATGATTTAAGTACCATTGGAAAGATCTCAACAAGATCTATACAATGAGAAATATATCATTAGAGTTTGAAATGGCAAATAATGAAATAAATTGCTGAAAAGAAGCAACATCAACTTGAGACACTAATTCCAAAGCAGGTATAAATTCTTTTGATTTTTCCTTTGAGAACTTGTTTCATTAATACAAATTCTTAGTTTTGTGTGTAAATATCATAACTAGAGAGATTGATCACCTCTCTCCTTTGATAATCTTACATTCCATTGCGGAAGAAGTATTAGTTTTTTTGCAGGTTCTAGGAGGAAGGACAAATGACTACAAGGGAATGATGTCTCTCTAAGAGACCAATTTGTTTCATAAGAGGTTGATCCGCAACAAAGAGGAAATATGCTGATGCAAAATCAGATCCAAATACTTGAAAAACTTTCAGATATTATTGTCTCCATCACATCCATACTCCATATTTTCCATTTTCATTCACATACACTTTCCATCTCTTTTTGTCCATTCATAACCCACCAATAAAAGCAAAAGGCTCATTCACATGCTTATTGCCCATTGTCATTTCTGTTCTCCATTGCCATTTTCCATTTTCACTTTCCATTCCTTGTCATTTTCATTCTGCAAATAAGCCCTGCTTCAATGCAAATTAGTCCATAGTCCTTTGAATCTAAGTTCTTTGTAAAAACACCTTGAGACTTGCATGCCTTAATGGCAAGTTCTCATGCTGACAAACAATGGGAATACATTAATGTCCCTTGTTCGTTAGATCTTCTAGGTGACTCGACATCAACAAATTCATTCGTACCTAGCAAGATGTGTTTGGGCATCTTGACTCTCATTGACATCAATGGTGAGAGTACTCGTGTTGACTAGTGGCATCCATTAATGGCCACTAAGCCAACAATTTCCTACTATGTTCGACATCAGAACATCTTTTCACATAGTAGGAATTGTGCCAATGAGTTTTGAAGACATGAAGACTATTATTTTCAGCATTTTGGAGCAGATTCAGCAAGTTTTAGTAGAAGCAATAAAAAGCCATCTTATCTCTCTATCCATGACTCCTCTTGTTCAGCCACTTGAAGAAGAATATGATCAGAAGTTTTCAGCCACCACACACATACAACTCATCCATTCCAAAGGGTAAGTGAAGGTACGGCATTTTCTAACTTTTAACCATAGAATTCCATAAAAAGCTAGAATGATACTTGTTGGAAAAACATTTCTCTTCCTCATTTCATAAAATTGCCAATACCATCAGTTGGGGGGGGAATACATTCATATTCATATCTTTCCATGTCCATAACATATTCAAGAGCTCACATACTTCCAATATATATTAATTATTACATTGCTATTATGAGCATACAATGGCTTTTGAAAAAGTGCTTAAAGGATAAATTGGATACAAACAAAATCATGGTTGTCACACAAGAACCAACCATCATGCAATCCAATAAAGATATACTTAGCAACAATAATCAAAATATCATTACGCAAAGTTCAAAGATCAAAATAGAAGGCAACAAAAAAAAAAAAAAATGGTTGTAACACAAGAACCAACCAGGTTGCAATTCAAGTGAAACACTTTGCAGAAATATGAAGTTATCAAATGATATCATGCAAAGTTAAGCCAAAGCTCAAGAATCAAAAGAGTCAATGTAATATATGTTGCATGAGGACATGCAATAGCTTCAGTTGGGGGGTATGTTGAGTCTTGAAAATGTCATTCATTTCCATTACACTTTCACTATTATGTTCATTATATCACCTCCATTTCACTACTATGTCACCACATTCATCCCACTTTCATTATCATTGGGCTACCTTTATGTTTTTCCAATATTTATTATTTCTAAGCCTTTTAAGTGAATTTGTGGTTAAACATTAGAAAATAATGTGCATATGCTTATACCTAACCAATGGGTTGAGTTTGTTGACATGTGTAGGTTGAAAGGAGACTTCTAGAAGACCCTTATGTGGCACTCTAAGGCCAAATTCGAATTTGGTTGGAAAGAATCATGGGATCATAAGGATATGTGTCACATCTCCTAATTGTATTGTAACTCTAAAAGACATGTGTCTTATCAGTTCCTATTTTGATTAGGACTCTAGAGGTAGAGGGAGAGATTCATGGTTTATCATTAATGAGAAGGCTCTCATCTTTTTGTATAAATAGGAGGTCTCTCTCCTTCATTAGTTAGTCTTTTTAGTCTCTTTTTAGTCTCTCTTTGGAGAGCTTTGTTGTACTTTGCACTTTTGAAGAAATTGAATAAAGCTTTGATGTTCTCAACATGGAAGGAGATGTGAAGTAGATGTCATGGAGCATATTAGGATGTAAGTAGATTAGATTTCATTTTGTAAATATTGCTTTGTAGAATGTAAGGTAGATTAGATTTTCATTCATGCAATTTTAAGTTTGCTTTGATTTCATAGGTAGAAGGGGGCCCCTGCCTTGTACAGTTTGAATTATTGCATTTTATTTTCTCCCGGGATTTGTTTTTATGTTTATGTATTTGCTTTACAAACTAATGGTATTTGAAGTTGACAGGTTCAAGCTGCTGCCTTTGTTTTTATAGCTGATTTTTAATTTTATTTCTCAAAGAGCTGCTAACACATAAATGATCTTCATCATAAATTGTTATATTTTAAGATCAAAATATCACTAACTTGCAGCTGGCTTTGAGTGCTTTTCAGACTGTTCTTTCACTACTTTCTAACCATACTATGCATAGTACATATGGCTGAAGTAGAGAGTTAGAAAGAGCAAAATATTATTACTAGTCTTTAAAGTAGATTTTTGGTTTTAAGTGCTTCTTAGACTAATCTTTCACTACTTTCTAATCATACTTTGCATAATACATATGGCTGAAGTAGAGAACTAGAAAGAGCAAAATATTATCATTAGTCTTTAAAGCAGATTTTTCTCACTTTTCTAATTCAACTTAAGCTACTTTCTATCCGTGCTTTACACAGTACATGTGCTTAGAAGCATCGAGTTAGAGAGAGATAATCTTTATCTTTGGTTTTAAAAGTGACTTTCTTTTCTTTTATTTGCAGCAGCATGAATGGTGTCTAGTGCCATTGGAAGTGGTCATTTACTTTCAAGTCATTTCAAGTTCTTTGCTTTCAGTTTCATTTCAAGTTATTTCTTTCAAGCTCTTTCTTTGCAAGTTTAAAAGTTTGATTACTTTCTAGACTTATTTCTAACTACTTCCTAATCGTGCTTTACACAGCACATGTGTTTGAAGCAGAGTTTTAGGAAGAGTTGAACATTATAACTGGTCTTTAAAGTGGTTTTTCTTACTTGTCACCTTAGAGCTTGACTACTTTTTGGACTTATTTCTGACTACTTCTTAATCGTGCTTTACACAGCACATGTGTTTGAAGCAGAGTTTTAGGAAGAGTTGAACATAAACTATAAAACAACGAAGTAAGAGAAAGGTTAACTAAGTACATATAGTGCACCACACTTCATCAGTTTACGATACCCGGATTGATAATTTATGTAGAGCAATTTAAGACATTAAATTGACTAAACAAGAAGTATGCTTTCAAATTATGGTTTGCCTAAATACTTTTGGGCAGAGGGTATCCGAACAACTTGTTACTTAATAAATCGATCTCCCACAACTTCATTAGATGGTGGCATTCCTAAAAAGGTATGGACTCGTAAAGATTTATTTTATGCTCATTTGAAAATATTTGGTTGTGAAGCATATGTGCATATTCATAAAGAACAAAGATCCAAGTTGGATGAAAAGTCATTAAAATGCATTTCCTTAGAATATGTTGATAATGAGCTAGGTTACAGGTTATGGGATCCTTTGAAAAAGAGAGTTATAAGAAGAAGGGATGTTATTTTAAATGAAGAAAAAAATGTTTAAAACTAATGTCAAAGATGTGGAGGAGAAAAAAAAAATTTGTGTAACACCCTCCTCCCACATATACCCAAGTAACCATGGAAGCCGGGGTAAACATGGGACGAGAGGCCACTATGATTAGATTTTCATTTGACCTCTTATGTGACCTAAGGAAGTGGAATCGATGGAACATCACACACAATCATCCAACATGAGCAACAAAACCCTCAAGAGACATTTTAGCCACTCAGACAACGTATCCCTAGGTCCCACTGTTGTTCTAGATCTACTAGGCCATAGTCACTCTCATGTTATGGGCAAGGGAGTGACCAACAACCTAAAGTCGCTCTCATAGGCTTACTTGCTAGTGACCAGAGACCGAAATTGCCAGTTCTATGCCAACGACCCCGGGATTTAAGCCACTTTTTCAGGCCCAGAGCCCAGGCCACTGCCCAGAATGGAGTGACAGCTAGAAATCAGTAAAAGTACAGGGAAACAATGATGCAAAAGCAATAAGATGAACATGACCATAACCAGACCCCTACTAGCCATGCCATTTCTTTCATCAAACATATCATCGACATGTAAACTACAGGAGTAAACAACAAAATTAAGTGTAGGGATCTCATACATATCTGAGAATCACTATGAACCATTGTTCCCTCATGTCTTTTGTTGCATTATCATCTATTAGGTCATAGACATAGTATCCATTCATATATAAGTAAAAACCTGTTGAGAGCCATACATAGTTGCTTTCATAAAATATACATATAACTAGCATAATAGGAACAAAAATACCATAAACATATCAACCATAAAAATCCACATATACATCAATACATTTACACATGAAAATAAAGGGAATGAATTTCTCATTAATGAATGCAATGAACCAACCGGAGATGGGACTACCACGTTCCACCCGACCATAGATTGGCTGAGCCAAGTCTCTCTTCAGCCAATCACCCCTATGTCATATTCCAAGCATGAATGTGGGACTCATAGAACACATCAAAAACACCAATCAACATGGATTCCATCGGAGTTGTCCACCTACACCATGAGGAATTTGAGTGCCTCCTAGTCTCTCAGGCTTTTTCGTGCATCGTCAGTCTGATCCAGGGATCACCAAGCGCTAAAATGAGACATACTCTCCATTCTTTACCGTGCATCCCATCCCGGAATCACTAGGCCCAATAAAGAGAAAACCCACCTCTTGGCTTTACTGTATATCCCGCCATTCAACAGCAAGGATTCATAGACCCATTGAGGCACACAATCTGGCTTTAATGCAATTCCATAGTCCAGCTCAGGGGTTACTAGGCCAGTAGCTTTGTGATCCTCAGTCTGGTTCAAGGACCACTAGACCATGTGTTTGTCAATTCGGAGATCCACC
Organism: Pinus tabuliformis; assembly: GCA_031772625.1. NCBI lineage: Eukaryota > Viridiplantae > Streptophyta > Pinopsida > Pinales > Pinaceae > Pinus > Pinus tabuliformis. The sequence continues at coordinate 5,607,945 of CM062804.1, read as the reverse complement.
CCACTTAGCTTCGAATCCAATCTTGCCATCCCACATAAACCGAATGAAGGAACCCATCTCATCAAAGCTATTAGGAAATGACAAGGCTAGGCTGAAAATACTGTCACACCTAGAAAAACCCATGCCATGGTAGAAAAGAAACACATGCAATCCCATGCCTGCCAAATCTAGCGAGGAAAATACACACGCAAGTCGATACCTGCAATGAAGCCTGTTGTAGCTGCTTGATCCTGCCTTTCCCTGCTTGATCTTTTCTTCCTCTTACCTTCGTTGCCTTTCTTGCTCCAATGCTAAAGTGCTCCAAGAAACTCTAAGTGTCGAAGAGAAAGAGCGAGAGAGAGAGAGAGAGAATAATGAGAGAGCTCCAACATTGAACTAACAAAAAGTTACCAATTGATCCTTAGAAGCCTTTTAATAAATGAATCCTCTATTTTCTTCATTTTCCATTATTTTCCTTAATTTTCCTCCTCACATGCAACCTGTGACCTTTCACCTTCCTTTTCTTCTAATTTCCATTATTTTCATAAATAAATGTGCCAAAAATGCCATTTTGCCTTTCCAAAGCCTTAGTCATTGCCATTGCCAATTTCCTTAGCCATAAACAACCAGATGAACACCACCTAGGATGTCTTGCCCAACATTAAGCTTGGAATAAGTGTCCCATCAACCATAGTTATTGTATTTTTAACTTTTAGTACATGGAATTTTCACCAGGGCTATTACATTTTGAATTTCCATAACAACAGGAAAATCAGTCACCATTACAAGAAGACACATCAAAAGATAATGAGTTGCCATTGCAGCAAAATGAAAGTGAGGAACAACTAGGAGAAGATCATGAAGAACAAAAGAGTCAACAACCATTGGCAAAAATTCCACCACAAAACTCATCAATTCGCAAGTCTACCAGGCGACATAAGCCTTCACAAAGGTATTCTCCCTCAGAATATATTTTATTGACTAATGAAAGTGAACCTGCTTGTTTTCAGGAAGCATGTGAAGGACAAGATAACATCAAATGGAAAAAATCTATGTAGGAAGAGCTAAAATCCTACATGATAATAAGACATGGGATTTAGTTGAAAGGCCAAAATGAAGAAATATTTTAAAGAACAAGTGGGTGTATAGAATAAAGCATGAAGGCAAGGAAAATCAATAAAGATTCAAAGTAATGCTAGTGGTTAAAGGTTTTCGGAAAGAAAAAGGTATTGATTTCACAAAAAAATTCTCTCGAGTTATCAAAATGTCATCAATATGAGTGGTACTCGGTCTTGTAACTTCACTAGATTTAGAATTGGAGCAATTAGATGTCAAGACAACCTTCCTACATGGAGCTTTAGAAGACAAGATATATACGGAGTAGCCAGAAGGATTCATTGCAAAAGGTAAATAAAACTTGGTCTGTAAGTTGAATAAGATTCCATATGGGTTGAAACAAGCCCCTCGTCAATGGTATAGGAAATTTGAATCTTTTATTCTTGATCATAATTTTAAAAGGCTAAATGCAGATCATGTATAAATTGAAAGAGATGAAAGAGACAATTTCGTTATCTTGTTATTATATGTTGACTTTTGGGAAATATAAGATCATGATTAATAGGTTAAAAGAAGAATTAAACAAGGTTGTTGCAATGAAGAATATAGGACCAACAAGGAATATTTTGGGAATGAAAATTATATGTGACAGAAAAAGGAAGAAATTATGGTTGTCACAAAAACAATACCTTGGAAAAGTATTGGAAAAATTCTATATGACTAATGCAAAATATGTAAGTACATCACTTGCTTCTCATTTCAAATTAACATCTAAACAATGCCCCACTACTACTAAAGAAAAAGAAGAAATGTCCAAGATTCCATATGCTTCTGCAGTAGGAAGTCTTATGTATGTTATGGTATGCACTTGCCCTGACATTGCACATTCAATGGGAGTAGTAAGTAGGTTTCTTGCAAACCCAAGAAAGGAACATTGGAATGTTGTTAAGTGGATCTTAAGATATATTAAAGGATCAATTGACTATTGTTTGTGCTTTCAAGGTACTAATACCTTGTTGGAAGGATTTATAGAGGATGATTTGGCAAGTGACATGGATTCTAGAAGATCTACAATAGGTGACATCAATACTTTTGCAGGGGCTGCAGTACCATGGGTATCTAGACTATAAAAGGTGGTGGCTCTTTCTACCACAAAAGCTGAGTATATGGTAGCGACCAATGCATGCAAGGAAATTATTTGGATGAAGAGGTTCCTAGAGGAACTAGGCCTGCAACAAGAAAAGTATGTATTGAATTGTGACAGTCAAAGTGCACTCCATCTTTCCAAAAACCCCATTTTTTGCTACAGAACAAAGCATATTGATGTTAGATACCATTGGATCCGTGAAGTGTTAGATGATGGGCCACTATAGTTGAAAAAATACACATAGAGGATGATCCAGCCAATATGTTAACAAAATTTTGCCAAGGGATAAGCATGATATTTATAGAACCTTGGCTGGCCTGTTGCAAAGATGATAAAGGAGGCTTGGGAAAGATCTGTAACTAAGAGATAGAATTTTTTTTTGGTCTCAAGTGGGAGATTATTGTGTGTGAGACCAAATAAATAAATAAATATAATAAAAGCATAATGTAATATTATGACTTCTTAAAGCTTCTCAAAAAAGTTTAGAGCCGTGGTTTTGGGTTTGTGTTTTTGGACCCATGTGTTCATAGCACATGGTATTGTGCCAATAATATTTCTATAGATTATTCTTTGAGAGATTATTTATATGTAATATTGGTTAGACATTGTATGTGGGTTGAGAAGGCAAGAAGACTGGACTTGAGTTAACAGTTGTAAGTTTTTTTTAAATGAAAAGTTACAAATCTTTCCTCGTGGTTTTCCTTGTAGGGTTTTCCACGCAAATCTATTGTTCATTTGGTTTTGTGAATTTATTTTACATTATTTTTCAAATCTGGGATTTAAATTTACATGTTGATATAGATATACTACATTATCCATAGATTTGATATTTATGTTACAGATTTTGGTTGAACGCTTCAATTAACAAATCTTAAAAACCCATTTAGAGCTCAAAAGGACAATTTTAAATCATGATCATGACAATGTTGGATTGACAGATGAATGTGCCTCAAAAGAGGAGGAAAAATTGTGGCTTACTATGCCATAAGAAAAAAGCTAAGTAGATTGCTAAAAGAGCACTAGGATGCAGTGGAATTCATTGTGACAAGACATAGTTTAGGTGGTGCTTTGGCAGTTTTGCTTTTTGGAATACTCCTACATAGAAAGGCATACCTCGTGCATAAGCTCTTAGTGATTTATACATTTGGACAACACATAATTGAGGATAGAGAGTTTGGAGATATGAAGCAAATCTTGATGCATCGACATTGTTCACAAGTAGTGAGGAAGAGAAAGAATGAAGGCAATGCTTAGGATAAGTATGTTGAAAAGTATTTTGTTACCAACCTCTTGATTTGCCTATTCAAGTCTATGAAGATGTTTCCTAGGAACTCCTTTGAGTTAGTTTGTGTTAGGACGAGTATTGTGTGAGAGCATTGTGAATAAGTGTTTCTTCAATGTATTTGCAAATTCGTATAATAAAGATGAAATGTAAACCTCTGCAATCAATATTGTTGCTCTTAAAGAGGCACTTTATGTAGTAGTAGGATTTTTAGAAAGTAATATATTAAGAATAATATTATGTTGCATGTTTTGAGTGATCAATTTAAGTTTGGTTCAAATATTTTTCTTTGTTTGGAGGTTTTACTACATTGTTAATTTTTTGTTGTTGGCAAAACAAAAGATTTTATGGCTTTGGGAGAGATGTCACCTGAAGTCATATATGAATGAAGTGAAAATTTAGGTTTTTAATGGTTTGGATGGCCTGTTATGGGTATGGGAGAGGTAGGAGGTTGTTTTAGGCTTTTGTTGGAATTAATTATGTGCATTTTGAAGTTTGAATGTTTTCATTAAAATTACAGAGTGGCAGAAAGGGGACACGGAAAAACGATTGGGGCATTACACACCCTTCTTATTATTAAATATATTCTACATAAACCAAGAAATTTCTAGAATCGCCTAAAATTAAATGTTTCTAAAAATATTTATGATTTGCATGAATTTTCTAAATTTTTTATGATTAACAATGTCTAAAACTATCTTTCTAAAAATGACTTAGATTGACTACTAACTATTCAACTACTTTAGTTAAAGAGGATTGGAAGTTGTTTTAGGCTTTTGATGGAATTAATTATGTGCATTTTGATGTTTGAATGTTTTCATTCAAGTTGCCAAGAGGCAGAAAGGGGACAAGGAAAAACGCTTGGGGTATTGCACACCCTTATTATTATTAAATATATTCTACATAAACCAATAAATTTCTAGAATCACCTAAAATTAACTATTTCTAAAGATATTTATGATTTGCATGAATTTTCTAAAAAAATTATGACTAACAATGTCTAAAAATATCTTTCTAAAAATGACTTAGACACGCCACTAACTATTCAACTACTTTAGTTAACAATGGAGATTATTCTTTAACACTCCCCCTTAATTGTAGGAATTCACAGGGTAAGTTCCCCAAATAGAACACCAAAGGACATCACTCACAAACAGATCACAGATCAATACAATAGTATTCTTGACGTGGCTAAAACCCTCAAAGAGGGAAACAGTCCATGGCCTGAGCTAATGCGACCACTTCAGACAATTTATTAATGTAAAAGAAATAAAATCTACATAAGCTTATCTCATGAACGATCACCTAACAAATGACCCTCCAAGCTCTTTAAACAAAGATCATGGACCAATCAGGTGTTAAGCCACGGATCAAGTGTTTGTAATACCGAGGAGAGAATGAACCGTCGAATCACTTCATGTCTAGAACACATCGTGATCTTCAGATTGTAAGTTACAAAAAGTACATACTAAAGAAACACACTTTACCTAACTATACACTAGACCAAGTTGTACTTAATTATTTCCTACGTGTCGAAATATCCAAACATCCCCCCTTAAGAACAACTTGGGAGAGGATTAAAGGATGTACAAAGATGACACAATAGGAGAAGGAAGGAGGCATTAGAGCCTATCTCCCCTTAGTGACAACTTCATGAACTCCAACCATAAATCGAAGTTTAGTAAACTTCGCTTTTGTGAGAGCCTTTGTAAAGATGTTTGTAACTTGATCATCGGTTAAACAATAGTGCACTTAAAGAACATGGTCATGAATGAACTCTCTGATGAAGTGCATGTGTAGTTCAATGTGTTTGTTGCGCTAATATTGGACTTGAGCTTTGCATAGTTGAATGGCACTTTGATTATCACACCAAAGTGTAGTCGGATGTTGCTGCTGAAAACCAAACTTTGACAGGATATGACGAAGCCACAGGGCTTCCTTACTAGCTTCAACGACACCACAATACTCTACATCTAATGAAGAAAGAGAAATGACACTCTGTTTCTTGTGAACCCATCTAATAGGTCTAAAACCAAGAGTGAATATATAACTTGCAGTAGAATTCTGATCATCAGGGTCACTAGCCCAATTAGAATTAGTGAAACCAGCCAATAGAGGATATGATTTTGCATTGTAATGAATCCCAAACTGAACTGTACCTCGAACATAACAAAGCATTCTTTTAGCCGCTTTACAATGACTTTCATGTGGGTTTTGCATAAACCGAGCAACAAGGCCAACATCAAAGGAAAGGTCAAGATGTGTATGGGTCAGATATAAAAGTTTTCCAACAAGCTGATAGTATAACGTTGTATCAACTTCAGTACAAGTGACTCAAAGTTTGGCTCCAGACTGAAAGAGAGAAGGGGTTGGCTTACAGTCTTCCATGTGAAAGTGGCGTAGAAGATCACATGCATACTTGGACTGGGAAAGGGAAATACATTCTTTAGATTGCAAGACTTGAAGACCAAGAAAATAATGCAAGTGTCCTAAGTCTGTCATTTCAAACTATTTTTTAAGGTTGGACTTCACATGGTTTACAAGGTTGGGATCACTACCAATAAGGATAAGGTCATCAACATAAAGAACAATAATGATAAGAGACTTACCCACTTTCTTGGTGTAGACAATATTGTCATAATGACACCTAGAAAAGCCAGTATCTAAAAGAAAGTTGTCCTTTTTGGCATACCAAGCCCAAGGAGCTTGCTTGAGACCATAAAGGGATTTCTTATGCCGACATACAAGGTTAGAGTCTGTTTGTATAAAGCCAATAGGTTGTTCCATGTAGATTTCTTCATGCAAGTCCCCATGTAAGAAGGAAGATTTAACTTCCATCTGATGGACTTCCCATTTGAAAGAGGCAACAAGGGAAAGAAAAAGGCGGATAGAGTTCATTTTTGCAATAGGGGAGAAGTTTTTAGTATAGTCAATAACTTCAACTTGTGAAAAACCCTTAGCAACAAGACGAGCTTTATGTTTATCAACTTTTCCATCTGGTCCAAACTTGGTTCTATAAACCCATTTGCATCTACCAAGTTTTCGTCCCTTTGGAAGAGGAACAAAGTCCCATGTATCATTTTCCAATAATGAATGATAGTCTTCATTCATAGTTGCATCCCAATCTGGATGGCCTAAAGCTTCTGTAAAGATGTCAGGATCATAATTCCCTGAAGCTTGAGCCAGTAAAGAAGAGGCTCTATCGAACTGAGAAAGAGTACGATGCTGATTTGTAGGATCACTTGCAAGAACACCTGATGCATCTCGAGTAGTGTAGACCCATTTTGGAAGTTGTGGAGATGAAGGAGGATCTAGAGAAGGTGGAGGAGGATTGTCATCCTCGCTGTGATCATCTGAAAAAGGAATATTTTCAGAAGTAGAAGGGATAATAGATATAGAGAGGTGGCACATCCGCTGAACTAGGCTTGCAAGCCGATATATTTTCAACAAACTTTACATCTCTTCTAATGATAACATTTTTGGATTTAGGTTGAATAAGTCTATATTCTTTGACATCTTCAGAATATCCAACAAAAATACATTTTTCACTCTTAGGTTCTAAGGCTTTATGTTTCTCATCTAGAATATGAGCCCATGCTTCACTTCCAAAAACACGAAAGTGACTTACATATGGTTTAATTGAGCTCCATGCTTCTTCTGGAGTGATATTCTTTAAAACCTTAGTAGGAGTGTGATTTACTATGTAATTTCCACAGTTAATTGCTTCTACCCAAAAATTATGACTAAGTCCTTTAGATTGAAGCATACAATTAGCCATTTCCTTTAAGGTGTGATTCTTCCTTTCAACTACACCATTTTGTTGTGGAATATATGGAACAATATGTTGCAATTGAATTCCATGCTCAGTGCAAAATTTGATGAATTTGTTGTTAACATATTCTCCACCATTATGAGATCTTAGCTCAATAATTTGATGTCCAAATTGTTTCTCAACAAAGGCCTTAAAGGCCAAGAACATGTTAAAGGGTGTATCAATTTCTGCGATATGGAATCTAAGGTATGGAGAAATAGACATCCCTATCAACTCACGTGGCTAATCTTGATTATTTTCCCATTTGGCTTGCTTATCTTCATCTTTAGGTTTAGACTCTTGGCCCGAGGCTATTCTATAAAGACCTTTACTTCTAAGTAAATCCACAATGTAGGATAACCATTGGAAGTAGTTGGTGTTGTCAAGAATAACTAGGCATGGACTTTCCATTTTAAAAGAAACTTTCAATTAAAAAAAAAAATGCTTTATCCTTTCCAAAAATCACTAACCTTTTAAACTAGCTCGCTCGGTCCAAGGTTACTTTATGAGAATAGAGGAATTGGGTTCAAGTCTTTCCTTTTGTTGAGTTACTTTTTCAAAAAGCACATGTGACTTATGTTTTAAAGTTACTTTATGTAAAAGTGTTCTCACCCATTATAAAAAGTGAGTCACTTATAATTCTAAAGTCACTTTATTTTTTATTTTAAGTTAAATTTAGTGGATAGTTCATAAAGTACCATTGTAAAAATGACTTTCACTTATTATAAAAGTGGGTCACATAAAGTAATTTTTTTTTAAAGTGAGCTAATTAAATTAAGTTTGGAAAGGGGGGGAGGGGATTTTATCTATATATATATATATATATATATATATATATATATATATATATATATATATAATGTAACAATATCATTCACTTCCCAACATTCACGTAGTTTGTCGGCATCTTCAACAACTTTTTTTCAAAAAACCATAACTTATTCATCCGGAAGCCGTTTTTTTAAGCAGCCTATTTTTTCGAGATCTTTCCATTGGAACACTTAGTTTCATTTTCTTGTTGGTTTAAGTCTCAACTAGTCTTACAACACTTAGATCAATTCAAAAACTAGTTTTGCTTCCACATGATGGTGTAGTTTGTCCTCAACTCTATGTTGTACAAGTTTTTTTGTTTTCTTATGCTCCAAACTCCATACTCTACATATATTTTCTTTTTCTTCAATATTTCCTTGTCCTCGTTGTTGTCTTCATTTGCTTCTTTTTCTACATCTACTTATACCTCAACTACGATTGATTGAACTTTTATGTTGACTTGTGTAAGATTAAAAATAATATATTTTTGTTCTTTCATCTCCACTTCTATTGCTACAATAGCTTCAACAACTTTGATGATTTCCTTTATATTTTATGTTCCTTATTTTGTTGTAGTTATGGTAACATTTCCATAACCACTTTTGTCTTTATCATACTTAGGCTTTGCAAGTCACTTTTCAAGAAATGATAATTCAACTTCATAATCAAATTCAACTTTCACTACTAGGTTATCCCCACCTATTGTTGTTGCTGCCAAGGCAATTTTAATTTCATCCTTGATACATGTATCTACACACTTAGCTTCATTGTTTTTACCATGTTTATGCATTGCATCTTGTACAAACTCACCTTTTGCTTCTGCAATTTCTTCAACTATATTGTTGAGGACAATTGCAATCTCCATATGTTGTATACTTTCTTCTATTTCAACAAACTCTTCCAAAACTTCTCCTGTTACTTCTGCAATACCAAAATCTCTTGCTTCTCCACAACTCGGCTAGATGTTGATCGATTTTGTCATATCTTTCATTGTATTCATTTTTCCAAAATATTCTGAGCTTCTCTAGACATGGTTGCGATTGCAATCTTGGGAAGAATATTGTCATTTAAACATTTTTGAATGAGAAACAATGTTGTTGCATCATTCTTCCTGTTCACAAAGAGCTAAACCTTTTTATATTGTGTCACAGCCTCATAGGCTACCTGACTTGAGGATTCCTCAAACCCATTCAAAACAATGTTTCATAAATCATCTATTTATAATTTGGTTCTCATTTTAATGCCCCAAAATTCATAATCTTTACTAATGAAAATAGATGGTAACAAATAAGAATCATTGAGCAAATCCATATTGATAGAGGGTGGTAAATAAGAACCTTTAAAGAAATATATTCTGGTATTTCTCTAAAAACTCAATTATGTTTCAAAATGAACAATATAAGAAAACATTTTCTTTATAAACCATTATTTATTTATTTATTCTTCAAACGCCCTTTTTCTTAGACTTAAATAATTCAATCCAACAACATCATAAACACCAAGATAATTGTTTTTCTTTTTTTAATTCCCCACAATCACTCCTTTTAAAGAGAGCCTAAGAGGGAACAAGGGAAACACTCAAAGCATTGCATGCCCTTCTCATCATTAAATATATTTTACATAGATTAGAAATAATATAGACTTGTATAATATATATTAATCGCTTCTAAAGATATCTCAGATTTTCAAAAAATATCTTGACTAATTATCTCTAAAATTATCTATCTAAAAATGACCTAGACTGACAACTAACTAACTACTTGAGTTAATAAGAGAGTTTATTCTTTAATACTCTCCCTTAATCTCAATTGTATTAGTTCTAACAACTCCCACTTAATCTCAAATGTTACATTCATTAGTACTTACAACTCCCCCTTAACTACAACCATTATTGTATGCTAGTCTAAGTCTCAACTAGGCTTACAACACTTGGATCAATTCAAAAATTTGTTTTACTTTTACATGTTGGCACAGATTGTCCTCAACTCTACATATACAAAAATTTTCTTCTTTTTGCTCAAGAATCTATACTCTGCATATATTTTCTTTTTCTTCATTGTCTTCTTTATCTAATTCTTTTTTTGAATCTACTTGTACCTCAACTACTACTAATTGAACTTTTATGTTGACACGTGTAACATTAAAAACAATATCTTTGTGTTATTTCATCTCCACTTTTGTTGCTGCAATAGCTTCAACAACTCTAATGGTTGCTTTCCATTTTTTGTTCGTTCTTTTGTTGTAGTTACGATAACTTTTCCATAGCCACTTTTGTCTTTATCGTACTTAGGCTTTGTAAGCCACTCTTCAAGAAAAACTAATTTAGCTTCATAACCAAATTCCTTTCACTCCTAGGCTATCCTTACTTGTTGTCGCTACAAAGGTGGTTTCAATTTTATCATCTTCAACTTTAGTTTCATTATCCATATGTGTATTTACAAAATGGGCTTCACTTTTTGCATCATGTTGATACTCTTCTTCGACTTTTGCAAACTCTTCCACAATGCCTCCAATTACCTTTGTGATATCAAAATATTCAGCTTCTCTTGTTACAATAACAATTTCATTAATAATTGCAACACTTTGCTCAATGGTGTTGCTCCTCCTCTCACTATGTATCATTTCCATAATATTCCAAGCTTCTCTAGATGTTGTTTCTACTACAATGTTGGGAAGAATGCTATCATCGAAACCTTGTTGAATGAGAAACAATACTGCTACGTCATCCTTTTTGTTAGCTATAAGTTGATCCTTTTGATACTGTGTTAGAACCTTATAGGCTCCTTGATTTAGGGGTTCATCAAACCCATATGAAAAAATGTTCCATAAATCATCTATTTGTAATTTGGTTCTAATTTTAATGGCTCAAAATTCATATTTTTTACCCACAAAAATAGGTGGTAATAGATAGGAACCACTAAGCAAATCCATATAGATAGAGGGTGGCACATAAGAACAACTAAAGAAATCCATTCTAATATTTCTTAGGGAACTCAAATTTACCAAACATTTTTTTAGGGAACTCAAGTATCTTCCAAAATCTACTATAATAAAAGAAAACATTTTCTTTATAAACCCTTTTTAATATTTAATACTTAATTACTCCCCCCTTTTTTAAATATGTGACAAAACACTTTTCATTAATAAATAAAACACCTCAAAACAATATTTTTCACCAATTACCAATCACCACTTTACCAATCAAAAGAATTATATATTTATATCAATCACCTTTATATGAAACTCCTAGCCCCAAGGTTTAGCTCAATTGGTCGAGTCCCCATTGTTAAAGCACTTGGCCAGTGGGAGGTCACGAGGCCAATTCTCCTCGACACTCTTGGGGTCATAATTGACTAATAAGCCAATAGGAAGTGATCCCTTTGGGTGGATCTTCCTGGGCCACCAATCTCCAGTGTTCGTAAACCACATTGAAAAAAAAATTGTTGTGTGTGGAGCATGATTGTTCAGAGATCTTTGTTTCAGCCGGATGTATACCCCAAGAAGTTTTGTACACCCCTCCACGCGAGGGGGACTTGTCCACCCCGCAAGGGTTTGGGGGGGGCCAATCCCCCCCGGCTTGGGGGTCCGGGGCCAGCGGTCCCCCGGCGGGGGCTCAGGGGCAGCGCCCCCGAAGCCAAAAATAAATGTAAAATTCCCTTGTAAAAGTATAGTAATTTCTAGTCAATCTGGGCCGTTCATTAGGCGGATGATCTAACGGTAGAACTTATGTTTAGTTTAGGGTTTTTTGCCCTAGAAGGCAACCCCCTCTCTTTGTATGAGGGCATTGTATTTGAGGCTGTGTAATAGATGTGTATTATGTGAGCGAGAAAGGGAGAGGTGAGACTGTGAGAGAAAACAGAGGATATTACAGCGGATCTGCTGTAGGTTGTGTCTCTTCATTTTGTTGGATAATAGAAAGGAAGGACTGGCTGTTCGAGGTGGACGTAGCCCAAACTGGGTGAACCACATATATCTGTGTCTCTCTTGTTTTATGCGTTTTCTGTGTTTATATTTCTACAATATTTTATGTGTTCCATTGCTCCGTAATATATAATTTTCTAACAACAGGTATCAGAGCCAAAGGTCTATTTGGCTGATAAACTCGCACGAAAAAAGGGTTCCTCGTTCGAGTGGGAGCAATGGCAAAAGATGGTAAGTTTAGGGTCAAGAAATTTAACGGCCAAAAATTCTCACTATGCAAGATGCAGATGGAAGATTATCTGTATTAGAAAGATCTATACTTACCATGGGGCGGAAAAGCAAAGATGCCGACGGGTATCAAAGATGAAGAATGGAACCTTCTCGATAGAAAGGCACTCAGAACAATACGGTTGTGCCTTGCAGCATCGGTCGCCTTCAAAATTTCGAAGGAAACAACGATAGAGGGTTTGATTAAGACGTTGGAGAAACTATATGAAAAACCCTCGGCCTCAAACAAGGTATTTCTTATGAAACGGTTATTTAATATGAAGATGTCGGAAGGTGGATCTGTTGCAGATCATTTAAATGATTTTAATACTGTTACAAGTTAGTTATGTTCTATAGGGGTAAACTTTGATGATGAAGTTAGAGCTCTGTTATTCTTGTGCTCATTGCCAGAAAGTTGGAATGGTTTAGTAATGGCCATTAGTAACTCTGTGTCTGGATCTAGTACTTTAAAGTTTGATGATGTTGTCGGTGCTATCCTTAGCGAGGAAATGCGACGGAAAAGCTCCGGTGAGACATCGGGAAATGCTTTGAGTACAGAGTCTAGGGGAAGAAAAATGGAAAGAGGAAAGAGCTCAGGATATCGCAGTAAATCAAGGAAAGGTAGATCCAAGTCCAGATCGGGGATAGTGTGCTGGAAATGCGGAAAGAAAGGACACCTAAAGAAAGACTGTAGATCTCGGAAGGGAAGAGAAGGAGATTCACAGCAAGAAAACAATCATGAAGCAAATGTGACAGGTGAGGTGTTACAAGATGCTTTGATTCTTTCTTTTGAAAATATTATTGATTCGTGGGTGGTAGATTCAGGAGCCTCATTCCATGCCACACTTGATAAGAAATAATTCCATGACTATGTTCAAGGAGATTTTGGACAAGTTCGTTTGGGTGATGATAAACCCTATAAAATTGTTGGAATGGGTAAGGTTCTTGTAAAACAACAGAATGGAAACCAATGGCTACTAAAGGAGGTAAGGCATGTTCCATATCTAAAGAAAAATCTGATTTCAACAGGGCAGTTAGGCGGTGAAGGTTGTGTGACAACTTTCACAGATAAAGCTTGGAAGGTCACCAAAGGAGCCCTGGTAATAGCAAAAGGCGAAAAGGTTGGTACATTATATTTATGCAATGGTATTTCTAACTCTGTTAATGCTTTAACTTCTAAAGGACAAGATGCATCATTACGGCATCATAGGCTCAGACACATGAGTGAAAAGGGGATGAAGATTCTTCACTCAAGGAATTTGTTGTCGGGTTTGAAGAATGTTGATTTGGACTTCTGTGAGAATTGCATTTATGGAAAATAGAAGAGAGTCAGATTTCTCAGAGTTGGGAAAGAAAAGAAGAGCGAAAAATTAGAGCATGTGCATACAGATGTATGGGGACCTCCTCAGGTATCATCTCTCGGTGGCTCTTGTTTTTATGTTACCTTTATTGATGATGAAACTAGAAAAACTTGGATTTATTATATTAAGAATAAATTTGATGTACTTGATACTTTCAAGAAATGGAAAGCTTTGGTTGAGATTGAGACAGGAAAGAAATTGAAGTATCTTAGATCAGACAATGGAGGTGAATATTGCAGCAAAGAGTTTGATAGGTACTGTTCAGAGCATGGAATTCGCAGAGAGAAGACAGTTCCAAGAACACCACAAGAAAATGGTGTGTTAGAAAGGATGAACAGAACAATCATGGAGCGTGCAAGGTGCATGAGATTGCATGCAGGATTGCCTTTACAGTTTTTGGCAAATGCTGTAGATACTGCTATTTATCTGATAAACAGAGGGCCTTCAAGTTCCTTGTATGGTGGTGTTCCAGAGGAAGAATGGACAGGTAAAAAGGTAAACTACTCTTTTTTAAAGCCTTTTGGTTGTGAGGCCTTTGTCCATATTGATAAAGAAAATAGAACAAAGCTTGAGGCAAAGTCAAAGAAATGTACCTTTATTGGATATGGCAGTTAGGCGGTGAAGGTTGTGTGACAACTTTCACAGATAAAGCTTGGAAGGTCACCAAAGGAGCCCTGGTAATAGCAAAAGGCGAAAAGGTTGGTACATTGTATTTATGCAATGGTATTTCTAACTCTGTTAATGCTTTAACTTCTAAAGGAGCAGATGCATCATTACGACATCATAGGCTCGGACACATGAGTGAAAAAGGGATGAAGATTCTTCACTCAAGGAATTTGTTGCCGGATTTGAAGAATGTTGAATTGGACTTCTGTGAGAATTGCATTTATGGAAAACAGAAGAGAGTCAGATTTCTCAGAGTTGGGAAAGAAAAGAAGAGCGAAAAATTAGAGCATGTGCATACAGATGTATGGGGACCTGCTCAGGTATCATCTCTCGGTGGCTCTCGTTTTTATGTTACCTTTATTGATGATGCAACTAGAAAAACTTGGATTTATTGTATTAAGAATAAATCTGATATATTTGATACTTTCAAGAAATGGAAAGCTTTGGTTGAGATTGAGACATGAAAGAAATTGAAGTGTCTTAGATCAGACAATGGAGGTGAATATTGCAACAAAGAGTTTGATAGGTACTGTTCAGAGCATGGAATTCGCAGAGAGAAGACAGTTCCAAGAACACCACAAGAAAATGGTGTGTCAGAAAGGATGAACAGAACAATCATGGAGCGTGCAAGGTGCATGAGATTGCATGCAAGATTGCCTTTACAGTTTTGGGTAGATGCTGTAGATACTGTTGTTTATCTAATAAACAGAGGGCCTTCAAGTTCCTTGGATGGTGGTGTTCCAGAGGAAGCATGGACAAGTAAAAAGGTAAACTACTCTTTTTTAAAGCCTTTTGGTTGTGAGGCCTTTGTCCGTATTGATAAAGAAAATAGAATAAAGCTTGAGGCAAAGTCAAAGAAATATACCTTTATTGGATATGGTGTTAATGATTTTGGTTATCGCTTATATGATTATGAAAATCACAAAATCATTAGGAGCAGACATGTAATATTCAATGAAAAGGTCTAGTATAAGAATCGGTTGCAGGAAAAGAAGCAAGAAAAAGAAAACAAGGAATATGCAGTTCTTGACGAAATCACTGAAAAAGTAAAGGTGCCCGAAAATAATAATAATCAACAACCACAATAGCAGCAACCACCACAACAGCGACAGGCACCCCAAACACCTGAAAGTGGTGTTAGAAGATCTACCAGGATAAGTAGACCCCCTGAACGATACTCTCCTTCATTATATTATTTATTGTTGACTGATTCTGGTGAACTCGAATGTTATGAAGAAGCAATGCAGGTTGAAAGCAGGAAGAAGTGGGAGGTAGCCATGGAAGAAGGGATGGACTCCTTAATGCATAACCAGACTTGGGACTTAGTCAGGTTGCCTGCAGGTAAAACTACATTGCAGAATAAATGGGTTTACAGGATGAAGGAAGAAGATGGAGGAAAACAGAGGAACAAAGCTAGACTTGTGGTGAAGGGGTTTGCACAGAAGAAAGGTATTGATTTTGATGAAATATTTTCTCTTGTTGTTAAAATGACTTCAATCATAACCATTTTAAGTCTAGTGGCAATTGAAGATTTGCATCTTGAGCAGTTAGATGTAAAGACACCCTTTCTCCATGGGGATTTGGAGGAAGAGATATATATGCAGCAGCCACAAGGATATGAAGTGAAAGGGAAGGAGAAACTAGTGTGCAGGTTGAAGAAGAGCTTGTATGGCTTAAAACAGGCTCCAAGGCAGTGGTATCTAAAATTTGACAAGTTTATGTCTGAACAAGGTTATACTAGATGTCACTCTGATCATTGTGTCTATCTGAAAAAGAAAAATGATGGAAGCTATATTATATTGTTATTGTATGTAGATGACATGCTTGTTGCAGGATCTAACATGTAGGAAATAAATGTGCTCAAAAGAAAATTGGCAAATTCATTTGCAATGAAGGATTTGGGAGCTGCAAAACAAATCCTTGGTATGAGAATCACTAGAGACAGGAAAAATCGCAAATTAACATTGTCTCAGAATGAGTACATACAAAAGGTGTTGAAAAGATTTAATATGCACAATGCAAAACCAGTTAGTACACCTTTTGCTAGCCATTTCAAACTTAGTAAGGAAATGTGCCCAAAGACCCAAGAAGACATGGATTATATGTCTAAAGTTCCATATGCATCAGTAGTTGGAAGCTTAATGTATGTAATGGTCTGCACAAGGCCTGATATTGCACACGCAGTGGGAGTTGTAAGCAGGTACATGAACAATCCAGGAAAGGAACATTGGATGGCAGTGAAATGGATTCTTAGATATTTGAAAGGTACCACAAATCAAGCATTATGCTTTGGTGGTTCAAACATTTCTCTATAGGGATATGTTGATGCAAATATGGCAGGTGACAGAGATAATAGAAGGAGCACTACAAGATATGTATTTACTGTTGGTGGAACAACTGTCAGTTGGGTTTCAAAAATCCAAAGTGTTGTTGCACTTTCAACAACAGAAGCAGAGTATGTTTCTGCTACAGAGGCTAGTAAAGAATTGATTTGGTTACAAAGGTTTATGGGTGAATTGGGTAAGGAGCATGATATGGGCACGTTATACAGTGATAGTCAAAGTGCCATTCATCTTGCAAAGAACTCAGCATTTCATTCCAGGACTAAACACATACAGCTTAAGTACTATTTCATACGATCAATGTTGGAAGATGGAGAGTTGAAGCTGGAAAAGATACACACTAGCTAGAATCCTGCAGACATGCTAACAAAAGTTGTAACCAGGGAGAAACTCAGAACATGCTCAGTTTCAATTGGTCTTCAAGGATGATGATGAAGATGAGAAACAACCAGGTCCAAAGAGGAGTCATTGTCCAACAAATGAAGCAGCGGTGGAGTTGCTACAATCATTCTCCAAGTGGGAGATTGTTGTGTGTGGAGCATGATTGTTCAGAGGTATTTGTTTCAGCCGTATGTATACCCCAGGAAGTTTTGTACACCCCTCCACGCGGGGGGGGGGGGGTTGCGGGGGGGACTTGTCCCCCCTGCGGGGGTCCGGGGGGGCTGATCCCTCCCAGCTGGGGGGTCCGGGGGCCAGCGGGGGCTCGGTGGCAACGCCCCCGAAGCCAAAAATAAATGTAAAATTGCCTTGTAAAAGTATAGTAATTTCTAGTCAATCTGGGTCGTTCATTAGGCGGATGATCTGACGGTAGAACTTATGTTTAGTTTAGGGTTTTTTGCCCTAGAAGGAAACCCCCTCCCTTTGTATGAGGGCATTGTATTTGAGGCTATGTAATAGATGTGTATTATGTGAGCGAGAAACAAAGAGGTGAGACTGTGAGAGAAAACAGAGGATATTACAGCGGATCTGTTGTAGGTTGTGTCTCTTCATTTTGCTGGATAATAGAAAGGAAGGACTGGCTGTTCGAGGTGGACGTAGCCCAAACTGGGTGAACCACGTATATCTGTGTCTCTCTTGTTTTATGCGGCTTTTGTGTTTATATTTCTGCAATATTTTATGTGTTCCATTGCTCCGTAATATATAATTTTCTAACAATTGGTATCAGAGCCGAAGGTCTATTTGGCTGATAAACTCGCACGAAAGAAAGGTTCCTCGTTCGAGTGGGAGCAATGGCGGAAGATGGTAAGTTTAGGGTCGAGAAATTTAACGGCCAAAACTTCTCACTATGGAAGATGCAGATGGAAGATTATCTATATCAGAAAGATCTATACTTACCATTGGGCGGAAAAGCAAAGATGCTGACGGGTATGAAAGATGAAGAATGGAACCTTCTCGATAGAAAGGCACTCAGAACAATACGGTTGTGCCTTGCAGCATCAGTCGCCTTCAACATTTCGAAGGAAACAACGACAGAGGGTTTGATTAAGACGTTGGAGAAACTATATGAAAAACCCTCGGCCTCAAATAAGGTATTTCTTATGAAACGGTTATTAATATGAAGATGTCGGAAGGTGGATCTGTTGCAGATCATTTAAATGATTTTAATACTGTTACAAGTCAGTTATGTTCTGTAGGGGTAAACTTTGATGATGAAGTTAGAGCTCTGTTATTCTTGTGCTCATTGCCAGAAAGTTGGAATGGTTTAGTAATGGCCATTAGTAACTCTGTGTCTGGATCTAGTACTTTAAAGTTTGATGATGTTGTCGGTGCTATCCTTAGCAAGGAAATGAAACGGAAAAGCTCCGGTGAGACATCGGGAAATGCTTTGAGTGCAGAGTCTAGGGGAAGAAAAACAGAAAGAGGAAAGAGCTCAGGATATCGCAGTAAATCAAGGAAAGGCAGATCCAAGTCCAGATCGGGGATAGTGTGCTGGAAATGCGGAAAGAAAGGACACCTAAAGAAAGACTGTAGATCTCGGAAGGGAAAAGAAGGAGATTCACAGCAAGAAAACAATCATGAAGCAAATGTGACAGGTGAGGTGTTACAAGATGCTTTGATTCTTTATTTTGAAAATATTACTGATTCGTGGGTGGTAGATTCAGGGGCCTCATTCCATGCCACACCTGATAAGAAATACTTTCATGACTATGTTCAAGAAGATTTTGGAAAAGTTCGTTTGGGTGATGATAAACCCTGTAAAATTGTTGGAATGGGTAAGGTTCTTGTAAAACAACAGAATGGAAACCAATGGCTACTAAAGGAGGCAGGGCATGTTACAGATCTAAAGAAAAATCTGATTTCAACAGGGCAGTTAGGCGGTGAAGGTTGTGTGACAACTTTCACAGATAAAGCTTGGAAGGTCACCAAAGGAGCCCTGGTAATAGCAAAAGGCGAAAAGGTTGGTACATTGTATTTATGCAATGGTATTTCTAACTCTGTTAATGCTTTAACTTCTAAAGGAGCAGATGCATCATTACGACATCATAGGCTTGGACACATGAGTGAAAAAGGGATGAAGATTCTTCACTCAAGGAATTTGTTGCCGGATTTGAAGAATGTTGATTTGGACTTCTGTGAGAATTGCATTTATGGAAAACAGAAGAGAGTCAGATTTCTCAGAGTTGGGAAAGAAAAGAAGAGCGAAAAATTAGAGCATGTGCATACAGAGGTATGGGGACCTGCTCAGGTATCATCTCTCGGTGGCTCTCGTTTTTATGTTACCTTTATTGATGATGCAACTAGAAAAACTTGGATTTATTGTATTAAGAATAAATCTGATATATTTGATACTTTCAAGAAATGGAAAGCTTTGGTTGAGATTGAGACATGAAAGAAATTGAAGTGTCTTAGATCAGACAATGGAGGTGAATATTGCAGCAAAGAGTTTGATAGGTACTGTTCAGAGCATGGAATTCGCAGAGAGAAGACAGTTCCAAGAACACCACAAGAAAATGGTGTGTCAGAAAGGATGAACAGAACAATCATGGAGCGTGCAAGGTGCATGAGATTGCATGCAAGATTGCCTTTACAGTTTTGGGTAGATGCTGTAGATACTGTTGTTTATCTAATAAACAGAGGGCCTTCAAGTTCCTTGGATGGTGGTGTTCCAGAGGAAGCATGGACAGGTAAAAAGGTAAACTACTCTTTTTTAAAGCCTTTTGGTTGTGAGGCCTTTGTCCGTATTGATAAAGAAAATAGAATAAAGCTTGAGGCAAAGTCAAAGAAATATACCTTTATTGGATATGGTGTTAATGATTTTGGTTATCGCTTATATGACTATGAAAATCACAAAATCATTAGGAGTAGACATGTAATATTCAATGAAAAGGTCTAGTATAAGAATCGGTTGCAGGAAAAGAAGCAAGAAAAAGAAAACAAGGAATATGCAGTTCTTGACGAAATCACTGAAAAAGTAAAGGTGCCCGAAAATAATAATAATCAACAACCACAATAGCAGCAACCACCACAACAGCGACAGGCACCCCAAACACCTGAAAGTGGTGTTAGAAGATCTACCAGGATAAGTAGACCCCCTGAACGATACTCTCCTTCATTATATTATTTATTGTTGACTGATTCTGGTGAACCCGAATGTTATGAAGAAGCAATGCAGGTTGAAAGCCGGAAGAAGTGGGAGGTAGCCATGGAAGAAGGGATGGACTCCTTAATGCATAACCAGACTTGGGACTTAGTCAGGTTGCCTGCAGGTAAAACTACATTGCAGAATAAATGGGTTTACAGGATGAAGGAAGAAGATGGAGGAAAACAGAGGAACAAAGCTAGACTTGTGGTGAAGGGGTTTGCACAGAAGAAAGGTATTGATTTTGATGAAATATTTTCTCTTGTTGTTAAAATGACTTCAATCATAACCATTTTAAGTCTAGTGGCAGTTGAAGATTTGCATCTTGAGCAGTTAGATGTAAAGACACCCTTTCTCCATGGGGATTTGGAGGAAGAGATATATATGCAGCAGCCACAAGGATATGAAGTGAAAGGGAAGGAGAAACTAGTGTGCAGGTTGAAGAAGAGCTTGTATGGCTTAAAACAGGCTCCAAGGCAGTGGTATCTAAAATTTGACAAGTTTATGTCTGAACAAGGTTATACTAGATGTCACTCTGATCATTGTGTCTATCTGAAAAAGAAAAATGATGGAAGCTATATTATATTGTTATTGTATGTAGATGACATGCTTGTTGCAGGATCTAACATGTAGGAAATAAATGTGCTCAAACGAAAATTGGCAAATTCATTTGCAATGAAGGATTTGGGAGCTGCAAAACAAATCCTTGGTATGAGAATCACTAGAGACAGGAAAAATCGCAAATTAACATTGTCTCAGAATGAGTACATACAAAAGGTGTTGAAAATATTTAATATGCACAATGCAAAACCAATTAGTACACCTTTTGCTAGCCATTTCAAACTTAATAAGGAAATGTGCCCAAAGACCCAAGAAGACATGGATTATATGTCTAAAGTTCCATATGCATCAGCAGTTGGAAGCTTAATGTATGTAATGGTCTGCACAAGGCCTGATATTGCACACGCAGTGGGAGTTGTAAGTAGGTACATGAACAATCCAGGAAAGGAACATTGGATGGCAGTGAAATGGATTCTCAGATATTTGAAAGGTACCACAAATCAAGCATTATGCTTTTGTGGTTCAAACATTTCTCTATAGGGATATGTTGATGCAGATATGGCAGGTGACAGAGATAATATAAGGAGCACTACAAGATATCTATTTACTGTTGGTGGAACAGCTGTCAGTTGGGTTTCAAAAACCCAAAGTGTTGTTTCACTTTCAACAACAGAAGCAGAGTATGTTTCTGCTACAGAGGCTAGTAAAGAAATGATTTGGTTACAAAGGTTTATGGGTGAATTGGGTAAGGAGCATGATATGGGCACGTTATACAGTGATAGTCAAAGTGCCATTCATCTTGCAAAGAACTCAGCATTTCATTCCAGGACTAAACACATATACCTTAAGTACCATTTCATACGATCAGTGTTGGAAGATGGAGAGTTGAAGCTAGAAAAGATACACACTAGCCAGAATCCTGCAGACATGCTAACAAAAGTTGTAACCAGGGAGAAACTGAGAACATGCTCAGTTTCAATTGGTCTTCAAGGATGACGATGAAGATGAGAAACAACCAGGTCCAAAGAGGAGTCATTGTCCAGCAAATGAAGCAGCGGTGGAGTTGCTACAATCATTCTCCAAGTGGGAGATTGTTGTGTGCCTCTCTTGTTTTATGTGTTTTCTGTGTTTATATTTCTGCAATATTTTATGTGTTCCATTGCTTCGTAATATATAATTTTCTAACAAAAACTCCTTTTCAAAAATATGTAAAATATCACATTTTTCACCATAATCATTTAATATCCAACCAATTTAATAACACTTGAGTTAATTCAAATAAATGATTAAACCAATTTAATAACACTTGAGTTAATTCAAATAAATGATTAAATATAAAGTAATACTTTTTTATAAAAAAGTTATGACTTTAGCAAGAAAAATTTCTCGTCACTTTTGTCCCTTTGGCTGTCACCGAATACCTTGTTGTTGTTTAACTTACTTATGGGAAAATCTCCAAAAAGAAGCACCTCAATCTCATGTACCCCAAGTCTTTGTTTCTTTACACCTCAACGTGTGTGTGGTGGCTCCTCCTATTTATGGTTTCAAGAATTACAGGTCTCTGTTAACTCAACAACACAACACATCTATTCCACATGGATTTCTGGTGAATCAGCTCCACAAGGACTTAGATCTTAGACCTCATTCACACCTCACGCTCATAAATTCTCCCCTTCACGATTTTCATGTTCTAAAATTCAAACCCTTGGATTTTACGATATCTTTTGCTCTCCGCTCAATGAAGAGGCTTACACCTCTGATATCATGAAAATATTTAGAGGCAGAGAGGGAATGATGAAAGCACTTGGGGCATAGCATGTTCTTTTCATCATTAAATAAGTTTTACATAGATCAGGAATAATTTAGATTTGTCTAATATTAACCACTTCTAATGATATCTAGGATTTCTAAAAATATCTAGACTAATAGTCTCTAAAAATGTCTTTCTAAAATTGACTTGGACTAACAACTAATAGTCCAACTACTTTAGTTAACATGAGAGATTATTCTTTAACAATTTGGAGTTGTTTACTAGTAGTAAGGAAGAGAAAGGCCTGAAGGCGATGGTTGGGATAAGTATGTTAGTGGAGTTGTTTGCAAAGCATGTGTTGCCAACTTTTTGATTTTGCCTATTCAAGTCTATGAAGAGGCTTCCTAGGAACTCCTTTAAGTGTGTTTATCCTGGGATTTGTAGAGTGACATGCATGGCTTTGAGAGTAATCATAGTGTGCATTGTGAATAGGTGTTTTCTCAATATATTTACAAATTCATATAATAAGGATGAAACATAAACATCGACAATCAATGTTGTTGCTTTTAGAGAGGCGCCTTCAGTGGCATACAATAATATTTTTAGAAAGTTAATCTATTAACAAAAATACTAACAAAAATATTATGTTTCATGTTTTAAGTAATCAATTTAAGTTTGATTCAAATATTTTTATTTGATTTTGCAAGTTTTACTACATTGTTACTTTTTTTGTTGGTTTGTAAAGCAAAATATTTGTTGGTTGTGGGAGAGATCACACTTGAAGTGATATATTGATGAAGTGAAAATATAGGTTTTTAATGGTTTACATGGCATGTTATGGGTTTAGATGAGGATTGGAAGACATTTTAGGCTTTTGATGGTATTAATTGTGTGCATTTTGATGTTTGAATGTTTTTCATTGAAGTCTGGTATCATTATCGAAGCTTTAAATAAAAAGGAATAAGGAATTTGTGTTTTTGTAGGCTCCATCATCACATGGGCTGAGTAAAATGATAAAGCTTCTCTCTCTCTCTCTTCTAGCTGATTTTAATATTTCACTATAGAAAAAATGTCAAATTCCAGGTGGTTTGAGAGGAAGCAAAGTTGCTAATATGCATATTTAAAGTACAATATTTCATGTCCTTTTTATTATAAAGTTTTCAAGGCCCTTTCGAGTCGATAATGGATAATTCACGACTTTATACACATCAAAGCATGCACTTATTTACTTAGAGGAAGCTGTGGAGTTTTAGGCATATTTGTGTATTTATTTCACAAGGTTTAAGTCGAGTTATTTGTATATTTATTTCAGAAGGTTAAAGTCGAGTTTGTGTATTACATTTGTCTGAATTTTGAGGAGAAGTTGCCTCTATGCCATGATCATAAGGCCCTATAAATTTTATTTTCTCTCAAAAACACACTTCAAGACTATTGAAGTTAATGATCACATAAATTCTACTTGTCTTGAGTTTTGAATAATTGTAATATAATATATAGAGTGGTGAATTGTCTCTCTCTATTTCTCTATGATTTCATCTTAAGAAGTTTAGATATGCCTCTTGCATGGAGGATACAAGCTTTTCACAATTCAAGTTAAATTTGGAGATTTAAGTAAAAGGGAGTTACAAGTGCCCTTAATTTTGAAAAAAAAAAAACAAAAACATTTCATAATTGGAAGCCAAAAATAATTTCATTATTTTTTGTACAGATTAAATTTGAAAATTAAAAAGAATAAAACTACAAATATCCTTAATATTGATTTTTTTTACAAATATCTTTAATAGGGAGGATACAAGCCTTTCACAATTCAAATTAAATTTGGAGATTCAAATAAAAGAGAGTTATAAGTCCCCTTTTAAAAATAAAAACATTTCATAATTAGAAGCCAGAAATATTTTCATCATTTATTATAAAAATTTAAAAAACAAAACTACAAACATCTTTAATATTGATTTTTTTCATAATTGAAAACTAAATACATTTATTATTCATTAAATAAGAAAAAAAAATCAAAATAATAAACCAACTTAAAATTAAATCATTTTAATTGAAAAATCGATATAATTCTAATTAATAATACAAAAATAAAACTTCACTCAAATTATTAAATTTAGGCTTCTCTAATCCATATCAATATTTTTGAAAAGAATTTTCCATCATAATTCACTAAATTACTTCCATATCCCTCATTCAAATGCTTTTATTTAATATTCATATTAATCCACCTAAATTTAAATATACCGATTTATTTATTTTGTTTTGTTTTTTTTTTAATTTACAAACATATTTATTCAATATTCCTATTAACCTACTTATTTTTTTTTTTTTTTCACAAACATATTTATTAACCCACTTGAATTTGAACATGCCAGTTTATTTTAATGTACACTATATAATAGTGATTCTAATTCAAATATGACCCACACTTCAAATTTTATCGATACTGAAAACCAGACAATAATCATGGACAAATTCCATAACAAGCATAGACAAAGTCGAAAATCTGCAGGAATCATGCCGGGGGTCGGAAATAAATTTTCAGGAACGGAATTCTCTAGTCGTTTTTCGCTCTCCTCTTTATAAACTTGTATATGACAACCGAGTAATAATTATACCTGAAAATCAGACAATAAATATACACAAAGCACAAAATTTGTAGGATTCTTGGCGGGCTCGGAACTAAATTCTCAGTAACGGAATTCTTTATGACGGTTTCCACGCTCCTCACTATAAACTTTCATCTCACTCCCATTTGTCGAGACGATGCATCAGATGCCATTGGGAACAACAGTAAAAACAATTTAAAGGTGAGCTCCGCACCCCTCTTTCTGTTCTGCACTTATTTCTCTGCCTCTTCATTGTCTAGTTCGTGTCTATTTTTCTGTCAAAATTCTAATTTTAAGATGTGTTTTCAACACAAATAGGCCTCAAAAGTGTAGTCTAAACGTTTTCCATATTTTTCTTTTCTTTTGGATATATTCTCTTGTGAGTGTTACCTTAAATCCGGTCCAAAAAAATTGGCCAAAAAATGGTTAAAACGACAGATTTATGTTATTAAATTTGTATAGACCGGGTGTTCCATAACATAGTTTTTCTCTGAATTGGGTTAAATTTATTATTTCATCTATTTACTATCTGAATTAGGTTAAATTTGACCTAGGGTTTTGAAAATTATGTTAGAATTTCATTTATTGTTATATTAGCGTAAAGATAAGTGTTGAAATTCGGCCTGACGGTAATTTTTTTTGGCTGACCTTCAATTACGTTCATACAATTTCATAAACTGTCAACTGTGTATATATCATCAACATTGTGCCCTTCAATTTACTTTCATACAACTTTATAAACTATCAATTCTGCAGATTTTTTTTAACAAAGAGATCAGATCAACATTGACTGGTTTATATCTCATTAACGTTGTTAGAGTCATCATGGTTATGTTTTGATAGATCTAATTCGCATATCATGAAACTCAGGCAATGGCCATGACCATTCTTAATTTCTTCGTATGATTGGAAGTAAGCGAAATATAAGTTTGAGCTACAGACAGAAAAATGCTAAATGGATAGAGAAATACTTCATTGGGCATGATTGTCAGCATACCAAATTCATATGTTGTAACAATAAAACCAAAAATTCTATTTCATATTCTTAACATTTATAATTTTTTTTCTCAATATTTTGGCTATGAACTGTCCAAAATTGACTAAATCATAACCAGGAAAAATAATTAGCAGAAAATCACCCATCTGTTTGAATTAATCTTCTTCCAAACCTTTCACCCACAGTATGCATTCTGTATTTTTCACACACATAATTCGGAAAATCCAATTTAAAAATAGCTTAGAATTTAGATGCAATATTTTGGCTATGAACTGTACAAAATTGACTAAATCATAAATAGGAAAAATAATTAGCAGAAAATCACCCATCTATTTGAATTAATCTTTTTCCAAACCTTGCACCCACAGTATGCACTCTGTATTTTTCACACACATAATTCGGACAATCCAATTTAAAAATAGCTTAGAATTTAGATGCTCGAAGTTCAGGTGATGTCTTAGGTTTCCAAGCCCTTCTAAATTGTCTCTACCCAATAGTTTGCAAAATAATTATAATTTGAATATTGAAGTATTGAATATAATGGAAAATCATAAACTGTGGTATGCCAAAGGGTTCCCTTATATTAACAAGTCCCCTGATTAGGGGTCAAACTTTGCAATTTAGTTTCCCTATAAGAGAAAATGAGGGGGAGTTTGTTATCAAAACCATAAAATTTATTGGTTGGACAATTTGCTTGATGTCAGTGTTCACAGTTTGACAGTTTCATTTCTAAAAGCACCAGTAAAAAATGTTCAAAATGAGCAAAAACATTCAATTTTAACATAAAATTTCAGAACTGGTAAAAGACAAATAATCTTGGCATAAAATTTCAGAACTGGTAAAAGACAAATAATCTTGGCATCTTATCAGACTTCCGCTAATGGAATTTATGGCAGCTTGCCACTGTTGCTATAAGATGTTATTTTGCAGAATTGATTAAATTTGGATTTATTTCTATAGCAGAAGTTGCAGTACAAAAATGATCTGATTTAACGTGTTATGTACAAAAATTATCTGATTTAACGTGTTACTCCTTCCTAGTTTTGTTAAATGACTGTTAAAATAATTTATGTTCAACGTGCCTATATTTCTTCCTTTTCTTAAAGTAGATTATGCCCAATTAAAGATTTTATAGGTTGTTACTCATTGTCCTCATTAGAAGTGCCTGTATATAATAGCCTTTGTCTTAACATAATAGTTTCCTGGATCCAAACCTTAATCTTGAGTTACATCAAAATCCAAGCAAAGATCCTCGGAAAGGTCTTACCTGAAGTTGGGTTTGGTACTTTAGAGATGCTGTATGTTGCAAACAATGTTTTAAAACTTGGACTCAGACTCAGAACCCGTTGAGGGTGAACTCAGACTCAGACTCTGACTCGGTATCGACTTGGACTAGTTGATTCCAGTGACTCGGTCTTTGTAAAAAGTACATAAAGTATTTAATTTTTAATGAAAAATCATATTTTTAAAGATTTTCATTCATGTTTCCAAACTCAAAGCATTAGAATAATAGAGAGAAGACAACACTTGATCAAAGTATGCCCATGAATATATCTGTTATATCAAAAATGGTACTCAGTGCACTATCCAATACATGTAATATATAGAGATCAAAACCAAAACACATAACCAATGTTGCTCCAAAAACCAACTCTCAATGGCAAATGCTGCTCCAAAAATCAACTCCTCCTCAATGTTGCTCCAAAGATCACCCAAGAACCTCCTCAATTGTGCTCCAAAAGCCAGCTCAAACTGCTCACAAACTCCTCACAAATGCTCACACAAAATGCAATGAGATAGCTGTGAGGAGATATGAGGGCATTGGGTCACCTTTATAGGTGTGGGAGAGGGGTAGAGGGGCTAGGAAATAGTTTAAACAAAAAAAATTAAAATTCCCGCTGCTGAGATTGGCCAGTTTAAGTTGGGTTCGATTGGTTCGGTAACAAACCGATCGCTGAACTGGATAATTGACCTAGTCAGTTCGGGTAGGGGTATGGCTTGGTCAACCAGGCTGATTCCGAGTCAAATTGACCTAGTTTTAAAACTATGGTTGCAATACATAGGTGCAACTATAGCGTGTTTTATTACGCTGTTTTATAGGGTTCATCTTCTTATCAATTGCTGCTCTTAGTGCATCTTGGACATTTAAAGTCAAATTATACCCAATATTGGTAATTTGGGAACGCTGTACATACTACTATATTACCACGAAAATATGCGTTTAACTTTAAAATAACCAGTTTAAGTTGGGTTTGATTGGTTTGGTAACAAACCGATTGCCGAACTAGATAATTGACCTAGTCGGTTCAGGTAGGGGTATGGCTCAGTCAACCAGGCTGATTTCGAGTCAAATCGACCTAGTTTTAAAACTATGGTTGCAATACATAGGTGCAACTATAGCATGTTTTATTACACTGTTTTATAGGGTTCATCTTCTTATCAATTGCTGCTCTTAGTACATCTTGGACATTGAAAGTCAAGCTATACCCAATATTTGGTAATTTGGGACCGCTGTACATACTACTATATTACCATGAAACTATGCTTTTAACTTTAAAATAATTTGTCTGCTATTCAGGTTCTTTTGTTTTTTGTTTTTGTTTTTCTTTTTAAGTTTGCTAGCCTCTTTGTGACTTGCAGGACTAGCCTGTGGTTTAAGAAACTGTGACCTAGGGACATCTAAAATGTCAAATTCACTTGGGGATTGCACTTGAATTACTAACTCTTAACGTGGTTGGACTTTTTTCGGTGTCTCCTCTTGACTACCACGAGTTTCAAACCTTGACTGCCTTACAAAATGAAACCCTCGAATTCCCATTCCACTAGCGAGATTTGATAAGGTCTTTTGATTCTTAAAGAGACTACCTTGAATCATCATATTCTAGGGACATTTATGGGAGCTGCTATGTTTTAGTTACATTCTTGTTGGAATTCTAAAACGTCTATAATAGGTTTATTTAACCTCTATTTAAATGTATGATCCATTCACAATCTTCTAATTTTTCTTTGTTATCTATGCATTGTAGGGTTTAGTGCTTGTAGCCACTGTAGACCATGTTTGTTTGGGGTGCCTTCTATTTCTTCATAGGAGATATGCTACATTTGGCAAAGTGCTAATTTTGAAAACTTGCAAGTATCATATAATTGAGGATTAAAATAATCAATTCAATTAAATTTTTCTTTCCTTCAAAAAGGATGCCAATTTCCATATTTAATTCCATTTGGGGTCTTCAAAGTTTACAAAAATCTTAATTGGAATTTATAGCAAAATAGAGAACATGATTTTCACTTTGATGCTATGAATTGTAGGGTTTAGTACTTGTAAGAGCTTTAGACCACGTCTTCTTTGGGGTACCTTCTAGCTCTCCTTGGGAGATATGCTACATTTGGGAATGTGCTACTTGTGGAACTACACCTAGCATAGAATTGAAGTTTAAAGTAATCAATTTAATGGAAGTTACATTTTTTCATAAGGCTTGCCCATTTGGGATTTTTAAATAAACCTTCATTGGAATTCATAGCAAAAGAGAGTAAAAAATATATTAAGGGTCAATAACATTAGGGTTTTAGGGGACAATGACTTTGTGTGGAAAATTACAATGACCATGTGAGTTTAATCAAGGTCAAGTTTGAGGGTTCCACAGGGGGTTAGGTTGCCAAGTTTTAATTCACGGCTATGATGAGGTGCAATGGTCATTGTTAACCATGCTAGATATCGCTCAAGGTAGTATGGTCATTGTCGACCATGCTAGAACTTGCTCAAAGGGAGGTCGATTCTAATGCAAAGGGTGAACTTCTGCTTTTGAGAAGAATGGCTGTTGTTACTAATCAACAATTTGCTTTATTTGCATGGAGAATGGATACCGTTGTTAAGAAATAATATTCTTGGATCGAGTGAGTTTGCTTGAGAGGGGTACATCTTCTTTGGGGTTTGTAGCGATGAACAATAAGTTTAACACTTTGGCCAATTTTTTTTATATTTTTGAATGAAGCTCTCTTTTTTCCTTAGAATGTTAGAGTGATGATGATCATAGGTACAAAGAAGGTTTAGGGAGTTCCTCAGAAGTTACACCATAGGCATTTTTTTATAGGAGGTTAAATCAATTGGATTGGATTTGAACTTCAACACACATGAGTTGTGTTTGGAATGGCCCCTTTTGGGCTACTGTTCACGATTTAGGATGGGGGGTGGTGTTATCCATTTCACCTTATCTACCATTTTTAATTATAGTTTTTGAGAGTGACTTGAGGTGTGGATTACTCTTTTGTTTTAGGATAGATTGCTAGGGTTTTGCTTAGTGTATGCTCCAAGCCTTAGTTCAGGTCGCACTTGTCTCTAAACATGGATGGAGTCTTCTTTTTTGATTGCGGAATGGATTATTTTTAGAGACTTCAACATGGTTGATATAACACCCCTTTTTAATCCCCACATTTTGTAATATGTACTTAACACTGATAATCATGGGATGGCCAACATGAATATTTTGATAGATTTTAATTGATGTAAATATGCATGTTATTTAATATATTAAAATTGGAGAAGACAACAACCAACATGGATCTTGATGCTTGAGAGTGAAGCTGTGACGGGGTATAGGGGAAGTTTCCTATCTTACCTTGAATTAATTGTTTAGATTTCTGATTTGGTAGTTGAAATACCCAATTGCCAACAACTATGAGAAGAGCGGGGAAATGGTATTGAATTGCTCTTGAGGTATGGGCTACATACCCCCTTTTTGGAGACTCCTAGTTGACCACGTGGGAGAGTGCATGCAATTAGGTAGTGAATTTTAAAAAGACGGTGAGCAAAGAGGATAGGAGGAGAGGAGAAAGTCGCAGAGTGCGTATGGGTGAGTCGAGAGCTCAAAGGGAAAAATCAAAATATAACAAAGAGAGAGGAAGAGAGAGAGAGATGCGAGAAGAGAGTAGAATCTTGAATCTTATATGTGAAGGAGGGTGGCCTTCACATTTTCTACCCTAAATTGAATCACATAGATTCTTGAGAGAAGCTTCCCTTCAAGGCATTAGATCTAGCTCAGGGATGGCCAGCTGCAAGAAAGACTGCAATGTCGCTGAGTGTACGGTTGGGTAGATATTGGCTCTCCCTTCTTTCATTTGCAATAAGCTTTTGTAAATGAGATACATGTATCTAAATCTCTAACAATAAAATGAAATTGTTCTTCTGTGTTTCAAAATTATTGCTATGTTGTATTTTTGTGTATTGTGTAATGGGAATCGTGGTGAATGGTTTTGGTTACAGCTATAGATTCTTTTTTTTTTTTGACAATAACAGATAGATTTTATTTAAGATTCAACAAAATAGCTGCCGAGGGCCTTAACAGGGCTACTCTGAGTTTCCTTGTTACAGATTTTGCTTTCGTTTTGATAGGAGGTGAGGAGAGTACATTTAGCTTTTGATAAGTACGCTGAAGGAATTACTATGTGATTGCAGATAGTAGCTTGAATATGCGCTTGATCTGGTTTCAGAGTGGCGTCTTGAATTTCCGCTGCTTTTGCTTGCCGCGACTTAGCTCTACTTCCTAGCTTGCAGAGAGGAGACCCAACGCACCAGATTTTCATTGCCGGGTCATCCAAAGGCTCATTGCTTGTTTTCTTTTGATTTGTCTGGTGGATTGTTACTTTATGCTCAAGATTGCCCAGTAAGGTGTCAACATTGCCGGCAATGCTTGCCGTTTCATCATAGAACGTAGCAGAGGCCTTACTGCTATCTAAACAAGCCTTGATGAAGCCCTCGTGAACCCCCCAGCACCTACCCAATGGATTGCAGAGTGACGCAATAGTGAATTCCAACGTAGAGCAGAGAACGAAAATGACGCGGTTGCATTCTGAGTTTTTCCTTTTGGATGGGTTCGAGTCTCCTAACAGCTGCCAGCTAAATTTGGTTCGGTCCCGAAGCTTTGGGGGATGGAGAGAAATCTGAACTAGTGGATTGCTCATAGGAACAAAGGCCCAGTCTTCTCTAGAATTAAGGAATGTTGCAGTCCAATTCAATATCATTTACTAACAGAGATCTCTTGCTCCCGATAGAGCCTAGATTGGCTGCCAAGTCCGCCTGAGAGTTTAACTTCCTTAGAATATGATAGAAGGAGATTTTGTGAAACTTGGGCAAAAGAAGTTTGATTTTTTTGAGTGTGGAGGCTAAATGTACCTGAGAAGGGTTCTTTTGAGAGTTCATAGCCTAGATAATTAGACTAGAGTCTCCAAAGACTGAGATGGAGAGGAGATTCCTCTTGATAACCATATTTAGACCCTGCCACAGAGCAAGAGCCTCTGCTTTGTTGTTTGTTTCATGCCCTAGACCCCATGCAAAGCACAACTCAGTTGAGCCACCAGGATGCAAGATAACTCCACCGCCACCCGCCGCTCCTGGGTTACCTTTAGAGGCCCCATCGAAGAAAAGGCAGTGATCTTCCAAAGCTGATCTCCATTTGATGAAATCCTGTTCTTCTAGACGAATTTCCCAATGAGAAGGGGTCTTTGTAGGGGGAATGGGTCTATTATGATGGTTTGGAACTAGTTCTTTTAGCCATTGATCTTCCTCGCTGTCCAGGATCATACCATTTCTTATGGCGGGTTTGGCTTCTAAGGCCTCACCCAACAGAGCTTTGATCTTAGTGATAATTTTGACCGGATTACAACTCTCCTCCCTAAAAATTCTGGTGTTCCTCTCCAGCCACAGTTTCTAGCATGTGAATTTGGGAATCCACATCCAGCAAGTCTTGAGAAGGCTTTTTTTGGAGAGACAGAACGTTGATAACCTGGCCCAGTTTCTTAGCAGGTCCGGAATATTTCCAGGAAGCTCTATTTTGTCAGGTCCTAACATCAGGACACCCCTCCAGACTTCTTGAGCAAAGGGGCACAATAACAACAGGTGATTAGCCGTTTCTTCATCTGAAACACAAAGAGGACACCTGGAGGGACCTTCCATTCCACGCCATCTCAGGTTATCTCTAGTGAGGATACTTTTATGCGCCAATGTCGAGCAAAAGAAGTCAATTTTGGGGAGATCAGGAAAAGACCAAATAAATTTCCATTGAGTTGGCTCTGGGGGAACGTTTGGGACAACCATCATACTTTTGTAACCTTCTGCTGCTGAGTATGAGCCTGAAAGAGAGCCCCACCCTCTTTTGTCCTTAGAAGAGGCCTTTAAGGGAGATTTTCCTTGGAGCAAATCCAACAATAAAGAGGCTTCACCATCCAGCCAATGAGGGACCTCCCCTAGATTCCAACCATCCCAAAGACTTCCTGCTTCATCTGTCCAATTGGAGATGTCCCAGAGGGTTTCCAGATTGCTGGCTTGAAACCGAACTCTGATATTTACAAGTTTTGCCATCTGATTCAAGGGATGCTCTCCAAGGATCGAATCTTCCCAAATTCTTATTTTTTTCCCATTACCTGGGATCCAGTATAACTTGTGACTGAAATGTTTCATAGCTGTGAAACAGAGTTTGAAAACCAGAGATCCTTTGGTTATTCTTGGAGGCTGGTCCAAACACCTCAAGCGTTGTCCATGAAAATGTTTTTTCCACAGAACTCTCTTGCTCCAACTAGGATTCCCAGAAACAATGTTCCAAAGGAGCTTGGAGCCCAGAGCAAGATTTTGGGCTGCCAGATCCCGCATTTGGAGACCTCCTTCCAAGAAAGGCTTCTTAAGAGTGTCCCAATTTACTAAGTGGAGCCTTCTTTCATTATTTTTCCCTCCCTCCCATAGAAATCTTCTCAGGAGACCATCCACTTTACTAATAAAGGTTTTAGGGGCTAGAAGAATGGAATTCTGATATAACGGTAGACTTATGAGAACAGATTTCATTAGGATTACCTTTCCAGCATTATTCAACCATGAGGCTCCCCAAGCTTGTATTATGAGTTTTAGCTTGTCTAGCAAGGGCATCCAGTGAGCTACCTTAGGATTTGATTTGAAGATTGGGATCCTGTTGAAGCCCCGAAAATCGGGTCTACAACAAGGGGGATACCTGCCCGGTCCAAACCTTGGTTGGCAGCTCCTTTTCCGTTTGGTATAGCGGGTCCGACTGGGGATATGGGACCAGTTTCCCAATTTCAGTGTGTGTGTGTGAGAAAGATTGATATTTCTGTTTCTAATAGTTTCTAAATGGAATACTTCTAACCTAATTCTAATCTAATAATAAGGAAATTATTATTCTAATGACAAAAATATGTAAATCTACACTAACCCGGGGTGTGATCTTTCTTCTATGCGATCTAAAATGATTTCAAACAACAATTGGTAATAAAGATCATTCAACTGTTATGAGAAAAGAATTCAGTACAGATGAACCACTTCGTATAAAAAGTTAGACGAAACAGTTGTGAAAAACATATCGCATAACGAGCTATTCATACACTAAGCATAAATAAATAACTATCACCGTACAAAAGTGCCAAATGATAACTCAGGCATTCATACATTAATACATAAATAACTAAACTGGAAATCACTCTAACACAAGGCAGAAATAGTTAATAGATAGAAATACCATTTATAACTAGTCCTACTCATGAGCTTCAAGTGATAACGATTTATCTTTTCTTGATCAAATATCCACTAAGAGTACAAAAGTGCAACATCAGTAGCAGATATCAAATGCAAACATAAATAAATCATGTTCCATTCATTCATCAAAACCTCCTCAGAGGGTACAAAAGTGCATGTTCTGGGGATAAGTTTTTGATAAATTTCAGGACCCTTTTCTAAATGCATGAGAAGGGTTTAAATACTACTAACTAAATCTAAAAATAAATTATTACAAAAATGTAGGATGCGGTTTAAATGACCGTCCTCTTTTCAGGAAAATAAAACAAAATTAAAGCTAAAATTAAATCTAACATTAAACTACTTCTGTATTTGGTCCTTGAAATCGCACGCATGCAACATCTGTTTGAGAAGAGTCGGCTGGCTGACTTCCGCTTTTAGCTGAGCTGAGAAAATAGAATCGACAAGAGCTGGCGCCATTTTTTCGACCGAATTGATGATACACTTAACAGTCATCCACTGGCTATGTGGTTTTACCAAGTATGCCTAGTAATAATCCCAGTTCAACTTGGTTAACCCTTGGATTGCTTTTGTCTTTTCTTGGGCTCTCTGTTTCCAAACTGTCTCTATCATTTCTGTTTTGCAGTTTCCGGAGCTTGCAGGTGACTGGGCAATTAGCAGCTTGCCTTTTCGGAAAATTTTTCTCAGCGGAAACTGCCTCCGTTTCTTGATCTGGGTTTCCTTGATGCGTTTTTCGCCTTTTGCGCTTTTTCCTTCCAACAGATATAAAGTTCAAAATTTGTTAAAATAATACTTTTGTGAACTCTTGACTTTGAGTCTTAAACTGTTTGTTTCTGATATCAACTTTGTTCAGTGCCCACTTAACCATGTCTGTATATGGGAGAATTTTGGGTCTTGCTGCTATCCGGTGTAAGAATGAGCAGGCTAGCTTTGAAAGGGATGCTTCTGAAGAACCATTTGAGCTCGCGGTTACTCTGGGATTCTCTTCTTCGAGTAGATTAAACATGCCTTCCCATGTAGCTATTCCCGCGTCTCTGTTACAGGCCGTGTCTATATATAAGGGCGCCATTTCTTTTTCTTCTGAGCTCGGGGCTTTGCTTTTCTTTCCCATTTTAACCTGCGTATTGCTTTGTATCGGCCTTTGTTCTCAGTTCCTGCAATTCACAAGTGAAGTGAAAATGAATGACAAGGAAGGGTGATGGGAAAGTCTTAAATGCCGCAGACATACCAAGTATACCACCTTACGTGAAATGATTCTTTCGATAAGAACGCGCCCATATTCCATTATAACTGGCAACTACCTCATTTATTAGCATTAAAGCGCATAACCGGGTGTCAGCTTAGGGAAAATAATTTTTTTGAATAACGCGTCTGAGAGATCTGCGATGAAGCGATTTTGCGATTTGCTTCGCAACATCGAAGATCGCAAAATTGATCGCTCGTGACATCGCATTATCGTATTATCTCTGCATCGCTGTATCGCGAAATCGCAATATTGCAAATCGCAGAAATGTTATGTATGCCAATCTTTGTTAACCTATCTTCTGCGAAATGCAATCTGGCGATCGACGTCATCGCATATCGGCAAATTGAAGTGTTTCAATGTGAGTTGTGCTGAATGCGATGCGATTTGTTTATTATCACATATCGCGATCTCGCAAATGTTGGAATTGTGCTTGTGAGGTGGCATCCCGCTATCTTATGCGATGCGATATTTCCTAAGGAAAGATTTTATTTTACCTCATCATAAAACTTAGCTTTTTTGGATTTTCCAAGAGGGTTTCCTAAGCTTATGATGGTAATTTTATTTGAAAAGGAAATTTAAACACTACTTTGATTTTTTAGATTTTTTAACTAAGGGTCCCCACTTATTTAGTATTAGGAATAACACTCAATAAGAAGGGGGGTTGTTGCTGGCCACAACAGATCCCAAGATACTTAAAAGACTCCCAGGTCAGGGTTCCTGCCATTTCTAATAGCCTTGCTATGTCTGTCAATTCCTTGATCGAGCAATTCCAGCCATAGATCGTGCTTTTTAGATAGTTGATCGTGCTGCCCGAAACCTCCCTATAAACGTCCAGCTCCTTCTTGAAGGTCCTAGCAGAATTTAT
Organism: Pinus tabuliformis; assembly: GCA_031772625.1. NCBI lineage: Eukaryota > Viridiplantae > Streptophyta > Pinopsida > Pinales > Pinaceae > Pinus > Pinus tabuliformis. The sequence goes on along the minus strand of CM062804.1, from coordinate 5,571,165 downwards.
GCTAGCTCCTCCAAGCAATAATGTATCATCAACAAACTGGGCATGATTTATGTCTTTAACATTGTGAGCCATCCTCAGGCCTGGCAGAGTTTGGATCTGTTGACAGTAGTCTAGCTGGAAGCTGAGCATCGAAGCTTGAATGGCGTAAAGAAGCGGGGACAAAGGGCAACCTTGTCTTAGCCCCCTCGAGGCCTGGACGAATTCTGTTGATCGACCATTAACCAAATGCGCTATCCAAGGGGAAGCTATGCAGGCTTTCACCCATGTTATGAGAGCTTTTGAGAAGCCAAATTTCTCCATTACAGAAAACAGGAAATCATGTCTCACCCTATCAAAGGCATTTGCCAAATCTAGCTTAATCACCATGCCTTTCTCTTTTCGATGACAGCTTGAGTGAATTGCTTCTTGCACCAGCACAATATTGTCAAGAATCTTTCTCCCTTTGATGAATCCTCCTTGGTTTTCAGGGATGATGACCGGCAGAATTTTCTTAAGACGGTTGGCTATTATTTTTGTAACCAGCTTATAACTTGTATTACACAGAGAGATGGGGCGGAATCTGCTGAAGTCGGTGGCGCCTTTATCTTTCGGAATCAAGGCAAGGAAGGCCGAGTTGGTACTGCCTCCAATCTTGGTACATGTCTGTGATTTCCGGACCATTCTCAGAAGATCTTTTTTAATTGTGGGTCAGCAAGTCAGGTAGAACCTTGCTGTGAACCCATTGGGGCCTGGAGCTTTATCCGGTTCCATGCAATCCAAAGTTTTTTTAATCTCATTCATACTGATCGGAGCAGTCAGCATAAAATTGTTAGAATCTTGAACACAATGAGGAATTAGATCAAACGGGTGGGCTTGAGAATTGATAGGAGGGTCTTCTGGGGCTGAGTAAAGATCTTTGAAGAAGGAGTGGGTTGCTCGCTTTATGCCTTCAAAATCTTTAACCACAGTGTTTTGAAAGTGAATTTCATTTATTGTTTTGAAGTGCTTGCGTGCTTCAGCTTGTTTATGGAAGTAGCTTGTATTTTTGTCTCCGACCTGTAACCAAAGATTTCTGGACTTCTGTCTCCAAAACTCTTCTTCATCCCTACTTGCTCTATGAAGATCTTTTTGCAGCTCTACTTCTTTTTGAAGAAGGATTTGAGTTACATCGGAATTCTCCATTGTTAATTGATGGACTGCTAAATTGTCATGCATCTCCTTTCTTTTGGTGGTGGGCGTTTTCAACCTTTTAGCCCACTCCTTGAGCTCTCTTTTAAGTCCCCTCAATTTTTCTTCCCACACAAAGAAGGGGGATCCTTGAACTTGTCGGTTCCAGGCCTCGGATACCACCTCTTGGAAACCTTCTTGATGAATCCATAGAGAACTGAATCTAAAGGGAATGGGGCCAAGATTTCCATCCAAGGAGAGCTCAAGCAGAATTTGGACAGAAGGGCATTGCCATTTGGTCATAGCTAGTCTGCTACAAGCTCATGGTTTATGGTCAGAGGTGTAGTTCGGCAGGATTTTAGAGGTGGCCATTAGACCACATGTCAAGAAGGAGGATTGGACTAGAAATCTGTCCAAGCGAGCAGCAATGTGGCCGAGGCCTATCCTTTTGTTGGACCAGGTGAATTTCCCAGATGTGGGCTTGATATCCTCCAATTCCCAACCTAATATGAGGTCTTCAACCCATTCTCTAGCTGGATCCCTGACCAGCGAGCCCCCAACTATAGATTCTTTATTATAGAATGCTATATGTAGAGATAATCCTCCACATAGGTTATGTATGATAAATATTTGTCGCTTGCTGATGAAATGAATTGGTAGATTGGCTGTAATGGTTGTATTGTTTAGAGTGTCATGAAAGTTGTCATGTTGAATTGTGTATGTTGGTAACAATAAGCTGGAGGTTTATTTTAATGGTTCTTGAATATATATAAGTGATGAGTGAAATGTATTATCACTTCTTCATTGACATAATGCTATACACACACACACACACACACACATATATATATATGTCAATTGGGGTTATCTCAGGTGGTTGGGTAGAGCTCGCAAGGGGCAGCTTAATTGGAGATCGTTGTTTTATAAAATATTGTGTAAACCATGAGATTCAAAGTTCAAATACCTCATGAGTCAAACTGAAAAATAAATGATATATATATATATATATATATATACATATGAGAGAGAGATAGAAAGAGAGGTATTCTTTGAAACAGAGATACCAAGGATGAGTTTGGGTGCGTGGTTCATTAAAGTGAATGTTAAGTGACTTGAGCTAGGAAACTCTTTATGTACCTGATAAAATGACTAGCCTTTATTAGGTCGTTTGGAAAATTGAATAGATGTGTTGTATACTAGTTTGGAATGAGTATACTTGACATTTTTTTTCCTAATTGGAGACCTTGAAAGCCATGTAATAAAAGCCCTTGCTTGAGACAACTGTACAAGCTAATTCTCAAATCCAATTTAGTGTTGATAGAAGCCTATATAATTATGTGCTTGTGTTTATGTTTATATGAATGATTATTGATTAGAGCTAAGAGGACCTTGTTTCCCTCTGGAGATAAGCCAAGATGCTGGTCTTTGTGTGTAAGTGTTGGAAGTTTGAAGTGTAAGGTTTGCATTCCTAAGGGAGTGAGAAGTTCATTTAGTTGGGAGGAGTAGTGATTTGGCCATGGGCCATTTATTTGTTTTTCTTTTGTGAGGATGCTTGTTTGAGGGCGGAGGTTTTGAGATGCCTTCACAGGTTAGTGAAGATTTCTAAGTCTTTAGAAGCTTGTCGACTGATGGATATTTTATCGTCAATTGTAGTGGCACTGAATATCGAGTGTGGGAATGTTGGGTGTTCGGTGATTGGGTATCGGGAGGTTGGGACCTTTGCTATTGGGTCTTTCTCCTCAAATTATTCGAACTTGATGGATTTGGCAAACTGACATGGTAGGTGTTGTTGTGGCATGTTGATGTTGTCAGAGATTGCCACCTATTACTTGATGTGTCATGATGATGTACCACAAAGAATCTCCAGGATGACGTTGCATGTTGATGTGGTAAGATGACATATCATGACAATGTGGATTAGAGTGTGTAGCAACATTAAGTTGAAGGCCAAATGGTAGCTTTCAATGAAATGACGTGGATGATAATCTAACGACCTTCAATAGGTTAGGATGTCAATTCATCAACCATCCTCTAGAAAAAACTCTCAATGTAGGTAGATCTTGAAATGTTTGTTATCTAATGGAGGTATTCCTGTTAATTACTTGCAATTTATTGGGAGGTCGAGGGTTGGGTATCGAGAGATTGGGTATTGAGAAGTTGGGGTAATCACTATTGGGCTTTTGTCCTGATACGAATAGATTTCAGCATGGTAGTTTGCGTGAATTGGCAGAATGACATGGTTTGGTTGTAGACATGGACCAATGTTGTGATTACACGTGGACAAAGGTTGCCATGTGGTAGTGTATTGATGTTGACGTGACACATGGACTGGATAGATTTTCAAATGGGCATAACTTTGTGCATGGATCTTAGACTGAGATGAAATTTATATCATTGGAGAGTCCTTGGTGAGCAAAAGGCAATGGTAATCTCAGAAATGAGATTTGAGGTGGTTGAAGGAAGTCGAAATTTGATAACTCCACTTCCTTAAGGTAACCTAGGAGGTCAGTTTTGGATACCTTGCATCCTTTTTGGGCATTAAGGGCTTTGGGCATGTTACAATTGAGTTGGATGGTGGTAGGGGAGGGGGGTTGGTTTTGCATAGCTTAAGAACAAAGCCTTTATCTCTTTGATTCCATTTGTCAAAAGAAAGGGTTAAACTACAGTGGATGGTTTACTTGGTCCAACTTTAGATAGGGTTTTTCCATAATACATCCTAAGTTGTCTAGGATATAGGATCTGAGGCACAACATCTCCTTTTTCAAGATAATATGTCTAATTGATGTGATGGGTGGCATTACTAGGTTGAATCACTTGTTTATTATGATCTCCATCTCAAAAGGGCATCTAGTGGACTCCAAGCCTTCGTCCTTGTTCAAGATAAATGTTTCTCATATTGAGTTTCTTGACTTTCGTGCTCTTGTGCATAGTGTATAGGTGGGATAGAAGTTTTATATTATGTTGGGAGGTGACTATTTGTTCCACTGTGAAGTTTATGAGGACGCGAGGTTGCATGTAAGCATACGAGAATCTTTGGGAGGCCAAACGATAGTTAGAGTAGGTGCATATTCTTTTGGAGGAAGATCCACATAACCTTACTCTTAAGGAGGTTATAACTTGGCTTGAGGTGGTGGTAAGAAGGAGTATGTTGCTAGAGGGGAATTGGTGGATGCTAGATTGCAGTGGATTTAGGAGGGTGATGAGGGATTTGAGTTGTTTGATTTCTTGAAGAAGGATGTGGTAGTGGATAGGGTCCTTGGTCTCTGTTAGCGCTTGAATTTGGCCTCAGGCTGAAAAAGACAAAATCCAAGGCAACATCAAACCACTTAGCCTCGTAGCTAGCCCTACGGGGACAGGAGAGGGCTCTCTCCGGGTCTATCTCGGCAAAAGATCTTCAAAGGGTTGAGATGACCAATAAAGAACACTGATTTTAGGCTAGTAAACTGATAGAGAAAGTTTGATTTTCAATTTTTAGGGTTTTGTTGGAAAACTGAGCACGGCAATTTTGGGTGCGGGGATGAGACACAGTTTTTGCAGAGGTCTTTTTGGGGCAAGGTAGGAGATTGTCTTGATGCCTTTGAATTAGTGAATGGATAGAAATGACCGGTGAGGAGCTAAAGAGAGCAAGAAACCTTCGAGAGTTCTCTTTAGACAGATGAAAACATAGATATTAAGCAAACTTAAAGGCAGAACATATAAATTATGAATTCTACCTTAACACTTCATTTACTTAATGTGCAGAAAAGAGGAGTAGGAAAATGATACACATAACAAACTTACAAGTACATGAGAGAAGCACACCATCAACACAAAACACCACAGGAATCCCAAATAGTGCTGCAAAACCCTGGTCTTTCCTTTGCCAAAATTGCAGAGATACAAAGTGTAAAACAGTCTAAGCTTATCCCTCAAAAGTCCAACCATGAAAATGACTAAGAAAGTACATAATATAGGCAAGCTAACACACTTCCTTGCCTCTAGGGGTCGAGCTCATCATCCTAGGAGCTGTTTCAACCAATTCTAAACTGAACACTACAATCTAGGCAATCAAAACAACTTGCCTCTATAAGCTAGGAAACTAATTCATTCATTGATTTTTTGCCATTTTATGAATGAATCTTCTAGAATAGGTAAAAAGTGTCATGTCAATCATGAAATTACATCAAATACATCAAGGAGGATGAAAAATCCAACCAAAAAGTCAAAACTAGTCACTGCTGCGTTTTCCTGTGCTGAAGATGCAAAACTGGCAAATTTTCCCAACGCATAGCGCGCCATTTCTCAACGCGTAGCGCGCCTTTCAGGCCACTTTTGAGGCACTTCCCGACATCCAAATGAGGCACAAGTGGGCTTGTTGGAAAGGTTTGGATGTCTACTTTCCAGCCCAAGTGGAATTTCTCAATTTGGTGGCCATTTGCCCCTCCAAAATTGCAATCTCCCAAGACTGCTTCCTGTGTGTCCAAAAAGTGGCAGAAGGTCATTTTTTGCTTGTTTTTTGACCTTTTGGGGGCTCAAATCTCCATGAAATTTCTTGGCAGTGGCTGAGCAAGTGTATTTTGCCATGACAAATCCAAAAATGCTGAGTTTTCCTGAAATGGACCTCCCCAACTTAAGGGTAGCGCGCGACGCGCTATGCGTTGAGGGCAAAAACCTGTTTTTGGCATAAAAAGTCAAAATTAACCAAAATTGCTCAAAATTTCCTGAAATTTGAGCTGGAGGTGTGTCATTGAGCACCATGCTCCCTCAAGGTGGCTTCAGCCAAAATTTGAAGCGGATCGGGCCTTTTCCTCCGTTTTAGTGCCTTGGCCAAGCGTGCTTTGAGTACCTTCATTTTTGCTTTGCACACATGCATGCGGGCCCAATAATGGTTCTTCATGTGGCGGAGCATGTCTTTGTCCCTGTTTGCCTTTGCTATCAACCTCTCTAAATGTGTGTTCACCTGAATGAGCATAGAGCTTTGCTCCTTAGGTGTCAAATCACCGGGTCTCTTGCGAGCCAAGTTCCGGTCTTCTCGGATCCTCCGCAACTCATCAAGAGTGTGTTCATCCTCTAATTGCTTGTTGCACTGCTCTAAGTATGTGATTGTCCAATTTGCCATTTCCAACTTTTGCTGCAACAAGTCATTTTCAGCCCTTAGTTGCTGGATGATCTCCTTTGGCTCTAGGCTAGGAGAACTGATATCAAGGTCAACAACATCTATGCCTGGATCACCTGATGGCCCCTCATCAATCTTGGGCTGCTTGCCTCTCTCTTGTACCTGTGCTGCTGTCGAAAGCGAGGCCCCTTCCACTTGATGTGGAGATAACACTCGCTGTGCTGATGAAGAAGGCGAGACCCCTTCCACCTGATGTGGAGATAATACTCGCCGTGCAGATGCAAATAAGGCCCTGTGGCCTCTTCGATATGTAACATAAGGAGGAGTGCTGACATGCTCTGGCTCAGGAATATCAAACTGCTGTGAAGGCCCTCCCTCATCATGGACAACCTCGGGAGGTGGCTGTGGCACCATGAAGAAGTCGCGAGAAATGAAATCCTCCCAAGCAATACCCTGCTGTGCCAACTGATGCATCACTATGATCTCGATCAATGCATAATGATATATACTTTTGAGCTGCTGTGCGTGATTCTTCCTTTGCACTATGGGCACCATCTTCTCTATATTTCGGCACATGAAAAATGGAATGTTCATCATCCGTACCCGGGTGAAATGCATCAACAAACGGATATGGTACGAATATAAACGTGAAAATCTGCCCTCACAAGTGAAATAACGCGTAATGAGCCTCATTAAGGGTGCATACTCATCCCTTAGGAATCTGAAAGGAAAAACAGCAGTAAGGTGCCTCATGCATCCGGGTTTGATGTATGGTTGATAATGAAATTTGTCTAGCAGCTTGCGCTTGGTCCACTCTTCCGCAACATTTGGTATCCCGGTGGCTTGAGCAACCATTTCAGGTGATAAGGTGAAATTCACTCCTGCAAGGTTCACATGGCCATTGTGCAAATGTAGGACAAACAAGCGGACCAACTCTCTATGGTGTTGAATTTGTGAGATCCTCTCACAATATCCAAAGCATGATTGATATCGAAAACATGACATTGCAAGTGGACAAGCTTGCAAATGAGCCAATGAAGTGGGCTCTCTGACATGCCGACCACCCTTACCACCCTTATGATGCCTCCTTGGCACTTCTACCTCTGGTGTTCAATCACTGTCATAGCTCTGCTCATAATCTGATTCGGTTTCTGACATGGTTATGAAGGCAAGATGACTGAAATATATTGCTGACTTGGCACCCAATTAACTGCTTTTTGACTTTTTCAAATGCTGTCACCAAGGGGACATAAATACAAGGGAACTGTTAGGGATAGGGGAACATGTGGGAATTAGGGTGAATAAACACAAAGAAGGAATTTAGGGAATACAAGCATGGGAAATTACAAAATTGTGGGATTTAAAGTGAAGTAGGGTTTAGGAATTAAGTATGCTTTTAGGAATTTTAAAGAGGAGAATGATGAAATTTCAAGGGAAAATTTGAGGGAGAAAGGTGATGAAAATGAGGGAAAAAGGGATTTACAAATGGGTAACCTTGGACAACAAGAGAAATTTAAAACCCTAGCACCATTGAAACTTTAAATTTTCCATAACAAGGGAGGGTTTTGATTTATCATTTACATAGCATTTGAACATGTTAATTCTCTTTTTCAATTCTCTTATTGATTTCCAGCAACTTTTTAATGATATTTATCGAGGACTTATTTGAAGATTCTGCCAACCCATTTCCTTGCGGATGGTAGGCGGTAGAATGCCCCAAGCTGATATTATACTTGTAGCAAAAGTCAACCATTCTCTTTGATTTAAATGCTGCTGCATTATCTGTAATTAACTTACTTGGACAGCCAAAACGTGACAGTATATTATTTTCAAGGAAAGAAATAATTACCGCATCCGTGGCTTGCCTGGTGGGAATGGCTTCAATCCATTTTGTGAAGTAATCTGTAGCTGTCAATATCCATCTATGCTGTCCTGACGATGTCGGATGAATCTCACCGATAAAATCCAAGCCCCACTGCTGAAATGGTGCGCTGACTTCAATTGGTTTGAGAGGCAATGGCTGCAATTTCTGTTTCCCTTGAAAAATTTGGCACTCATGACAACTCTTAACAGCTTTATATACATCTGAAAACAATGAAGGCCAATAAAAACCTGCCCTTAGGATCTTATTTGCTGTAGTCTTCCAAAACAAATGACCCCCACAGTCACCTTTATGAAAATCTTCCACCACTGTTTTGGCTTCCTCCTCAACCAAACAATTCAGCAATATTCCACCAGGGTCTTTCCAATATAGTGCAGATTTAAGGATGCAAAACTTGGCTGCTTTCAACTTCAATGTCCTACTTTTATTTCGAGGCATCCCGGGAGGTGAAGACAAATTTTGAAGTACATATACAATATCAGCGTACCAAGGAGAAGAAATAAAGATGTCAGATACCTGTTGTGCTGAATTCTCCTCATCTTCATTGGACATGGCAGCTATCAAATTGATGTCTAGGACATGTAGATTTGTTTCAGCCATCAACTTGGCAAGACCTTGCCCTTTGATCAACTTAGTAGGTTTAATTTCCACATCATACTCTAATAATGCAGCAATCCACTTTCCCCGCCTTCCTTCTGGTTCTGCCTGTACCAACACATCCTTTACTGCCGCGTTAGGAACATATGCTATAATGTGGGAATGCAATATATATACACGGAAATCTTTCAAGGCCTTCACAAGCGCAAGTGCTTGTTTTTCAATGATGTTATACTTTAATGCTCCATCTCTGATAATACGGCTGAAAAAAGCAATAGGCTTTTCAACTCCATCTCTCTTTTGCATTAGTACAGCTGCCAATGTGTGCTCAGAAGCAAAGGAAAACAGAATAAAATCTTGTGTGTAATCCGGATTGATTAAAGTAGGGGCTGAAGATAAAACCAACTTTACCAAATTGAAAGATTTTACCGCCTCTTCGGTCCACTTGAGTTGGCTGTCCTTTTTCAGCATGTTTATGATTTCTCTAAGGTGCTCAGCAAGATTCGGAATGAAACGACGCAGAAAATTCAGCTTACCATTAAAGGACTGTATTTCTTTTTTGTTCCGGGGCTGCTCAAGTTGCTGAATAGCTTCAACACGTGCAGGATCTATACGGATGCCATCTTTGGAAATGATGTGACCCAAGAGCTTGTCTTCACTCATGGCGAAAAGACTTTTCTTTGGATTCAGCGAAATACCATATTTTCTGCACTTTTGAAAAACAACTTTCAAGTGATATAAATGTTCTTCATCAGATTTTGAAAATACAGTCAAATCATCAAGGTAAACAACTAAAAAGACATCTTTCTCATTGGCAAAGGCCATGTCCATCGCACGCTGAAAAGTGGCACCTGCATTTTTCAAACCAAATGGCATTTTTGCATAATGAAATGTTCCCCATAGAGTAGTGAATGCGGTTTTGTCACGATCATCCTCATGCACCAAAATCTGATTGTACCCGGAATAGCCATCGAGTAGCGACATCCTTGATGCTCCAACTACTCGCTGCAATATATGATCCATTTTGGGCAGCGGATAATTGTCCTTTAAAGACACCTTATTCAAATTTCTAAAGTCAATGCATAAACAGATCTCACCGGTCTTCTTTCTTACGGGTACCAAATTGGATATCCAATCGGAAAATCTGATAGGTACTATGATTCCAGACTTGTACAACCTATTCACTTCTTTTTCTATCAATGGCAGCAATTTAGGATTGATTCTCCTCAACTTTTGGCGGAAAGGTTTTTGATTTGGCTTTATAGGAATAGTATGCTGAATGATACTAGTATCATATGTTTTCAGATATGAATAATCCCATGTAAAGACATTAGAAAACGAAGACAACAATCTGACATACTCCTTCTTTACCTTTGGTGACAATGACTTAGATAACTTTACCATCTTAGGATTCTCAGTTGGTCCAATGTTTACTTCCTCAACACCTTCTTCAGTTGGTCTCAATGTTGGCTTGCGGGCCACATCATCTTGATCAAACAACTCTTCCAAAGGAATCAATCCTTTAGGAATAAAATTGTCCTTAAGTTGCAGCACATCCATTTGATTTACCTCATCCGGTTCAGTATCTATGGAGATGTCCTTAAACTCACCTTCAATCTGCAGAAAATATTTGATTTCTTCATCATCCTGGAAAACTTGCCAACATCGTTGATTATCCGGAACTGTGGGGCGGTGTTTCACATAAATCTCAAATTTGTTACTGGAATTCATTGGAATTTTTAAGTTACTTGCTGCCTTGACCAATGCATCAGCAACACCATTTTGTATGCGGGGCACACATGTCAAAGTATGTTCAGAAAATAATTTCAAAATATCTAGGACAACATTTCGATATGACCTCATGCGAGGATGCCTGGCCTGAAACTCGCCTTTAACTTGCTTTATCACCAACTCGGAGTCGCCATAGACTGCAATCTTCTTTGCTTTCAGCTTGCGAAGAATTTTAAGGCCAGCAATCAGAGCCTCATATTCTGCATCATTGTTTGAACAATCAAATGCTAGTTTATAAGAACACACTCTCACCTTGCTTGGGACTTTGTCTCAGGTAGAAAAGGGACTTCGAATCCACACACCAATACCAGCACCATCGCTGCCCACAGCGCCATCGAAATCCATGGTCCAAAGACCATCTTCATCTTCCTCCAACCGCTGAAACTGTGTTGCCTCTGTTTTTTCTGTTTGCTGCCCCTTAGCTTCAGCTGTTTGCTTCGTGGCAGCTGGCTTTTCTTCTCTTTCCTTTTGCAGAACTTCTCTAAAGTTTTCAGTAATCTCTGGTATATCTTCTGCCTGAACTAACTGACTATCTATCTCATTAAAATTATCAGCAAACAAAACAAACGACTCCAAATCTGTATGTACATAATTTACAGGATGATTTATTGGCTTTTCTTTGCTAGTTATCATGTATTTCATCTTTTGCTCCCGATATAATTTTTTCATTTGACCGAAGACTGGAATTGTAGCACAAGAAAAATCTAGCTGAAGTGTACCTTTCAACTTAGCTCCCCAAGATCTTGAAAGCAACATACCAAAACACGGAGGAATATCCGCCACAACCACATCCATTGTAGCATAAGAAAAATCTAGCTGAAGTGTACCTTTCAACTTAGCTCCCCAAGATCTTGAAAGCAACATACCAAGACGCGGAGGAATATCCGCCACAACCACATCCATCAAGAAATTCTTAGCTGGAATTTGATCTAGGCTTACCACCAAGTCCTTGATCAATCCAATACACTTTACCCGGCTGGAATCAAATGAATACAAATCATGATATCTTCTTGTGATGTCCAATCCCAGCCTTTCCATTATTGCTTTCGGCATCAAATTATGCGAAGCACCCGAGTCAAACATAGCATTGTGCAAAACATATTCGTGCAACCTCAAACTGATATAAAAGGGAGGAACATCATTTTCAGGAGACTCACCATTTAAAGCAGGCCCAAAAATTAATTCCGACTGATCATCTTCTACATTTACCGTGTCAAGCATTGGATCAATGTTCAGAATTTTGGAAATTTGACCTCGGTAGGTGGTGTTTTTCATGATTTCAGTCAATGGAATAGACACTTTCAGCTTTGAAATTTCATTCTCCAAAATAAATGCTGAAACCTTTTCACCTTCTTTGGCCAGAACTTCTCTTCTCTCAACTTTATCCTTCATTATGCTTGGTGGCTGATTTACCTTATCCGCTGAAAATGATTGACTTGCTGGGGAATCAATTATATCTTTTCCTTTTGTCTGTGGGGAAGCTGAATCATTTTTTGCTGAAGTATCTTTCCTCTTCTGAATGGGATTTATGGGAACAGCTCGATTTCTTAATTGTCTCTGCTGAGCGGATAAAGCATTGAGATATCCTCTTTGGTACTCCTCCGATTCTTCCACGAGGGCTGCATCATTTGATAAGATATAATCCTCATCCTGATGTATGATGGAATTTCTCACCAATTCTTCTTCTTCTGTAATATAAGTAGGCAAATCATCAGGAGTGAAAAAGTGATTTTCCTCTCCTATAGTATCACCTTCATCCTCGGATTCTTGGCTAACAAAATTCTGCTGAAGTGGAGGTTTTATTTGCTGCTGTACTGCTGTTTCTTGTGCCCTTGTTTCACGCTGCTTAATTCTGTATTGTGGCTGCTGCGGACCTCGGAAATTAGGATTACGGATCTGCGGTTCCGGCTTGCTGAGATGAGTATTTTCAAGCAACCTTTCTACTCTTTCTACCTTGCGAAGGAGCTGATCTGATGTAGAAGCTTCTTCTTTGATTGTCACTCGCTTTTCGGCTTTCATCCTCGCTCTTTTATCATTCAAATTCGCTTCAACACTAACAGCGATTTTCTGCATATCCTCCAAGGTAGGCGGATCTCTATCTCGCAATGAATAGGCCATCTCCGGATCAAAGCCATCCGGGAATTTGAGAAGTGCTAATTTTCTAGATGGTCTTAAATCATCTGGAATAGCATTGTAAACTGTGTTAAATCTGATAATGTAATCTTGAACAGACTCACCATGATTACGTTTGAGATTGTTGTACTCAGCATTGATCTGAAGTGGATCTTTTCTGATTTCCCATCGATCTAGAAACTGCTTCTGAAGTTCTTATGTGGGTATGCTTCTAGCTGTCAAACCTCTGAACCATTTTCTTACTTCTCCTCCGAATGTTTGTACAAACAAACACATAGTTACATCCTCTTCATCTATCTCATATAGATCAAAGAAAGTTGTCATCTTGTCTATATGCTGCTGAGCAGAAACACCCTGAGGAGTGCCATCAAACATGGGAATTTTACTCTGATAATCAGCTGGCATATCATGCAGATTTTGAGGAAGAGCAAGTGGGGCAAACCGGGCAGCCATTGCTTTAGGTAGATTTGGTCTAGGGGTAGCAGGTGGAGTAGGTGTAGCTGTAGTATGAGGAGTATAGGGAGGTGTAGGCAGAGGAGAAGCGATATGTGATGAGGAAGGAGAATTGACTATGGATTCAGGATGTGTAACTATAGGGGATATAAAAATAAAAGGAGGATTGGTCTGTTCGTGCGGAACTGAAGCCGTGATAGTAGATCTAATATTGCTAGATATAGTTTCAAGGAAATCAACAAGATTAGTGACTTCGATATCTGTCTGAAGGTGTCTTAGGATGAAATTTTCAACCAATTTATTGTGTCTCTCGATTTCAAGGGCAGCAGCAAAATCAAGGTTGGGAACTAGAGAATCAAGTGCACTTTTAGATTTGGTTTTGAACAAAGACAACTCAAAACTCTCGTCAAAATCAATGTCTTCAAGATACTCAAAAACAGCTGGGCATGAATGAGATTTGAATATGTGATTAGAATCTGAAGCCAGTTTGGATATCAAGGAACAAATAACCAATCAGCCTGTGGAAACTCTCAACTAATCATCCAAAAGTTCAGAGTTTGCAAATGAACTGGGGTAAAATGCAATCGAAGTGTCGTATTCACAAGCTCACGGAGATTGACTGAAGCAACGTTTATCTACTTCCGCTTATGCAAAGCAAAAGCGTTTCGAAGGCTACCTGGCATAACTTTAGGCTCCGTCTAAGACTTATGAAATAAACACATCAATCCACAAACAAGTTTGTTCTCCCCAGTATGGTCGCCAATATGTTAGCGCTTGAATTTGGCCTCAGGCTGAAAAAGACAAAATCCAAGGCAACATCAAACCACTTAGCCTTGTAGCTAGCCCTACGGGGACAGGAGAGGGCTCTCTCCGGGTCTATCTCGGCAAAAGATCTTCAAAGGGCTGAGATGACCAATAAAGAACACTGATTTTAGGCTAGTAAACTGATAGAGAAAGTTTGATTTTCAATTTTTAGGGTTTTGTTGGAAAACTGAGCACGACAATTTTGGGTGCGGGGATGAGACACAGTTTTTGCAGAGGTCTTTTTGGGGCAAGGTAGGAGATTGTCTTGATGCCTTTGAATTAGTGAATGGATAGAAATGACCGGTGAGGAGCTAAAGAGAGCAAGAAACCTTCGAGAGTTCTCCTTAGACAGATGAAAACATAGATATTAAGCAAACTTAAAGGCAGAGCATATAAATTATGAATTCTACCTTAACACTTCATTTACTTAATGTGCAGAAAAGAGGAGTAGGAAAATGATACACATAACAAACTTACAAGTACATGAGAGAAGCACACCATCAACACAAAACACCACAGGAATCCCAAATAGTGCTGCAAAACCCTGGTCTTTCCTTTGCCAAAATTGCAGAGATACAAAATGTAAAACAGTCTAAGCTTATCCCTCAAAAGTCCAGCCATGAAAATGACTAAGAAAGTACATAATATAGGCAAGCTAACACACTTCCTTGCCTCTAGGGGTCGAGCTCATCATCCTAGGAGCTGTTTCAACCAATTCTAAACTGAACACTACAATCTAGGCAATCAAAACAACTTGCCTCTATAAGCTAGGAAACCAATTCATTCATTTGATTTTTTGCCATTTTATGAATGAATCTTCTAGAATAGGTAAAAAGTGTCATGTCAATCATGAAATTACATCAAATACATCAAGGAGGATGAAAAATCCAACCAAAAAGTCAAAACTAGTCACTGCTGCGTTTTCCTGTGCTGAAGATGCAAAACTGGCAAATTTTCTCAACGCGTAGCGCGCCATTTCTCAATGCGTAGCGCGCCTTTCAGGCCACTTTTGAGGCACTTCCCGACATCCAAATGAGGCACAAGTGGGCTTGTTGGAAAGTTCTGGATGTCTACGTTCCAGCCCAAGTGGAATTTCTCAATTTGGTGGCCATTTACCCCTCCAAAATTGCAATCTCCCAAGACTGCTTCCTGTGTGTCCAAAAAGTGGCAGAAGGTAATTTTTTGCTTGTTTTTTGACCTTTTGGGGGCTCAAATCTCCATGAAATTTCTTGGCAGTGGCTGAGCAAGTGTATTTTGCCATGACAAATCCAAAAATGCTGAGTTTTCCTGAAATGGATCTCCCCAACTTAAGGGTAGCGTGCGGCGCGCTACGCGTTGAGGGCAAAAACCTGTTTTTGGCATAAAAAGTCAAAATTGACCAAAATTGCTCAAAATTTCCTGAAATTTGAGCTGGAGGTGTGTCATTGAGCACCATGCTCCCTCAAGGTGGCTTCAGCCAAAATTTGAAGCGGATCTGGCCTTTTCCTCCGTTTTAGTTCCTTGGCCAAGCGTGCTTTGAGTACCTTCATTTTTGCTTTGCACACATGCATGCGGGCCCAATAATGGTTCTTCATGTGGCGGAGCATGTCTTTGTCCCTGTTTGCCTTTGCTATCAACCTCTCTAAATGTGTGTTCACCTGAATGAGCATAGAGCTTTGCTCCTTAGGTGTCAAATCACCGGGTCTCTTGCGAGCCAAGTTCCGGTCTTCTCGGATCCTCCGCAACTCATCAAGAGTGTGTTCATCCTCTAATTGCTTGTTGCACTGCTCTAAGTATGTGATTGTCCAATTTGCCATTTCCAACTTTTGCTGCAACAAGTCATTTTCAGCCCTTAGTTGCTGGATGATCTCCTTTGGCTCTAGGCTAGGAGAACTGATATCAAGGTCAACAACATCTATGCCTGGATCACCTGATGGCCCCTCATCAATCTTGGGCTGCTTGCCTCTCTCTTGTACCTGTGCTGCTGTCGAAAGCGAGGCCCCTTCCACCTGATGTGGAGATAACACTCGCTGTGCTGATGAAGAAGGCGAGACCCCTTCCACCTGATGTGGAGATAATACTCGCCGTGCAGATGCAAATAAGGCCCTGTGGCCTCTCTGATATGTAACATAAGGAGGAATGCTGACATGCTCTGGCTTAGGAATATCAAACTGCTGTGAAGACCCTCCCTCATCATGGACAACCTCGGGAGGTGGCTGTGGCACCATGAAGAAGTCGCGAGAAATGAAATCCTCCCAAGCAATACCCTGCTGTGCCAACTGATGCATCACTATGATCTCAATCAGTGCATAATGATATATACTTTTGAGCTGCTGTGCAGGATTCTTCCTTTGCACTACGGGCACCATCTTCTCTATATTTCGACACATGAAAAATGGAATGTTCATCATCCGTACCCGGGTGAAATGCATCAACAAACGGATATGGTACGAATATAAACGTGAAAATCTGCCCTCACAAGTGAAATAACGCATAATGAGCCTCATCAAGGGTGCATACTCATCCCTTAGGAATCTGAAAGGAAAAACAGCAGTAAGGTGCCTCATGCATCCGGGTTTGATGTATGGTTGATAATGAAATTTGTCTAGCAGCTTGCGCTTGGTCCACTCTTCCCCAACATTTGGTATCCCGGTGGCTTGAGCAACCATTTCAGGTGATAAGGTGAAATCCACTCCTGCAAGGTTCACATGGCCATTGTGCAAATGTAGGACAAACAAGCGGACCGGCTCTCTATGGTGTTGAATTTGTGAGATCCTCTCACAATATCCAAAGCATGATTGATACCGAAAACATGACATTGCAAGTGGACAAGCTTGCAAATGAGCCAATGAAGTGGGCTCCTCTCTGACATGCCGACCACCCTTACCACCCTTATGATGCCTCCTTGGCACTTCTACCTCTGGTGTTGAATCACTGTCATAGCTCTGCTCATAATCTGATTCGGTTTCTAACATGGTTACGAAGGCAAGATGACTGAAATATATTGCTGACTTGGCACCCAATTAACTGCTTTTTGACTTTTTCAAATGCTGTCACCAAGGGGACATAAATACAAGGGAACTGTTAGGGATAGGGGAACATGTGGGAATTAGGGTGAATAAACACAAAGAAGGAATTTAGGGAATACAAGCATGGGAAATTACAAAATTGTGGGATTTAAAGTGAAGTAGGGTTTAGGAATTAAGTATGCTTTTAGGAATTTTAAAGAGGAGAATGATGAAATTTCAAGGGAAAATTTGAGGGAGAAAGGTGATGAAAATGAGGGAAAAAGGGATTTACAAATGGGCAACCTTGGACAGCAAGAGAAATTTAAAACCCTAGCACCATTGAAACTTTAAATTTTCCATAACAAGGGAGGGTTTTGATTTATCATTTACATAGCATTTGAACATGTTAATTCTCTTTTTCAATTTGCAAAACCAAATCTAGGCATAGAGGAGAAGCCTACCTGCACTTTGCCTGAGAGAGAAATCGATTTGATGACTTGCTGGCAGTTTGTTGAGCTGAAACCCCAACGCGTAGCGCGCCCTGCCCAACGCGTAGCACCCCTCTGACGCGTAGCACACTTGTAAAATTACATTGAAAAAGTCTGCCTGACGCGTAGCGCGCCCCTGACGCATAGCGCGTCTCTCCTGACGCGTAGCGCGCCCCTGACGCATAGCGCGTCTCTCCTGACGCGTAGCGCGCCTCTCCTGACGCGTAGCGCGCCCCTGAAACTGCTCAACTTGCTCAAGAACTCCTCAAATCGACTTTGCAAGGATTCACTTAGCTTGTAAAAGGCAAATGAGTTGTAAGTGAGGAGTGATGTGCTTTTATAGGTTTCCTTTTGATTTTTACTTGCCCAAAACCCACTTTGTAATGTTTTGAGTGTTGACACTTTTTGAATTAATTGGCTCTGACCTTTGATTTCTTTTCTTTGAAAAATTGGTTGAAATGATGATTTCTTCTGAAATTTTTTGCAGGGATAGCTTCTAGGATGCTTTGGCAAAGGAGACCAATGCTGCACTTCGACATTTGAAGAATTTGAAATTTTGAGAATTTTTACAAAAATGAGATAATGACCTTTGTTTTCAAAAACAGAGTTTTTGAGAACAAGGTGAAAATTTAGCTGTACAATGATGAGAATTTTTGAAATAATGTTTAATGAAGGACATCCCTCTGGCCTGCTGGTTCTTTATGACTTCTCAAGACAAAAATGGACTCAACCCTAGACCTAAGACCTTAAAACTTAAAGCAAGATGAATGAACCTTTGAGGATTTTATTTACTTGAACAAACCTGAACCAACAGTGCCAAACAAGAGGGGAATAACGACACAAACTCCCTCCACCAGGATTATGGCATGCCTAACGGAATGCAACATGATCACACTGATGAAGACACCTAATCATGAAATGCAAAGAGCTTTGATCTCTGGTGGAGGGCTACTAGACCGACTCTAACAGTCTCCACCATGCATATGGATCTTTTGAGGAGATCCCAATCAAGATTTGAGGTATGTTTAGTGAGCATTCCCTAAATATATTTTCTTCTTACCCTTTGTCGGATTTGGTTCTAGTTGTTAAGGATGCTTTCTATGGAGTGGTTCACCATAAGGTTTTGATTAGCGATCTGGATAAATTTGATAGGGAGTTCAGGAAGGATGAGTTCTTTGTTGCCCTCTTATCAATACAAAAGGGGAAATTCTCAAGTATTGGTGGTTTTCCTTCTGAATTCTATAAGGTGGTGTGGTGATGATTTTTGTCTTCTTGCTAAGGGGGTCTTCTCTTCAAGGAGCCATTTCAAATCACTTTATAAGGGTATTGTTAAGCTTACTCCAAAGGATGCAACCAGAGATTCTATTTTTGGGTGGTGTCAAAGGATGCAACCAGAGATTCTATGTTTGGGTCGTGTCAAAGAATGCATCCAGAGATTTTTATTCCTACGATACCTTGGGATGTTTGCACCATATGCAAGGATGAGGGAGACCTTGGTCTGTTTGATGTTGTGACGTAGGGTAGCATCTTGGTTGCTAAGTGGGAGGTTAGATGTTTAGAGGTACATCACCTTGCGATGTTTTGATGTGGTACATACTACTTTCAGCCTAGCATTGTGGTATCATATATGCTCCTCATAATCTCTAGATTGTAGGGTCTATCATCTTCAGGAGTATTTGGTAGCTTGGAAGAGGGCAATAGGTTTGGTCTATTGGCAAATGTCAGACTGTGGAGTTGGGTGGTGTTTGTCTGGAAGGTCAATTTGGAGTTGGAATCTAAAAGGTACTTGTATATCTAACCTTTGGTGCTTTCAGGCCCGAAGACTGAGGAGGAAGAAATATATATTCTGGAGGGATCTATGGGATGCTAGTACTTGTTGTGCCCTACAACAACCCCCCATTTCATAACATTTTTATCACAAACAATTTACATATGAAATGGGTCCCTTTTAAAATTTTTAATTGGCATTAATAAACTTGTTCAAATAAGGTATGATAATCAAATGAATTTATGCAAAAAACCCTTGTTGAACAAATGATAAGCAATTTTTGGTTAAGTCCAAAAAAGTAATCGCAAGTTCGGTTGCCATCTTGGTTTTTCCCGATGCGATATCGCTATCGGCCATCGGCAATAGCCAATGCACACACAAAAGGGCACATACCTTTTCCCCGATGCGACGCGATATCGGCAATCGGCTATCGGCACGGCACTATGTCTTGTGAAAAATGTTTTAACACTCCGGCCCGATGCGATATCGCATATCGGCAATCGGTACAATCCTACGCATTTTCATAAGACGTTTATATCCTTTCCCCGATGCGATATCGCTATCGGCATTCGCTAAAAGCAATTGATACACATTCAGGGGTTATGTTCGCGCGCCGAATGCGATATCGCAATCGGCGTTCGCTAAAGAACTTTCCCAAGTGATAACGCCACACACACACTTCCGATGCGATATGATGACGCTTAATGATGACCTCAGTTCCAAAAGGCGATTATTTCAAAGCATTAAAGTTATATTTAAACTCGATTTGACAAAAACACAGATTTCAAAATGCCGTTAAGTAAAGGGATAAGGTAATGCATGCGTATTTAAAGCTTTGCCCCTTCGAATTAACGAGCAATTACGATTAGACCTTTGAAGAAATCTATTACACGCTTTAAGGGGTCATTCGGTTTAATAACTTAAGTAATGGTCATTTATGAAGTTGTAGGCCGTAAAATCACCATCATTGCATCTACGATGCCTTCTCAAATCATTAGATCCGCAGCCTCTTTTAGGAATAATCTCGCCACGCTTCAAATCATATATTTATCCCGTTATGGATTGTCATTGTTATTTCTTTGTTACGATTTCTCTTGCACTTGTGTAGAATTCGACTACCGAGAGAAGTCTGAATATGATGGGAAAGAAGTTCAAGAAGGTGGCAGGTTCTACTGCGACACCTGCCTCAGGCCAAGCTGCTACACCTTCAAGGAAAGGCTTAATCTCAGATACTACATGCACTGGTCTTACTGATACTACATGGCAAGGGACATACAATTTGCTAGAAGGAGAACAACCAGAAGCGACAGTAACGGAGGCAAGTGTGGATGAATTAAGAAAGTCTGAGGCAACTCTTAAAGATTTGGCTGACTCTTTTCTGCACAGAATAGCAGCCAGGGAACAAGTCTTGCCTTATACTGATGTGGTACGTTGGGCAATTGAAGAAATTCCTCTCACTAATAGAACCTTCATTTCTAAGGATGGAAGGATTTTCGGCTCCTTCAAGCCTGACGACTTGAGACGAATGTATCATTTGCCCAATCCCGAGCAAGTCTATAACAGAGCATTTGTGGAGAAATTCGCCAGAGAGAATGAATCACCAGCCGAACCTCTCCGAGATTGGAGGCAAAATCCAGCAAAACACAAGCAGGATATGTCGGGTAAGTACTCCAATGCCTCTTTGGCTTCACCTTACTGCTATGCTGGAATTATGATGTGTAGATTGTGGGGATTTCATGATTCTGCAAATATCCATGTTGATATGGTTCCCTTAATGGAAGCGGCCGTTAATAGTATAATTATGGATTGGGCCACTATCCTGTCTGATAAGTTGGTCTTAGCTATTCGTGAGTTTAGGGCCAAAACCAGAGTCACTGAGAGAAAAATCCCACCTTTTTATTACTCTGCATACATTATGGATGCCCTTTGTTTTAATTCTGAGTTTCCTGTCCTTGGTTGGAGATGGACAACCCATGACCCAACACCTATTCATTTGTATCATCGTAAATTGTGGAAACCCTCTCACAAAGACCATTTGTACCAAATTTGCAATGGTTTTATGGTTCCCGTTCACTATTCTATTTTTGACAGACCTATCCCTAGGATTTCCTATGAAGCCTCTTTTGACCTACCAGCCGTAGCCCATTGGTTCGGCGAAGAATGTTTTTCTTATATCAAAGTTTTTGGAAGCAAGGCCAGGCCACATGTTCTCCCCTTATACATGCCAGACAAATTGCTAGCCCGAGAAATCTCCTATCAGATCATGTCTGAAGGTGTTACCCAAACTCTCAAAGAGGAGAAGAAGAGAGGATGGCCATCGTTTCCTTTAAGAATTGGAGTTTATACGCTGCTAAATTATAAGCATGCAGAAAAGGAAGCAGCAAAACTCCAAATGCTATCTCTAGTTTCTATTCCCAACAGACTCTATGACCCGAAAAAGACTGCTTTCATTGCCTTGGAACAGGCTAAGCTGACAAAGGTTGTTCACCAAGAAGACCAGTTTGACGACCTGTTCATGGGTGCTGATTCAATAAGCCAAGTCCAACAACTTGCTGCGATGAGATATGAAGATATGGAATTAACTGAATTTAATAAACTTAGAAAGCAAAGGTTGCAAACTTTGCCTCTAAAGTTATTATCTACAACCCCAACTTCATCCTCAAGCGAGCCTGATCAGCAAGAAATAAATTCACCTCCCGTTACAATTAGAGAACAGGAGGAAAGTCAAAGAAAGCTGCAGGCAGAAAGGCATAGAAGAGAACAAATAGAAAGGCAGCAAAAAGCACAAATTGAACAAGAGCAAAGAAGGCAAAGGGAGCAAGAAGAGCAAAGAAGGCAAAGGGAGCAAGAAGAGCAAAGAAGACAAAGGGAGATAAAAGAACAGAGACAGAGAGAAATAGAAGAACAGAGGAAAAGAGAGGAAGAAGAAAAAATAAGGAAAGAATTGGAAGATAGGCAGAAAAAGGAATTGGAAGAACAGCAACGGAGAGTACAAGAGGAGCAACAGCGGGAGGCATTCGAAGAACAGCAGAGAATTGAAAAAGAAAAAGAACAGAGTAAGCAAATCTCTGTTGATACTGAATTGATTAAGGAATGGAATCAATTTGATTCCATTATAAGTGGTAAAGAAGCCTCCAAAGACTCAGATGCCTTAAAGACTCCCGATACTACTGTTTCTCCGGTTCTTGAAGGAACCAGCGGCCCATCCACAGTACAGGACGTTGAAGAAGTTACTCAGAATCCATCTGATCAAGTTGATCTTCAGGTAGAGGAAATTCCTCCTCTAGACATTTTCTACAGCCCTAAGCATAAAGCCGTTGTAAGACGCTCAAGGAAGAGGCGAAGGCTTGATCAACCTTCTGTTTCAAATGAGCAAACAGTCACGGGCAATGTCGTCTGGAAGGGAGAATTAAGTCCCTCTGAAGATTTAACAAAGCTGTCGCAATTTGCGGGAGCTTATTCAGCAGCAACCATTGACAAAGCATCCGAAGTGAGTCTTCTTTTGAAGACTAAAGAGCATGAGGTATATGCATTGCAAGCAGAAGTGATAGAGGCAAAGAATAAGGCGACACAGGCAGAAGAACAATTGCTGGCTCAACAACAAGAGAATCATTTGTTAACCCAGCAAATTGAAAAACTAAGGATAGACCAAAGTGACATTAAAGCACATGAATTGGCAGAGGCATTATCACAGTTGGAGGCATCAAATGAGCTGTTAATGAAATCTAAAGAGGATCAAATAGTTCAGCTCTCAGCACAGCTTGAAGGTATCAAAGGTGCCAAGAGTATTGAAGATTTCAGAGCAGAGGCAACTCTGATAAACGACGCTTTGATATCTCAGATCAGACTTTTGTGCCAACAGCTAGTTGAAGCTGAGTCACTTTGTGATATATCTACAGCAGTATGTGAGCAAATCGAGAAAGCCAGGACTAACTTGGATCAGGCCGAAGATGAAATAATAGAATATATTGAATGGCAAGATACTCCAGAAGGGCAAGCTGCTAATTTAGCCCGAATCAGTGTAACATACAAGAACATACTTTTCATGGAATGGGAAACACAGGTAATGAAGGCAGAGAGGGCAGCATCCAGGTGCAAAACAATTTCCAAAAACATGATCAATATAGTCAATGATACATTGTATCTGGCTAACATGATTTCACAATGCACACCTGGAAACATAACAACCGCGAATATGCTGGAGCACAAGAATTATCCTAAGCTGGAAGAACAAGGGCGGTTAATTGCTGGAGTGAATACCTTGACCTCCGATGCATACTGGCTTTTCCTGATTAAACCGCATTCTCAAAGGTCGGCTCTTAACTGCCTAACCGACGCTCTCCGATACCTGATCGCCGATTTCCAAGATGCCACATATGATGCACAGCTGACTTCTCGCCTCAATACTCCACCAGAAGTAGAGCCAATGCTGGCGATATGTCAGCGAAAGAGTAAAGGCAAAGAGACAGCTGACTGAAGCATCGCCGCCCACTGCCGAATCACCCAAATGCAAAATGATATTTGTTGATGCCGATTCCTTAGTTTTCAGTTTTTAGATATTTAGTAGTTAGATTAGCATAGTATTTATAGACCCTTTCATTGTTTTGGAAAGGGTCGTAAAATTTTGTAAAAGACTAAAAGGCTGAAGTTTGCACTATTGTGCTTCAGTCTATATTCTTTTTTGAAACTCGACCACTGGTCCTTAATTTTACTTGGAATGCTGTTTAAGTAAATTGTGCACTATTGTCGTTTGCTTGGAATGCTTTCTGGTTGGAAGGAAGGACTGCGACATAGCGATTAATATATTGGATTGATCAAACAGCTTGCATGGTACTATTATCTGTATCTGTTCTCTTTTCAGTTATATGAATTGCTGTGTTATTACTTTGCTATTATTGAATACATGTATGTAATACAACAACAAGTCTTCATTTCATATCACTATTGAATGTTTTGTGATTTGTTATCTTTCACTCATGTATGTATCAATGATATAAATGACTGAGTGCAGTAATTCGCTATTATAGCTCTGCGTAACTACTTACGCAGAGCAATCTCAAATGATTAAACATCTATGCTTGTTGTTAGTGTCATCTATATGCCTGTCATTAAGCATAGTTTATCAAACGCTGTACTGTCTGAATTGATAAGTCCCGGGATTAGCTTATAGTTTTTGTATTTCTTTTATAGTTTAGTTATTTGTTTATTATCATTTCATATCTTAAATCATCCATCCATCCCGTTTACTTATAATCTTTGGGAAACTGGTCCCGTTATCCCCAGTCGGAGCCACTATTCCAAACGGAAAAGGAGCTGCACTAAGTTCCGGACCGGGTGGTTTCCCCGATGTTGTTGCAACGAATTTCGGAGCATCAACATTTTTGGCGCTAGAAGGAGGGCCATCAACTGTGAATGGCAAGTAGGTCCAAGTCCACAAACCATTCTAAGAGTAATTCCCCCTCCAAACCATCTTCTCCTTCTCAATCACATGCTGGTTTTCCAGCACATGATCAAAGAAAGGAAGAATCAACCACCACTGCTCACACCCATAATATTTCAGAACATTTAAGTCTTGAATCCCCTGAAGTTCAGTCTCTTATCCATAAACTTCAGAGCTTCTCAATTTCACCTCAGAAATCTGAAGTATCACAAAGCAGTGTGACCTCGCAGTTAAACTTATCTCATCCACTTACCAGACTTCAGAGCGAAAAACTTGGTATTGAACCTACTGAGTTCCCTTTACCCAAAAAGAAAAGGGCTAAGAAGATCACTGAAGTATCTGATAGTGAAGATCTTTCTTCCATATCTTCCATCTCAACTCCTCCTCTGCGAAGTCAACCATCCACTCCCCCATTACACATTGTTGTCCATCAAGGAATAAGTACTACAGCATCTCAAGCTACTCTCTCTCTAACAACTTCTTCTCCTCAGTCATCTGGAATACCAATAGTAGTAACAACTAATATCACCAGCATAATGGCAGATCCATGGACTCAGCCAGGTGCAGTCAATATGCCCGGACCATTACATGATCTACCTGATGCTCCAGAAAAATGGTTGCCTAAATTTAATCCAGATAACGGAACACAAGCTGAAGAACATATTAACAACTTCATGTTAGCTGTTAATCTAAAGGGAGTGACAGAACAAGACGTTGTTGTAAGGCTTTTCCCTTATACTCTGCAAGGATCGGCGGGATCCTGGTACTTCTCATTACCTTCTGGTTCTATTACCCGCTGGGCTATGTGCCAAGAGCAATTTCTTATCAAATATGGAGATGACAGGTCTCTGGCGACTCTAATAAACGACCTCTCCAATTTGAGAATAGAACATAGAGAACCAGTAAAAGAGTTTAATGCCCGATTCAATAAACTCTTAAATAAAATCCCCACTGCTTCTAAGCCAAGTGAACAAATCAGAAGCGAATGGTACATTACTGCTCTCCCTTCCAACATAGCTATTTTTGTTGACAGGGCTGGCAAACCTACCTTAGCCGAGAATATGAAAGAAGCACTTGCCGTCGAAAAACGGATAAATGCCCTAGAAAAGAAAGCAGTTTTGGAGGATAGAAAATCTAAAAAAGTTTCATTTAAAGAAGATTCCAAGAAGAAAACCCCAAAAGACCCATATGACATGGAGGGTTTACAAAAGGTCCTTAAAACATTGTCTAATGAAATGGTCGAAATTAAAAAATAGGTGGCTGAAACTTCAACCAAAAGACCATTTAGAACTTTTAAGAAAACAGAAACAAAGCCACCCAATGTTATATCTAATGCAGATTCTGAACAGGAAGATGAAGAAGAGGAATCATCCTCACAGACAGATGATGAAGAAGAAGTAGTTGAGTGCCATGGTATGTGGGATTTCATACTCCCAAATTCTGACACTGAGAATCAAGAAGAAGCTTTTCCTGTTACTACAAGAAGTAAAATCGCCTCTGAACCTACTCAAACAACTACAAAAAAGAGGAGTGCAGGTGCTGCCACACCAAAAGAAAAAGTTCTTCCGAAGAAATCTCCGGTAGCAGTCCCTCAAAACCAGCCTCCAATTTCTAATTCTCCTTCAACATCCAAAACACTAGTGGTATCTGACCATATGGAGTATAATATTGTCGATGACATGAAAAAGACCAAGGCAAACATAACCATGTTTGAACTAGGTAAATTAAAACATCAGCAAAAATTGCTCCTAAGGGAATTTAACGCTATTCCCTCTTCCCCTCTTCCCAGTTCAAAAGCTGCTAATGATTCAGGACAACCCCCTCCAGATATGGTCGAGGCTACCGATTCGGTTCTGATTGGAGATAGATCCAATTCTCATACCCCACCTTTTTTGCTCACCTATGAAATCTATAATCGAAATCTGCATAACTGTTTAATTGATTCAGGGGCTTCATCCAATATTATGCCAGCTTCAGTTTGTTCTAAGCTGAACATAGAACCCCAGAAGTCAGCCATCCACATTGTACAGTTAGACAGAACCAAAGTACAGGTCATAGGAGAGATTAATTCTGTGACTATCAGGTTGTCTGCTGATCCCAGAATAGTACAGAGAATAGACATTTTGATAGCCGACATACCTGAATTCTACGGTTTAATTTTGAGCAGAGACTGGTCTGAGAAACTGCATGGATACATTTCCACGGATTGGTCACATATGTGGCTCCCCTACAAGGGTAAGCCAAATCAAATAAGGATCGACCGTGAGAAGCATATGACTCATACAGTAACCGATTTCGAACAAGAAAACCAGCCGGTGGCTTTCAACAATAACATTTTGGGAAATTATTCTTCACAGTCATTCTTTGGCAATTTTGTTGCCCAATCTTCCCCTTTTCAAGTTAATCATTGTACATCTCAAGTAGAAAATTTTTCACAATCAAATTTATCCAAATGCTTTAATGTAGATCAAAAGGATGTAAATATTTCTGATTCTCCTTTATTTTGGTCTTTGTATTTTGATGGCTCTAAGTCCAGCGAGGGCTCAGGAGCAGGTTGCATTTTGGTTAGTCCAAAAGGCGAAAAGACAATGCTTTCTTGTAGATTAGAATTTGAATGCACCAACAATACAGCCGAATACGAAGCACTACTGCAGGGATTATATAAGGCAATTGACCTTAAAGTCCAATATTTAAAAGTATTCGGCGATAGTGAGATCATTGTTAAACAGGTAAGGAATACAATTCATTGCCTCTCAAGCCACCTTAAGCATTATCAAACGCTAGTGCAAGATCTCACTTCGCATTTCTCAGCATTCAATATTTTTTCAATCCCAAGATCGCAAAATTCAGCAGCTGATTTACTAGCCAACGTAGCTTCCAAGCTCCTCCCTTCCGAAGACTATAGTCTTGATAGATTTTCTGTAGAGTTAATTTTTAGACCTTCAGTTCCTGATAACATCACTAACTGGAGGGTTTTCAACCATGACGAGGATATTTTGCAATTTTTGACCTCTGAAAAGTCCTATGACAATCAAGTCATTGAAGAGGATGAGCATGATTCTCAAATGAAGCAAACATCTCAAGATAACGTTATTCCTAAACCTGTGGTAAAGCTTGAAGACCTTTATGACATCAAAGATAGGTTTAAACCTGTAATTAATGCTAAACTCCAGAGCTCTACTCTTAGGTTTGAATTGATTAATTTAGGAACGGCTCAAACTCCTCAAAATATAAATTTAGGATTAGGACTTTCTACAATAGAAAAGGAAGCATTTATCAAACTTTTAAGAAAAAACAAACAAGTTTTTGCTTGGAAGTATGATGACCTTAAAACATATGATACATCTATCATACAACACACTATTCCTATGCTTCCTGATCAAAAACCAATCCAGCAGAAGTTAAGAAAAATCCATCCAAATTTGGAGAGCCAGATAAAGTCGGAACTTAATAAGCTTTTAAAAGCTAAGATTATCTTCCCTGTCCGACACTCAAACTGGGTCTCCAATATGGTACCCGTCAGGAAGAAAAACGGCGACATCAGAATCTGTATTGATTTCAGAAATTTAAATAAGGCAAGCTTAAAAGATAACTTCCCTCTGCCTACCGTGGAGCAAATCCTTCAATCGGTAGCAGGATCTGAATTGATGTCTTTTCTTGATGGTTTCTCAGGATACAATCAAGTGCTGGTCCACCCTGATGACCAATTAAAAACTACATTCAGAACAAAATGGGGAACTTACGCATACCAAAAGATGCCTTTCGGACTCATAAATGCAGGAGCGACATTTCAAAGAGCTATGGATACAGCCTTTAGAGGGTTAATTAACCGAACAGTAGTTGTCTACCTCGATGACATTACTGTATATTCTAAAAAGAGATATAATCACTTGCATGATTTAAATCAGATTTTTCAACGATGCAACACATATGGTATCTCTCTTAACCCGAAAAAGTCTTTCTTCGCTCTCAACCAAGGCAAGCTCTTAGGGTTTATTGTATCTAAGGATGGCATTTATGTAGATCCTGAGCGAATTAAAGAAATTTCTGAAATTCCTTTTCCACACAATAAAAAATCGATGCAGTCGTTTTTAGGACAAATTAATTTCGTTAAGCGATTTGTTCCAGATTTTTCACAGATTGTACTACCACTGCAAAAGATGATTAAAAAGAATTCAACCTTCAGATGGGGACTAGAAGAAAAGCAAGCTTTTCATGATATTAAGCAATCCATAATCAATGTCCCAGCCCTGAATACTCCAAATCTTTCTAATCATTTTACATTATATACTATTGCATCCGACTTATCTTACGCAGCAGTACTAACCCAGTTGAATGATGACAATTTGGAAGCGCCCATTTCGTTCTTCAGTTCTAACTTTCAAGGCGCCGAATTGAATTATTCCGAAATTGAGAAACAAGCTTTTGCTGTCTTTAAAGCAGTCAAACATTATCGACCCTTTCTTCTTAAAACCCATACTAAAGTAATAGTTCCTTTCTCCGCAGTTAGGCAACTATTAATTCAAAAGGAATTGGGAGAAAAGAGGGCAAATTGGGTCGCAGCCCTCCAAGAATATGATCTAGAAATAAAGCCAGCAAAATTTGTTAAAGGTCAAGGTTTTTGCAGGATCTTAGCAGGAGCATCAAACATTCCTGAATCAGGTGATACAGAGCAAAACCAAGAAGTCAATCAGCTAAGTATACCGGATTCCGAATCTCAATATTCAGATCTAATCTTTTATTTAAAGAATGGTTATGCACCTACCAATTTGTCCTACAAGAATAAAAGAGCCATTAGATTGAAAGCTAAGAGTTTTTCTCTTATTAATGATGTGCTCTTCAGGAGAAACTATGATTCTGTATTACTAAGATGCCTTGAGAAACCTGAAGCTCAAAAGGTTTTGCAAGAGCTACACGATGGACCGGCAGGAGGACATTTTGGAGCTGATACAACAGCTCATAAAGTAATTCATGCCGGATATTACTGGCCTACTTTGTTTAAGGATGCTCATGAATATGTAAGGAAATGCATTAAGTGCCAAACTGCCAGTGGAAGACAACAAAAGCCAGCTTTCCCTTTACAACCAATCAACATTGAACAACCTTTTGAACAATGGGGATTGGACATCATTGGAGAAATAAATCCTTCATCTTCCAAGCAACACAAGTATATCCTTACAGCAACTGATTACTTTACAAAGTGGGTAGAAGCAGTTCCATTAAAGACAACAAACTCGGAAGCAATCATCGAATTTATAGATCAGTTCATTGTAACCAGGTTTGGTGTCCCAAACGCTCTTGTCTTTGATAATGCTTCTTACTTCTCAGGCAATGCAATGATTGATTTCGCTATCAAAAGAGGATTCAAATTAAAGTATTCTGCCAACTATTACCCCCAGGGTAACGGCCTAGCAGAATCAACTAATAAAAATCTAATCAAAATCATTAAGCGAACAATTGAAGAGAATCATAAGAACTGGCATAAATCCTTGGTATTTGCATTATGGGCCGATAGGATTACACAGAAAGCTTCCATAGGGACCTCTCCGTTTAATCTTGTTTATGGAAAAGAAGCAGTCGTACCAACCAATCTTCTTCTCCCATCTTTAGCCCTAGTGCAATTTATAGACGAAACTCCTTCTTCTTCTATACAGTTTAGACATGATCAAATACTCAAACTTGAAGAAGAAAGGGATAAAGCCAAGGTTACACATGCAAGACATCAGCAAGTCATTAAAGCAGCTTTCGATCTAGCCTCATCCAGCCCTAGACAATTTGAAGTCGGAGATCTAGTCCTGAAATGGGACAAAGCCCATGAAGACAAAGGTAAACATTCCAAATTCCAAAAACTGTGGCTAGGACCATTTCAGATCTGTGAAAAAGTAGGCCATTCCACATTCATACTTCAAAATCTATCAGGG
Source organism: Pinus tabuliformis (assembly GCA_031772625.1). Classification (NCBI taxonomy): domain Eukaryota; kingdom Viridiplantae; phylum Streptophyta; class Pinopsida; order Pinales; family Pinaceae; genus Pinus; species Pinus tabuliformis. The sequence continues at coordinate 5,540,660 of CM062804.1, read as the reverse complement.
GTGAGAGATTCTCTCCCTGTCAATGGTCTAATTCTGAAGAAATTCTTTAACTGAGGAGGTAACCCCTTCTCTTTGTAGCTTATTAGTTTTTCATAGTTTGTAGGATTTGTAGGAATAAGAATGTGGGACATTCCCATTGACCTTTCGCTGAAAACAAAAGCTGTCTCGCCATAGTAATATTAATATTTACTTTTTAAAAATAGCATCCTGAACCGAGAGAGATCATTTCTAGGAAATTAGATATCTTCTTATTCTAAGCATTACAGACTCACCTTTGTAAATTTCACTCTGAACGAAGTTCTATTAATCATCTTGAGTGGTTGAAATCAGTCCCCAAAGGTTATCTATACGAAAATAGGAGCTAATTCATCTTCAGCATCTTCAACTCTTAAACCTGTCATCCATTTATTCTTAATAAGATAATTGTTCATCCCATTCACCAACAGTTTTTGATTACTCAGAGTGTAATTCTAAAATATAAAAGATTAAAGATAAGAGGTCTTATCACAAGCCTGCTTACCATGTTCATAGGAAAATAATTTAACTGACATTACCAAAACTGCATACCAAACAGGGTAATGGCTTGAAATTTCAAGACAAGGGGTCTCATCACGAGCCAGCTTGTTCAGTTTAATTACTACCCGTGAATGGCATTGTCATCTATCTGGCCACCAAACCAGGACAATGGCTTTTATCTTAAGAAAAAAGAAATTGAAATTCAAAAAATACGAGAATATCTTTTGAATTCATTCTGTTTAGTCACACTCTAAGGTGAATGGAACAATGGACAACAACATGGTTAAAAGGTAACCCTGCCGAGACTATGAATGTTTGCTGGCAGCAGAGGCTCTACCTGTGACAGAGGAGTTTATTTTAAAAGCTGATATGGAAAAGTTTTCTATTTTTACTTTTACAAACCAATAAGGACTTATTTTAATACTCGAAGTGCATTTATAAAAAGAGGAAGTTAAATGAAGAAACCTGTTTTATTTAGAATCAATAGATATCTAGTTATATTAGAAATTTCCTTTCTTTTATAAAGATTCTATTTGAGAAAGTGTAAGTATAATTGTTAGTTCAGAGATAACTGGTTCTGCCAGCGAATCGCCAATTGTTGTGCCCTACAACAACCCCCCATTTCATAACATTTTTATCACAAACAATTTACATATGAAATGGGTCCCTTTTAAAATTTTTAATTGGCATTAATAAACTTGTTCAAATAAGGTATGATAATCAAATGAATCTATGCAAAAAACCCTTGTTGAACAAATGATAAGCAATTTTTGGTTAAGTCCAAAAAAGTAATCGCAAATTCGGTTGCCATCTTGGTTTTTCCCGATGCGATATCGCTATCGGCCATCGGCAATAGCCAATGCACACACAAAAGGGCACATACCTTTTCCCCGATGCGACGCGATATCGGCAATCGGCTATCGGCACGGCACTATGTCTTGTGAAAAATGTTTTAACACTCCGGCCCGATGCAATATCGCATATCGGCAATCGGTACAATCCTACGCATTTTCATAAGACGTTTATATCCTTTCCCCGATGCGATATCGCTATCGGCATTCGCTAAAAGCAATTGATACACATTCAGGGGTTATGTTCGCGCGCCGAATGCGATATCGCAATCGGCGTTCGCTAAAGAACTTTCCCAAGTGATAACGCCACACACACACTTCCGATGCGATATGATGACGCTTAATGATGACCTCAGTTCCAAAAGGCGATTATTTCAAAGCATTAAAGTTATATTTAAACTCGATTTGACAAAAACACAGATTTCAAAATGCCGTTAAGTAAAGGGATAAGGTAATGCATGCGTATTTAAAGCTTTGCCCCTTCGAATTAACGAGCAATTACGATTAGACCTTTGAAGAAATCTATTACACGCTTTAAGGGGTCATTCGGTTTAATAACTTAAGTAATGGTCATTTATGAAGCTGAAGGCCGTAAAATCACCATCATTGCATCTACGATGCCTTCTCAAATCATTAGATCCGCAGCCTCTTTTAGGAATAATCTCGCCACGCTTCAAATCATATATTTATCCCGTTATGGATTGTCATTGTTATTTCTTTGTTACGATTTCTCTTGCACTTGTGTAGAATTCGACTACCGAGAGAAGTCTGAATATGATGGGAAAGAAGTTCAAGAAGGTGGCAGGTTCTACTGCGACACCTGCCTCAGGCCAAGCTGCTACACCTTCAAGGAAAGGCTTAATCTCAGATACTACATGCACTGGTCTTACTGGTACTACATGGCAAGGGACATACAATTTGCTAGAAGGAGAACAACCAGAAGCGACAGTAATGGAGGCAAGTGTGGATGAATTAAGAAAGTCAGAGGCAACTCTTAAAGATTTGGCTGACTCTTTTCTGCACAGAATAGCAGCCAGGGAACAAGTCTTGCCTTATACTGATGTGGTACGTTGGGCAATTGAAGAAATTCCTCTCACTAATAGAACCTTCATTTCTAAGGATGGAAGGATTTTCGGCTCCTTCAAGCCTGACGACTTGAGACGAATGTATCATTTGCCCAATCCCGAGCAAGTCTATAACAGAGCATTTGTGGAGAAATTCGCCAGAGAGAATGAATCACCAGCCGAACCTCTCCGAGATTGGAGGCAAAATCCAGCAAAACACAAGCAGGATATGTCGGGTAAGTACTCCAATGCCTCTTTGGCTTCACCTTACTGCTATGCTGGAATTATGATGTGTAGATTGTGGGGATTTCATGATTCTGCAAATATCCATGTTGATATGGTTCCCTTAATGGAAGCGGCCGTTAATAGTATAATTATGGATTGGGCGACTATCCTGTCTGATAAGTTGGTCTTAGCTATTCGTGAGTTTAGGGCCAAAACCAGAGTCACTGAGAGAAAAATCCCACCTTTTTATTACTCTGCATACATTATGGATGCCCTTTGTTTTAATTCTGAGTTTCCTGTCCTTGGTTGGAGATGGACAACCCATGACCCAACACCTATTCATTTGTATCATCGTAAATTGTGGAAACCCTCTCACAAAGACCATTTGTACCAAATTTGCAATGGTTTTATGGTTCCCGTTCACTATTCTATTTTTGACAGACCTATCCCTAGGATTTCCTATGAAGCCTCTTTTGACCTACCAGCCGTAGCCCATTGGTTCGGCGAAGAATGTTTTTCTTATATCAGAGTTTTTGGAAGCAAGGCCAGGCCACATGTTCTCCCCTTATACATGCCAGACAAATTGCTAGCCCGAGAAATCTCCTATCAGATCATGTCTGAAGGTGTTACCCAAACTCTCAAAGAGGAGAAGAAGAGAGGATGGCCATCGTTTCCTTTAAGAATTGGAGTTTATACGCTGCTAAATTATAAGCATGCAGAAAAGGAAGCAGCAAAACTCCAAATGCTATCTCTAGTTTCTATTCCCAACAGACTCTATGACCCGAAAAAGACTGCTTTCATTGCCTTGGAACAGGCTAAGCTGACGAAGGTTGTTCACCAAGAAGACCAGTTTGACGACCTGTTCGTGGGTGCTGATTCAATAAGCCAAGTCCAACAACTTGCTGCGATGAGATATGAAGATATGGAATTAACTGAATTTAATAAACTTAGAAAGCAAAGGTTGCAAACTTTGCCTCTAAAGTTATTATCTACAACCCCAACTTCATCCTCAAGCGAGCCTGATCAGCAAGAAATAAATTCACCTCCCGTTACAATTAGAGAACAGGAGGAAAGTCAAAGAAAGCTGCAGGCAGAAAGGCATAGAAGAGAACAAATAGAAAGGCAGCAAAAAGCACAAATTGAACAAGAGCAAAGAAGGCAAAGGGAGCAAGAAGAGCAAAGAAGGCAAAGGGAGCAAGAAGAGCAAAGAAGACAAAGGGAGATAAAAGAACAGAGACAGAGAGAAATAGAAGAACAGAGGAAAAGAGAGGAAGAAGAAAAAATAAGGAAAGAACTGGAAGATAGGCAGAAAAAAGAATTGGAAGAACAGCAACGGAGAGTACAAGAGGAGCAACAGCGGGAGGCATTCGAAGAACAGCAGAGAATTGAAAAAGAAAAAGAACAGAGTAAGCAAATCTCTGTTGATACTGAATTGATTAAGGAATGGAATCAATTTGATTCCATTATAAGTGGTAAAGAAGCCTCCAAAGACTCAGATGCCTTAAAGACTCCCGATACTACTGTTTCTCCGGTTCTTGAAGGAACCAGCGGCCCATCCACAGTGCAGGACGTTGAAGAAGTTACTCAGAATCCATCTGATCAAGTTGATCTTCAGGTAGAGGAAATTCCTCCTCTAGACATTTTCTACAGCCCTAAGCATAAAGCCGTTGTAAGACGCTCAAGGAAGAGGCGAAGGCTTGATCAACCTTCTGTTTCAAATGAGCAAACAGTCACGGGCAATGTCGTCTGGAAGGGAGAATTAAGTCCCTCTGAAGATTTAACAAAGCTGTCGCAATTTGCGGGAGCTTATTCAGCAGCAACCATTGACAAAGCATCCGAAGTGAGTCTTCTTTTGAAGACTAAAGAGCATGAGGTATATGCATTGCAAGCAGAAGTGATAGAGGCAAAGAATAAGGCGACACAGGCAGAAGAACAATTGCTGGCTCAACAACAAGAGAATCATTTGTTAACCCAGCAAATTGAAAAACTAAGGATAGACCAAAGTGACATTAAAGCACATGAATTGGCAGAGGCATTATCACAGTTGGAGGCATCAAATGAGCTGTTAATGAAATCTAAAGAGGATCAAATAGTTCAGCTCTCAGCACAGCTTGAAGGTATCAAAGGTGCCAAGAGTATTGAAGATTTCAGAGCAGATGCAACTCTGATAAACGGCGCTTTGATATCTCAGATCAGACTTTTGTGCCAACAGCTAGTTGAAGCTGAGTCACTTTGTGATATATCTACAGCAGTATGTGAGCAAATCGAGAAAGCCAGGACTAACTTGGATCAGGCCGAAGATGAAATAATAGAATATATTGAATGGCAAGATACTCCAGAAGGGCAAGCTGCTAATTTAGCCCGAATCAGTGTAACATACAAGAACATACTTTTCATGGAATGGGAAACACAGGTAATGAAGGGAGAGAGGGCAGCATCCAGGTGCAAAACAATTTCCAAAAACATGATCAATATAGTCAATGATACATTGTATCTGGCTAACATGATTTCACAATGCACACCTGGAAACATAACAACCGCGAATATGCTGGAGCACAAGAATTATCCTAAGCTGGAAGAACAAGGGCGGTTAATTGCTGGAGTGAATACCTTGACCTCCGATGCATACTGGCTTTTCCTGATTAAACCGCATTCTCAAAGGTCGGCTCTTAACTGCCTAACCGACGCTCTCCGATACCTGATCGCCGATTTCCAAGATGCCACATATGATGCACAGCTGACTTCTCGCCTCAATACTCCACCAGAAGTAGAGCCAATGCTGGCGATATGTCAGCGAAAGAGTAAAGGCAAAGAGACAGCTGACTGAAGCATCGCCGCCCACTGCCGAATCACCCAAATGCAAAATGATATTTGTTGATGCCGATTCCTTAGTTTTCAGTTTTTAGATATTTAGTAGTTAGATTAGCATAGTATTTATAGACCCTTTCATTGTTTTGGAAAGGGTCGTAAAATTTTGTAAAAGACTAAAAGGCTGAAGTTTGCACTATTGTGCTTCAGTCTATATTCTTTTTTGAAACTCGACCACTGGTCCTTAATTTTACTTGGAATGCTGTTTAAGTAAATTGTGCACTATTGTCGTTTGCTTGGAATGCTTTCTGGTTGGAAGGAAGGACTGCGACATAGCGATTAATATATTGGATTGATCAAACAGCTTGCATGGTACTATTATCTGTATCTGTTCTCTTTTCAGTTATATGAATTGCTGTGTTATTACTTTGCTATTATTGAATACATGTATGTAATACAACAACAAGTCTTCATTTCATATCACTATTGAATGTTTTGTGATTTGTTATCTTTCACTCATGTATGTATCAATGATATAAATGACTGAGTGCAGTAATTCGCTATTATAGCTCTGCGTAACTACTTACGCAGAGCAATCTCAAATGATTAAACATCTATGCTTGTTGTTAGTGTCATCTATATGCCTGTCATTAAGCATAGTTTATCAAACGCTGTACTGTCTGAATTGATAAGTCCCGGGATTAGCTTATAGTTTTTGTATTTCTTTTATAGTTTAGTTATTTGTTTATTATCATTTCATATCTTAAATCATCCATCCATCCCGTTTACTTATAATCTTTGGGAAACTGGTCCCGTTATCCCCAGTCGGAGCCACTATTCCAAACGGAAAAGGAGCTGCACTAAGTTCCGGACTGGGTGGTTTCCCCGATGTTGTTGCAACGAATTTCGGAGCATCAACAGTACTCATTCTTGGATAGATTGACATTTTGTTGTTTGAGACTTTGTGTTGTCTTCTATGGATTGGCCCTCTTTCGTGGAGATCATTGGTCTCATTCCTCAGGAAAATATTTACGATGAACATTGATATGACAGGCTCCTTATGGTGGGATTGGAAATGGAGTTTTAGACACCCTTTGAATCAATATGATCCATGTAGATGTTACTCCATTTTTCTTTATAGGCATGTGCTACGTCTAGTTCTTAGTATGCGGTGGGTTTCATTAGCTAATGGGAGCTGATGGATTCGGAAGTTGCATGGTGTTTGGTCTAGGAGTTTCCTATAAACTATGTGTTTGTTTGGTTGGTGATATATTAGAGTCTCCCTTTCAAAGTTTGTTTGGCCAAGAGCGACCTTTTTGATGGCCTCTGTCTCTCTTGTTTGAAGGTAGAAACATTGAAGCATATATTTTGGGAATGCTCTTTTGTAAAGTGTTGTTGGACATAGGTTCAATCTCAGTGGGCATGTATTCTTCAGGAGAATTGGCATTGGAGGGAAGTTTTGTTGGGAGATTCTAGATCCTTGATTTAGATTCCTTGGCTGGTATTTGGCTCCGTTTGAGAGTCTCCACATTATTTGTTCTCTGGAAATTCCACTGTAAATATGTATTTGACAATGAGGTAGGTTGCTTTTTGCTAGTTATAGAGAGATGAGGTACGTATGCAATTGTTGGCAAAAGGAGCATTGCTGATTAAAGATGCTAAATTGTTAGATTCTGCCTTTTATTGTGATTTTATAGTCGTTTTAGTTCCATTAAGGAGAAGGATGCAAATTTCATTGTATACCCTTCCATTTTCCTTTTTTTGCCACAAGTGTAATTTTTTCTCTATATAGAGATTTTCAGTCTGAATTTTGGATGAAATTTTTGACACTTGTATTTTTTTAGAATTTGTAATGATCTGATGTAGTACTTGTAGAAGAGAGACTCGGATGTATAGTTTCAAAAACATTATGATTATCACCTTTTGGGAACCTGCCAACTATACATATGACTGGTTTTTAATTGGTTCTGGCTGGTTTTGACTGGTTGGACGTTTTCCACAACGGCACAATCCCACCTCCTTGCCCCCCCCACCCCAAAAAAACCAGAAGACAAAAATCTCATCCTAAACCACCTTCTGAGCATACCCATGCACTATCTCTATGTTGATTCCGAGTGTTTCTTGGGCTGATTTGTATTGCTTACTAAGCATACCCATGCGGAGAATGTAGAAGAACTAGATTTAGACGATTTGATTGTGGTGTGTAGTATGATTATTTTGGACTCTAAAGGCCATTTAGAGGTTTAATGATTATGTATTTTGGTTCAAACATATATTGCACCTAGTTATATTTTGTTATATTCACCCTTACATGCTATATTACTTCATTGAGAGCCTAGATGCTCATAGGTACTTTGAGCAAATCTTTTCTGACCTTGCCCTTAATAATCAACATGGAGTTGTCGTAGTTGGTCATATCATTGAGTGCAGATTTGATTGTCACTTTGCCATCTACATGGTTAAGGCTTGTGCAAGTTAATCAACATGGAGTTGTCATAGTTGGTCATATGATTGAGTGCAAATTTGATTGTCACTTTGCCATCTACATGGTTAAGGCTTTTGCAAGTTCAAGCATCAAAGGCTCTTTATATTTTTCCAAGAAACAACATATAGTCAACTATTATAACATTAAAAATATCATTACATCCAAATTTAAGGAGAATTTATGGGGTGATAAAGAATTAGAGGATAAAAGAAAATAGAGATGCGACAACGAGGTGGTCTTATTTTTGACCAGTGCAAAGAAAATCAACATTGCTAAAATAAGAGCAACTCTCACGAGCTACATAGTGAAATTGGGCATTGGACAATTCCCGAAACATTGTGGAACAATCTATCATCTTTGTGACTCTAAGAAGGTTGAATATGAAAATAACTCTTAGAGTTCCTTGCATATAGCCAAATTAGGTCACAATTTCAAAATATTTGTTACACTACCGACCTTTCTAACCTTCTAAGTCATCAAAACTATGGTGACCTTGAAACACTTCTTAATTGTTTTTGAGCACAAAAGTAAATTTCTAAAGAAATCCAAGTAATCTTTTACCTTTCATAGGGTTTGATAGACCAATTTTGGTCTAAGTGGATGTTAATCATCATTATCATCATCATAATAAGTAAGATTTCCATGGGTATTCTCAAGTATGTGAATATCCCAATTAATTTAATTTGTTGGGAGTCTAGACACCCATATGTGGTTGGAGAATCTTTTCTAACCTTGTCCTTACAAATGATTGAGTGTGGATTTGATTGTTAAGGTGTTTGAAAGTACAAGTTTCAAGGGTTCTTTGTTTTTTTAGGAAACCATATTCAATCAACTATTATAGTAGGCCAGCCACAAAAGTCCTACATGAATTCTTGATTTGCGAAGAAGGTTTGATCGTCATCAATAAGAGGGACTTTTAAGATGTCTACCAACCATAGAGCTATGGGGGTGGGGTGAAAGGCCTGTTAGCAATTGAGAACTTTGGAAGTTGGCCTTTGCTTTAAAAGCTTCACAAAAGTTTTTCAAGACATTCTATCAACAATCTGCTTTGTTTATTGATTTTGATCCTAGAGGAATGGTATCTGTTTTTTTTTTATAGTACATTTCACGTCACTGTAAGCCTAATATCACAAGTTAAATCCTTGTAGCAACCATGTGAGACCTTGAATTAGGTGTCCTAGACCTTATGTTTGGTCGGACCATGGCTGGTCCCTTTGGGTTTGTTGTCGCCTGGATTGTACAGGCACCGTAACAATCGCTGAGGGCGGGGGCTGTTACTCTGATCCCCACCCACTCCGTTCTAGCTGTCTCCCAACAACAAGCTATGGGGGGTAGTCCAATTTAATTTGTCCTTGAATTAAATTGAGAATTAAAATCAAATTCTATTCTCATAGCAACTTGTAAATAGTTAATTAAGTTTAATTAACTTAATTAGCTTAGGAATTTCGAGTTGGAAGTTTATCTGTAGTCATGTATATGTTCTCCCTAAGTTTTAGGGGTCCAATATGAGTTTAAATTGAGTTGGAAATTAGATCACTCAGTTTATTGAGTTAAGTTAAGTTAAATTAGTCATGTATATGTTCTCCCTAAGTTTTAGGGGTCCAGTATGAGTTTAAATTGAGTTGGAAATTAGATCACTCAGTTTATTGAGTTAAGTTCAGTTAAATTAGTTCTAAATATGTTCTCCCTAAGTTTTAGGGGTCCAGTATGAGTTTAAATTGAGTTGGAAATTAGATCACTGAGTTTATTGAGTTAAGTTTAGTTAAATTAGTTTTAAATATGTTCTCCCTAAGTTTTAGGGGTCCAGTATGAGTTTAAATTGAGCTGGAAATTAGATCACTCAGTTTACTGAGTTAAGTTCAGTGAAATTAGTTCTAAATCGTTTTTGGAACTTGATCCCCAAAAAGATCTTTAATTGAAATGTGATTTATTTACTGCTAGAGAGTGTTAATGCATGATTTAAAAACACCATTAAATACATAAGCATGGAGAACTGAATAATAATGTTGCAACAAATTATAACAACAAATCATGCGAAGAAAAGTGACGCAAGAGATTATTAATGGAGTTAGGCTATCTCAAAGCCTACATCTCCGGGCCCAGTCTTCAATGGGGAGGCCTTTTTATTAGAAATTCAAAGCCAAAAAAATTACATCAAAGTTACATCAACAAGATTCCTGGTTGGTCTAGTTGTGTTTTGCTCAACCTCAGAAATCCGACGCAGCTGATGGCTCAAAAAAGACCTCTTACAGCTCCCGCAATAAACTTGCAAAGTTCTGCCTCCAAATCTCCAAAACTGCACACCTCTTATAGCTCCCGCAATAAACCTGCAAAGTTCTGCCTCCAAATCTCCAAAACTGCACTAAAACTCTTCTTTGCTGCACAAAATGTCACAACTCTCATATATTTTTTTTCCATGACATAACATTACCTTATATATAATGTTTTGGTAACCTATTATATCTCTCCATAACCATATTACATTAATCTCAGCTTATCCTTATTCCAAAGAACCCAAACCATAGTTTGATTACATATCATTTGCGGTTCAATCAAAACTATACATAACATATACAAATCTTTATGTATTTGGTAGTCAACAGAACCATAGACTTGTGGCTTGCAACGATTTACAACTCCGATGGAAAGCATGTGTACCATACCTCTTTGCGGTCACGGTAGAGCAGTGGAACTGCAATATACCTCAACCCGTGGCATAAAACGTAATTGATGCATGATAATTCCGATGGTGGTTTCGTTGGCAAATGGTTTCACACTCCACACCGTTATACCATACACGATGCACCATATGAACATTACCATAAGCTCTGTTTAATACCCTTGTTGCGTTAACGTAAAGTTCCCACCATATATTAATGTATTCACTCTTATGTAATATTCCCACCATATATGCGTTAACCATTTTATAACATATGTTTGTAATTTATACGTTCACCACCATGTAACATTTGCATTATGAAACTTTAATATTAATCCACCACCTATATATTTTGGATTATTTTTCGTTCACTTAAACATAGGTTTATAAAATGCACCATTTATTATATGTTGTATATAATAAATCAAATGCGCCATGTGGATTTTTAATATATGGTTTTTCTTTTTTAAATGACATTTTAATATATCATCACCATGTATAATTACCTTTTATTCCCTTCAACCCATTATTTCACCTTGCAACCAAACTAAAGACATTACTACACGAAGTTGGAGATCTGCGACTGAGCTGAACTTGTACTTTTGCGATGTATCAAGCAATAAAAACGGGATGTGCACTGATTTGTCACAAACTTCAACAAGCAGTTTTTCATTCATTTAGAGGCCAAATGTGCCCGTTCAAGTTGTGTTGGAGTCGTTTCTGCGAGCTCTACATAATGATGTTGCTTCGACTTGAATCCAGTAACTTTGAGTTTTAGGTTTTTCTAGATCCTTGATAAATTTCAGATTAGAACTAATAGAGGACTAACAATCAGTTGGTGCACTAATGCATCCACTAGTGCTACCCTAGTTAACTGAAGATTCCCTCATCAAAAAGTCATGCATGTCGACTTTGAGAAAGACCTAGTTGAGACTAGAGTGCAACCCAGTTGAGACTAGAGTGCAGGGACAGTGTACTATCAGTGGTATTATTTATAGGAGTGTAAATATCATGCATGCATCAGAGATTGATCCTATGTTTGGATTGCGTAGTTTTGGAAGCATGATTTCCCTCTAAATACAGGCCACTCATCCTCGAAATTACGCAAGAGATTAGGAGCTTGGAAAGCTGCAGAATTGGCTGAGTGTTGGCCAAGAGCTTGCTTGTGAGATGAGAGAGTTGAGCATAATTGTGCAGAATTGTTCTAGTGAGAACAAGCTTTGTATCTTCACTCATATTGTTGATTTAATGCAATACAGATAGCGGGGTTTTGAGCAGTGGTTTTCCCTAGATACATCTTGTGTTATGTGCCATTGATTTATCTTCGTCTTGTTCATATTGTTTTCATCGATCTATTGGCTTCCGTTGGTTGAAAGTAGAAGTAGATTCTTGTCATGTGCTTTAGTACATTGCATGAGCTTGTGAATCTACAAGAAATTCTACATGGTATCGGAGTTGAGAACAATATAGTAGAGGCAATGTTTTAAAAATCGGAACTGGTGATCGGACCGGTCCACCTAATGAACCGGGTTATCGATCGAAACCGGTCGATCCGGGACTGGTTAGGTCTAAACAAATCGTTATTAGAAAAATACATTAAATAATTAAATTTTAATGAAACAAAACTATTTTTAAGATTGAAAACCACGATTCTAAGCCAATAGAGACAAAATATGCAAAGTTTGCTCATTTATATACCATGTAAAGGTGAATATATCAAAATGGCACTGAGTGCATTACATATCATCGACAAAATAGTAAAATACATAAGCAATGAGCCTCTAAATGGCCTATGCAGTCCAAAAACAATGCTGCAAGCTATGAGGCCATTGCCCTACTACAAGTCTACAATGTTGAGTGTACACATGATCAATCATCAAGTTCATCACCACTACTAGACATAGGATCATCATCAGGAGTTACATAGACATCATCTAGTTCAGAGTCTGAGGATGCCTCAGCCTGATCTGCGACCTCAATAGCAATGCCACCAATAACAATAGAAGTGGACCTAATGGAAGCATGAGTTTGTCAGCCTGCACGACTAGTGCCTTCCATTGGTTCTTTGCCTTCCCTTGATGCCGCTATTGATCTTGGTTTTGATGCCGCCACAAAATCTTCTTCATCCCCCGCTAATGCCACGTTGATATCAAAATCAGCCTCAAACACAGGATCTTCAGTCTCTTCCACCCATTCTGATGTTGGATCAATATCATCCAACACAATGGGATCTAGATCAGGTGTTTGGTTCATCACTTGGTTCCTCCTTAGTTGAAGGTTGTGTTGCATGGAAACAAGATCATTTGACCGTTTTTGTTCCAAACGGTTTCTCTTCTTCGTGTGTATGCACTCAAAAATAGACCAATTGCGCTCACAACCTAAAGCACTACAAGTTGGCTGAGGACTCTAATTGAAAACCTTTGCAATTGAGGACACTGGCCACCAAATGACTCCCACCATTGTGCTGCAAAGAAAAAGACATTAATTAGTAACTTAGTTTATAATTTGAATTGTAAAGAACGTAAACAATTTTAACTTGAAAAGAAAAACAAATTGGAAATTGGAATTGCTTACCTAGTTGATCCACATCTCTTGCCATCTTTGCCAAGTTTTTGCCAAAGATACCACCTGCCATATTGAAAACAATAAGTTGTCTATGTATTTCCAACTGGTCTGCATGGGTAGTGTAAGGTCCCCGAGTTTAGCCGGGCGCGGTTGGGCGAGCGGGCGAGTCGGGCCGCACGACGGGCGAGAGCGCACACGGGTGCGGGTGCAGTGAACGGGCGCGGGCGTGTGGTGCGACATGCGGGTGAGCGCACACGGTGGCGACTCACATATGCGACGAAGTGCGACGATAAAGAAATGAAGTGCGATGACTTATACCCATGCGAAGGGCGTTTGCGATGAGGGGTGGCCGACCTACGACAGGCGGGCAAGGCCGACTTGTAAAACGCTGAACGGGTGTGTGTGCGGGGTGTGTGGGCGGTCGGCTAGGCAGCCCACCCACGCACGAAGGAAGCCTATATATTTGGTGCGATGGAGCTCAAATTCAACACACAATTCGAACAACGCATCACATCTTCTACGCTCTTGGAAGAAGTGCGCAGTTTTAGAAGGAGTCTTGAGCGCATAGCTCATGCGCACTCCTTGGAGATACGCACTTGTGGAGTTTGCTCACGGTGAGAGGTGAAGGTGTTGGGCAAGACGTGCCCGGGTTGGATGTGCGGTTGTGATATTGTGTCGGGACTTGGCGAGGGTGTCTTGGTGACTCGGGTGAGCACCCACCCATCGTGCAAGGTGTGCACAAAGTTGTATTGATGTAAAATTGGCTAAGTATGGGACTTGGTCTTGCCAAGACATACTTGTATATTGTAAACTGATATTCTTAATATATTATCGGGCAGACTCATTGTTTAGGGAGTTGCCCCTCCCTTTATACTGTGCAATTGTTGTTCTCTTTTATAATTGCTGATGATAATGAATGAGTATGGGTGTTCTTTAGTATAAAGGCTAAACATAATATTACTTGGTTGCGAAACACAAACTAAGGAAAAGTGAATTAGGCGTAGCCCATGAACATTAGTATTGGTGAAAAGAAAGTGTTCGGTGGTGCCGCACCTCGCTATAAGCGGTTGGAAGACTACCGCAGCTGTAGGGGCGTGACAGGTGGTATCAGAGCTGGCTGATGACCGGGTTGACGATGAAGTGCTGATCCCATTGCACTATCGTGACAGGTGGTATCAGAGCAGCTGATTCAGGGTATTGAAGGTGTAAGCTGCTACACACCTTCACCGAAGTGAAGGTGGTATCAGAGCAGGGTTGCTCGTGACAGTGGAAAAGGTACTTGCAGGTGAAGGAAGCCGTTTCACACAAGTGGAACAAGGGTTGGTTCAAATTGCAGGTGACTTGGTGAAGCTGTTGGATGGTCGAAACTAGATCACAAAAGAAGATGAAGCTGTTAGAGATGGCAGCTGAATCTCAGGCTGGGTCTAGTCATCATGGTGTGCAGGATGCTACCATCACACTTATGGAGAAAGTGTTGGTGTGTAATGACTGTCCTAAGTTAAAGAGTCCTTACCGAAACTGTAAAGATTACTGAGACTGTGAAACTGTATTAATTGATTTGATGGAGTACTTACCTGATCTGCTACGGCTGTTGCGATGATCTGCTGCAGAACTTCTCTCGTTACCGAATGACCAAACCACCCAGCCGAACCGAGTATACCTGGATACTCAATCCAGTATGCCTCTCAACCGAAGCATACCGTTCCCCCGTGCCCAGAGACTTCAAAACAAGTAAGGCTCAATAGTTACGAATTATAAGCAGTATGGATAATTTCCTCTCCTTTCATACCTTAAAGGAATTATCAATATACTTTATAAACCCTTAACTTCGGGGCGAAGTTCTTTTGAAGGAGGGGTGTATGTAACAACCCATCTCAAATCCCGAACAGCATAGCAATATTAGCATGCATGTGAGGCATGCATATGATAGCTACATATGCATGCATCATTTACATTGCACTAGTATAAGTATATATATATATACACATCGACTATATATCGACTATTCATGGAGAATGTCTAAAATATAAGATAAATGAATTAATTATCAAAGGTGTAACTAATCACCTAATTCTCGTAAATAGAAGAAATATACACTCACTGAGAAATATAGTTGAGTTTATTCATATGGTTACATATATATAACCCAAAAGGTGTACTAATAAAACTAAACCCATAAACCTTATGACTAGACTTAATATTTTATAAGATATAAAATAATATGTAATATTTAAATCATCATGGTTTTATACTATTTAAATTAAAGTACCATCTGTCATAAATTAAAGTGACACCATCCGATGTGTGAAGATCGGATTCTATTAAAGGCAAATATCTTGACAAAGCGGTCACCGCCTAACAAAATCTTATCCTTTCATAAAGGCGGTGAACTGGTGCGTAGAGAGGGAGGAACCTCTGCATTAAAAAGGGGGGTGTTCTCTGTCTGAGGGGGGGAGGTTGGATTGACTGTGAGTGGAAAAACTGAACCGGGGGCTGTTGAAGGACGAAGGAGAGTGCTGAAGGAGAGGAAATTATCCATACTGCTTATAATTCGGAACTATTGAGCCTTACTTGTTTTGAAGTCTCTGGGCACGGGGGAACGGTATGCTTCGGTTGAGATGCATACTGGATTGAGTATCCAGGTATACTCGGTTCGGCTGGGTGGTTTGGTCATTCGGTAACGAGAGAAGTTCTGCAGCAGATCATCGCAACAGCCGTAGCAGATCAGGTAAGTACTCCATCAAATCAATTAATACAGTTTCACAGTCTCAGTAATCTTTACAGTTTCGGTAAGGACTCTTTAACTTAGGACAGTCATTACATGGTGAGAATGGAGGTTATGGAGACTTCATGGGATAAGAAGATGGACTTGCTCGCTAAAGAACAAGAGGCCAATTCGAAGGTAAAGGAAGAGCTCGATGAACTCTGAACACAACACGATGAACTCCGGACACAATATGAGTACACTGATCTTATGTGTACACAACTTGAAATAAGAGTCAAGGAGGTTGAAGAAGCAAGGGATCAGGGTCTTGCAGAGATCGTGAACTTGAAGAAATCTCTTGACGAAGCCAAAGATGAGATCGCGGTGTTGAAGAAGGTCGTGAGGCATAACTCAGGTGGAGGAGTGCCCCATGTAAAAGTCAAGGAACCGGAATCTTATGATGGCACAAGGAGTGCAAAGACTCTTGGCAACTTTCTATGGGACATGGAGTAATACTTGGAAAGGTTGGGTCTATCTGATGATGAGACAAAGGTCAAGGTAGCTGCTCAGTTCTTAACAAAGGATGCTAAGATGTGGTGGCGAAGGAGGCTGGATCAGATTGCCAATGGCAGTGCTGATGACATTACTTCGTGGGATGACATGAAGAAGGCTTTGCAAACCCATTTCAGTCCTCAGGATGAAACATGGGAAGCTAGGACAAAGATTAAGTACATAAAGCAGACCGGGAGCCTACAAGCATATCAGCGAGAGTTTGCAAGTGCAGCTTTGGAACTTCCTGACATGGCGGAGAGGGACAAGGTGTTCAACTTCATTATTGGGTTGAAGCCTTGGGCATGCAATGAAGTGAAGAGGCAGAAGATTAGGACACTTGAGGAAGATTTTGCTGCTGTTGACAGGTTGGTGGAGCATTATGATGAGACTTCTGATGATAGGAAAAAGAAGTCCGATAAACCAAAGGATAAGAAGAAGGATGATGCTTCGAAGTCGGATGTTCGAAGACGAAGAAAGCCTTGAAGTGTTGGATATGTGCTGGACCACACACGGTGAAGAATTGTCCTTCTAAACCGAAGGTGGCTGCTATTGCACAATCTGATGCGAAAAATGAAGGTGCTTCTGTGGGGATGATGCAGATACTTGGTGCTTCTGCTACTACGGAGGTGGTCTCTAGGAGGGATCCTGAGAGGAACAGATTGGAGTATGTTCGAATGAAGGTTGGAGGTGCTGATGTACTCACTATGGTAGATAGTGGGGCTTCTCACAACATGGGCGAGGATATTGCGAGAAGAATTGGGCTGAAATTTGTACCAGCAAAGGCACAAATGAAGACAGTGAATTCTCCTCGTATTGAGATTCTTGGTATAGCTGAGAGGGTGGACACTACACTTGGTGAATGGACAGGGAAGGTTGATTTCACTATAGTGCAGATTGATGAATATGAGGCTGTATTGGGGATGGAATTCATGAAACAATTTGATGCTATGATTGTTCCACATTTGAAGAAGCTCTACATTTATGATGGAAGGGAAGATGTACCCATTGGTGTGCCAACCATTGGAGTGACAAGGCCTGATTGTAAATTGGGAGTGATGCAAATGGAGGATGAGAGGAGAATGGGAGACATGAGTAAGCGACTGTCTACTGTTAAGGCAAAGCTTACTGAGCAGTCATTGGTCATCAGGTCACTTTCAGGTAGCATCTTGGACTTGTCAAGAAGGCTAGAGTTGGTTGAGGATGATGATGATGATGAGGAGGTATATGTGAGGCCGGATGTCGAGAAGGAAGACCGGGTTGCTTATCTACAAAGGATGGAGATTGAGGATCCTGATAGATGGATCGAGTTGATTAGTGAGGGAGAGCCTTCAGGCTCTACTCCCTCCACATCTTCTTAGATGGATGAGAAGATGGGACTCATTGTTAGTTTCTCATGGCAGTGAGTCCTTAAACATGTTGAGCAGGTATGATTGATGGTGCAGGGATGGCTTGGCATCAAGCATCATGACATGTTGCAGATGAGATGGATGGAATTTCCATGGACCTGAGCATGGTTTGCACTTATGGAGATAGATTCTTGATGAGTCAAGAATGTGGCAGGTTGTTTTGAGAAACGACTGGTGGTGATGAATGAATGTGCATTCTTGTGGTTTAGGCACATGGTTGGATTAGCTACCCAACTAACTTGAGTCATGAGGGGATCCAGTGTACAAAATGATGTTGCTATTGGGATGAGATGTTGGCACATGATGGACGTGCGTTAGCTCTTGTTGGAGTATCATGACAGAGGTTCACATTGAGGACACATGATGAGGTCGACACAGGATGTAGTAGTGGAGATTGTGGCAGAGGGGTCGATGATCATGGATCGAGATGATATTTGATATATGACACAGCGTTGAGGTGTATGCCTTGGTATGGAGAACTTGGTGGCAGTTGGTCACTAAGTTGGAGACATGATGGAGATGGAGTTCTACATATGTTGCAGGGATGTTTGCCTTATGTGGAGGAGTTGACATCATGGATATTGATGATCTTGGTAGATGGCTACCAAGATGGTATGTTGTCGAGGACGACAACGATTTCAAGTGGAGGAGGATGTAAGGTCCCTGAGTTTAGCCGGGCGCGGTTGGGCGAGTGGGCGCGGTTGGGCGCAGGCGAGCCGGGCTGCACGACGGGCGAGAGTGCACACGGGCGCGGGCCTGTGGTGCGACATGCGGGTGAGCGCACACGGTGGCGACTCACATATGCGACGATAAAGAAATGAAGTGCAATGACTTATACCCATGCGAAGGGCGTTTGCGATGAGGGGTGGCTGACCTATGACAGGCGGGCAAGGCCGACTTGTAAAGTGCTGAACGGGTGTGTGTGCGGGGTGTGTGGGTGGTCGGCTGGGCAGCCCACCCACGCACGAAGGAAGCCTATATATTTGGTGCAATGGAGCTCAAATTCAACACACAATTCGAACAACGCATCACATCTTCTACGCTCTTGGAAGAAGTGCGCAGTTTTAGGAGTCTTGAGCGCATAGCTCATGCGCACTCCTTGGAGATACGCACTTGTGGAGTTTGCTCACGATGAGAGGTGAAGGTGTTGGGCAAGACGTGCCCGGGTTGGATGTGCAGTTGTGATATTGTGCCAGGACTTGGCGAGGGTGTCTTGGTGACTTGGGTGAGCACCCGCCCATCGTGCAAGGTGTGCACAAAGTTGTATTGATGTAAAATTGGCTAAGTATGGGACTTGGTGTTGCCAAGACATACTTGTATATTGTAAACTGATATTCTTAATATATTATCGGGCAGACTCATTGTTCAGGGAGTTGCCCCTCCCTTTATACTGTGCAATTGTTGTTCTCTTTTATAATTGTTGATGATAATGAATGAGTATGGGTGTTCATTAGTATGAAGGCTAAACATAATATTACTTGGTTGCGAAACACAAACTAAGTAAGGAAAAGTGAATTAGGCGTAGCCCATGAACATTAGTATTGGTGAAAAGAAAGTGTTCGGTGGTGCCGCACCTCGCTATAAGCGGTTGGAAGACTACCGCAGGTGTAGGGGCGTGACAGGTAGGGACGATGTGCTCCGAGCAATCAATCGATCCAGCTCTGACCTCCCCATCCTGCAGATCTCCTAGCCGATCTTTATAATGATAGCTGATCTTTATAATGATACTTTGGGTTCAAAAAATACCTAGCTGCATGTATAGGACGATGGAGTTGATTGTTCCATCTGTTATAAATGATCTCCCATATACGACCATATTTAGCTAACCTGTCCTTGTAAGCTGCTCGTATTTGCTCCTTTCCCTAATCCATAGCCTCATAAATGTAGCCCATGGCCATTTTTCCCCATCCACCATCCTTAGGACCTTAACAAGGGGCTCGGTAATTTTCAGAAGCTCTACAGACCATAGTTTTAAAATTCGGCCGATTCGAAACGAAAACGGCCGAGTTGATCCGTTTCATTGCCCAGAAATGTGACTCGGTGGAGGAAACGGTTCAGTAGGCCGAGTCAGCCATGACTCGGCCAACTCGGCCGTTTCCGTATTGACTCGGCCGAGTCATAACCAGCGGCCCGTAACCCCATCAAAACAGCGATTTGACATTTTTTTAATGAAATTTTGAAGTGTTTGCTGATTGGTTTGGACTCCAATGTGTTTTATGAATTAGTTAAATGTTATTTGGGGTCCATTTCCCCCTCCCAAACCCTATTCAACACACTCGAATGCTCTCTACTATTGATATGCTATTCAAATTTCATGGTAATGTTAAATTCTTAAAGTAAAAGGATGAAAATGAACATTAAGGAGAATATTTTCATCATTTTACTTAAATTTTTAACATTACCATGAAATGACTCAGGATGTCTGAGAGTGGTTTCGGCCTCATTGGATTTCATATGGAGAAAGTAGAATTTTAGATTTCATTCAAAATCCAGCAGACTTATCAGTTTTTCAGGATTTCAGGATTGGAGGATTGCAATGTTTCCATTGAATTTTGTCATGTATTAGGGTATGGAACTCGTATTTAATCAAGAGCACCAATCCCTCTATGTACCTTGATGTTAGTGACATTGGTTGTCGAACTCCTCTGGGATTCGCTCCCAAACCAGGAGCTTCTGAAAATGTCGCTCCCGCTCCCGTTTTCGCTCTCGCTCCCCACTTTCGCTCCTGCTCCCAAGTAACACTGAGCTAGATGATGTTGGCAACTCTAGCAGTAGCCAATAGTACTGGTCACAGACTTTTGTTGTAGAGGCCATTTATAGCCTCCTTGGTTATGTGTTTTTGTTTTGATCTCTATCATCATCGTGTATGTATTGGACAATGCATTAGGTGCCATTTTGATATAATGGATATATTCATGAGCCTACTTTGATCATATGTTGTCTTCTATCTATATTCTAATGTTGTGTGTTTGGAAACATGAATGAAAATCTTTAAAATTATGTGTTTTTATAAAAAATAAATATTTAATGTATTTTTTACAACGACCGAGTCATTGAAATCGAACCGGTCGAGTCGATACCGAGTCGGAGTCGGAGTCGACCCTCGGCCGAGTCGGAGTCGGAGTCGGAGTTTTAAAACATTGCTATAGACCTTTTCCAAAAATAATTGCCAAACACTTTCTTTTTGGTGTCTTTTCCATCTTGTCTATGAGCCCATCGAGATTTAGACCATTCATCAGAAGAAAACATTTTCTGCAAGTTTTTATGTTGACCACAGAGACATTGCAACGTGAAGAAGTGAGTTGCAAATCTCGTAATTGCAGGGCTAACAAGCTCTTTGCCCCCATTGTTTTTCCTCATTAGGTTCAATACCCATGAGTGGTTGTAAATGTATTTTGTAATGCACTTGGCATGCTCTCCAGTGCTTTTTACCCACTCCACTTTGCCTATGTCCTCAAGCATGAGGTGTATATAATGTGCAGCACATGGAGTCTAAAATATGGTCCTATATTTGGACTCTCCAACAAGAACATAGTTTGAGGCATTATTGGTGATGATTTGCACAACATTTTGCCCCCCAACTTCCTGATTAATGTCATCCAAAAGCTCAAATAGAAGGGTTGCATCCTTCACCTTATCAGATGCATCAACTGATCTCAAAAACATGGTTCCTTGAGGGCAAGAAACAAGGAAATTAATGATAGTGCGGTTTTTTTCATCGGTCCATCCATCTGACATGATGGAACAACCTGTTTTGAGCCATGAATCTTTAAACTCAACCAAATACTCATCAATGGAAGATATCTCTTTTTGCAAAAGAGCTCCCCTCAAGTCATGCATACTAAGGCCTTTGAAGCCCTTTCCTGCAGCTATAACAAAGTCCCACATAGCTTGGTAATAAGGTGAGTGAGCAACGTTAAATGGGATATCTGAATCATACCACCATCTAGCAATGTATTGATGAGAAGTTTCTTTGCATTGTTTTTTCCAATGTTGATCCAAAGTGGGTTGACGACTTGGCTGGGAGGAAGTAGGATTAGAAGAGGCAATGTTGGCAGAAGATGAGAAATAACTTTGGATGTTTGTTCTCTTTATTCCTTTTGATGGTTGGCCAAAAGAAGGATGAACATAGTGAAATGGATCATTGGTGGAAGGGATAGTAGAGGAGTCTTGAATCTCATAATCATCATATCCACTCTCTTTCATGGCTTCTAATAATTCCCTCTTTCTTGCAATGTCATCTTGGATGGCCTTCTCCCTAGCCTTATCCTCGTAAAACTTTTCAAGCTTGGAAATGTATTCTGCCCTAATAGGACCTAACACTGCATTTGGTGCATCACATGGCTTTACTTGGCCTCTTACCCAAGCCAAGTGTTGTTTCTATCTAAAAATACTCCCACCTCCAATAGATTTATGGCATAATTTGCATATCTTTTTTCCATCAACTACATCACAATGAGCCCATGCATTGTCCTTTCCTTTTGGAGCCATGTTTGCTTGAAATAATTACAATTTGCAAATAAATCTGCCATTTAAAAAAAAAATTGCAGCTAAGAAACATGGAAAACCAAAGCTAAATTTAGGAAAAATAATGCACATGTAGGCTACAAAATTTGATAGCATAGATGATAGAAGTGAGAAGTTTATAAATTTATAACACATAAAAAAATTTAATACATGGATAGCAGTCAAATAAGGAATTTTCAAGTGAAAATCCTTACGTGGAAATGCAAACTAGCTTCCTTAGCCTCCTCTTGAAGAGGCCAACTCCACTGAAAGCTACAAACTATCTCCAAAATAGCTCCAACTCCAACTCCAAGACTCTAAGATGACTACTCCAACAAAAACTCAACAATCTCCAAGCTCCCAAGCAAACTCACAAACTCTCCAAATGAGATGTGTGAGACAAATGAGAGGGAGAAGGGCCTCTTATAGGCTTGGAGAAGGTGTTTTTGGAGGGAAAGAACCCTTACTTTCCCTCCAAAAACCCTAAACCACCTTGGATAAGCCGTTGCGTGGGTCCTCCAAGGTCGTGGCAGTTAATTGACCAGTTTAGGACGGAATCGGCCGGTTTGACCACAAACCGGTGGGTTCTGTCCTAAACTAGTCAGTTAGGGCCAAAAATCGACGGAATGACCTCGCTGACTGGGTTTTTCAGCCTGTTCAGACCGGTGGTTTTGCTGATCGACCGGTTTGATCGGTTACCGGTTAGGACTAACTGATTTTAAAAAACACTGAGTAGAGGAGATTTAGAAGTTTTGAGTTTTGGGTTCTAGGTAAAATTTGAATTTGCAATACCTACTTCAGGATTGGCAGATGGCGTTCTATGGTTTGCGGCTTGAGTGTGCCTTAGAAGACAGCGTGAATTTTTTAGCCTGGAGGGACAAAATGGAGGTTGTGCTAGAGGATAATGGCTTGAAGGAATTCGTTGATCAAGAAATTCCTAAGCCAGCAGCATCAGATGCACAGAATTTGGCCGAATGGCAGAAGTGTGTGGCGAAGGCGAGGCAGATAATCCTTGAGGGAGTTCGAGACCACATAGCTCGAGTCTCCATGGCAAGGAAATTCCGTATGCTATGTGGACAACATTGACGAATTTGTATCAAAACAACAGTGACTGAAGAAAATTGGCATAGAAGGACAAACTTCGAAAAATCAAAATGGAAAAGGGCGAGACTATTCCAAAATAATTGACCAAGTTCACTTAATGTGATGAACTTGGAAGTGTTGGAATTGCGGTTGGCGAGGATGATGTGGTGAGTCTTGCTCTTCTTGGACTCCCAAAGAGTTGGCATGGTTATCAGGACTCTGCCAATGGTCGGAAGAAGCTACTAGATTGGGAACGACTGTGGTCGGATTTGATGCAGGAGGAGATTAGGAGGAACACCAGGGATGGCTTTTCATCAAATACTGATGATGAAGAGAACTGTGCCTTAGTGATTAAGGCGAAGAAAACGAAGAAAGGGAAAGGGAAAGCTTCCCATTCTAAATCGGATTCTTATCATGAAGGTAAGAAGAATGACATGACGAAAGTTAAGTGCTTTCATTGTCATGAGATGGGCCATTTTGCTACAAATTGTCCACTCAAGAAGTCCTCAGGAGGAACGACGGGTGACGCTTTAGCCTCTCAATTCGAATTGGACTTTTCCCTCATTGCATGCATGGTGTCATCAATTATGAGAAGCGTATGGTACTTAGTCAGTGGAGCTTCATTCCACATGACTGGCGACAAAGGGTTATTCAATGACCTGGAGGAGAAATATCTCTAGATGCATATCGAGATGGGTGACGACGGGAAGTAGTGTTACTGGATTGGGCACAATTACTTTTCAGAGGGAGCATGGGGCTCCACTCACCTTGTCGAATGTTATGTATGTGCTCGGGCTGAAGAAGAACTTGGTATCTGTTGCCGTGCTTGAGGATAGAGGCTATGATGTGATCTTCTCGAAAGGAAAAGCGTTCCTTAGACACATAGCCACGGGTCAAGTAAAGAAGATAGGGATTTGGGTGAAGAATCTCTGTAAGTCGGAGGTAGAGGAGTGTGCTGCTTTGAGCACAAAAACATAAAGGGTGCAGAGGCAAGACATTGGCGAGTTGTCGCACAAGCAATTGGGCCACTTGCATCATGGGGCTTTGAAGATATTGCAGTAGATCTCTACCGGTCTTCCCAAAGGTACGCTTGATCAAGTTGATACATGCAAGGGGTGTACTTTGGGAAAATACACCAAGTCCTTTTTTCACGACAGAGATAGTTGAGTAGAGGCTATTCTAGAGTGAGTCCATTCAGATGTGTGTGGACCATTCTCGACAACATCCACGACCAAACACAGGTATTATGTTATATTTGTTGATGACTATTCTTGTAAATGTTGGATATTTTTCATGCAGAAAAATGATCAAACCTTCACAAAGTTTTGTGAGTTTAAAGCATTGGTGGAGAAAGAGTTGGGAAAGAAGGTTAAAGCTCTACGGAGTGATAACAATGTTGAGTATGTCTCAAACAAGTTTAAGAACTTTTGTGCAGCGGAAGGGATTAAATGGGAGTTGACGACACCCTATAACCCTCAGCAAAATGGGCTGGTTGAGAGGAAGAACATAAGCATAGTAGGGGCAACGAGGGCGATGTTGCATGATTAGGGCCTACCACTAGACTTGTGGGTTGAGGCATGCAACACAACGGTTTATGTTCAGAACCGTAGCCCACATCGGGTACTTGAGATGAAGACACTAGAGGAGGCTTATTTCGGTAAGATGCCAGATGTTGGTCACTTCAGGATTTTTGGGTCATCGATATATTTCCATGTGACCAAAAATGCATGGAAGAAGCTTGAGCCTACAACAGAGTTGGGGATATTTGTGGGGTACATTGATACACGTCACAACTATCAGGTGTACTTTCCAACCGACAGGATGACAATGGTTCACACGGATGTCAGATTTGATGAGGAGAAGGTAATGCAAGTTTCCCTTAAGAGGGAGCTTGAGTTAAATGTGGATGAGGAGCTTTTAGCTCCTAAGGTTGAGAAGCCTCAGATTGATGTGGGGCAACCACATGTAGAGGATCCGGGAATGGAGACATCCACTAAGGCAGAGTCTTCTTGAGAGGGAAGAAAGAGCACTAGAGAGGCTGACAGATTGTTGGATGATGCACAGGAGAATGTGGGAGCACCCACTTCTCAGCGCAGGCAGAGGAGGTCACCTCAGAGGTACACTGGATACATGGCTCTTATGGGCGAATGTGTTGTGACAGAGCCATCTTCCTTTAAGGAAGCAATGTAGCGCTGGTTTGGGTTGATGCTATGGTGGAGGAGTATGACTTCATAGTTAGTAACAGTGTTTGGGATGTGGTCTCGAGACCAGAGGATAAGTCAGTGGTGAGCTCCTGTTGGCTTTACAAGGTAAAGCAAGCTGCAGATGGTTGTGTGGAGAAGCATAAGGCTGGATTTGTGGCCCATGGATTTTCACAGGTAGAGGGGATTGACTATGATGAGACTTTTGCTCCTGTTGCAAGGTACTAGTCAATCAGATCTATATTGGCATTATCAACACAGAAGGGTTGGAAGATACATCAGATGGATGTGAAGACAACTTTCTTTAATGGCATGATTGAGGAAGAGGTGTACATAGAGCAGCCTGAAGGTTTTGAATCGTTTGACCATGATTCACATGTGTGCTGGCTCAAGAGAGCGTTGTATGGGTTCAAACAAGCACCCCGTGCTTGGTACACCAGCATAGACAACTACTTCATCGAGTTGGGATTCACAAAGAGTGAAGCGGATGCGAACCTATACCACAGTGGTGGAAGGTAAACTGTTGATTATTGTACTTTATGTTGATGATCTCATACTGACAGGTGATGATCAGCTGATCAAGTCTTGCAAAGAGGACTTTGCATGAGATTTTGAGATGAAGGACATGGGGCACATGCATTACTTTTTTGGCATAGAGGTATGGCAGGCAGATGAGGAGTTGTTTGTATCTCAAGGCAAGTATGCCAACAAGATACTCAGGAGATTCTGCATGGAGAGCAACAAACTCATGGAGACTCCTCTAGTAGGTAACTGGAGGAAGGAGGATGCTACTTTAGGGGAAGTAGTGTAAGCTACTGTTTGTAGGCAGCGTGTGGGTTCACTCATGTACTTGGTGAACACATGATTGGATATGTGCTATGTAGTTAACCAACTTAGTCAAGCGATGGTTAGGCCTACCAAGCTGTATTGGAAGGTGACAAAGCATGTGTTGAGATACCTTAGGGGCACTTCTCAATATGGATTATGGTACAGACGGACAGAGGGAGTGAAGCTTCAAGGCTTCACCGATGCAGATTGGGCAGGGAGTCCATCCGACAGGAAGAGCACATCAGGAGGGATCTTCAGTATTGGGTCAGTGACAGTTTCTTGGTACAGAAAGGAAACAGAGATCGGTTGCACTCAGTTCGGCAGAGGCAGAGTACATGGCTGCGAGTCAGGTAGCATGTGAGGCCATCTGGATGAGGAAGATCTTGCTTGGTTTGTTTGGTCAGCAATGGATCCAATTGTGATTTACTGCGATAATCAAAGTTGTATCAAACTCTATGAAAATTCAGTTTTCCATGATCGGTCCAAGCATATTGGTATCTGATATCATCATCTGAGAGATTGTGTATTGAGGCGGATTATGTTGTTAGAGTACATTCCCATGGAAGAGCAAGATGCAGACATTTTGACAAAGACATTGTTCGAGTTTCACAGAGATAGGATCGGGGTAGCTGATAATCCCTTTTTTGTTAAGAGGGAGTGTTGATAAATGGCAAGAAGAAATTCCAGTTTAATTTTTCTTTGAATTAAACTGAGAATTAAAATCGAATTCTATTCTTATAGCAACTTGTAAATAGTTAATTAAGTTTAATTAACTTAATTAGCTTAGGAATTTCGAGTTGGAAGTCTTTTTGTAGTCATGTATATGTTCACCCTAAGCTTTAGAGGTCCAGTGTGAGTTTAAAGGTCCAGTATGAGTTTAAATTGAGTTGGAAATTAGATCACTCAGTTTTCTGAGTTAAGTTCAGTTAAATTAGTTCTAAATTGTTTTTGGAATTAATAGAGGACTAACAGTCAGTTGGTGCACTAATGCATCCACTAGTGCTACTTCAGTTAATTGAAGATTCTTTCATCAGAAACTCATGCATGTCGATTTTGAGTAAGACCCAGTTGAGACTAGAGTGCAGAGACAATGTAGTATCAGTGGTATTATTTACTTGAGTGTAAATATCATGCATGTGTTAGAGATTGATCCTATGTTTGGATTGCACAGTTTTGGAAGCATGAATTCCCTTTAAATACGAGCTATTCATCTTAGGAATTACGCAAGAGATTAGGAGCTTGGAGAGCTGAAGAATCGGCTAAGTGTTGGCCAAGCGCTTGCTTGTGAGCTGAGAGAGTTGAGCATACTTGTTCTAAGGAGAACAAGCTTTGTATCTTCACTCATATTTATGATTTAATGCAATATAGATAGCGAGGTTTTGAGCAGTGGTTTTCCCTAGATACATTTTGTATTATGTGCCATTGATTTATCTTCTTCTTGTTCATATTGTTTTCATCAATCTATTGGCTTCCACTGGTTGAAAGTAAAAGTAGATTCTTGTCATGTGTTTTAGTACATTGCATGAGCTTGTGAATTTATAGGATTTTCTACAGTCCCTATGGAATGAGGTGAAGGAAAACAAGTTGGGAACCAACTCGCTCAGGAGACATGGATGAATGGCTTAGCTACTTGGTTAAAATTAGCAAGACTTAAGGATTTAATTAGATTTAGAGATGAGATCAATGCCTTATGGAGTCACAATTCTTGCTTATTACAAATTTAGACCAAGTAACCGGATGGACACCCATTGCTTATATGATAGACTAACCTATATGAGATGCAATTCCTGAGAACTAGGTGCAATGCGAGGGTGTTGGTTAATTTTATATTAAATGCCTAGTCTAAGTTGAACCTTTCCTTTAACTGTTTTGAGAAACAGTCTTTAGAGTAGGTTGTGAGATGGAAGCCAACGGGAAGTAGGCAGTGGCCTGATTAACAATACTTCTCCTTGTGTTCCAACCACCCAGTGTCTCCGGCGCTGCAGAGACTGTGGCTCTGACAACTGCAAGGTCACTGTGTTAACCACTAATAAGGGCTGAATCCCTCAAACTAATTGGAAAAGGGGTGCCTTAGGAGTCTATCAACCAAGCTTATGCTTGGAGGCAAGCTATTAATACAAACTAAGTGCTAGGATGTTTATGCAATGATTATGAGTGAAATTATCTTGAGTTAAGATTAATTTATGTTATTTAAGTACTTAATGTGAATTATCTTAAAGCAAGAGTACTGAACAATGATGAGATAACAATCTTAAACAAGATAAGCGCTTAAAGATACAAGTGTAGGCTTCAACTATAGATTAATCCACCAATTCTTAACAAGGACTTAGATCAATTTATTCACTTATCAATTAGCCACAAAGTTATAAGATGCCAATTACCAAAGATGTTTCTAAAAGAGATTGTGTGATCTTATTAGTCAATGCCAATTACTAAGAGAAACTCAACTGAATTTACAAGATACCAATCTGCCCAAGACACTTATCACCAAGGTGATTTATGATCAAGCGCTTTAATGAGTGAGTTTATTAGATGTGAAATATGAATTCTTATGGCACAAAAAAAACAAAATGTTAGCCACTTCCACAATGTAAATAAAAGGAACAAAATATAGAGCTATGAAAACACTTATGCACTTTATGTTCTAGTGACCCTTTTATGCGCAATAAGTGACTATTATGACAACATTAAGAGACTTATGTCAGCAGCAAATAAATTCGCTTTAGATATCAAATTCAAAGTGTATATCCTTGCCCAATGTCATAAAGAGAAACCCAACTATCAAATAAATTTAACCAACTCAAGAATTAGATGTATTAGTCCTCTTATAATGTATTTTGCCACTTTTATATCAGATCTGAAATGTTAACTACAGCAGTAAGAAAAGTGCATGGACAGTGAACTATCAATGCTTGAACTAATGCCAAATTTGACCCAAAACTTAGAAAAATTTACCAAAACTGAAAAATCAAGTTTTTGAGCCCTTTAAAATGTGTTATTCAGAAAAGTTCAGATCTGATTCAAAAATCTATGTAGAAAATTCCAGCAAGCAAATTTCTAGATCTAAGCTAGATAATCAATGTGGCCAAATTTTGAGAAAATTAAACTATGTAAATTTTGGATTATTTTGACCAACTTAGATGTGTTTTAGAGCTTGAACTAATGACAAATTTGACCCAAAACTTAGAAAAATTTACCAAAACTGAAAAATCAAGTTTTTGAGCCCTTTAAAATGTGCTATTAAGAAACTTCAGATTTGATTCAAAGATTTATATTGAAAATTCCAGAAAGCAAATCTCTAGATCTAAGCTAGATAATCAATGCAAGTGGTCAAATTTTGAGAAAATTAAATTATGTAAATTTTGGATTATTTTGATCAACTTAGATGTGTTTTAGAGCACTTATATCACTGTTATAAGACAATTTTCAGCAGTAGCAAAATAGTGAAAAACTAGGGTTTAGAGAGCAAACCCTAAGCCCAAGGCCTTGAAGATCCCTTCGTCCAAACTCGCTGAAACTTTGGGATCATCCACCTGAAAAATAGAATTTTTGAGGCTAAAAATCTGTAAACCACCAAGTATTCAGTACAGAAAAAATCACCAAGTATTCAATATAGAAAAAATCAGAGATGGATTTAGGACAAACTAGGGCCAAGGAGGGCCAACGCTAGGCCTAATAGGGCTAGCGTTGAGGGCTAAAGGGCGCTAGGCCTAATAGGGCTAGCGTTGAGGGCTAAAGGGGCTAGGAGGATGAGGAAAGGGCAAATGTGGAAGATTAGGGCCCATAAAAGTCAACGTTGGAGGGATAAGGGCCTACAAGGCTGAACGACTAGGGTTAGAGGGCAATTTAGTGTGGAGGAAGGAGGCCGAGGCTTCCTGAAGCCATGACTAGGCCAACAATGGCCTAGAAACCCCAACGCAGGCAAAGGAGGGAAGGCTGAGGCCCCTAGGGCTTACGACCAACCCTAAACAAGGCTGACACAGAGGATTTTAAGGCTGATGCAGAGGCTGAGGAGGGGGACGATGGCCTTGGAGAGGCCAGATCTAGGCCCCGAAGGCCTAATACTCAAAAACCCGGTTTCAAATTTTTTTCCTTCAATTTTGAAATTTGCTGCAAAATTTTTTAATGCCTGGTCCTGTAAAAAATTCTAAAGACTAGATCTTACCCTCAAGGGCCTAGATCTAGCTCTACTTCAACCTCTTCTCTTGATTTCACCTTCAAAAATGAAAATAAAACTCTCAAACCAAAATATATACAAAATCTCAAAACCCCAAAATCCCAATTCGCAAAAATAATTTTACAAATATACAAGGGTTTTGAAAATTTTGTTTTTCAGAAATAATTTTTTTATGGTTAGTTTCTTTAATAAATGGCTAAAAACACTTTAGAAACCCCATGCACACTATAGCCTTAGCGAAGATTTAATCCACCACATAAATAATCAGGATCTAAGCAAAGTTCAAAGTTGATCCCTGCCCATAGTTTGTGAACTTGGATACCAAGGACATACCAAGGAATGAAGTACCTGCAAACACTATGCATTTATCTCATGACAATCTGTTAAACATATGGCGAATCAAATCACCTAAGATTAGCCCAAAACTATCAATAAAATGATTTTATCTTCATCTAATGAAAACGGATCTCACCATTTATCAAAACAACATAAGAAAGCTCGTAGTCAGTACATAATGCAAATCAATGAACATGGAACACCTTGAATTGCACCCCAAAGTCTTTATTATGATAGAAAAATAGTTCCCAGTGGGACAATAGTTTACATGAATGCTTCAACAACAATTTCGTAGCCAGAAATCAAATGGGTAGACTCAAATGACTCACTAATTTATAGAGAAATCCTAAGTGAAAAATAACAACGGGTAGAGACTCAAATGACTCACTAATTTATAGAGAAATCCTAAGAGAAATCAAATGGGTAGAGACTCAAATGACTCACTAATTTATAGAGAAATCCTAAGTGAAAAATAATAGCTAGTTTGCTTGATCCTTATCAAAACAATTTTGGCCATCGAAAAATACTTAAACATCTTTTAATCTTAGCCATTGAATTTTTATTTTCGAGGAATTTTTGAATTTATTATTTAATTCCATTTTTATTAGCTCAAAATTAATTATTTTGAGCTAATTTCGTCAACATTTTGACTTTAACTTAACCACCAAGGTCCAAGGGTCTAATTTTTCTTGAAATACCTCCAAAAATTAATTCTTTTAAGACCCACGAATTTTTCACTTAGAATTTAATTTTTGTAAGACATTTTAATTTGATTTTAATTATTAATTCTTTTAAGAACCACAATTTTTTCACTTAGAATTTAATTTTTGTAAGACATTTTAATTTGATTTTAATTATTAATTCTTTTAAGACCCACAAATTTTTCACTTAGAATTTATTTTTTCTAAGAAATTTTAATTTGATTTTAATTAATTAATTTTTTGGCTTAGGATTTAATTATTTTTGTCAGAAAAATTAATTAATTGACACTTAGGAGATTAATTATTTTTTCCACCCTCTGATATTTTAACCATGGTGTCTAAGTATGAGGGACCATGCATTAAAACATTGACACTTAGGAGATTAATTATTTTTTCCATCCTCTGATATTTTAACCATGGTGTCTAAGTATGAGGGACCATGCGTTAAAACATTTTTTACATAACATTTTTTACACTTCAACCTTGGGGAATAACCTGATGTTTAAGTATGAGAGACCATGCATTATTTTAACCATGGTGTCTAAGTATGAGGGATTATGCATTAAAACATTTTTTACATAACATTTTTTACAATTCAACCTTTGGGAATAACCATGGTGTTTAAGTATGAGGGACCATGCATTAAAACATATTTTACATAAGATTTTTTACAATTCAACCCAGGGGGACCTTCAACCCTCAAATTACATACCCAATCTGTGGCAAGATATGATCTAGTAGATCACCAATTAGCTTAAATTATTCCTAAATCACTTTTACATAAGACTCGACCCTCAAATTACATACCCAATTTGCGACACAATATAACACAATATGATCTAGTAGACCAAGTGATTTGTAATAAAATAATTTAGCCAACTAGCTTAAATTATTTTCAAATCACTTTTACATAAGATTTGACTAAAACACTCCGATTCACCTAAGACTTTGACGAAGAATTACATCTTAGCTTTGGGGTGAGGTTGGAGGGAAAAACTTTGACCATCAGTGTTTAAAAACACAAATGAATCAGTGAGACGAAAAATCTCCTAGGATGAAACTCTTGTCAAAATAATAGGCTTACTTAGGTTGTTACATACATTCACGGTCTTACTAGCATCATTTACATTACATTACTTGTAAAATGGGTTTACAACGACGTATGAATTGCCGACAGATGATCCAATCTAGTTGAAAAATTGGTACCTCCGCTTCCTTGGAACTTTGACAAAAATTGTGCAACGTCTGGTTTCGTATGGGTACACGTTGCTTCCAAGAAGTAACGTGAGAATCCAAAAATATTGCATCCAAGAAAATAGAAGTCCATCAAATAGATATCCATTCAAAATTGTAATCATGATGTATACATAATAAATGTGCTGGAATGGAAAATTCTACTCTAACAAACTGAAACATTAAAGACATAATATAAGTGCGTGAAATAAGACTATTTAGTGACATGAACTAAAAGGGTTAGGGTTAGAGATACTATACAAAACAATGCCCTATGGCATCAAATGTCATCGATGTGGGTCAATTCTGGGCATCTGTTCGCTGATTGGTAGATCAATAGGCTGCTTATTAGATGCCCCTTGCTGAAATTTCACCCTCTTCGGTCGGTGTAACTGTTCATCACTGTGCTACATATCTCTATCAAACTGAAATCTGTTTATCTTTCTGCTCGGAGGAGGGGATAGGCGGTGGAATGAAGAAAAGTGACAGATCTACTGAACAAATTCTAACTCGAAGTGTTGTGGATGACCCTGTGGCATGACTTCTTCACCATTTTTCAATCTCTTTGGTACTTCCACATGATACCTGCTCTCCACTTCTCTGTATAATCTGAGCATGCCACCTGTTGCTGCTGGAATAGTGGCATAAGATAGATCCATTTGAATATAACCCCCAAGATCAACTGTAAACTTCCTAGAAAGAGAAATTCCCCATACGTCTGGCACATCAATTACTGCTATATCCATGGTGATTATCCTTTATGGGTAATCAACTAATGTGACCTGTAGATCTTTAACCACACCAAGAACTTCAACTTTTTTAGAATCCATTGAGCAAATGTTATGATAAGGTCTAGAGATTCTTAAGTCAGTTCCATAACTTTCTTAGTCATAACATTTGTAGATGCACAAGAATCAAGCAGCCAGTTGTGGAGCAAAGGGTCATATATGTCCAAAGTCAGGAAGAAAGGCTAATGGTCTTCATTTTGTTAAATTTCCACGATCTTACTTCTCGCTAGCTGCCCCTTAGTCCTTCAAAGGACAACACATCGAGACTTCAGGAGCGCTGCCACCTAACACTGTTGCACGTCACTTCTGTAGCAATTACATGGGCCGATCCAATCTGCTCTCTGGGTAGGATTAATTGCTGTGGGTAGGCCTAAATTTTGAGCTCCAAACTGCCAGGCTAGCAGTCACCTTTGTCTGTCAAGGTGCTGCACTTCGGCACCAAACTTCACCCAACCTTCAACACCTCTTTGTCACTTCAAGATAGTGTTGAAAATTGTAACTAGGTTCAGTCTTCATAATGACATGCGATTATGATTTTATGTAATGAGATGTAAATAAGACAAAATAAAATTATTATATTGACTTGCTTCATGGGTTTCATGAGCAAAGGATTTTGTTTTTGAGTCAAGACTCCCATGGAGAGTGTTTAGGATTTATTTATCATCTAGTCATAAAATGATAGAGTCATTGTCATGTAAATGAAGTCATGTTACACTTTGTAAAAGGTCAATCTTGTCTATGTAAAGTATCCTCCAAAATCTTGTCACCTAACCTCTTCAATTCGACTTACAAAATGATGAAGAAACTGCTAGATAAAGTTGGCCTAACTCTAGATGTCAAGTCGGCTTGAAGACCTAGTGAAGAGGTGTATAAATAGAAGAACTCAACCTCCATTCAAAGCCAATCAATTCAATCTGAATTCGGTCTAAGAGAAGTGCGAAGAAAAGGTGCAGAAGAAAGTGCGAAGTAAGGGCAGTGAAAGGGTTTCTTCTAGGGCCGTGAAAGTCATTTTTCTGGGACACTGAAGAAGGGATCTTCTAGATTAGTGAAAGAGGCATTCTTATGGGGCAGTAAATGAGATTCTTTTGGGCATACGAAGAAGAATTCTTTTGGGACCTGCGAAGCAGGGTTTCTTCTAGGATAGCATAGGAAGGTATCTTCTGGGGTAGCAAAAGAAGACTCTTCTGAGTGATTGAAGTGGAGACCGAGTTTCTCTAGAAGACCTAGAGATCGATTTTCTCAAGGGAAGTTGTGATGGAGTAGTGGAAAAGATAGAGACCGAGCTTCTTTAGAAGGAGCCGAGGAGAAGCAGTTCAAGATCAAGAAGAAAGGCGAAGGAAGAGGTAGAACATCAAGGTTAGTGACAAGGTTCTTGAGAAGATACTAAAGTCAAGGGTCTGTGTCATGGTCTTGGTACTTATCAATTGAAGATCTAGAAGAAGAATTTTGTTCAGGTTTTCCTCTCTAAAGGTGAGAGGTTTTGGCCCTGGCTGAAGAAGCCTACATAATGTGTCACTTGTCTTTTATGCATATTGGTAATTGTCTTAATGGAAGAACACATTAATAAGCTAACAAAGAAAAGGATATAAGATTGAGAAGTGAAAGTGCATCACAAGCAATTATCAAGCAGAGAAATTGTTATCTTTGAATGCTCGAGATTTCTCAACATGGTATTAGAGCTTAGGTGCTGAAGACAAGAAGGGGCAGTCAAGAACAAGTAGACACAAGAGAATTGATCTTCAAAAGAAAGGCATCAAAGCAAGTCGAAGGTTATCAACGCAAAAAGATCAAGATCTACATCAAAGAAACCCTAGATCAAAGAAGGAAGCAAGAAGAAAGACCGAAACCTTAGGAGCACTTCAGATATCA